>BSBN01000227.1:4800000-6280612 GCA_027924645.1 Cunninghamia lanceolata
CTTTGTTGAAGTAGGCCATTTTAAGCAAAATAGATATAGGGTTGTAGATTCATCATTGCAGATTTTAAATTTATTTAAATTTTCTTTGAGCTTATTATGTACACTTACACGTTTTTCAATCATTTCACCCATTTTCTCATCGATTATTCTTCTTTCTACCTCTTGTTCTACTTTTTTCTTTAAATGGGAAGAGTGATTTTTGAAAGAGTCCATTAATAACTTGAGCTTTTGTTTAGCAGGAAAAGAGGTGTTAATGGTTACCTCTGGTAACCCTTCTTGAATAACCTTTACTGCATCTTCTATTGCACTAGTTTTCTTCAAATTTACTTATATGAACTCGTTCCTAGTATATGTATGCAATATATCTCTAAGCTATTATTTAAGGTAAAAATTTGATGAAGAGGATTTGTTTGTGCTTACAGTTAATTTTTCTTGTTTGTATGAATCCTCCTTCATTCACCTCAAACATTCAACGACTTCAACCGAGTAGGAAATCTACTATCAGGCTTTCAGTCACTTGGAACATAAGGGAAGATTGGAATTGTGTGATTTAATTAAGCCCAATTATTCTCAAAACCCTAATTATGCAAATTTAGAATCAAATGGACAAATAACAGAAAATGCTCGCACACAGAGATATCAAATGACAATCAAATGTGTACCAGATTTTGAAGTTTGGAAAACAAAAAATTTGAGGACTAATGAGCGGGCACCCTAGTCCAGTGCCACCATTTTCTTCAGGATTTGGGAACCTTGTCTGCAACTTGTTCCTTTTGTTCTAAAGATTCTTTAGTTGCAGGATCTGAAGGACTAATGAGCGGGCACCCGAGTCCAAGTCCCTATTTTCTTCTCTGATCTATAATTCTGACAGTCTGCAATACTCTCTTGCAACTCCACTTTTTCTGCTCCTTCAACCTATAACCTGCAATCATAGAAAAATGGGTTGGGGGTTGTGGTTTTTAGAGGCTTGCCTCAGTCAAGCCTCGGAGAGACATTCAAGTCTTCTGAACACCATTGTTAGATAAAGAGTTTATATCCCTGCAGGATAGAGGCAAAATCCAAATGATAAATGATTGAAAAAATAATTGATATCACAATGTAGTGAAGATCTCATGGAAGGAAGATGCTCTTGATGCCATGAGGAGATGGATGCCAAATCTACAAATACAAATACAATAACAACACAAAATCTACTTTGCAACACATAATGAATGCCTTGAACCACTTCTACACAAGCTCATGAATCCAAAATGCCATCTAGTTTCCATCTACTTTACAAATGAATACCTAAACATGCATATATATGTAACTACAAACATTCCTACTAATAATTTCATAATTGAAACTTATTGTGTCAGCATAGGACCTAAATAACAATCATAAACTGACACTTTGAAATTAGGCTTGACCTAAATTAGGACAGGACTAGGGCGTGGGCACCCAAGTCCTCCCCCCTATTTCAAGTAGGGATCATGTCAAGTGCACCCCCTAAGTCCCATTTGCCATGAAACTTTAGGGTTTTCTCATCGAGATGTCAAATTATCATGAAAGATGCTCTAAATGCATAAATAGGACTCAAGAGCTAAACCTTAAGAGGGAAAAGCCCCCAAGGGGACATTATTTAGAGTAAGAACTACAATTTGTGAAGAGGAGAGATACCTATTAGGTCTATCTATCCCTCATTAGTTGGAATATATAGTAGCTGGGGAGTGATGACCGGTTGAAATTGTATTTGTAGATTCAATAAATCTTGGAGAGAATCTATCTCAGATCTACTTTAGTTTATGTCATCTGTCCCTTCTATGTTCTCTTCCTCTTTAGCCTTTTCTTTATTATTTCTATTATTTTGTTCCTCATCATTATTTTTCTTCTCATCTTGACTCTCCTTAGAGGTAACTTCTCTTGTTTCAACATTTCCTGTGTTCTCCGGAGGAGGTGCCACACTGTCCTTTTCTTGACCCTCAATGTTTTGTGCCTTAGCTATTTCTAGAGGAAAGGAACCTTGTTCTACAGGAGTGTCTAGAGGAGCTAAAGCACCAATATCTTTAGGGAGGGCCATCTCCTTATTCTTTTTAGGCATGTCATTGCCTTCCTCACTTTCCTCAGATTACCCAGATAGTTCTTCAATGATCCCCATCTCAATCTTCATCTCATTGAGGACTTCTATAGTTTTCCTTAAAGTTTCCTTTTTCAACTTCTCTATCTCCTCCTCATTCCTTGACATTAGAGTTTTTAGTCTCCTTTTAGTCCTAAATTATTTTGTAAGAATTTTGGAAACTTTGATTTTGTCTTCTTTAGAGATGGTAGGACAAGCCTTTTCAACTATACTTTTCTTTATCTCAGCTTCTTTGTTTAGTGCATCATCTCTCATTTTGGTTAGGATGTCAACTAGGCCTTTTGGAAGTTGATGTATGATTTCAATCAAATCTAGATTATGTGCTCCCATATACCTGACCACTGCTTCTTCAAGAGTGGATTTATCATTTGTAGGCCTTTCATCATAGATTCTTGCAACTTCTCCCAATGCCCCTTCTTTCATAGCATTTATAGTTGCATCTAACTATAGGGGAACATGATCAGGTTTCTTAATCCTCTTGGCATTTCCTTTTCTTTTCTCCTCTGAGGTTTCACCTTCTTTTCTTGTTCTTTTCTTCAATAAAGATTCTTTCTTTATTTCCTCTTCACATCTTCAACATTCACTGGATTTATCTTTTCTTCCTCTTTAATTTCTTCCTCTTCTTCAACATTTTGGACTTTTTCTCTTTTTCCCTTACTCTTTTGCCTAGGTTTTTTCTTTTTAGCAGTTTGTACAGGGATTTCAGAGCTAGTTCTTTTAGCAGGTGATGAAGATCCAGAGGCAATAGAGGAGGTTGTTGCAGTTGATCTACTTGTTCTTCTTGGATGTGTAGTGAGAGATGTTTGTACCCCTCCTAAAGAATCTTTAGGAGATTTAAGTATCTTTTCTAAGTTTGTTTTCATTTCCTTAGCCTTGGATTTTGTGTCATTTGTTTCCTTTACATCCTTCTTAGCATTCTTGTACATGATTTCATCATATGTGCCAAAGCCTTCAGTAGAGGGATCCTTTGGCTTGCTAAGAAGTATATCAGTATACCCTACCAAATCAAATTCTAACACCTCATAAGGCAAGGTTGTAATCCAAAATGTCCTTGGTTCCACCACCTCCATATAACAATTATCTTTATCAACCATAAAGGTGATATCATTTTTGTATTTATCCACAACCTTGCTAGGTATTCTTTCTCTAGATTGCATGTTAGTCTAAAAGGTTTTAAAGAACCCCCCAAAATAGAGATTATAGTGCTCATGATCAGAAAAACTTCTCATATAATCTTTGATTTGATGGGCAATTGATTTACTTGAGTTCCATACTACTCCCCTCTTTGAAGGCAACTCAATCAAACAATAAAAATAAGACATATAATTAGAGAACCATACCGGAATCTATATTTGGTTTCTTTTGTCCTTTTTAAGTTGTCTATGAGTTGTTGTCAAATAAGTTCACTAAGATCAAAATCCTTTCCCTCTTTAACCATCTGGTATGCCATGTGAATTATTGTTGCAGAGGCAGAGTTATCCCTGTTTGTAAAGTAGATTTTGTATGCAATACCCATGGTTGCATATTGGACCCCCACGTCATCAATATCATCTACTGTCAGAGTTCTTTTGTCAAATTTAGCTCTGGGGGACCCTCATTACCTCTTCACTCTTTACAAACTTCAAAACAAGCATAGGTCCGGAGGAGCATAAACATGTCACCACCTTTACATCCTCCTTATTGATTATGTGAGGGTGGTCTAAGTAGAAGATATCTTCATGAATCTAGCTTAGGGAAATTCTTATCCATGCATCTTCATATCAAAAGTTAGGAAAACCCTTCCAGATGTCTAAATTTTTACCGGTGATGTTTGCAAACTCTAGTTTTAACTGGAAATCATCTCCCAACAAATGCTCATTTTTGAATTGTTCAAGTTTAAGATGATCAAAATAATTGATTGGAGAATGAATGTAGATTTGGACATCCTCTGTATGTAACACATTTGGAGGAACACGTGAGAATGCCCTGGCTTCATCAGTTATCATGGATTTGAAAAGATACTTCTTGAATTTTGGTCTTGTCCTTTCAACTATATCTATTACCACTAGCGTTGCCATTGCAATATCTTCAAAGATAGGGTTTAACTAGAAATATGAAAAATACCTAGATATGTGGTAATAAATCTTGCTCGATCAACTTGTTGAGTGCCTTTAGTTCTCCTTTAGCTCTTCAAAATTTATGTCTTCGCTCAAATGTGATAAAAATGATCAAAGATCGCCTATATAACCTTCCACCAATAATTTTTCTCTGCATTAATTGCAATTTTTATTTCAACCTAATTTGCTATCTTTCATATGCAGAACCTTGTAAACCTTTAACAATCCTCTGCAGATCATTAAAATTCTCTAGAATTTTTGTTAAGTTTGTTTACATGTTGGATGATTTCATCTCCATGAAGAAAGGATGATGGATTTTCAAAACCAACTCCCCTGAGTCCATGTAACCTCTTGGTAGGAGTCCTTATCACTGTGAACCCTAAAGTCCTCCACAATCTGCCACATTTGAAGATTTTCCTCCAAAATTTTCATCAGACATCTTTAATTTCTTGTATTATCATTCTTATGCCAGCACTAATCCATATGCTAAAAATTTAGTATCTTGCATGTTCAGGGTTTGAAAATTTTACTGTTGAAACTACCCCTAACCCAGTGATTTGCCTTTTAATTACTAGAGGACCCACCTACACTAGGTAGAGGTTTGGAAACATCTCTTGCTTCCTTCTTCCATACTTTATTGATTTCCACCTTTTGTGATGCAACATCAATGGGTTTCATGTATTTTTAAAAGAACCTTATTTGATTGCATTCATAACATGTGCACTTTGTTTATTGAGCATTTCCATCTTCTTTCCCTTGAGCTGCAGTTTGCTACTTTGTGGCCAAACTTATTACAAGCATAATAGTATCCATAAAATTATTGAGTATTATCCCTGTTATACCTTGGCATTCTTCTTCTGCACTGATTTGCCCTATGTCCCATCTTATTGCAAGCATAACACTTAGTATAGTTCTAGCTCACTTTACCTTTACATTCAAAAGCTTTATGACCAATTTTATTGCAAGAGTAACATCTTAAAACATTTTGATTCATCTTGTTTATGCAATTCAAAGCTTTGTGACCAAACTTATTGCAAGTGAAGCAATTACCATTGAAGCCTTGAACATACCTGATGTCAGCTGGTTGCCTTGTAGGTTGAGGATTTTGAAATTCTTCTTCACATTCTTCCTTTGTCTTTGAACAAGGGAGAATTCATCTTGTCTTGTAACTATGTAAACTTTTTTTGTGGGATTTTCAATGTATGCTTCTTCCTTCTTAGTTTCAAACATTCCTCCTGAATGAAAGTTATCATATAAGTTTGTAGAGGCTTTGATCATAGGACTTTTTCTCTTTTCATAAACAAGACCTATTTTTTCTTTTGTTGGATTTTGAGAGCTTATTATTTAATCAAGGATATCAATTCCTCCCTTCATTTCTAGTCCCTTGTCAATCTATTCTTATGCCTCTTCCAGTTCTTTCCTTAGATTGACAAATTCTTCCTCAAGTTTTGAGCATTTAGTTGATTCCTCATTGAGCTTGATGTTTAAGCAATCTTCAATTCTCTTTTCTTCTTCAACCATGATTTTCAATTTTGAGATCATTTCTTTTGCCTCCTTGAGCTTCTCACTTCCTTTATCTCCTTCTATCGGAGTCTTTAGCTTGCCTATCTCCTCTTTTGATTATTTGGCGTTTTCCTTCAATTTGTCAATTGTTTCTTTTGCCTTTTCAAGCATATCTTCATATTCCAAATCTAGTTGTTTTGCTTCTTCTAGATCATTGAGAGCAAACTTGAGTTCTTCTTCAAGATCTATTTTATTTTTATTGGACTCAAAGTCCCAACCTTTAGATTCCATTGCTTCTAAGTTTGTTTCAGGTGCAAATATATCATTGGTCAACACTTCAGATTCCATGTGTTCAAGTGGAGGATCTACCTCAGTGGTCAAGCTTCTTAGAGGTACTTGGCTCTAATACCAATTGTTGAACACAATGGGGTGCTGAGAGGGGGGTGAATCAACACACTTAAAAATTTTACTCAAACATTTTCTGATAAAACTGAATAACTTTAAAAACATAAAGGAAAACATGCAGCACAAGAATCAACACATGATAGTAGAGATTTTATGTGGAAAACCCTATAATAGGGAAAAACCATGGTGAGAATTAGCTCATAATAAATTATGCTCACTGCAAAAGTATTACAACTTTGTTTTAGGGCTTCAACCCAAGGAAGCTACTACTCTCTAATTTACAAATTTGATTTAGGGTTATAACCCAAGGAAGCTACTACTCCCTAATTTCTCATCTCACTACTATTACAATGATGATATAGATATAAGGAATACTATGGATGACACATTTGTTGTATACTGGTAGTGCAGTCTACTATTCTTGATCAACACATATCTTCAAACTAATTTTTTGCATTTCATATCTTCCATAGTTCTGCTATATTCACATTCACCTTAATTACCTTTCAAATGAATTATATCTTCTATATATCCTCTGTAGCACCTTGAAACAATGATTAGGTCGGCATCAAAAACAATATTGAGTGTAACGTGTAGTTTGTCACTGGTCAACCTCAACACATGCAAAATGATGACAAAACTAGTTGTGGACCTCAGGGCATCATGAAAAACATCAAGACATATCATTCCATACCTTCCAAACTTGGAGAAACTAGTCAAGAGCCTCCACATGCAATAGGTACTTAATCAGTTAGCTCACACTGCTTAGTATTGTTAGTTGTTCATCTTTCAACTACTAGGGAGATGCCAAAAACTCAATGAGGACCAAGGATTCAATTATGAAAGTATTCAATAACATCCATACACCTTACCAGAGAAGTATCATACCAAAGTATGCATCTGCAAGACAAGAAATGTATCAGTCTGTAGAGAACAGAGTCTTCTGAACCTTATTTAATGCTTCACAACCCAAAATATGATATTGTGGTGAAGTGCAGGGTCTGTAACCTTTTTGGGAATGATCATAGATATCATTGTATGCAATTCATCAGATCCACACACCTCTGTCTGAAGTTTCTAGAGGAATTCAAAAATGACTTAGGTATTTAGAGTTCCGAAAGACAATTATACTTACAACTTTGCTTATAGCTATGACATTTTGATATAGTACCAGAAAGAGAATTATCTATATACAGATCATATCTAATGTGTTTTGGACTATATACTACCTTCACACAATCTTTGATAATAGATTTATACATGTTTCATAATTTGAAGAACTTAGCTTGTATATTCAAGCTCTGGAATACAATATGATACCTCTGTCGCTTGAGCATTATCTTTGCGGACCATTAGAGTACTTGAATCTTCATCATAGCATATAACATATTGATCTTAGTCATTCCTTAGAACCGCATGACAAACAAATTATGAGGCCGATTATTTTCCTTCCTTATTTTAATCGTTTTACATTACAGTTGGTGACACTATCAGACTTTTAGAGACTATTGTTCCATTATGTAGATTTGATTATATCTCCTGATTTTGGTTTGACATTGTTTAGACATGTGGTGATTTGATTTGATCATATTTTGATGTTATGATGATGTTAGATATATGAGATATAGTTGATCATGATTATTGATGTGATTTTAAGTGCATTATGTGGATATATTATTTGATGATGATTTTGAGACATTAGATAGAAAATGTAGTTTTAATATTAAATTATATTGTAAATGATTAATGTTGTATGGAATGACATGAATTTAATTTCAGTTGCTTCGGCTATGATTATTCATGATATGATTAACACTTGATCTAGTTGTGCATGATTATATTCCTAGGCCATGGAAAATCGGAGGTAGTGTTCGCACATATGTTATTCCCTGTGAAACCAATCCATTCCCAAGAAGGATGAGGATCACATGTGATCCGATGTTGCTTGTGTGCATGCTTAATTTATTTATTTTGGCCTAATGACCCCCTTCTTAGTTGATTTATATAATGTGTTGTATATTTATAATTGTTTTACACCACTTGGTATTATTTTTATTTTGGGCCATTTAAAAGTGAATTTATGCCTCCATAGGTGTACCTTAGTGTCCCAAAACTTACCCTAAGTGGTTACCCTTGGGGCTAGGGTCAATTTTGACTAACTAAACCTTGGGGTAACTCACTTTTGGTCACTCTAAACTAGGATTTAGTCAAAGTGAAGAAATTTGAAATGGCTAAGGGTGGGAGATGAGTCATGCTTTGGGAAAGACCCATCTCCCTTCCCAAAGTTTGGGGATCCCTTCACCAAGAAGACTTGGGAAGTCTTCAAGACTCCCAAGTGTGTGGTATCTCCCTCCAAGACTCTAACACACGTGTGAGAGCATCTTGGAGGGAGATGGCTCTCTTGGAGAATAAGAGGATGCCATATGGCATCCCTTATCCTCATGGAGGCTTGAAGGGAATTGCCACCTCACCACTTGGTCTCTCACACATGTGTGAGAGCACAAGTGGATAAGTTGAGGAATGGAATGGAATTGGAGGGTTACACTTGTCACCCTCACACTCCTTCTCCCTTGCAAGTGGCATGGAATGAGGAAGGAGAAGGTGACAAGTGTCACGTTCTCATTCCTCAAGGCCAATTTGGAAGGCCTATATTATCTCCTCTTGAAGAGGAGTGTGGGGTTCTTGCATTTGGCATTTTTCCTTCTATCCTTAGAGTTCTTTGTTTTTGGAGAGTTAGAAAATTTTGGAGAGTTGGAGAAATTTTTGGGAAGCTTGGAGCTCTTCATCAAATGTGCTTCCATTTTAGGGCTTTTGAAGGTAAGCTCCATGGCTATGGCCATTACCCTTTTTTCTTATGTTTTCTTTTGTGTATGTGGTTGCATATTATGTGGGTTGTCATTTTATGTTTGTGTGGGATGGGTGTGGTGAGTGCACCTCCATTTTGGAGGAAAGGCTCAACTAGTTTGGGGTAGGGGAGAGTGAACCTCCTCAAGCTCATCTCCTTGTGTTGCACTATTTTTAACCTTGAGGGCATCATAAGAGCTTTGGAAACAATATGTGATTTGGCATGAGTGCCATTGTGATTTTTCAGTTTTGGTGGAAAATGTGTTTGGCTTGAGGCCTTGGGATTTTTGAGATCTTTGGAGTTCTTGGGGTGGCCTCTTGAGTTGATGGGTCCACTTCCCTACCCCCTCCAAACTCAATTTATTGAGTTTTGTTTGTACAAATCCATGGGAGTAATGTTTTGTTTGTTTGAAAATTTTTATTTGGTGGTGTGTGTGTGCAAAACCGTGTGAACTCCTACCTCCCTAGCTCGGGGGTGACCCACTAGCGGGTCTATGGTAGGGAGGAGGGCTTTCCTTCATGGCTTGGTTCTCTATTGTTGTGTTGGTTATTGTAAGTTCTTAGCTGGGGAAGATGAAGCTTGTTGAAGTCCATTCTTGGTGATTGGTACTATTTTAGTTGGTTGTTTTTGGAACCATGGCCTTAGAGGCCTCATTGTAATTTTTGACAAAATGATTACTATTCTTTGTGTTGGCTATATAAGGAATTCTAATGTGAGAAATCTTTGTTGTTTATTCAAAACTTGTCATTTATTCATGTTGTTATGTTTATATGTTTTTTGGAGAAATGCAATAGAAAATAACATTGCTGTCTTTTTCATTAAAAAAAATAAGATATATATGTTGCAGATTTGACTCTATTGAATGCTTAGAAAGAAAGGAGAATAAATCAGACCTATTGAAATGGATTTAGGAACAAAGAAAATTGTTTAAATTTCTCATGTAAAATTTTGTTTCAAGTAATGTATTTATATGAAAACTGTTTAAACTATCTTGTTGTTTTAAAAGTGAAGAAATTACTCTATTTAAGTTACTATCCAAAGAAATTATGTCATTCTGTTTTAATTATTTTTCTGTCCAAAGGACGGAGAAGAGATAGAAATTTTGTTCTATTTATTTTGCAAAAGAAAAATAGTACTTCTGTATTTTTTATTTTTTTTTAAAATATACACATCTCGGTTAATATAAGTTGCAAAACTGGTTATAATCTTCTTTTATGTAATTGTGGTTTTATACATTTCTGGTTTTATATTCCTTTAGTTGTATGTGAATATATATATATATATATATATATTTATATTCCTAACAATGACCAAAACTGGTTTAAAATAATGAAATTATATAACATTATTCTAAACTATAACTTTTATGCAGTAAATAAAAAAAAGAGAAATAAATGGATTTGAGTCCATACCCTGGTATTAGGGTTGTTTTAAGTTTTTGTTTTAAAATTAAAAAATGGAGGGCTAGGGAACAACGGATTGGCTACTGCCCCCAGACCCTCGTAGCCTTTGAATGTGGTGGGGGAGACGATCCCCCCACCCACCTCCCACTATGTAGTGGGGGTGGGTGGGACGACCACCTCCCCCACCCCAAAATCTCTCAACTCTCAAGAAGATAGCGGTGGGGAAACATCTGTGGGCCGTCGGCCCTATGCATCATTCAGTTCCCTTAGCCCTTAAACCTGTAAATGTGCCTTTCGCCCCCTGCAAAATTTTTAACATATATATAGTATGAAGATATATATATCCTTCTATGTTTCTCTATCTATAGACAAAAAATATATATATACACCTCCCAAATTTAAAATATTGTATATATATATTTATATATATGTATATACATAAAATGTATATATATAAATCTACACAGTCATATATAACCTATGTATACATCTGAGTATACCTCTGAGAGGTGCTTTCATGGTTGTCAAGCCACTGTAGAAGCAATCTTTCAATCTGCAACAAAAGAAAACAACTCAAAACAAAAAGAGAAAACAACACATAGAGGAGAAAACAAAAGAGTAAGATATGGTTTCTTGCCATAAGGAAATAATAAAATAAGTTTAGGGCTTCTCTTAGAAAACTAATATTATATTGGAGTTAGGGTTGGGTTGGGAGAATGAGGGAAAAATGTATTTTAATTTATTTCCCTCATTTTGCCTTGGGCATGGGAATTTAAAATTCCCTCTCCCTTGCCCTTGCCTTTTTAAATTATTTTCATTTTATTTAACCTTGAGATTATTTTAGTGGCTTGACTTATTTTGGGATTTGATTTTAATCTCCTTTGGAAATTTAATTGGTGGGGGTGAAATGTTTTATTTCCCTTGTGGGATGCTTATCCCTTGTAAGTTAATTATTTTTTGGGGGGCATTTAATTTAATTTCTAGTGTGTTTTTTTAAAATTATGTGGAGGGAAGACCTCTTATTGAATTTAATTTTAATTTTATTTTTATCAATTTTATTCCTAAGGGGGTATTTAATTTTATCCTCTCTTTTATTATTTTAAACTGAGTTAATTAATAAATATAATTGTCAAAATTATATTTATTAAAGGACTTAATTATTGAGTTTTAATTTTGGTCATTGATTCAATTTCAAAAATTATATTTTGTTGAATGGTCAAAGTTATTTGACTTTGGAAATTTATTTAATTTTTCCTTACGGTTAATTACTTCAATTTTTGCATTAATTACTTCTTAGTGTTTCCTTTTTTAAAATATTTATTTCAATTATTGAAAACGCGTTATGCTGTCAAATTTTTCCTAGATTTTAGGTTTCATTTTTATGGCTTTTTGCGACATCGTTAATCACTCCATCTTACCATGCGACCATCATGCCATTGATTTCATATTTTATTTATTCGATTTCATTTATGCATTGGTTAGGGTTTGATTTCGATTTGGTCGAAATCACATCTTTCACCTATGAAGCTTAGGGTTTGAGTTAAAACTGTTCTAACCCTAGAAGCGGCGCACTTCACGTCGCATAACCCCCTAGTCGGCTATCATCATGCAGGGGATTGCGTAGGTGGACGCACTTCCCCAATTTATGATTGATAGGTTTATGCCTTACGTGTATTGCCATCAAGCATGCCGACGTGTGCGAGGGGGTTTCTAGGGGCATACAGAAAAGTTTTTGTTATTTCATGTCATGACCACATGTCCAATGTGGACATGACACATGTGTTGCGTGTCGTGACCACATGGAAAATGTGGGCATGACATTTAAGTATCAGAGCCCAAGTTTAAACACTGAGCTTGTTTAGGGTACATTATTATTCCACAACTTTGATTAATTTGTGGTTACCTCATTTTTTTAGGATGCCTCCCCGACGAGTTCAGTGAGCGCGCCGCACAGAGTCCGTAGAGGTTCATAGTGACTCTTCAGCTGAGGGATAGGTACCACCGGCCTCACAAGTACCGCAGGCACCACTGGCCCTACCTATACCAGATATTGGGCCATAGATATTACAGGCTCTACAGGTAGTGTTAGATAGGCTACCACCGGCCACAGTTGAGATGCGCATAGAGCCACATGTTGAGCCCTGCGTTGATCCTTGAGAGGAGCCACGCATGGAGCCACAAGCAAAGTCACGTGTGGAGCCCCGCATCGAGCCATGAGAGGCACTATGTGTGGAGTCGTATGTAGAGGTGCTAGATATGACGGTAGAGGAGGTTGGATCGGCCTATAGGGCCCATAGTAAGAGCCCTCCATGTCATGCTAGGCATGAGGAGGTAGTACTAATGGAGTAGATTGTTCATAGGCCTTATGATTATTATGCGGATGAGCCTATCAGAGGGCACAGAGACTGAGGAGATCCCATCAGGGATTTGTTGAGGCTGAATCCACCTACATTTGTTGGGACCATAGAGGGAGCTGAGGCAGAGGTCTGGCTCATCAGCTTAGACAAATGCTTCACATTGCATCCTTACGAGGGCAACATGAAGGCATGTGTGGTAGTCCACCTATTGCGAGATGCAGCAACTACTTGGTGGCGCACTGAGGAGTGCAAGCACCATCTATCATTGGACACACTCACATGGGAGACTTTCATTGAGTGCTTCAATGTGCGATATTTATTAGATCACTATAGGCAGCATCGCATAGACGATTTTCACGACCTTCAGTAGAGAGGGCTTACCGTTGCTCAATATGAGGGTAGATTCATCGAGTTGTCTTGATATGCAGAGTATCTCCATGACAAGAAACTCCTGGTTCATAAGTTTATCAGAGGATTGAACCATAGCATAGCAGGGCCTGTACGCATGGCAGACCCCTAGACTCTGAGTGATGCTACCGAGAAGGAATACATAGCTGAGGAGATACAGGGTCGAGGGCAGAGTTCACGCCCTCAGTTTCAGGATCGTGGGCAGCAGCAACATCAGCAGAGTTACTGCAGACCGCTACTGCCACCTCAGAGAGGAGGATTTAGTTCCACTTCCTTACCTCCTAGGCCCCCACAGTAGCAGCAAAGATCCTAGCCATAGCAGAGGGCACATGGGGGGCATAATCGAGGTTGGCAGTAGCAGGGCCCGCGCAGAGATCAGAGGCAGCAGGGACCACCTGCGGGACCCATGAGGTTGCAGCAGTCATACAGGGGTTCACAGGGGTCCACAGGTAGATCTAGACAACAACAGTCGAGTAGGACTCAGACTGAATAGGTGCAAGCTAGGGGCCCATGTTATGTGTGTGGTGGAGCGAGACATCTAGCCAGAGAGTGTCCATAGGGCTTTACAACAGGGGGTAGCCTCGTACAGGAGGATCAAAGAAGACGGTTGGAGATGTGGGTAAGTCCCACTGTATGTTCGCAGCGGTTGATAACCCCCAGGCTGACTTTTAGGCATCAATGACTGAGACATTAGGTATGATAGGGGATGTCCCCATTTCTATTCTTTTTTACTCTAGTACTACTGTCTCTTTCATATCTCCATCATTAGTGGAGCGTTGCAGGCTGGTGGCCTCTAGGTAGAGTGATAGGTGGGTGGTTGAGTTGGCCTCAGGGACCAAGATGATAGTAGATGCCTTAGTCCATGAATGTGTGATATCTTTGGGACCCTTTGCCACAGTATGTGACCTTAGAGTTATGACATTAGGATCCTACAATGTGGTTTTGGGAATGGACTGGCTTGTAGCTCATCAAGCCAAGCTAGATTATTGTCGAAAGGTGATTAGCTGCTTAGATGATCATGGTACATCAGTTGAGATGGTGGGCATTCAGAAGCCCATAGCAGTTCGTATGATATCCACATAGTAGCTTAAGCGTTGCATGCAGAAGGGATGCCATATGTTTGCTATTACAGTGAGTGATAGATCAGACGACGAGCCTGAGGCATCTTTAGATGACCATCCCATCCTGAGAGAGTTTGCTGATGTGTTTCCAGCAGAGTTGTCAGGGATGCCACCCTGTCGTGAGGTAGACTTTCATATTGACTTAGTGCTGGGTGTCGAGCTAGTGTCTCGTGCACCCTACAGGATGACCACTCATGAGCTCACAGAGCTCAAGTTGCAGCTTGAGGACTTGCTCGAGAAGGGGCACATTCGGCTGAGTATTTCACCTTGGGGTGCTCCTGTCATCTTCGTGAAGAAGGATGGGTCTCTTCATTTATGCAAGGATTTTAAGCAGTTGAATAAGGTGATGGTGAACTAAAGTCTGGCTACCATCAATTGCATATCATAGAGGCGGATATCCATAAGACCACCTTCCGAACTCGATATGGCCACTATGAGTTCACTGTGGTCCCCTTCAGTTTGACGAACGTCTCTGCAGTGTTCATGAGTCTCATGAATGGGGTGTTTCGTACCTACTTGGATTGGTTCGTGATTATTTTCCTTGATGACATATTGATCTATTCACAGACCGAGGAGGAGCATGAGGAGCACCTACGTCAGGTTCTACAATGTTTGACGGAGAAGAATCTTTATGGGAACTTGGTGAAGTGTGCATTTTTCAAGATAGAGGTACAGTACTTGGGGCACATCCTATCTAGCGATGGTATCTTAGTAGATCCATCGAAGATCAGGGCTATCAAAGATTGGCCATCACCCACCAGTGTGACAGAGGTCAGGAGTTGTATGGGGTTAGCTAGTTATTACCGTAGATTTGTTGAGGGTTTCTCTCAGATAGCGCACCCCATCACTATGGACTGAGCAGTGCGAGAGGGCCTTTGGGGTCCTCAAGGAGCGTCTTACCAGTGCTCCCATTTTAGTGGTTGTTAATCCAACAACAGATTTTATGGTTTGCATGGATGCATCACTTGAGGGTTTGGGAGCCGTACTTATGCAGGGTGGTAGAGCGATTGCGTATGAGTTGTGAAAGCTCAAGACCCATGAGACAAACTACCCCACTCATGATTTGGAGCTTGCAGCAGTGGTTCATGCTCTAGTTTGTTGGAGACATTTCTTATTAGGTCATCATTTTAAGCTTCATTCAGATCATCACAGCCTTCAGTACATATTCACATAGTCAAATTTGAATGCCCATCAGCGGCATTGGATGGGGTTTCTTTGTGAATACGACTTTGATGTCCACTACATCAAAGGGAAGGAGAATGTGGTTGTTAACACATTAAGTCAGAGGTGCCACGAGATCTTGACCTTGACTCTAAGTGTGGACTTGAGAGGACGCATTATTCAACATCTACCTAAGGATGAGTGGTTTCTTGAGGTGCAGCAGGAGATTCGTCATAGAGGGCCCTTGTGGGGAAGTTTGCAGGGTACTCACTTGAGGTAGATGGGTTACTTCATCATCGACATCGCATCTATGTACCCTGCACAGGTGACCTACGTACTGTAGTGTTATCAGAGGCTCATAGAGCACCATATGCGGCACATCTGGGGGTGAAGAAGATGCATGCCGACCTATGACAGTTGTACCATTGGGCGGGTATGAGACAGGATATTGTAGAGTTTGTTGCTTGATGCCTTGAGTGCCAGAGGGTCAAGGCTGAGCATCAGCATCCAGCGGGTCTTTTATACCCTCATGAGATACCTGAGTGGAAATGGTACACCATTTCCATGGATTTCATTGTTGGTCTTCCTATGTCTTCGCATCGCCATGATGCCATCATGGTGACAGTCGACAAGTTGACCAAGGTGGCACATTTCTCACCTGTATGCATGACATACAATTCACTAGCAATGGCGAGAGTATTCTTGGACGATATTGTGAGATTGCATGGGGTACCTCGCCACATCATTTCTGACAAGGATTCAATGTTCACTTCAGCCTTTTGGAGAGATTTGCAGCAGGCATTGGGCACACAGCTCAACTTTCGTTCCGCATATCACCTTAAGACAGATGGACAGATAGAGCAGGTGAATCAGGTGTTGGAGGACATGCTTCATATGTATGTTATGGACCATCAATCTAGATGGGAGGAGTATCTGTATCTGATTGAGTTTGCCTACAATAATGGGCATCACAGCTCGTTGGGTATGCCTCCCTTTCAGGCTTTATATGGTAGACCATGTAGGACACCATTGAGTTGGGATCGGTTAGAGGACAGGGTTTCCATTGGTCCAGAGTTGGTTCAGGATATGGAGTAGCAGGTCACACTGATTAGGTAGAGACTTCAAGAGGCACATGATAGATAGAAGAAGTATGACAATGCTAAGAGACTTGATAGGAGCTTCTCAATTGGGGACAGAGTATTCCTTAGAGTGCGGCCACACAAGAGTCCAAACCGTTATGGAAAGGGCTCTAAGCTCACACCACAGTTTGTACGACCTTTTGAGATCTTGGAGTGGATAGGACCTGTTGCCTACCATCTAGCATTGCCACCTAGCCTGTCACGTATCCACGATGTCTTTCATATTTCTGTATTGAGGTGATATATATCTGATTTATCTCATGTATTGGACTAGAGCGCTCTACAGGTAGAGGCGGACGGGTAGTTGGCTTTGGAGCCAATTCGCATATTCGCTCATCAGACGTTGGGCCTTCGAGGTCGAGAGCTGGACCAGGTTAGGGTCCAGTGGGATCATTATGATGAGGTCACAGCTACTTGGGAGGATGCAGCTAGTTTGAGGGCACTCTATTCTCACCTTTTTGACAACTTCCAGGAGGAAGTTTAGTCTTAGGGGGGAGGATGTGAGGCCGATTATTTTCCTTCCTTATTTTGATCATTTTACATTACAGTTGGTGACATTATCATACTTTTAGACACTATTGTTCCATTATGCAGATTTGATTATGTCTTTTGATTTTGGTTTGACATTGTTTAGACATGTGGTGATTCAATTTGATCATATTTTGATGTTATCATGATGTTAGATATATGATATATCGTTGATGATGATTATTGATGTGATTTCAAGTGCATTATGTTGATATATTATTTGATGATGATTTTGAGACATTAGATAGTAAATGTAGTTTTAATATTAAATTATGTTGTAAATGATTAATGTTGTATGCAATGACATGAATTTAATTTTAGTTTCTTCGGCTATGATTATTCATGACGTGATTGAAACTTGATCTAGTTGTGCAGGATTATATTCCCAAGCCACGCGAAATCAGAGATAGTGTTCATACATATGTTATTCCCTATGAAACTGATCCATTCCCAAGAGGGATGAGGATCATGTGTGATCAGATGTTGCTTGCATGCATGCTTAATTTATTTATTTTGGCCTAGTGACCCCTTTATTAGTTGATTTATATCATGTGTTGTATATTTATAATTATTTTACACCACTTGGTATTATTTTTATTTTGGGCCATTTAAAAGTGAATTTATGCCTCCCTAGGTGTACCTTCATGTCCCAAAACTTGCCCTAGGTGGTTACCCTTAGGTCTAGGGTCAATTTTGAGTAACTAAACCTTGGGGTAACTCACGTTTGGTCACTCTAAACTAGGGTTTAGTCAAAGTGACGAATATTGAAATGGCTAAGGGTGGGAGATTAGTCATGCTTCTGGAAAGACCCATCTCCCTTCCCAAAGTTTGGGGATCCCTTCACCAAGAAGACTTGGGAAGTCTTCAAGACTCTCAAGTGTGTGGGATCTCCCTCCAAGACTCTCACACATGTGTGAGAGCATCTTGGAGGGAGATGGCTCTCTTGGAGAATAAGAGGATGCCATATGGCATCCCTCATCCTCATGGAGGCTTGAAGGGAATTGCCACCTCACCACTTGGTCTCTCACACATGTGTGAGAGCACAAGTGGATAAGGTGAGGAATGAAATGGAATTGGAGGGTGACACTTGTCACCCTCACACTCCTCCCTTGCAAGTGGCAGGGGATGAGGAAGGAGAAGGTGACAAGTGTCACCTTCTCATTCCTCAAGGCCAAATTGGAAGGCCTATATTATCTCCTCTTGAAGAGGAGTGTGGGGTTCTTACATTTTGTATTTTTCCTTCTATTCTTGGAGTTCTTTGTTTTTGGGGAGTTAGAAAATTTTGGAGAGTTGGAGAAATTTCTGGGAAGCTTGGAGCTCTTCATCAAATGTGCTTCCATTTTAGGGCTTTTGAAGGTTAGCTCCATCCATTACCCTTTTTGCTTATGTTTTCTTTTGTGTATGTGGTTGCATATTATGTGGGTTGTCATTTATGTTTGTGTGGGATGGGTGTGGTGAGAGCACCTCCATTTTGGAGGAAAGGCTCAACTAGTTTGGGGTAGGTGAGAGTGAACATCCTCGAGGTCATCTCCTTGTGTTGCACTATTTTTAGCCTTGAGGGCATCATAAGATCTTTGGAAACAATATGTGATTTGGCATGAGTGCCATTGTGATTTTTTAGTTTTGGTGGAAAATGTGTTTGGCTTGAGGCCTTGGGATTTTTGAGATCTTTGGAGTTCTTAAGGTGGCCTCTTGAGTTGAGGGGTCCACTTCCCTACCCCCTCCAAACTTAATTTATTGAGTTTTGTTTGTACAAATCCATGGGAGTAATGTTTTGTGTGTTTGAAAATTTTTATTTGGTGGAGTGTGTGTGCAAAACCGTGTGAACTCCTACCTCCCCAGCTCGGGGGTGACCCACTAGCGGGTCTATGGTAGGGAGGAGGGCATTCCTTCATGGCTTGGTTCCCCATTGTTGTGTTGGTTATTACAGGATCTTAGTTGGGGAAGATGGAGCTTGTTGAAGTCCATTCTTGGTGATTGGCACTATTTTTAGTTGGCTATTTTTGGAACCACGGCCTTAGAGGCCTCATTGTAATTTTTGACAAAATGATTACTATTCTTTATGTTGGCTGTATAAGGAATTCTATTGTGAGCAATCTTTGTTGTTTATTCAAAACTTGTCATGTCCACATTGGACATGTGGTCATAACACAAAATAACAAAAATATTTTTGCATGCCCCTAGAAACCCCCTCGCACGCATCAACGTGCTCAGTGGCAATACACATAAGGTGTAAACCTATCAATCGTAAATTAGGGAAGTGTGTCCACCTACGCAATCCCCTACGTGATGACAGTCGACTAGGGGGTTTCTAGGGGCATGTAGAAAAGTTTTTGTTATTTCATGTCATGACCACATGTCCAATGTGGACATGACACATGTGTTGCATGTCGTGACCGCATAGGAAATGTGGGCATGACACAAATCTCTTCTAGAGGAATGTGGAGCATTCCATTGTCTCCCCATTACTGCTCTGCTCTGTCTAGGTGATGGTCGATGAAATATCCCTTGTAACTTTTTATGTTGAAAGAATGAGAGACTGAAACCTTGGTAATAATATGTCAATACCTATTGGAAACAATCCTTAAAACTACATGGCCAACTCTCTATTTTTGGAGAAGTGTGGACCAATTCAAGTTGATTTTGCCTTGGGTTTTGCACTAGGAATGCCTTAGACACTTTTCTACTTCTTACCCTTGAGTGTGGTACTCCCAACTGATGAGACATGTATGTATGTATGCAGGAATCATGCAAGGATAGAAGTGTTTACCTCTACATCATGTTCAAGCCTAAAACTGATCCATACTTGAGTTGTTTTCTCTTTCCTCAGACTAATTTGTCCTAACTGGATATTGACTCTTCCTTTGTACAAGTTTGTCTATACATTTCCATCTGTTATGTTGAAATCAATGTATACTCTGTTGATAGATTTTCCTTGACCATATTGATTCTTCCTTTGTACAATTCCATCTGTACATTTCCATCTATTATGTTGACATCAATGTATGCTCTGTTGACATCAATGACAACACAGATGGCCAACAAGCAGCTTGCCCACTGTAGTTTTTCCCATCTTGGGTTTCCACATAAATCTCGTGTCATGTGTGTGTATTTGATCTTTTTCTTCATATGAGTTAATTGTTTACATTGGATTGAAGGCATTTAAAAGGAAAGAATTTGAATATATATAGATTCACTCCCCTCTCAGTATATCTGTGCATTCAATATTACCTTTGTCATATTTCTCCTCTAGATGCTTAGCAAGAATGCATCCCTGGAAAACTCCATCATAAAATTGCATATAAGTCAACCCTAAAATCACGTCCTGTTAACTGAGCTACTACAAGTAGTAGTAATTCAAGTGGCCAAATCATTGATGACACAAATGACTCACTTCATCTGAATGAGTGAGTAGAACTATTGAAGGAGAGTCAGGAACAAAGTGAGAAAATTGATATAGTTTGGAATGATGATCTTCTTTTCCCACAACACCTATAGACCCATTATGCAACTCACTAATTACCACTTTATCTGGTGTGAACTCAACCTGCTTTCTAGAGTCTATGTGAGTGATTTGATAAATAGATAAGAGATTAGTTGACAAAGACGGAATGTAGAGAACATCCTGAAATGTTCTTTCACTCACGTCAAAAGACCCTCTTCCATGCACTTCAATAGGAGTGTCATCACCCATGAGTATGGCAGGCATAAAACATGGCTCTAAGGAGGCAAAACCACCCTAAGAAGAAGCCATGTGGTGTAAAACACCTGATTCAATTATCCAGGTATCTAGTTGTGAAGCAACAAAAACAAGGGCCTTGTCCTTTCCTTTCCCGTTACTCTTTTCTATGTCCTTTGAAGACCCTTCTAATGAACCTTGTTTAACATAATTAGGCATCTTGATGTTGTTATTCTCAAGAAGATGTGAAAGATGATCAATTTTTTTTCTTTAAAAACTTGTGTTCATCGTGTCTAGACATCTTATAATAAGAGCACTTGACCTTCTCCTTTCTAGGTTGTTCACCTTTTGATGAAGAGGTCTGATTAGCTACATTTGAAGTAGCAAGTGTAACATCATAAATTGTGTACACTATTTTACACCTTGTTTAGCTCCTAGATGGGCCTCAAATATTTCCCCTTTATTTATTAGGACCTATTTTAATACCTTTTTTAGCATTAAGCGTGTAATACTTGATCTCGATGCATGAAACCCAAAAAATAACAATAAGGCGGGGTGAAAATACTTTAAGTGCCCCTTTTTAGGAGTTAAGTGGCTAAAGGACTAGGACATCCGAGCACCCTATGCCCTCCTTTAGCCCTCCCTAAAATTAGTGCCTTGTTGACTTAGGCCCTTTAAAACATTCCTAATATCGGCCTTATGTGGTTTAATTCTTTAGAATTCAATGGATGCATATACAAGTTATTCTATTCATTTATATATCTCTATGCTCTTGCTAACTTCTTGGAATGTTCTTATGTTCTCTTATGCTCTTTATTCTACTATCAAGCTCTCTCTTGTGGATTATTGCTATGGCACTAACATATCATAGGTCTTTTGAAGATCTTAGAAGGCTCTATCAACTTCTTGAGTTAGGTTGAGACGTCATCTACAAGCATACAAGGGTTTCCATTGTCATGGTGACTTCCTTCCTTCATGCTTTGTGTTAGCATTCCATTCTACTTCAGATTTGTCTCTGCCCTCTTAGGGCATGCACTCTTTATCAATCATATTTTTCTATTGTGGAGGTGGAAACACCATTAATGGGGTTTTATTTAAGCAATCTCCTAAATAGCACCCAACATTTTCTCTCTTTTCATGTGTGCAAGTTAGATGGACAGGTTTCGAAAGCTAAGCTCTGGGAAGAATAAAAAGCATGTTGTTACAGACATGGCAGAAGTTGCAGTTTATGGTAACCCTGAACAAGGACCAAGGCACCCAAGCACCCTTATCCTAGGCTTTCTAGCCTATGGTAAAAGTTTCTAAGTTATTCATTGTCCTCTATTGTTCCTGTAGCTTCTGGGTTTCAGGTACCGACAGTCTCTTGTACTCAAATCTTTGTCAACTAGGGTTATGTGTCTTGATCCTAGCTTGATTGATTGGATTTGGGTTAATTCCTTCTATATACAACAAAATGGTAGAATCCATGTAGTTTGGCTCTCTTTCTTGGGTATAATCCAATCTCTAGTTGTGCCCCAAATGTTTTGTAGAAGTGGGTTTGACCTAGTTTGATCCATTAAGCTAGTCTCTCTTTTCTACATTACATTTTGGTGAACTCGTTGATTCTTGGCCTTTGGATTCTTTCATGCATCATATATAATATATTTTCTGCCCTAGATCTGATTATATTTCATTCATTCATCATTTTTTAGTTATATAGCTTAATTTTGCATTGTTTCATTGTTAGGGTTTGAAAAAATATTGCTTTTTTGGAAAATCTAGCTAATCTCCAACCTTAGGTTTGTATATTGGCATGTTGTTGTAGATCTTGTTGAATTATTGCATTGATTAAAGGGTTTTAATTTGTTTTACCTTATCATCCTTTCTTTTGTAAATCTTATCTTGCATATGTGCATTGGAAAAAGTGAAAAAATCAAGCATTTTAGGTTTGCAAAAAGGCATATTTGTGCATTGTTTTCATTGCATATGTTGTAAATCATCATTGAAAAGTTTAAATCTTTTATTTTTGCATCATGTATTACTCATATTACAGTATATAATCATTTCATGGTGGTGTACCTTGCATTTGAAGATCTCATTTGCTAGGGTATTTGGTGAAAAGCTTGCATTTTTTAAAAACATAGTCAAATTCAAAACCTAGGGTTTGTAGTTAAAATCTTATTTCAGATTTTTCTGCTATCATAAATATTTCAAATATGATTTTCCATTGCTATATATTGTCATAAATTTCATTTTAATTCAAAAATAAGGTCTGCATTTGAAAAAATTATGTCTAGAAGTGAGGACTTAAGATCTAGGGTTTGATAGGTAAACCCTAGCTAGTCTTGCATTTAGTGCATCTTTATCAAAGAAAAGTGTTGTAAATCATTGTTGGATTCAATTGGATACATTATTTAGGCACTTAATTTTCACATACTATGCATCCTACATTTGCAAGACTTAGTTGTTGTGGTTACCAAGAATTTTGTAATTTTTGGAAGCCCCGCTTCTCTTGCACTTGTAGGTCTTATCATTTCCATGGATCCTACTAATCCTAATAAAATCATAAAAATAAGTAAATTCCTATCACCTATTGAATGGAATATGTACAATAAGGTACTTAAATAATTTCTTAATACCTTCACCTAGACCTAAGAAGACAAGCCCAACATAGACCCAATATAGTGGTACACAACATAGTTCTAGAACTGAATACTAAATCTATCAAGCAAAAGATTCAAAATATGCATCCTAAGGTGGTCCAGTTGGTCAAGGAAGAGATTGAGAAATTTCTTAAAGTAGGATTTATATGTCCCATTGATTATTTCCCATGGATTTCAAACATTGTTTTAGTCATGAAATTAGATGATCATATTCAAATTTTCAAAGACTTTTAAGATCTGTGAGGCCTACTTTATCTCACCTTCTATTTTTTCTTATGATACTTATTGTATGGACCTTATGATGGACATGTGGATATTTGGGGACTATTGATCCCATTATCTAGACTTTCATTACTATTTCGTATGCTTTGATTTGTTAGATAGAGCATGACGTGATGTTGTTATAGCTCGCATGTTAGATTTCACTTGATGTTATAATGTTATGTGATATTTATTTTGATGCAAATGGGAATGTTAGTCGATCAGTAAATGAATGAAATATTATGCAGTTTTAATCCTGATTTGATGTTTAGAAATGCAAATAAATTATGAATCATGTAAATGATAGCATGCGTATAATTGAGGATATAGGTGATTATGTGACTTTGTGTGTGTGTGCGCGCATTTCCCTTTCACTTCGGCTATGATGAACATGTGCTATTGATCCGTTTGTGGAAGTGTACAGGTAATTTTCCATGCCCATGGAAAATCAAAGGTCATTCCAGTAACCCTATGTGATAACCATGTTTAAGTCGACCTAGTCCCAAGTGGGACCAAGGTCATTAGTGATTGAGCATGACAATTTGTAATGTTTGTATTTGATGTTTATATTGATTAGGGTTCATCCTTTAAATTGATTTATTGATGTGTTGTACATTGTAATGTTTGAGTTGCACTATTTTGGTGCTATTTAACTTTTGGGCTTTTTTATGTGAAATTATGATCCCCTTGGTGTTTATTTTGGTCAAATAATGACCCAAGTGTTGGCAGATGGTCAACGCTCCCTATGGGATTCGTGACATGGACTAACCACCTCCTGTGGATTCATTAACTCTGGCACTTGTATTGGAAATTCATAGGTTGACCTTTTGGTTTAACGGCAATCGTGGGCCAACAATTGGTATCAGAGCAAAAGGTCACGGGTTTGAATCCCCCAAGTAATGCTGGGGGGAGTTTGTTGGTAGATGGTCAGTGCTCCCCATGGGATTCGTGACTTGGACTAACCGCCTCTCGTGGATTCATTAACTCTGGTGCTTGTATCAGAAATTGACAAGTCAACCTTTTGGTTTAACGGCAATCGTGGGCCAACACCTAGGTCATACCCCTAGGGTCTCGGACCAGTTTGAACATGCGAAACCTTAGTTTAACCTTCTTTGGGTCACCTTAACTTAACCCTAAAGTTAAGTAACAAAATTTGAAGTTGGATAAGGTGGTGGACAAGTCAAGATTCCACCATGACCAACTCCACTATCCTAGGATAAGGTCTGCCTTATCTTGAAGGCTTGGGAAGCTTCCAAGGCCTTCAAATGTGAGAGACCTCATCCCTATGCTCTCAGACATGTGTGAGCATCTATGGGGGAATGGGTTTGCCTTGTTGGATAGGAGGATGACATGTGTCTTCTCCTTATCCTTATGGAGTCTTCCATGTGGGATTCCCCTCTCCATTATGCTCTCACACATGTGTGAGAGCATTTGTGGGAGTGAGTGAGGCTTTGTGGAATGGGAGTGTGACATGTGTCACCTCCTCATCCCTTAGGGTTTTTGTGAGTGGGTTGTGAGGAGGAAGGAGAAGGTGACATGTGTCACCATCTCATTCCTCAAGGCTCTTTGGTTTAGCCTATTCAACTCCATCTTTGAGAGATGGAGGGGGTTCTTCAATTTTTGGCTTTGATTTTTGAATATTGATTTTGGGAGAAAGCTAGATTTGGAGTGTTTTGATGCAAGGAGATTGGAAGGAGACTTGGGAGATCTTCACCAACCTCTTTCCAAATTTGGGCTTCTAAGGTAAGCACCCAAGGCTATATGCCTTCCTTATGTTTTTTTTACTTTCATTATATGTGAAGATTGCTTTGTGTATTTTTAAGTTTTGGTGTATGTGTTGTGTCAGTTTTCATTTTGGGTGCTTGATAATACTCTCCATTTAGAAGAGCTCATCTTGTTTTGGGGTGGGAGAGGAGTGAACCTCCTTGGGGTCAACCTCACTATATTTGGAGGTACAGATGGCCATGGGAGTGCATTGTGAAGTATTTGAGATTTTGGTGAAGGCAAGAGTGCCTTGGGATTTTTGTGACATTTGAGATATTTGGTGAAGGCAAGAGTGCCTTGAGATTTTTGACATTTCGAGATATTAATGTTGGGAATTAAGGTATCTCAACCTTGGTAATTCCTTGCATTATTTATGTTTGTATTTATTAATTCATTGCCTATGTTGTAAATATTTGTAAATTCCATATTGTCATATTGTGGGATGTGGCACGGTGATGTGTCATCCTACATGGAATATGACAACTTGTAATTTTGTCCTCACATAAGGAGATAGGCGTCCCACTTTGTGGTAAGAGCATTTTTCCATGTGTCGGCATCTTTCATGTTGTGTAAGGGAATGTTTGACCAAAACGGTTATGACGGATTCCTATGACAAAATTATGACATGTAAGAGTTAGAAATAGAAGCTTGTAAGACAAGTGAAGACATGTGTCATGAAGCATCTTTGAAAAGGCATATTTGGGCACCCCAAGGTGGACTATGACATATTGTAAGAGAATATGCTATTTATAGCCTGTGTATGACAGATTCTCTTACAGCTGTAAGTTGTAACCACTATGACAAATTCTATGACGGTCGTAAGTGTCGTAAGAGCATCTGTCATAGCCCATTTTGGAAATAGGTGACCTCCTTGGGATGGGAGCTGTGGACAAGTGTCAGACACATTCTACAATGTTGACCAAGTGTCCTTAGGTGTGGGTTTTGGGCCATGAGGCCAAGTTGGACACCCATCCCAAGATAGGTCCAATATTGCCTTGTATATTCTATATAAACAGGTGATTGGAGAGAGAGTTGTATCATAGGTTTGACAGGTACTGTTATGCTGTCGGATTGACTCCAGATATGAGTGCCAAAGACCATTGAAGCTTGCATTGCAAGTGTATTGTAAACATCTTTCTATTTTGATAATACATTGTGCAAGTTTCTAAGTGTGGGGTTTTTCACCCGATAAGGGTTTTCCCCACTGTATATCTTTGTCTCTCTTCTTTTGTCTTCTTTCTACTTCATGTGTATTGCCACAATATCTCTATTAGATGTTCTATGTTGTTGTAGTTGTAAGGATTAATTTAAATTTGCATAGCCCTCTCCTCATTAGATTAGTGTAGGAAGCGATTTATGCACACCTAGCTTCCTTTCAGTTGGTATCAGAGCCTGACCAGTTTTGGTCTTAGTTGTTGGGTAGGGGTTTTTCAAGCTGATCTTAACTTGAGTGGGAGTCTATATAGAGTATTCTAAATTCTATTGCAGTAAGGAGATGGCAAGCACATCCGGAAGATTTGAAGTGGAGAAATTCAATGGCACTAATTTTGAGTTGTGGAAGCTCAAGATGGAAGACATGTTTGTTGATCAAGACCTTTGGCAAAGTGTTAATGGAACTAAACCAACTGCAATGTCACAAGATGATTGGGATCTCAAGGATCGGAAGCCTAAGGGTTTCATAAGACTTAGTCTTGCTGATTCTATCTTGTTAAATGTCCATGAGGAGAAAACTGCAACCTTGCTTTGGAAGAAGTTGGGAGATGTGTATCAAGCCAAATCCTTGGTTAATAAATTTTTTCTGAGAAAGAAGTTGTATTCTCTTCGAATGGAGGATGAAGGATCTGTTTTCAAACATATGAATTCCTTTAACATGCTGGCTGCATAGTTGACATCTATTAGTGTGAAGATGGAGGAGGAGGATCGGTGTATGACCCTGCTTTGTTCTTTGTCAGACTCGTGGGATCACCTTGTCATGGCTATTGGAAGCACCACATCCACATTCAAAATGGATGAAGTGGTTTCTTCACTATTATCTGAAGAGATGCAGAGAAAGTCTTCTGATGCAGCCAAAGAGGCTCTTGCAGTTCGTGGAAGACCCAAGGAGAAAGGGAAAAAGAAGGACAAGAAAGATGAGAAGGGTAGATCCAAATCCCATGGGAGATCCAAATCTCCTGGAAAGTCCAAGGCTATCTATTGGAACTATGGTAAATCTAAGCATTTCCTAAAGGAATGCAAAGAAGAAAAGAAAAAGAAGAAGAAGACTCCAGATTCAGATTCTACAAATCACAAGATGATGGTGATGCTTTCATTGCAGCCCTGGCAACCCGTGCATCTGATGATGTGTGGCTGATTGACTCTGGTGCATCATTCCACATGACCTCGCATCGAGACTGGTTCACTAAGTATGAGGAGTTCGATGGTGGAAAGGTGTACTTGGGTGATGACTCTCATCTGAAGATTGTTGGTCATGGAAGAGTCTCTATCCGATTCCCTGATGGTCGAGTGAAGGGGATCTCTGGGGTTATGCATATCCCAGGCTTAGCATGGAACCTACTTTCTATAAGTATGTTGAATGATGCAGGTGTGTAGGTTGTCTTTTTGAAAGAAGGATGCAAGATGACTAGAGGAGCTATGGTGCTTGCTAAGGGTACTAGGAGAGGTACTCTGTTTTAGCTGGAGGCATGCATTACACAATGCAATAGTTCTTCTGATTCAAGGAAGAGGGCAGCAGTCACTTCATCCCCACCATCTGAATGAGCAGTTAAGAGATCTGTTGTTTCTAGTTCTGATGTTTGTAATCATGCCTTGGAAGTTAAACTTCCTGCTTAAAAGACAATGTTATGGCATAAGAGATTTGGCCACATTGGTGAGAAGGGTCTACGTACCTTGAAAAATAAAAACCTCATTGAGGGGTTAGATGACTGTAATCTTGAGTTTGACTTTTGTGAACATTGCATATATGGGAAACAAAATTGTGTTCAATTTTATTCGAGTTCTCACAAGTCTTCTGGTGTGTTGGACCTTGTTCATTCTGATGTATTTGGTCCTGTTAATGTTCCTTCGTTATCAAAATCTATATATTTTGTATCTTTCATAGATGACTAAAGTAGAAGGACATGGATTTGTTTTCTCAGAAGCAAATCTAAAGTCTATAGTTTAAGGAGTTTAAGGCCTTTGCTGAAAATCAGACTGGTAAAAAGATTAAGTGTTTGAGAACTGACAACGGTGGTGAGTTTTGTTCTACAGAATTTGATAAATATTGCAAGGAACTTGGGATTGAAAGACATAAGACAACTCCATACACCCTGCAGCAAAATGGAGTTGTAGAAAGGATGAACAAGACACTGATGGAGAAGGCTAGGAGTATGCTTAATGGAGCTGGCCTAGAACAAAAGTTTTGGGCTGAAGCTGTTGCCACTGCTTGCTATTTTATCAATAGATCTCCTACATTAACTCTTATTGGAAAGACACCCATGGAGGTGTGGTCTGGTAGAAAGCCTTCAATAAGGCATCTTCATGTTTTTGGTTGTGAGGCATATGCACATGTGCCTATGGAGAAGCGATCAAAATTGGAGAACAAGGTTGTTAAGTGTATCTTCATTGGCTATGGTGTTGGTGTGAAAGGATACAAGCTTTGGGACCCTATGGCTGAAAAAGTGTTGTATAGTAGAAGTGTCATCTTTAGAGAGCTTACACCTTCTTCCACTGTTTTACAACCAGAAGAAAAAGAAAAGAAAGATGATGTTGTTCAGTTTCCTGCTACCCCTGAGAAGACTGAACAGAAAGACAATGTTGGATCTGATGATGTTCAGTGTTGTGTGGGTTTTCATTTTGGGTGCTTGATAATACTCTCCATTTAGAAGAGCTCATCTTGTTTTGGGGTGGGAGAGGAGTGAACCTCCTCAGGGGCAACCTCACTATATTTGGAGGTATGGATGGCCATGGGAGTGCATTATGAAGTATATGAGATTTTAATGAAGGCAAGAGTGCCTTGGAATTTTGTGACATTTGAGATATTTGGTGAAGTCAAGAGTGCCTTGAGATTTTGATATTTTGAGATATTAATGTTGGGAATTAAGGTGTCTCAACCTTGGTAATTCCTTGCATTATTTATGTTTGTATTTATTAATCCATTACCTATGTTGTAAATATTTGTAAATTCCATATTGTCATATTGTGGGATGTGGCACGGTGATGTGTCATCCTACATGGAATATGACAACTTGTAATTTTGTCCTCACATGAGGAGATAGGCATCCCACTTTGTGGTAAGAGCATTTTACCATGTGTCAGCATCTTTCATTTTGTGTAAGGGAATGTTTGACCGAAGCGGTTATGACGGATTCCTATGACAGAATTATGACATGTAAGAGTTAGAAATAGAAGCTTGTAAGACAGATGAAGACATGTGTCATGAAGCATCTTTGAAAAAGGCATATTTGGGCACCCCAAGGTGGACTATGACATGTTGTAAGACAATATATTATTTATAGCCTATGTATGACAGATTCTCTTACAGCTATAAGTTGTAACCACTATGAAAGATTCTATGACGGTCGTAAGTGTCGTAAGAGCATCTGTCATAGCCCATTTTGGAAATAGGTGACCTCTTTGGGATGGGAGTTGTGGACAAGTGTCAGGCACATTCTACAATTTTGACCACGTATCCTTAGGCGTGGGTTTTGGACCATGAAGCCAAGTTGGACGCCCATCCCAAGATAGGTCCAATATTGCCTTATATAATCTATATAAACAGGTGCTTGGAGAGGGAGTTGTATCACAGGTTAGACAGGTACTGTTATGCTACCATATTGACTCTAGATACGAGTGTCGAAGACCATTGAATCTTGCATTGCAAGTGTATTATAAACATCTTTTTGTTTTGATAATACATTGTGTAGGTTTCTGAGTGCGGGGTTTTTCACCCGATAAGGGTTTTCCCCACCGTATATCTTTGACTATCTTCTTCTGTCTTCTTTCTGGTTCATGTGTATTGCTACAATATCTCTTTTAGATATTCTATGTTGCTGTAGTTGTAAGGATTAATTTGAATTTGCATAGCCCTCTCCTCATTAGATTAGTGTAGGAAGTGATTTCCGCACACCTAGCTTCCTTTCGATTAAGGCAAGAGGCCTTGTGATTTTGTATATTATTGTGTTTTGGTGATTTGGGTTCCCCCTTGAGTTGAGAGTAGTCCACTCTCCTACCCCCAAAAATCCAAGTAAATGGATTAGTTATGTGAAATCCTTAGGAGGGTGTGTTTATGATTTGTGTGATTGTTTTTGGTGTTGAATCCTTGTTGTGGTGTGAACCCAGTTATGTGGGTGACCTCCAAGATTTGGGATGACTTGTTTTAAAGTCTATGGATGGGAGGTGCGCTCCCATGGACATGGATAACTTCTTTGGTTTTGCAGGTTTTGGTGGTCTTGGAGTGTTTGAAGCTTTGGGAGAATTAATGGTTTTATGAGTCTTGTTAAATTTTGGCATCTTGGTTGCCATGGCCTTTGTGGCTTTGTAAAAGTTGTTGTGGTTGAGTGTATCTCTCTTGTGAGTCTCTTTGTAAAACAAAAAAACGGAAAGAAAAGCATTCATTTCATTCAAATGAGAGATTAGTTGTTTTGTTCCTGTATAATGGTTTGGAATAATATTTGTGCATGATTAAAATGATTTTTCTCTTATCTCTCTCCCTATCTTGAAATTGTCATTTAAATGAATATATTGGCTTGTTGGAAAGGAAAACAAAGTACATTATGTTTGCATTTGGTAGCTTAATTAAGATGCATTTTATGGATGAATATAGTTGTAGAGTAAAGAAAATAAATATTCTATTTTCGGCTTGCATGGGAAGAGAAAAATAAAAATGCACCAAGTTCATATGGAAGAGAAAGTTACTTGGTTAGTAAATCAGTTAGATGTTTATATATATATATAGATATCGTACATTATGGATTGAATTTACATTGAGAAAAGTGTTATATAAAACTTTATTACCATACGAGTTAGGGTTTTTAGTTGATAAAAAAAATTAAATAAAAAAATAGGGGGCAACGGCCATTTTAGGGCCATCGTTGGTTGTGTAGTGATGAGGGAGGGGATTGACCCCTGCCCCTCCATAGAGCTTCGGCTCTATCGAGGGTGGGGGGCAAGGGGGGCGTCCCTTCCCCCATTCCTTAACTCTTTCCTCAACATCACCAATGCCAAAAAAAATTCTCTGCATTCTTTAAAACCGTCACTAGATCTCCAGTTCGTCGCTTAACTCAAACCCTCCTCTATGTTTGGCCTGTCACATATACACAATATATATATATATATATATATATATATATATATATATATATATATATATATTAACCCTATTCAAAGCAGTTACAAAAAAAGAATCAGAGAGCTCAATGGAAAAATAAAAAAGAAACCATGTATCAGACAATCATTTGAACAATAAAAAAAAACTAGAGAGCCATTATTTCCTTCGTGCAAGAAAAACAAACCAGAGAATGAGGTTAGAAAATAAGGAAAAATAAATTTAGGGTTTGAAGAGAGGAGAAGAATAGATGAGTGAGGAAATAGAATTAGCGTTAGAGGAAATAAAATAAATTTGTAGAAAAAAAAAGAGTTAAACAAAAATATAGTGCACGTACCTTTTCTTCTCTCTCTCTCTCTCTCTCTCCTCTTCATTTTGAAATCTGGAAAACAAATGAGATGAGCAAAATGCCTTGTGAGCTTTTTAAACCCTTTTATTGCCTTATTAAACTAATTAGGGTTAGTGTAGCCCTAAAGGGGATTAGTGAATTTAATTATTCCCTAAAGCTAGTTTTTTCTTTTGAGCCCACTTAGTGAGTTGGAGGGGGGTTATTTTAATGGGTTTTTGGTGTGAGGATTATATGGGTTTGAAATTAATTTATTTAACCCTTCAAACCCATTTTCTAGTGCATGACTTAAATGTAGTTTTTAATTAATTGTTTTCTTTAATTAATGTGATTATTTTATTACCTTGGTAGAGATTGAAACGTTGGAGAGAATTAATTTAATAGGTTTTTTTCTCCTCCATTGGCTTTTTGGTTTTAGTGTGATGTGTTTTATGCTTTTTATTTGATTTTATTATTTAATTCTTGACGGAAAAAGACATTCAAACCTATATGATTTAATTTAATTTAGTGAATGGCACTTTCCCCCTCCATTGGCTTTTTTTTTAATTTTTAGTGTGATGTGTTTTATGCTTTTTATTTGATTTTATTATTTAATTCTTGAGGGAAAAAGGCATTTAAACTTTATGATTTAATTTATTTAAGTGAATGACTTTTTTCTCATCCATCCTTTCCAACCCTTTTTATCAAAATGAGCAAGTTAAATGTTTAGATTTAATTTATCCAACCCCTTTAGTTATTTTTATTTAAATTTGATTTAAATGTTGAAAGTGTTTAGTAAATAGTATTTAAATTTTGTTTAAATTTTAAAAAGGTGTTTAGTGAAGCTTTAATTTTTAATTTGTTTTAAACTCTCCCATAGTTGATGAGATGGCATTATGTTGTCAAAATCACTAGGGGAGATTAATCCCTTTTATCCCGTTATGCTGTCAAAATTTTCCTAGACTTTGTATGGAAATATTATTTAATTTAATTCAATTATTTACCATTTTTTCTGCTTTAGATGTTGGTTAAATGTTTTAAGTTGAAATTTGATTAGTGGAATTAATTAAGTTATTAGTTGTTTCTAGGGTTAGATTTTGTTTCCTATCGAAATCATTTCACTTCGTTTAGTAAACCCTAAGGTTGGATCCCAAAATAGAAACCAACCCTCTTAGCATCGCTCCTCGTGACGCACACCCCCTTAGTGGCTATTACCTCGTAGAGATTGTGAAATGAGTTCACATTATCCCAGTTTAGATCGAATTCCCTGCCTTCGGGTGACCTGCCTAACGTAGGTTGCAGACGCAACTACGTTACGTGTGTGTATCACCAAGCGTGCTTGATGCACGCGAGGGGGTTCTTAGAGTTGGGTGGAAAAGTTTTTTGATATTTCGTGTCATGACCACATGACAAATGTGGACATGACACGTGTGTTGTGCGTCATGTCCACATGGAAAATGTGAGCATGACAAGATCAAAATGAATCTTCTTCAAAAGATTATTTATCTTTACCCAACGTTGACATGATAATAGACTCCACCATTGGTCGTGAACTACTTTTCTTCATGGATGGATTTTCAAGTGATAATCAAATTCTTATCAAGCCTTAGGACCAATATAAAATTACCTTCACTACCCCTTGGGGCATGTTTTGTTATGTTGTCATGCCCTTTGGCCTTTAAAACACTAGAGCCACATACCAATGGGCCATGTTTCTCATTTTTCATGATCTCAAGCATTCCATATTAGAAGAAAATATTTTTAAGTGATGCAATATTTCTCACACCTTGGATGCTCTTGCATTGATTAAATTTAGTTTGATGAATAATTTTATATAAAAATTATATCAATTATTATCAAATTTAATATCATAATTATATCATTTTTTTTAAAATCAATTTTTGTTATGAATTTTATAATTTAAAGATCAAACTTATATCTTTTTTTATTTGGTAAACGCATTTTTTATCCTAGTTTAAGCCTAGGGAGACCACTTTACGATGGAATCTCTTCCTAGTAGGTTTATTGCCAAGACCACTACTGGAGGGCCTCGATCGCCAAGGAATTATCACCTTTGTTCAAATCCATGAGCTCAACATCTTGGTGAAGGCCCACAGCCTATGAGAACGACAACCCAATGAAGGCACTCATCCTACAAACATGTCAACCTAGAAAAGGCACAAGGCCTATGAGTTTAGTAGCCCAACAGGGGTTTGAACCATGGTGGATGCCAAAAATAGCCTTGTGACTTGACCATTGCACTATGTTGGTTCCCAAAATAGAAAATCCAAAACCCTGATGTGTTTTCTAATCTCCTAGGCTATGGGTGTCATCAAGGAGATAGAAAAGGGGCTCATCAACAAGTAGAGGATGATTAAGGGCCAAGTGCTAGGAGTGGGTAATTTCCTCTTCACTTTTAGCTCAGCTAAACTAAGGAGGGTGTTTCTAATGGTAACCCTTAACAACAATTGATAGCAACACAAAATATATGAAATGATAAAAACCTCTCATTAAGCTAATGAGGGAATCTTTTAAACAATGCAAGATGCAAGTATGGATGTTTGGCTCAATAATATTGGAGACTTGATGGGTTTGCTAAATATTTTTCCTGGTTTAAATGTTGAACCACAAAGATGCATACAAACTAGAATCTATTTCTTTTCCACAATTGAATGATATTATTCATTTAAAAAAGGTGTGGGTGATCAACACTTCCTAGATTGGTGCCTATCCAATGGGCTACAGAATCCCTAGTTTATTAAAGGAAAGCAACAATAAAGAGACATATGAGGACCTTTCTGAATACTCAGATGCATAGAAACATGATAATCAATAATGAAAATAATTAGTAATCCCTTATTATACTACATTCATCCAACCATAACATAGAAATGATCACTACAAAGCATGTAGTGTTTTAAGAATCTATTACATTCATCAAATTTGCAATTACATTCATACCATAAAACATGGAAAGAGGAAACCCTAGCTGCAACGTAGGGATTTCCCTGAAAATTGCATACAACATAGAGATAACTTTAAATGTTGATATTAGTTACACCCTTTAAAATCTTCATACATTTCTGATCATTACTCTCTTGAAGAACTGGAAATGGCATTTTTTTCAACCCTAGAAAGCTTTTACACTTTTGGCACCTAGAAATTGTAAGAGTCCCCCTCAAAATGAAAATACGAGCCAATATACACTCCCCTCCAAATCTTCCTTGGACTAAATTGAATGAGGCTGTGGTTGTTAGGTGTTTCCCATATAAAAAGAAAGACATTAACTCCATGTGGGTACAAGAGGTAGTTGGGAGAAGGCACTAATTGTATTCATAGCATTCTTGGAAGTGTACTAGGATGGTTGGGTGTTTGAATGCACACTTGCACATCATTATGGAAGATTACCATTACTTCAGTGACATTTTCCTTTTGTCCTTGATGTATTTAAAATTTTAAAGATTTCCCTCACCTTTTGTTTGTCTTTCAGTGATTTGGTGAGTTCACATTGGTGGTACTTGATTAATGAATAGATCTGATTGTACATTATTGTTCCAAGACATTTCATTATGGCATCTTCATGTTATTCCTCTTTAGAATCCTTTCATGCATATATCCTAGATTTTGAAAATTTCTCTAAATTCACTAATGTGAATCCTCATGTTTTAGATCATATATCATCCATGAATGATATTGATGTTTATAAATGTCCCATATATGAAGTCCAAGTACTTTGTTATATGCATGATTTTGATAGCTTCACAACCCTCATGGGTGTGTATCCTTCGATTTTAGAAGAACTAATTGAATTCATCTCCATGAATAGTCATGAGAAAGATTATGGTCATAATTCTTCTTAAAATTCTACTAAAAATCATGATAATGCCTTGGATCTACTCTCTAAATCATATGATGATGAATGATTCTATGAGTCATCCTATTGATCTTCCTCCTTTATTTTAATGGTCAAGTACCTTGAATGTCACTAAGGAAGTGAAGACCCTTGATCTTTCTCCTTTGATTTAATGTTCAAGCATCTTGGATATCACTAAGGATATGAAAACCATGGATAGTTCCCCTTTGGTTCCATGTTCAAATCCATTGAACATCCCTAAAGATACAATCATTAAAAATCCTCTTAACAACACTTTTCCCTTCCTTCATTCCAATGCTCTCCCTTCAATAGATGAAGCATTAGTGGATGAGGAGAGGTCTCTCACATTAAATCCCTTGCGGATAGATATTGAGCTTAATCAAAATAAAAACAATTTCAATTCAATCATCATTAATAGACTTATTCCACCTGTGTCGAAAATATTTCTGAGTTTCTAAGTATTTTTTCAATAATAATGGTGTTGAATATTATGTTGTAAAGTTTGGTTGCATCACTTGAGTACAAGACATAATTTTGAGGGGGGATGATGTTAGCAGGGTGCATAGCATAAAGAAGAGCCAACCAGAAGCTGGTACACACTATGTGGAGGCCGAAGCTGACAAGAAACACACCCCTATATGTAATAGATATAGTATATATATAGATATAGGATATGATGATATCATATAGGAGAATAAGAGTATGATATATGATAGATTCTAATGTAAGAATGACATATGAGTCATGAATGTAACTAATGAGGCAGAGGCTTAGACCTGTCGGAGGATGGATAGATGATGTACACATTTGATTATGGTTGATATATATATATATATATGGAGATTTGTCGGTACCAGGTAATTCTATGTTATCTTATCTGGATGTTTATGTGATGCTTTGTTTTGTTATTCTTTATGTTTTACTGTCAATATCGAGCTACTTGATTAGGGTATAAATTGACTACAAAGACTTGATTGAGGACCAGATCTCTAGACTAGTATCTCTTCCACATTTCTTTCTAACAACTATCATTCAGCACCTGAGATTTTTAGTGTGAATAGGTGGCCTAAATCCTTCTAGATCATTCAAGTCCTCTTAGCATGCATTGAGCTAATTAGTGTACCACTAATATTTTAGTACTAGAATATCTTAATAAGAAATCATGTCTTTAGGTGTTGCACATGGTGATTGAGACAATCACCTTTCACAAGGCACTTTATAGCTTTAGGGGCAACTAGTGTTCCTATCACCTATAGCCATTAATATGGAGCATATTTTGAGCACATTGAAAGATTTATCTACACACATCTCTAATAGTCGTGCAAAGTAGAAAACACTTTTACACAAAATTTGATCTTGCCTAAGCTTATTGCCTTCTTTCTCAATCCACTTGAAGTTTTTTTTGTTGTTTTTTTAAATACCTTTGTGTTTTAGGGTAAACCACCTAATTTATGCTTAGAGAATGTTGGCATCATAAATGCTTTGACTTCTAAATAATTGTAATTATGCACCAAAGATAGAATGAGATAAATATGTGTTATAATCTCCAAAGCATGTAGAGGAGAATAAGACATATAGAATATATATTTTGAGTGTGTCATGGATATAAGGGGAAAAATTAACAATGGATGGTAGCTAATGGGAAAATCATTTATATTGAGAGAATCGTGTAAAAGTAGTGCTAATTTAAGTTTAGTTAGTGCTAGAAATAAGTGCCTATACAAAACCCATGATGTAACCTATTTTTATACAATGTGAATGAAAACTTATGATGTAACCTATTTTTATACAATGTGAATGAGTAGTAAAACTCTGTCAATTTTGTGATTGAGTTCTCTCTTGTACATAAGTTCTTTTAGTATAACTTGAATTTATATGTGTTTGAAAATGTGTAGTTCAATTAGAGGGTGAAGAGCTTCAATGTGTTTCATGTGAGGACTATGGATTCTACTTCTTTTAAAAAAGCTAATTCAAATGTTTATCTAAGGTTATTTATATATGTGATAGAATGTATAATAATACAACATCCAAACTTTAATCTAATTTGAATATATTCTATAGCTTCATATATAAAGTAATATAATTTGCTTCTAGTGTATTTTTTCAATAAAATGTACTACATTAACTAAGCACTCTAGATTTGGGAATAACTAATTTTAGTATTAAAATTTTATGTACTAATTGTTTTATGAACTCTTAAATTTTAAAGGCATTGAGTCCAAGCCCTTCCATAAAGTTGTTTCTACAATATGATAGGAAATTTGATGTCTTTATTTGAATAATAAAAGCACACATTTTGCAAATATCATAGTTATCTAGGGACATAGACTACAGATTCATTATCTAGTTCTTTAGACATGGCTAAATATTATTTTTGCTCCATTTGATAGTCCTGGATTTAGTAAGTACTTGGTAGTTTCATTGGGATTTACAAGCTCTCACCTGGAAAAAATAAAAATAAATAAGATGTTATAGTTTGGAATATTCACTAAAGATCTTAATAAATTGAAAAATATGAGACATTATAGTATAAAATTAGAAAATTTGATTTTGGATGAAGTCTTAACTAAAATAATCCAATCTCAAATTATCTCACTTGTACAAGTTCAAAACAATCAAAAAATAAAGAAAATTTGCAAGCATTAAAGAACAAGAAGGTTACTTATAGTCAATGCATATCTGATGTAAGAACATTAAGAGTTGCATTTTGGCAAGGTTATTTCCAGGGCATAGCCTAGAACCATGGCCAAATACACCGTAAACTCCAAAGTTAAAATCAAATCCCTACACCAAAAAAAAATAGTAAATGTTAGAAGTTAAATTATAATTTAAAAATAAATAAATTATTTTTTTAATATTTTTAATTTTTATGAAGTCATAAAATTTTGAGTTTAAAAAGTTAAAACTTACATCCCATCTATCAGGATTAAATTCTATAGGATCTTTAAAATATTGAGGATCTACATGAATGGAGCGAAGCCAAACTATTACTTTCCATCCTTTTGGAAACTTGTAACCTATTAAACAAAGCACTTCAGTCAACTTAATTAACATTTGAAACATCTCACATTAATTATCCTTCCATTAACTTGAAAAAAAAAATTACCTTTGAATTTAGTGTCTTTCCCCACTGTTGTAAACATAAAGTTTGCTACATTTGCAAGTCTAATAACTTCATCCACCACCTACACTAACATTGGCACAAACATCAAATGATGGGATGGGCATGATCATAGTGCCTAACTTAAAAGGAATTTAAAAAATATATAAGTACCAAACATAATTTTAGTGAGGAGATTAAAAACCTTAAATTATTAGATTGATTCATCATATTTATAAAACATGAAGTTTTGAGACATTGATAACATGTTAAGTAAAACCTTTGAAGTATATATCATTTTCTTGACATAACTATAACTGAGAAGCTTATCTTCTCCTTTCTCCTGTTTAATGGCATTAGTTTCCTCCTAAATCACACCCATATAATGTTGATTAGATTATAAAATAAAAGTTAAGGAGCATTGCAAAACACTCATAATGATAAATTAAATAAAAACATTCTTCTACTATAGTATTGAAAAAAATATACCCATGTTGATTATAGTAACAAAATCATATTAATCAAAGTTAAAAATAACAAGTTTATAGAAGGAATAAAAAAATAACTTTAAAAATCTATTAATAGATAATAATAAATATATAGACTCAAATTGACAAGTATTTAATTAAAATATGAATTTTACCTTTAATTTAGAAAGCACTTGAGGATACTTAGACAAGTAATAAATAGCCCATGTCATTGAGCTAGCAGTGGACTCATATCCTGCTAAAAGCATGGAGGTTATGTTATCAACAATTTCTTCTTCATTCAATTTTTTACCATTAGAGTCCATTGAATCCATCAAATTTGACAAAAAATCTGTCATCACACTCTCCTTGGCTTTCCTACCATGTATCTCAAAATATACAATAGTTGATAGCTTGCTTCTGCACTGTATATTTGTTGCATTCATAAAAAAACATGAATTAGTACATTCATCAAAGAAACGTGTATTCTAGATTTAATTAATAGTTTTACTATATAATAAGATGAAAAAGAGATTGTTTTAAAATTAAGGAGTATTATTTAAAATTTATCATAAATATTTTTTTAAATTTAATTTTTAAATAAATAAATTATTGAATTTAATTTATAATTTTATATAAAAACATTATTAAAATAAAATAGTTGTATGTCAATTGCTAAAAATCATAAAAAAATCTAATAATTCCTTAGGAAAAATTAAAATTTATTAGTAAGCAAAATATTTTTATGTCCCCTTAAATAGATACAAAGGAAGGGGATGAGATTGTGCCATACTTGATAGATCTTGATGTGGATAGGAAAGGAAAGTTCTTGAGATTTAAAGGAAGTGAGAACACAAATTAGTCTTATGCTAGAGAAGAAATAGAAATTCTAAGAAGATGATAGATATATGGATGTAAACAAAAAGAGAAACGCCAAATTGGAAGGAATTACATATAAGAGAAATGATAAAAATGTCGCTAATACTCTAGAAATGAGCGGTTCTAAACTTATAACCAAAAACCATAAATGAAATTCATAAATTGGAATAAAGGGGCTCATAGTTTGAATAGAGAAACCTTAGGACACATAATAAGTCTTGTTTCCTATAGGAAGTTAAAATGTTTATGGGTAGATTTTTAAACCTTAGGAATAAGGTCTATAAGGATTCCTACTTAGGATTTAAATCTGAAGAGGTATCTAGGTGCTTGGTTATTATGTGGGACCCTTGAATTGCTAATGGTGAACTACTTTTTTGTAACTCTCATCCTTTATCTATTTTATTCACCAATAAAGATGATAATTGTAAATGGGTTCTATCTAACACTTATGCCCTAAACTCCAACTTGATTCATAAAGAGGAACTTGACTAATTTTATAAATTCATATAAGGATTATAAATGGGTAATAATTGGTGACTTCAATACCAATCTTTCCACTATGAATAAGATGGGGTATAATGGAGTTCAGCATGGATGACTTGGATAACTTCATTTCAAACTACAATTTGATGGAAGTAAAACTGAGAGGAGATAGGGACACTTGGTTAAATAGAAGGTAACTAGGCAATAAACATATTTAGGTTAGATTAGATAGAACTCTAGTTTCTTTGGATAGGATGTTTTCTTTCTCTTGTTGTTTATCCTCTCTACCAAGGATTAGATATGATCACAATCCTATCATGTTGAGCCTTGAAAATGCTAAGAAGGTATATCCTTTTACATTTGAAAACATGTGGCTACTTCACCTAAACCTAGAAGATAAAGTTAAGGAGTGGTGGGGGATAGATGTGAGTGTATAGGGTGGTCAAAAAAACTTAAGAATATTAAGATTAATATTAAGAAATGGAATAAGGCCACCTTTGGTAATATTTTTCTTCAAAAGAAAGATTAAAGAAGAGTTGGAGAAAATTGAAAGGGAAGTACAAACTAGTGGTATGAATTAGGAGACCTTTTCTAAATAAAATTCTCTTTTTAACTACTACTCATAGATATGGGAAAGCCAATAAAATTAAGGAGTTTTTATGCCCCTTGTAGTGCCCCTCCATTCTCACCGTGGAAGAACAAATGCATGCGGTGCGTATTCTAGAATGTTTGGGGAAAAAAACATGGCAGAGAGGATGCTAGCAATGGTACTCTATCATTCACACTTGAAGGCCAAATTTCAAGTTATGGTTGTGTCATGATCCAGGTAAGCTATGTTGACCATACTCTCCTTGAAGGCATAGTTTGTAAAAGTAAATTAGCTCTAATTGAGTCTTCTTCTACGAAGAGTCAATCTTATTATGATATTCATGTTACCTTGTTATATTATTATGACCGATTCACTATGTATTTATGTGGAATCATACTAAGACTACTCCGTAGGCTAAGCTATACCTTAGTTGTGAGATACTACAGTCAAGTTATCTATAAACTCTCATCTTCCATTTATAAATTCTATATGATCTCTTGCATGTTGCTGCACAAGGATCCAATCTTTTAGGCATTGTATGTATGTCATAACTACATAAGAAAGGGTGTCGATTTTGTCCATAGAAGACCCAAAATGTTTATCTTTTCTTCTGAAGAGGTGTTGACCTATTATTCATAAATGATTTATTTTGCATTATTTTTTATCTCCCTATGTACCTATTGAAATTTGAAGGTATCGAATGCCTGTAGAAGCTCCTAAAAGCTTGGTTTAGTCATAACAAGACGTCAGCTTCTTTTAGAATCTTTCTTAAATGCTTAAACTTATTCTTTTTCTTTTTGCTATTTCAATAAAATGTTTATCATCCCTTGAATACTTCCTATTATTGTATATCACTTTAGGCGCTCATATATGGCACATTTATTTTCTGCATATGCTGCCTATTTTGGGGGGGGAAGAATTAAAGTCTCTGAGCTGGAAAGATACCCATGACCTGTCTTTTTGGGAAATTTTCCATACTCGTCGGTGGTTCCTATCTATCAAGCTCTTTTCATAACCATTGGGGCTATTTTGAGACAGCCGGCGTTAGTTTCTGCCTCACATTTGCAATAAATCAATAAATATAGTCCTAGCGTGGGAGGAAGAAAAAAGTAGGGCATTTATTGGTTTTGGGGGGGGGGGGGGGCTCTTTGTCAAGATTTTTTAGATCGGATACAACTACGTCTACATGTTTTACTGGTCTAGATTCGACTCTACTGGACAAGAGTGGGAGATTTGCTCCTCCATGGTCTCCTCCATGGTCTCATTCACACATGCATATCCTTACTTTGCATCAGGTATGTAAAACACATTAGTAGATTAATATTTTGTCCAAGTGTTTACCAATTTTCAATTCAATAAACAACCTGTTGCTATGTGCAAGAATAATCAGACTTCATTGCACTTCATGCGATAGCATCTTTGTGAGCCATTCTGTCAAACAATTTGTGTGCCTTGTCGATGCTACCACATTGTTGCATACATGTTTGCCAGAGCTCTTTTTACTATAATAATAGGGTGATTCTCTCTTGCCTAATGGTGTACCAATCTTTTAGACAGAATCCTCGTGACCCTTTTAGCCACCGTTACCTGAAGATTGTTCCTAACTGTCTAACACTCTCTTTTGTCTCACGATTTTGAGTATAAATAATGAATCTGGTAAATAACCGATGGTTTGCATCAGTGAGTCCATTATGTGCGTATCTTGTGATCATTGCATTCTATGAGATGTTATATCTATGGTGCAATTTGTCAATAGTTAATGTATTTTACCTATGCTTCAAATTTCTGCATATATTACCAAGGTAATAGCAAATATAACCTTTGGTAAATAGGTTTATATCTAGCTCTATGCTCGTCGATCATAATACTTGAAATTCGAAAGCCTTTTTTTTACAAATCCAAATTGTACTCCTCCTGAACCATTGCGTCCCATGAGATGATACCACTTTGCTACCTTCTGTCGAACATATCAGTTACCTTGTCTATGCTTCCTCATCTTGCAGGCATGCCAACTAGAGCCCTTTCAACTCTGGCAATCGCCTGCCGATTGCATTTGCTCAAAAGTTTCTAAAGCCTTTTCAACAAAACCATTTTGTGCATATCCTGTGATCATCATATTCCATGATATGGCAGCTCTTTGAGTTTACATGTTAATTGGAAGCTATAATGGCGAAGAAAATGATGCAGTGAGGTTGAAGTTTGTTATTTGTTATTTAGATAAGAGAAGAAACATGGACAGAGCCTCCTTTTCACTTATTCTTCGATTTGGTTTATGTTTGCCCTATACTTGAAAGAGGAAGGCCGCAGGTTGGTCATATAGGAAGCTGTCACAACCTAACTGTGTGTCCCCAGTTAGCTAGGAAAGTTTCTAAAACCCTTACAAAAACATTCTATTTGTGCACGTACTAATGTTGCATTAGTGTAATTAGAGTATTAGTGAGATTTTATAGAATTAATAACACTTTTTGTCTAAGCTATTATTAGTAATAGCTCATGAGGAAAGTGGATCTAATATATAGTATTAATAGAAAAATAAAACTTTAATTCTATCAAGATTCACTTTCATTCTTTTTATAATTTTAGATATTTGAAATAAATCTTGTAGCTTAATATTCTTTTCATACTTCATAGAAAGGTGAAACACCTCAAATAAGCTAATATCCATTATAGGCGATATATGTGATGGTTGATATTATTTTGGATGAGTACCTTTACATTTACTAGATGTACTAGAATTTTGTTAATTGTTGGGAAGAAATATTGTGCAAATGACATTGCAAGAAGGTTATATTGATGTTTTCTGTTCATTATTTTTCTTTATAGTATCTTGGCTTATTACTTGCAATGTTTGGTTGATGAAATTTATTTCCTTATTAATCTCCTTATTAATTAGGCTTCAAATTTTGAATTTCAACTAGAATCTAGTATTTACTATCAAGTTGGGTTTTGGAAAAGATAGAACTATGCATTTATTGGTCACATTATGGAATCTATCCATCTACCCATAGAGCTTTGAGACTTTAGGTGCTTAATTGGTTGACATAGCGATGCCAAGGATCATGTCGACAATCAATGTTTATAAATGTCTAAATAAGAAGCTTAGTATTTCTCAAATGTTATAACAGTGGTTCATGTATGAAGTTGGGGATTTTCTTGAGGGAAATACGGAAGGTGGAGATGTAAACCTTTGCCTAGATAACTTTAGATTCAAGTTGAAGCCTAGTATTACTTAGAATATTTAGTTAAGTCATAGGGTTAAATCTATTCTTTTAGGCAAATAAGAACACATGGGTATGCTTCCTTATTTAATCAATAGGCTAACCTTTGAGCATAGACATGTTTTCTTTTGAAACACATTTTGTCTCTTTTTTGTTAGTTTATATGCAAGTTGATAATATATTTGGGAATAGATTTTAAGGCAAAATATAGTTCAACAATGGTTGTTATGTCTTACCATTTGCAAGGGATTAACAATAGATGATATGAGTATTAGATATTTTATCCCTAGATTAAGGAAAGAATGTGAAATAAGACTAGGATTGGAGGATTGGAATGTTCTTGAAACTTTTTTTTTGGCAAGTTAGTCCATCTATTTGTTATTAATGACATATGATGAATGTTCTTGGTAAATGAAATCCTTGTAGATAATTATGGCGGGTTTAACAAGTCAAGGGTGCAAAAGAAATTAGTTCAAATAGGTGAAGTACTAACATTGTTGATTATGGAATTGTTATTGTGTCTGTTTAGTTTGTGAATTATATTGATCAAAATTATGTATCTTGGATCCTTAGTATGTATGGATAATGTGTTGGTGGTATAATCAAAAAGAGGTGCTTCTGTAAGTGCAAAAGGATATAATGTTATGGTACCTAAGTATTTATCCTATGGTTGAAGAATCTTGTGAATGAGTTATCTTGTATGCGAGGGTGTGATTGCATGTTCTAGTTCCCGAACTACGAAGTCTCTGCGCTATGTGTAAGTAGGCAAGGCCATCAAGAATGAGCCCCCGAGACATTAGGTCGGCCCCTTAGGGCCTTAGGATTGCTATTTTGTGCAATTAATATTATACGGGACTAATATTTCTTTAGATGTGCAGTATGAGACCTTTAGCCATGCAAGACTTAGAAGCTAAGGAAGCACCTTCCCAATTGGCGTATGGATGATCATCTGGCACCAGATTAAATGGGTATACATATGTATAATTTAAATTTGATAAATTGTATCTAACATTTCAATTACGATGAATGTGATATACTCTGTTATGAAATCTGAGCTTAACTAAGTTAAGATTTGTAAATTATATTTATCATGCAATTAATTTCATTATTGTTATCTATCAATATTTTCAGAGATAAGCATTACAAAAAGTGTGTGTGTATGTGTTCAATTGATGCATTAGACTTAGAACAAACCATGGTTATTTTGATCGTGTTTCTGTGTAGTAATGAGTTTTGGTATATGGTTGAATGTTGCTTAATTTCAATAATGCAGTCATGTTATCCCCTTGTTGAATCAGACTATGTTATAGTTTGTTAAGATTATTTCTATATTAAAAAAATAAAATAAAATATTTTTTCCTTTTTATTGCTTTAGTTGACTTATCTCTAGGGTTGCATGGTGGGGCATTACACCCCTTATTAATCTAGATTAATTACTTATATATATTTCATTAGATTATCTTGAATTAAATATATATTAACACTTCATTGTTAGCCTTCTACTAGAAATTTATGTCACACCAAAAAACAACTTTCTAACTTCCATTAAACCATTTTTTACAGGTCCAATAATGTGAAAATCAAATTGTCCAACAAATCAAATCTACCAAAAAAATCAGTGAAAAATCTTCAAATCAATAAGGTGAAAAATCAAATCTTCCTATAAATCAAATCTTAAGGATGTAAATATTAACACATCTAAGTTACTAATATCAATATTTTCCTATCCAGTAAACCCTTGAACCTCTTAAAAATTCCCAAACATACATAAAAACTATGTAACAATTTAAGATATGTTTTCCAATATCCCTTACACATGGATACAACATGTACCTTAAGAGCGGAATGGAATGCAGTTCCTGGGATATTAATAGGTTGGGCTCTGAGTCCAGCTAAAAGCCCTCTGTACATCCTTTCCATACTTTCAACCATGGGGCTTCTCTCAAAGCTTAGGAATAAAGAGCATATGTTGCCGAATGCCAACTGCAGTACCAAAACAATCTAATTCTTAGATGTTTGAGATTAATTCATTCAATCCTTCTAAACCTAGATGTGAGATAAGAAGACAATTCTGTGCCAACTGCAGTAACTGAGATGTGAGAAAAGAAGACAATTCTGAAACACAGGCTAAAATAAACTAAATTGCACACAGAAATGCAGAATACAAATATTTGAAAAAACAAAATTTTTCATGATGTAATGACAATTCCTTCCCTTGCATGTTACCCTCTACAAAGAATTGCTAATTTTTTTCAGAACAACAAAAGTGAATACATACAGATTTGAGTTCATCAGTGTTATGACCAAATCACACATCGCCCCATTAGGAATAGGGACCCCCTTTTTTTTTAGCTCTGTGCTTTCAATGAGTTTTCGATGAGTTTTTAATGATGTCCTGGGTATCTTCCCCTGCCGATCCAGTAGTGGTTTCCCCTTTCTACGATCATTGGTTCATGATTAAGAGGCAGATCAACTTGCAATAATGAAGAATCTTGATCAAATCCCATTTAGATAATGAATGTCAAGATCAATCCTGAAGAATGTTTGAGACCCTGAAAAGACTAAGCCTGGAGCCTGAAATCCTGAAAATCCTGAAAAATGGCTAAGTCTGAAATCTGGTGAATCCTCCAAATTCTATATTTTGCATCTTAAATCCGGTGGATTCGGGACCTATCTCAAAAATCCTGAAAGGTATATTGAAAAATATTTAAAGTATAAGTCAACTTATACTTAAATATATTTTTCAATATACCTTTACCCGCGCGATCCTGAAAAATGCCTGACTTTTCCAGAGGATTCAAAAAGCTGATCTAGTGCGACTGGATGTCCAAGTGGCGCAAAATCTTGGCGCAAAATCACGAGGAAAAAGGTGCTTGAAGATGATGATTCCCACTTGATGATCTAATGCGCCCATCAATGCCTTGATCTAATGTGAAAAGGTATGAGGATTTCAATCACTCATCTACTGCGCCAAAACTTGAGGATTTTTATCCTTCAACTAATGCGCCAATGGACAACTCAAACATTCAACACAAGTGTTAGAACCACTTCACCAAATATGAAACCAGAGGATTTCAATCCTTGATCCAATGCGCCTATCCAATGTCAAGTCTCCAAGGCGAAATCTAGAAGACTTCTAAAAGCTTATCTAATGCGACCTCATGAGGGGAAACTCCAGAGATTCTAAAAAGCCCATCTAGTGCGCCCAAGTAGTTTCAAGGTGAAGTTTGAAGGATCCTTATCCAAAGCGAAATCCAGAGGATTCTCCATGCTTGATCCAATGCGCCCTACAAGGAGGAAAAAGGACATCTAAAGTCGAGCCTTCAAGGTTTGAGTTCAGAGGATTTTAAAGCCTTATCTCATGCACCAACTTCATGAATACCTCTAAGTTTTCAAGCCTACAACAAGGTTATCCAAAGCGCCCACTCCAAGGTCATCCAATGAGCCAACACCATGCATGATCTACTTCAAGGTAAAGGCCATCTAATATATCAAAGTTTTGAAGATTTCAACCTAGTGAAGTGATGCGCCACTTCCAAGACTCGTTATCAAAGTACTCAACAAGAAGAAATCGAAAGTGGCATCTAGTGCGCCATACATGAAGAGAGAATAAAGTTTCATTTTTGAAGATCTCTAACTACCTATCTAGTGCGCCACACAAAAGGGGAGAATAAAGTTTGATTTTGAAGACTTCAAGTTACCTATCCATTGCGCCATACATGAGAAGAACTCAAACTACCTATCTAATGCACCAAAATCTAGAGGATTTCAATCCTTCAACCAATGCGCCACTCCCTTAAGCAAGTGAAAACTAAGTGCGAACTAAACCAATGTTGAAAGGACCTTCAATACTTCATCCAATGCGAAATGTTGAGAGGAATCAAAAACTTCATCCACACATGTCAAATGCTAGAAGGATTTTAATCCTTGATCCAATGCGCTTAAGGGAGAAGGTAATTGCAATTCACAAGGAGATCATCAAGGCCTCATCTAATGCGCCAATCAAAGGAAGTTATAAACATTTAATGATTTTACCTTGGAAAACGTGGAAATTGCATTTATTAAATAAAGATCAATCAAAATTAAATGTTTTGCACTATAATAAAGGAGGTCGGCCTAGGTAAGAGGTGAAGTTTTTAAAGTAAATTATATATATATACCTCATCTCCTTTTCATTTTTATCATTTCAAAGAGCAGATTTACTTCGCAAGAGCAGATTTGTCTTCAAGGAGCAGCAACAAGAAGGTTTTTAGAGAAGTACAAATTTGATTTTATCAAATTCAAGCAAGTGGTGGATCAAATTCCAAGGTATCAAATTTAAAGCAGCCTATCAAGTAAGTCTGATCTAAATATTTTCTGATCTGATTTTCTTCTTTTTCCTTCATTAGATGCATTAAAATTGTTCAAGTATTGGTAAAATTTAAGAAGGATAAGTGGATTTTCATAGATTCCTTGAATGTAGATAGCAATATTTCATAATTGTAAAGGAAAACTTCATAAATTTAATCCACTAAAGTAGCTGAAGTGAAGTCTAGATTGTGTTTGTAATTACTTATTCGCGTCAAGTCTGTAGGATCATGGCAATGACTTCCAAGGAGCGACAAGCGAAGATCCGGATGGATGCTAAGGGGAAGATTCCCGAATCAAAGCTCGTCTCAAGGTGGACAAATGTAGGAGACACGAATATAGGCAACAGCAGCTTAGAAGATATCAAGTCAGTCCTTGAGGAACCTAACGGAGGTAGTCTTGCTTGAGCTATCATGAGGAGTGGAGCCATTGAAGCTGCTTGTTTTCCGCCGGCTTTGCCATGTCCAGAGATGATCATCGAATGTGTCAAGAAATATGATGTAGATACAAGGCAAATTATAGCCAAAGATGGAATGATATTAGCTTATTTGCAAAAGGAGGTAGTTGAAGAAACTTTCAACATTCCAACTAAGGAGAGGATGATCAGTATCTCAATACAACAAGGTCAGCAGGAATATGATGTCGATTCAAAGACAAAGTTGCAAGAGATAAGGAGAGAATGGATGACCAATCCAGCTATGAAGTTCAATATGAATAATCCTCCACAGTTCCACAAGTCAGATTTTCATCCTGAAATTAGATACTTGATCATGTTTCTAAATAGAATGACAGGAATGCCGCAATCTGCTACCTTTCAGCCTTGGATGTACTCTTTCATCAAGTCAGTTCTCAAAGGGAAAATGATTGATTGGGCTGGACTTATCAGTCAGAGTATACATGAGCAGTTCATCAATTTTGCTAAGACCAAGACTTGTCATATGAGTTCCTATGTAGTGTACCTTCTCGCAAGAAATGAAGTCTACTCAGGTTTGACCAAAAGAGGAGAAGTCGGCATTGGGCCTAACAAGTACCTATCGCATTAGTGTTATCCTCAGTTGCACCTCAAGAGTATCAATCATTATACAAGATTCAATGATGCATTTGCTATGTTCATAATGAAGAAACTGAGAGGAGAATTTCATAAAAGGTTGTCTAATGCAGTGAGAGAGTTCATTTCAGCATATGGACACTGGTATACTCAGCATGAAAGGTACACTTACCTAAGGATCCAAGGGTTTACATCATATCCATACAGATTGCCAAGATATCCAACCAACAGGATGGTGATGTTAGAGGTTACAAGGCAACTCCTAGAACTCATCAGGTTGCAGAAGTTGAAGAAGAAAGGAGGAATCCAGTTTCCACTTCTTCTTGGACAAAATCTAGAATGTCCATCATTATCAGCAGCTGAATATTCTGAGATAGAGCTACAGGCATATCATTTGCAAACTCATGACACCAAGAGGCTTAACTTTGATCCTTTTCAAGTTTGCTGGAAATACAACAGAGAATTCAAGCATGTCAAGCAGTTGGAAGACCACTGGGCCAGTGCCCAAGATGAAGATGATCTCCGAACACTTCAAAGTTTGAGACTCACCTGGGATTTAGTTAGAGCTTCCAAAGTTTTCAGGATTCCAGACCAGTTCACCGAAGATGATAATTTGCTGATAGATGAATTTGATAAAATAAAGGATTTGCCTTATACAGTTGATTGGTCAAAGAGAGATGTGTCCGAAGAAGAATTGATAAAGCCAGTCTTAGCCATGACACAAGTATGTATAAATCAACTATTGCAAGAGATGAATGATGAAGGCCAAGTTCTTACTTATAATAAGATGGATGAAGGAGAACCAGGACAGCATAGTATACATAGCCAACCACAACACAGTGGGAATGATCAAAGTAATAATCCAGCTAGAAAGAGGAAAAGACCTAGTCAAGATCAAGGAGAATCAAGCCAAAGACCTCAAAAGAAGAATAATCCATCTACTTCATCTAATCCACAAGAAGGTGCTTCAGTTGTTCAAAATCCAATACAAGAGATAGAAGTTATAGAAGAAGTTGCTTTGATTCCGTCAGAAGAGATTCAGTCAAGTCCCATTGTCATAATGGAGGAAAATGATGATCTTGGTCAAGATGAAGCAGGTCAAGCAGAATCTGATGAGGAAGTAGCTCGTGTTCAACACAGTCAAGTTCAAGGACAGCGAGATCTTTCTGCTTTTCCACCTTGGTTGAGGCAAAGGATTGAAGAAAGTACAATTGTAGAAACTTATCAGCCTGCTCCAGTTGAGGAATTGCTTGTAAATGTACAAAAGAGTAATCAGGAGAAGAAAGCAACAGTTCTTTCCAAAATCACTCAAGATTCTGCTGGAAATAGAGAGGTACATATAGCTGTTCCTAGAATTGACAAGGAGTTAGAAAATATGACACCTGAGGATTACAATATGACTACTATTGGCATGGGTCCAATCACAAGGGAACAGGTAGAGGAGGAACTACAAGAGTCAGTGTACAGTGTAAGAAGCATGTTGAAGCAAGAAAGAGAAGCAAGGATGATGGTTGAACAAGATTTCAATACATTGAAGCATTACATCCAACAAGTCATGCAGCCTATTCAACAGAAGGAAGCTACTCCAATTCCTTCATCTATTCTTCCACAAGAAACAGTATCCCAAGTTGAAAACATGAGAACTACATCTCAGATGATGAAAGGATGGATAGAAAAGACAGAAGAGAAGACATATACTCACCTTGAAGAAATTGTGCAAGTGTATGATAGAGTCATTAAGCTTAAAGATCGAGTCCAAGCTTTATTGAGAAATTGTGCTGAGTTCAAACCGATCAAAGAGCAATACATGCCACAGCTCAAGAGTTTAATGGAAGCTCCATTAGAAGACCTAATTCATGATAAGGTGATTGATAGAGATACCCCACATGACTTCATCACTTGGTATTTCTCCTTTCACAACAAGGGGCAATTGGTTGATAAAATTGAAGTAGATATGTCCAGAATAAGAAGTGTTCTTCTAAGAACAGAAAATCATATATACACTGCTTTGACAACAATTTGTAATCCTTATGGAAATGTTACTGTTGAAAACATGAAGCAACAAGTTAAGGCATTCTACTTTCAATATGATGGACTTGATGAGGGTCAACTGGATAGTATATTCACACTTGCATATCGTCTTGGAGAAAATAAGTCTTGGATAAACGACTGGGAGAAGACACTTGGCGTCTATGAGTCAGATGTGGCAGTGGCAGAAGGATCCATTAATGCGGCGACAAGTGCACCAATGGAGGATATTGTTCAAATTGTGTCTAGATTCATTGTATCTCATAGTACTACTACATAGAGGGCACATGATGTGGCTTCCTTATCTTCTTGGAAAGTGTGCCTTTGTTCTCTCCTTCATAGCTTCTTTCATTTAATAAAGTGAGCCTCCTTCATTTAATAAAAGATAGTTTGTTACAACTACTTGTGATGTGGCTTGATCTGGTCCGCTGATTCGGCCGATCGATCTTGACCCTTCTTTCCTTTGAGGTCTATAAAAGAGCTCTCATTGCTCTCATTTGAGAGGTTGGAAATTCTGAAATTGTTGTAAGAGCTCTCTGAGATTATAAAAGATTCATTGCTTCGGTGATTCTATTTATGTTTCTGAGTGTTGCATGGTTTCAATTTTCAAACAAACATTAAGTTAAGTTATAAGTTTTTTTTTTTTTTTCTTTAAGTTTAAGTTAGTTAATGAAAGGTTGCTTTATTGCTTTGTAGTGAAGTCTATAAGTTCATACCATTTGTAGTCTACGGCTTGTGGATTGCAGTGCATGGTTAGTCTGAACAATTGAACGTCAATTTGATCTTTATGCTTGTTGAATCTTTCATGAGCATAATTGATTTAAACATCTTGTACACCTTTGAAGATTGCACCTATCTTGTGTAGTTGTTTTATCTTGGCGAAGCAGGATTTGGTTCGATTTCACTTCAAGTAGTAAACGTCCTTGCATTTAGGATTAGATTAGTGTTTCTAAACCCTACATCTTTTTCCTTTTTTTACCATTCAGTTAGGATTAGGACCAAAGAACATCCATTGCTAAATCATACGCATCAATTGCAGTACTTAGGCTCTCTAGTATTCACTTCCATAGTCCTTGAAATGGCAAGTTACTTGAACAATTGTGTAAGTCCCTTTGTTTGTTAACAGCAAAATCATACTTAATCGCTGAGCTGTCTCTTACCGAAAAACATCAGAAGGAACCTTGGAGTCATCTCGTTTGATCACCTAGTTCAGCATCCGAGAGGCTTTGCTCAAGAGGGAGTCAGATACTCAGTATTTTACTCTAATTGTTGACTTGTTGAAAAACAACCATCAACAATCAGCAGCATGGATTTTGCCCTTAACAGCCCAGTTTTTGAAGGTTTCCTTGAACACAGGCTGTAATTTGATAAATATATTCTCCAATGACTGGGGACTATTTATAGCTTCCAGTAAAGAGTGTCTCAAACGCTTGTGTTGATCTCCTTCAACCATGGTGATTGATTGTTCTCCAAGCAGTTTAGGAGCAGGCCAACCTGCAAGAAAACTGCCATCTGCTGTTCATGTCCCCATCACAAATTTGTTGAACTCTGGAGAGCATGTTATAATAGTAGGGAAGCTAAATAAATGGGTTTTGTAAATCCCAGTATTTCCATATCTGCAAAATATAAGCAAAATATAAGCAGATCACTTTTATGGATTTTCTACTGTACTAAACTGTTCTTCTTCAAATCTTCAGATTAAACCAAACTTTACCAATTTACAGAAAAATAGAAAAAAGATGGAGAAATTACTTAGCAAATCTGTTCCATATAAAATCATCAGGTTTCCCAGTGAACTTGAAATACCATAAAAAGCTCAGCAGCTCTCCAATAATAGGCCATCCCATATCACCAGGAGGAAGCTTTCCCCCTCTATCAGATGTTAAATATGGGTAACAATACCACCAGTGATTGAAGGATCTGAGCACCCATATAAGTAAAGGGATTAAACCCAACAGAAATTCTGTCACCCATATTGTATCCATAGTTGTAAGCCTATCTCCAATCTGATGTCTCTCTACTCTGATTTCATAATATGTAAGATGCTTTCAGCTCTCACTTATATAAGATTTATGCTTTGGCATTGCTCAATGCATTGATTCCTCTGATCATTATGAAATATTCTCTTTGTTTTGCACCCCAAATTTTCTTTTGTTTTTTTCTTTGTTTTTTTCTTTGTAGCCTTTTTAATATTGTATTTCTTCCTGTTGCTTTTTCTTAAGTTTATTCATTTGATCTTTATATTGAACAAAATTAATTTACAAAAGAATTAACAGCTACCAAGAGAGAAAACACAATAACATGATAACAAATACCAGTTACAAACAACAAGAACAGCCCCCAAACACCTCAGACAACAAAAGTAACAAAATACAGTTGACCGAATTATTGCCCAAACCAATGCCGAATCTGCTACAGCTTTGGTTGCTTATTCGTTTGGTCTTCCATGCAATTACCTATGTAGTGAACCGACAAAAATTTGATCATTTTCTTGACATATGGCAAACCACCTAGCTAGTCCAACGCAAAGCAAAGACGAGAGGTGATGTTAATTGCTGCCAAGTACATTTTGGCCCAAAAAATAGCCCTCTCTTAATCTAATGTTAATTGATACCTCTTAATGCATTCAAGACATGAACACATCTCTCAATACAAGGACATTCAAGAACAACCATCTCTTGTGCATTTGAATCACTTAGCAACCATTCTAAAATTTATGTGCATGTTTGAAGCATGTTATCTACCAAGATGTTTTTCAATACTACTAGCTTGGTAGAAAAACCATGAGAGTGTGATAGAGAACATTATGGTCTACATAGTAGTCTAATTTGTAAGAATTCGTAGGGTAGAAAGAGAGATCATTAGAGATCAAGTTTGTAGGCAAAGATTAAGTTCATAGGTGTATACTAGATCCAGGATAGTGAAGTCGAATCGATGCAAAGCAAGAGGAATATTCTACTTCTAATCGATATACATGATTGTCTAGGGAATCTCTAGATTCCAAGGTGCATAGATCTCAATGTCTTCATCAACTGACATACATTCTTTGGTTACAATGCTAAGCAACCTCTCTCTTCATTAATTACTATTCATGGCATGATTGTACTAGTTGTTTAATATTACTTGATCTAATCCTACTTGAAGCCACAAAGGTAAGAAAACTTAATTAACCTAGACTGATTTGTGCCTAATTGTTTGCATTTAGTTAATTAACCCAGATTACAAAAAAAGGAACCATTTATTTCCTTTTCACTTAGTGTTACTAGGAATAATAAATAGATAAATGACACTGTAATGAAAATATTTAATTAGAAAAATATAATAGATATCATAAGAAGTTATATTAAAATTTTAAAGAGGCATATATTATATAATTATAATCATGTATGAAAAATGACAAGAATGTAAGACTGTATGTATACATATAGAATCATAATAAATTTGAAATTAACATATCTAAATCCCAATAATCAACTATAAGCTCTCTAAATTATCAATTAAAGTAAAATTTGACTCAATTACCTCCTCCCTTTGTTGTCATTCTTAAAGTCTTTCACTGAATGATGGTCCCTTAGGATGATCAAGAGTTCTACTGAAGCATATTGGCGAAGGTGCCACATCATTCACATTTTGAATATACTCTAAAAATAGATTGTAAAGGTAAAATAACATCAAGATACAAATTAATATATAATCACTCAAAAAATTAAATGCATACAATAAAAAAGATTAGATGTGTAGAAAAATTTATACCGGTAAGTCTAAGCCAAATTGAATGGCAAAAAGAGTACCATGATGAACTTCTGTAAGCTCCTCCTCTGTCATCAACTATTATCGAGCACTTAGATACATTAGTACTAATCTTTGTTTATATTAAATTCAAATGGAATACACCATGAAATTTAACTTTAAGTTTTACTTGCAAGAATGATTGGCATTCCTCAGAGTCTTCTCTAGCCCCTGATGCCTCTGCTCGTGTTCTGGTCCTTGATGCCTCATCTTGAGTTCTAGACCCCGCTGCCTTGGCTCGTGAAGTTGATGTATGAGGGGCATCATACTCTGATGTGTTCAATGGTGGCTCACTAGTCTCTCCTAGAAGACCTAAGCACAACTGATTGCACATAATTCAACGATGAGGCACACAAACATGTGTGGATAAGGAGGGTGTAGTATACTCAATTGATCCACTAGGACCACCAATATCATGTGGTTGTGCTAGCTGAGAAATCTATGCAATCAAATGCTCAGTCAAAGAGTGTATGGTAGATAGGCTCTAATGTGCTGCATCTGCAATAATGAGTGGGTGTTGAATTCAAGGTGGAGAAGTGATAAGAGGAGAGGGAATAAATGGACCCTACACCTATCGTATTTCCCCAAGTCTATCTTGAGGCATTCCTTTACCTACTCCCTGGAACTCTCTAAAATCAAAATAGTTCACATGGTAACCTAATATAAACTCCGCATATAGTTTACGGAGGAAATATAAAGGTACATCAAGATTGTTGTTGGATGCTTTATCAAAAACCATCCACCAATGATTCCAAAAATTATCAATGATACCTTGATGTGTTCACCATTTGATTGAATACTTAGGTTTAAGTACATCAACATGCAATCTAATTTTTGGGTTGAAAAAATGTTGCACTAACATGGCTTTGGTAATGTCTAAATCTTTCACTTAGTCATAGGATAAGCCATTAGAATATTCTACCCTCTTGGCTTCTTGCCATTACCGAAATGATTCATGTTGGCTTGTGAGCCTGTTCGAACTTGACTGATAATTCCCTCTAAGGTGCATTCCATTGAAGTCAATTGAGGGCAACAACAATAAATTTCTATAATCTATTTATTTCATTAATATTTTCTCATTTTGTTCTTTAATTGTTGGAGGGTTCTATGGGGAAGGGTTTGGGTTTTGAACTTGCTCATCCATATTACCTATTTCAAATTTAAAACATGCAAATTTTGGATTTAAAACAACTTCTTATTAAACTATATACAATTTAAATCAAACATTTTGAACACAATGAAAATCACTAAATTATATTCAAATTTGAGTTGAAAACTAATGCTTAGATTTTGATTTAATTTAAAAAAGAATAAAAAATAAATAAACCAAAAACTTACCTCTAGATCTAGCTCTTGATTATAGGAGAATTTGGCCTTCCAAATAACTGGTATTAGCTTTGCTCTCTCTGATATTTGTTTCCCTCTGCCGTTGTGTGTCTTCCAAACCTGCGGGTCCCAAAATAAGTATGTTTTTTGGTACTGTTGGGGGAATGAAAATGGATATTTGTTTCCCCATAATGGATATATGTTTCCCCATATGGCTATATGTTTCCCCATAATAGATATATGTTTTAACAATATCTATTTTGGTTTGGTATTACCAAACCAAAACAGATATTTTGGTTGACCCTTTCAAAATGTCAACTATCCCTTTCGTGATTTTGACTAAGTAAAAATGTATTTTTCCCCTATTGCCATTGTTTGTCCTGCGATGATCCTGCACTCACCCAAGATGCTCCATGAAGGTTAAAAATAACTTCCAAGTGCTCCATGATGGAGAAGTTAATTACTCTGCATGACCAACAATCAATGAAGATTCTATGTTACTCCCACTGTTGACTTTAAATAAAGTGCCCCATTCAATACCCACTTACAACAATAGTACAAGTTCATAGGAGAATAAATAATGTCCCCACACTCATGTGGGCATCCAAATTTCCTATTCCATGATGTTTGGATATTGTATATTATTTATCATCTAAATGAATAATTACATCACACAAGACCCTTAGGATTTGCAAGGTGAATATCACACCTAATCCTAACATGCAATTCATAAGTAGGAATTGCAAGTTGTGCAATTTTTTACTCTACAACATTTAAAGCCTTGTCCCACTTGTGGGACATTTCATAAAAGTGAGTCTTAGGAGGAAAAAATTATTCAACAACTTCAAATAAAGGACCTTTATTCAATCATACAAGGCCTTGTTGTGTTAGTGGGATTCAAATAAAATTCAATGGGGTTTGAATGAAGGTCTTTTAAAATATTTAAAAAAATTAAGCAAAAAAGTGCATTTCAAACACCTTCAAAAGAAGGAACTTCAATCAAAGGGTTTTCATTCGAAGGACCTTTACTCGAACCTACTCATGTGGCCTTTATGTGGCCATTAGGTGTTTTTCTCACCTTGAATTTAGAAAAAATGTTGATTTGATGAAAGTTTTTGATAATCAAATGAAGTCACTATGACACAAGTTTTTGCATGACTATAGCCCTTGGAGAAAGCTTTCTAAATATTATAATTTGTAATATATTTTTGTTTAATCATCCTATTTATTTTATATTTTATAGTGAACATAGGGTTTTACCAAACATAAAGGTCCATGTTCGACACATGGAAAAATAGAAAATTGATTTTTTTAATAGAACGATAGTACCAACCTTTATATTGATGTCCTTGTTTGAATAAAAAAATGAAGTTAGGTACGTATAAAAAAAGTTGTGATATGAAAAAATATACATCTAAATTATAATAAATCTTAATGAAAATAAAATATGCCACAAAAAAATTGCATGCTCTTGATATTAGTGTTAGTGATCTATTTTTTTTTTAAAATATGATTGATCTTATTTCTAGTTCAAGTTATAAGTTATGAAAAAATAATATTCATTAAATTATTATAAAGTATAAGAAACAATATATTAACAAATGTTTAAAAATGAGAAACAATATTTTTAATTTTTTTAAAAATATATATTTAGAATTTACACACAAAATCTCAAAAACCATTAGTTTACATCATCTTCAAATTCTTAGTGATTTACTCTTTATAACGATAAAAATAAAAATATGGGTAAAATGTTGATTCAAATGAGTGTTCCACTTAGGTCAAAAAGTGGGGCACACCTTTATTCTTCCATTCTACTATGAAATTTCCAATCTTGTGACTCCCCAAGGCCTATACCTCATATTGAGATGTCATTCCAATGGATGTGATACATGATTAAAAATAAATTGAAATAAGCTCATCTCAAGCATCTCCTTAGAAACCCCCTCTCCACATGGATGTTCCATCAAGCAATTCAATATTATAGAAGATGTAACCAATGATACATACCCCTCCAAAGAAGCCATGAAGGATCATATCTTAGTGACCTACTTAACATCATGTTTACTAGTAGATGGTACTAATACCACCTTATATGCCCATAATAGCCAACCGATCACCTCAACTATTGGTTTATACCCTTGATCTTGAAGAGGATGAACGCATACGATTTACGTAATGAATTGAAAAATTGTCTTGGAATGTGAGGGGTATGTCTATTGCCAATATAAAATTTTAGGTCAACAAAGTTGCTAATATTTGTAAGTTAAATGTTATCTTCTTATAGAAAATTAAACTGAAAAACACTAGGCTCCAATGTGTTCTCTATACCATATGGAAAGAAGCTCACTTCCTTCGATAAAACCACTACGAAGACAATAGTGGTGTGCTTCTTGGATTGCACCCTAGGTTATTACATTTGTTGTTCAAAGAGTGGTTTTCCTAGGAAAGTCTTCAAACAATGTTGCCGAGTTCAGAGTTGCACTATTAGGACTGGAAATGGGAAAGGAGCTTCAGGTTGATCAGATCCATTTAGAGGGAGATTCTCTCATAACAATTAATGCCATTAGGCAAAATTCTACCCCAAATTGGAAATTGGATAGATGGTTAAAACCAATTAAATAGAGCAAATTCCTTTGAAAATTTTAGAATGTCACATATATACCAGGAAGGGAAGGGGGCTGCAGATGAATTGGCCAACTTGGCAATTGAAAGGAGAACTTTAGCACAAAATGGACCTTGAGGTTTGCCACAATGGAAGTCAGATGTGTTGCTTTGGCATGCCAATGAGTGTGCCTTGCTGGCCTTGAAATGATGGATTGAGGGTTGAATTGTCTGAGCCGTATTGCCATGACCTTGCTTTGCTCAAAATGGAATTATGAAAGTGATTGGGAATTAATTGGTATTGGGCATGACTTGCACAATGATCCTTCTTGTCTGAAGTCAGCAGATTTGAAATGTCTTTTGGCTAAATTTTTGAGAGGACAGATTGCCTATTCTTATATCTCCTCTTGGTAGCGTTTTATGTCCCATTCTGTTGCGCTGCATCTCTGTGTGTTGTTTTGGATTCCCCAATTCGAGTGGTCTCAAACAGAAGACAGTTGTCCATTGTGGGGGTGGTCTATGAGAAAAGGCTCAAGGTTGTCCTCAAATACACTATGTTTCTCTCTATTTCGAAGAATGTCTCTATTAGACTCTTCTGGTTTGGGTTTTTTGGTGGGTATCTTTATGGTTTTGGATACCACGGCTAACACCATTTCGGGGTTGGTATATTTGTTCATGTGGGTAGCTAGGGATTGCTCAGGGGTATCTGGGATTTTAAGATAAGGGAGGGTAATATGCTATAATGGAACTCTTTGCAATTAATTTATTGGGTGCTGGCCCCTACTAGCTATTTATTTACCAAATATATATATTTAGAATTTACACACAAAATCTTAAAAACCATTAGTTTACATCATCTTCAAATTCTTAGTGATTTACTCTTTATAATGATAAAAATAAAAATTCGGTAAAATGTTGATTCAAATGAGTGTTTCACTTAGGTCAAAAAGTGGGGCACACCTTTATGCTTCCAACCTACTATGAAATTTCCAATCTTGTGACACCCCAAGGCCTGTACCTCATATTGAGATGTCATTCCAGTGGATGTGATACATGATTAAAAATAAATTGAAATATGATCATCTCAAGCATCTCCTTAGGAAACCCCTCTCCAGATGGATGTTCCATCAAGCAATCCAATATTATAGGAGATGTAACCAATGATACATACCCCTCCAAAGAAGCCATGAAGGATCTATTGGAATGCGCTAGACAACTGAGAGGGGGGAGGGGGGGGGGGGGGGGGTTATACACTTAAACATTAATCACTTGTCCACAGTTATTATGATTAAACAAAGAATGCATGAAATCATAAACTAAAACACAGATGCAACTTTAAACACACGAGACACCAGATTTTTACGTGGAAAACCCCAAGGTGGGGAAAAACCACAAAGAGGATTAGCTCTCAAAATATATTGCAATCTTTGAAAAATGATGTTCAGGCTTGGTTACTCCACGGGCCTAGAACATGCTAGCTCACTGCCATGAAGTACAGCTAGGTCTAGCAACCTCACTGCCTCAACCCTAAACCTAGAAATATTACAATGAGCGTTGTTAAACCCTGAGGGCTATTAAACCCTACTGGCGGCTCACTGCCAAAATTAACATCTTCTTCATGTTTGAGATTAATACATTGAGGTACAATAGTTCCTCTGCTCTACTCTGCCTTTCAACCTCTTTCCTTATCTTCCCATCTTCACACAAGGACATATTTTCCATGACTCAATTACAAGTATTTATACACTTCATCAACCTTGGAATGATCATCAAGGTCGACATTACAATCATCAACCATTGGAACAATCTCCAAGGTCAGCATTACAAACATTTACAAAATAGGTCTTGACCTAATTCAAAATTACGCAAGGGAAATGTAGTATAGATAAGTGCAGATCATGCCACGTCTTAGCTAGGACTCAAACACGATCTTCCACACCACAATACGCTTCTATAATCTTCAAGAGATCTCCGCAACCACTGGAGTTAACCAAGCCGGCTAAGACTGGTTACATGCTACGTTATATGGGAATAATCTTCAAACACGATCTCAATTCATTAACATGGACCAATGTAAAGGTAGGAACATGATCAGGAGGTATCCACAAGCACGTTGAAATCACCAGGAGCAACTGTACAAACTCAAACCACTTTATCCATGAGATTCTTCACACTAGAGCACATGAACTTCACTATCTTCAACTGTCATAAAAGAAAGATAGCTTGTAGACCACCAAAACATGAACCATTGCAATTGTAGGCACTTATCATCATCTTAGACTTCCCTCTAGAACCGCAGAGCAAAACACTTTAATGCAGAGGAATGCAGAGCATAATACTTTCTCTCGGGCACCAGTGAATAATCAGAAAAAGCAAGTTTTACTCTGGTGAATGTAACTCACTCAAATCTTCATACCGGAGGCTCAAACTCAGGATTTAGCATCTTCAGACATGTCTCTAAATAACTTCCAATCCGTAGACCAAGATCTTTAGTTAGAAAGTAATGCAGAGCAATCTTCTGGACTGTTCTTCAGTATGTAACTCACTGTCTTCACTATGATGCACTGTTTACTTTCTTATTCTTCCGGATGAGCTAATTTTCTCAATATCCTCAACATATAAAGCTTCTAAACAAATAACAAAATAGAATATAGTTGACAGCAATGACAACAAAGATATGTTGACATCAATGACAACACCAATTAGGCACATACTTGCAACAATCTCCCCCTTTGTCATTGATGGCAACATATGATGTGAAAAACTACAACAACCATCAAGAGAAGATTCTCCCCCTATCTCTTTACACATCTGCACTCTTTCTCTCTAATTTTTTCACACGATTTCTCTCCCCCTTTGACATCAATGGCAAAGGGCACATACTTGCATTCTACTTCTCTGATCCAATCTCTCTTTTGAACTCTCTGACTACTCCCCCTGAGAAGTAGCCCTAAAAACATCAATCCGGATCTGAAGAAGGAACTCTAAGAACCACTAGATTAATGCACTCTTGTGCATCTTAGATTAGGGCAAGAGGGGTGATGACCCCTAACTTTAGGCAGGGAACTGCTCTCTTATTAAATCCAATCTGCGAGCTTCTTACTTCTACTTGCTAGTAATTTGCCCTCTGCCTTCTTCTAAAGCTTTTAATCTTGCCAACCTTTCCTGCCTTTCCTTTTTGACTGAAGCCTTTCCTTTATCCTCCTTGGGTTTTCCTTCTTGGGTTTTTGCTTCTTAGATGCAGCTGAATTACAGATCCTCCTTGCTTTTGACCCTCGTCAATCATGAACACATCATTATTTGTATCAGCATTGGCATTGCCTTCTACTATCTTCTTTTTGCCTTTCTTCCCCTTCTTTTTCCCTATAAATTGAATCACATCATCCACTTCATTGTCCTCATGTTTTTCCTCCGATGTAGAATTGTCCATTGATTTACCTCCTTCCCCATTTTCTGTAGTTTTCTTACCTCTGGCCTTCTTCTTCCTAAGAAAAATAATGGCATCATCATTGTTATTATCATCATCCTCCTTTACATTAGCAGAGGATGACTCCCTATCCTTATCAAATTTCTTTTGACTACCCTTCTTCGTAAATACAGTCGATTGAAATTTCTCTGCAATGTTTCACATTAGCTTATCCTCTTTTAGTTTCTCTTTCATAGGATTTGTCTTGTCAGATTCAACCGTATATCTTCATGCTGGTTTTCAGCACCAACTTTCTAGCTGGAGGATTTAGATTTTTGAAACTGCTCCCCCTGAGCCAGAGCTCTCAATTTACTTCCCGAAGATAGTATCTGCACCAGAGACTAGTGCAGTAACATCCTTCTTGATCCAGATCTGATTCATCTCTTTCTTGGTTTCTACCAAATCAATCTTCTTTTTACCTTTGTCTACTCTCTGCTCTGTTTTCCTTTTCACTGTGGGATAGTTTCTCTTTGCATTTTTTCTTCTGCAGAATCTAGTAGTGTCCGAGCTTGTTGCAATTTAGACAAACAATATCTCTCTGACCTTGATTTCTTTTGTTATTTAAATTTGGCCTTGATCTGCACTAATTAGCCATATGCCCATATCTATTGCATGTAGAACACTTTCCATTGAATAATTTAGCATTCCTTGGACTGATTTGATTGTTTCTTAACACACTTCTGCACTCATTTGCTTTATTACCAATTTTCTTCCAATTGAAACATTGACCAGAAAAAGATGGAACATTTTGATTTATTTTTCTTCTACATTGAGTAGCCCTATGACCATACTTATTGCATTTAAAATAGTAACCATTGAAAGATGGGTACCTTTGATCATTTGGTTGCTTAACTGGAGATCTTTTAGGTCCTCTTCTTTGGTTCCTCACTGAATGGTTTTTGCCTTTACCTTCTCTAGATTTGACTTGTTCTGAATTTGAGCCTTCTCCTTTTTCAAATCCCAAGCCTTGCCTATCATCTAAATACTTTTGACTGGCTAGCAACTTATCAAGTTTTGCAGAGCTTAATTTAAATTTTTCTTTGTAGTTATTGGCTGCCTCTAGATCAGACTTCAAAAGTACAATTTCTTATGTCAATTTCTCACATTCTTCTGACTTTTCTTTTACAACTTGGCTTAGATGATCCTCTACTCTTGATTTATCTTCATTTGCCAAACTCAATTCTTCACTTTTCCTTTTGAGACTTTGTTGGAGTTCCTTGATTTCCTTATTTAGCTCTTGGATGCAACTATTTACTTCTACCATATTTTCTTTTAAGTCCAAGTTTTCTTCCTCAGACTTCTTAATGTCTTCCAGAGTAATTTGGTGCCCTTTTTTCATCAATAAGAGCTGCTTTAGATTCAACACTGGCAATCAAGCATACATCATATTTTGTTTCATTACTGATGGTCTGGGAACCTTATTGTGCTTCATTCTGTAGTTCCTTATTGATTGAGTCAGAGTACTTTTTGAAAGGAAGCAAGGTGCACGGAAAACACTTCCTACACTAATCTAATGAGGGGAGGAGAGTGTAAATTCAATTTTATCTTTACAATTATAGCTATGTTAACCCACTAATAGAGATATTGCAGCAAACACATAAACAAGAAAGTAAGACAGAAGAAGAGAGACACAAGATATATGTGTGGAAAACCCTTATGGGTGAAAAACCCCACTCCAAAACACAGCTCAAATGTATTCTGTAAACAATGAAGGTTACAATACAACACAGAGCCAATGCTCTTGCAGGAGTCTTTGACACTCGTATCTGGAGATGATCCGGTAGCATAACAGTACCTGTCAAACCTGTAATACTTCTCCTCTCCAAAGCACCTGTTTATATAGAATAAACAAGGAAAAATTGGCTCTATCTTGGAATTGGCGTCCAACATGGCCTCATGGCCCAAATCCCAGGCCTATGGACACTTGTACAACTCTATAAGATGCTCCTGACACTTGTCAAGTCACCCCATCCCAAAGAGGTCACCTATTCCCAAAATGGGTAATGACAGATGCTTCTCCGACTCTTACAACCGTCATAGAATCTGTCATAGCTGTCATAACTTACAACTGTAAGAGAATCTATCATACACATGCTATAAATAGCATATTCTCTTACAACATGTCATAACCGATCTTGGGGCACCCAAAGATGCCTTCCTCAAAGATGCTGTTCAACACATGTCTTCGCCTGTCATAGAATTCCCTATTTCTGACTCTTACATGTCATAACTTTGTCATAGGAATCTGTCATAACGTTTCGGTCAATATTCCCTTACACAACATTCAAAATACCGACACATGGCAAAATATTCCTACCACTAAGTAGGATGCCTATCTCCTCATGTGAGATCAAAAATACATGTGGTCATTTGCCATGTAGGATGGCATGTCACCGTGCCAAATCCCAAAATATGACAACATAGAATTTGCATCCAATTAATACAATAGGCAATAAATAAATAAATACAATGTAAAAATACAAGGAATTACCAAGGTTGAGACACCTTAATTCCCAACATTCTCCCACTTGTCGAACACCTTGTAAGAGCCAATAGAATTAACAGGATTTAACTGCTATAGGCCGAGAGGCCCATAGACTCTGAACAGCATCTGAACTTCTCTGTGCCCACTAGTTTCGTCAATGCATCTCCAACATTCTTCAAAGTATCTACCTTCTCCAAATTTACCTTCCCATCCTCTATCATGTCTCGCATGAAGTGAAACTATACATCAATATGCTTTGTTCTGGCATGGAAAGTTAGATTCTTCACAAGGAAAATCGCACTCTGATTGTCACAACTGATCGTAATTTGACCTGCATCAACACCAATATCTGAACACAATCTCTTAAGCCAAATGGATTGCTTGCAAGTATGAGTTGCTGCCATGCACTCAGCTTCTATAGTGGACGAAGTAACCACAGGTTGTCACTTACTAATCCAACTAATAGAACCACCAAACATAGTGAACACATAGGCACTGGTGGATCTCCTACTGTTAATGTCACCTGCCCAATCAGAATCCACAAATCCACAAATACAAACTAAATGCAGAGGTCCTGTAGCATTACTATGATAGCATATGGAATACTCGGAAGTACCCCTCAAATATTGGAACACTATCTTAACTGCATCCCAATGTACCCGTCCAAGATTAGCCATAAATTGACTAAGGACTCCCAGTGCTTGGGCAATGTCTGGTCTTGTGCAGACCATAGCATACATTAAACTGCCAACAACACTAGCATAGGTACTCTGCTCATGTCCTCCACCTCACTAGGAGATTTTGGACAATCATTAATAGACAACTTTGTCCCCATTGAAATAGGAACACACAATGGTCTACAATCTGCCATGTTGAACCTATCCAACACGGTCTTCACATACTTACTCTAGCTTAACCAAAGTTTTATGTTTGCTCTGTCTCTTCTGATTTCCATTCCCAGAATGTACCTGGCTGCCCTAAGATTTTTCATCTCAAACTGTGCTAACAACTGAGACTTCAAATCAGAAATCATATTCTTACCATTTCCAATCAACAGCATATCATCAACATACAATGCAATAATGAGAATGCGATCATTGTCAAACTTGTAATACACACAATGATTAGATTTTGATCTCAGAAATCTAATGGACAACACAAAGGCATCAAATTTCATATACCACATCCTAGGAGACTACTTCAAACCATACAAAGACTTCTTTAATTGCAAACCAAATTTTTTTTACCTTTCTCTATGTAATGCTCTGGCTGTGACATGTAAATCTCTTCCTCCAAATCACCATGAAGGAAAGTTGTCTTCACATCCATCTGTTCTACCTCTAAGTCATAAGCAGCTGCAAGAGATAACAGAAATCTAATGGATGTCATCTTTGCAATGGGAGAGAAAATTTCACCATATTCAATTCCCTCCACTTGTGAATACCCCTTCGCAACCAATCTAGCCTTGTACTTTTCAACACTGTCATCTGCACTGAACTTCTTCTTGAACACCCATTTGCATCCAACGGGTTTCCATCCATCTGGAAAAGGCACCAAGTCCCATGTTTTATTCATTTCCAAAGAATCCATCTCATCTTCCATGGCCTCCTTCTAGGAACCTGCATCTTTCATGCCCATAGCCTCTTTCATAGTTCTAGGCTCATCAGTGTTAGTAAGTAAAGCAAAAGCACAACTAGAATCAAGTAATGAATAACCAAACCTATTAGGTTGGTTTCTTGTTCATGTAGACCTTCTCAATGGCTAAGGTTGAGGTTATGCTTCTTCTAAGCTTTCAGAACTGCTAGAGCTCTCCTCATCATCAGGTCTCACAGGGTCTATTGGTTCAGTCTTCTCAGGGGTAGAAGGAAACTGAACAGCATCTTCTTTCTTTCATGACTGTTCTAGTTGTAGAACAACAGAAGAAGGTGTTATCTCTCTAAAGATAATACTTCTACTATACAACACTTTTTCAACCACAGGATCCCAAAGCTTGTATCCTTTCACACTGACACCATAGCCAATGAAAATACACTTGACAGCCTTGTTCTCCAATTTAGATTGTTTCTCCCTAGGCACATGTGCATATGCCTCACAACCAAAAACACGAAGATGCCTAACTGAAGGCTTCTTACCAGACCACACCTCCATAGGTGTCTTACCAACAAGAGATGATGTAGGAGACATGTTTACCAGGTAGCAAGTAGTGGTAATAGCTTCAGCCTAAAACTTTTGTTCAAGGCTTTCTCCACTAAGCATACTCCTAGCCTTCTCCATCAGTGTCCTATTCATCCTCTCTGTAACTACATTTTGTTGTGGGGTGTATGGAGTTGTCTTATGCCTTTCAATCCCTTGCTCTTTGCAGAACTTATTGAACTCTGCCAAACAAAACTCACCACCGTTGTCAGTTCTCAAACACTTAATCTTTTTACTAGTCTAATTTTCAGCAAAAGGCTTTAAACTCCTTAAACTGACTAAAGACTTCAGTCTTGCTTTTGATAAAATAAACCCATTTCATTCTACTATAATCATCTATAAAAGATACAAAGTATACAAATTTTGAAATTGAAGGACATTAACAGGACCAAACACATCAGGATGAATAAGATCCAATACACCAGAAGACTTGTGAGAACTAGAGTAAAACTGAACACAGTTTTGCTTTCCATATATGCAATGTTCGCAAGAGTCGAACTCAATATTACAATCATTTAACCCCTCAATGATGTTTTTATTTTTTAGGGTTCTAAGATCCTTCTCACTAATGTGGCCATATCTCAAATGCCATAACACAGTCTTTTCAGCAGGAAGCTTGGCTTCCATAGCATGTGCACTACCATCGGAACTAGTTACAACAGATTTCTTCACTGCTTGTTCAGATGGTGGGGATGAAGTGACTATATCTCATTTCTTTGAGTTAGAAGAACTATTACACTGTGTCCTACATGCCTCCAACTGAAACAGAGTACCCCTCTAAGTACCCTTTGCAAGCACCATAGATCCTCTAGTCATCTTGCATCCATCCTTCGAAAAGACAACCTACACACCTACATCATTCAACATACTTACAGAAAGCAGGGTCCGTACAAGGCTTGGAATGTGCATAACTCTATTGATCCCCTTCACTCATCCATTAGGGAATTAGATTGAGACTCTTCCACGACCAACAATCTTCAGATGAGAGTCATCACCTAGGTACACTCTTCCACCATTGAACTCTTCATACTTCATGAACCAGCTTTGATGTGAGGTCATGTGGAATGATGCACCAGAATCAATCAACCACACATCATCAGATGCATGGGTGACCAGGGCTGTGATGAAGGCATCACCATCATCTTGTGACTCGTCGGAATCTAAATCTGGGGCTAATTTCTTTTTCTTTTTCTTCTCTTCTTTGCATTCCTTTCGAAAATGCCCAGACTTGCCACAGTTCCAATAGAGAGCCTTGGACTTCCAGGAGATTTGGATCTCCCACAGGATTTGGATCTACCCTTCTCAGCTTTCTTGTCCTTCTTCCCTTTTTCTTTGGGTCTTCCATGAACCGCAAGAGCCTCTTTGGCTAACTCAGATGTCTTCCTCCACATTTCTTTAGATAACAATGAGGACACCACATATTCCATCTTGAAGGTGGTAGTGGTGCTTCTGATGGCCATTACAAGATGATCCCACGAATCTAGCAAAGAAAAAAGCAGGGTCATGCAATGATCCTCCTCCTCCATTTTCACACCCACAGATGTCAACTGTGCAATGATCATGTTGAAAGCATTCATGTGGTCTACAACAAATCCTCCATCTTCCATCTTCAGAGAAAACAACTTCTTTTTTAGGAAGAGCTTGTTCACCAAGGACTTGGCCTAATAAACATCACCCGGCTTCTTCCAAAGATCCTTCGTGCTCTTCTCCTCATAGACATTCAACAGGATAGAGTCAGCTAAATAGAGTCTTATAAGACCCTTAGCCTTCCGATCTTTGAGGTCCCAATCAGCTTGTGACATTGCTGTAGGTTTTACACTGAATACGGTTTCCCATAGGTCATGATCAACAAGTAGGTCCTTCATCTTGAGTTTCCACAACTTGAAATTAGTGCCATTAAATTTGTCCACCTCTAACCTTTCGAATGTGGTTTCCATCTCCTTGCTACAACAAGATACAAAATACTCTGCACTCCCACTCAACCTAAGATTAGCTCAAAAAACCCCTACCCAGCAGCTAGAACCAAAAACTGGCCAAGCTCTAATACCAACTAAAAGGAAGCAAGGTGCACGGAAAATGCTTCCTACACTAATCTAATGAGGGTAGGAGAGTGCAAATTCAATTTTATCTTTACAATTACAACTATGTTAACCCACTAACAGAGATATTGCAGCAAACACATAAACAAGAAAGTAAGACAGAAGAAGAGAGACACAAGATATACGTGGGGAAAACTCTTACGAGTGAAAAACCACACTCCAAAACACAACTCAAATGTATTCCGTAAACAATGAAGGTTACAATACAACACAGAGCCAATGCTCTTGTAGGAGTCTTCAACACTCGTATTTGGAGATGATTCGGCAGCATAACAATACCTATCAAACTTGTAATACTTCTCCTCTCCAAAGCACCTATTTATATAGAATATAAAAGGCAAAATTGGCTCTATCTTGGAATGGGTGTCCAACATGGCCTCATGGCCCAAAACCCATGCCTATGGACACTTTTCCAACTTTGTAGGATGCTCCTGACACTTGTCAAGTCACCCCATCCCAAAGAGGTTGCCTATTCCCAAAATGGGTAATGACAGATGCTTCTATGACTCTTACAACCATCATAGAATCTGTCATAGTTGTCATAACTTACAGCTATAAGACAATCTGACATACACATGCTATAAATAGCATATTCTCTTACAACATGTCAACCCACCTTGGGACGCCCAAAGATGCCTTCCTCAAAGATGCTCTTCAACACATGTCTTCACCTGTCATAGAATTTCCTATTTCTGACTCTTACATGTCATAACTTTGTCATAGGAATCTGTCATGACCGTTTCGGTCAATATTCCCTTACACAACATTCAAGATGCTGACACTGTTAGGGTTAGCCAGCAGAAGATATCAATTAAATGCGAATAAAGATTAAACAGAGAAATGGAAATACACAGAAATAATAACAACGAGAGACAAGTTTTAACGTGGTTCACCCAAACTCGGGCTACATCCACCAAACAGAGAGTCCAATATTATTATCCAGTAAATCAAACCGATTACAATCAGCAATCCCTGCAACTCAATACCGCTACAAAATGCTACAATACAATATCAAAACCCTAACCCTTAGCCGCTTTTTATCAAGCTTTTTGTCAGTTACAAAATAGGGTTTTCTTATGTTGGTCAATGAAAAATTAACTCCCGGTGCATTATGAAATAATAAAAAACTGTGTGAGGTTTCGGGGGCGTTGCCCCCGAGCCCCCACGGGGGCGCTGCCCCTCAACCTTGCCCTGTATCGCAATAGGGAACGCGCAAGGGGTGCTGCCCCTGGACCCTGCAAGGGGCACTGCCCCTTGACCCCGTCTTGGGGGCGCTGCCCCTTGACCCCGTAGGAATTTGGGGGGGAAATCGTGCCGATAAAAGTGGGGTAAATATAACCTCCGAATCTAATTAGGCTCCATATAACAACAGACACATGGAAAAATATTCCTACCACTAAGTGGGACGCCTATTTCCTCATGTGAGAACAAAAATACATGTGGTCATTTGCCATGTAGGATGACACATCACCGTGCCAAATCCCACAATATGACAACATAGGATTTGCATCCAATTAATACAATAGGCAATAAATAAATAATACAATGTAAAAATACAAGGAATTACCAAGGTTGAGACACCTTAATTCCCAACACTTTTGAGTGTTCTCATTAACTTTGACATTTGTACTTTCAACAATTTTTCCCAATCTATTGTTGTAGCAGTAGTAGGCTTTCTTCCAAGATGAATATCTGAGAAAGATGCCTTCCTCAAACTTACCATCATCCTTGTCCATTTTGATAAGGCATTTGCTTCCAAAGATTTTGAAGTATTTCACAGTGGGTGTTGTTCCATGCCATAATTCAAAAGGAGTCTTTTCATTTTTGGCTTTTACCTGAACTCTGTTTAGTGTGTAGATAGTAGTTTGAATTGCCTCCTTCCAAAATGCTTTTGACAGATTTACCTCTTCCATCATTAATTTTGCAGTTTCCTAAATAGTCCTGCTTGCTTCTTCCATTATCTTATTCTTTGCAAAGAGTTGTTTCTCTATCCCATGGGTTTCACAAAACATATTGAAATTGTTGGAAGCAAACTCTTCTTATTTTCCAATCCTTAAACACTTGATTTTCATGCTTAGCTCATTTTCAACCATTTCTTTAAAAGCTTTGAGTGCATCTAGAGTTTTTGATTTATCTTTGAAAAAGCTAACCCAAGTCATTCTAGAATAATCATCAATGAAAAACATAAAGTACCTATCATCATGAAGGCTTCGTATTCTTGTAGGACCACAAAGGCTTGCATGGATCAGTTCCAGTCATTCAGTGGAAGATTTTTGTAGTAGAGGCTTCTTGACAGCCTTTTATCTTGGCATTTTCTACAAATGATGTTATCTAAGAAATCAACTTCTAGCAGATCTTTTATAATTTGAACTAAGCCTGTCTTTACTAAATTATCAAGATTTGCATAACACAGTCTTCTATGCCAAACCCAACTTTCATTGGTCTGAGTTGTGAGCCCAAGAATGTCACTTTTTTTGAGATGATAAAGATTCTCTTATGTCCTTTTTCCAATGGCCATTGTAGCTCCAGAATTTTCTTTGATTTCAAAAGTATCATTCTCAAATATAAGACTGAATCCCTTTTTGCATAACTGTCCAATGCTTAAGAGACTTTGTTTTGATTTTTAACATAAAAAACTTCATCAGTAATTTGTCTATTACTAAGATTGATTGATCCTTTTCCACATATTTCAGCAGTGTAGTCATCTCCAACCCTAACTAGCCCTTCATCATATCTTTCTAGACTTACAAACTTACTTTTATCACCAGTCATGTGATTTGAACAACTACTATCAATCACCCAACAATTCTCACCTTGAAACATGGCTTCATTGCTGGTGCATACCTTTGAATCAGAACACCTTAGATTGTTGACACTCTTATCTTCGTAAAACACTTCCTTAGACAAACTGGCTTTATTGTTTCTTGATGTGCATTTGGGTGCATCAGTAAGTAGCTATTTTTCTTGAGGCTCCATTTATGATCTCCCTTGAGTTGTTAGACTCTTTGTGAAGGGACGTGGCTCTAATACCAATTGTTGAAATGTGCTGGACAACTGAGAGGGGGGTGAATCAGTTGTCTCAAAAACTCAATCACTTATGCACTTAAACATTAATCACTTGTCCACAGTTCTTATGATTAAACAAAGAATGCATGAAATCAAAAACTAAAACACAGATGCAACTTTAAACATAAGAGACACTAGATTTTTACGTGGAAAACCCCAAGGTGGGGAAAAACCACAGAGAGGATTAGCTCTCAAAATATATTGCAATCTTTGAAAAATGATGTTTAGACTTGGTTACTCCATGGGCCTAGAACATGCTGGCTCACTACCTCAACCCTAAACCTAGAAAGATTACAATGAGGGTTGTTAAACCCTACTGGCGGCTCACTGCCAAACTTAACATCTTCTTCATGTCTGAGATTAATACATTGAAGTACAATAGTTCTTCTGCTCTGCTCTGCCTTTTAACCTCTTTCTTTATCTTCCCATCTTCGCACAAGGACATCTTTTCCATGACTCAATTACAAGTATTTATACACTTCATCAACCTTGGAATGATCATCAAGGTCGGCATTACAATCATCAACCATTGGAACAATCTCCAAGGTCGGCATTACAAAAATTTACAAAATAGGTCTTGACCTAATTCAAAATTACACAAGGGAAATGTAGTATAGATGTGTGCGGATCATGCCACGCCTTAGCTGGGACTCAAACACAATCTTCCATGCCACAATACGCTTCTATAATCTTCAAGAGATCTCCACAATCACTAGAGTTAACCAAGTTGGCTAAGATTGGTTACATGCTATGTTATCTAGGAATAATCTTCAAACACGATCTCAATTCCTTAACACGAACCAATGAAAAGGTAGGAACATGATCAGGAGGTATCCACAAGCATGTTGAAATCACCAAGAGCAACTGCACAAACTCAAACCACTTTATCCATGAGATTCTTCACACCGGAGCACATGAACTTCACCATATTCAACTGTCATAAAAGAAAGATAGCTTGCGGACCACCGAAACATGAACCATTGCAATTGTAGGCACTTATCATCATCCCAAACTTCCCTCTAGAACCGCAGAGCAAAATGCTTTAATGCGGAGGAATGCGGAGAATAATACTTTCTCTTAGGCACCAGTGAATAATCAGAAAAAGCAAGTTTTACTCTGGTGAATGTAACTCACTCAAATCTTCATACCAGAGGCTCAAACTCAGGATTTAGCATCTTCAGACATCTCTCTAAATAACTTCCAATCTGCATACCAAGATCTTTAATCAGCAAGAAATGTGGAGCAATCTTTTAAACTGTTCTTTAGTATGCAACTCACTGTCTTCACTGTGATTCACTATTTACTTTCTGATTCTTCTGGATGGGCTAATTTTCTCAATATCATCAACATATAAAGCTTCTAAACAAATAACAAAATAGGATACAGTTGACACCAATGACAACAAAGATATGTTGACATCAATGACAACACCGATTAGGCACATACTTGCAATAGGATCATATCTTAGTGACCTACTTAACATCATGTTTACTAGTAGATGGTACTAATGCCACTTTATATGCCCATAATAGCCAACCGATCACCTCAACTATTGGTTTATAGCCTTGATGTTGAAGAGGACGAATGCATATGATTTACCTAATGAATTGAAAATTTGTCTTGGAATGTGAGGGGTGTGTCTATTGCTAGTATAAAATTTTAGGTCAACAAAGTTGCTAATATTTGTAAGTTAAATGTTATCTTCTTATAGAAAATTAAACCAAAAAACACTAGGCTCCAATGTGTCTTCTATACCATATGGAAAGAAGCTTACTTCCTTCAATAAAACCACTATCAAGACAATAGTGGTGTGCTTCTTGGATTACACCCTAGGTTATTACATTTGTTGTTCAAAACAAAGAAGATCCTTCACGTTATTGTATTTTGGAAAAGCTTATATAAAAACACATGCTACTTTTTTACTCAATATATATCGTATAACCATAAAACATAATTGCTATTCATATCTGTTCTAAACATCTAAAGAGATCTATATTACAAAATATCATCTAAATAAAAAGATTTTTTATAAGGATATAAAAAAATTGAATATGAAATCCAATAACTTGTTCACTTTAGTTAGGTATATATTTCTTGAAATTTCATTATATTAACTTGGTGCTCTCTTACATAAATTATTACAATTTATGGGTTTTTGCTAATACAATATTTCACTATATTCTATGCAGATCACTGACTAATTTTATAGCAAGCTTCTGTATGATGGAAATATATACCATCTATATGAGACAAAATAAAATAGATTAAAAAAGAAACACTAATTGTATTAACAATGATGGAAATTGATTGTCATTGATGTCAAAAAGATGTGAGTTGATGATGCAGATACATCATAATGAAAGTTAGATTGGTCTTCATATGACAGGAATTGGATCATGCTTTTAGGAGTTCACAAGAGTTCACTTAGTGAACATGCTTGATGAAATTGCTTCATGTCTGTTTAAGATGAAGTTCATATTTTGATGATAATGCTTCATTTGTGAAGGTTTGAGTTCTCATCTTAAGAGTTCACATTATATGATGTCCTTATATTAGGATCTACATTGTTTTACATGTCAAGATGATAATTGAGAATTTGAGTTGATATGTTACTTCATCATGTTCAAGACTTCATATGCTTTGAGGTTGTACTATATTCATGCTCAGATTATTTCAAGATGCTTTCATCCCATCTAGGTTACTCATGTTGATGTCATGATCTAAGACTTGCAGAGAATCTTATAGGGATTCAAAGTGTTTTTGTTGGTTTGCATTGTTCTGGTGGTAACAATCTCAGTTGGTTTGCAGTGTTGTGGTTATCAACATCTTGCTTGTGTATAGTCAAACTTGACATGCATTTGATGTAAAAAGGTGTTGAAGATGGTCTTCATTCTTTATTTTTAGTTCAGTGTTTTAGTTACATAATGTTGACATGAGGTTAAGATCAGAGTGTTTCTTCATACAGTGGTTTGTTTCATTGTTCTCACATGTTGGTATGTAATCAAATATGACAGTGGTAGTCTTTTCTGTTAGCTACCGTTGCACCAAAAGATCAACCTATTAATGCCCGATACAACCACTTGATTTAACAAGCATAGGAGGCGGTTAAGCCCTTGTCGCAAACCACTGCAGCGCAACGCTGAACAAGGAGACCAAGGGCCACACCTTGTAACAATCCCCCTCCCAGTGCAAGTGCGGGGTTTGAACCCATGACCTCGGCTCTGATACCAATTGTTAGTTGTCGTTGCACCAAAAGATCAACCTATTAATGACCGATACAACCACTTGATTTAACAAGCATAGGAGGCGGTTAAGCCCTTGTTGCAAACCACCGCAGCACAGCGCTAAACAAGGAGACCAAGGGCCACACCTTGTAACATTTTCTTGGTAGTTGAGTTAATAATTGTTCTTACCATCAAGAGAGTTGATGATAGTCTTTATCATCATGAGATATGTCTTGGTGTTCTCTATATCAGTTGGGTAATCATGATGAAGGTTACATGTTGAGTTTGATGATCTTATTGCATTGATGTATCTTAGCATGTGCTTATTGTGTTAACACTCTTGTCTCTTTCATCAAATTATAGTGTCAAAAGGAAAAAGTTGTATTAAGGTTTATTGTCTCTATAGATCTTATTCTTCACATGTTCCTAAAACTCTATATTGCCCGTCCCTCTTAAAAGACACTTTTGTTATATTTGTTTACTGACCTATTATCACAGGTCATTTCACTTAACCTTGCCTACTGGAGAGTTCTTAATTCATTTAACCACCGACCTCATCAACTTTCTCCACCTCTAGCAGCGGTCATTACAATGAGTGGGGGGCTCCAAGAACTAAATCGATGGATTATATTCAAATCTTAGTGAGCGTGAAGACCTTGATCAATGGTCTATATTTAAAACTCAATCTCCACTCCTCGACAATGCACATTGACGTGCAGGTGGCCGTCAAAACCTTTGTAACTGCAGTTTAGATTTTTTAAGAGCTAATTTTGTTATGTTCAAAAGGCAATTTTGTGAGATTTTAAAGCTCTAACTTTTACGAGCTTTCTTTCTAATTTCTTCCTCGTGGCAGTTGAGACATTAAAGGAGGAGTTTTATTTCTTTTAAGAAGGCATTTTTTTGTAAAGATTTAATTCTTTTTGAGAGAATCTTAAGGGACTTCATAGTTTCCCTTTTTGGTCTTAATAAAGATGATGTCTTTTTGAGAAGATCCGAATGGGAGATATTTTTTGGGGCAGATTATTTTTTTAAGAGATCAAATTGGAGAAATTGTTTTTGTTTGCAGACAAAGGATATTATTATTCTTGAAGACTATTTTTTTGAAGAAGATGATTTTTGAAAAGAAAAATATGAAGAAGTTTTTTTAAGAGAATATGAACAGGGGAACAGATGAATAAAGAATGGATTTGAAGATATAATTTCTTGTGAATAAATTTGCAGAGAAGATAAAAAGATTGAAGGAATATATGGAAGTTTTGTATTCTTTTATAGGTGAAAAATGAAAAGAGAAATTTAAAAGGTTATTTTTATTATTGAAGTCTTGTATTTGTAGGTGAATGGATTTTTGTTATGTAGATATTATTTTTGTCAAATGTTTGCAGATAAAAGGAAAAATGAAAAGACAATTGAAGAGGATCCAAGTATGAAAGAGTTTTTCATTTTCTCTCAGGGCAGATTGATTTAATGAAGATAAATGGGAAGAAGAATGTGAAAAGACTTCATGTAGATGATTTTTATAGATTGAAAAATATTGTTGAAAGGAGATGGAAATTTTTTATAAAATGGAAATGTTTATGTAGAAGAAGAATATGAATGGTCATCTCATATATATTGGTTTTTGTAGGTACACTGTATGATAGATTTTTGTGTGTGTGGACAAACATGTAGTGTTGAAGACATCTTTATAGATTATGTTGAAGAGAAAATACAAATAAAACATTATGTTTTGTAAGTGATGAATAAAACACAGGTTGAAGATATTATGCAACAAACTCACAGATTGAAACATGTCAAACATGAAGACAATATGCAATTGATTGTGCATCAGGTGAATTGATTATGCAAAGATCATGAGACTGATATTCAGATTGGATTGAGTATGAATGCAAAGGTATATGCAAATTCACAGAAGACAAGTTATGTAATGGTGCAAATCAGATTGACTTGTAATCATTTCTTGCACACTAAGTAGTATGTTTTGATAATGGTGATTGTATTTGTCAGTGATGCTTTATGTGCCAGTGAGGCTTGTATGGTCAGTGAGACCTCTTTGTAGCCAGTGAGGCTTGTATGGTTAGTGAGACCTATATGTAACCAGTGAGGTTTTGATTAAGCTAGTGAAGCATTTCAGAGTGGTTTTTCTTCCCCTAGAGGGTTTTCCACTCATCAAATCTTGTGTCATGGTTCTTGTTTGTCTTCATATGTTCATGTGCTTTAATGATTTGTTCTTAAGGCCCTGATTCGTATTCTTATTATCATACTTTTGCATATATGTTTATCAGATCATTGATGTCTTCCTTTCTCTGAGTCTTGTAAGTTAAAAGGTGCAAAAAGATTTTAAAAGTTTATACAACACTGCTTCACCCCCCTCTCAGCGTTGTCCTGGACTCTAACAAAAAATTCATTGAATAAAGAAATGATACCATTTTAATTATCTTAAATTAACACTATATATAATTTTTCTCTATACAAAGCATCTTAGCAAGCTACCACAGAACAACATTTAAGTATAATCTTAGGTTGTCGAATAAGTGAATTTCTAATATCAACACTATATTTTGTTTAAAATTTCACTACATTGGTTTGTTTCTTCTCTTGTATGTGTGAACTTTTCTTAACATAAGATTTTAATATGTTTCAATTAATGACACTAATTTATTTTGTGTTGGTTACTTGCTTTGACTTGGACCAAAATAAATGCATTGAAAAATACAATTTAACAATAGCAAAAAGGACAAATATTTATTCAAGGTTCACTAGCATATAGTGAGTAAGAGGATATCCCATAAGAACAAATGGAATCAAAACTTGAGCAATGCCAAAACATGCTATTGTATAAAAGCCAAAGACCTAGAAGCTCATTACACATTGTTGAATCATACAAGAGAGACATCATCTTAGATCTTTGGATACAATGTGGATTGTATGACTTGTTCTGGGATTACTCCCTTTGTTTATATGGGTGCTCATGCCCTTCAATGAGTGGATTGTATGACAAGTTTGTATGGAAGAGAAATGCCAAGTAATTTGTCAATCTCCCCTACTTTTTTGTTTTCTTATAATAGATGTATCTGAAAGGTTTGGTTTGGTTATGAGATCATTATGCTTCATCTATTACATTGATGTGTAGTTTTTCCCAATATGATGTCTTATTGTAAAAATACTAGGTTCGTGGGTTGTGTTTTTAACTGAGATTTGTATTTGAAATGGTTATGTGGGAAAATTATTAGTAAATAGGGATAATTTTTGAATAGCTGTAAACAGAGATCAATTTTAGGAAATCTAGTCACACATAAATGAAGTAGCAGAGGTGAGGAGAGTTAGATTTTTGCTAGGTGCTCTTACCCCATGTTGAATGGGCTATTCTTAAATATCACCCACTTCAATAGTCAAAGGTTGATTTTGGCCAATAAAAATAGGACAAATATTTACCACTTTTTGTTGTGAATGACATATAAAATTGCTATTGAGTATTTAACCATTGAAGTAGATGATATTTAAATAGAGTGTTGAATGAGGTCAATAATTTTTTTTTTTTTGAATGCTTTAGAGTAGTTTAGGAATGGTTTAGAGTGGTTTAGAGTTATTTAAGAATGGTTTAGAATGGTTTAGGTATAGTTTAGAATGGTTTAGAAAAAGTTTAGAATGATTTAGGGTTGATTGGAAATGGTTTAGGGATGATTGGAAATAGTTTAGGGATGATTGGAAATTGGTTTATGGATGATGGGATTTGGTTTAGGGATGATTTGAAATGGTCTAGGTTTGATTGGAAATGGTTTGATTTTAAATGGGATGATGTGAGACAAAAGCAAATAGATTAAAAAAGCAGCACTAATTGTATTAATAATTCATTGAATAAAGCAATGATACCATTTTAATTATCGTATAGTAACACTATATATAATTTTTCTCTATACAAAGCATCTTAACAAGCTACCCTGGAACAACATTTAAATATAATCTTAGGTTGTCGAATAAGTGAATTTCTAACATCAACACTAATTGTATTTTGTTTAAAATTTCACTACATTAGTTTGTTTCTGCTCTTGTATGTGTGAACTTTGCTTAACATAAAATTTTAATATGTTTCAATTAATGACACTAATTTATTTTGTGTTTCCTTTTTACTTTGTCATGGACCAAAATAAATGCATTGAAAAATACAATAACAATAGAAAAAAAGCCAAAGATTGGTTCAAGGGTCACTAACATATAGTGAGTAAGAGGATATCCCATAATAACAAATGGAATCAGAACTTGAGCAATGCTAAAACATGTTGTTGTATAAAATCCAAAGACTTAGAAGCTCATTACACATTGTTGGATCATACAAGAGAGACATCGACTTAGATCTGGGGATACAATGTGGGCTATAGGACTTGTTCTGAGATTACTCCCTTTGTTTATATGGGTGCTCATGTCCTTTAATGAGTGGAGGTACTTTCCAACATCTAATAAAGGAGGAAAGCTTCCTCCTGGTCATATGGGATGGCCTATTATTGGAGATTTGATCAACTTGTTATGGCATTTCAAATTCATGGGTACACCTAAGTAGTTCATATGGAAGAGAAATGCCAAGTAATTTGTGAATCTACCCAAGTATTTTTTGTGTTTTTATAATAGATGTATCTGAAAGGTTTGGTTTAGTAATGAGATCTTTATGGTTTTCATATGTTACATTCATGTGTTTTTTTTCCTAATATTGTATCTTATTGTAAATAAATCCTAAGTTCATTGGTTGTGTTTCTAACTATGATCTATATTTGATATGGTGATATTTTTTTCTTTAATCTAGGTAGATTAAGGAGACATCAAAGTCTCTCTGCCTCTAAAATGCCATTTTACCCCCTTTTTCCTTGAGAAGTATTTGTAAATTACAAATGGTTGGAGAGAAAGATTCGCCTCAATATTGGACTAGTGATAGGCTAGATCCCCCTACTCAAATCCATGAGCCCAAAACATGTTGTATATAAGCTCATCACATATCAAGTTGGATTGTAGAAGAGAGACATCACATTAGAAAGAGGCTTAGATACATTGGAAAGAGGCTTAGGTACTAGATAGAGGCACAAGAATAGAACTAGAAGTACCACAAGATTGATCAAAAGCACCATAGGACTGATAAAAAGCACCATGGCACTAGATAGAGGCACATGGATAGTTAGAAGCACTACATTACTGATCAAAAGTGCCACAGGACTAATTAGAATTGTAGGACTGATAGAAATGGTATAAATGGCTTATAAACAGCTTGTTTTTGGCAAGAGATCAACAAAAACACAATGGTTGATGATTTCCAAGGTGTATATTGATACAAAAGGTTGCTAAACCTCATGGATAACAAGTGGCTTGTATAGGTATATCACATGAAAGGTATGCCAAAGAATCTTGTACAATGCTAATATTATTTAAGCAAGGAGTGTCACATCCCATGGACTCACCAGGTCTGACTTCTATCTCCACTATTAGATAATGGTGACGTCCATCCCATTGATACCATTTACCATGTTATGAATAGATAGGGAATGCAAGGTCATGTACCACCTTACACCCCTTACCATGGAGCCAAATGTATTTCCCAAAGTAGACTCTATCTCAAATAACAAAGGTGTCTAGTGTGGGCACTTCTCCCCCTGCTACAGTGATGCACCATATGATATGATGGTCATAGGTCTTAACTAGGATAAACAAGACATCTAAGGAGTCCTCGATATACACTAGGTACGATGGGGCCAAAGTCTATGAACATGATTCCAAGAAACGCCACAAATGTCACCAAACCAAGTGTCAGCAGATCAATGGTCTCAGAGATCAATTTGGACCAATTGTGTTCACCATTAAGATACAACTTTTGCTCTCCCCCTTTGTATACCCTGCCAAAACATGTCGTTAACACCATCCTTAAGGGTGATGAGATCCCTTAACAGATCTTCTATAGAGGATACCAAGTAATTTTGATTCTCAAGATCGCCTTTCGACGTGAGAGAAGAGCATACGTATTTATCTTGGTTTTCCGCTAGGAATGAAAGTAAATAAAGCAAGTAAAAGAATTAAATAGTGATTTTGATCTCCAAGATCACCTTTCGGTGTGAGGAGAGAGCATATGCATAATGTAATTCAAGAAATGACAAACAAGATTCATTCCATTATAAAAGCAAAATGTGCAACTAAATTTAGTGATAAAAACAAGTCTTCATGAAACATCCTACACCAAATAGTATTAGTAGTTTGATATTTCTCTTTTATCAGCGAGTGACAAGTTCCACAAATCAGGTTAGTAAATAAGTCTACAAGAACAATGAGATAGACTTCGAGAGAAGTCAAATTAAATGGAACCAATAGATTCCTTATGATTTACTATATAATTTCATTAAAAAATCATCCAATTTCAACCTAATTTGTAAAAGTAACTTATGACCATTTAAAGTTTGATAGCTGATCCAATCAATCAGATGTGAGCTGTTACTAATGATATGCGAGTTGTTTTCAATCATATGTGAGATGTTACTAATTAGAAGTGAACTTTTATCAATTAGATGTGAAATTTCATCAAATGTGAGCTTTTACCTATCAGATGTGAGATTCTATTTGTCAGATGAGACTTTTTGTCTGTCAAATGTGATTTTCTATCTGTCAGATGTGACTTTTTGTTTGTCAGATGCACCAAAATATCTATCAGATGCGCCAAACTATTATGGACCTACAATTAGAAAGTAAAACCCTAGAAAAACAGATCAAAAGCATCAATGTATTAATCAAAAGTGTCATTTTGTCAATTAGCAGCATCGTTTCATCTGTTAGAAGCACAATTCCATACATGTATGCTTAAAACTCACAAATTCTCAAGAAAAAGTCATTAAAAGTCAGGGAAGTGGGTCCCACTGAGCGTGCCAGAATGTGTATGAGGAAATTGGAATGTAAAATAAAGACATAAAAGACTCAAATCCAATTCAACATTACTTTCAAACAATTATCACAAGATGGTATCAATAAATCAATGCAAACAAAGAAATTACCACAAGTGATTTGTATTCCTTGATGTAATATGTGGAGTGCTCTCTTACTTGCATAACCTTGAATAATAAAAATCATGGATGATGTTAGTTGCTCGACGATAGTGGATGAATGCTCAAAATGTTGTATGTATTCTCAAAGCTCAATGATCATGGAGAGTTTGTGAATGAGAGGATGGATGTATTTATAGCTTTCACAAGACTATGATCAATGTTGGAGAAGACTAGATTGAATCAATGGTTGAGATAATTTGAGAGGACATGATGAATGTGCACATGACATGTGTACATGTAAAAAGATTGTTGTAAAAGTTAATTGCTTTCTTGGATAAAAATAGTGATTTGATTTTCATAAAATAGAATTGATTTTCTATTAAATGAATTGTTTGGTAAGATAAAGATTTGAAAGTCAATGAGACTCAATGCATGATTTGATTTTTGACATGTAATGGTAAAAATAAATAATAAATTATTTAATTTATGTGTATGGAAGATATTTAGAAGAAAAAGATATTATTAGAAGATGAGAAGATAAATTAAAAATTAAATAAATAAATTTATTTAAGGAACATAGTAAATAAATAAAATATTTGATTTTATTTATTTAGGAGATAAGAAAAGAACTTTAAATAAAATAAAATAATTTATTTAATTCTGGAAGAATAATTAGCCAATTAAATAATTATTGAAATTATTTAATTATTTGTGAAATAGAAGAATTAAAGTGATGAATTAATAAAATAATATGTTTACTTAATTAATGTAAAAATAGAACAAAATCAGAGGGAATGAATCATTTAATTAAATAATTAGAAATTATTTAATTAATGTTAGAAGGGGGATTAAATTGATGACAAGGTGAAATTATTTAATTTTGGAGGAATAATTAGCCAATTAAATAATTAATGAAATTATTTAATTATTTGTGAAATAGAAGAATTAAAGTGATGAATTAATAAAATAATATGTTTACTTAATTAATGTAAAAATAGAAGAACAAAATCAGAGGGAATGAATCATTTAATTAAATAATTAGAAATTATTTAATTAATGTTAGAAGGGGGATTAAATTGATGACAAGGTGAAATTAATTAAACAATTAGGAATCATTTAATTGATTTTGAATGTTTAATTAAGAATCATTTAATTAATGTTGAATTAGAAAAATTGACGAGAGAATAATGTATATGATAGGTGATAATGCGTTAGCCATTTTTAAGTGTCACACCATTATATTAGTAGTGCTCTCATACATAAATTATTACAATTTATGGGTTTTTTCTAATACAATATTTTACTATATCCTATGGAGATCACTGACTGCAGGTTTCTATACAATGAAATTATATGCCATCTATATGAGACAAAAGCAAATAGATTAAAAAAGCAGCACTAATTGTATTAACAATTCATTGAATAAAGCAATGATACCATTTTGATTATCTTATAGTAACACTATATATATAATTTCTCTCTATTCAAAGCATCTTAGCAAGCTACCACGGAACAACATTTAAATATAATCTTAGGTTGTCGAATAAGTGAATTTCTAATATCAATACTAATTGTATTTTATTTTAAATTTCACTACATTGGTCTGTTTCTGCTTTTGTACGTGTGAACTTTGCTTAACATAAGATTTTAATATGTTTCAATTAATGACACTAATTTATTTTGTGTTGGCTTTTCACTCTGTGTTGGACCAAAATAAATGCATTGAAAAATACAGTAACAGCAGCAAAAACGCCAAAGATTGGTTCAAGGGTCACTAGCATATAGTGAGTAAGAGGATATCCCATAAGAACAGATAGAATCAGAACTTGAGAAATGCCAAAACATGTTGTTGGATAAAAGCCAAAGACCTGGAAGCTCATTACACATTGTTGGATCATACAAGAGAGACATCAGTTTAGATCTATGGATACAATGTGGGCTGTAGGACTTGTTCTGGGATTACTCCCTTTGTTTATATGGGTGCTCATGTCCTTCAATGAGCGGAGGTACTGTTTCACATCCAATAAAGGAGGAAAGCTTCCTCCTGGTCATATGGGATGGCCCATTATTGGAGAGTTGATCAACTTTTTATGGCATTTCAAATTCATGGGCACACCTGACGAGTTCATATGGAAGAGAAATGCAAACTACTTTGTCAATCTCCCCCCTACTTTTTGTGTTCTTATAGTAGGTGTATCTGAAAGGTTTTGTTTGGTTATGAGATCTTTATGCTTCATATGTTACATTGATCTGTATTTTTGCCTAGTATTGTGCCTTATTGTAAACACATCCTAGGTTCGTGGGTTGAGTTTTTAACTGAGATTTGTATTTGATATGGTAATGTGGGAAAATATTAGTAAATAGGGACAGTTTTTGAATAGCTGTAAACAGAGGTCAATTTTAGGAAATCTAGTGGCATAGAAATGAAGCAGCAGAGGTGAGGAGAGTCAGGGTTTTGCTACGTGCTCTTATCTCATGTTTTGATTTATGGGTAATTGCTTTTAATCCAAGCTCAGAACTCTATGTTTTGATTTATGGGTAATCGTTTTAAATCTGAGCTCAGAAGCCCATGTTGAATGAGGTCAATAATTTTTGAAATTGCTTTTGGTTGAAGGTAAAGGTGGGTTTTTGAAGTCCTAAAACTCCATGCCCTGTTTGAATGGCCTAATGCAATAAAATATCAGCCATATTTCTTTATGCATATCATGCTTATCTTAATGAGTTACAAAAATCTTCTCCATCCTCCTTTACATGTTTATTATAGTGGTATGTCTTTCTGTGAATATAGTATAGATTTACATTTGTTCTCAACTTATAACTCCTGAGAAGCCTCAATAACTTGTGGTTGTTTATTTTTTTTTTAATCATAAAGGTGGTAGGCCACCGGACTTACATTAATATCAAATATTGTTTATACAAACGAGCCCTAAATAAAATGGGCCAAGGAAATAAGCTGTGTAAGGCTCCATACCAAAAGCCAACAGAGATTAACAGTGAGAGGGCATTAACAGCGCCATACAGGACATAAAACACTATATTGTTTATACAATTGAGCCCTAAATAAAATGGGCCAAGGAAATTAGCTTTGTAAGGGCTCGATACCAAAAGTCAACAGAGATTAACAGTGAGTGGGCATAAACAGCCCCCAAACAGAAGCAGACTAAAATATAAAGACATAAAACACTATATTACATATCCGCACCATCATGCTATGCAAAACAAACATCACAAAAAACCGACCACCATCAACCCTCAACCCTAGATTCCACAGATCCAACGACAAGCTACCAACTATTAAGCCTTCTATCAGACCTGATGATACTCTACCTTTATGTGGAAACTACGGTGACAATTACAGGCCTCGCATCTCATTTCATCATCTTGGCCGGCCTTGAACTCTACACATCCATCTGCGTTATGAAAGGGAAGCTGAAGGGTGTGATTCTTCTGACATTCCATGTACTTCACCCTGCTACTAGACTCATTAATAGTTGACCCAGGAACAACTATGGCTTTTGAGGTTACATTCCTTGGCTTTGATAGTGGCTCTTATTGTTTTGTATCTGGCGGCTTCTGAGGGATTTCATTCAAATCAACTGTATCCTTCTCTGTTCTCTTGGATGTTTCAACTCTATCTTCCTCGCATCTTTTCCTCTTTCCCTTGTCTTTTCCTTGCTCAGTATTGTCTTCATCATTTATCATGGCTATGTTCCTGTCGTTGGAAGGATCACTCATTTTCTTTGGATCCATCCTGACTCTATTCTTACACACAGAGAGTGGAATAATATTTGAAAAATAGCCAAAGAAATGGAGTTCTAATGATGGCAATGAATAAAGATGAGAAAACAGAATCTCTTTTTCAATGCTTCCCTTCACTTCTGATCTGCTTTGACTACCCAATGGAGACCTTCTCAAAAGGAAATTTGCCACAAGCTCCCCATACCGCCAAGTAGGAATCCATGTCATTATCCACCAACAATCATTTATCTCCGTGCTCAAAATAGAAGCCGAGGAGGGAAAGTCTCAAAAAACCTCTGCCGTAGAAGAAAAATCTTTCTTTAAAAGCGAGCTTAGATGAGATGGGATGTCTCTTGACTCTGGTTGCCAAAGCCACTCTTCTGAATTTTGATCAATGGCTTTATTAGAAAGCCAATCTGCCACTGTATTTGCCTCCCTGTAGCAGTGGGAAATTTGATAAGAATTTAACTGAGACAATAAAGCTCGAGCCTGTGCAACAAAATATTCAACTCTCCATGAAGTTGAAGGACCTGTCTTCAAAGAGTTGATGATCACTTGAGAGTCTCCTTCAATCCACAGATCTTTGAAACCCAGAGATAAAGCCAAATTCAGACCATTTGGTAGTGCCCAAGCCTCTGCCAAATTATTAGTTCCTGGGGGGATTTTTGTTGCTGTGGCTGCCAATAATTCTCCTTTCCACGATCTGAGTGCACATCCTACCCCTGATGGGCCAGGATTACCTCTACTGGCACCATCAAAATTTAACTTTACCATCAACCTGTTGGGCAGTTGCCACCTAACCTTTGTTCTGTCCACCTTGACTGAGGACTGCAAAGAGGAACCTTTGCTAGAAATGGGCTCCAAGAACTTCCATGATTTGGTCATGCTATCATCCCACGATGTCCACTTCAAATTATGGTTGGGAGATTTTGCCACCTTTACTACAACCACCTCTGAGATTCCTTTAGCCAAGTTTTCGCAGACCTTTGCCAGAGGTGTTATTTTTTTCCTGAAAATTCGAGAGTTTCTCTCTTTCCAGATATGCCATAAGGTCATAGCTGGGATAATAATCCATAGGCATGCATAAGTATCATCTTTATTGAGCCTGGGCCAGCCCTTGAAAAGAGATAGAAGAGTTTGGGGGAGAGGCGAAACCCAATTAAGTTTCCTAAAAATCCATATCCAAAATTCTCTACTAAAAGGGCAATGAAGAAACAAATGATCTACACTCTCCTCTATTTCCCCACATAAAACACAATTGAAATTTTGTCCAATAGCCAGTTTATGAATTCGGTCACCTGTCAATATTCTCCCATGCAATGCCAACCAAGCAAAAGCACCTGCTTTGGGAAGCACAGCTTCATTCCAGCACAGAAGATGTGGCCAATCTGATGTTGAGCTCACACTCACATTCCTATATCCCTGGCGAACTGTATACTACCCCGAGGAGTCTCCTACCTAGACAAGCTCATCTTCTTGGGCATTCAACAGAATCACTCTTCTTTTGAGAAGTCCATAAAGGATTTTTTTTTTATGAGAGGGGAAATCATAGTCCCAAAAGCTCTTCCATACACCCTTTGAGAGGGAGGCATCAGGTTGAATAACAAGATAATCTTTAACTTTGGTGCCCCAATTATGTTCTAAGAAAAGTTTTGCCTCCTTTAAGTCCTCTCTGAGTTCCAGCTTAGGCCATCCGTTCCACGAATCTGTCCAGAAGTTTGCTTTGTCACCCTTATTAATTTTCCAAGTTAATTTTGGAAGAATTACTTCTCTACATTTGACGATAAAATTCCAAATAGTAGAACCCTTGGGTGGATCTTGGACTGTGAATATTCTCTCTCTACTTGAAGAGTCCAGATATTTATTTTGAATTAATCTAACCCATAGAGCGTCAGTTTTTTTATACATTCTCCATGCTAATTTAGCACCTAAGGCTAGATTATGTAATTCTAAATCAATAATACCGTAACCTCCTAAACACGCCGGCTTACAAACTTTATCCTAGGCTAATAAGTGAACTTTCTTGTTATCCGAAGTACCTTGCCATAAAAATTGTCTACAAATCTTCTCCATTTCCGTAAGGGATGACTTAGGAGGCTGCAAGGTGGATAAGAGATACACAGGAACGGCTGAGAGTACTGCTTTGATAAGCGTAATTCTTCCTGCCAAAGACAAAAGTTTGCCTCTCCACGTACCTATTCTCCTCTTTATTTTGGCAATAACTTCTAACCACAAAGCTTTTTTGTTTCTACCGCCGAAAAGAGGAATGCCGAGATAAACACTGGGAAGTTCTTCAATTTTGAAATTGAGAAGATTCATCACCTTTTGACTGAAAGCCTGATCTGAATTAAAAATGAAAATCTTTGATCTGTAGGTGTTGACTAATTGTCCAGACATAGAACAATATTTATCAATCGTCTCCTTGATGGCAATTGCTTCTTGAAAATCGGCTCGACCAAACAAGATCGTATCATCTGCAAACAGAGCATGGGTAAAAGGTACATTTAAGCTCTTGGTATAGATTCCAATCCACTTACCTCTATGGTTCGCTTCTCTAATTTCCCAGGTTAATGCCTCTGCCATGAGAATGAAAAGATAGGGGGAAATTGGATCACCTTGCCAGAGTCCTCTAGTGGGCTCGAAAGTAGCTGACTCTCTACCATTTACCAAAATTGCAGATCGCACTCCAGAAATACATGCCAAAATCCACTTTCTCCAATGCTTCGAGAAACCAAACTTTTCTAACACAAGCATGAGGAAAGGCTAGCTAACTCTATCATATGGTTTCTCCATGTCAAGCTTAACTACCATGCTTGCAATCTTATCCTCTTTAATTGTATGCAAAATTTCATGAGTGATGATTGCACCTTCCGTCGTCTCTTTGCCTGGCATGAAACCCCCTTGTTCATCTGAAATTAGTTTAGGTAGAATGGAAGCCAGCCTTAAGGCTATTGCTTTGGAGATTATTTTATAAATAAAATTGCAGAGTGATATTGGTCTGAAATCAGTGAACGAGAGAGAACTCTTTTTGGGGATGAGATGTATATTAGTTCTTTCCAAGATTTTAGCACATTGCAGAATTTTCGGGATTCCTCTACTGCCAAGAAGATATCTCTACCTACAACATCCCAAGCCTGTTGAAAAAAGGAACCTGTCCACCCATCAGGCCCTGGAGCTTTATCACCATGTAAAGAGAAAACTACTGATCTAATATCTTCCATAGTAAATTCCTTAATGAGGTCATTGTTGAACCGATCATTAACCAGTCATGGGATATGCACTTCAGAAATCCTCATCTGCTGGTTGTCCGTGAGAGGTTGGGATAATAACTTCTCAAAGAAGACCTTAGCCATATCTTTTATTTCTAGAGGATCATTACAGAGCGAACCATCTCCCCTTTTAATAGTGCTGATAAAATTTGAGGCTTGTCTGATTTTACAGGAAACATGGAAATAGGCTGAATTCCTATCGCCTTCCTTCAGCCATGTCTCTCTGGATTTTTGATGCCAAAAAACTTCCTTTCTCGAGAGAATCTCCTCTAATTCCTTCTTGAGCATCTTTTCCTTTTCAAAACTATCAGCTGTCATTCGAAAGGCAATAATAGAATTTGCATTATCTTTGATCTCCTGCAAAACCCTACCTTTTTCTTTAAAAATGTTCTTAAAATGCGAACGATTCCATTCTTTGATCTTTCCCATCACATATTTCAGCTTCGCATCCAGTTGAAACATCCTTGATCTCTTGATAAAAGGTACCTCCTTCCACCAAGATTTAATCAAGGGAAGAAAATCTGAGTCCCTTAACCACATTTCTTGAAATCAAAAGGGCCTTCCTCCTTTAGCATTTTCATTATTAAGGCTGAGACACACTGGAAAGTGGTCTGATCCTATGAAAGAGAGAATTTCAGACCTGCAGCATGAGGTTAGGCTAAAACAAGACGCTGAAACCAAAAACCTGTCCAGACACTCCGCAATTTTTGAAAAATCTTTCCTTCTGTTGGTCCACGTGAACTTGCCATTTGAGGGCTTACAATCAATCAAATTATTGGCAAAAATGAAAATTTGAAAATCCATCATTGTTCTAGTGGGGTGTGAGATCCCTCTAGCTTTCTCCTCCTCTTCCAGCATAGCATTAAAATCTCCTCCCAAAATAATACACTCCTTTCTTATCATGTTTAGAAGATTGCTCAAGTGATTCCAAAGAGCCACTTTTTGAACTGTGCCCAAGGGACCGTATATACAAAAGACCCAAAGATCCGAAGAGAGGAGTGCTTTGGGAAACTTCCCTAATATCCAGTTTTCCCTTACAGCTATTGTTTCTAGAGGCATTAAGTGCTTTCTCCATAATATTTTTACCAGACAACCCTGTAGTCGGAGAGAAGACATAGCTCCATTCTTTCCATTGACTAAAAATTTGAAGACTCTGCTCATGAGATAATTTGGTTTCTTGAAGAAGAATAATGTCGACCTTAGCCTCATCAAGTTGTGCCTTGATGAGACGTCTCTTGTTAGGGGCATTTAAGCCCCTAACATTCCACGTGAGGACTCTCATTTCTCCCGAGGGGAGCTATCGGCCCCCCTCTTTCTCAAAACTTTGTCAATTGTAGATTGATTTCCAGAAGCAATCTCAGCTTGTATCTTGTTTTTCTTTTGCCTTGAGCTCTTCCTGATGGATACTAGTGTAGCAATCTCAGCATCTTTCCCAAAAGGTGTCTGTGATATTCCCAGGTTAAGCAGTTCCTGGTCAACACCATTCTCCTGCAATACTTCATCCGCTATCTCCTGACAGATATCGGAGGCCACCTTATTTATGGCTTTAGCCAGTAGGTCTTGGAGCTTTTCTTCCTCTAAGTCCACCTCCCCGAACTCATTTGTCTGATGAGAGTTCTCTAAGTTTTGTTCATAAGCAAGTAAACCTATTTGTGAACTACCACACAGATTTCCTGCATCATGAGCTGATATTCTGTTCTCTACCTGTGATGAGTCCACAAAGGGTCCGTTTACCTCATTTCCAATTGCAGCTCGCGAAGAGGTATTATCCTCAAGATTACCTTCTGAATGCAAGCACGCCATCTCTTTTTTATTAGGAGGACTTACCTCTTGTTGAGATGGTAGGAAAACCTGGTTATTTAGAGAGTCTTGTTCCTGTGGCAACTCAGGATGAGTAGATGTGTTGATAGCTTGAACTATATGTTCTTCTGCCTGGGTCTGGGAAGATCTAGAAGCAGTATCATTAAAACCAAGATTCAAAATTCCCAGCTGAGATTCGTCATTAAAATCTGCCTCTTTATGAGAATCCACATCAAGCTCCCTCTCAACTGTTGAAATGGAAGTCCCTTTCAATGGCTTGGGGAGAGACGTACTTTCCACATTGTTGTATCCCATTAAAGGGTTCAGACGAAGAAAGTCCTCTTGCGTTAGACCATCCTCAAGAAAAATTTCTTGATCCCAAAACCCTGCAGCAGTTTCCAACCTGACCTTCTTGGGTAAAAGCTCCTTGGTTTCCACAAGAATACACATTCTAATGGCGGAAGACCATATAGGATCAGAACTAATAACAGTCTCCAAGCACACCCCTAGAGAATTTCCAATACTTAACAGAGTGTCCGGGTCCCTATATTCCATGGGCACACAGGGGAGTTGAATCCAAAAGGGGAGAATAGGAATCTGTTCCTTGCTTATGTCAAAATTGGGTTTCCAGGCCTGGCATAAAATAGCTGTCCGCTCGAATTTCCAAAGTTTTTTATCCAGAACTTTATATCTATCTTCTTTATCGGCGAAAATAAAGCAGAAGAAATCATTTCCCAGGGCACCAAACTCCCTAACTTCTGGCCATTCTACTGAAAACCAGGCTGAAAACTCGTTCAAAGAAAAATGGGGGGAAAGTACCTTACCAATAACCGCTTTCTCTCGAAGGAGGGAGAGTCTTTTGGCATAGCTGGAATTATCTTGTTCTATCTTCACTTGCTGAAAGTCTGGCTTCCTTACTACTTTTTTGTAAGTGGGCTTGTTAGGTAAAACACCTTTGAGCGGAGGCCTTGTTTCTTGGCTAAAATCCCGTTCTGGGCGAGAGCGGGGAAGCCACTTTTTAATCTTTCTTACTCTGTTAAAACGCTTATCCCCTCTAGAGCTTCTTTGTCTAAAGTAGGATCTCCATCTGTTTGTACGAGATTTGTGCATCTGTTGAGATTGAATCCATTTATATTGAGAGTCCAGAAAGGCTTCCTGTTGGGACTTGAGCGGCTCTCTCCTCCGCAGTGAGAAATTTGAAGGCTTTGTGTGGTTCCAGCTAGATTTACTTTTATACCGTTGGCTCTCTGGCCTCTGGAGCTCATCCCAAAATCTAACTTTCTTTTTCTGGCTCCCATCAAAATGAGGAACCTTTTGACCAGTCTGTATTTCAACAGCAGAAGCTACCAGTTTCTCATCATTTCTATAAGAAGAAAACTTTAAAGCACATTTAACTTGTGGTTGTTATTTAAGCAATCTTTATAATTTGAAAGCTATTTACTATTTTGGAAAAATCCAAGCAAAGGGATCTAGATTTAGATTAGTATTTTCAGTTTCACTTTCACCATATTGGTATTTGTTTTTGTTATGCAGATATGGAAATACTGGTATTTACAGAACCCATTTATTTGGCTTCCCTGCTGTTATAACATGCTCTCCAGAGTTCAACAGATTTGTGATGGGGACAGGAACAGAGGATGGCAGTTTTCTTGCAGGTTGGCCTGCTCCCCGTCTCTTTGGAGAACAATCAATCAGCATGGTCGAAGGAGAGCAACACAAGCGTTTGAGACGTTTTTTACTGGAAGCCATAAATAAGCCCCAGTCATTAGAGAATATATTTATCAGATTACAGCCTGCATTTAAAGAATCCTTTGAAAATTGGGCTGTTAAGGGCAAATTCAGAGCTGTTGATGAAATTAGATCTGTATGTATATGTTTTATAAAAATGTTACAATGTGTTTGTATAAGGTGCAAGGAAAGGAATTGTATTGCTTATGAAAAAATTAACCATGTTGTTTTGGTATTGCAGCTGGCATTCAACAATATATGTTCTTTACTACTAAGCTATCAGAGAAACCCCATGGCGGAAAATATGGAAAGGATGTATAGAGGCCTTGTAGCTGGAATGAGAGCCAATCCCATCAATATACCAGGAACTGCATTTCATTCTGCTCTTCAGGTAACATGACATACACAGATGTATACACATACAAAGGGGTCACTTACCAGAACATGTCTAGTGCTTTTTAAAGGATTCTAAGTACCAACCTCGTGTCTTTTGATAAAATATAGCTCACATTTCTTTGATGATGTACACATGTACAGTGCAGAAAGAGGTTATCAGAGATTATATGTTTTGAGATTCATGATAGGAAATCCAACAGGGGGAGTGTGAAGACAGATTATTTGCAAGAATTGATGGACTCAGTGGACTCCAACGGTAATAGATTGAGTAGAGAGGAAGTCATAGATAACATAACTTCCCTAATTCTAGGGGGATACGAGTCCACATCCTTGTCAATGACATGGGCTCTTTATTACTTGTTTAAATATCCTAAAGTGCTTTCCAAACTAAAGGTAAAGAATCTATTAAGTTTTGAGATTTTAAAAATAATTTCGGTTATTTTATAGATTAGTAAATTTGTTATTTTCAAATCTGATTTATTTTGTGTTTTCTAAAGATCTTTAATTTCTTTTATTAATATTATTAATATTAGTATACTTCTTGTTTTTATTTCTGATCAATATATGTTTCCTTCATAAGGATTATGTATAAAAAACCTTGCTCTCCTCACTCATAAAACAGTATAATTGCTATATTGATGATATCAATATATTTCTCCTCATCTAATAAGGATACTAAGTATCCTTACTTTTAGGGAGATATGAGTCCACATCCTTGCCAATGATTCCAGCCCTTTATTACTTGTTCAGATAAGTCAAAATGCTCTCTAAACTAAAGGTAAAGAATATACTCAGTTGCCTCTATTGATGAGATTTTAAAAATAATCTCCATCACCCTATAGATCAGTAACCTTACTATTTTTTACTTTGATTGATATTGATCTTTTAAGAAGATCTCTAGTTTCCTTTATTAATATCTTCAATTCATTTCATTACTGGCTAAGTCAATATGCTTATTATTTTTATTTCTGATTGATATGAGTCTACTTCCCACAGATTATGTATAGAAAACCTTGTTCTACTCACTTATAAAACACTATAATTGTTACGATGATGTTCGTTATATCTCTCCTCATCTAGTAAAGTAGGCTTGTTATTTTTTAGTTATATCAACATGTATTTTTGTCTTGTGCCTTTACATGTTAGGGGACTTTAATTTTGTACTTCGATTAACACGATGTGGGTGTGATTCAGGAGGAAAATAATACCATTCGAAAGCTTAAAGGAGAGGATAAAATTTTGAATTATAATGATACCAAGAAAATGACTTATACATCAAAGGTTGTAACATTTATATACACAGGGATGTAGTTAGGTGATTGAAATTTATTTATTTTACTTCTATCTTATGTGATGTTTGTATTAGTACTGATGCAGGTTATTGATGAAGTTATTAGACTTGCAAATGTGGTAAACTTTATGTTTAGAACAGTGGCAAAAGATACAGAATTTAATGGTAACTTGTCTCTTTTTATAATGATTGAAAGAATAATTGATAGATGTTTTCAATACCACTAAATTAATTGAAAGATCTTTTTAACAGGTTACAAGTTTCCAAAAGGTTGGAAAGTAATAGTTTGGCTACGTACCATTCATGTTGATTCTCAATACTTTAAGGATCCACTTGAATTTAATCCCGAGAGATGGGAGGTGAGATTTGGTTTGCCTATTTTGTGATAATTATTAATGTGTATAGAAAATAAAGTGAATGAATATAAGTTTTTAAATGAAATAAAATTTACCATTAATTCTATAAATTTTTATTTATAAAATTTGTTGATTCATTTGTTTCTATTATTTATTTATAAAATCTATTGGTGCATTTGTTGTTGTGTAGGGATTTCATCCTAAGCCAGGAGTAAATAATGTGTTAAATAATGTGTTTGGTCTTGGCCCCAGACTATGTCCAGGGAATAACCTTGCTAAAATGCAATTATTAATATTTTTACATCACATATGTCTTGACTATAAGTAATCTCTTAATTCCTTTATAGTTCCAAATTTATTTATTTAGTTTTTAAATTTTATTTTATAAACAATTAGTTTGAATTGTGGTTACTTTAATTAAGAGTTAGTGTATAATTTTGATTGCCTTATTTATAATTTTGATTGATTCTCTCTTTCTATATTATAATATATAACATATTTAAATACATAATGGTCCTTAGCTAAATTTTAGGAGATGTAATTTCTCTACTTTTTTGTCTCTTTCAGGTGGGAGCTTGCTAATCCAAATGAAGGAATAAGGTTTCTACCAAATCCAATACTAGCAAATGGTGCATAAAATAAAATTTAGCCACATTTAAGGAAAATTATGTACATACAATTTTAAAAATTTGTACCTAAATAATTGTAATATATATATTTTTAACTTTTTAATGAATTGTAGGAATTGAATCTAGGATCACCCATTTGTTACTAGGGTGCTCTACCACTAAGCTACTGACCCACTTAGTTACTGGTCCATCTATGGTTTGGATGTGGCTCATCAATGTATTTGAGTTTTTAATAGAATTATCTATATAAAAAACTAAATTTATTATATCATATTTAAAGTAGTTTGATTGATTAATAGAATTTTATGTATAAAGAGCATTAAATATACAATCCATAGACATCTTCATTTTGGTCAAGGGAATCACTTAATGTGTTTTTATATATTGATGTCTAGAAATTTTTATTATTGGCTCAAAAAAAGTGACCTCTTCTTTGCGGATTGTCGGAGAGTGCAACAAAAAGTTATAAATGTGGAGAGAATTTTGGTTTGAGGGGAAGATGTGGCAAGTAAACAAATTATGAACACAAATTTTGTCTCCCACTAGTTAAGTCATACCTAAATGGATGGTGATAATTATGAAAGGAAGAATCCATTAGTTTTAATTATGAGAGGGAAGAATCATAGTTTTATGAATTTAATTTTTTGCTTCATTAGCTAAACCTAAAAATTACTTTGTCAAAGGGACAAAGTTATAATATTAATAATACTATATAGGGTTCTACACATTTTATTTTATGAAATTAGATTATTTTTAGAATTTCAATTTTATTTATTCAAGAGTTAAAAATCTAGTATTTCAATTTTATTTACTCAAAATTTAAAAATGTATCATGAAAAATATTTTCCCATGTTATTACATTTTTTATTTTATTCTTCAAACATACAATATTTGAATGCATTTTAAATTATCATAGTATTAATATTATTACATTTTAATATCTTAAGCACACATTTCAAATCTCTATACACTCAAGTATGGCCAGGGCTCTCCACATAAATACAAATATGTAGGCTTTGTAAAGTTTAGTTTTATAGGTAAGGAAATATTTGTGTTATTTAATAGGCTTTGTAAAGTTTAGTTTTATAGTTAAGGAAATATTTTAATAATATTTTATTTTTACCAAATTAAATTATTTTGAGATTTCAATTTTATTTACTCAAGACATTTCAAAACAAGTTCATATAAACAAATTTGAAATGATAAACAATTCTTTTATTACTAAACCACAATATTAGATTAATTAAAATAATTAATATCATGTTTTCTAAAATACTTACTATTATTACTTAAACAAAAAATTAAATGACTAAGATAAAATATTGTAGTGATCTAAATATAAATATGTTATTGTTATTATATTGTGTAATTATTCTTCAAACTTACAATATTTTAATACATTTTAAATTGTAATAGTATTCAATATTATTACATTTTAATATCTTAGGCAGACATTTCAAATCTCTCCACACCCAACTAGGGTTAGGGATCTACACATTTTATTTTATGAAATTAGATTATTTTTGGGGTTTCAATTTTATTTACTCAAGAGTTAAAAATGTAGGATTTCAATTTTATTTATTCAAAGTTAAAAATCTATAGTATCATGAAAAATATTTGGCCATGTTATTACATTTTTTATTTTATTCTTCAAACTTACAACATTTTAAATTATAAAAGTATTATTATTATTACATTTTAATATCTTAAGGAGACATTTCAAATATCTATACACTCAACCAGAGCTCTCCACATAAATACAAATATGCAAGCTTTGCAAAGTTTAGTTTTATAGTTAAGGAAATATTTGTGTTATTTAATAAGCTTTGTAAAGTTTGTAAAGTTTAGTTTTATAGTCAAAGAAATATTCGTGTTATTTAATAAGCTTTGTAAAGTTTAATTTTATAGTTAAGGAAATATTTTAGTCCTATTTTATTTTTACCAAATTAGATTTTTTTTTTAGATTTCAATTTTATTTAAACACTCTTCAAAAATTAATTTTTCAATTATTGGAATGCAATTTGTCTATACAACCAATAGTTAATCAACAAAAAAAATTTATAACTAAATAAATACTATAATAACAACACTACAAGGCAGGTACTGGCCACTGCATGGCACTTGTTTAAATGATATATCAATTTAAGTATTCTTGTAATTTGGATTATATAAAGGGTAAAATATTGTTACAACCGAGGGTATATATTTATGCCTCACTAACATCATCAACTACTACTTGAGAGTCTAACTTTTTAGGGTCTCTATAGATAAAAGTTGTTAGGTGATTAATATCCCCTTTAATAACTTTGGACTATTGATTACTTCCATAAATTAACATCATATATATTTGTGTTGCATTCCTTCTACTATAAAAATTAATTCAACCCTCTCTTTCTCCTCCTACCAGTTTATTTTCGACCTTTAAAGAACATACTATAAAAGTATGTGAGCCACATAAGTAATGGAGAAGTAAAAACAAAATGTATCAAAAAATATCAATGCATTAAAATATGTAGGCAATGAAAATACTAAAAACACTTAACCAACTTATTTGAATGAGTTATCTACATAAAAAAGTAATTGTCTACCAATCTAGCTTGGTAAAAAAATATGAAATTTAATTTTTTTTAGACCTATAGGTAGAGAAGTTTAGAGTGTGATGCAAATTTTGGATTTAAAAAATGTCAAACAGTTTGAAAGTTATGGATGTTTTTCAATTAGTGTGTCTGACGCAAACAAAGGTTCTCCCTCTTGCTCAACCACTCACACAATTCACAAATTCTACAACTCACAACATCCACTTGCATACAAATACTAAGATTGCAAATCACTATCAAATAACTCAAATCTTACACAATGAAATGTAAATACAATCACTGATTTTATTGAAATTGAATAAACAAATTACATCAGGGCTCTCAATGGTCTTGCTCAGCTCAACCCCTCAAAGATGTACACATACAATCAATTTATCATTTGCCCTCTTTCTCTGGTTTAAACCCTCACATAGAAAACTCTCCTCCAATCTAGAGATCTTCACTCTCAATCTGATGCCTCTCCAATTCTTCTACAACAGATTCTATTCACTCTTACCAAGACATCAAACCAATTTCTTTTCTTAATCTGCACAACAAGGATGAACTCTTCCCTAATAGTGCTCCTTCCTGAGCATTCTGTGCACCTTTTTCCCCCTCCTCCACATGTCACAACAAAGAAGAGAGTAATTTTTATATATGCCTCAATGAAATGACTCTTTGTTTTCCTTTTGCTGAGCTTGCACAATGATTCAGTTAGGCATTAAAAGATGATTAAAATATGGTTCTATATGGCACCTTCAGAGCTCTTCACCTTCTTGTCCGAAGGAACACAGACCACACCTCTATGAGGTGTTCAAGAGGGTCCCCACGCTAATCGCTTCGCCCATGAACCGTTACATGTCTGTTTTATATGATGACTGTAAAAAAATTTGCCTTTGTGGGATAAATAACTCTTTTTGGATTGTTTAAATAAAATCAAAGTCTTGATGCACCTTTAGACTCGTCGCCTCCACCACAACCAACGAATCAATCAAAAGGTGAATAAATTTATACATTTAAAAATATAAGACAATGAAGTCAAATATCATCGTGACACTTTGGTCTTGCTAGATATAATCAATAGATGAATCATCTATAGATGAAACTTTTAGCTTATATCACAATAACTCTCCATCGTATTTCGTTTTGTTTCATACTCCCCAACAAGGTACTCTCTCCCTTTATTTTCAATGTATAACATAATACAAGGAGACATATACCAAATATTTAAGATCAAGGAAAGAACATTGAATAGATTCAATGTGAAGTGGAAGGAATGTGTGTTTTAGATCTAATAGGGAAGTGAAGCTCCAATGATATAGATTCCATGTTGGAAGCTTGTTATGATGGCTAATCATTTTCATATGTCCACACAACGCTGCATGGGAGTGGCTGCCATATCTATCTGGCATAAAAATATGGATGAAACTTGAGACATGATTGGCCTAAGGTGAGGAGGTGCCTGTATACACCTAGCTACTTCAAGTGCTCTCAGAACTTCATTCTTATCATACCCATCTTCCTTCACAAATTTGCTCAAGCCAATTGAAGAAAACCCATGGTAAAATGACGATAATGTACGAATCTAGATTGAGTGTCAAAGTTGTAAATCAACAATAGCCAAAAACAAAGGTTAAATAACAAAACCAAAATGCTAAATCTTTTTGGCCGATACAGGATTGCCCATTCACTCGGTTACTCCTGCATTAGACACGCCAGGTAGAAAGTTTGTGAGCATAGGCTCACAAAAGTGGAATGGAGTGATAGAATCACCCTTTCAAGTTGTAAATAACCTACAACAAATTCCATCATTGTGTGATGTGCACAAAGTCATTTTTTCTTTCTCTTTTTCCAGTACCATGCCAGAGAAAGCATCATCCTCCTTTTGTAACTCCATTCACCACTCCTCTCTCCTCTCGTGGATTCACATCCACCATATACCGTCCTCCTCCACCAAATTATTTATCCTCTCCTCTCCTCTATCATGGGATCCAACCCACCACAAACTGATCACCTCCACCAAGCTCCACTTGCATCATCCTTCACAACTTCTATATACAAATATGTTGCATCTGCATACACATTTTCAACTGCAACTTCATCCTCTATAGCAACATTCTCTTCTACTCTCACGAAGTAAGAATAATCACAAGTGAAATCAAAATGTTCATGATTTACCTCTTTTTCCTTTGCTGCTACTACATCATCTTCTTTGTCCTTCGCTGCAACATTCATTTTCATTCCTCCATCGGCAAGCTTATCAAACCACTCCTTTGCTAACGCCAAAATCTGCAACAATAACTCATCTTTGTGTTCACTTTTCACTGTAAATTCCTTGCACTCCATCGTTGCCATCTCAATCTCCTCACTCGAGCGCTGCCCACTTCTACATCTTCAACTACTATTGCATAGAACTCTTCATCTTCCTCTTCTTTATTCTTTTCCTTCATGTCTTCTTCATGGCATGCCTTCGTTGCAAACTCATCCCTAGAAATCTCTTCATGTTGCAATGCTTCCAAGCTATCCACTCTCATAGTTATATCTATCATCATCACCAAAATTTTCCTCTCTTGATATTGATTCCATCCTTACCATAACACAGGCTTCCTTATGAATATCCTCATGCTGCTGCAATCTTCCACACATCACACTCTCAATCCACAAAAAATATTTTCTCCGTGGCTCTTCATCTCCCAACTACTCAAGACTTCTCTCTCACACCTTCAATAGTCCGCACAACCTCTTCACCACTTCACTCTCCTGTAGGTCCTGGCGTACGTTGCCTCACGTTTGGTGCTCTGCATATGCTCTCAAGAACTCCCTCTATAATACCATATGATGCAAACAAAGGTTCTCCCTCTTGCTCAACCACTCACACAATTCATAGATTCTACAACTCATAACATCCACTAGCATACAAATACTAAGATTGAAAACCACTATACAAATAACTCAAATCTTACACAATGAAATGTAAATACAATCACTGATTTTATTGAAATTGAATAAACAAATTACATTAGGGCTCAATGGTCTTGCTCATCTTAACACCTCAAAGATGCACACATACAATCAATTTATCATTTTCCCTCTTTCTTTGGTTTGAACTCTCACATAGAAAACTCTTCTTCAATCCAGATCTTCACTCTCAATCTGATGCCTCTCCAGTTCTTCTGCAACAGATTCTACTCTCTTACCAAGACAACAAACTAGTTTATTTTCTTAATCTACAACAAGGAGGAACTCTTCCCTAATAGCACTCCTTCCTGAGTATTCTATCCACCTTTTCCCCCTCCACCTGTCATAGTAAAGAAGAGAGTGATTTTTATATATGCGTCAATGAAATGACTCTTTGTTTTCCTTTTGCTGAGCTTGCACAACGATTCAGTTAGGCATTAAAAGCTGATTAAAATATGGTTCCATATGGCACCTTCAGAGCTCTTCACCTTCCTATCAGAAGGAACACAAACCACACATCTATGAGGTGTTAAAGAGGGTCCCCACGCTGATCACTTCTCCCATGAACCGTTACATGTCTATTTTAAATGACGACTTTTAAAAAAATGCCTTTGTGGGATAAATCACCCTTTTGGGATTGTTTAAATAAAATCAAAGTCTTGATGCTCCTTCAGACTCGTGGCCTCCACCATAGCAGCAACTCAATCAAAAGGTGAATAAATTTATACATTTAAAAATATAAGACAATGAAGTCAAATATCACCATGCCACTTTGGTCTTGTTGGATATAATATCAATAGATGAATCATCTATAGCTGAAACTTTCACCTCATATCCCAATAACTCTCCATAGTATTTCATTTTGTTTCATACTCCCTCATAGGGTACTCTCTCCCTTTATTTTCAATGCCTAACATAATACAAGGAGACATATACCAAATATTTTAGAACAAGGAAAGAATATTGAATAGATTCAATGTGAATAGAAGGAATGTGTGTTTTAGATCTGATAGGGAAGTGAAGCTCCAATTATATAGATTCCATGTTGGAAGCTCATTATGACGGTTAATTATTTTCATATGTCCACCGTGCTACATGGGAGTGGCTGCCATATCTATCTAGCATAAAAACATGGCTGAAACTTGAGACATGACTGGCTTAAGGTGAGGAGGTGCCTATATAAACCTAGCTATTTCAAGTGCTCTCAGAGCCTCATTCTTATCATACCCATCTTCCTTCACAAATTTTCTCAGGCCAATTGAAGAAAACCCATGGTAAAATGGTGACAATGTGCGAATCTGGATCAAGTGTCAAAGTTGCAAATCAGCAACTGCCAAAAACAAATGTTAAATAACAAAACAAAAATGCCAAATCTTTTTGGGCAATGCAGGATTGCCCATTCACTCAGTTGCTCTTGCATTAGACACACTGAGTAGAATGTTTGTGACCATAGGATTACAAAAGTGAAGTGGAGTGATAGAATCACCCTTTCAAGTTGTAAACAACCTGCAACAAATTCCATCATTGTGTGATGTGCATAAAGTTATTTTTTCTTTCTCTTTTTCTAGCACCATGCTGGAGCAAGCATCATCCTTCTTCCGCAACTCCATTCACCACTCCTCTCTCCTCTTTTGGTTTCAAATCCACCATATACCATCCTCCTCCATCAAATTATTTCTCCTCTCCTCTCCTCCATCATGGGATCCAACCCACCACAAACTAACCACCTCCACCAAGCTCCACCTACATCATCCTTCACAACCTCTATATACAAATATGTTGCATCTACATACACATTTTTCAATTGTAACTTCAACCTCTACAACAACATTCTCTTCTACTCTCAGGATGTAAGAATAATCATAAGTGAAATTAAAATGTTCATGATTTACCTCTTTTTCCTTCGCTGCTACAACATCATCTTCTTCATCCTTCACTGCAACATTCATTTTGATTCCTCCATCAGCAAGATTATCAAACCACTCCTTCTCTAACGCCAAAATCTGCAACAATAACTCATCTTTGTGTTCACTTTTCACTATAAATTTCTTTCACTCCATCGCTGCCATCTCAATCTCCTCATTCTTGCTGCCCACTTCTACATCTTCAACTGCTACTGCACATAACTCTTCATCTTTCTCTTCTTTATTCTTTTCCTTAATGCCTTCTTCATGGAATGCCTTTGCTACGAACTCATCCCTTGCAATCTCTTCATGCTGCAATGCTTCCAACCTGTCCACTCTCATAGTTATATCCATCATCATCATGTCAAAATTTTCCTCTCATGATATTGTTTCCAGCCTTCCCATAACATAGGCTTCCTTACAAATATCCTCATGCTACTACAATATGTGGAGGTATGGGCTTGGGTGTAGGCAATGTTTGTGTAGCTTCAAAGGTAATTATTTGTTGGATGCGGACCCACACCCTTTTTAGTTTGGCATATAAGTGTGTGGGTGCATGCAGCTCTAGAGAAAGATGTTTCTTCGATTCTTGGATTTTGTATCCTAGGTCATGAGGACTCTTAGGATTTTTGACTTTATAGTTAGAAGCATCCAGAGTTTATTGTTGAATTCCCATGGGATTCTGGAAGTGGAGTTGGAGGACGTTCTTTGTATTGGTAAGAGACACATTGTAGCTTCATGAGTGTTGTCATTAATGGTAACAAAGCTCATGCCACCCATCCGCAGGACATGGTGTGCTTATGCCGGAAGTTAGATTGAAGAGTGTTATGGTCCGGTGACCAAGAACAGAGTATGCAACAAGGTACGGCAATCAGGTCTGGATCTCTCAGAGGGAGTATCTATGTAAAGTGCGGACTTGGGGAAGTCAAGAGGAGTACCTTGACTAATAGATTCCAGGGATTGAGCCTCTGGTAATGAAAGAGTAAAGAGATATGAGCACCTAAGTATTGGGTTCCTGTTTAGCAGAGTAAACTGAGGAAGAACTGACTGGCAGAGCATCAGACCTTAATCCGGATGAGATATTGATGGTGATCAAGCTTACTAAGGTATCATTCATGATTGACCGACATGATTGATGACTTCTAAGAGCATCTCTTTGATTCGCATCACTTGATAAGCAAGGATTCAGCTGACAGACCAAGAGTTTGGGAAAATAGTAAGTATTGCCGACTAGAAAGTGGATGAAATCCTTAGTGCAGATCTATATACCAGATTGATTTCGATATGAAGAGAAGTTGTGAGTGTTATGGTGTGCAAAGAAAAGCAGAAGTGCAGTGTGGAAGCAGTAAGGCAGGTCCGGTATGTGACAGGACAACAACACCAAAGAAAAGAAATAATGAAGTGCAGTAGATCAGTATACTGAGCCTAACTGGAACTAAACTCCAGCATATGTGGATGCTTCTCATCAGTTCAAGTATCTTGTTACTCTTTTTATTACTTGTAGACAGTGAGTCTCTTGTAGGCAGTGAGCCTCTTGTGAGCAGTGTGCTCGAGCAGTAAGCCCTAACTGACAAGTGCCATTTTGTATTTCTATTCTTCTAATAGAGAATACATTCTTGGGTTAGTCACCCCGTGGTTTTTCCCTTAACAAGGTTTTCCACGTCAAAATCATTGTGTTATGTGTTTTGACTTTGTTTTTGCTTTCATGATTATGGATGCTTATTTGCTTTGATGCTACACTAGTTGTTAAAGAAGAACAAAAAGTTAAATTAATTAAGATAACTGATTCACCCCCTCTCTTAGTTATCAACACTTTGTTTATACAACATGTGCATTTGTTGGCCATGATTGGGATTGTTAGAAGATTCATAAATGGATGAATAAGGTGTTGGAAGAAGTGGTGGTAAAATGTATGGAGGGATATTAGGAGTTGGAAGTAGCAGAGGTAGATTGGATGGTGGAAGGTGTATGGTCACATGCTTTGACAATTATAGGATGATGGAGGTGGAATGGCGACATACGTTTTGGGGATATGATAGGGTTTGTGATGGAAAGTGGGGGATTTTGAAGGAGTGGAGGAAGTACCAACATCTTGAGATTGTTCACCTTGGGGTATGTATCCAAGGCCATATGAAGGAGGAGGAACATTGACATGGACGGGCTCCAAAATACCTTGTTCGTGAAGGCCTAAGCCTTTACCTTGATAGTTCATATGTTGGAGTATGCGGTGGACAACAAGATTATGTGTAGGTGGAACATTAAACACATGTTCCTTATTGGATGGAGAAGATGAGATAGAGGATAATGGTTGTTGGTGTTCTAAGGAGGAACACTCATGAATGAAGGCGGTAAGACCAAGAATATATGGTGGGGGATTTGGAGCATGGTCGATAACAGACGGCGGAGGAGTATTACTAGTTTGATTTTCTACGCTTGCTTGGGAGGCAAGTGTCTCATCAAGGGAAGTGGAAGTTGCTGGATCTTGGGTAGGACTAGATGGGGTTATAGGCTTAGGACCATGGAATGCATAAAGTGGGCTAAGAGGATCATCATGGTCTACTTGATCATAGATAGGCTCTTCATCATATATGGGATCTTAATCATAGATAGGATTTAGCGTGATGGGATTAATGTTCTGTTGTATAGGTTTTTCATCAGAGATAATATCTTGATCATAGAAAAGACATAGGTTATGGAGGGGCCAAAATTGGATCTCTAGCTCATGCATAGGATCAAGTTGCTCATGGATAGCTTCTTCATCAAAGGTAGTAACTTGATCATGGAAAAGATATAGGTTATGCATGGTTGGAAATTGGATCTCTTTCTCATGTATAGGTATAGGATCATTGAAAAGATAAAGGTTATGCAGGGGTCAAATGGGAGTGCTTTGATCTTGGTTTAGACAAGGGGTTGATGTTTCCACATGCTCTAAAGTGTGCTCTTGACATAACTCTTGGGTTGTTTGAATTGAAGTTGAGGTAGAAGACTCTTGGATAAGCTCTTGGTCAACAACATGAAGGTGTGACGGACCTTGACTTTGGTGCATGGTAGAAGGCTCTTTGATAAGCTCAAGGAATTGAGGATCACATGAAGGGGTTGTAAGATTTGACATGTTATTGGAAGCATCTTTTGTAAGGTCAAGGACCAGAATTTGAGGACATGGTTGACTCTTTGCTAGTAGCCCTTGGATCACATCCTTCGTAGGTGTATGGGTAGATGAATGAAGGGATTTAGCTTTCTCCCTAGCTTTTCTCTAGTTGTATAAATTTAGAAAAACTCTTTTCCAGAAATCATCTAAGGATTCCTTGGTTGTCGGTTTAGAGCTTGGGGAACTCGATGGTGATGTTGGTGTAGAACCGATATGCTTTGGAATATGTGTCTGAGAAGATGGCGAAGGAGGACTAGTAGGCATAATGGTATACGAGTTCCAACTTGGCGTGGTACTTTCCTTGTCATGAGTATGGGAAAAGGATATACGATTTTGGTGTGATGCGTAGCTAGTACTGGCACGTTCAGCTTGCAAGATTGTCATTTCTTATTGTAAGACTTGGATTTGTTGAGAAATTGCTATACAATCTTGGGGCGAGGGACCTAAGTTTATTTGCAATTGCAGCTATTGGATTTTTTGACCAATATATTCTAATTGGTTTGCCATTGACACAAGACTGGAAAAGCTTATTGGTTTGGATGTGTAGCAGTAAATGCGCTGTAACAGAGTGCAAATGCACCACAAGTCGAGACAAATACGCCAATCTGGTAATGTTTTGAATGCACTGCAAAAGGTTTCAAATGCATTGAAAGTCGTAGCAAATGCACTGTAGATCGTTTCAAATGCACAATTCTAGTTTTTACTTGGTGTTTTGCAGAATTTTGGAAGATTTTTTTTTTTGGTTTGAAAACTTGGTGTTTTTGAGAATTCTAATTTTCAGTTATGGCAAAGACACAACAAACACATAGAAGTTTTCATGATTTTATCTTTTGTTATTTTTTTATATTTTTGGACTATTTGACTCAAAAAGAAGTACACCCTAGGCTAGATAGGATAATATTTGTTGAATCCTCTAGCTGTGCAAATTCAAACCATGTAGCTCTAGGATCTGGTAGCACCAGCTCCCCTCCACGGCACTCAGTTCTCACGCATACCAGATCCAGGTTTCCTTAGGCTCATACCCCCACTGAACCATAGGATTGTCCCTGTTACCTCTACTAAGAATCACATGAATCGAGGCCGCTTCAAAGGCTTCGCCCTTTGTGTCAACAAATAGGGGTTTTTGGTATACTAAACAATTGGGTCGTAGTCAAGGCAACCATTAGAGTGGTTACACGTGTGGCAACACTACTCTTCATTATGTAGTCTCCTAGCCTCAAAGGGTTACACCTTAGAGGGTTTTAGGGGAGGTTAGCCGTCGGTGTAACACAACAACACTCATTACAGGAGGTTTTCACCCCAAGCACATTTATTTTAAGTGGATTGGTAGGGCTTGGCTTTAGCCTGTTTCCACTCAGGGTCATTCCCACTTGGATAGGTATGCATCCAAGGGCAGGCCCCTCTAAAGGTTGAACAAATAGAATAACAAGTCTAGCGTTCTAGTCACCTAGTAAAGGGGAAAGCATAAGCCTATTGTCATTCGATAAACACAGAAGACACTGATTAATCCAAACCTAGTTAAAAGGAAAACAACTAAATGAGATATCTACTTATGCACTCACGCATTTGTTAACTTTGAAGTGTATTTAAAGATAGCATTGTTCATTTTCCCGTTTGTAAGATAGCAATGATCTAACTAAAGAAAATAGTGATATGTAGGTACAACAGTGGTTCAATTATTCTCTTCCTAGTTATGGACTACGTGAAATTTGTATGCAAGCATTTTTTTTGTTACTTTTTCCCTTAATTAATCTAAATGAACTAGTCAATGCAACTAAATGATCTAATCCAACCTCTAATCCTGCAAGACAAACGTTAGCTTAAACATAAAAATCAGATGGAACTCTAAAACCACACTGCAGGACAAAAGTGTTGCTATGTAGCCTGGATGCACAAAAATAGAGCTTGCATGCGCCATTGTATAGATGCACTAAGATAGGTGTCAAAAGCACAGGAATATGAGATGAATGTGTTAAAATAACATATGCGCCATTAAATAGAGTATAAGCACCATCTGGTGAGGTATATGTGTCGTAGTTTCAAAAGCGTTGTAAAATGACTCGTATGCGTCGTCTCAGGGGATAAATGCACTGGATGATCACAGGTGCTAGAACAGAAGACAAAAGTGCCACAGGATTTATCAGATGCATCAGATTAGCCTGTCAGAAACCTATGCGACACCTGTACGGAACTTGTCTACAAAAAAGCTTTGATTTTGATGAGATAAAAGGGGCAAGGGCCCTATGGTGGGTGCCAAAAATATGAGGATAAAATGTGGATTAATCAATAACAATAATAAACCCAAACATCAATATAATATGAAGGAGAAAAGGAGATTTAAATAATAAAACAAATGATACTTACAACCTTTTACCTTTCATTTTCCATTGTTCACCTTTTCTCTCTTGATCTTGATGGAAATGAATATGGCCCTCATGAAGCTTGCTTCCTTGCGTCTAAGTCCTCAAGATCAAGATGAAGTTGGATTTGATACTTTGTGTGATTGAAGATGAGCTTCAACACACTATTGATGGATGATAAGTGATATGAAAATGGGGGTGCCAAAGGCGCGCTAGTGTTTCTGCACCATAAGTTTGCTCAAATGATGGATGGTTCAATTTAAGAAGATGGGGGTTGCATTTATAGAAATATGTGGGAGTAGATCAACGGTTGAGAAGAAATAAGAAGATCAAAGGTTGAGAATGGTTGAGGAATGTGCGCGAATAGAAAGAGTACAAGTGTCCAAGTTCCATCATGTAACAGGGGAGTTAACAAAATTGATTGAATAGTTAACAGAATAAACCAACCAGTTAAGTGAATTGATTGGGGAGTTGACTGAATTGATTGATCAGTGAACTCAAATGATTAATTAGTTAACAGATTTGATTGATGAGTTAACTAATTTTGATTGGAGGATAAATAGGACATATGGGTGAGGGAATATTAGCTAATTAAATATTAAAAATATTTAATTACATGTGCAACATGGTGAGGTGGAAGAGGTGAGGTGGATTGATGAGGTGGATTTATGAAATTAGGACTTAGGATAGAGGAATTTAGGATTAATTAAATAATGTAGGATTATTTAATTATGTGAGACATTACAAGAATTAGGGAATTTAATTAAATAAATTTATTTTATTTAATTATGGGATAATGAACCAATCAAATAAACTTTGAATATTTATTTAATTGCTAGAAGAAATAAGAATTAAGATAAATATTAAAATATTTACTTAATTTGACATGAGCCAATTTTAGGTGTATACAATAGGAACTTATCATCATCCTAGACTTCCCTCTAGAACCACAGAGAAAAATACTTTATTGCGGAGGAATGTGGAGTGGAATACTTTCTTCTTGTCCCAACTAAACTTATATAAAAAGTTTCACTCTGGTGAACACAACTCACTCTAATCTTCACGCGGAGGCTTCAAACCTAGAATGCAGCATCCTTAATCATACCTCTAACTTACTTCTAATCCAAAGACCATGATCTTCAAGCAGAAGCAAATGCAGAGTAGTTTACTAGACTATTCTTCAACATACAACTCATTGTATGTACTGCACTTCTCTGTAACTCACTTGATCCTTCCAGAAAGTCTAATTTTCTCAATATCCTCAACATACAAGTCTTCTAAACAAGTAATAGAATAAGATACAGTTGACACCAATGACAACAAGGATATGTTGACATCAATGACAACACCAATTAGGCACATACTTGCAACAATCTCCCCCTTTGTCATTGATGGCAATATATGATGTGAAAAACTACAACAACCATCAAGACAAGATTCTCCCCCTTTCTCTTTACACACCTGCACTCTTTCTTTCTCCAAAATTCTCCCCCTTTCTCTTACACATCTGCACTTTAAGTTTTTTACATGACTTCTCTCCCCCTTTGACATCAATGGAAAAGGGCACATACTTGCACTCATCTGCTCTGATCTAATCTCTCTTCTAAGCTCTCTGACTACTGCCCCTGAGAAGTAGCCCTAAAAAGCATCAATCTGGACCTCTGAGCATCTCTAGATTGATGCACTACTATGCATCTTAGTTTAGAGGAGGGGTGATAACCCCTAAATTTTCTCTGAGATACTCAAAAGTATCCTTAGGCAGAGGCTTGGTAAAAATGTCTACAATCTGATCCTTGGTGGAAACATACTCCAACTTGACTTCATTCTCTATCACCTTTTCTCTCAGAAAATGATACTTGATGGATATGTGCTTTGTCCTTGAATGCATCACTAGATTCTTTGATATGTTAATGGCACTTGTGTTATCACAAAAGATTGCAATGGGATCTTAATACACAATTTTAATGTCCTTCAAAGTCTACTTCATCCATAACACTTGAGTGCAACTACATGCTACTGCAATGTATTCTGCTTCTAAAGTAGACAGGGATACTGAATCCTATTTCTTGCTCAACCAAGATACTAATCTTTTTCCCAAGAAGAATGCACCTCCACTTGTAGGTTTTTTGTCATCCACATCTCCGGCCCAATCTGCATTAGTATATGCACTGAGAGTAAAGTCATAGTCCTTAGGGTACCACAAACCATAATCTATTGTGCCTTTTAAATATCTCATAATTCTCTCGACTGCCATCACATGTGATTCATTGGGTTCTACCTGAAATCTTGCCACAAGACACACTACATGCATTATGTTAGGTCTAGTTTGAGTCAGATAAAGTAGTCCTCTAATCATAGATTTATACCTTTTCTGATCTGCCATAGGTGAATCATCATTTTTTCTCAACTTACAACCAGTTATCATGGGAGTATTTACCGGTTTAGAGTCTTCCATCCCAAACTTCTTTAGCAACTCTTTCACATACTTAGACTAAGAAATGAAGATACTTTTTTCTGATTGACTTATTTGAAGACCTAAAAATAAGTTCATCTCTCCAAACATAGACATTTCAAATTCACTTTGCATTTCTCCAGCAAAAACTGAGCACATACCTTCATTACCTCCAAAAATAATATCATCAACAAAAATTGAAACAATCAAGGTTTGTTCATCATTGATCTTGAAGTAGAGATTGCTATCTATAGTACCTTTACTAAACCCTATCTATATCAGGTACCTGTCGAACCATGCATACTGTACTAAAAACAATCCTGAACTTCTGTTGCTCATTAATTTCAAGCCAATTATCAAGATCAGACAAACTTATGGATGTAGATGTAATCACTAATCAATAACCATATGCCAGAATTGCAGAGCATTATCCTTGACAGTGGACCCAAGCATACCAAAATACCAGAGCCTTGCCACTTGATTTTATTAGTTGGATACTTAGCCAAAATTCATGACCTATTAGCTTGTCCCTTAAGTACATACTTGACCAATTCATCTGTCACATCATAACTCCCAATGTGGACCATATGAGACTCTAGAATTCATATCCAACAATCATCATTGACCTCTTAACATACCTTCAGAACCACAAATCAAAATACTCAATAGCTGAAGAATGCGGACCAAAATACTTAGATGTTTCAGACTTAACTCTATTCATCTGGACTTAGACAATTCATCATGTAGCTTTTAGGACTTGAACACTAGAAAATATGTTCACCAAATATCTATATAGCAATCTTCAACTGCAAAGGTATGTTGATTCAATTTCTATCACTTACTTTGTATACTACTCATACTTAGTTATTTTTGAATCAGAACCTTTCTAAGTGGACTGCCACAACATATATATTTGTGCTGGATCTTAGCACTAACTATCTAGCTGGGGGATTTGGAATCTTCAATATGGCTCCCCCTGAGCCATGATTCACAATTTACTTCCCAAAGGAAGTAGCTGCTCTAGAGCCTAGAGAAGAATCATCTCTTCCTTTATTTGTTTCCTTCCTAACCCAAACCTTGTTCATCTCTTCCTTGATTTGTGCCAGATTAACTTTGTCAACTGATTCCCTTGATTCTGATTGGTTATCCTTCTTGTTTCTACAGTATTTTGCAATATGTCTAGGCTTGTTACAATTGAAGCACATAGTATTTTTCTTCTTAGTGTTTCTTCCATTCATCCTTGACCTACCTAGGTTATCTTTATGCCTAAAATTATTGTATGTATAACAATAGCCACTGATGGATTCCATTGTCCTATTTTTCCCATAGCCTTTCTCACTTGACTTCTACACTTATTAGCTCTATGTCCCATTCTATGGCAAGCATAACATCTAATGGAATTCTGACTAGAGAATGGTAGGGTATTTTGATTCACCCTATTTCTACACCAATTAGCCTTGTGACCAAATTTGTTACATAAATTGTAGTAGCCATTGAAAGAAGAATACCTTTGATCATTTAGCTGTCTAATTGATAGTCTTCTACTTTGATTCTAAATCTGTCTGATTTTGTTCTCTTCTCGACTTTCTCTGAATCCTTTGTCTTTTCCAAATTTTATGCCTTCTTTGTCATCATCATTTTTTTGTTCTACCATTGGCCTATCATATCTGGAAGCATTCATGCTGAATTGATCTCTTTGAGCCTGCACATGTTTCAGATCAGCTTTCGAGTCTTCAACTTCTTCTTCAAGCTTCATGCAAATTTTAATTTTGTCTTTTAGACAGTTCTCAAATTTTGTCCTTTCTTCATTGTTCTCTTTTAGAGTTTGTTGTAGCTACCTGATTTGCCTTCTTAAATCTTATTTCAAATCCATGTCTTCATCTGCAGTTCTTGAGTTATCTCTGTCAATACTGGCTATTAGGCACATATTCATTTGATTCACAGTAGTTTTGTGATCTTCCCCATTACATTTGGTGGTCTGGGAACCTTCTTGTTCTTTAATTTACAAATCCTTATTGGTTGAGACTGAATTCTCCTGGATATTCTCAATAACCTTAACATTTGTACTTTCCACGATCCTTCCCAATCTATTGTTGTAACACTGGTAGGCTCTGGTCCAAGATGAGTATCCAAGAAAAATGCCTTCCTCATACTTGGCACTATCCTTTTCCATTTTGATGAGGCATTTTCTTCCAAAGATCTTAAAATATTTCACAGTGGGTATTGATCCACACCATAACTCGATAGGGGTCTTTCCTTCTTTGGTTGTTACCTGAACTCTATTTAATGTATAGACAGTGGTTTGAATTACCTCCTTCGAAAATATATCTGGTAAGTTTTCTTCTTCCATCATTAATTTTGCATTCTCATGAATAGTTCTACTTGCTTCTTCCATCATCTTATTTTTTGTAGAGAGCTATTTTTCTATCCCATAGGTTTCACAAAATATATTGAAATCATTGGAGATAAGTTCTTCTTCTTTGCGAATTCTCAGGCCTTTGATGTTCATGCTTAGCTCATTTTCAAGGGTTTCTTTAGCTTCCAGAATCTCTAATTTATCCTTTAAAAAGCTAACCAAAGTCATTCTAGAAAAGTCATCGATAAAAAACATAAAGTACCTGTGATCATGGAGGCTTGGTATTTTTGTAGGACCACAAAAGTTTGTATGAATCAATTCTAATCATTCAGTGGAGGATCTTTCTTTATCTTTCCATGCTTTTCTTGACCATCTTTGAGATTTCCTGCAACTGATGTTACTTGAGTAATCAATCTCTGGTAGGTCCTTCACAATCTAAACTGAGTTTGTTAAATCATCAAGGTTTGTATGGCAAAGTCTTCTATGCCAAACCTAGCTTTCATTGGTCTAAGATGTGTATCCAAGAAAGTCACTTTTTCTAAGATGATAGAGATTCTTTTCTGTTCTTCTTGCAATTGCTATTGTGGCTCCAGATTTTCCTTTGATTTCAAGAGAATCATTTTCAAATACAAACTTGAATCCCTTCTTACATAGCTGTCTGATACTTAAGATATTTTGTTTCAAATCTTTTATATAAAGAACATCTTTAGAAATTTGTCTAATGCCAAAATTTGTTGATCCTATTCCGCAAACTTCAGTAGTGCAATCATCTCCAAACCTGACTAGCCCTTCGTTGTAGTCTTCCAGACTCGTAGTCTTCCAGACTAACAAACTTACTCCTGTCACCAGTCATGTGGTTTGAGCAGCTACTATCAATAACCCAACAATCTTCATTACTGGTGTAAGCTTCAAAGAAACTTCGATGGTTGACATGTTGTTCTTCATGAATCAATTTCTTGGATAATCTACTCTTGATAACTCTTGATGAGCATTCGGGTGCATCAGAGAGTATCTGTTTTCCTTCCATTAGGATCTCTCTCGAGTTGTTAGACTCTTTCCAAAGGGATATGGCTCTAATACCAATTGTTGATATGCGCTGGACAACTGAGAGGAGGGGTGAATCAGTTGATACAAAAATTTAAACACTTTCTGCAATTAAACATTCATCACTTATCCACAATTATTATGATTTAACAATGAGTGCATGAAATTAGAAACTTAATCACAGATACATCATCAAACACAAGAGACACCAGATTTACATGATAAACCCCAAGGTGGGGAAAAACCATGGAGAAGATTAACTATCAATATATATTGCAATCTTGAAATAATGATGTTCAGGCTTGGTCACTCCATGGGCCTAAACATACTAGCTTACTGCCATGAAGAACAACTAGGTCTAGCAGGCTCACTGCCTCAACCCTAAACCTAGAAAGATTACAATAAGGGTTGTTAAACCCTGAGGGCTATTAAACCCTACTAGAAGCTTACTACCAAAATTATTGCCATGATTAACACCTTTCTATATTTGTGATTGAAGTATAATAAATCCCCTACTCTGCTCTTCCTCTTCTTTCCTCTGCTTCTTCTCTGCTCTACCTTTTGGACCTTTCTTAATATCTTTCCATTTCCACTCAAGGACACCTTTTCCATGACTCAACTACAAGTATTTATACACTACATGAACCTTGGAATGATCATCAAGGTCAGCATCACAATCATCAACCATTGGAACAATCTCCAAGGTTTGTATTACAAACATTTACAAAATAGGTCCTGACCTATTACAACATTGTGCAAAGGAAATGAAATGTGGATCATGCCATGCCTTACCTGGGACTCAAAAATGATCTTCCATGCCACAACATACTTCCACAATCTTCCAGGGATGTCTGCAATCACTGGGATTAACCAGGTTAGCCAAGACTAGTTACTCACTACATTATCTGGGAACAATCTTCACACACCATCTCAATTTCTTAACATAGACCAAAGTCCAGATAGGAACATGATTAGGAGACATCCACAAGCATGCTATAATCATCAAGAGCAATTGCGTGACCCTTAACCACTTCATGCATAGGAATCTTCTCACTGGAACACATGAACTTCACTGTCTTCTACTGTCATAAAATAAAGATAGCTTGCAGACCACCAAACCATGAACCATTGCAACTGTAGGCACTTATCATCATCCCAAGCTTCCCTCTAGAACCACAGGAAAAATATTTTATTGTGGAGGAATGCAGAGTAGAATACTTTCTTCCCGTCCCAACTAAACTTACAGAAAAAGTAGGTTTCATTCTTATGGACACAACTCACTCTGATCTTCATATGGAGGCTTCAAACCTGGATTGCAACATCCTTAGTCATACCTCTAACTTACTTCCAATCCATAGACCACAATCTCCAAGAAGAAGTAAATGCAGAGCAGTTTACCAGACTGTTCTTCAGCATACAACTCACTGTCTGTACTGCACTTCTCTGTAACTCACTTGATCCTTCCGGAAAGGCTAATTTTCTCAATATCCTCAACATACAAGTCTTCTAAACAACTAATAAAATAAGATACAATTGACACCAATGACAACAAGGATATGTTGACATCAATGACAACACCAATTAGGCATATACTTGCAACAAAAAATTGGCTAAGTCTCGAAATTCTAAGTATTTCCTTGTATTTTTCATCTTGTTGGAGTTTCAGTGTTTCAGCTTCCTGCCTTTTGTCCTACCTTGTCTATTGGCTCTAAAGTCTGGCTTCAAAATTGCCTAAGTGTTATGTTTTTTGCATTTTTCTTCATGTATCAGCCAAGTTTTAGACTTCAGACTTGCGGTCTTCTATCTTCCTCATGGTGGGTGTCAAGTGGAAGGCTCGAGGGCTAAGGCCCACCAAGGTGATCAATAATATTCTTAGTATGTGGTGGAGTTTCGATGGTCAGAGTTGCGGCCTTTTGTCTTCTTCTATGTTACAGTTGGAGAGCCCAAGGACTGAGGCTTGGAAGTTCTTATTTGGCATTCATTTTGTCAGAGGTTAGGGTCTCAACGTTCCTTCTTATTCGGTGATGCACGACAAAGGCCTGACGGCTGAAGTTTGACGTGGCCCTTTGGTTGGTCCCACTAGGTCCACATGGAAAAGTTTCATGGCATTCTACCATTCTGTGGAGCTCGTCAGGTGGACCTATAGTTGTCTTACGAAATTGTGGGAGGCTACTATGTGGATTAGGGGATGAGTCATCTCATTCAGCGGTGTGCCTTTCTGCTGAGTTGTAAGGGTGTTGAAAATGTTCTAGGTAATGTTATGTGTTAGAGGTCAGAGTTTCAAACTTCTTTCTTTCTACCTTCTTCATAAAAGGACAGAGGGAGGAAGGCCTGAAGGCCAACTCTCAACAAAGGTTCTTTCTATTGCAAAGCAGAGGGTAGAGGTCAGAGCTTCATTGTTTTGTCTTCCTGTTGACATAGATCAAAATGGTGAAGGCCCAAAGCTCAACCCCTGACACCTTCATATCTATACAAAGGTTGGGTCAGGGCTTCCATCCTTCCTCTTCTAGGTGTTGCAAGATGTAAGGAAGAAGGCTCGAGCTCCAAAGTCTAACTTTTTGGAGCTTGACTTCCTGGCCTTCCTTGTTCATTCAGATGTGATGAAAACTTCTTGGGTGGTTGTTATATTTCTATTGGCATAAAGGACTTTGCTTCCCCAGTCTCAGGGAGTCTGGTATTGCATCTACATGAATTATTCAAAGTCTCAATAGGTGTTTTATCTTCTTATGGGCCTCTCTTTTGTCCCCATCCGCATGATCAAATTTTCCCATGCCTTTGGGTTTTCGAAAACATTGTTGAAGAAGTGATAACTGTATCGCAACAAAATTTCCAAATATATTTTGGAGGCTAAGGCTTTGCACTTGTACGTGCAACTTTATGTGTCCTATTGAGATATTCCTTCCACAAGCGGTTGCACTCGTATCTTGTTATGATGAGAGTTGTCAAATGAAAATGTGACATGTGTTTGTGGCTAGAAGCTTGTTTTCTCCCTTGTTTCTCTAAGAGGGAATTCACGACCAATTGTAAAGGGTTCTAAATCTTTGTTTTGTGCAGTAGTGTATCTATGTCTTTTGTCTAGAGTAATAGAAGAAAGTTACATTTTATTTTATGTTCAAATCTATAGAGCATATGCATCATTTTCAATCTTGAACATATTGTTATGCCAATTTTTTCAAATTTTTCAAAAATTTTCAAATTTTAAATTCTTTTTCTTAAATGCAATAGAATGATTGAATGCAAATCTATGAAAAACACTTAGGAAGGTGCCAAAAAGATCAAAAACATGAGTTCACCAAAATATTTAATGGTTAAAAAAGAGGGTTGTTGATTTTGTTGTTGTATGGTGGTTTTAGCTTGAATCCTCCTTTCTACTAAACATTCCAATGGCTTTTCAACTAAGTTGCCTCTCCACTCGAGAGGAGAGTTACCTATCAAGTTGGGTTGCCACAAGGGAAGATAGAAAATTCAAAAGTTGTCACACAATATCTCTAACTAATGCTTTTAATGCTCTTAAAACCCTAATTGAAACAAAATAGTAAGTAAATCTACAAATTACGACAGATGCTATTGAAATAAGACAAAGGGCAAAGAACCTTAACTCATTGTTTTTTGCAGTCCATAAAATAGAAATGTCGGGGACAATGGTGATGGCATCCAAGTCCAAGATGTAGCTTTTTCTATAGAATCTTGATCTTCTTCTAACACTAATCTCCACTGTACCTTCAGTTTCTAGAAATTCAAATGTGGAGGACACTGTTGATAGCACCTGTGTCTTGAAATCTTACACAGTGTCTGCTTCTTTTTGGATCATGAATCTTCAATATTCTCCAATCTTCTCTGCAAATCCACTTTCTCTAGATCCAATACCTATAACCTGCAATCACAAGGAGTGTGGGAGGGGGTTGTGGTGTTTAGAGGCTTGCCTTGGTCAAGCCCCAGAGAGACATTCAAGTCTTCCAAACACCGTTGTCAGATGAGAGTGCATATCCTGCGGGATAGAGGCAAAAATCCAATGATAATGATGAATAAAACACAATAGATGTCACCTTGATGATGAAGCTCTCATGGAAGGAAGATGCTCTTCAATTCCATGAGGAGAAGATGTAATCCAACCTACAAAAATAAACACAATAACAATGCTATGCTCTGCAACATAATGAAAATCACAAGTATGCCAATAGCTCACAATCATAAACATCTTCTAGTTTCTAAATGATAACCTACACATGCTTATATATGCAACTACTAAGATTCCTATCAAGAATTTCGTAATTAAAACTTATGATGTCAGCCTGGGACCCAAATAACAGTCACAAAACTTGACATTTGAATTTAGGGTAGACCCAAAATAGGGCTGGACTAGGGCACTAGTGCCCAAGTCCACCCCCATAACTTTGTTCAGGGATCATCAAAATAATCCCCCTTAGGTCCCATCTGTCACAAAGCCCAAGGGTTTTCTCATCGGGAGTCTGAATTATCATGCAAGATGCTCTAAATGCAATCTAAAGACCTAGGAGCTAAACCTTAAGGGGAAAAAGACCCCATGGGTGCATTTTTCTGACATAACATTTAGCCCCCACTTTAATGTATGTATAAATGCAAGGCCAATACATGCATTAATGTAAGGTCAACAAACACAGAAAACACACCAAGCATGGAGAAGACATGCCAAACATATTGAAGACAGTAACAAGCACACAAAACAGAGAGAAGACAGTTACAGTCACGTAAAACACAGAGAATACAACATTGAAGACACACAGAGCATAGAGAATATAGTGAATGTAGTGATTATTTTCTTTTTTATTTTCCCATATGAATTGCAAAATTCAAGTACAAGGAAAGTAAACAAACAAATCCCAAAAGAGTGTACAGGAGTTCATCACCATTGGTCTTGCACCTTTTGAGGATAGACACGCCAAACAAAATCCCAAGGTGTAGAGGAGCTCATCACCACTAGTCTTTCACCTTGAGAGAAAACATGCCAAACAAATCCCAAAGTGTAGAGGAGCTCATCGCCACCAGTCTTGCACTTTGAGAATAAACACACCATACACACACACTTGGAAGACATGGAGAAAACATGACATACAAGCAATGGAGTGAAACTATTGCTAGGTTCATCACCATCTCAGGCATATTATAGGCACACATCGACGATTGGGCTTTGCCACAACAACCACCAAAAACATGTTTAAGGGTTGAGTTAGTCATAGAACCGCTCCCTGCCTCACGATGAGGACTTTTGAAAATGATAGGATGTGCACTCTCTATGAGAAATACACCATCCCCACCTCACAATGAGGGATTAAGATAAAAGGATATGCTCGATAACCTACCTCCGCAGAGGTCTTAAATGATTGTGATTGATTTTTAGATTGTTCAAACATGCTTTACTATCATCTAAAGTAGACATCTTACCTTATATATGCCCCCACCTTAAGGTGGTTGATATCACGTATCGATATCAAGCACGTTAAGGTAGGAAGAAAACACACAAAGGAACATGAGCTCTTACAAAGCCCATGCCCCCTAGAGATGACATGCACTTTATAATCACCAAATGTTCCCACAAACACAATTTACTGCAAGAAAGGTGTTAATGTCCAAATAATCATGATAAACAATGATGCATATGATCATCTACATGAAAGAGCCATGCAAGGTGAAAGACAAAGTGCGCAGAGTAGCAGTATTGTTAAAGTGTTGTTAGCAAGATAAGATAACATCGACATCAACATCAAGATAGAGAAATCACACGGAGTGATTCCACTAGCCAAGCATTGGATAATATGTAACAACCCTGTCGTCATGTATGGACTAGGTCCATTTTTTGATTACTCGCTAAAGGGACACTAGGTTTGCATTAGTATAATATGTTTTTCATCATCCACCAGCTAGGTGGAAACACTAGAGGAAGATAAACAATAAATTAGAGAGGAGAACAAGTGCCTTAGGGACAGTCACATAGGAGGGTGCCGCCAAGTCACCAACTGCAACACTATGTCCATAAGACACAACACACAACAATGAAATCAGAGGAGAGGGAATATAGAAGAATGATGATACAAATAGAAGAAAGATCACGACATAGGCTGTCTCCTAGTATCCTTGATCTTACAAGAGAATCAAGGGTCATCCTAGGAGGCCTAACAACACATAACACATCATGGGGGAAACACAACATGGAGGTAAAGGGTTAGAGATACTTACCTGTAGAGAGGTTCATGCTAGAAGTAGTCATCAAGGAGGTCATCATCCTCCCAATCTCAAATGGTAGATGAAAGAGGTGTGTAAGGCACTAAAGCCCAACTGTTGTTCTTATTTTTCTCATCTGTAAGGTCTTCTTGATTTGTTTCAACATTAGGTTGAATGTTCTCTTGTTTATTTGCAATCCGTTGGGCAAAGACATGTCTCCTCCTCCTCCTTTCTTTTGTTAGTCTATTTATTCTTGTCTTATTGCTTATTTCATCATTGTTATGGTTTGCCATAGTTTGTATAGTAGAGGAGGAAGCACCATGTTCAAATCTCATTGGTCTTCATGGAATATTTTGTTGTCGATGAAAGCCTCTTGATCTCTATAAGGATGAGGGGGGAGGGACTTCAACATAAATGCCATCCCTTTGTGGAAGGGGTGGGTTATGGAACCTTTCCTTATCCAAATTTCTCATGTCAAAAAAATCATCAAAGCCTTAATAATCTTGTTTTATGCTTTCTTCTTGTTCTTCTCTTATTGGTTACAAAGGAGACCTGACCACTCGAGCTAGTTGTTTTTCTTTGTATTTTCTGTATTCTATGAAAGTTCTATCTCTTCATGGCTTAGGATTTGTCTCAGGTTGTGGCCAAAAGTAATCAAGAATGAAGTTCTTATCCTTAGTCAGAGGTTGATAATTATTACGAAAGATAGTATAGATCTCTCCATGCAAAGGAAATTTTATACATTTGTGAATAGTAGAAGGAACAACGGTCATAGCTTTAAGCCAAGGGTGTCCAAGTTTTACATGGAAGAGGTCGAATAAGAGAATTATATCCAATGACTGATCCAAAACTTTATCATAGACTGAGACCATTAGAGTTATCTTGCCAATTGGTTTCATTAAAGATTCATTATGTGTTTTAATTCTCAAATCTGACGGTTCATAAGATTATTGCACCATTTCATGTTTAAGGAGGAAATCTTCTATGACCACATTTGTCATGCAATTAGGATATATGAGTATTCCATGCACAAGTTGTTCCATTATCTTTACCATGATATAAAGAGGCCCTTCGGTTTCTACCATTCCTTTGTCATGAGGTGTGAATGTTATTTCAAGCTCAGGGGCTCTTCTTTTTAAATGAGACCTAGGAAAAAACTTAGCATTATTATTGTATTGAGAAGCCATTTGTAAGTTTTCAAAGGAGTGTTAAATCAGATTTTCAAGATCTTCCAAAATTTATGCAAAAAGAAAATGCAAAAGTGATGTCGAATATGCTCTAAAATACTTGATTTTTTCAACTTTTCTCAATGCTAATGAATGAAAGAAGAGGTGTCGTAAAGATTTTCAAGAGGGACAGCACATGGTATGCCTAAAAAAATTTTACTAATGCAAAAATACCTTTCACAACATGCTTTTGAAACAACTCTAGAGAGTCGATAAGTCAAAACCTAGTGAAAATATAGCTAAAATATGCAAATTTTCACAAAATTTCAATGCAAAGGCCCAAAAGAAAAGGTGTTGTAAGGAAATTGAGAAGAGGAAGTATATAATAACCCTCATAGCATCCAATTAGTGCATAAAAATCCCTTACAACATGCTTGGAGTGCAAATCTAACAAGACGATAAGGCCAAATCTAGTGAAAAATGCAAGTTTTCAAACCCTATACATGAAATTTTGCAAGGAGGCCACTATGATGAAACACTATAATTAGAAATTAGACCTAACGAGTGTTTTTACTAGGTAGTAAAATCTGAAACAAGATTTTGACTACAATCCTAGCTCATGCAAAACTAGGTTTTCATGAAAAATGCACAATTTTCAAACAATTTTTAACAAATCAAGGTTTTCAAGCCCTAGACATGAAATTTTGCAAGGAGGCCACTATGATGCAACACTATAATTAGAAATTAGACCTAATGAGTGTTTTTACTAGGTAGTAAAATCTGAAACAAGATTTTGACTACAACCCTAGCTCATGCAAAACTAGGTTTTCATGAAAAATGCACAATTTTCAAGCAATTTTTAACAAATCAAGCATGCAAACACAATGTAAATGAATTGTAAATGATGAATTTCTACATTTTAAAGTAGATTTAATGAAAATAACAAAAATTAAATTAAATGACAATTTCTTCAAATTTTACAAAATGCAAGCCTAATATGCCAATTTTTTCAAAATTTTCAAAATTTTTCAATTTTTTTTTTATAATTTTCTTAAATGCAATAGAATGATTGAATGCAAATCTATGAAACAACAGAAAGGTGCCAAAAATTTTAAAAACACGGGTTCACCAAAATGTTTAATGGTTAAAAAGGAGGGTTGTTGATTTTGTTGTTGTATGGGGGTTTTAGCTTGAATCCTCCTTTCCACTAAACATTCCAAGGGCTTTTCAACTGAGTTGCCTCTCCACTCAAGAGGAGAGTCACCAATCAGGTTGGGTTGCCACAAGGGAAGCTAGGAAATTTAGAAGTTGTCACACAATATCTCTAATTAATGCTTTTAATGCTCTTGAAACCCTAATTTAAGCAAAATAGTAAGTAAATTTGCAAATTACGACAGATGCTATTGAAATAAGACAAAGGGTAGAGAACCTTAACTCACTATTTTTTCCAGTCTAGAAAATTAAAATTTTGGGGAGAATGGTGATGGTGCCCAAGTCCAAGATGCATCTTTTTCTATAGAATCTCGATCTCCTTCCGACACTGATCTCCATTGGACCTTGAGTTTCTAGCAATTTAGATGCGGAGGACACTATTTGCTTCTTTTCAGATCCTGAATCTTCAATGTCCTCCAATCTTCCCTGCAACTCCACTTTCTCCAGATCTAATACCTATTACTTGGAATCACAAGGAGTGTGGGAGGGGGCTGTGGTGTTTAGAGGCTTGCCTCGGTTAAGCCCTGGAGAGACATTCAAGTCTTTCGAATACTATTGTCAGATGAGAGTGCATATCCTGCGGGATAGATGCAAAAATTCAAATGATAATGATGAATAAAACACAATAGATGTCACCTTGATGATGAAGCTCTCATGGAAGGAAGATGCTCTTCAATGCCATGAGGAGAAGATGTAATCCAACATGGCAAAACAAACACAATAACAATGCTATGCTCTGCAACACAATGAAAATCACAAGTATGCCAATAGCTCACAATCATAAACATCTTCTAGTTTCTAGATGATAACCTACACATGATTATATATGAAACTACTAAGATTCCTACCAAGAATTTCATAATTAAAACTTATGATATCAGCTTGGGACCCAAATAACAGTCACAAAACCAAACATTTGAATTTAGGTCAGACCCAAAATAGGGCTGGACTAGGGCACTAGCGCCCAAGTCCACCCCCTTATCTTTGTTTAGGGATCATCAAAATAATCCCCCTTAGGTCCCATTTGTCACAAGGCCCAAGGGTTTTCTCATCGGGAGTCTGAATTATCATGTAAGATTCTCTAAATGCAATCTAAAGACCCAGGAGCTAAACCTTAAGGGGGAAAATCCCCCAAGGGTGCATTTTTCTGACATAACAATAGTGATCTTCTTCGCTTCTTACAAAGCCCAATTTCAACATAAAAGAATCTAACTTTTGATATCACATCTAGGGTGATTGTTTCAAACCATAAAGAGATCATTTCAATCTACAAACCAAGTGTTATTTTCTTTTTACCTCTAAACCTTTTGGTTGTTGTATATAAATTTCATCTTCTAGATCTCCATGCAAAAATGTAGTCTTAATGTCCATTTTCTCAATTTTAAAATCATAAGCAACAACTATGGATAAAATAAATCTAATAGAAGATAATTTAGCAATAAGAGAGATAATTTAATTGAAATCAACTCCCTCTCTCTGGGAGTAGCCCTTGGCTACTAGTCTAACCTTGTACTTTTTGAACGAACTGTCTACTCCAAACTTCTTTTTGTAGACCCACTTACATCCAATGGCCTTTCTTCCTTTGGGAAAATGAACAAGATTCTAGGTTTCACAAGAGTATAGTGTCATCATCTCCTCCTAAATGGCTAGTTGCCAAGACTCACTATCATCTACAAGAATAGCTTCCCTATAGGATCTAGGTTCATCGTCAATACTCAATAAAGAAAATACACAACAAAATACCTATCAACTAGATCCTATTGTCTTGTGGATCTTCTCAAGGGTGGAGTAATGGATTCTTCCTCTTATTCTTTTGTATGGTCAACTTCTTCTATAATCACAAAGTCTTCCTCTTCAAAATTTTCACTTGAACCCTCTTCTTCTTCTCTACCCTCAAATCCATCATTATGTTCTTCCTGATATGCATCTTCTTTTTGTAAATCAAAATGCACTATCATTTTCCTTTCTTCTTCTTATGGCTATTCAAGATTAGAAGTATCTCTAAGGTCCTTGAAAATCACATCTCTAGAATGGAAAACTTTCTTGGTTAGAGGATTCCAAAGCTTATAACCTTTAACATTCTCACCATATTCCATGAAGATGCATTTTTGTGCTTTTGGATCCAACTTAGAACACTTTTCTTTAGGCACATGAACAAAATCCTCACAAACAAAAACCCTTAAATGTGAAACAAAAGGTTTCTTACCTATCCACACTACATAAGGTGTCTAATCAAGAGCCTCAATAGGAGATCTATTTATCAAGTAACAAGTGGTACTCACAAATTCTATCCAAAAGCATTTGTCCAACTGTACATTGTTCAACATAATTCTAGCTCTTTCCATAATTGTTCAGTTCATTCTTTTTGCAACACCATTTTTTTGTTGTGTATATGGAGTTTTATATTTTATAATGATACATGCATGCTTGCAAAACTCATAAAATTGCTTAGAGTAATATTCCCCTCCATTGTCAGATATCAAAATTTTTATTTTCAATCCTAATTGGTTTTTGTACTAAGGCTTTAAAATCCTTAAAATTAATGAAAACTTAAAAAATATGCTTCATAAAGTAAATCCATGTAAATATGGATACATCATCAATGAAGGTAACAAAATAAAGAGACTTTTTAATTGAATGATTATCCACAAGACTAAATAGACAATGCTCATAGAAATCAAAGTGATCATCAAAATAGGAGAAACCATCCAACACTTATTATTGATAATAGTTTTCAAAACATTTTTACTTATGCGACCCAATCTATTGTGCTACAATATACATGCATTTTCATATTTTTCTATCACATAGGTGGATTTGAAAATGATAGTGGCATCAAGTCTAAACAGAGTTCCCATCCTTGTTCCCCTTGCTACCACTAAGCTTCCTCTCACCAATATGCAACCATGCTTTTTAAATTTTACATGCATTCCTGAATCATTCAACTTTGAAACAAAAATAAGATTTCTAGCCAATCTAGGAATATGTAAAACACCAAGGAGGGTTTTAATCCTCCCATCACTAAAACACAAGTATACCTTTCTTCATCCAACTATCAGATATGTAGTGTTGTCCCCAAGATAGACATTACCTCCATCATAGTTCTTATATGTGAAGAACCACTCCTTATGGTGAGTCATGTGATAAGAGCATCTTGAGTCAACCAACCAATGTTCATTATATACAACATTACAAGTAGAAAGTAAAACCTCATCACCTACATCAAAGGGCATTTTTGTGGAGGAATCCCATTATTTCTTTTTGTGTCTACATACCTTCTTAACATACCCTTATTTTCCATAGTTCCAACACTTAACTCTATTCCTCTTTCTAGGAGTTTTAGACCTACCTTTTGATTTGTCCTTAGACCTATCTGATATCCTTTTGGTCCTCTTTCCTTTGACCTACCCCTAATATTAAGAGCATCCATTGAGCTATCCATAGTCTTCTTCCTCTTTTCCTGTGATAGTAGAGTTGCAACAAGAACATCAAACTTTGGATCTTTGAGGCTAGTAGTGATTGCAAGAATGAAATTCTCTCAAGACTTAGGTAAAGAAAAAAGAAGCATAATACATTTGTCCTTTTCCTCAATCTTAACGTCAACAGAGGCTAATTGACTCAAAATTAAATTAAAAGAATTTAAATGCTCTACAAAAAATTCACCTTCCTTCATCTTAAGAGAAAACAATTTTCTTTTTAAATAAAATTTGTTTACCAGACTCTTGGCTTGATAAATCTCACCCAATCATTTCCATAAATCATATGCAATCTTTTCTTTAGAGACATTCAATAAGACAGAGTCTATAAGACATAATCAAATTTTGTCCCATGCCTTTTTATCCATCTTGTCCCACTCCTCTTGACTAAATTTAACAAGATTCTTATCTTTTGATGCCACCAACTATTGATCCCTCCCTTCAAGGAGATCCTCCATTTTTAGCTTCCACAACTCATAGTTTGATCCATTAAATTTATCAATGTCTATCTAAGATGTAGATGTAGCCATGATTTCCACACACACAAATCTACAAAAATAGAACTCATACTGCAGCACAAAAAACCTTCACACTTCCACCCAATATACAAAGCTAGCCAAGCTCTAATACCGAATGTTAGAAATGAAGGAAACCGCTACAATATGAAAATATAAAATAAACTTGCAAATATGAAATATAAACTATAGAATATCAAATAGAGATGTGAACTAGCAACAAATAAATAAGCAATACTCAAAATACACACACATGACATAGAGATTTACATGGACAAAACCATTTTAGGTAAAAAACTCCACTGGGAAAAGAGGGAAAATTTGTATTATATGCAAAGAGATTTCAATACATCAATTTCCTTTAATCCTACATCCAACTCAACTACACCTGTGTACCTGTAAACAAAATAACTCTAATATACTGCACTTCCTCTAGCTTTTGTTAAATAGAAATACAATCTTTTTGAAGAGGTATCTAGAACATGGTGCCCATATCTACGAAAATCCCATGCCCACTTTGGGAATCTAACTAATTATTGTTACTTGCACCTCTCATAGCCTCCAAATAGCATGTGGCACCCAAGTAGGCCAAATTCCAATGCCCTCATAGTGGATAGTCAAGAAATAGGCTAGTTTTATCCTCTTACACCTTACAAATTGTCATAAGATACTCTATCATAGTTTGTCATAACTATCCAAAATTAACCGATTATGTTACAACATGTAAGCTACAATCTAGGAGATTCTTTTCAAGTTTTTATAAAATCAATTAATAAACTTGGACACCCCTATTTCACATATTTACTATCCCAAGATAAAATAAATAAATAAATAAATAAATATTGCAAGTCACTATAATTAAATAATTACTACAATCGGTGGATTCTACTTTCCTTATGTTTGAATTTACAATTACAATATTAGAAGTAATTAAATTAATCATATTTACAAGGTTGATGGCACCTTAATCCCAACAGGGGACTCCTAGTTCAAACTAGAATTATTATAGAGGTTAGGGATGTTTGAAGAGGCTAGGTGTTGAGGGAAGAAGGGATGAATGTAGAAGAGTGAGAAGAGTTGTGCATGGGTAGAGTGCGCACAAGGAACATGAAGAGAAGAAAATAAGGAAAAACATGAAGGAAAATATATGTAGAGGATTGCATGAAATACATGGTTAGAAGGAGTCACACATGGAGGAGGAACAACATGAGAATGCATCAAACTTGAATCAGATAGGTGCCTCAGGTAGAGGGAGAAAACCATATGTTTCTAATAGTTTTTAGAAACATAATCTCCCAAAATTTGGCCTTGTTAGTAAAGGCTAACATGTATCACCTAAGATAGTAGAAGAGTGGAAATCAAGCTAGGATGTATAGGCCACATGGAGAGTAATTATAGGACAAGTAGGTATATTTGAAGCTTGGTGGTAAGGAGAAGTCCATCAAGCATATTTCTACAAATAAGGCTAGGGATAATTAGGAATTGGGGTTTGGATAGTATTCAACATGGGGGAAACTAGAGTCAATAATTTAGTAAGGGTGACATAGAAAGGTAGTAAAAAATAAAATGGGGATGACCATCTACATATGGACAATAGAGGGAGACTGGATAAGAGTTGAGGCTCACCATGTGGATGGACATAGTGTACATTATCTATAACCCCATTATTAAACAACAAAATATTTTTTCCCCACATACCTATGTCTCATTTATGTTATATGTGTATGTGTGTTTGACTACATGCCTATTGATGATGATTATTAGTCATAACAACATGCATAAAAATTTGCACAACAAACCTTTATTATCTTGTAAAGTATGATCAGCTTAAGATAAGTTGATGACTCCAAGGCTTAGTTGATCAGGTCATGATCATCTGACGTTACTCAGAGGTTGATGTGACATGTTGTTTTCCATTTCAAGGGGTCTTATGTTTGCCTAGGTGATCAGTATTGCATTGTATTATGTAAATTCACTCCACAAAGGGGTTAATTCTACTCTATTTCCAAAGATTATTGTGATATTTGTAAGTTTGATCAATTCTTCTGATCATTGATCATTATGAAATTACACATTCTTTTACACTACATATTTATTTAAATGATGTGTTTACAAGTGGATATTTATGTGTTCGTCATGGATATTTATCTATATTTGCACAATATTTATCAATTTGACATGCTTCCATTCAAAATATGCTCTATATTTTCAATTACCTACTGGATATCTACATATTTCATGTTTATTTTCTCTTGGTTATGTGTTATTTGCAATTATGGAGATGATCTATAATAAAATTCAAAGAAATTTAAAAGAATACTTCTAATTTTAGTGAACCTTTAGTTATTGAATCACATACACACAAGATACATTCATGGAGAGAAGAAATCAAACCATAAGTCACCAGGTTATTCCATAGCTAGGTATGGTTGATGCTAACTTCAAAGGAACAAGGAATGAAAACAATATATGTAGTCTAAAAAGTACTCCAAGGGACACATCTAATCAATGCATATATCTATATTCCACTCACAGATTGCTCAAGATTTACAATGATTTTTAATCAAAATAGCTTCTCTTTCATTAAGTATGCAAAACATGTATATTCATAATAACTTTGAAATAAGTCTTGAATTCTTCAGCAATCAGATTTCAATTAAGTTTCGAATGACTAAAAGATTGCACCCCTACACCTTTTATAGAATAAGGTGAGGAGGCAGTTACAATTGACCAACGGTAAAGATTAATCAATTTAGATCAACAACTAACAATCCTCCTATGACTTAGTCAACTTTTTCTCCCATGGCATAGGTTGCCAGCTGGCAACCATCTGTATGACCCACTATTTATAAGTATCCCATGCATATGTTCACTTAGTGATGCATCTACATTTACTCTTCATGCCCTTCTTCATTTTCTTCTTGCTCATCATTCTCTTCATCTTCATCACTTTCATTATCACTATCACTCTGATAAACATTCTCTTTCATGTGGACCTTTACTACTATCCTGATATGTTCATATGCTTGCACTATTTTATCAACCTCTCCCCCATCTTGGATTTTAGCTTTTACTATTGCATGTTTATGAGATTGGAACTTAGCCTTGAGAGCTTCCATTTTGCCTTTTTTGCTATTTAATGTCTCATTGTATGTCTCCACTTTAACCTTCATTCTCATAATTCTATTCATTACCTCTTCTATCAAGTGGGTGAGAGGGTCATTTGTTGCTGGCTTGAAATTATCATGCAAAGCCTTAATAGAAAAATCTGCATCTTGATTCTCAATTTTACCTTCTATTTTCCCTTCCAAGGCTTCTAGGATTTCTGCCTCATATGCCATCATGCTGTGTAGCTTGACATTGATATTCCTGAGCTTTTTGCTGCACTTCTTCAACACATCACACTCAAACCTGATATCTTCATACCGTATACCTGTTAGCAGGGTAGTATTATTGTCTAATACCTTATTACTTATCAGAATGTATGAATCAATTCTCTTCATCTCACTTAGAGCACTCCGGTCTTTTTCCAATTGAAATGACCTTCTTCCTATGTCATTCTGCATTTTATCCACCTTCCTCTTTAGGCTACTCAAAGAATTCCACCTCTGCAGAGAGGTTCTCAATACATCCTCAGCCCTAATGAGCGCTGAAAACATCCATTTTTTCATCACCATTGCTTCATGTTTCATCAGGTCCAATTTGGTAACCTCCTCCTGTGATATGAGAGTCAATGGGACTGCAGGATCAGCCGGTGTATGATCAGGGTTAATTAACCCTTTTATGAAAGAATGCAATTGAGCAATGTGCTCCTTATGTACTTTATTTTTCTCCTTTTCCTTCTTCACCCTTTGGGTTAAAGAATCAATAATATCCTTCCCCTCTTGGCATTCCTGGTCTTCATTGGCAAAACCCAGATCAACATTTGTGATTTCCCCCAAGCTTATTTTGCCTTTTTCCTTTTCAACTGTGGGAAGGGCTATTTGTGTGGTTCTTCTACCTGTGGTAGGATTTCTTTTTATAGTAGATGTTAACCCGGCCTTCCTCCTTGGTTTCATCATGCTCTCAGCAAATAGGGTAGAGACATTAAACTCTTGGACTTCTGACACTTGTTCTATATGTATTTCTTTTCCTAGCCAATGAGGTACATCACCTCTAGATTCTTGGTGGCCCTTGTTTATATCATGGGTGTCTAGCTCTCTAGTATTAGCTTCTATCCTTGGTGGAGAAGGCACCTTTCTGATTTCATCCTCATGTAGTTCATCATGAGGGGGATCTTGTTGGAGTTCTTCTTGTTGAGGGACTGCCTTTTGCAAAGGAGGATCTTGTGGAATATCTACATTTTGATCATGTGCTTCATTCTGTGATCCTCCCTTTGGATTTTCATCTTCTTTGTTATCTTTCTCATCCTGTGGCATATTAACCTCTTGGGAAGGCCTATGTATTCTACTCTTGAGGGTCACCCTGATCATGGGTCATTTCCTATTCTCCACCCGGTGCATTGATATCTTGTGGCTTGGGGTCTTCCTGACCCAATTTATCTTCTGTACTTGGGACTTCTCCTAAATCTCCCTGTTTGGTATGTAATGGAGATGTACTTTATTCCTTATGAAATTATTTGAGTAACATCCCTTGATCCTCTTTATCTTGAGGCAATGATGAACCTCCTTGACCCTGAGCAACACCAATGTCTGATATGCCTTGATCACCCCCGCTCTTTTGTTGGACTTTGGGTATTTTTGGTTCTATGGGTGTCTGATGATATTGTTGACCTTGATCAAGAGTAGTACTATCCTTCTTTGTATGCTCTACCACTTTAGTCCTTTTAGGTTCCTCAAGTGCACCGTCATCCTTTCTTGGGCTTATATCACCCCTATATGCTAAGTCTATGGCTACAAGACTAGTAACCTGATCAACTAAATTGTCCAGCCCTATCTCTTGGGCTGCTCTTTCTAGGCTACCTTGTTTCACTTCTTCTGTTTACTTTACTTCTTCCAACACCCTCATTTGGGCTAATGGAGTTCCATTAGTAGTCATTTAGGTGTTGGTAACTAGAGTTTCCATATGTTGAGTGGTCACCTCTTAGACCACCTCATCATCAGATAAATCTACTGTATCATCTAAAGAGAAAGGAACCCCCTTACTTGTCCCGAGCATTTCTCTTGTTTGCTCCTCTACTTTCTCAGTTTTAAATTTAATTATTGTAGGAATAGGAACATCATGCTGTATTTCCTTCCTAAAAACTTCACCACCTACTCCTCTCAACATGATGGGGTCAGCATGGACATCTCCCCTCATGGTCGTTCTCTGTTTCTTAGGCGGTGACATTAGTGGCATCCCCCTCCTTTTCTTGCTTGCTATCAGCAAGTCATCATCTTCAAGTTCTTTATTTAATTGTTCCTCTTTCAAGGGGTCTCCCTCTTCCAATTCATGTTGTAGGATCTATCCTTCCACTTGCATATCTATAATCTCAATAGTAGGCTTTAAAATTCTCTTAGTTTTTGGTTTCTCTATTAGAGGTTGTGTCGATGATGTAGATGCCTAAGCCGATGTAGATGCACCTACAACTTTAGTGGCAATCCTTTCTATTATCACCCCCTTTGGTTCATTTTCACCTTTCTTACCTTTAGGGGGGATCCACTTTTGTTTTTCTATGGGTAATCTCTCCCCATTGGATTTTCTCTTTTTAGTGAGGAAATCATCGTATTCCTCATCAGATACTTCTTGTCTCTTCTTCCTAGTATCAATTGTAAGGGAATGCCCCTTTTCTTTAGTTTGGCTATCTCTGCATCTACCCAAGCCTAGGTTAGCTAGATCACCCCATTCATCAGCTGATCTAAGGATATATCCTCCTATTGTGTAAGATCTGGGGCCGATTGTTAGAAATAAGGTAGATAAATGAGAGGGGGGTTGAATTAGTTATCTTAAATATTTTAACTTTATGTTCTTTAACAATTAGTGCAGTATCAAAACATATAAGCATACATAACCATGAGATCAAAAATAAAATCAACACACATAACACAATGATTTTGACGTGGAAAACCCTGTTAAGGGAAAAACCATGGGGTGACTAACCCAAGATTGTATTCTCTGTTAAAAGAATAAGAAGTACAAAATGGCACTTGCCAATTAGGGCTCACTGCCTGAGCACACTGCTCACAAGAGGCACACTACCTATAAGAGACTCATTGTCTACAAGGATATAGAAGGTAACTAGATGTTTGAACTGAAGAGAGGCATCCACATATGCTGAGGTTTAGTTCCATTTAGGCTCAATGTACTGATCTACTACACTTCATACTTCCTCTGTTTTAGTGTTGCTGTTCTGCCACATACCAAACATGTATTGCTGCTTCCACACTTCTCTCTTCCTTTTGTTGCACACTATTCCATACACCACACCCTACAGACTAAAATCCATCTGGTATATATATCTGCACTGAGGATTTCAACATCTTTCTAGATGGCAACCAGAATACTCAAGATATTTACTAAATACTGGTTTGTTGGCTGAATCCATGCTTAATATGTGATGTGTATCAAAAATTTAGACATAGAAGTCATCAATCCAATTTGCTAACCATGAATGATCCCTCAAGAAGCTTGATCACCATCAATTTCTCATCTAGATTAAAGTTTGATTCTCTGCTAGTTAGTTCTTCCTCAGTCTACTCTGCCTATCAGGAACCCAACACTTAGATGCTCATATCTTTTCACTCTTTCACCACCGGAGGCTCAATCTTTGGAATGTAGTATTCATGGTACTCCTCTTGACTTCCCCATGTTTACACTTTGCTGAGATACATCCTCTGAGAGATCCAGACCTGATTGTCAGACCTTGTTGCATGCTCTGTTCTTGTTCATTGAATCAAAACATTCTTTAATCTTACTTCCAATATGGTCATACTGTGCTCTGCGGATGTGTGGGATAGACTTTGTTGCCATCAATGATAACAATCATGAAGCCACATAGTGTCTCTTGCCAACAATCTCCCCCTTTGGCATTGATGGCAACACTTAGTGAAAAATGACTAAGTGTCGTAACAAACTCCCCCTTGGCTGATGCTCTGTCTTATGTACATTTTTACCAAAGCTCCCCCTTAGTTGGATTCCACCTTTTTCACTACTCCTCACTCCCCCTTTGACATCAATGGAAAAGGGTGAAATCCACACACCAAAATTTGTAAAAATCAATCTATACATAGCCGCATAAGTATATACACATGTTATACTTACATATACTTAAGTATATCCAAAAAAGTGGTTTTAAACTAAACAAATGCTGTTTCCCAACTCTGCTTCATCCTGTCCAAAATTGAGATGTGACCACTTAACAAAAATGCAAAAACTTCTGCCCTCTTTAAGTCTGCTGGATCACTGGTCCAGGCTGAAGTCTGAACATCAGTTAGCACCTCATGCATTGCCTCTAACTTAGGGATAATTATCCCTCTTAGTTCACTCATTCTACTTATTCTATTCTTCTTCTCCTTCTCAAGCCTCTTTATGTCATTTATATTGGCAATAGCTTGGCACTCTTGATTCATTATGGATGAGGTGAGAGAATCAAAATTATGAGATAAACTTGATAGTTTACTCTCTTGTTCTTCCACCTTCTTTGCAATGTTTTCTAGCACTGTGGACCAAGATAAACAAAATTTGTATAATTCTCTGCCATCTTTAAGAGCATTTTCTAGGTTCTTTATCCCAATATCCAGATTTCTCCTATAATTTGCTATGAGTCCCTGTACTTCAGAGAATCTCTTACCCAAAAACTCTTTCTGAACTTTCTCTTCTGCTGATTTCTCCAAAGAATCAAAATATGTGCTAATAGAATTAACAAGAGATTTCAGATTACTAGATGAAGAGGCCAAAAGATCCTTTTGGAAGGATGGCATGATTTTATCTAGCACACTGGATGCAATCTCTATTAGCTCACAGTCTTCTATGTGAGACTTCAGAAGCTTTTCTTTTGCTTTAGCTTGAGCAAAAGATGCTACCTTCATTGTCTAGACCGGAGAGAGGGAGTCAAAATTGAGTTGTCCTTGAAATAATTCTAGTTCATCTATCTCTAACATTTCTTTGTTCAAGAATCTCTTTACTGCCTCAATAGTGTCTCTTGTCGGAGACAGAGTCTTCTTTCGTTTTACCACCTTAGAACCGTAATCTGGGATCTTCTCTATTTGATCTTCTTCTCTTCCCTTTACCTCTTCTTCTTGACTAATTTTCTCTTATTTTCTTTCTTCTCTTTTAGTTCTGGAGTCTGCTGGGGGATCTAGAAGAGAAATGTTTACTTCTTCATGGACTTCCTCTTCTAGAACAGAGGAATCCAAGTCCTTAGTCCTCTCCTCACCTATCTCCTTTGGCTCTTCTACATTTTTCTCAGTAGATTCTTCTTTTGATGGACTTAGTCCTTCGCCATCCATGGCAGAAGGTTCATCATCTATGTCCTCTATAACAAGAAGATTGAATCTTTTAAATGCATTCCAGAGGATGTCTTCAGTCTCTTTTGCCACCTGATCAGTCTCTCTGAGCATAAGTTTGTTCATTCTTTCTTTGCTCCAGAACTCATCCTTGCAGTCCTTGAAGATCATGGTCATTTGTTTTGGAGTAATGGAAGGATAGAGATGAATTGCAATCTATTCCCGGATCTCCAAATCCTTTTCCTTGGCATTGTCTTTTCTGAGCTCAAGTACCTTCTCTAAACTTTTGGGAATTAGAAAGATGATTTCAATGAATGCTTTGTTATAAATGTTTAGGTACTTAATTGCAGCTTCTTCCAAGATCCTTTTGTCTGTGTCACTATATTCATCATAGAATTCTATCATTGGTTGCAGATTCCCATCCACTATGACTACCTTGATGATATCATCAACAGAGAGAGTAGGCCTTTCAAAAAAAATTTCTGTCTCTTCTTCTTTGTTTGCACTGACAAAGGATTCACCTGATGTTTTCTTCTTCTTCCTCATTTTCTTAACTTCCTCATCGGTCTCTGTTTCTTCATCATCCTTTTGGGTTATATAGGATCTTGTGGCCTTGGTTTTAGTTCTCTTTTCTCCCTTACCAAATGTCTTGGCTTCCGGTTTGAAGGATCTTGAGCTCTTAGAAGTGGTAGGTGTAGAGCTCTTGGAGGATCTAGTTTGGGAGGGGGCTTGCACCAGATCATTTTCTTTTTCTGCATCTTGTCTCTCTTTCTCTGCTCTTTCTACTTTCTCTCTGTTTGCATCAATTGCCTCTTTTGAAATGCCATATCTTTTGGCAACTTCCTCTACTTCCCTTCTCACTTTTCTTTTCATCTCTGGTTGTCTTAGCTCAACATGAATTTTCACACTCAATTCTTGAAAGGTTCCAAACCTTTCTGCCTTAGGATCCTTACACTGACTCAGCAAGTGTTGGACATGCAGTTCCAAGATTTTCTCATCTACCTCATAGCCCATTGGCATAATCCAGACTGTTTCGGGCTCTACTGCCTCTATTAGGCATTGATCAGTGTCTACCATAAAACACACTATATCCTTATATTTTTCAACTATTGTCTAAGGAATTCTTTCTCTGGCCTACATCATACCTTGGAAGTTCTTGAAATATCCCCAGAGTGCTGTGCTTTGAGCCTTGGCATCACCAAGCCCATACATATAATCTCTGATTTGTATGGCAACCGGTTTGTCATTTTGCCATACCCAGCCACTTGATCTTGGTAGATCATTCATAAAGTAAAAGAATAAACACAGTATTAGCCCACCATACTTGAATGAGTTCTTCTTGTCCTTCTTGATCGTTTGCAGGTTTTCTAGTAGTTGGCTCAGGAGAAGCTCACATAGATCATAGTCTGTATTTTCCCTTAGCATCTGATATGTAGTATATATAGCAGTTCTAGACACTGAATTCTCCCTGCTGGAGTGACATATTTTGTAGCCAATTATCATAGAGGTAAATTTGATAACTGGATCTATGATATCTTCTATTGTCATTGCTCTCTTGTCAAACTTTGATCTGGTAGCCTCACTTACTATTTGGTTCTTGACTGATTTGAGAGCAGGCAACCCACCGGATGAGTGCAAACCGGTTACTGCCCTAATGGCATCTTTTGTTAATTTGAATGGCCTCATCAACCACATGAAGTTGTCATGTATTCTACTAAGAACATACCAAACCCATTCGTCCTCTGCAAAATAGGGAAAGTGGATGCAATGTCCAAAATGCTTATCCCAGATGGCCTTGTATTGACGTTTAAGTTCAAATGTTTCATCTACTAATTGCTTGTGATAGATATCCATCAGCTTGGATTCCCCAAATTCCTCAATATTGGTGTGTATGTATACCCTAACATCTTCTACGTGCAGAACCCCATGCGGAATGCTAGAGAAGGCACCTAAGGGATCAACTTCTAGGGATTTGTAAGGATGTTTTTTTGAACTTTGGGCGTGGCCTATCATTGATCTTAACAACATTTGGAGTAGCCATCTTGCAAAAGATTCAAAGAGAGATATCCAAGAATGAAAATACCTTTTTACACTTCTAGGGTTCACGATATGAGCTGCAAAAGATCGCTGGTTGAATCGGATTCTACGGTTGATCTTTGAGAGGGTTGAAGCAATCTTGTTGTAGAGCTCTTTCTTTCTTCTTCTTGAATGCAAATGTACAAATGATGAGTAAAAGAACCCTTTTATCTCTGCGTAAACCCTAATTTCTTATTGCAATAAATGCACAACTCAAGTCATTTTGGTTGCCTTGTTCTGAGAGAGATCTTTTCAGATCACTGAGATGCACTTAGAATTATTTTTAGTGATAATTGACAATTAATCTCCTTTTCTTGAATCATCCCATTTATCTGTAGATCAAGATATTTCAATTTAGAATCACACTGGATTTAACTATGAAAATCCTACTTTTTCTAGATGGCTATCAAATTGGATTAATCTTGGATGATTTAACTCTTCAAAGTTCCTTGTAGATCTTCCATAATTTTACGGAGGGTTATTTAGATATATCTCTCAGAACCCTTTAATCTGCAACATTCCATGTGCCAAATTTAGGCACCAATTGACCGGTTGGGGGAATTTATTTTCCTTTGTGACTCCTCCTAAGCTAGAGCTCATCTAATTTAGTTTCCAGAAGGAGTATCAGCACTAGATTCTGGTGCAGATCTATCCCCAACATTTTCTGTATTTCTCTTCACCCAAATCTTCTTCATCTCCCTTTGAACTTCATCCGCATTCATTTTTTCTTTTCCTTTGTCTTGATTTTGATTATGATGCATTGGACCCTTTTTACCCTGATTCTTACTTCTACAGAATTTGGCAATATGACCAGATCTATTGCAATTGTAGAAAACAACATTTCTTTGCATATTTGACTGGTATCCTCTTGATCTGCATTGATTAGCCATATGTCCCATTCTATTGCATGCAAAGAATCTACCATTGAATGAATTGTTTATTTGCATATTTCTACATTCATCAGATTTGTGACCATACCTTTTGCAGTTAAAACACTGTCCAAAGAAGGATGAATTAGTCTGATTCATTCTTCTTCTGCACTGATTTGCTTTATGACTGAAGTTGTTGCAATTGTAGTAGTATCCATTGAAGGATGGATATCTTTGAGCATTTGGTTGCCTTACCAGAGGTCTTCTAGGCCTATTCCTTAGATTTCCTGATCCAGAGTTCTTCTGACCGAATCCAAAGCTTTCACCTTTCTCATACCCCAAGCCATGCTTGTGATATACCATCTTTTGGCTTTCAAGAAGAACTTCAAGTTGAACAGAGCTTATCTTGAATTTCTCTTTGTATTCATTTGCTGTTTGAAGATCCCTTTGAGTGTCTATCTGATTCTCAAGTTGTTCTTCATTATCTCTAGCTTCTTCAAGATCAGATTTCAGATGCCTAATTATTCTATCCATTTTGTGGCAGTCTTCTGACTTCTCCTTGAGAGATTGTTTTATATTATCTTCACTTTTTCTTTTCTCTTCAATTTCTTGGGTAAATTTCATAACCCCTGATTCCATTTCATGTCTTACCATAATGACCTCTTTTGATAGCTTCTCACATAACTTATTTTTCTCATTTAGATCTTCATTAGTATCATTGGCTTCACTTTGACTTGCTAATTGTTGAAGTAGTTCCTTTCTCTTTTTCACAGAGATACTCAGTTTTTCTTTGAGTTCATTTATGAAATCATCAACTTGTTTGAGTCTTTCCCTCAGGTTATTGACTTCATAGTGAGATTGCTCAAGATCATCTAGGGCAGACTGAAGTTGTTCTCTCATACCATACATATCCATTAAGATTCGTAGATCTTCCTCAAGCGGTTAGGTTCTGTTTAGAGGAACTTAGCTCTAATACCAATTGTTGGAAACAAGGTAGATAACTGAGAGGGGGGTGAATCAGTTATCTTAAATATTTTGACTTTCTGTTCTTCTTTAACAATTAGTGCAATATCAAAACATATAAGCATACATAACCATGAGATTAGAAATAAAATCAACACACATAACACAATGATTTTGACGTGGAAAACCCTGTTAAGGGAAAAACCACGGGGTGATTAACCCAAGATTGTATTCTCTGTTAAAAGAATAAGAAGTACAAAATGGCACTTACCAATTAGGGCTCACTCCCCGAGCACACTGCTCACAAGAGGTACACTGCCTACAAGAGACTCACTATCTACAAGGATATAGAAGGTAACTAGATGTTTGAACTGAAGAGAGGCATCCACATATGTTGAGATTTAGTTTCGGTTAGGCTCAATATACTGATCTACTGCACATCATACTTCCTCTATTTTAGTGTTGTTGTTCTGTCACATACCAGACCTGTATTACTGCTTCCACAGTTCTCTCTACCTTTTGTCACACACTATTCCATACACCACACGCTTCATGCCGAAATCCATCTAGTATATATATCTGAACCAAGGATTTCAACATCTTTCTAGTCGGCAACCAGAATACTCAAGATATTTACTAAATACTGGTATGTTGGCTTAATCCATGCTTAATATGTGATGCGTATCAAAAATATTGACATAGAAGTCATCAATGACGTCTGCCAACCATGAATGATCCCTCAAGAAGCTTGATAACCTTCAATTTCTCATCCGGATTAAAGTTTGATGCTTTGTCGGTTAGTTCTTCCTTAGTCTATGCTTCCTGTCAGGAACCCAACACTTAGATGCTCATATCTTTTCACTCTTTCATCATCGGAGGCTCAATCTCTAGAATGTAGCAGTCATGGTCTTGACTTCCCCAAGTCTGCACTTTTTTGAGATACATCCTCTGAGAGATCCTAAACTTATTGTCAGACCTTGTTGCATGCTCTGTTCTTGTTCACCGGATCAAAACATTCTTCAATCTTACTTCCGGTATGGTCATACTGTGCTCTGCAGATGTGTGGGATAGACTTTGTTGCCATCAATGACAACAATCATGAAGCCACACAGTGTCTCTTGCCAACACTTGGTGATTACAATGTGCTTATGGATGTCTCTTGATCGTGTTCCTACCTTTGGATTGGTCCGTAAAGAGAAATTTGGATCGTGGATTAAGTGTGTTCTTAGAAGACTTAGTGTTAATACCAATCTTGGCCGACCTAGTCATTTTCACTACTTGTGGAGATGCATTGAATATTATGGAAGCATGTTGTGGCATGGAAGATTGCATTTGAGTCCTAGCTAAGGCATAATGTGATCCACATACATCTTTTCCTTAGCTAATTTTGTTTAGGTCCAGACCTATTTCTATGTATGTTTGTAATGACAACCTTGGAGATTGTTCCAATGGTTGATGGATGTAATGATGACCCTGATGTACATTCCAAGGTTGATGAATTGTATAAAAACATGTAATGAAGTTGCGAAAAAGGAATCCATGTGCGAGGGTCATTTGCTGCTGGCTTGAAATTATCATGCAAAGCCTTAATAGAAAAATTTGCATCTTGATTCTCAATTTTACCTTCTATTTTCCCTTCCAAGGCTTCCAGGATTTTTGCCACATATGCCATCATGTTGTGTAGCTTGACATTGATATCCCTGAGCTTTTTGTTGCACTTCTTCAACACATCACACTCAAACCTGATATCTCCATACTATATTCCCATTAGCAGTGTAGTATTATTGTCTAATACCTTATTACTTATCAGAATCTGAGAATCAATTCTCTTCATCTCACTTAGAGCACTCAGGTCCTTTTCCAATTGAAATGACCTTCTTCCTGTGTCATTCTACATTTTCTCCACCTTCCTCTTTAGGCTACTCAAAGAATTCCACCTCTATAGAGAGGTTCTCAATACATCCTCAGCCCCAATGAGCACTAAAAACATCCATTTTTCCATCACCATTGCTTCATGTGTCATCAGGTCCAATTTGGTAACCTCCTTCTGTGATATGAGGGTCAATGGGACTGCAGGATCAGTCGGTGTATGATCAGGGTTAATTAACCCTTTTATGAAAGAATGCAATTGAGCAATGTGCTCCTTATGTACTTTATTTTTCTCCTTTTCCTTCTTCACCCTTTCAGTTAAAGAATCAATAATATCCTTCCCCTCTTGACATTCTTGGTCTTCATTAGCAAAACCCAGATCAACATTTGTGATTTGGAATTCCTCCAAGCTTATTTTACCTTTTTCCTTTTCAAATGTGGGAAGGGCTATCTGTGTGGTTCTTCTACCTTTGGTAGGATATCTTTTTATAGTAGCTGTTAACCTGGCCTTCCTCCTTGGTTTCATCATGCTCTTAGCAAATAGGGTAGAGACATTAAACTCTTGGACTTCTGACACTTGTTCTATATGTATTTCTTTTCCTAGCTAATGAGGTACATCACCTCCAGATTCTTGGCGGCCCTTGTTTATATCATGGGTGTCTAGCTCTCTAGTATTAGCTTCTATCCTTGGTGGAGAAGGCACCTTCCTAATTTCATCCTCTTGTAGTTCATCATGAGGGGGATCTTGCTGGAGTTCTTCTTGTTGAGGGGCTGCCTTTTGCAAAGGAGGATCCTGTGGAATATCTACATTTTGATCATGTGCTTCATTCTGTGATCGTCCCTTTGGATTTTCATCTTCTTTGTTATCTTTCTCATCCTATGGCATATTAACCTCTTGGGAGGCCTGTGTATCCTACCCTTGCCGGTCACCCTGATCATGGGTCATTTCCTGTTCTCCACCCGGTGCATTGATATCTTGTGGCTTGGGGTCTTCCTGACCTAATTTGTCTTCTATCCTTGGGACTTCTCCCCAATCTCCCTATTCGGCATGTAATGGAGATGTGCTTTGTTCCTTATGAACTTTTTTGAGTAACATCCCTTGATCTTCTTTATCTTGAGGCAATGATGAACCTCCTTGAGCCTGAGCAACACCAATGTTTGATATGCCTTGATCACCCCCACTCTTCTGTTGGACTTCAGGTATTTTTGGTTCTATGGGTGTCTAATGATATTGTTGACCTTGATCAAGAGTAGTACTATCCTTCTCTGTATGCTCTGCCACTTTAGTCCTTTTAGGTTCCTCGGGTGCATCGTCATCCTTGCTTGGGCTTATATCACCCCTATATGCTAAGTCTATGGCTACAGGACTAGTAACCTGATCAACCAAATTGTCCAGCCCTATCTCTTGGGCTGCTCTTTCTAGGCTACCTTGTTTCACTTCTTTCATTTACTTTACTTCTTCCAACACCGTCATTTGGGCTAATGGAGATCCATGAGGAGTCATTCGGGTGTTGGCAACCAGAGTTTCCATATGTTGAGTGGTCACCTCTTGGACCACCTCATCATCAGATAAATCTACTGTATCATATAAAGAGAAAGGAACCCCTTTACTTGTCCTGAGCATTTCTCTTGTTTACTCCTCCACTTTCTCAGTTTTAAATTTAATTATTGTGGGAAGAGGAACATCATGCTGTAGTTCCTTCCTAAAAACTTCACCACCTACTCCTCTCAACATGATGGGGTCAGCATGGACATCTCACCTCATGGTCATTCTCTATTTCTTAGGTAGTGACATCAGTGGCATCCCCCTCCTTTTCTTGCTTGCTATAAGAAGTCATCATCTTCAGGTTCTTTATTTAATTGTTCCTCTTCCAAGGGGTCTCCCTCTTCCAATTCATGTTGCAGGATCTGTCCTTCCACTTGCATCTCTATACTCTCAATAGTAGGATTTAAAATTCTCTTAGTTTTTGGTTTTTCTGTTAGAGGCTGTGTCGATGATGTAGATGCCTAAGCCGATGTAGATGCACCTACAACTTTAGTGGCAATCCTTTCTATTATCACCCCCTTTGGTTCATTTTCACCTTTCTTACCTTTAGGGGGGATCCACTTTTGTTTTTCTATGGGTAATCTCTCCCCATTGGATTTTCTCTTTTTAGTGAGGAAATCACTGTATTCCTCATCACACACTTCTTGTCTCTTCTTCTTAGTATCAATCGTAAGGGAAACACCCCTTTTCTTTAGTTTGGCTATCTCTACATCTACCCAAGCCTGGGTTAGTTGGATCACCCCATTCATCAGTTGATCTAAGGATATATCCTCATGTTGTGTAAGATATGGGTCCGATATGGTGTCATTAGACACCTTTTTGTCCTCATATTCATTGGACATGATTTTCCCATCATCCTTAAGTAGTTGTGCTGGCATCGAGATATGCTGGCATCGAGATACAGTTAAAGGTTTTGATTTGATTCAAGGTGTCTTTGATATTTCCTTCTTCTCACCTCAGCCTCATCATCACAATCGGTCCAAAAGTCCTCTAGATGCTTTTGATGTATCTATTTTCCTAGTACCTTATGCATCCTGTCATAAGGATCATATGATCTGGCTAGAGGAAATGGTTGTACATACATCAATTTCAACCCCTCGATGGCATGTTTTATACTCTCTAAATCTGGGCACATGTACCAACCCATGGATACTAGAAACAAAACTGGAGGTATCTTCTTCTATGCCTTATAGGCTTCAACTATGGTAGATACCTATCTAACAAATTCCATCAAGATGAGGCAATCAGTAGGGTATCTTGGCAACATAAGAGACTATCCCTCAAATCCCTCGATCCTAATATATGAGAAAGTAACAAATTGGATAAACCATTCTCCATGTCGATAGATAATTTCTTGAGCTTCCATGCTCAGCTTTTTAGTCCTATCCTCCTCCATAGTTCTGACCAGATGCATGGAGAATGCATCATTTACCAGTTTATAGTCCTGGAGGTATACCTTCCTTTGCAATTGGGGATAATGATCCCATATGTGTGCATCATCAGCATCACCACCAGCCTTACCCACTATTTTCAAAGCATCAAAAGTTCCTTTATATGAACAAGAGTACACCACATATAAAGTCATGTAGAATAAACACGTTTGTCCTTCCAATTTCCTCATTCCCTCATCCAATGAGTCACTAATGATCTTAGCCCATAGGGGTTGGTTGTTTGCATATAAGACCATCTGGATGATCCCAAACATCTAATTCTTGAAATTTCCAACATGAGGCCTGCCAGTCATCCTACTTAGCAGAGTAATCATATATTGGTACTCATCATCAAAATCAAACTTGTACAAATGCACAGGTAGCTTGGCTGAGGCAGTATATGTACTACTCTTTGATCACCATTGGTACATCCTCTTCCTCACATTTTTCTTGTTATTGTTACACTCTGTTTCTAATTTATGCGAGTCTACATTCACTATCTTTTTCCTAACTGGCAAATTGAAAGTGGCAGTAATGCCCTTGACTAAGAAGTCAGCGTATATCCTTCCATGCTTCTCTACTCACCTGGTTTCTGGGTTGTAATTTCTTGCACACTCCACTACCAATTTTGAAGCATCCATAGCATAGGGAAAGCCAGCTGCATGCCACATACCTAAGACAAACACCCCATCCATAATAGGATTATACTTATCATTTTCCAATCTTGTCGACCATACTGCCAGGTCCATATCCCCCTGGTGTGTATCACCAATGGCTTCATATTTGAATTGTACCCCCTTTGGTTGCGCAAACATGGGCTTGAGGAACTCTACCTCAAACTTGTTTCTCCTGACATCTGCCATGGATTCCTACAATAAACATAATATATTTTACCCTACGATGTCCATATGCATTCTTATAGCATCATGTACCTCTATCATTGATGTTCTGTATATTACTCCTTATTTTACCTATCTACGTATTATCACAAGACCATACCTTAGTAAAGACAAATACTCTACCTAGAATTATAGAAAATGACAATGGGAGGGTTTACAGTTACTTACTTGACAATGTTTTCTTTTGGATTAGATGAGTGATTATGGGGAAAGACTATAAACCTGTAAGATCATTCATTCCGTTACGTTGAAGGATTCGATCCATTGACAGGTAGCTGTTGAGGGTTTGACTTCAGAGCTCTATAATTTCTTGGTTTATCACAAGGTGAATGAAAATGACCTTTGAATTTTACCTTTAAAATAGATCAATAGGATAGATTAGGGTAAAAATGTGTTGTCTTGATTAAATCTGTCGATCATTTGCAGGGAATCTATAGATGTCACCAAGTGTTCAATTTGTATTTGTAATCGGAGGGAGTTCACCTACTATATTTAATTGCATTTAATTTTAAAGGAGGGTGATCTTAGAAAGATCAGGGGATATTCATAAATATGACCCCTCCAAATAATGACCCCCTCTCTTTTGTGCGGGATAACTAGGTGCGAAGAATCGGGTGATATGGTCAACATTTGACCATGATGTATATTAGGTCATGGAACTAAGATCAGGGGTATCTAAAATATGACCCCCCTTTCCTTGGAAAAGATTGGGGTGACATCATCATGTCATCAATGCCGTTTAGTTATCATGTTTTAATGACGTCATCACCTTATTAAGAAATATGACGAATATTGGATATATAACCCCCCTGTGGTTTAGATAGAATGATGATGTCATCATCAAGGTGATTTCTTTCATTCATTGGAATCGGATGACGTCACCATCATATTGACATAGGGTGATATTTGCGAAGAGGGTGATATTCATAAGATGACTGATGTTAGAAATATGACCCTTCGCCTGGGATATCCGAAGTCCTTCGACAGGTAGGTATCGACTCTTATTTAAATTTGACGTCTACGAATCACACACCTGGCGATTATCAGGTGACGCTTCTATATTTGGTTGATCTTATCAAATATGACTAATGTTAGAAATATGATCCCCCACCTGAGATATTAGGTTTGACTAAACTTTGACTCAACATAACTTTCTTCCCTTAGACAATTTTGGGGTGATCTAAAAGACAAACCTACTTGGAATTTTGTGTACTTTCCAACCATGAAATTAATAATGGGAACTACTAACTTTGAAAACTGACTTCATCATAGTGGTAAATCCACCCTCTTACATGGTTACATGCATGACTGATTTTACCAAACCGCCCAAAGTAGAAAACAAGCAAGCCATAAGCAGAAAGAAAGGTTGGGTCCCTGTTTTGTCAAGGCAAAATGGGGCGTGTTGTGTAACCACATGACAACTTGCCACCAAATAAAATAACCAAATTCTAATGATTCAAGTGATGTGATCACATTATAACATAACATTTTAACTCTTTCTAAGTATAGGTATTATGATCTTTCTGAATGATAAGATTTTCATCATTGCAACAATGCTACCAAAAGATCAAGTGTGTGAAAATGAATAATTATCCTCATCTTGAAAATAAGTTGAAAACATGAGTAACTGATGTTAAGCTACATATTTTGAGATCATCCCTCATAGCCAACCTGGATGGAGCCTTGCTTCTAGTAGGCCTCCATAGCCCTGACAAGGTTATCCATACAATCCCCCTAAGTAGAGCCCCACTGCCCGTAGGTGTCTATATCCCCGGTGGAGTTACTTAGATGGCCTAATTTTATTCCTTTTGGATTTTCAATATTTATTCCTTTTGTTCACATAATATCATCATGTAAGCTTAATGTGCAAGGTATGGTCACTTGCTGATTTAGGTTGGAGATTGCATTAGTAGAAAGGGAGTCCCTTTAGATTTTTCACTTAACACCTATACTTATGTGTTCCACAAACCCAAGGCTGTTAGGTGAGTCATTGTGAAAAAGTCACTTTAGTTAAGAAAAGGCACCATGATGAAAAGGCTATCACAGACCTGATTACTGATACTCCTCAAATGAGTCATAACCTATATAGGAATTTGTCCTCACCACTTGAATCCTAGCAACTTGGTTATTTTCTTAGGGTGATAAGTTGCATCATCTTGACTAACCAAAACAAAAATCAACAGGTAAACAAACAAGCAAAACAAAATTACACAAACAACTATACAATATGCACATTATAATACATTTGACCTACATGACACTATTTTAGGTTTGAAAATAATGCTTGAGGAACAATCCATTAACTGGTAATGGGACATGCTCACCGGTTAAAGTCTTGAGCCTATAGGTACTGTCTTCTAAGATTTCTGAAATTTGAAAAGGATATATCAAAAGTTTATCAAATTTACCATGATCCCCTTTCCTTTCATGTGCTTTATCCAACATAAGGACTAAATCTAAAATTCTAAAAGCCTTAACTCTGGCTCTTTTGTCAAACCGGCGTTTAACAATAGCTTGATGCTTAGCAAATTGATCAATTGCCCTATTTCTTTTTTCTTCTAGATGCATTAACTAAAGTAACCTGACTTCTTGTTTGTTGTCTATACCTAGATACTCTTGTGCAAACTGCAATGTAGGGATCTTTAGGTTAATAGGGAGGGTAGGATCCACCCCATATACTAGGTGATAAGGAGAATTCCCCGATGCATCCTTCGTCCTGGTTCTATCTACCCAAAATACATATTTTAATAGGGTGTTCCACTCCCTTGGGTTTTTCTTTATCAATTTCTTTATGATGTTTAACAAGTTCTTATTTGTAGACTCTGCTAGTCTCTTCCCTTGGAGATAGTAATTTGAAGAAAACTTTAAAATGATTCCATGGTCAAAAGCCCAACTTGATAATCTTATCGATGCAAAGGCATGTCCATTGTCACATACTAAAGCATAAGGAACTCCATACCTAGTTACTATGTTGCTTTCCAAGAACTTGATCACATCCTTAGCATTACATGTCTTACTACTAATAGCTTTAGTTCACCTCGTAAAATAATCAGTAATAGTCAACACATACTTGTGGCCTAAGGATGATGGAGGATTGATGGGTCCTATGAAATCCATGCCCCATTGAGAAAATGGGCACATCTCCATCACAGGTTGCAAGGGCTGAGAAGCATATCTTTCTCTATTTGAAGCAATATGACACATATGACAACATTTGATGTGTTCAGTAGTATCTTTAAAAATAGTGGGCCAGTAATACCCTGCTCTGAGGATAGCATGAGTAGTAGCTAAGTATGACCCGTGTGTGGTTCCAAACTTATCATGTAATTCTATTAACACCTTGTCTGCTTCTTGCCTTTCTAGGCATCTAAGATATATCCCTTCATAGTTCTAGAAAAGAATTCCTCCTTTTATCATGTATTTTTGTGATCTTATCTTCAAGGCTCTCCTTTGTGAGGCTTGTAACTTTGAAGGATATCTTCTAGTAATCAAGATATGCCTGATATATGAATACCATTCTCTAGTTTCCTTTGTATTTATAACATATTGTTGGCTCATGATGTTAGGATCAATTTATGATATCATCTGGCTCAGGGCTTGTCCTCTTACTAATTTCATGGGTGTTATGTCCATATCATATTCTTGGAGGATAGTTATCCATTTAGCTCTTTTTTCACTTGGTTCACTTTACATTAAAAGCATCTTTATTGCTGCATCTGGTACTACGACAACTACCTTACTTCTCAAGATGTAATGTCTAAACTTCTTGACTGCTTGGACCAGAGCAAGTGCCTGTCTTTTGACATCCATATATCTAAGCTCTGCATCCCTGAAAGGGCAACTCATGAAAGCTATAGGATTTTCTTCTTTAGCCTCATTTCTTTGTGTTAGTACTACTGCAGACGTATGCTCTGAAGCAAATGAGTATATGTAAAAATATTTGGTATAGTCTGGACTAATCAGAATAGGAGCATCAGATATAGCTTTTTTGATATCTTCAAAAGCTACTCTGGCTTCAAGTGTCCACTCAATTTTAGCATCCTTCTTGAGCATTTCATTCAATGGTTTGACAATCTCTGCAAAACTAGTAATGAATTTTCTAATGAAATTGATCTTACCAAAATAAGATTTGAGCTCTTTCTTACTCCCAGGAAGCTGTATCTTCATGATTGATTCTACTCTCGCAGAGTCAATGATGATCCCATTCTCTATTATCAGGTGACCTAATAACTTCCCTGTGGTTACCCAAATATACATTTCTTAGGGTTTAAGGATATTCCATAATGTTCACACTTCTTTAGTACTTTCATGAGGTCTTCTACATGATTCCCTCTCTCTTTAGAGAAAACTATCAAGTCATCCATGTATATGACTATGCATTTACCAATTAACCCCCTGAAGGCTATATCCATTGCTCAGTGAAAGCTAGCCCCAACATTTATCAAGCCAAAGGGCATGCACCTATAAGCAAATATTCCCCACTTAGTGGTGAATGTTGTCTTCAATCTATCTTGTCTACCATCACTTGGTCATAACTTGAAAAACCATCTAAAAATGACATCATCTTTGCACCATTTACTATCTGCAAGACCTCATCTAATGAGGGCAAAGGATAATTATCCTTTTCAGAATCTCTATTTAAATTTCTGAAGTCTACACACAACCTAATGTCACCATTCTTCTTCCTTATAGGGACCAAGTTAGCCACCCATGTAGAATGTCTCACAGGGAATATGATTCTGGCATTAAGCAATTTCTTCACTTCTTAAAAAATGATGGGCTCCAATAAAGCATTAACATGTCTCTATTTTTGTCTAAAGGGCTTGACATCTAGCTTTAATGGTATAGTATGAGTGATGATTGAGGTATCATAAGTTTTTAACTCATCATATGTCTGGGTGATAACATGGATATAGTCTTTAAGTGCTTGTGTTATCCCTGTGATTTCTTCTTATGTACACACCTTTCCAATCAGGTCATTCCTTTTTTCTTCATCATGTCCTATGTTGACTAGTGAATATTCTCCTCCATTTGCTTTAGGGAGATCTTTCTGTTTCAGCATGTTATCTAAATCAAATGCTCTTTCTAATTCTATCATTCCTTTAGGAATCTTGTTACTAGGCAGCTCCATGATCTCTTCTTCTTCCCAGGTATGATCTTCCACATTTATTTCATCTATGATTTGTGTATCAAACACATCTCTATTTGATATGAAGTATAAAATGTGTTAGTCATCATCAAACACTTGAAGGTTAATGACATTATCTGGTACAGAGGGTACTGACACTAATTTAACTAAAAATCTCTTCAAACTAGATATGGATAATGGCTCCAAAGTACTCGCGGCTTGGGCCAAGGCATCTGCCCTGTGATTTTGTTCTCTAGGAACATGGGTGATGTTAAATGCATCAAAATCTTCTATCAAATCCCATACCCTATGTCTATAATTGGACAACTTCTTGTAATTACAAGAATATATGCCCCTTACTTGTCTTACTACTAATTCTGAGTCTGCATAAGCATGCAGAATCTTTACTTTCTTTTTGAGTGCAAACAATATCCCATGAATCAGAGCTTCATATTCTATCACATTATTTGTGCATGGGAATTGTAATCTATACGCTGCCAAGTAGGATTTACCAGCTGGATCAATAAGGTCTATTCCTACTCCAGCCCCTTGTTTTGATTTGGATCCATCAAACCTGAGGATCCATGGCTTATCTTCAGTTAAAGGTTTGCCTAGACCTTTTCTTTTTTTTTTAGCTCTAGCAGCTGCACCACTTGATATCCATCTTAATTTTGGTGTTTCAATATTCTTAAACTTCACCTTATCTGACTGATGTGAAGATGATATTCCTTTTTCTTCTTTGTCATCAGAAGGAAGATCTTTTGAACAAGGCATCATCTACTTTTCCAGAATATGCAAACATAAGGAGCAAGTAGTCTCTGAATGTGGTTCTTCATGTAACTTGAACCATCCCTCAATTAAAACATCTTGTGGGGAAGTGTATTGATGTATCATCCTCTAAATTTGTTTTGATAAAAATTCCTCAAACTTGGTCAAATTACTATCCCTATCTTCATCAGATATTTCATAATCTGATTCAACCAAACAATCAGTTCCTGGGGTGATATTCTTGTTACTCTTAGAATTACTTTCATTGCACACCAATATCGCATCTATCCTCTAAATGGGACTTTCATCATGATATGTTCTTTCTTCTATTTCTACAGATGACAGACGAGAATCAATATCACTGGCACTATCTGTAAAGCTTACCATGGATGATGATGATGCTTTCTCATTGCATGCTTGTTCCAGTTCCATCATATCTAAGAAAGCATCATAGGTCTTTTTAGAATGTGCTTCTTCATGTAACTTGCACCATCCCTCAATTAGAACATCTTCAACAGACATTTTTCGCAAATGGTAGCCTTGCATTTCTTTAGAGAAGTACATTTCAAAGTTTTTAAAGTGATCCACTTCTATCTCATTTTTAGAACTACAACTAGACTCTATAATTATTCTATCATCTTGGAGATTGTCATTATGAACATGAACATCATACATGAGGATCTCCTCTATCTTGACAGTCTGGGGTCTGGTGGTATAGACTCCGGGTTCAACATCTACATACATGATCTCATTGGTTTTATTGTACTCAATGATCATATGTTTCATGTGAGATTTAGCATATATCCTTATTTGGTTAGGTATTCCTTTTTAAGGTAACCACATGTGACTAAAATCAATGGACATGTATCCATTGAGTGTTTTTGACCAATCCCTGCTGAGAAACATCCCATATGTGTCTGGTATATCTACTACCTAGATACCGATGTAGTATTGAATTCTTGGATTTGATGCTAACTGCATATGGATGCGAGTCAATTCTCCTACAACACTCACCTCTATTTTGTCTAACTGTGTTACCTTCTTTAGTGACTTGGTAGGATGTAACCCTAAGGCATTACATATGGATAAAGGCATTACATCAGTAGATGCACCTAAATCTACTAAGCAATTATGCAAATTCTTACTAAACATCCTTATGGTAAGGAGAAAAGGAGGTGATTCAATTTTATCTCTGTAAAGAGTCATGTGTGGAGTTTCTGCAGCTTGAACAGTGGCTAGAATTTTGTACTTAACACTAATATCCTTAGTGGCATGATCTTTATTCAAAGTCTGATTTGAGGTATGATTATCCTCTTTTGGAGCAGGCTCATCTAAAGATTTCATGAAGGCTTTTTTAATAGCTGGGGTTTTGAGTAGTTCTGACAATGACAAACTAATTTTGATCTTTTTCATTTCATCTGCTAAGTATGTGACCAATTTCTCAGAATCAGGGGATTGATTACCAGTTTTTGGCACTGCATTTTGTGGTGCTAAGTACTAAGCATTAACTTTAGGAAATCTAGGGTTATTGCTTGCCTTAGGATCAGGAGGAGTGTTAAAATTATTTGGAGGCAAGGATGTAGTCAAAGGACCAGTAGGTTAGTCGGAATTATTCCTTAGGTTGTAGTTATGTCTACCCTGATACTGCTGCTGATAAGTATGCACCTCTTCATGTTCAATGGATGGCTCATTTTCATCTTCAAATGGAAAAACATAATTGGTTTCAAAAGCCATAGTTGACTCTTCGCATGCTAAGGTGTAATTCTCATGAGGTGACATTATCTACTGATGAGGATGATTGATGAAACTTTCCAATACAAGAGAAGAATCATATCCACAGAGGACAATTTCATTTCCTTTAACATAAGGTGGATTACCTATAGTATTAGATACTTCAGCTTGGAAAATATTAGCTGCTATCCTAAACTGTGGACAATCTAGCTTTGCATGAGCATTGGTATTATCTATCCTACACTAGTTTGTAAGGGCTGCTTCTGCCAGGTTCACTCTAGTGGTCTGCTTAGGTTCACTAGAATGCTGATTATCTAGGGGTGATGGCAGAGAACCATTGTTCGGCCTAGTGTTCCACACTCTAGGTTATCTAGGGGTATTATTGTTACAATTGTTGTTATTATATCCCCTATTAGGATAACCAGATCTATCATTGGCATATCCTCTATTCTGATTTGGTTGAGAATAGAAATTTTGACTCCTTAGATGAGTGATCTCAGTCATCAATTTCCTCAGTTGTGCTGATATCTCTTTAATTTCTTCTTTTTCTTCCTAGACTTTGGCTACTACATTCTGTGCTTGGGGTTTGAAGGAGGAGCCATTATTATTGTTATTAGTCTGTTCTACAACCTGAGGTACCTGTATATGTCTTGGATACTACACCATTTGACCATTTCCATTTGGAGGTGGCATGATGCTAAGTGGAGGTACCTGTAAAGGGCTTGGCATTACTACTGGAGGTATCATAGCTCCATTGGTCTATTGTTGAAGAGGATATGTAGGATAAGCAGGAAGTGTAGGAAATGCAATATTAGGTGTGGGAGCAGGAATCAACTGTTGATTGACTTTTACAGCTTCCTCAAAAGCTCCTACCAAGGTTGTGACACTAGGATGTGTTCTCCTGGTAAACATAGAAGTCAGAGGATCTAATGTTGAGTAGTATATACTCCTAGCAGCTTCATCTACTACAGTATAGGGAGTTACTAGTTTTGAGAGCATCTTTTGGAATCTTGCATTGAAATTGGCAATAGGTTCTCCTTCAAATCTCTTGATTGTGGCAAATAGATGTTAATTCATTGAAGGATCTATAGGTATTTTGAATCTATCCTTAAAGGGTTTATCCAAGGCAGTCCATGAGCCAACTAAACCTTGACCAAGACTGATATACCAATTATATGCTTCTTCCCCTAAGGAAAATGGAAATAATCTGCATACCACATCCTGATGTTCAATTCTTGCTCTACAACAGGATTCCTTGAATGTTCTAATGTGATCATCAACATCCTGATATGGATGATATTTAGGACAAATCTTGTCAGGGTTTTTAGGTAAAGGATGATATGCAGTGAAAGTTAGAGGTGACTCTGCAGCAAAGAGTGACATTGTGACTGGTGGAGGTTGGATTGGGGGCATTACAGGTGGTCCTGTAGGTACTTGCAACCCGATAGGAGTTATTGGAATGTGTTCTAGTGAAGCTCCTGATGCACTAGAACCAGGAGAATGATGAATATCTACTGTTCTAGGTTTGAGTCCCTGAATAGGCAATTCCTCAAAGAGTCCACTGGATCTGGACCTGGTATTTGGCCTGAGAGCTAGGATTTCTACAATTTAAGAAAATTTAGCTTGTTTGCTATAAAGGTCAACTAAAACACACGTGAAAAGGATGTATTTATGATCAAAATCTAAAATTGATGGGATATTTATGCAATATTTGCAAAAATGATGCAAATATGGGGTGATGTGAGACTTTAGACACGGGCATCAAGATATTAGATATCTTAAGTGAATTACTTCAAAGCTTTAGTAAGAAGACATGAAAGAGGACTTATCTTTCAAGGATGATAATGATCGACTACAAAGATTAAAATATTTATGCTTGATTTTGAAAACTTTGTGATGGATAAGCATGAATAGACTCAAAACAACAAATCTTTGTAAAAAAACTTGAAGTACAAAGCTGCGTGAATATTACCTCTTCTTCTGCGTCATCAAATCACCTTTAGGCGACGGAGATGACCATTTCCTTCTAGCACTAATTTATGTTGATGATGATTATTAGTCATAACAACATGCATAAAAATTTGCACAACAAACCTTTATTATCTTGTAAAGTACGATTAGCTTAAGATAAGTTGATGACTCCAAGGCTCCATTGATCAGGTCATGATCGTCTGACTCAGAGGTTGATGTGACATGTTGTTTTCCATTCCAAAGGGTTTTACTTTTGCCTAGGTGATCAGTATGGCACTGTATTCTGTAAATTCACTCCATACAGGGGTTAATCTACTCTATTTGCAAAGATTACTGTGATATTTGTAAGTTAGATCAATTCTTCTGATCATTGATCATTATGAACTTACACATTCTTCTATACTGCATATTTATTTCAATGATGTGTCTACAAGTGGATATTTATGTGTTCCTCATGGATATTTATCTATATTTGCATGATATTTATCAATTTGACATGCTTCCATTCAAAATATGCTCTATATTTTCAATTGCCTATGGGATATCTACATATTTCATGTTTATTTGCTTTTGGTTGTGTGTTATTTGCAATTATGAAGATGATCTCTAATAAAATTCAAAGAAATTTAAAAGAATACTTCTAATTTTAGTGAACCTTTAGTTATTGAATCAGATACACACAAGATACATTCATGGAGAGAAGAAATCAAACCATAAGTTCCATCGCTAGGTATGGTTGATGCTAACTTCAAAGGAACAAGGAATGAAAACAATATATGCAGACTGAAAAGAACTCCAAGGGACACAACTAATCAATGCATATATCTAGATTCCACTCATAGATTACTCAAAATTTACAATGATTTGTAATCAAAATAGCTTCTCTTTCATTAAGTATGTAAAACATGTATATTCACAATAACTTTGAAATAAGTTCTAAATTCTTCAACAATCAGATTTCAATTAAGTTTTGAATGACTTAAAGATTGCACCCCTACACCTTTTATAGAATAAGGTGAGGATGCAGTTACAATTGACCAATGGTCAAGATTTATCCATTTAGATCAACACCTGACAATCCTCCTATGACTTAGTCAACTTTTTCTCCCGTGGCACAGGTTGCCAGCTGGCAAGCATCTGTATGACCCAGTATTTATATGTATCCCATGCATATGTTCACTTAGTGATGCATCTACATTTACTCTTCATGTCCTTCTTGCTCATCGTTCTCTTCATCTTCATCACTTTCATTATCACTATCACTCTGATAAACATTCTCTTTCATGTGGACCTTTACTGTTGTCCTGATATGTTCATATTATTGCACTATTTTATCAACCTCTCCCCCGTCTTGGATTTTAGCTTTTACTATTGCATGTTGATGAGATTAGAACTTAGCCTTGAGAGCTTCCATTTTTCCTTTCATGCTATTTAATGTCTCATTGTATGCCTCCACTTTAACCTTCATTCTGATAATTCTATTCATTACCTCTTCAGTCAAGTGGGTGAGAGGGTCATCTGCTACTGGCTTGAAATTATCATGCAGAGCCTTAATAGCAAAATCTGCATCTCGAATCTCAATTTTACCTTCTATTTTCCCTTCCAAGGCTTCTAGGATTTCTGCCTCATATGCCATCATGCTATGTACCTTGACACTGATATCCCTGAGCTTGCCGTTGCACTTCTTCAACACATCACATTCAAACCTGATATCTTCATACCATATACCTATTAGCAGGGCAGTATTATTGTCTAATACCTTATTACTTATCAGAATTTGTGAATCAATTCTCTTCATCTCACTTAGAGCACTCAGGTCCTTTTCCAATTGAAATGACCTTCTTGTGTCATTCCTCATTTTCTCCACCTTCCTCTTTAGGCTACTCAAAGAATTCCACCTCTGTAGAGAGGTTCTCAATACTTCCTCAACCCTAGTGAGCACTGAAAACATCCATTTTTCCATCACCATTATTTCATGTTTCATCAGGTCCAATTTGGTAACCTCCTCCTATGATATGATAGTCAATGGGATTGCAGGATCATCTAGTGTATGATCACGGTTAATTAACCCTTTTATGAAAGAACGCAATTGAGCAATGTGCTCCTTATGTACTTTATTTTTCTCCTTTTCCTTCTTCACCCTTTGGGTTAAAGAATCAATAATATCCTTCCCCTCTTGACCTTCCTGGTCTTCAGTAGCAAAACCCAGATCAACATTTGTGATTTGGAATTCCTCCAGGCTTATTTTGCCTTTTTCCTTTTCAATTTTGGGAAGGGCTATCTGTACGGTTCTTCTACTTGTGGTAGGATCTCTTTTCATAGCAGATGTTAACCTGGCCTTCCTCCTTGGTTTCATCATGCTCTTAGCAAATAGGGTAGAGACATCAAACTCTTGGACTTCTAACACTTGTTCTATATGTATTTCTTTTCCTAGCCAATGAGGTACATCACCTCTAGATTCTTGGTGGCCCTTGTTTATATCACGGGTCTCCAACACTCTAGTATTAGCTTATATCCTTGGTGGAGAAGGTACCTTCCTAATTTCATCCTCATGTAGCTCATCATGAGGGGGATCTTGGTGGAGTTCTTCTTGTTGAGGGGCTGCCTTTTGCAAAGGAGAATCCTGTGGAATATCTACATTTTGATCATGTGCTTCATTATGTGATCCTCCCTTTGGATTTTCATCTTCTTTGTTATCTTTGTCATCCTATGGAATATTAACCTCTTGGGAGGACTATGTATTCTGCCCTTGAGGGTCACCCTAATGATGGGTCATTTTTTGTTCTCCACCCAGTGCATTGATATCTTGTGGCTTGGGGTCTTCCTGACCCTATTTGTCTTCTATCATTGGGACTTCTCCCGAATCTCCCCATTCGGTATGTAATGGAGATGTGCTTTGTTCCTTATGAACTTCTTTGAGTAACATCCCTTGATCCTCTTTATCTTGAGGCAATGATGAACCTCCCTGAGCCTAAGCAACACCAATGTCTGATATGCCCTGATCACCCCCACTCTTCTGTTGGACTTCAGGTATTTTTGGTTCTATGGGTGTCTCTTCCTATTGATAACCTTGATCAAGAACAATACTATCCTTCTCTGTATGCTCTACCACTTTAGTCCTTTTAGGTTCCTCAAGTGCACCGTCATCCCTTATTGGGCTTATATCACCCCTATATGCTAAGTCTTTGACTGCAAGACTAGTAACATGATCAATCAAATTGTCTAGCCTTGTCTCTTGGACTGCTCTTTCTGGTGTACCTTGTTTCACTTCCTCTGTTTGCTTTACTTCTTCCAACACCCTCATCTGGGCTAATGGAGTTATATGAGGATTCATTTGGGTGTTGGCAACTAGAGTTTCCATATGTTGAGTGGTCACCTGTTGGATGTTGGGATAGGTGTTGTACACGTTGCATAATATTGTACTATTTTATTTGGTTACCACTTGTATAAGTTGTATTGTAACATTGGGTTAGTTATTTTGTGTGTGGGACATATAGAGTAATTAATTATTATTTGTATTATTTGATTAATTGGGAAAGGTTAGTACCAATAGTCAAATGTGGGGTCAAGTGGTTTTATAAGTTAATGGTATTGTGTTACCATGGTTTTTTGGGGCACATGGTTTTATCCAATACCACAAGTTGTATTTGTGTGAGCTTGGTCTATAAAAGCAAGCACATAGTTAGTGGTTTGGGTAATGTTGGCTATTTCATTGTAGGTGGACTGGAGGTTTGAGAGAGGTTGTCATTGTATTGAGTTCTCTCCTGTAAGTGCATATTGTGAAGCATGGTAGGTGATGTGTGGATTCATGCTTGTACACATGGAGGTTGCATTGGAGGTGCTTGATGGATTTAGGGTATTCATGGAGGCTCAGATATTGTATTGTAATCTTTTATTGCTAAATAATACATGTGAGCATGGATGCTTTTGGAGGCTGGGTTTTTCCCTGCAAAGGGTTTTCCCAGGGTATATCTTGTGTTCCTTGTTGCTTGTTCATTGATCTTTTGCATTATGGTTTGTTTTAGCATCTTCTTTCTCCTATTGGGTTATGTGGAATTGGTTTAAATAGACCTGCAAATTCCTAACAGTTGGTATCAGAGCCATGTTTATGGTTGAGGGAGGTGTGAGCTCCCTAGATGTGTATAAGCCTTGTGTGTGTAGATCAGGTGCAAAATGGAAGCCATGGCAATGCATGTAAGGATTTGGGACACTACAAGGTTTTATACAGGTTGTATTGTAGATTGGGGGTTTTGGGTATTGGTGATTTACTGTGCATGTTGCAGATCGGGTGATTGAAAAATCATGGCTGAAGAGGGTTTCCAGGTTTTGGCTTCATGAGGGTTTTGAGGAGGAACTTCTACAGATGACCTACTGGGACAAAACAAATCTCGCCATTGAGTCTAGGAGGCCTGAGAAATGAAAAATCATATAAAATTCAACCTATTTCAGCTACAGGAGCAAAATGCAAAATTTGAAGCCCCCCTGGTTCGTTGGTACCGCCGTATGACCATCGCAGTGTGCAGAGGTACGCTGAAGAGAAAAAATTTCCTGTGCATGTCAAAAATTTTTATAGTTTGTTGAAAAATCAAAATAAAATTTTTTAACTATAGGCGATTCAAAAAAAAAAAATCAAGATTGAAAAACAAAAGAAAAATTAAAGTTGTAGAGGGGGACGGTACCACCATACCCCCCATGCGCAGGCTGCAGATCTTGTAGGGTACCGGCGGGTACCGCCGGTGTACGCCAGTTGGCCCCACCGGTCCCCCTTCTCTTCCGTCACCCAAGGAAGCCCCCACGGGGCTATTAAAACTTGAAATTTGTTTTTATTTAAAACCTTTGTTTAGAAAGGTGTGGGGTTGGCCCGTATGGGCTTAAAAGATTTTTTATTTCATTAAAACCTTTAATAAAGGTACGGTGGAGGCTTTTTTATGACATCAATAAAATTTTTGTTTTAAAGTTTTTAATTTGGACTTTATTAAAATATTTAAACCTCCTTTTGAAATGTCTTTGGAGTCCATGGAGAAATATAAGGCAAATTTGAAACGTTTTTTTTACCTACGCCGGTCAAAGATGAAGATGCAAATTTGAATGCCACATCAGCAGCCACCTCATTTGCCCAGTCAGTAGTGATGACATCAGCAATGACGTCATGCCACGTCATCAGGGTACAAGGGCCCACCAGGGGTCCAGTTTTAGCCCTCGGAGTGCCGTTTCTTCCGGGAGGCATAACTTTCACATACGATATCAGTTTTGCAACTTCTTATAGGCATTGGAAAGCTCTCTCTGAGAACTACACAGTGGTATAGGTTTCATGATCAGATTTTTCTGTTTGTGTCAGAATTTGGTGTTTTAAGCCAGCATTGCTCCGGTATAGTTTTATGCTCATAACTTTCGCATACAGAGTCAGATTTTCAATTTCGGATAGGCGTTGGAGAGCTCTTGCAGTGTACTACAATTTGGATCATATAGATTTTTAGTTGGATTTTTAGTTGGTATACAGAGAGAGAATTGTACTTGTTTGATCACTTGTGGGAGCCTGAGGTTCAGAGTGCATTTACGAGTGCATTCAGATGGATTTGTTGGCACAAACTTGTGGGAGTACATGTTGCTATGAGACCATCAACACGGTATAGCAAGTTATCAGATTTGGTGCTTCCTAATATAGGTTTACAGGTGTTTTCAAAGTTATGACTTTGATGGAGACAGGTACAGGTTGTCTTTTGGTTTGAGGACATGGTTGATACTCGTGTGAGATTTGAAGTCTCATTTCAGTGGGAGTTGAGTATAGGTACAACGATGATGATGATTATGGTGTCATGGATATGCAGGCACACTTTTGCATTGGCATGACATGATCATGTATGCTATTGATAGGTATGGGCTATGATGTTTGATTCATGATTATAGGTGGTGTTGTGGTGTTGTTTTAGGGGATTGTTCTTATCTCTTGGATGTTTGGTTAGTTCCTTGACTATGGTATTCATTTGTGGACTTGTTAGCAAATCAAATCTAGAGTTGATTTGGTGTTTAAGTCTTGGAGTCTACAGGTTATCTTCTTTGATATCTCAGTTTGCAGTTTACTAGTGTGATGATGAATTTGTATGTTACGTCTATTTTGGATCTACGAGTTATGTAGTTTTGTGGATTAGCTATCCCTTGGCTACATTGGGATGACTCAGATGTGGACTATCTTTATCCACCAGATTGATTTAGTGTTTATGCAGATTTCATTAGTTGGCCTTGTTTGTGGTCATTTGTACATTGGTATGTTGCTTTGCAATAAGAGGATGGATAATTAGAGTGCCTAGTTAGTTGGTTGTTGGGACTTGCAGCATGTTTATCACGATGTCATGGAGAGCTTGGATACATGCTCTATCTTAGCTTTTGATAGTGATGGTTTTATCTTCCTGTTTGGATATTTTGGTTCACTAGACCTTTTGGGCGCTGTTGATGTTATAGTGGGATTCCTTGATTGGTTTGGGGCCATGGATAATCTTCATTTAGGAGATGGTTATTTTGTTGTCATGGATTTAGGAGATGGTTATTTTGTTGTCATGGATAGCTCGGTATCACAGTTTAGTGGGAGCTTTGGCAGCATGTTGGATTCATCATACATGATGGATGATCTTCTGCAGTAGATGTTGGTGTCATGGAGGAGCTCTTGGTTATGAGAGTTTCATTGACATTTTCAATTCAGTTGTTAGTTGATGGTTATCTTCATATGATTGGAGATGTTGACATCTTGGTTTACCATGGAGGACTCCTTTGAGTCTTTGGTTGAGGTGTTGGATTATGATTTGTCAGTATGACATGTTTATCCTTGATTTAGAGATGATATTATGTCATGGTTTACTCTTGATGCTAGCTTAGAGTATTGGCATGATACAGGTTCTTTTGAGACAGGATGTATGCATCATTGTACACTTTGTTGCATATGATCTTCTTATGAGAAGATGGTTAGATCATGATGTCACAATGGGATTCTTATGCAGATGTGCAATAGGTACATTAACAATGATCTTGTTGGTTCTCTTGGTATTGAGTACTTTGGTCATTTGCTTGATTACTTCATGATGGTGCTATGCTGCATTTGGAGTTTGGCATGTATTGGTCAGTTACAGGTGCTCATGGATACTTAGTGACTTAGGTGAGGCTAGAGTTCTCTTGTGATTAGAGACATTTGTTGAGATGGTTACTCTTTGGAGGTTTCAGTAGATAGACCGAGGAGCCTTACACCTAGATATGGACATGAGTTCATTATGGACCTAGAGGAGTTTGTTCTTGGAGAGAGTCATTATGGCTTGGTGTATCTATGAGGTATTGCCCATCCTTTTAGATGTGTTTTACTTTATGTTTCATCTTCTCATAGATATAGATCTTGAGCTACAGTTATTGGTTCTGGAGGGTTTAGTTGAGGGATGTTAGCATTGCTATCTTCTTGTTCATATGATTTGATTTATCATGTTCATTATGAGGAGTTTAGGAGATGTGATTGGGCTTATTCTTGGTTATGGAATAGTTATGAGTTTGGTCTACTTTGATTAGAGAGGCTTACATCCATGTTGGTTACATGTTACATATGTTCATTTGATCTTATGAGATTAATGGTTGGGTGTTGTTGAAGCTTTTCATTTGGGGTTGTAGAGGAGATCATACTTGGCACAGCTTAGCACTTTGAAGTGTTTTTAGGACATTATGATTTACAGGTTTTCTCTCTTTGTCTTATGGCTACTTCCTGGAGGATCATGTTGATATGGTTGGACTTTGGGAGAGTTATGGTGACATGTTCGAGAGTATGCAACAATTTATCATGCATGTGTGGATCATTCTTATTGTTCTTGATACTACATTGGCTTGTTGATTAGCCACACCTTGGTTTGAGTGTTGATTGATAGACTTAGTATGCCTTGGATCTATTTTTAGATTTGACATTACCCATGTAGTGGGAGTTCCTGGATGTATATGTTCTTCATTGACATGTTTTATTCATGGAGCTTGTTATTGCGGTATATGGGTTGGATATGTTGTTGGCATGAGTTTATTGATGTTGTTGATACCTATGAGGTATGGATGGTTGGATGTATTAGCATATGTTGTGGATGCTATTTCCAGTCATGTGAGTTTTTTACCTTTTGACAACAGCTTGGAGCCTTATGTTATCACTTGGATTTGATGCTTACGTTCTTTGGATTGGTGCATCTTGAACTTGGCATGTTCCTTTTCTTCCATAGGTGGCACGTTGGAGGATGATAGGAGTTCTTTCTTGAGATGGTGGTCACTTTTCTTTGTTGCAGGTATCTTGATGGAGCACGCGAGCATTCTGGAGATTCATGTGATTTCATGTTTACCTATGATGATGTATTTCATGTATTGATCCTTATGCAATGTATACAACAAGTGGGAGAATGTTGGGATAGGTGTTGTACACCTTGCATAATATTGTACTATTTTATTCGATTACCACTTGTATAAGTTGTATTGTAACATTGGGTTAGTTATTTTATGTTTGTGGGACACATAGAGTAATTAATTATTATTTGTATTATTTGATTAATTGAGAAAAGTTAGTACCAATAGTCAAATGTGGGGTCAAGTGGTTTTATAAGTTAATGGTATTGTGTTACCATGGTTTTTTGGGGCACAAGGTTTTATCCAATACCACAAGTTGTATTTGTGTGAGCTTGGTCTATAAAAGCAAGCACATAGTTAGTGGTTTGGGTAATGTTGGCTATTTCATTGTAGGTGGATTGGAGGTTTGAGAGAGGCTGTCATTGTATTGAGTTCTCTCCTGTAAGTGCATATTGTGAAGCATGGAAGGTGATGTGTGGATTCATACTTGTACACATGAAGGTTGCATTGGAGGTGCTTGATGGATTTAGGGTATTCATGGAGGCTCAGATATTGTATTGTAATGTTTTATTGTTGAATAATACATGTGAGCATGGATGCTTTTGGAGGCTGGGTTTTTCCCTAGAAAGGGTTTTCCCAGGGTATATCTTGTGTTCCTTGTTGCTTGATCATTGATCTTTTGCATTATGGTTTGTTTTAGCATCTTCTTTCTCCTATTGGGTTATGTGGAATTGGTTTAAATAGACCTGCAAATTCCTAACATTGGACCACCTCATCATTAGATAAATCTACTGTATCATCTAAAGAGAAAGGAACCCCCTTACTTGTCCTGAGCATTTCTCTTGTTTGCTCCTCTTCTTTCTCAGTTTTAAATTTAATTATTGTGGGAAGAGGAACATCATGCTATAGTTCCTTCCTAAAAACTTCACCACCTACTCCTCTCAACATGAGGGGGTCAATATGGACATCTCCTGATGCAGAGGCACCCACACTAAAACCCTGACATACAGCATGTATGTCTATGCATTACTTATCATGCACCCAAACCTAAAACCTGTCAGCATCATCATATTTTCTCTGTTGACCGATATCCTCCTGCAGATAAACCTTTGACCTTTCACCTATCAGCCGCATCATCATATTTGGCGAACACAATTATCCTCCTGACGATCACTATTCACCTTACCGCCAAACTCTATCTGCAACATCATGATGTTCGGCATCATCTACACCTTTTATCAGTAGGATATAAAATATCAGGTTCCTCCCATATATCCTGATGACGACAACCTCATGTACCTCTCCTCTGATGCTTACATCACCCTGATATTCGACCCGCTTACACAACCAGCATCAGGATATAACTTATCGGGTCATATTGAAACATCTTGATGATAATACCCAACTTTATGCACTTGATGAATATTCCACCAAATATTCCTCCTGCGATCCACTGATCTCCCACCTATACACCTAGTGTTAATCTCCTATCGCCAAGACATGAACTGTCAGCGAACACTTCGCACTGAGCACCTTGATATCCTACACCTATGCCAAAACACTTTTCATCGGCAGGATAAACTTTTATCGGGTGATATTTGGAATGTCCTAATGACAATGACGTCACATACACTGTCACTCTCTCCCCGATATCCTTGCTTATCGGCCAAACATAACATTGTCGGCCTACGATGGAAATGTCAACCCGATCTACTAACTCACGCCGATATGCTCTTCGTCGGCAACACCTTGCTATTGTCACCTAATGCGCATTCACCTTATGCGATCTACTGCATCATATTCACAAATATGCAGCTGATGCCTGATGTAACTATAGGATATACATAGAAATATCCTGATGATGCAGATGCGATGAATACACCAATCTTAGTGGATTTTCACCGTTCTGATCCACCGAACTTCCTGGGGTGACCCGATCCACTTCCTGGATGATCTTCCAGACTCCAACAACCTACGCGACCTAGCACATACCCATGCTAGGGCTCTCAACACCTTTGAATTGCGATCCTACAAACAAACAGAAAATGCAAACGAAAACCTAAACTACTGTACAGTCCCATTCCACCGATTCAACGAATCAATGGGTGGAATGGATAAATGAATCCATACACCCACCAGAACCACAATTCGATTACATAGTGAGATCCAAATAGAGAAATGACACAACGGAATCTCTTTATTGCTTGCAGAAAAGATTACAACTAACTATCTCATAGACTCATAAATTAACTCTCCATTACAGAATTGTTCAATATCAGACTCCTAATGAATTCCCAATATCACGATCCCTCAAATGACCCGATCTAGGGCATTTTAACTACTCACCACAGTAGTACTATTTTTGTCTCCAAGCGGCTGGGAACTACAGCTGTTCAACAGACTCTAACTAACTCTAACCAATTGATCTAAAAATAGCATAAATTGGTCAAATAGACCTTATTACATTGAATGTCCAATTAGGACCTTATTGAAAACATAAAACTAAGCATAAACAACTAAATGCCTCATGGAGGCCACTGTGGTTTAGGTGCACCTACACCATACTCCCCAACAGAAAAAGAACTCATGTCCCATGAGTTAGGTTGTGGAAAAATTCCACCTGTACTCTTAGCCATCTCAGTGGTCTAACCTGTTCCAGCTTTATCCTCTGCTGTCTCTTGGTTGCTCCAAGATTTATGAATTGTAACTTGTTGTCTGGCAAGTAAACCCTCATGCCTGGCAATGTAGGCTTTGTTCATGCATACCCTGTGTTTGCCAGTTTGTCATACCAACACCTTTGTCTGAATACCTGGTTGAAGAACCTGAGGAATTGCCTCTTGAACTTCTGCAATGTGCAAATCTATCTTCCTTTCAACTTTTATAGGACAAACAATAGTCCGAACTACAATCACATCCTTATCTTGCCAATCAATCTTTGGCTTCTCATAAACCTGCTGTTTGATCGGTGGCTGACCTCCGTCAGTCAAAACTAAATCTTTCTTCAAACTGTTGTCCTTAACAACTTCTTTCCCTACAGTATCCTCAACTGCCTTTATGCCTGCTACTGTAGGCATCTACACAAATTCCTTCTTTCCCACTAAAATAATTTTTGCTGCCTTCTGTGCTGCAACTTCTTCCTATAATGGCATCAACATAATAGTTTTCCCATCTTTCTTGATGGTGTAGGTATTTGCATACCCATCATACAGTACCCTCCTATCAAATTGCCATGGCCTACCCAATAGTAGGTGACAACATTCCATGGGCAATATGTCACACAAAACTGTATCATGATATGCTCCAATCTGAAAATCAACATATGCATGTTCATATACAAAAAGTGATTGAATATCACTCACCCAAGATACCTTGTAAGGGTGTTGATGTGGAATCCTTTCCAAATTTAGTTTATCCACCATTTCCTGAGATATCATATTGTCTGTTGAACTAGTATCAATTACCACCTTACATACTTTACCTTTGCTCTTGCATGTGGTCTTGAAAAGAGCTTTCTTTGCATCATATCCTTTGATGTCTTCAAGACTGTCCTTCTTAACATCAATGCTTCTCCCTCCTCAGGATATCCATAATTGTCAGGAGTTCTATCTCCTTGATAAGCGGTGGAACTTGGCACACTTTCCTCTACTTTCTCTTCTTGCACAAGTTGTACTCTCTTGTCATTCGTTCTATCATCTCTGGATCCCACCATACCAAAGCATGACCTCCTAACTTGGTCTTTTCTATCTTTACCTTCTGATTCTCAGCAACATCTTCACATTCAAAGTGATTATCAAGTGCAGTAATCCAATCTAGTAACTCATCTTCATTCAAACTTCCATTATACTTGGAAACATCAACCTTTACCTTAGGTTTATCACTCTGCACTGCCTTTAACAATTTTGCAAATCTCTGGTCTTCAGCATTTAGTTCTTCATCTACCTCTTCAAATTCTTCATCAGCATATTCATCTTCTTCTAATTCACTGTATTCTACTTCCCTCTTTTTGTTCTTCTCCAAAGCTACAAGCCTGGCTTGAAGTGCTTCAACAAGCTCCTTCATCTTCCTCATCTCTCTGGCATGTTTTTCCTTCATTTCTTGCAACTCCCTTGTAGTACCATTACCTTTCAGAGGCATTTTGTCAACCTCTCACTTCTCTACCTCTGTCTTCTCAGTGACAGAATCAACACACAAATAGCCCAGACCTTTTGCTAAGCTCTGATACCACTATGATGCAGAGGCACCCACACTAAAACCCTGACATACAGCATGTATGTCTATGCATTACTAATAATGCACCCAAACCTAAAACTTGTCATCATCATCATATTTTCTCTACCGACTGATATCCTCCTGCAGATAAACCTTCGACCTTTCGCCTATCAGTAGCATCATCATATTCGGCGAACATAATTATCCTCCTAACAATCACTATTCACCTTACCACCAAACTCTATCTATAGCATCATGATGTTCGGCATCATCTACACCTTTTATTAGCAGGATATAAAATATTGGGTTCCTCCCATATATCTTGATGATGACAACCTCATGCACCTCTCCTCTGATGCTTACGTCACCCCGATATTCGACCTGCTTTCACAACCAGCATCAGGATATAACTTATCAGGTCAATTGAAACATCCTGATGACAATACCCAACTTTATGCACATGACGAATATTCCACTAAATATTCCTCCCGTGATCCACTGATCTCCCACCTATATGCCTAGTGTTAATCTCCTATCACCAAGACATGAACTGTTGACGAACACTTCGCACTGAGCACCCCGATATCCTATGCCTATGCCAAAACACTTGTCGTCGGTAGGATAAACTTTTATCGGGTGATGTCACATACACTATCACTCTCTCCCCGATATCCTTGCTTATCAGCCAAACATAACATTGTTGACCTACGATGGAAATGTCAACCTGATCTACTAACTCACGCTAATATGCTCTTCGTCAGGAACACCTTGCTATTGCGCATTCACCTTATGTGATCTACTGCATCATATTCACAAATATGCAACTAATGCCTGATGTAACTACAGGATATACACAGAAATATCCTGATGATGTAGATGCGATGAATACACCGATCTTACTAGATTTTCACCGTTCTGATCCGCCAAACTTCCTGGGGTGACTCAATCCACTTCCTGGATGATCTTCTACACTCCAAAAACCTGCGTGACCTAGCACATACCCATGCTAGGGCTCTCAACACCTTTGAACTGCGATCCTACAAATAATCAGAAAATGCAAACAAAAACCTAAACTACTGTACATTCCCATTCCACCGATTCAATGAATCAACCGGTGGAATGGATAAATGAATCCATACACCCACCAGAACTACAATTTGATTACACAGTGAGATCCAAATAGAGAAATGAAACAACACAATCTCTTTATTGCTTGCAGAAAAGATTACAACTAATTGTCTCACAGACTCATAAATCATAGAACTGTTCAATATCAGACTCCTAATGAATTCCCAATATCATGATCCCTCAAATGACCCGATCTAGGGCATTTTAACTACTCACCACAGTAGTACTATTTTTGTCTCCAAGCGGCTGGGAAATCTCTTCAAGCGGCTGGGAACTACAGCTGTTCAACAGACTCTAACTAACTCTAACCAACTGATCTAAAAATAGCATATCTTGGTCAAATAGACCTTATTACATTGAATGTCCAATTAGGACCTTATCGAAAACATAAAACTAAGCATAAACAACTAAATGCCTCATGGAGGCCACTGTGGTTTAGGTGCACCTGCACCATCTCCCCTCGTGGTCATTCTCTGTTTCTTATGTGGTGACATCAGTGGCATCCCCCTCCTTTTCTTGCTTTCTATCAACAAGTCGTCATCTTTAGGTTCTTTATTTAATTGTTCCTCTTCCTAGGGGTCTCCCTCTTCCAATTCATCTTGCAGGATCTATCCTTCCACTTGCATCTCTGTAATCTTAACAATATGCTTTAAAATTCTCTTAGTTTTTTGTTTTTCTGTTAGAGGTTGTGTCGATGATGTAGATGCCTGAGCCAATGTAGATGCACCTACAACTTTAGTGGCAATCCATTCTATTATCACCCCCTTTGGTTCATTTTCACCTTTCTTACCTTTAGGGGGGATCCTCTTTTGTTTTTCTGCAGGTAATCTCTCCCCATTGAATTTTCTCTTTTCAGTGAGGAAATCATCGTATTCCTCATTAGAAACTTCTTGTCTCTTCTTCTTAGTATCAATCGTAAGGGCAACACCCCTTTTCTTTAGTTTGGCTATCTCTGTAGCTACCCAATCCTGGGTTAGTTGGATCACCCCATTCATCAGTTGATATAAGGATATATCCTCCTATTGTGTAAGATCTGGGGCTGATATGGTGTCATTATACACCTTTTTGTCCTCATATTCATTGGATATGATTTTCCCATCATCCTTATGTAGTTGTGCTAGCATCGAGATATAGTATAAGGTTTTGATTTGATTCAAGGTGAGTCTTTGATATTTCCTTCTTCTCACCTTAGCCTCATCATCACAATCGGTCCAAAAGTCCTCTAGATGCTTTTGATGTATCTATTTTCCCAGTACCTTCTGCATCATGCCATAAGGATCATATGATCTGGCCAAAGGAAATGGTTGTAGATACATCAATTCAACCCCTCGATGGCATGTTTTATACTCTCTGAATTTGGGCACATGTACCAGCCCATTGATACTGAAAACAAAACTGGAAGTATCTTCTTTTGTGCCTTATAGGCTTCAACTATGGTAGATACCTACCTAACAACTTCCATCAAGACGGACCAATTAGTAGGGTATCTTGGCAACATAAGAGGTTGTCCCTCAAATCCCTCGATCCTAATATATGAGAAAGTAGCAAATTGGATAAACCATTCTCCATGTCGATAGATAATTTCTTGAGCTTCCATGCTCAGCCTTTTAGTCCTATCCTCCTCCATAGTTCTAACCATATGCATGGAGAATGCATCATTTACTAGTTTATAGTCTTGGAGGTATAGCTTCCTTTGCAATTGGGGATAATGATCCCATATGTGTGCATCATCAGCATCACCACCAACCTTACCCACTTTTTTCAAAGCATCAAATGTTCCTTTATATGCGCAAGAGTACACCACATATGAAGTCTTGTAGAATAAACATGTTTGTCCTCCCAGGCTCCTCATTCCCTCATCCAATGAGTCACTAATTATCTTATCCCATATGGGTTGGTTGTCTGTATATAAGACCATCTAGATGATCCCAAACATCCAATTCTTGAAATTTCTAGCATGAGGCTTGCTAGTCATCCTGCTCAGCAAAGTAATCATATATTGGTACTCATCATCAAAATCAAACTTGTACAAATGCATAGGCAACTTGGCTAAGGTAGTATATGTACTGCTATTTGATCTCCATTGGTACATCCTCTTCCTCGCATTTTTCTTGTTATTGTTAGACTTTGTTTCCAATTTATGCAAGTCCACATTCACTATCTTTTTCCCAACTGGCAAATTGAAAGTGGCAGTAATGCCCTTGATTGAGAAGTCAGCGTATATCCTTCCATGCTTCTCTACTCACCTAGTTTTTGGGTTGTAATTTCTTGCACACTCCACTACCAATTTCGTAGCATCAATAGCATAGGGAAAGCCAGCTGCATGCCACATACCTGAGACAAACACCCCATCCAAAATAGGATTAGCATTATCATTGTCCAATCTTATCGACCATACTGCTAGGTCCGTATCCCCCTGGTGTGTATCACCAATGACTCCGTATTTGAATTGTACCCCCTTTGGTTGCGCAAACATGGGCTTGAGGAACTTCACCTCAAACCTATTTCTCCTGACATCTTCCATGGATTCCTATAATAAACATGATATATTTTACCCTGCGGTGTCCATATGCATTCTTACAGCATCATGTACCTCTATCATGTATGTTTTGTATATTACTCCTTATTTTACCTTTCTATGTATTATCACAAGACCATACCCTAGTAAAGACAAATACTCTACCTGGAATTATAGAAAATGACAATGGGAGGGTTTACAGTTACTTACCTGACAATGCTTTCTTTTGGATTAGATGAGTGATTATGGGGAAAGGCTATAAATGCGTAAGATCACCCATTTTGTTATGTTTAAGGATCTGATCCATTGACATGTAGCTATTGAGGGTTTGACTTTAGAGCTCTGTAATTTCTTGGTTTATCACAAGGTGAATGAAAATGACCTTTGAATTTTACCTTTAAAATAGATCAATAGGACAGATTAGGGTAAAAATGTGCTATCTTGATTAAACCCGTCGATCATTTACATGGAATCCGTAGATGTTGCCAAGTGTTCAATTTGTATTTGTAATCGGCCAGAGTTCACCTACCATATTTAATTGCATTTAATGTTAAAGGAGGGTGATCTTAGAAAGATCAGGGGATATTCAGAAATATGACCCCTCTAGATAATATGACCCCCTTGCTTTTGCGCAGGATAATTAGGTGTGAAGAATCAGGTGATATGGTCAACGTTTGACCATGATGTATATCAGGTCATGGAACTAAGATCAAGAGTATCTAAAATATGACCCCCCCTTTCCTTGGAAAAGATTGGGGTGACATCATCATGTCATCAATGTCGTTTAGTTATCATGTTTTAATGACGCCATCGTCATATTAAGAAATATGATAGATATTGGATATATAACCCCCTCGTGGTTTAGATGGAACGATGATGTCATCATCAGGGTGATTTGTTTCATTCATTGGAATTGGATGAAGTCACCATCATATTGACATAGGGTGATATTCATAAGATGACTGATGTTAGAAGTATGACCCTCTGCCCGGGATATGCGAAGTCCTTCAATAGGTAGGTATTGGCTCTTATTTAAATTTGACGTCTGCACATCGCACACTTGGTGATAATCAAGTGACGATTCTATATCTGGGTGATCTTATCAAATATGACTAATGTTAGAAATATGACCCCTGCTTGGGATATCAGGTTTGACTAAACTTTGACTCAACATAAGTTTCTTCCCTTAGACAATTTTGGGGTGATCTAAAAGACAAACCTACTTGGAATTTTGTGTACTTTCCAACCATGAAGTTAATAATGGGAGCTACTAACTTTGACAACTAACTTCATCATAGTGGAAAATCCACCCTCTTACAAGGTTACATGCATGACTGATTTTACCAAACTGCCCAAAGTAGAAAACAAGCAAGCCATAAGCAGAAAGAAAAGTTGGGTCCCTATTTTGTCAAGGCAAAATGGGGCGTGTTGTGTAACCACACAACAATGCCTCAACATCCTTTAACTAGGACACCCAAGCTTGGATACATCACTCCATGTGTAATACAAGCATGTTAAGCACATTAAGATATGTAAAAAATAAGTTTACTTGATAATATTATGTGTGTAAACATAAGTAGATAAAGTCTATAACATTCCCCCACTATTGTCCCCAAGGGTGGAGACACTAGAGTAAATAGATCATGAATAGTAACAATGTAGATGAATGCTATTAATAGGATTACACATAGGTTTGTCATCAATGGTGATCAAACTAAAGGAACCTATGCCATAATTAGAAGATATAGTGAATGGTCCCAACCATTTGGGATTAAATTTGACTTACAATTATTTTTACAATTTGATTTTTAGGATTTGCCTCAAGGAACAAGTCAACAATCTTAAAATAATGTTGGATTTAATGACTTTATATTATATGTATCTTTCAATTATGTTTTATTGATATGTATATTATCTAATACATGAACACAACATTTATTCAATGTTTTAACTTCTTGTAGTTGTTGTTCTCTATATATATTATCATCATTAATACCATGGAATTATTCTTGTCAAGATCTCTATGTCAAGAGGAATAATGACCTTAGTTCCATAAAATTGTGAGTAAGGTGTGTTTCCCATAGTTGTATGAATGCTAGTATGATAAGACTAAAGATTAGGTATGAGATTTGTATTGCCAATTAGTACCATACTTTTCTACTATTTTTCTTAAAATTTGGTCATTTTGTTATAGTTTTTCTTGCTTTTTACATTATGGATAATATGGAAAAGAGAGACATCATTGAATCTTAAGTTTTTAAATATTCACTCACCTTTTGTAGAAATATGTTCCATTATTGGTGATAATAGTAGAGGGTAAGTTGACAATAAGGGCATGGCACATTGGTTAAAAAATTGGTCTTATTGTCACACCACCAAGGTTCAAACCCCCATTGGGCCATTGATATTGCAAGACTCATGCCCATATTGGGCCCATGAGATCATGGGTTTGGAATACTTGTGTCAAAGTAGTAAAGGCAATAATGCCTTGGGAATAGGTCCTCTGATAGTGGTCTCTCTAGCTTGAGCCAAGCTAAAATTTCCTCAATTTACCATAAAAAATAGTAGGGGGAAAGTCAAATTGAGGAATAAAAATATCCCTGATAAAAGAATAGGTATTAGTATCCATATGAGACATAAGGGGGATGGCTTCAACCTAATTTATGAAATAATTTATAGTAATAATTATAAACATGTGGCCATCAAATGAACCTAGGGAAATCTTGACCACTAACTGTAAGCCCCAAATAGAAACTAGCCAAGAAGAAGTAAAGTATACAACTCAAGAATTGGTACATGTTTAATATTACTATGATTTTTACACATTAGGAATTTTAAACAAAATTGTGAGAATGTTTTCCCATCTTTCTCTAGTAATATCCCATGTGTACCAATTTTTGGACCAATAATGTGGCATTAACTTAATAACTTAACTACCATAGATATCTCCCATGAGCTATCTAAAGGGTGATAGATTTCCCATTGTCATCCAAGAAGCAAAGTAATCACCCATTGTACCCTTCATGGTCAAATACATCCATTATAAATAAATATTTAGTAGTGGTTTTTATTAATATGAATGTAATAATTTTTAGAAAATTTATGTGATAAGACTTATGGGTCAAAATGAGTATATATCATGAAACCATTCTTCTCCTATAAAGATGGTACATATCTATAAATTCATATCCCAAATATTTAGTTCATTTAATTGATTAATAAGTAATTTAAAGTGAGGGGTTTATCATTGAGACTCTTAAGGGAGACCACACTAGTTTTGGCATTAGCACATTCATTATATTTCCATGGAATACCATTGATAGTCAAATGGTCATATGTATTTAGTAATTCTAATACTAGGTGATGATATTGTGCTTGGTGAGAATCCTTATAATTTATAATCACTTGTGATTTTTTGAGATTCTAATTATGATCACCATGTATGCTAATCAATTTAACTTTGACAAATAAGACGACCCAAATACCCACAATTAATATCTCATATTCAACAAAGTTATTAGTACATGGAAAGTCAAGATGAAAGGTTAATGCAATAAAATTTCCTATAAGAGTAATTAGGATTACCCACTCTCTTAAACCCATAATGAATTGTGAGACATCAAAGATCATATTATAAGGAGAAAAAGATTAATATGTAAGATATGTTCATCAATAACAGTTTTGTCAATGGGTGTGTTGTGCCTTGCACACATGCCTCATTTTGCCAAATGGAGACCCCCTCTTTTGCTTTGGCTTGGAGTCTCGACCTTTGTTACTTATGATGATGAGAGGGTGAATTTATGCTTAGAATGCTGGATTTGTTCCATATTTGAGTATTTTGCATGCTTGGAGTCATTTGATGTGATGCATGATTGATTTGGAAGTGTATTGAGTGCTCTTGTGCTTGAAAGATAGTCATTTGTTGCCTTTTGCGCTAAAAATGACCCCAACTACACTTTGCGCCAAAAATAGCCTCTACCAACCTTAACGCTAAATTCACCTCTGACTGACTTCCTTCAAACTACTATTAAGTTGGTCAACACAAAAATCCTCACCGGCAGCATCTATCAAAGCTAGCACTAAAATCATGGTCAATTGACTTTCACTAAAATCATGGTCAACTGACTTGCACTAAAAATGACCTTCATTGACTTTAGTCAGATGGATCCAAAATCCCCGCTAGGTCAGTTGGAGCTGAAATCCCCACTAGGTCAGTTGGAGCTGAAATCCCTACTAGGTTGGTTGGATCTGAAATCCTCACTAGGTCAGTCGGAGGTGAAATCCCCGCTAAATCGGTGATCCCCAAAATCAATGCTTTTTGGTATTTTGGCCTGAAAATTGAGTTTTTCAAGGAGAAAATTAGATTTTCTTGATGGATTTGAATGGTACAACTAGTTGTCACATCATGATGAATATTTTACCAAGTTTGTGTGGATTTTTGGCAGGTTTTACGACAATTAATGCTACTGCACATGAAAAGTCTGTGACCCCTAAAAATCTCATTTTTTTTGCAGAAAAGGCTATAAAAACATGAAACAGAAGTCCCCAAATAGATTCAAATGACCAAAAAAGCTTCCTAAATCAATAAATCGGCCAAATGGGTACTTGAAAATGGTAAAAAACTCACAAAATCATGCAAAAATCATTAGATTTGTGAAGAGGACTATAAGAAGCAACATTGGTAATGGGCTATTTTTTACTGATTCATGACTGCAAATGGGCATATTTTGATTCAAAATGATGGGAAATGATTGTTTAAGATGAAATTGATGCTTGGTCTTGTTGCTTGCAGGTCTAAGAGGACAAAGGAGCCAACTGGAGCCGTCTTGGAAGGATGAACATATAGAGGTACCCTACTGACCCAGAGATGTAGAATTGACATTTTTTCAACCAAATTATTGCTGCACATGCAAAAGGAAGTCAGTATGATATCTGAGATGATGGAGATAGGCCTCAAGAACTTAAAGACATGAAAGATCAAGTCTACTTCATTGTTGTTCCTGTAGATTCAGTCCAATGTCCAAGTGATCCAGTCCAGGATCATAACTCCTATCCATTTCATCAGAATTTAAACTTCTTGGACTCGTTGGAAAGATAATCTAATTATCTAGTTTGAGATACTTGGTTGTTAAGGCTTAATGCCAAGCAATTGATGAAGTTTCGTGCCCCCATTCCACTCTGAAGGCCTCCAAAAATGTAATTTACTACGATGTAGAAAATACCAAAAATTACATTTTTGATATTTTCCCAAAAATACCACTCAAATGACCCTGGACTGGATCACCAAGACATGCATATAGTTATCCCAGTAGTCCAATCATCAAGAATTAGTCAAGAAAGCATCTAGTTGCATACACTTTCACCAAAATACTCCTTTTGATCCAGTTAGCACTTGGAATCTCATGAATCCACATTAGCTCAAGTTTTTGAGTGTCATGTGACTTTATTTTAGCTTTATTAGGCCTTGAAAATTGATTTTTCATCATGGTATCCATTTTTTTTCAAATTCAATGTATTTACAAGCTGTAATTTACCTTTTTCCTAAAGGACAAATGTAAATCTGAAAATGTAACAAACTATTGTACTTCATTAAATGCCATGTAATTTGGACCATTGGTGTTGAGTTAATCTCCACCATCCATTGAAAAACTTGGTATGGTTCCTTTTCTATAAAAGGGCCATCCTTTTCTCTCATTTGTAAGGAGGATTTTGATAATAAAATTGTTGAGACTCTGCCAAAATACAGTCAATATAAAGCAAGTTTTGTAGTTGCTGAGAATTTGTGTTTATGTGTTATCTCATTTTGGTTTTCATGGTTCATATCAATCTGAATTTAATTAGTTGTTCTTTTGCAATGATGGGTAAATCTTAAGATATTTGATGAATGCTTTGGTACATACTATTAGTGCTTGCCGATAGTAAGTTGCTGTGTATAGTTAGCCTGGGCCCTATCATTGAATATCATTCGGTTGCACTCCACTAGTTAAGTTGCATCATTGTCCGGGTGTTTAATGAGTGAATGCAATTTGAAAATCATAAGGATCCTTTGAAGATTGCATCATTTCTTGCAACATTGTGGGTTTCCTATCCTGGTGAAATAGGGAATGGTTTATTGAAATTATTTGTCTATTTGCAGCATTTTACCCCATTGTGACTATCACTTAAGATCTCTTATCCTTTCTCTCTCTCCTTTTCCTTTTGCATTTTATTTATATCAAGTTTGTTAGGTTAGGTTATAAGCAACATCTACGTTACAAATCTGTTGAAAGTATCATAGGGTTTCTGCATACATACTGTTGTCATATTCCATAAACCCTGCATGTTATGTAAGACCCATTGTTGGCACAGCTAGACATACCACTAAGTCATTTCAAGAAAGATAAGACCTAACTGTATTATCCTTGGGGCAGTCCTATCATGGATAGGATACCTTTTTCAAGAGAGGTGTGATACCAGCAATCATACCTACGTTGTTGTGTGCTAAAAACACTATCAACAAGGTGCATGGACCTCACAGAGTGCTTTAGCCAATTGACCAACCATAACTTAATCTCTTATAGATTCTTGCAAGACAAATTAGAAATTAAAATCCATAAGTAGAATTACCCGTGATGTATCCCTACTAGAAATATTATCTTTGGAAAGTATGTAACTTAAAGGGTTTCAAAATTTAACATACAATGTCTTATTTTTTGTGAAGAGTAAACTACATCTAAGCATAGCTTCTCCATAAAAAAAAATATTTCATACCCAATAGTACAATCAAAGTCATATCAATAACTAGCAAAGGAAAATCATCCTTTGGTAATTCCTTATTTAGATCTCTAAAGTTAGTAAAATTTTAAATATGCCCATCATGCTTAGCCATTGGAACAATATTGCAAATCCTTGAAGTGCAAGGGAAATATGATGCCTTTTAGAGTCATCTAGGAATTCACTAATTTTCAAGATTTTTTTATTAGAATCATCCATAAATACATCTAAAGTCCCCCCAACATAAAGCGTTCTCCTATCCTCAATAAATGGTTTGGTAGGTAAATAATCTAATCAGTTAAAAGGATTAGTGATGTAGGAGCATCCCTAGTTCGAGAGTAATCTTGCATCAACTAAAAACATTCAAGCATTTCAGCTTGTTTGCAGTCTAGTTTGTTTCTTTTCATTTTCCAATTCAGTCAGTAACTGTTTCTGTATTTTGGTTTGCATTCTACCATAGTTGCATTTTAGATCTTGCAGAGTAGGACTTAGTATCTAGATTCATTCATCTACATCATATCCAGAATTCAGAGCATTTGGATCAGTTACCAGAAAGTTATTACTATCAAAAGATTGACTGTTTTCTCATAAAAAAGTTTCTTGATAGTCTTAGACATTCAGCTAAAGGAGAAGACTTGCGGAGCATTCCTTGACTTGTGGAGCTTAATTGCACATCATTCAATTATCTTTGGTTCATGGCCAACCTTCCCTGAGATCCACACATCATTCCATTCATTTACAGAGGAATTCTTCATGATTAGGTCTAACCTATCCGTGTACACATGTTACAGCTCTTCATTGGAGTTTGTGACCTCCCTTGGCTGACACGGAAGAATCTTTTGTACTAGAGATGATATATAAGGATGTAATAGATCCCTAAGAAAGTAGTGATTCACATAGTGATAGTTGATTGTTTAGATTTTGCATGAAGGAGCTTCAAATCTATATCTTGTGCCTATTCTGATATTCTAAAATTAGGCCTTTAAGGCCTAATTGTAAGCCCGCATGATGCTGGCCAAATTATATTTGAATTCTATGATATACTGAATGACTGGAACTGCATTTGCTTTATATCATTGAGTTGTTTCCATTTTGTTTAATCTTGTTGCACGGTTTGGATAGTTCATTCTGTGAACCCTCCTACCATGATTGCACCAAGTGGTATCAGAGAAAAAATTTGAATCTTTGAGAGTGAATTGAGTGAAGTTGGAAAAGGAATTCCATAAGATATTGCTATGGATAAATCACTGAATTGAGGCAGGTTACTTGTGTTGCCACCAATCGCTGATTGTGAGGTAGTTGTCACCTTATAGCCCGATCACTGAACTTGAGGTAGTTTGCACTTGATCCTAGGAAGAATGCCACTGAGGAGAGTTGTTGCTGTTGGAACAATGGGTAGTAGAATGGATGAAATGATGGAAATGATGAAAACAATGAGAATTCATTTGGATGCTGTTGAGGAAGATAGGCGAAGAGGATTGACACCTAGACCTAATGTTGAATGTGATGATGAAGACAATTTTTAATTTGTTGAACAAGTTGGTGAAACCCTAGGAGGTGATGAAGAAGAAGAATTAGATCAAATAAAGATGTTGCGAGCTATTTCAAAGATCAAGAAAGGACCTAGAGTTGATGTACTGAATTACACTGGCAATTTGAACCTTGAAGAGTTAATTGACTGGATAAAGGACATGGAAGAATACTTTGAGTATGAAGAAGTTGAAGATCCAAAGAAGGTGAAATTTACAAAGACAAAGTTAAATGGACATGCTGCTATATGGTGGAAAGAAGTTCACCTAGATAGAAATAGAAGAGGAAAATAAAAGATTATAAAGTGGGATAGGATGGTGACAAAACTGAAGAATCAATTTATACCTATTGACTATGAGTTAGAACTGTTGAAAAGATTGCAAAACCTAAGACAAAAGGAGAAATCTGTGAAGGAGTATACTGAAGAATTTCATAAGATGGTCATAAGGACAGGACATAGTGAAGCAAGCAAAGAGAAAGTGGCTAGATACATCAATGGACAGAGATTGAACATTCAAGAAGAACTGAGTTTGGTAAGAATGACATCTTTGGAAGAAGCATATCAGTTTGCCCTGAAAGTTGAAGAGAAGCTGAATAAGAGACATGATTAGAGACAAAGAGGCAGAGGAGGTAAATTTTAGAGAGGTAGAACATTTTCTAGAGGAGATAGATCATTTGTGGAGAAGAACAAGCTTGACATCTCATTCAAGAAGGAGGACAAAGATAATAGTGCATACCGGAGAGATGACAAAATTTTTTACCAAAGAGGAAACCCTAGTGCATACCGAAATGAAGGCTATAGAAGAGAAGGTAGAGGATTTGATAAGAGAACTTTTAGAGGGACTTGTTTCAAGTGTGGAGGTGAAGGACATAGAGCATTTGAATGTAATCAAGGGAGTACAAGCAAGAAAATAGAGAACAATGGAAGAGCAGCTTATGTTGAAGAAGAACCTATTGGATTACCTAATTCAGTTGGTAAACTGAAGAAAGAAGAATCACTTGTGATGAGGAGAGCACTATTTCAAGTAGAGACAAATGAGGAACCACCATAGAGGAAAAGTTTTTTCATAACCAGATGCAAATCAGGAGGTAAATGTTGTAAAGTTGTAATTGATAGTGGTAGTTCAGAAGAAGAAGAATCAGATCAAGTAAAGATGTTGCAATCTATTTCAAAGATCAGAAAAGGACCTAGAGTTGATGTACTGAATTACACTGACAATTTGAACCCTAAAGAGTTAATTGACTGGATAAATGACATGGAAGAATACTTTGAGTATGAAGAAGTTGAAGATCCAAAGAAGGTGAAATTTACAAAGACAAAGTTAAATGGACATGCGGCTATATGGTGGAAAGAAGTTCACCTAGATAGAAATAGAAGAGGAAAATAAAAGATTATAAAGTGGGATAGGATGGTGACAAAACTGAAGAATCAATTTATACCTACTGACTATGAGTTAGAACTGTTGAAAAGATTGCAAAACCTAAGACAAAAGGAGAAATCTGTGAAGGAGTATACTGAAGAATTTCATAAGATGGTCATAAGGATAGGACATAGTGAAGCAAGCAAAGAGAAAGTAGCTAGATACATCAATGGACAGAGATTGAACATTCAAGAAGAACTGAGTTTGGTAAGAATGACATCTTTGGAAGAAGCATATCAGTTTGCACTGAAAGTTGAAGAGAAGCCAAATAAGAGAAATGATCAGAGACAAAGAGGCAGAGGAGGTAAATTTCAGCGAGGTAGAACATTTTCTAGAGGAGATAGATCATTTGTGGAGAAGAACAAGCTTGACATCTCATTCAAGAAGGAGGACAAAGATAATAGTGCATACCAGAGAGATGACAAAATTTTTTACCGAAGAGGAAACCCTAGTGCATACCAGAATGAAGGCTATAGAAGAGAAGGGAGAGGATTTGATAAGAGAACTTTTAGAGGCACTTGTTTCAAGTGTGGATGTGAAGGACATAGAGCATTTAAATGTAATCAAGGGAGTACAAGCAAGAAAATAGAGAACAATGGAAGAGCAGCTTATGTTGAAGAAGAACCTATTGGATTACCTAATTCAGTTGGTAAACTAAAGAAAGAAGAATCACTTGTGATGAGGAGAGCACTATTTCAAGTAGAGACAAATGAGGAACAACCATAGAGGAAAAGTTTTTTCATAACCAGATGCAAATCAGGAGGTAAATGTTGTAAAGTTGTAATTGATAGTGGTAGTTCAGAAGAAGAAGAATCAGATCAAGTAAAGATGTTGTGAGCTATTTCAAAGATCAGGAAAGGACCTAGAGTTGATGTATTGAATTACATTGGCAATTTGAACCCTAAAGAGTTAATTGACTGGATAAATGACATGGAAGAATACTTTAAGTATGAAGAAGTTGAAGATCCAAAGAAGGTGAAATTTACAAAGACAAAGTTAAATGGACATGCTGCTATATGGTGGAAAGAAGTTCACCTAGATAGAAATAGAAGAGGAAAATAAAAGATTATAAAGTGGGATAGGATGGTGACAAAACTAAAGAATCAATTTATACCTACTGACTATGAGTTAGAACTGTTGAAAAGATTGCAAAACCTAAGACAAAAGGAGAAATCTGTGAAGGAGTATACTAAAGAATTTCATAAGATGGTCATAAGGACAAGACATAGTGAAGCAAGCAAAGAGAAAGTGGCTAGATACATCAATGGACAAAGATTGAACATTCAAGAAGAACTAAGTTTGGTAAGAATGACATCTTTGGAAGAAGCATATCAGTTTGCCCTGAAAGTTGAAGAGAAGCCGAATAAGAGACATGATCAGAGACAGAGAGGCAGAGGAGGTAAATTTCAGAGAGGTAGAACATTTTCTAGAGGAGATAGATCATTTGTGGAGAACAACAAGCTTGACATCTCATTCAAGAAGGAGGACAAAGATAATAGTGCATACTGGAGAGATGACAAATTTTTTTACCGAAGAGGAAACCCTAGTGCATACCGGAATGAAGGCTATAGAAGAGAAGGGAGAGGATTTGATAAGAGAACTTTTAGAGGGACCTGTTTCAAGTGTGGAGGTGAAGGACATAGAGAATTTGAATGTAATCAAGGGAATACAAGCAAGAAAATAGAGAACAATGGATGAGCAGCTTATGTTGAAGAAGAACCTATTGGATTACCTAATTCAGTTGGTAAACTGAAGAAAGAAGAATCACTTGTGATGAGGAAAGCACTATTTCAAGTAGAGACAAATGAGGAACCACCATAGAGGAAAAGTTTTTTCATAACCAGATGCAAATCAGGAGGTAAATGTTGTAAAGTTGTAATTGATAGTGGTAGTTCAGAAGAAGAAGAATCAGATCAAGTAAAGATGTTGCAAGCTATTTCAAAGATCAGGAAAGGACCTAGAGTTGATGTATTAAATTACACTGGCAATTTGAACCCTGAAGAGTTAATTGACTGGATAAATGACATGGAAGAATACTTTGAGTATGAAGAAGTTGAAGATCCAAAGAAGGTGAAATTTACAAAGACAAAGTTAAATGGACATGCTGCTATATGGTGGAAAGAAGTTCACCTAGATAGAAATAGAAGAGGAAAATAAAAGATTATAAAGTGGGATAGGATGGTGACAAAACTGAAGAATCAATTTATACCTACTGACTATGAGTTAGAACTGTTGAAAAGATTGCAAAACCTAAGAGAAAAGGAGAAATCTATGAAGGAGTATACTGAAGAATTTCATAAGATGGTCATAAGGATAGGACATAGTGAAGCAAGCAAAGAGAAAGTGGCTAGATACATCAATGGACAGAGATTGAACATTCAAGAAGAACTGAGTTTGGTAAGAATGACATCTTTGGAAGAAGCATATCAGTTTGCCCTGAAAGTTGAAGAGAAGCCGAATAAGAGACATGATTAGAGACAGAGAGGCAGAGGAGGTAAATTTCAGAGAGGTAGAACATTTTCTAGAGGAGATAGATCATTTGTGGAGAAGAACAAGCTTGACATCTCATTCAAGAAGGAGGACAAAGATAATAGTGCATACCGGAGAGATGACAAAATTTTTTTACTGAAGAGGAAACCCTAGTGCATACCAGAATGAAGGCTATAGAAGAGAAGGGAGAGGATTTGATAAGAGAACTTTTAGAGGCACTTGTTTCAAGTGTGGAGGTGAAGGACATAGAGCATTTAAATGTAATCAAGGGAGTACAAGCAAGAAAATAGAGAACAATGGAAGAGCAACTTATGTCAAAGAAGAACCTATTGGATTACCTAATTCAGTTGGTAAACTGAAGAAAGAAGAATCACTTGTGATGAGGACAGCACTATTTCAAGTAGAGACAAATGAGGAACCACCATAGAGGAAAAGTTTTTTCATAACCAGATGCAAATCAGGAGGTAAATGTTGTAAAGTTGTAATTGATAGTGGTAGTTCAGAAGAAGAAGAATCAGATCAAGTAAAGATGTTGTGAGCTATTTCAAAGATTAGGAAAGGACCTAAAGTTGATGTACTAAATTACACTAGCAATTTGAACCCTAAAGAGTTAATTGACTGGATAAATGACATGGAAGAATACTTTGAGTATGAAGAAGTTGAAGATCCAAAGAAGGTGAAATTTACAAAGACAAAGTTAAATGGACATGCTACTATATGGTGGAAAGAAGTTCACCTAGATATAAATAGAAGAGGAAAATAAAAGATTATAAAGTGGGATAGGATGGTGACAAAACTAAAGAATCAATTTATACCTACTGACTATGAGTTAGAACTGTTGAAAAGATTGCAAAACCTAAGACAAAAGGAGAAATCTGTGAAGGAGTATACTGAAGAATTTCATAAGATGGTCATAAGGACAAGACATAGTGAAGCAAGCAAAGAGAAAGTGGCTAGATACATCAATGGACAGAGATTGAACATTCAAGAAGAACTGAGTTTGGTAAGAATGACATCTTTGGAAGAAGCATATCAGTTTGCCCTGAAAGTTGAAGAGAAGCCGAATAAGAGACATGATCAGAGACAAAGAGGCAAAGGAGGTAAATTTCAGAGAGGTAGAACATTTTCTAGAGGAGATAGATCATTTGTGGAGAAGAACAAGCTTGACATCTCATTCAAGGAGGACAAAGATAATAGTGCATACCGGAGAGATGACAAATTTTTTTACCAAAGAGGAAACCCTAGTGCATACTGGAATGAAGGCTATAGAAGAGAAGGGAGAGGATTTGATAAGAGAACTTTTAGAGGGACTTGTTTCAAGTGTGGAGGTGAAGGACATAGAGCATTTGAATGTAATCAAGGGAGTACAAGCAAGAAAATAGAGAACAATGGAAGAGCAGCTTATGTTGAAGAAGAACCTATTGGATTACCTAATTCAGTTGGTAAACTGAAGAAAGAAGAATCACTTGTGATGAGGAGAGCACTATTTCAAGTAGAGACAAATGAGGAACCACCATAGAGGAAATTTTTTTTCATAATTAGATGCAAATCAGGAGGTAAATGTTGTAAAGTTGTAATTGATAGTGGTAGTTCAGAAGAAGAAGAATTAGATCAAGTAAAGATGTTGCGAGCTATTTCAGAGATCAGGAAAGGACCTAGAGTTGATGTACTGAATTACACTGGCAATTTGAACCCTAAAGAGTTAATTGACTTGATAAATGACATGGAAGAATACTTTGAGTATGAAGAAGTTGAAGATCCAAAGAAGGTGAAATTTACAAAGACAAAGTTAAATGGACATGCTGCTATATGGTGGAAAGAAGTTCACCTAGATAGAAATAGAAGAGGAAAATAAAAGATTATAAAGTGGGATAGGATGGTGACAAAACTGAAGAATGAATTTATACCTATTGACTATGAGTTAGAACTGTTGAAAAGATTGCAAAACCTAAGACAAAAGGAGAAATCTGTGAAGGAGTATATTGAAGAATTTCATAAGATGGTCATAAGGACAGGACATAGTGAAGCAAGCAAAGAGAAAGTGGCTAGATACATCAATGGATAGAGATTGAACATTCAAGAAGAACTGAGTTTGGTAAGAATGACATCTTTGGAAGAAGCATATCAGTTTGCCCTGAAAGTTGAAGAGAAACCGAATAAGAGACATGATCAAAGACAGAGAGGCAGAGGAGGTAAATTTCAGAGAGGTAGAACATTTTCTAGAGGAGATAGATCATTTGTGGAGAAGAACAAGCTTGACATCTCATTCAAGAAGGAGGACAAAGATAATAGTGCATACCAGAGAGATGACAAAATTTTTTACCTAAGAGGAAACCCTAGTGCATACTAGAATGAAGGCTATAGAAGAGAAGGGAGAGGATTTGATAAGAGAACTTTTAGAGGCACTTGTTTCAAGTGTGAAGGTGAAGGACATAGAGCATTTGAATGTAATCAAGGGAGTACAAGCAAGAAAATAGAGAACAATGGAAGAGCAGCTTATGTTGAAGAAGAACCTATTGGATTACCTAATTCAGTTGGTAAACTGAAGAAAGAAGAATCACTTGTGATGAGGAGAGCACTATTTCAAGTAGAGACAAATGAGGAACCACCATAGAGGAAAAGTTTTTTCATAACCAGATGCAAATCAGGAGGTAAATGTTGTAAAGTTGTAATTGATAGTGGTAGTTCAGATAACTTAGTTTTAGAGAAGATGGTGACTAAGCTAAATTTGGAAAGATTGAAACACCCTAAGCCCTATCAGATAGCATGGATCCAGGATGATCATAAGATACTAGTGAGTGAACAGTGTTTGGTGAAATTTCATATTGGATCTTATGATGATGAAGTATTGTGTGATTTTATGCCTATGGATGTATGTCATATCTTGTTGGGTTGGCAGTATGATAGGAAAACTATACATGATGGGAGAAAGAATACATACACTATAACATCAAATGGAAAGAGAATTACCTTGATTCCTTTGGAAGATGATCCTAAGAGTAAAGTATGTGGAAATACTTGAATTTGTTTGGTAGATGGAAGAAAATTTATGGATGGTTTGAGACATGAGAGTATGCGTTATTCTTTGATTCCTACGAAGCTTGAAACATTGAAGGAGACTGAAGAATCACAACTGGAAGAGATAAAAGAGTTGATGACAGAGTATGAAGACATCATATCAGACAATGTAATAGAAGAATTGCCACCAATTAGGAGTATCAGTCATCACATGGATCTTATACCAGGAGCTAGTTTTCCTAATAAATAAGCACATAGAATGACACCGATAGAGAATGAAGAAATGAACATACAGATACAGGAATTATTGAGGAAATGTTTGATCAGAGAAAGTTTGAGTCCTTGTGTAGTACCTACAATGATAGCACGTAAGAAGGATGGAGAATGGAGAATATGTACTGACTCTAGAGCAATAAACAAAATCACAAACTTATAGATTTACTTTACTTAGGATGGATGACATTATGTATTGTTTGAGTGGAGCAAGATATTTCACAAAGATAGACTTGAAGAGTGGATACCATCAGATCAGAATCAGAGAAGGAGATGAATGGAAGACTATTTTTAAGACAAATGAAGGACTATATGAGTGGTTAGTGATGCCTTTGGATTGACAAATGCACCAAGTACTTTCATGAGGTTGATGAATGAAGTTTTAAATAAATTCTTGGGTAAAATTTTGATTGTATATTTGGATGACATTCTAATTTTTAGTAAGACAAAAGAAGAATATTTTTGGCATATTAGACATGTTTTGTAGAGGTTGAGAGAAGAGAAGTTGCAGATAAACATCAAGAAGTGTAGTTTCATGAAAGAGGAATTGGTATATTTGGGATTTCTAATTTCTATGGAAGGATTGAAGATGGACCGTGAGAAAGTAAGAGCAATTGTTGAATGGTCTACACTGAAGAGCATTAGAGAGGTTAGATCATTTCATGGATCGGCTAGTTTCTACCAAAAGTTCATCAAAAATTTTAGTTCAATATGTAACCCTATGATAGAGACAATGAGAGGTGACCGAAAAGATTTCAAGTGGACATTAGGAGAAGATAAAAGTTTTGAGCTATTGAAGCAAAAAGTGACAGAGCAACCTGTCTTAGTATTACCGGATTTCAATAAAGTATTTGAAGTAGATTGTAATGCAAGTGGAAATGCAATTGGAGAAATATTGAGTCAAGAAGGTAGACCTGTAGCATATTTCAGTGAAAAGTTGAATTATGCAAGAAGATATTCAATTTATGACCAAGAGTTCTATGCCATAATTCAAGCCTTGAAGAAGTGGAGACATTATTTGTTGCCTAAGGAGTTTGTGTTGTATATAGATCATCAAGCTTTGCAGTATTTGAACAAGTAAGGTAAGTTGAATCAGAGACATATGAGATGGGTAGAGTTCATGTAGAGTCATACATTTGTGTTAAAGCATAGGAGTGGCAAATCAAACAAAGTTACAAATGCACTAAGCAGAAGAAGAAACTTGGTGACAGAGATGAGAGTTGAAGTGTTGGGTTTTGATGAACTAAAGAACATGTATGAGGGAGACACTGATTTTGCAAAACCTTGGAAAGCATGTAAGGAACCAGTTGTGACAAATAGGAGTAAGTGGTTGGATTATTTCATTCAAGAAGATATGTTGTTCAAAGGAAATCAGTTGTGCATACCTAAAAGTTCAGTGAGAGATAATTTGATCAAGGAGAAACATAGTGGAGGATTGGCAAGACATTTTGGCATTGACAAGATAGTGGCTTTGGTGAGTGAAAATTACTATTGGCCTCAAATACATAAGGATGTTCATAGATTTGTGTAAAATTGTAGAGTTTGTCAAGTTGCAAAAGGGAGTAGTCAGAATACTGGAGTGTATAAACCTTTGACAGAACTGGAGAGACCTTGGGAAGACATAAGCATGGATTTTGTAATGGGATTGCTGATAAAATAGAGAGGACATGATTCAATATTTGTAGTGGTGGACAGATTTTCAAAGATGGATCACTTCATACCTTGTATGAAGACAACCGATGTAGTGCATGTAGCTGACCTATTTTTCAAGGAGATTGTGAGATTGCATGGATTACCTAAGAGTATAATTTCAGATAGAGATGCTAGATTTCTTAGATATTTTTGGAAGATAGTTTGGAAGAAGATGAAGACAAATTTGAAGTTCAGTTCAACATTTCATCTACAGACTGATAGACAGATAGAGGTAATGAATAGGAGTTTGGTAAACTTGTTGAGATGTTTGGTTGGAGAGAAGACAAGAAGTTGGGATTTGATTCTTTCACAAGAAAAATTTGCATACAATAATTTAGTGAATAGGACTACAGAAAGAACACCTTTTGAGATTGTTACCAGAGTAAATCCTAGAGGAGTTGTAGAGTTAAGAGATATCAGTTTGACAGAAAAGAGAAGTGCAGAAGCAGAATAATTTGTAGAACATATGGAGACAATGCATAATTAGGTGAAGAAGCATTTGGAAGAAATGAACAAGTATAAGGCACAAGTAGATGAGAAGAGAAGACACAAAGAATTTGAATTTGGAGATGAAGTGATGGTATACTTGAGAAAAGAAAAATTTCTAGTTGGAACATATAACAAGCTGAAGATGAAGAAGTTTGGACCTTGTAGGATACTTAGAAAATTTGATTCAGGAAATGCATATGAAGTGGAGTTACTGGAGACTTTAGGCATATCACCTATTTTCAACATTGTAGACCTATATCAGTATCTTGAAGCAAAGTTTAGTGACAACATGGCAGAGGACTTGAAGAAGTAGTTACCACAACAAACACCGAAGCAAATTGAAGACATTTTGGATAGCAGAGTTGGACGCAACACTAGAGGAAGACAATACAAAGAATACCTAGTGAAGTGGAAATGTAGACCATAAGAAGATTCATCATGGATTTATCAAGCTGAGGTGGACCGTCTTGGCTCTCCCCTAGCCCCAGCAAAGTGAGGGACTCACTTTTTCAATAACCCCGTATGTCTGATGCAGGAGCATCCTAGTTCAAGAGAAATCTTGCATCAACCAAAAATATTTGCATTTCAATTTGTTTGTAGTCCATTTTGTTTCTTTTCATTTTCCAATTCAGTTAGTAGTAGTTTTTATATTTTGGTCCACATTCTACCATAGTTGCATTTTAGATCTTAGGGAGTAGGACTTAGCATCTAGATGTTGGCAAGAGATACTGTGTGGCTTATTGATTGTTGTCATTGATGGCAACAAAGTCTATTCCAGACATCTGCAGCACATAGTATGTCTATACCGGAAGTCTGATTGAAGAGTGTTTTGGTCCGGTGAGCAAGAACAAAGCATGCAACTAGGTCTGACAATCAGGACTGGATCTCTTAGAGGATGTATCTCAACAAAGTGCAGACTTGGGAAAGTCAAGAGGAGTACTATGACTACCACATTCCAAAGATTGAGCCTCCGATGATGAAAAAGTGAAAATATATGAGCACCTAAGTGTTGGGTTCCTAACAGACATATCAGATAGCGTAAGAACTAGCCGGTAGAGCATCAAACCTTAATTTAGATGAGAAATTGATGGTGATCAAGCTTCTTAAGGGATCATTCATGGTTGGCTGACATGATTGATGAATTGCATGTCTCTATTTTTGATATGCATCACATATTAGGAAAGGATTCAGCCGACAGACCAGTATTTAGCAAAAAATCTTAAGTATTCTAGATGCCGACTAGAAATTTGTTGAAATCCTTGGTACGGATATATATACTAGATGGATTTTAGTATGAAGGTGTGCATGGTGTGATAGAGTGTGCGAAGAAAAGTAGAGAGCAGTGTGGAAGTAGCTATACAAGTACAGTATGTGACAGAACATTAGCACTAAGCAGAGGAAGAATGAAGTGCAATAGATCAGTATATTGAGCCTAACCAGAATTGAACCTCAGCATATGTGGATGCCTTTGATTAGTTCAAACACCTGGTTACTTTCTATATACCTTGTAGACAGTGAGTCTCTTGTAGGTAGTGAGCCTCTTGTGAGCAGTGTGCTTGGGCAGTGAGCCCTAATTGGCAAGTTCCATTTTGTACTTCTATTCTTTTAACAAAGAATACAATCTTGGGTTAGTCACCTCGTGGTTTTTCCCTTAACAAGGTTTTCCACGTAAAAATCCTTGTGTTATGTGTGTTGATTTCTTTTCTGCTCTCATGTTCATGTATGCTTATATGTTTTGATACTGCACTAATTGTCAAAGAAGAAAAGAAAGTTAAATAAATAAGATAATTGATTCACCCCCCCTCTTAGTTATCCACCTTGTTTCCAACAATTGGTATTAGAGCCAAATTCCTCCAAACAGAGCCTAACATCTTGAGGAAGATCTAGGAATCTCAATGGATATGTATGGTATGAGGGAACAACTTTAGTCTACCCTAGATGATCTTGAGAAATCTCACTCTGAAGTTAATAACCTGAGGGAAAGACTCAAACAAGCTGATGACTTCATATATTAACTAAAAGAAAAACTAAGTATCTCTGTGAAAAAGAGAAATTAACTTCTTCAACAATTAGCAAGTCAAAGTGAAGCCAATGATACTAATGAAGATCTAAATGAGAAAAATAAGTTATGTGAGAAGCTATCAAAAGAGGTCATTATGGTAAGACATGAAATGGAATCAGGGGTTATGAAATTCACTCAAGAAATTGAAGAGAAAAGAAAAATTGAAGATAATCTAAAATAATCTCTCAAGGAGAAGTCAGAAGACTGCCACAAAATGGATAGAATAATCAGGCATCTAGAATCTGATCTTGAAGAACCTAGACATAATGAAGAACAACTTGAAAATTGGATAGACACTCTTAAAAGGGATCTTCAAACAACAAATGAATACAAAGAAAAATTCAAGATAAGCTTTGCTCAACTTGAAGTTCTTCTTGAAAGCCAAAAGACGGTAGATGACAAGCATGGCTTGGGCTATGAGAAAGATGAAAGCTCCAGATCTAGTTAGAAGAAATCTGGATCAGGAAATCCAAGGTACATGCCTTGAAGACCTCCGATAAGATAACCAAATGCTCAAAAATATCCATCCTTCAATGGATACTGCTACAATTGCAATAACTTTGGTCATAAAGCAAATCAGTGTAGAAGAAGAATGAATTAGACTAATTCAACCTTCTCTAGATAGTGTTTTAACTACAAAAGGTATGGTCACAAATCTCATGATTGTAGAATTATGCAAATAAACAATTCATTCAATGGTAGATGCTTTGCATGAAATAGAATGGGACATATGGCTAATCAATGCAGATCAAGAGGATATCAGTCAAATATGCAAAGAAATATAGCTTGCTACAGTTGCAATAGATCTGGTCATATTGCCAAATTCTACAGAAATAAGAATCAGGATAAAAGGGGTCCGGTACATCATAATCAAAATCAAGACAAAGGAAAAGGAAACGTGAATGTAGATGAAGTTCAAAGGGAAATGAACAAGATTTGGGTGAAGAGAAGTACATAAAATGTTGGGGATTGATCCGCACCAGGATCTGGTGCTAATATTCCTTCCAGAAACTAAATAGATGAGCTTTGGCTTAGGGGGAGTCACAAAGGAAAATAATTCCCCCAGCCAGTCAATTGGTGCCTAAAATTGGCACATGGAGTATTGTGGATTGAAGAGTTTGTTGGCAAGAGACACTATGTGGCTTCATTGGTGTTGTCATTGATTGCAACAAAGACCATTCCACACATCCGCAGGACATGGTGTATCTTTATCAGAAGTCAGATTGAAGGATATTTTGGTCCGGTAAGCAAGAACAGAGTATGCAATAAGGTCTGATAGTCAGGTCTGGATCTCTTAGAGGAAGTATCTTTGTAAAGTGTGGACTTGGGAAAGTCAAGAGGAATACCTTGATGGATAGATTCCAGGGATTGAGCCTCTGGTGATGAAAGAGTGAAGAGATATGAGCATCTAAGTATTGAGGTCCGGTTTGGTAGAGTAGACAGAGGAAGAACTGATCAACAGAGCATCAGAATTATTCCGGATGAGATATTGATGGTGATCAAGGTTCTTAAGGTATCATCCATGATTAGACGACATGTTAGATGACTACTATAAGTATCTCCTTGATTTACATCACTTAGTAAGCAAGGATTCAACCGACAGACTAGAGTTTGGGAAAATATTGACTATTCCGGATGCTGACTAGAAAGAGGATGAAATCCTTTATGTGGATATATATACCAGATGGATTTGGATGTGAAGGTGTGTGTTGTGTGTTATTGTGTGTGAATAAAAGCAAAAGGGTAGTAAGGCAGGTCCGGCATGTGACAGGACAGCAGCACCAAAGAAGAGAAAGAATGAAGTGGAGTAGATCAGTGTACTAAGCCTAAACTGGAACTGAACTCCAGCATAAGTGGATGCTTCTCATTAGTTCAAGTATCTTGTTACTCTCTTATAACTTGTAGAAAGTGAGTCTCTTATAGGTAGTAAGCCTCTTGTGAGCAGTGTGCTCAGGTAGTGAGCCCTAATTAGCATGTGCCATTTTGTACTTCTATTCTTCTAATAGAGAATACATTCTTGGGTTAATCACCTTATGGTTTTCTCCCTTAACAGGGTTTCCACGTCAAAAATATTGTGTCATGTGTACTAAGTTTATTTTTGCTTTCATGTTCATTTAAGCTTATGTGTTTTGATACTGTACTAGTGGCTAAAGAAGAATAGAAAGTTAAATTAATCAAGATAAGTGATTCACCCCCCCTCTCAGTTATCAACAATTGGTATCAGAGCCAAGTTCCACTAAACAGAGCCTAACAGCTTGAGGAAGATCAGGGAATTCAAATGTATGTGTATGGTATGAGGGAACAACTTTAGTCTGCCCTAGATGATCTTGAGAAATCTAACTCTGAAGTCAATGAATTGAAGGAAAGACTCAAACAGGCTGATGATTTCATAAATGAACTAAAAGGGAAATTGAGTATCTCTATGAAAATGAGAAAGGATCTAGTTCAACAATTGGCAAGTCAAGGTGAAGCCAATGATACAAATGAAGACCTAAAGGAGAAAACCAAGTTATGTGAAAAGTTATCAAAAGAGATCATTATGGTAAGACATGAAATGGAATTAGGAGTTATAAAATTCACTCAAGAAATTGAAGAGAAAAGAAAAACTGAAGATGATCTAAGACAATCTCTCAAGGAGAAATCATAATACTACCACAAGATGGATAGAATAATTAGACATCTTAAATCTGATCTTGAAGATGCTAGAGATAATGAAGAAAAACTTGAGGATCAAATTGACACTCTTAAAAAGGATCTTCAAACAACAAATGAATACAAAGAGAAATTCAAGATAAGTTTTGCTCAACTTGAAGTTCTTCTTGAAAGCCAAAAGAGGGTAGATGACAAGCATGACTTGGGATATGAGAAAGGTGAAAGCTTCAGATCCGGTCAGAAGAATTTTGGATCAAGAAATCCAAGGAACAAGCCTAGAAGACCTCCGGTAAGGCAACCTAATGCTCAAAGATATCCATCCTTCAATGGATACTACCACAACTACAATAACTTTGGTCATAAAGCTAATCAGTGCAGAAAGAGAATAAATCAGACTAATACATCCTTCTCTGGACAGTGTTTCAACTGCAAAAGGTATGGTCACAAATCTCATGAATGCATAAATATGCAAATGAATAATTCATTCAATGGTAGATGTTTTACATGCAATAGAATGGGACATATGGCTAATCAATGTAGATCAAGAGGATATCATTCAAATATGCAAAGAAATGTTGTTTGCCACAATTGCAATAGATCTAGTCATATTGCCAAATTCTGTAGAAGTAAGAATCAGGATAAAAAGGGTCTAGTGCATCATAATCAGAATCAAGACAAAGGAAAAGGAAAAGTGAATGTGGATGAAGTTAAAAGTGAGATGAACAAGATTTGGGTGAAGAGAAGTATAGAGAATGTAGGGGATGGATCCGCACCAGAATCTGGTGCTGATATTCCTTCTAGAAATTAAAAGGTGAGCTCTGACTCAGGGGGAGACACAAGGAAAAACATTTTCCCCCAGCTAGTTAATTGGTGCCAGAATTGGCACAAGGAAAGTTGAGGATTAAAGGGTTCACAAAGGAACATCTAAATAAGCTTTGGTAAAGAGATAAAAGATCTGCAAGAAGTTTTGAATAGGTTAATCTTCTAAGTTTGATCCGGTTAAATAGGCATTCAGTAAAAATAGGATTTTCATAGTTAGATCTGACATGATTCAAATTTGAGGTATCTTGATCTGAGGGTAAATGGAATGATTGTAAAAGGTAGATAGATTGCTAATATCCACCGAGAGTAACTTTAAGTGCATCTTAGTGATCCAGAAAAATCTCTCAGGATAAGGAGAACAGAGCAACCGGGATAACTTAAGTTGTGCATTTATTGCAATGTGGAATTAGGGTTTGCTCATAGATAAAAGGGTTCATTTGATTGTCATTTACACATTCACACTCGAGAAGAAGAGAAAAAGAGATTTGCAAACAAATTGTCTCAAGTCTCTCAAAGATCAATCACAGAAGATAATTCTTCCAGCAACTCGATCCAGCTCATCCCGTGAAACCTAGAAGCGTAAAAAGGTATTTTTCACTCTTGATCAAACTTTCTCTGAATCTTTAAGATGACTACTCTTAATGTTGTAAAGATCTTTGATAGGCCTCGCCCTAAATTTAAGAGATCCCTTAGGGGCATTTTCCAGCATTTCGCATGGGGTTTTGCATGTAGAAGATGTTAGGGTTTACATTCATGCAAACATTAAAGACTTTGGTGAATCTAAGCTGATGGACATCTACCACAAGGAACTGATAGATGATTCATTTGAACTAAAACCTCAGTATAAGACCATTCAGGATAAACATTTTAGTTGGTACATCCATTTCCCCTATTTTGAAGAAGATGAGTGGGTCCAATATGTGTTGAGCAGAGTGCATGATAACTTCTTATGGTTGAATAGACCATTCAAGATCACCAAGGATGCAATTAGGGTAGTAACCAGTTTACACTCTTCCGGAGGGTTACCTATTCTCAAATCTGTCAAAAACCAAACTATGACTGAGGCCACTAGATCAAAATTTGATAAGAGAGCAATGACCATAGAAGATATCACTGATCCGGATATCAAGTTTGTATCTATGATAATTGGTTATAAGATATATCACTCCAGTAGGGAGAATTCAGTATCTGGAACTACTATGTATACTGCTTATGAGATGCTGAGAAAGAATGCAGATTATGATCTCTGTGAACTCCTTCTAAGCTAAGTAATGGAAAACTTACAGAAGATAAAAAGGGACAAAAAGAACTCTTTTAAATATGGTGGACTGATATTGTGTTTGTTTTTCTACTTTATGAATGAGCTACCCGGATCTAGTGGTTGGGTATGGCAGAATGATAGACATATTGCAATTCAAATCAGAGATTACTTGCATGGGCTTGGGGATGCTAAGGGAAGAAATATAGCTCTATGGGGTTACTTCAAGAATTTTCAAAATATGATGCAAACCAGAGAAAGAATTCCCCAATCATTGGTTGAGAAGTATAAAGATACAATGTGTTTCATGGTAGACACTAATCAATGCCTAATGGAGGTAGTGGAGCCAAGGACAATCTAGATCATGCCAATGGGGTATGAAGTAGATGATAAAATTGTAGAGCTACATATCCAACATCTACTGAGCCAGCCCAAAGACCCTAAGGTAGAAAGGTTTGGAACCTTCCAAGAGCTGAGTGTAAAAGTTCAAGTGGAACTTAGATAGCCTGAAATCAAGAGGAAATGAGAAGGGAAGTTGAATAAGTTGCCAAGAGGCATGGAATCACAAAAGAGGCACTTGATGCCCACAGAGAAAAGATGGAAAGAGCAAAAAAAGAAAAGGAAGAAGCAGAAAAAGAAAGTGCTTCGGTAAAAGCCCCCTCTCGGACCAGATCTTCTAAGAGCTCTACACCTACAACTACTAAAAGCTCAAAGGCATCTAAACCGGAAGCAAAATTATCTAGTAAAGTAGAGAAAAGAACTAAGACAAAGGCCACAAGGTCTTACATCAGTTAGAAGGATGATGAAGAAAATAAGTCAGATGAGGAGGTAAAGAAAATGAAGAAGAAGAAGAAGAAAGGATCTGGTGAATCTTCTACAGGTCAAGACAAGGAAGAGATGGCAGAAGAATTTGTTGAAAGGTCCACTCTGTCCTTAGATGATGTAGTTAAAGAAGTTACTATGGATGAGAACCTGCAACCAATAACAGAATTCTATGATGCATATAATGATGCAGATAGAAAGATCTTGGAGGAAGCCACAATTAAGTACTTGAACATAGCCTAGAGAAGGAATTAGAGATAAGAAAGAATAATAATAGGGCAAAGGATCTTGAGATCTGTGAACAGATAGCCATCCAGCTCTTTCCTTCAATCACTCTGAAGCAAATGAATATGATCTTCAAAGATTGCAAGGATGAGTTCCGGAGCAAAGCTAGAATGAATCAGCTTATGCTCGGAGAAACTGACAAAGTAGCAAAAGAGACAGAAGAGATCCTCTGGAATGCATACAAAAGATTCAATATTCCTATTATAGAGGACTTAGGTGATGATCCCTTGGCTACAGATGTTGAAGAAGAATCTACTGAGATAGTGGCAGAAGAGGTAAAGGAGACAGGTGAAGGAAAAGATAAGGACTTGGACTCCTCTACTCCAAAAAAGGAGGTCCATGATCAAGCAAACATCTCTCCTCTGGCTTCCCCTGCAGACTCCAGATCCAAAGAAAAAGAAAGAGTACAAGAGAAGACCAGTCAAGAAGTAGAGGAGAAAGAATAAGAAGTGAAGGGAAGAGAAGAAGGTCAAGTTGAGAAGAACACAAGTGACAGTGCAAAAGGAAAGAAAACTTTATCTCCGGCAAGAGACACTACAGAAAATGTCAAGGATTTCTTGACTAAAGAAATGATGGGGATTGATGAACTGGAGTTACTTCAAGGACCATTTGACTTTGATTCTCTCTCCCTGGTTCAAACAATGAAGATAACATCCTTTGCCCAAGAAAAGGCTAAAGAGAAACTTCTAAAGTCTCACATGGAAGACTGTGAGCTACTAGAAATTGCATTCGGTGTGCTTGAAAAGATCATGCCATCCTTTCAGAAGGATTCCTCAACTTCTTCATCCAGTAATCTCAAGTCTCTTGTTAGTTCTGTCAGCACTCATTTTGAACCTTTAGAGAAATCAGTTGAGGTGAAGGTCCGAAAAGAGTTTTTGGATAAGAGATTCTCTGAGTTACAGGGCTTTATAACCAATGATAGGAGAAATATGGATATTGGGATAAAGAGTTTAGAAAATGCTCTTAAGGATGGAGGAGAAGTATATAAATTTTGTATATCCTGGACTAAAGTAACAAAGGATATTGAGAAGAAAGTGAAAGAACAAGAGGATAAACTGTCAAGCCTCTCTCAGAATTTTGATCCTCTCACTATATCCATAATAAACTAGGAATGTCAAACTATTATAGTCATGAATGAGATTAAGAAGCTTGAGAAGGAGAGGAAGAACATATTAAGCAACATGGGTGAACTTAGAGGGATGATTATCCCTAAATTAGAGGCCATGCATGAGGCCCTAACTGATGCCTAGACCACAACCCGAACCAGTGATCTGACAGATCTTAAGAGGGCAGAAGCTTTTGCATTCTTGTTGAGTGGTCAAATCTCAATTTTGGACAGGATGAAGCAGAGTTGGGCAACAGAATTTGCCCAGTTGAAGACATCTTTTGCAGATATACTTCAGTATATGTAAGTATAGCATGTATATACTTATGCGGCTAAGTATAGATTATTTTTGGGAAATTTTGGTGTGCGAACCCTACCCTTTTCCATTGATGTCAAAGGGGGAGTGAGGAGCAGTGAAAAATGTGGACTCTAGCTAAGGGGGAGCTCCAGTAAAGTGTACAATAGAACAGAGCATCAACCAAGGGGGAGTGTAGTATAACATTTAGTCATTTTTCACTAAGTGTTGCCATCAATGCCAAAGGGGGAGTTTGTTGGCAAGAGACACCGTGTGGCTTCATTGGTGTTGTCATTGATGGAAACAAAGACCATTCCACACATCCGTAGGACATGGTGTATCTTTACCAGAAGTCAGATTGAAGGATACTTTGGTCCAGTAAGCAAGAATAGAGCATGTAGCAAGGTCTGACAGTCAGGTCCGGATCTCTTAGAGGAAGTATCTTTGTAAAGTATGAAATTGGGAAAGTCAAGAGGAATACCTTGATGGATAGATTCTAGGGATTGAGCCTTCGATGATGAAAGAGTGAAGAGATATGAGCATCTAAGTATTGAGGTCTAGTTTGGCAGAGTAGACAGAGGAAGAACTGATCAACAGAGCATCGAAATTATTTCGGATGAGATATTGATGGTGATCAAGGTTCTTAAGGTATCATCCATGATTGGCTAACATGTTAGATGACTGCTATAAGTATCTCCTTAATTTGTATCACTTGGCAATCAAGGATTCAATTGACAGACTAGAGTTTGGGAAAATATTGACTATTCTGGATGCCGACTAGAAAGAGGATGAAATCCTTTGTGAGGATATATATAAAAAATGGATTTGGATGTGAAGGTGTGTGTTGTCTTTTATTGTGTGCGAATAAAAGTAGAAGGGTAATAAGGTAGGTCCGGCATGTGACAGGACAACAACACCAAAGAAGAGAAAGAATGAAGTGTAGTAGATCAGTGTACTGAGCCTAAACTAGAACTAAACTCCAACATAAGTGGATGCTTCTCATCAGTTCAAGTATCTTGTTACTCTCTTATAACTTGTAGACAGTGAGTCTCTTGTAGGTAGTAAGCCTCTTGTGAGCAGTGTGCTCAGGCAGTGAGCCCTAATTGGCATGTGCCATTTTGTACTTCTATTCTTCTAATAGAGAATACATTCTTGGGTTAATCACCTTGTGGTTTTCTCCCTTAATAGGGTTTCCACGTCAAAAATATTGTGTCATGTGTACTAAGTTTATTTTTGCTTTTATGTTCATTTAAGCTTATGTGTTTTGATACTGTACTAGTGGCTAAAGAAGAACAGAAAGTTAAATTAATCAAGATAACTGATTCACCCCCCCTCTCAGTTATCAATAGAGTTCTCAAAGAGATATCTAAATAATCTTTGATAAAAATATAAAAGATCCGCAAGGAGTTTTGAAGAGGGCAATCATCCAAGATTGATCCAGTTTAACAGTCATCTTGTAAAGTAGGATTTTCACAGTTAGATCTGGTATGATTCAAAATTGAAATATCTTGATCTGCGGACAAATGGAATGATTGGAGAAAGGAAGATAGGTTGTCAATTATCACCAAGAATAATTCTAAGTGCATCTCAGTGATTTAGAAGGATCTCTCTCAGAACAAGGTCAGAACAAGGGAACCAAAATGACTTAAAATGTGCATTTATTGCAATATGAATTTAGGGTTTGCGCAAAAATATAAGGGTTCTTTTTGTTCATCATTTGCACATTTGCATTCAAGAAGAAGAAAGAAAGAGCTTTACAACAAGATTGCTTCAACCCTCTCAAAGATCAACTGTAAAATTTGATTCAACCAACGATCTTTTCGGCTCATATCGTGAACCCTAGAAGTGTAAAAAGGTATTTCCACTCTTGAATATCTCTCTCTGAATCTTTTGGATGATGGCTACTCCAAATTTTTTTAAGATCACTGATAGGCCGCGCCCTAAGTTCAAGAAACATCCTTACAAATCCCTAGAAGCTGATCCCCTAGGCATATTCTCTAGCATTCTGCATGTAGCAGATGTTAGGGTATACATTCATGCCAACATTGAGGAATTTGGGGAATCCAAGCTCATGGATATCTATCACAAGCAATTAATAGATGAAACATTTGAACTTAAACCCCAATACAAGGCCATCCGGGATAAGCATTTTGGACATTGCATCCACTTCCCCTATTTTGCAGAAGATGAATGGGTCCGATATGTTCTCAGTAGAATACATGATAACTTCATGTGGTTGTTGAAGCCCTTCAAATAACAAAGGATGCAATTAGGGCAGTAACTGGCTTGCACTCATCTGGAGGGTTGCCTACTCTCAAATTGGTTAAGAACCAAACTATAAGTGAGGCTACCGGATCAAAATTTGACAAAAGAACAATGACAATAGAGGATATCACAAATCTGGATATCAAATTTGCTTCTATGCTAATTGGTTATAAAATATATCACTCCAACAGGGAGAATTCTGTATCCAGAACAACAATATACACTGGTTATTAGATGCTAAGGAAAATGTTGATTATGATCTTTGTGAGCTTCTCGTAAACCAACTGTTAGAGAATTTGCAAAAAATAAAGAAGGATAAGAAGAATTCATTTAAGTACGGTGGCTTGATACTATGTCTCTTCTTTTACTATATGAATGAGCTACCCGGATTCAATGGTTGGGTGTGGCAAAATGACAGACCGATTGCCATACAAATCAAAGATTATATGCATGGGCTTGGTGATGCCAAGGCTCAAAGTATAGCACTTTGGAGATACTTCAAAAACTTCCAAAGTATGATGTAGTCCAGAGAAAGAATTCCACAAACATTAGGTGAAAAATATAAAGATATAGTGTGTTTCATGGTAGACACTAATCAATGCCTAATGGAGGCAGTGGAGCCCAGGACAATCTAGATTATGCCAATGGGCTATGAGGTAGATGAGTAGATCTTGGAACTGTATATCCAACACCTGCTGAGTCAGCCTAAGGACCCTGAGGCAGAAAGGTTTGGAACCTTTCAAGAATTGAGTGTGAAAATTCATGTTGAACAAAGACAACCAGAGATGAAGAGAAAAGTGAGAAGGGAAGTAGAGGAAGTTGCCAAAAGATATGACATATCAAAAGAGGCAGTTGATTCTAACAGAGAGAAAATAGAAAGAGCAGAGAAAGAGAGAAAAGAAGCAGAAAAAGAAAGTGATCTGGTGCAAGCCCCCTCCCAGACTAGATCCTCCAAGAGCTTCACACCTGCCACCTCTAAGAGCCAAAAAGTCTCAAAACTGGAATCGAAGACATTTGGAAAGGGAGAGAAGAGAACAAAAACAAAGGCCACAAGGTCTTACATAAGTCAAAAGGATGATGAAGAGATAGAGATGGATGAGGAAGTTAAAAAAATATGGAAGAAGAAGAAAACATCAGGTAGATCCTTTGCTGGTGTAAATAAAGAAGAAGAGGTAGAAGAATTTGTTGAAAGGTCCACTCCTTATGTTGATAATGTTATCAAAGTAGTCACAGTGGATGGAAATCTGTAACCATTAACAAAATTTTATGATGAGTTTAGTGATACTGACAAGAAAATTCTGGAAGATGCTACAGTCAAGTATCTTAACATTTATAATAAAGCATTCATTGAGATCATCTCTCTAATTCCCAAAAGTTTAGAGAAGGAACTAGAAATGAGAAAGGAAAATACTAAGGCAAAAGACCTAGAGATCCATGAACAGATTGCTATTCAACTCTATCCTTCCATTACCTCTCAACAAATGAACATGATCTTCAAGGATTGCAAGGATGAGTTTTAGAGGAAAGCAAGAATGAACCAGCTTATGCTTAGAGAGACAAATCAAGTTGCCAAAGAAATAGAAGACATCCTCTGGAATGCATATAAAAGATTGAATCTTCCTATTATAGTGGACATAAGTGATGAACCTTCTGCCATGGATGTCAAAGGATTAAGTGCATCAAAGGAAGATTCTACTGAGAAAATTGTAGAAGAGTCAAAGGAGATAGGTGAGGAGAAGACTAAGGACTTGGATTCCTCTATTTTGAAAGAGTAAGTCCATGAAGAAGTAAACATCTCTCTTTCGGATCCCCCAGCAGACTCTGGAACTGAAGGAGAAGCAAGAAAAGAGGAGAAAGCAAGTCAAGAAGAGGAGAAAAAGGGAAGAGAAGAAGAACAAACAGAGAAGATCTCTGATGATAGCTCTGAGGCTGCAAAAGAAAAGAAGTCTCTGGCAAGAGACACTATAGATGTAGTGAAGAATTTCTTGTCCAAGGAATTAATGGAGATAGATGAACCAGAACTGTTTCATGGACCACTCAATTTTGACTCCCTCTCTCCGGTCCAGACAATGAAGGTAGCATCTTTTGCTCAAGCTAAAGAAAAAGAAAAGCTTCTGAAGTCTCGCATGGAAAACTGTGAGCTAATAGAGATTGCATCCACTAGAGAAAATCATGGCATCCTTTCAAAAGGATCTTTTGGCCTCCTCATTTGGTAATCTAAAATCTCTTGTTAATTCTGTTAGCACACATTTTTTTTCCTTGGAGAAATCAGCAAAAGAGAAAGTCCAGAAAGAGTTTTTGGGTAAGAGATTCTCTGAAGTACAAGGGCTCATAGAAAATGATAGGAGAAATCTGAATATTAGAATAAAGAGCCTAGAAAATGCTCTTAAAGATGGTAGAGAATTATACAAATTTTGTTTATCTTGGTCCACAGTGACAACAGACATTGCAAAGAAGGTGGAAGAACAAGAGGGTAAACTATTAAGTCTATCTCAGAGTTTTGATCCTCTCACCTCATCCATAATGAATCAAGAGTGTCAGGCTATTGCCACTATAAATGAGATAAAGAGGCTTGAGAAGAAGAAGAAGAATAGAATAAGTAGAATGAGTGAACTAAGAGGGATAATTATCCCTAAGTTAGAGGCAATGCATGAGGCCCTAACTGATGCTTAGACCACAGCCCAGACTAGTGATCCGGTAGACCTAAAGAGGGCAGTAGATTTTACATTTTTATTAAGTGGCCACATCTCAATTTTGGACAGGATGAAGCAGAGTTGGGCAAAAGAATTTGGCCAGTTGAAAACCACTTTTGCAAATATACTTAAGTATATATAAGTATAACATGTATATACTTATGCGACTATGTATAGGTTGATTTTTGCAAATTTTGGTGTGCGGATTTCACCCTTTGCCATTGATTTTAAAGGGGGGTGAGGAGTAGTGAAAAATGTGGAATCCAGCTAAGGGGGAGCTCCGATAAAAGTGTACATAAGATAGGGCATCAGCCAAGGGGGAGTTTGCTACGATAGTTAGTCATTTTTCACTAAGTGTTGCCATCAATGCCAAAGGGGGAGATTGTTGGCAAGAGACACTGTGTGGCTTCTTGATTGTTGTCATTGATGGAAATAAAGTCTATTCCACATGCCCATAGCACATAGTATATCTATACCAGAAGTCTGATTGAAGAGTGTTTTGGTCTGGTGAGCAAGAACAGAGCATGTAGCTAGGTCTGACAATCAGGTCTGGATCTCTCAGAGGATGTATCTCAGAAAAGTACAAACTTGGGAAAGTCAAGAGGAGTACCATGACTGCCACATTCCAGAGATTGAGCCTTTGGTGATGAAAAAGTGAAAAGATATGAGCACCTAAGTGTTGGGTTCCTGACAGGTAGAGCAGACTGAGAAAGAACTAACCGACAGAGCATCAGACCTTAATCTAGATGAGAAATTGATGGTGATCAAGATTCTTAAGGGATCATTCATGGTTGGATGACATGATTGATGACTTACATGTCTCTATTTTTGATACGCATCACATATTAAGTATGGATTCAGCTGACATACCAGTATTTAGTAAAAATCTTAAGTATTCCAGATGCTGACTAGAAAGTTGTTGAAATCCTTGGTGCATATATATATATACTAGATGGATTTTAGTATGAAGGTGTGCATGGTGTGATAGAGTGTGCGAAGAAAAGTAGAGAGTAGTGTGGAAGTAGCTATACAAGTACAGTATGTGACATAACAGCAACACTAAGCAGAGGAAGAATAAAGTGCAGCAGATCAGTATATTGAGCCTAACTGAAACTAAACCTTAGCATATGTGGATGCCTCTGATTAGTTCAAACACCTAGTTATTTTCTATATACCTTGTAGACAGTGAGTCTTTTGTAGGCAATGAGCCTCTTGTGAGTAGCGTGCTCAGGCAGTGAGCCCTAATTGGCAAGTACCATTTTGTACTTCTATTATTTTAACAGAGAATACAATCTTGGGTTAGTCACCCCATGGTTTTTCCCTTAAAAAGGTTTTCCACGTAAAAATCCTTGTGTTATGTGTGTTGATTTCTTTTCTTCTCTCATGTTCATGTATGCTTATATGTTTTGATACTGCACTAATTGTTAAAGAAGAAAAGAAAGTTAAATAAATAAGATAACTAATTCACCCCCCTCTCAATTATCCACCTTGTTTCCAACACTAGATTCATTCATCTACATCATATCGATAATTTAGAGCATTTGGATCAGTTACTAGAAAGTTATCACTATCAGAAGATCGACTATTTTGTTAGAACAAAGCTTCCTGACAGTCTCAGACATTCAGCTAAAGGAGAAGACTTGTGGAGCATTCCTCGACTTGTGGAGCTTAATTGCACATCATTCAATGATCTTTGGTTTGTGGTCTACCTTCCCTGAGATCCGCACATCATTCCATTCATTTGTGGAAGAATTCTTCATGATTAGGTTCGACCTATCTGTGTACACACGTTACAACTCTTCATTAGATTTTGTGACCTCCCTTGGCCAATGTGGAGGAAGCTTTTGTACTAGAGATGATATAAAAGGATGTAATAGATCCCTATGAAAGTAGTGATTCACATAGTGATAGTTGATAGTTTAGATTTTGCGCGAAGGAGCTTCAAAGCTATATCTTGTGCCTATTCTGATATTCTAAAATCAATCCTTTGAGCCCTAATTGTAAGCCTACATGATGCCAGCCATATTGTATTTGAACTCTATGATATACTAAATGAATGAAACTACATTTGCTTTATATCTTTGAGTTGTTTCCATTGTGTTTACTCTTGTTGCACAGTCTGGACAGTTCATTCTGTGAACCCTCCTACTGTGACTACACCAATTAGTTAGCAATCAATAATTTTACCCAAAATAAGAATAGACTTTGAGAGCATTTGGGAAACCTCTATCATGATGATACTTGAGTAAATCCTTAGATACACCTAAAAATTTAGAAAGAGCTTCCTCACTAGAAAATGTATCTAAATGAAGGGTAGACTCTAATAGATTGGAATAAATCAATTTAGGAGGTACCATCTCTAAGGAACTAGAAATAATCACACAAGTTGATTGAGGCTTAAAATCCTAGTTAGATTTATAACCCAAAACATGAGTAGTGCATTTTGGCTATGGATAAAGAGGTTGTACAATACTTTGTTCTTTTAATCGTAATCCATTACCTGTAAAAACAAGTTTATGAAGAATATCAAATCCTTTACCATATTGATTATTTATTTGTGAATAGCATAATCAAGGGGAAACATGAGTATATGGTAGAGGACCATCAAGGGAAAAATCATTATTAGGGGCATAATCTATGTACTCATCTTGTAGATGATCACAAATAGTGGAACTTACAATGCCATGAGAATTCTCAAAATTAGTGTCATGTAATTTGTATGCCTTGATACATGAATAATTAAGGGAACTCTGATCATTGTCAAGATCTACATTAAGTGAAAAAGAAGCCACTTTGAAAATTGATTCTAATGTAACCAATTGGCTAGGATGAATTATTTTTTTTTCTTTTCAACCAGCTTGCATGATCAATACATATTATTATTCTCATGCACCATGACTCTTATTATTATGATTAAACTTTAATAAATGATTAAGAGTGGAAGGAACTACACCCTTAAATTAATCCATGGGTGGCCAAAATGGAAATCATAGTTTAAAGTGTTATATCCTAACACCACATGAAATAATGAGTCAATTGTGAGATGTTTCAAGGATCTTGGGCTTTGGTTCAACTTCTGGACATTGTGTGGCTCTTGGTCATGGTATAACTCTTCTACCCAGTGTTCATGACCATGAGAAGGTCTCTCATGCTAGTGAGGGCTCTAGAAGTAATTGGGGAAAATATATTATGGAATAATATCTCTTTGTTTGTTCCTTATGTTGCATAATCTTTTGTGACAATTTTTTTGCTATATAGCTATATATTTGTTGGTTCATTAGTTTTTGTTGATCATATGTAGTTGGCTTTTGTTCATCTACTAGATGTTTAAGAGACAATTTTGTATTGAGTCATATTGTTGTTGAATGGCCATTTTTATTATGTTCCTTTAGGGCTTTGTGAAAGTATTACAAAAAATAGGGTTTAGGGTTTAAGGTTTATTATTTTATACAAGATCTCATTATATATTATTCTAAATAGTATTAAATTTCACAACCCAACCCTGCTTTTAAACCTAACATAGGTTACAATTCTTGACACAATAACCTTTTTTTATAATTTATTTTCATGAACCTCTTATTTCAAAATTAATATACATTACTTTTTTAAAATTTTATCTATGTATTGATGTAAAAATATATACAAATTGTCTTCTCTAAGATTGCAACACCTCTGTATTTAATGATATCTTTACATTCTTTATGTTGATGGGTTTGATGTTATTATGATGTAGAAGCCTAAGTAAGACTCCTTTTGATGGTTTCTATGATTTAGGGGCCAAAGCCAAAAATAGGAGCACATTATGTATTTGGTGGTGGTCCTAGATTATGCACAGGAAACAATCTTGCTAGAATGCAATAATTCATGTTTTTACATGATGTGTCCAATGACTATAAGTAAATTTCTAATCTCCATGTTTTTAAATATTGGTAAATTCACTTTCTAAAACTTATATGTCTTGTATCTCAAATTTTTAAATGTTTAAACACTACAATTTATATCCTATTTTACATCATTTTTGCACTTATTATATCATGAAAAATTATTTAGATAGATTGTAATGTTTATTAAATTACACTTAAGATTTTTCTTATTTTTGGAGAGCAAGTGGGAGCTTAAAAATGAAAATGCACGGATAAAGTATCTACCGCATATAATGGTAGATAATGGTGCAAAAATGAAATTTAGTCCTATTTAAAAATAAAATAGAATATATAGACATTATCCAGAAGCTTGCATTCAATCCAACATTATGGACTGTGGAAAAATAATGACTTCCATTATTGATGTGTTTCTAGTGTTTCTAAATAAGCAACAAATGACATATGATAAACAAGACAAATATTTAAGAATGATTTTTAAATTCAAGTTTCAATTTATATTTGTTTGATTTTATAAATTTTAGTTTTTTTCTATTCTTTCTATTAATTATTTTAAAAAAAATTATTTCTCTATTGTAATATTTAAGTAATAGTTGAAGAATTCAATTTTCACATTATTTAAAAAAAATTAATCTAGTTTAAAATATTATTTTATTGATATTGTGTAATGCCTCACCTTAAACAGTATTTTATATTTTCATTGTGATGATTCTAAATCATATGGATTATTGATTTACTAATTTATTATAGAGATAAACTATTGCTAGATTATTTATTTATCATTGATTATAAATTAGTATGTTAGGTTTTTAATTAAAGGTAAAGAAGGTTTTGAAGGGACCTTGAAACCATTTAAAAAAAGCTATCTAACAGTAAGAGCATAGCCAACTGATAGTAAACCATTCACCTAAGTGAACCCACAACAAAAAAAAGATGAGAAAACATCAAAGCAAAAGAAGAAAGAGAAAGATCAACATGACCATATATGCAAAGGACATCACAACTACATGTTCTTTAGGGTCTCTGCAGCTTCTATCTCCTATTGATAGAAATCTTTGTGTAACTTCACAAAACCCAGAAAATCCTTCTTCTCGTCATTGAAAGATTTCTTCTTGCTTGCCCACGTTCAAGTGCTTGGTCTAGCCTACTCAATCTTTCCACCTTTCTCATTCCCCTAAACAATCCATCCTTCACAAGTCAATATTTTAATTCCTACCATACTATTTGTATAGTGCATTGATTCACCTTAACCACCTGGTCCAAGTTCTCCTTGATTAATTTTAAATCCTTTTCTAGTGATGTAACTCTCATTAATATCCTTTTTCCATATATATAGATTAACTAGTTCCTCCATGAAATCATTATTGACATTTGTCAATTCCTTCTCATTTTTTTCCTATTTGGGGATAGCCTCCCATCCCTGCAAAATGCAAACATTGTCATCCCTATGAATTTATTTTTTACTCCCAAATCTTATATGTAGAATTTCTAGTTTAATAGTTATGCAATTTATTTCCAAATACAACCATTTTTCCTTATGTGTTGGGAGGAAGCCGCCTCCCTCATAGTACCTAACACATCCGATAGTTCATCCTAGTTAGCTACCTTTGAAACAATTTCATAACAATATTTAGGATTTTGTGTAGTCAGGTCCAGAATTGGAGGAAAAGGGGTCCCAACATCTAGTTCCACTAGCATTGACTTCCCTTTGCCAGTGTCTCTAATCTCTAGTGTAGTTGGAACTTCACCATTCTTAAGCTTATCCTCACCATAGGATTTCTCATTACTAGTCTTTGAGCCTTTTTACCAAGAGATTTCCCCCTTCCCCTTTTTCATAGCATGAGTCTTCCCCTTACCAGTATCTATGTTCATCAATATGGTTTCAACTTTACCACCCTTAGGCATATCCTTCCCACTAACTTTCTCATTACCAGTCTCTAAGCCTTCCAACCAAGAGATTTTACCTTTCCCCTTCCCCCTTTTCACAACATGAGTTTTAGGAGTGTTAACCTTAATTTTCCTTTTTTCTTTGAAGGAGTTTTTTCCCTCCTCAAACTCCACATATTTTGGGTTAGAGGATGGGCCAGACACAACCTGTACCAATTCCCTTGAATCCTCCCCACCATCCCAAACATCTTGAGCATCTTCCTTGAAAAACTCTAAAGAAGTAGTATTAGTGTATTCAAAAACCTTAGGTTTAGATTTATTTTTAGGCCTAACCTTATCACCTAGGGCCTCTTTGTTGGGGGTTAGGGCTTTAATATGGCTAGCAATTTTTAGAATGACACCTTCATGGAGGATCAACATTTTAGGTGTCTTCCTATTCTCTTTGATAAAATGTTCCAAGAATGCCAAAATATAAAAAGGGAAAGAAACATAAAATTTATGGTAGAAATTATTCAATAGAGTAAAATGATACCTGTAGATGAATCTAAACATCCCTTCAAGGGTTATGTACCTCATCTCTGTTTCCACAACAGCTACCCAAACTAGTTTTAAGGACGTGCATTCATAACTCAAATGCATCTTAAATATCTTGCTCCTCTTATTGTCTTTAAAGAAGATTTGAAGGGCGTCATACCCTACCTTTCTATCCTTGAAGAATTTTTTGCCTTCATTGGAAATATTAGTCACCTAGACTATCAATTCCTCATTCAACATTCATTCCCAGCCAAACACTACCACCTTCCTATTCTTCCACCCATGGGAAAATGCCTTAGTGACTGGAGGATTATAGTCATGAAGTTTCTTCAAATACAAAGTTAGGCCTCCATCCTTAAGGATTTTCCACACTTGAGGCCTATGGTGAACCCCAACATAGTTCAAGGGATCCACCCTATTTTGGTCCCCCCATTATCTTAAAATGGCATTCTCCTCTATTACCCAACACCCAAACAAACTCAAAATTACCGTTACAACCATGAAAGGGCACTAATCACTAAAAATAAGGTCAAAATATGCTAGAACAACTCATAAGATATTATTGTGAATTTCCCATTGCTGACCATTATTACGTCTCGATTGGAACTGCCAACTAGTGAACAATTATGTGTAAAATATATTATTGTAGACACCTAAAATTGGCTCAAGTCGAATTAAATAAATATTCTAATATTTATCTTAATTCATATTTTCTTCTGTCAATTAAATAAATATTATAACTTTATTTGATTGGTTCATTATCCTACAATTAAATAAAATCATTTTATTTAATTAAATTCCCTAAGTTCTTCGAATGTCTCAAGTCATAAATCCACCTCACAAAATCCACTTCATCAATCCACCTCATCTTTCCACCTCATTTCTTCCACCTCACCATGTTGCACATATAATTAAATATTCTTAATATTTAATTAGCTAATATCCTCTATTATCCAAAATTGAATTCTTAATTCAATTGTCCCCCACCATTATCCAAAATTGAATCTTTAATTCAATTGTCCTCCACCATTGAATTTCTAATTCAATTATCCTCCACTCAATTGAATCTTTAATTCAATTGTCCTCCACCATTAAATTTCTAATTTAGTTATTCTCCACTCAATTGAATCTTTAATTCAATTATCCTCCACTCAATTGAATCTTTAATTCAATTGTCCTCCACCATTGAATTTCTAATTCAATTATTCTCCACTCAATTGAATCTCTAATTCAATTATCCTCCACCATTAAATTTCTAATTCAATTATTCTCCACTCAATTGAATCTTTAATTCAATTGTCCTCTACCATTGAATTTCTAATTCAATTATCCTCCACCCATTGAATTTCTAATTCAATTATCCTCCACCAAGTTGAATTAAGAATTCAATTGTCATAACCCACTCTATCCTCCAAAATGAATTTTTAATTCATCCATATGAATTAAAGATTCACAAAAAATGAGAGCCATTGATCTCATCAGTTAATCCTCACCCTCCATTCTATTTTCAGAAAATCTATAAATAGAACCCTCTTCTAAGCAATTAGAGAGACCTCTTCTAGCATCCTTACTATGCTTAAATTCCTCCAAGGAATCTTCTTCTTCTTCTCTTCTTCTCTTCTCCATACCGTTGTAATGCAAGAATCATATCACATAGCCATTTCCCCCTTGTCATCTTGAGGAATCGAATCAAGGAAGCAAGCTCCTTGAGGGCCAACCTACATCATTCAAGATTGAGGAAGAATAGGTGACCAATGGAAGCCGCGGAGTAACAGGTTGTAAGTCTCATTCTTTCTGTTATCTATTCTTGTTATTCGCACATTCTATTGTTGATTGGGTTAATCATCTTTATTGATTTATCTCATTTTCTTTGTGAGGTTTTGTCTTAGTTTTCTTGTTGTAGGATACAGGTGTTTCCAAGGCACATTCGAGCATCAACCCTCACAAATGACCTCCTACACGAAAATCGAGCCTACCGTTGGGTCCAAACGACCTCAGAGGCTGTTTTTTTCAAACTTGCACAACTTTTGCATACGGAGGCAAAATTGCACAAACAAGGACTTGTCGAAAAGAGGACTCTGAGAACTTCATAGTTGTGAGGTTTTTATCAGGTGATGGTACCTTTTTCCCACTTTTTTTTGCAGTCAAAGTGAAACTTGCATTTAAACTTCAAATCATCATATCTTTTGCATTTTGTATCGAATTTTCGCGAAATTTTTTTTCAAATCGCATAGCATTTCCTAAATTTTCTGTTCATGCAATCTATTTTCCTGTATTAGTTATTTCTTCATCAAATTTTCTTAGATTATCAATTTTCACATCATAATCCTCTTGGAAGTGTACTTGCTCTATTTTCAGTTTCGTGACTTGTAGGTGATCATTTGGGGTAGGAGAAACATCAGGAGCAGCAAAACACATTAATTTGGACAGCAATTTAATTAGGTGCATTCATTTTCATCCTTTATCTCTCAATCATTGCTTGCAAACACACTTCAGTTTGGGGCATAAAATGAACATTGTTTGATCATCACACATTGAAATCGGGCTTAAAATCAACCAGTGTCTTCAATCACACCTTGAAATTGGGCTAAAAAAGAATCATTGTTTGACGTGTCCTCATCACATTTCATTTTTCTAAGGGATAATTTACAACTGCAAGTGTGAATCAAGAGTGTGTGTGTATGCTCTCTCCTCGCATCGCAAGGTGACCTTGGAGATCAAAAACACCTCACTTGATTTGCTTTTGTCAATGCCTATCCTAGGAGGCCTGCTAGGGGATTTCATCACCCCTACGGATGACCTCATTCGAGGCTGAATCAAAAGACACCCTCTTTGAAATCAGAATCCTGTCACTCTTGGCTAAGCCCCAAAGAACTTTCTACCTTTGGGAAGTGAAGGTGAAGGGTGGGTTACCCCCTTCTCTCGGCTGTGTGGCAAGATTTTGTTTTCAAATTCCTAGTCAACCTCGTCAAAACATTGACCAAACCTAACTGGCCATACCTTACATCAAACTAGGCATTAGGGCATGTTGATTTTCTTTGCAAGTGTGCTTGTTTAATCATTATCATATTCTTCCAATTCAAAATTCAAAGTTGCTTGTGTCTTGTGTGAGTGCTTCTTGTTTATACATGTGATCATTTGCTAAATATTGCCAAAATCAAACTACAACATCAAACACATAAGCCAAGTCATTCAACTCATTCTTCCAAGCACACTTGTCTCAACTTGTGATGCATTTGCACTCTAGTCTGATGCATTTGTGTTTGCACATCCAAACTAGTCAGCTTTTCTAGCCTTGTGTCAATGGCAAACAAATTAGAGTATCTTGAACAAAAACTTCAATCTTTGATAAGGCAAGTAAACTTAGGTCCCTCGCCCCAAGAGTGTATAGCAATTCTTCAACAAATCCAAGTCTTATGACAAGAATTGACAAGCTTGCAAGCTAAACGGGCCAGTACTAGCTATGCCTCGTCCCAAAACCATACCTTCTTTTCCCGTCTTAATGATACTATTGACAAGGCAACCACCACTTCAAGAGGGAAATCATATATCACCCCGTCTACTAGTCCTCCTTCACCATATTCTAAGACACCTATTCCAAAACATACCAGTTCTACACCAAGACCGACCTCAAGTTCCCCACCGTCTAAACCGACAAACAAAACATTCTCGGATGATTTTTGGGAAAGATATGCAACATATGAAAAGCTATGGAGAATTCCAATATCCACTCCTCCGTCACCTCATCCATGTAATCCAACACCTACGAAGGATGTGATCCAAGGACTACTAGCTGAGAGTCAACCATGTCCCCAAACATTAGTCCTTGACCTAACCAAAGATTCTTCCCATACCATGTCAAATCCTCCAACCCCTTCATGTCATCCGGAACCCCTCAAGCCTATCCAAGAGCCCTCAATTCACATTCTTAGCTCTTCAAGCCCATCATGTGACCAAGAAGCCATCAAGCCTATTCAAGAGTCTCCTATTATGAATCCAAGCCAAGAGTCATCATGTTGTCATGTTGTTGACCAAGCGCTTTCCACTTCCATTCAAGCAACCCAAGAGGTATGTCAAGAGTTTAATCCTAAGCATGTGGAAACATTAAACCCTAGTCCAACTCAAGATCAAATCACTTTTATTCAACCTATCCATAATATGTGCCTTTTCTATGATCCAGATGATAGCCATAATGATGAATCTATCCATGAGCCACTTGATCCTATTCATACCCCTACAACTATCCATGAACAAGACACCCAAGACCTACATGCTTTATCTAATGAAAGTCTTGTTGACCTACTTCAGCATTCACCCCGTTTCATGGCCTTCCTTCAAAGCAAAGAGATCTCTTCCTCTAGCCATGATCCCACAAAATCCACTTGTCATGATGAGACACTTGTCCCCCAAGTAAGCATAAAAGATCAAATAAATAACTTGGATCTTAGTGAACACAATGCTAATCACGATCCTAATGATTCTCCTTCACCATCCATTATTGACCATGCTACAAAGCCTCCACCATATATCCTTGGTCTTCCTACCTTTATGCATGAATGTTCTTTCTTAGAACACCAGCAACCATTATCCACTATCTCGCATTCTCCATCCAATAAAGAATTCATGTCTAGTGTTCCACCTACGCATAATCTCACCGTCCACCGTATACTCCAGCGTATGAACTATCAAGGTAAAGGCTTAGGCCTTCATGAACAAGGTATTTTGGAACCTATCCATGTTAGCATTCCTCCACCTTCATATGGCCTTGGATACATACCCCAAGGTGCACAAACTCAAGATGTTTGTACTTCCTCCATTCCTCCTAAGTCTATCACTTTCCATTGCAAACCCTATCATATCCCCAAAACATATGTCGCCATTCCACCTCCACCATCCTATAAATGTCAAAAGCATGTGTTCATCAACCTTCCACCATCCTCTTTACCTCCACTCCTTCCAACTCCCAATGTCCTTCCATCCACCTTGCCACCGTTGCTTCCAACACCTAACATACCTATCATTCATAAGTATCCTTACATCCCTAAACATGGCCAACAAAAGCACACATCATTTAAGCATAAAGCTTCCAATCATTCCATCCACTCCACTCACCCCATGGGATTCAAAAGCAAAAAGTTTGATGCCTTTATCCATAAAGCTAAAAATCCTACCAAAAATCCTAATAGTCTTCGTACCTTAGGACATAAAGAATCAAAATCAAAGCAAAGTTCATCTAAACAATCATCAAAACCCTTACCTCCAAATGCAAAGCCCAAAAGCAAAATGGTTTGGGTTCCTAAGAAAATAGCTAGCAAGTCAAATGAGGCATCCTCATCCACATCTCAGGAATCCCAACCACCTATATCCATCCAAAAGCCTACTTCCATCCAAAACTTCCATTCCCTTCACAAATCCCACAAGCAAAACAAAAGCACTAAAAATACTAAATCTATGTGGGTTCCTCAATCACTTCATTAGCCATCTCCTAAGCAAACATCTCCATTGCTTCCTACACCACCATATCATCAAAATTTTTAATGTTTACCATGGTGTGTGCAACCGTTGGTCATGGTTCCTTTCCACTTCACAACACCTCCACATAACTACATCTCCCCATCTTGCATCCATTATCCTACACATCTTCCTCATCCTATGCCTATGGTCCATGCTGTTGCATAAGCCTTCCCTCCATATTTTGCATCATAATCCACTATCTACCTATGCCATATCACTTTCATACGATCCCCTACCAACATCTGTGAGAGCACTTGACATGGTCCATTCGATAGTATCTACCTAGTAGGACTATCACCTTTCAAGGAACTCCATACTTGAGTCTTTCCATATCTACCTTCTCTTATCTAAATATTCAAAACACCAAAAAAAATGAAAAAAAAAATAGTAAAGAAAAAACCCTTCATCCAATGGTGAAAACCAGGCAAACATGCACCTTGGATAAGTACCATGATGAAAACCTGGCAAACAGGCGTCATGTGTAAGTTGATCTCCTACACTTGGGGGCACCTTGTCTCATCAGCATATCACTCTTCTCCTACCAGTTTCCTTTCATACCACTTCCTATCCTATCCTCTATCCATTACATACCTATCCGGTCCCGTCCATCCATCCAATCTTCCTTTCCTCTATTCTTTGGTCTTGATAAGGATTGGGGGCACACTGTTGACAAAAGTTTTGAATGTCTCTTGACATACCTTATCCCTCCAAAACATGCAAATCCTTCATTATCCTCTCATCCTCCTATCATCATTTGCATTGTCATGAACAATCCTACGTACTCTACCTACAATGGGGTAGGTTGTTCTTATGTGACATAGTCCTTGGAGATTGCATCATTGTTTCCTTCTGTCCACTATTGCCCATCCTCATAACCATCCGTATCTACTATCTTCCATCTGTATCCGTGGTGATTCCTTGTCATAAGTATTGTTTTGTCCATATCTATTCCATATCGTGTCTTATCTGATCAATATCTGATCCATATCGGTTCCATATCGTGTCTTATCTGATCCATATCGGTTCCATATCGTGTCTTGATTGTTCCATAGCTGATCTATATCGGTTCCATATCGCGTCTCATCCGATCCATATCTTAGGTCCAAGCCCCAAACTACGCTGCCTCTGCATTGTCTCGTAGGCAAAGCCATTATCAATGCACCCCCGAGGCTCTGCTTCCCTGTCCATCTCGTATCTTATTGTCTATCCTCTAGTCCATCCATGATCCAAGTCCTAAACTATGTTGCCTTTGCATTGTCACGTAGGCAAGGCCATTATTCTCATGCGCCCTCGAGGCTCCACTTTCTCCTCCATTCCATGTCTAGTCCTTCTATCCATTTGAGTCCCCTCCACTTCCCGTCCATCCCATGTCTTGTTGTCTGTCCCACCAATAAGGATTATGATATCTTCTGCTAGATAAACAAGAGCAACAAAGCCCACTTCCAAAGCAAAAGTCTTGACGCAAAAACATCAACCTGTTCAAAACCAACACAAAGCAGAGCACCATATCGAAACACTCAAAATAGTTCTATCTCAATTATGGCAAAAAGACACATCTAAATGCAAGAATGTTTTGTGTTGGTTAGATTAAGAGTCTTGATTTATGCTATCATGCCTTTCTATGCTACTCGAGGATGCCAAAAGCTAGAGATGCTATGATGGGGGCATGATTATTTTCTTTGTCTGCTGCTTGTGGATTAAACTTTAGTAATGTGACGACTTATGTCTAACGATGTGATCGGCAAAAGATCATCGAGGACTCCGAGGTCTAAACATGAAAAGGGGCAATCCTTGTCTGTTCAAATGCAAGAAGTACTCAGGTCATCTAGATTCAATTTTGGCTAGATGCTTGTATTAACTTGCTATATCAAAATCCATGTAAGTAATGCTCAGGTCATCTCGGTTTAATTATACCTCGATGCTTGTATTCACTTACAACATTTCAGAAAAAGTACTAAAAATAAAGCCCAATGATGAAAGCGCTTCAAAATACTTGCTATTCTCAAGGTGACAAATATCCATATCTATACCATATCCAATTGCGTCTCATATCTATATCCATATCCATATCTATACCATATCCAATTGCAAGCCTATCCTTAATCCATGTCAATCAAGTCAAGTCAATCTTGTCAAATGATCCAATCACAATCAATGGTCTTGATTCTTGTCCGGTCATAAACCAAATCGATCAATTAATCAATCAATTGTCTTATATAGGATCTTGCATTGTCGAAATCAGACCAACACACACGTCTTACACGACATGCTTCATTTCCTAAAACCAAACACCATCCTTTGTGTTGCTCTAGGGATATATCATTCCCCGCCATGACAACACTATCGTATCAAATGTCTTAGACAGGATATTATATTGTTGAAACCAGACCCGGAGTCTTATACGACATATTTCTTTCCTAAAACTAGACATCGTCGATCCATATCATTGGTTTACCACTCGACAGGGACAATACCTTGTTTGTGCTTGTATCATTTGTGCATACTTGCTTACTTGCTTGTGTGTGTCATCATTTTTATCTTGCATTCCATATCATTCATCCCTTTCTTCTGCATTTGACCATTTCATCTCCTGACAACATATCTTATCGTGAGATTGTCCATCTCATGCCTTCCATCTTCTCCCCGTCCAATCTCCCGAGGGGGCATCCTATCATCATAACCTGTACCAGGGCCAAACTGGGGCATGTATCATTATCAGACTTTTCTTTTTCTTTGAAACAACGTGATAAAACACATTGCTTCAAAGAGGGGCAAAATGTAGACACCTAAAATTGGCTCAGGTCGAATTAAATAAATATTCTAATATTTATCTTAATTCATATTTTCTTCTGTCAATTAAATAAATATTATAAGTTTATTTGATTGGTTCATTATCCTACAATTAAATAAAATCATTTTATTTAATTAAATTCCCTAAGTTCTTCTAATGTCTCAAGTCATAAATCCACCTCACAAAATCCACTTCATCAATCCACCTCATCTCTTCCACCTCATCATGTTGCACATATAATTAAATATTCTTAATATTTAATTAGCTAATATCCTCTATTATCCAAAATTGAATTCTTAATTCAATTGTCCCCCACCATTATCCAAAATTTAATCTTTAATTCAATTGTCCTCCACCATTGAATTTCTAATTCAATTATCCTCCACTCAATTGAATCTTTAATTCAATTGTCCTCCACCATTGAATTTCTAATTTAGTTATTCTCCACTCAATTGAATCTTTAATTCAATTATCCTCTACTCAATTGAATCTTTAATTCAATTATCCTCCACCATTGAATTTCTAATTCAATTATTCTCCACTCAATTGAATCTCTAATTCAATTATCCTCCACCATTGAATTTCTAATTCAATTATTCTCCACTCAATTGAATCTTTAATTCAATTTTCCTCCACCATTGAATTTCTAATTCAATTATCCTCCACCATTGAATTTCTAATTCAATTATCTTCCACCAAGTTGAATTAAGAATTCAATTGTCATAACCCACTCTATCCTCCAAAATGAATTTTTAATTCATCCATATGAATTAAAGATTCACAAAAAATGAGAGCCATTGATCTCATCAGTTGATCCTCACCCTCCATTCTATTTTCAGAAAATCTATAAATAGAACCCTCTTCTAAGCAATTAGAGAGACCTCTTCTAGCATCCTTACTATGCTCAAATTCCTCCAAGGAATCTTCTTCTTCTTCTCTTCTTCTCTTCTCCATACCGTTGTAATGCAGGAATCATATCACATAGCCATTTCCCCCTTGTCATCTTGAGGAATTGAAGCAAGGAAGCAAGCTCCCTGAGGGCCAACCTACATCATTCAAGATCGAGGAAGAATAAGCGACCAATGGAAGCCACAGAGTAACAGGGTGTAAGTTTCATGCTCTCTGTTATCTATTCTTGTTATTCGCACATTCTATTGTTGATTGGGTTAATCATCTTTATTGATTTATCTCATTTTCCCATTCACAATTATTACATGAAGTGATTATCAAGAATAAAATTAAGATTTTTATTCAGTTATTTATACCGATTATTTTTTATAATTAACTTTTCTTTTCAAGGATGAAGTAAACATTTAGGTGGATTTAGATACTAGACAACAATTAGTGGGATAATTGTTTAGAAGATTATTTTAATTGCTTTAATTTGAAATTTATTAACTTTGTTTCAATGATAAATTTCTAGAAATTAGAAGTGTTATTCTCACAACACTATAAATAGGTTTTGCACTCACAAATATTATTTAATTGATATTTTTGGAAAATTAAACCTATTATTGAATATTTATAATTGATTCAAAGAGATTTATTTATTTTCTTTTGGTGATAAACCTAAGTAAGGAACTTAGGGGCAACAAAAATAGTGTCAAAGTATAGATTCTAGAAATGAAAGGTTCACCAAATCTAATCATAAAAAAAGGATAATTGGTGTAGTCACGGTAGGAGGGTTCATAGAATGAACTGTCCAGACCATAAAACAAGAGTAAACACAATGGAAACAACTCAAAGATATGAAACAAATGCAGATTCAGTCATTCAGTATATCCAAGAATTCAAATACAAATGGGTCAGCAACATGCTGGCATACAATTCGGCTCATAGGCTTGATTACATGTTGATGATGATTGTTAGTCATAACAACATCCATAAAAAATTGCACAACAAACCTTTATTATCTTGTAAAGTATGATCAACTTAGGATAAGTTGATGAATCCAAGTCTTCGTTGATTAGGTCATGATCGTCTGACATTACTCAGAGGTTGATGTGACATGCTGTTTTCCATTTCAAGGGGCCTTACTTTTGTCTGGATGATCAGTATTACACTGTTTCTTGTAAAATCACTTCACAGAGAGGTTATTTCTATTCTATTTCCAAAGATAGCTAATGTATTTGCAAGTTTGATCAATTCTTCTGATTATTGATCATCATGAACCTGTTCTTTCTTCTACACAGTATATTTACTCAAATGATGTGTCTGTGAGTGGATATTTGCATGTATCTCTTGAATTTCTGTATGAATTTGCATGATATTTGTCAATTTAACATGCTTTCACTCTAAATATGCTATGTATTTCCAATTGTCTATGAGATGTCAGTATATTTCATGTTTCTTGCTTTTAATTCTCTGTTATTTGCAATTATGATGGTGAACTATTATGAAATTGAAAGAAATTTAAAAGAATGTTTCTAATTTTGGTGAATCTTTAGCCATTGAACCACATACATACAAGATACATTCATGAGGAGAAGAAATCAAACCATATTGTCACCAAGATGTTCCACAGCTAGATACGGATGATGCTAACTTCAAAGGATAAGGAATGAAAACAACACATGCAAACTGACAAGCACTCCAAGGGACGCAGCTGATCAATGCAGGTATCAATATTTCAAACACATATTACTCAAGATTTATGATGATTTGTAATCAAATTGTCTTCTCTTTCATTAAGTATGCATAACATGTACATTTACAACAACTTTGAAATAAGTCCTGATATTTCAGCAATCAAATTTTAATTAAGTTTTGAATCCTCAAAATATGGCATCCCTGCACCTTTTATAGAATAAGGTGAGGGAGCAGTTGCAAATGACCTACGATTATGATTTATCTATTAAGATCAATGGTAAATTATCACTCTTTGACTTAGTCAATCCTCCTTCGTGGTACAGGTTACCAGCTGGCAACCATCTGGATGACTCATTATCTTATGAGTACCTGATGCATATGTCTTCCTCGTGGTGCATCTCCATTCATTCTTTGGGTTCCTCTTCTTTATCTTCTTCTTATTCATCATGATCATGCTCTTCATCAGTTTCTGTATCACTATCACCCTAATGAACATCATCCTATATATGGACCTTCATTGTCATCCTAATATTCTCATAGGCCTGTACAATTTTATCTACTTCCTCGCCATCTTGGGTTTTAGCTTTTGCTATGGCGTGCTTATGAGACTGGAGTTTATCTTTGATTGATTCTAGCTTAGCTTTTCTACTATTCAGTGTCTCATTGTAATTCTCCACCCTGACCTTGATCCTCATTATCTGATTCATCACCTCTTCTGTCAGGTGGGTGAGGGGGTCATCAGCCACCGGCTAGAAATTATCATGCAGAGCTTTGATAGCAAAGTCTGCATCTTGATTTTCTATCTTACCCTCTAATTTTCCTTCTAATGCTTCAAGGATCTCCACTTCATGTGCCATCATGTTGTGCAGCTTTATACTGATATCTCTGAGCTTTCCACTAGTCTTCTTCAGGATATCACATTCGAACTTGATGTCCTCATACCATATGTCTATCACCAGGGCAGTGTGATTATTCAACACTTGGTTATTTATTATAATTTGAGGATCTATCCTCTTCATCTCACTTAAAGTAGTTAGGTCCTTTTCCAATTTGAATGACCATCTTCCTATCTCATTATGCATTTTATCTACGTTCCTCTTCAAACTGCTTAAATAATTCCATCTCTGTAAAGAGGTTCTCACTACATCCTCAGCTCCTGTGAGGGCTGACAACATCCATTTATCCATCTTCATGAGGTCCAACTTATAAACTTCCTCCTAGAAGATAACAGTCAATGGGACTGCCAGATCCACTGGTGTACTATCAGGGTTAATCAACCCCTTTATATATGCATACAACTGGGCAATGTGCTCCTTATGCTGCTTATTTTTCTCTTTCTCCTTCTTTACCCTTTGGGTCAAAGAATCAATGATGTCCTTCCCCTCCTAACCCTCCTGGTCTTCATTAGCAAAACCCAAATCAACAGTTGTGATTTGGAACTCTTCTAGGGTGATCTTGCCCTTCTCTTTTTCTATAGTGGGAAGTGCTACTTGGGTAGTCCTTCTGCCTGTAGTAGGATCTCTTCTAATAGCTGATGTCAATCTAGCTTTCTTCTTTCGCTTCATGATTGTCTCTGCAAACAAGGTGGAAACATCAAATTCTTGAATTTCAAAGCCTTGTTCCGTACCTATTTCTTTTTCAAGCCACTGAGGCACTTCATCTCCGGATCCTTGTTGTCCTTTGCCATCATCATGTCTGCCATGATCTCCAGTATCTGTCTCTATTCTGGGTGGAGAAGGTGACTTCCTAGTTTCTTCCTCATGGATTTCCTCATGAGGGGGATCTTGTTGCATCTCTTCTTGTTGAGGGACTTTCTTTTGTATGCGAGGATCCTATGGAATATCCACCTGATGATCTTGTACTTGATCCTACTCTCCCTCTTTCTAAGTTTTATCCACCTTGGTATTTTCCTCATCTTGAGTCATATTGGCATCTATGGATGTCTGTGTGTTTGGTCTTGGTGCATCACCCTAATCTTGGATTACATTTTGTTCCTGACCTGATGCACCGACATCTTGTGCCTTAAGGTCATCATGACCTGATATATCCTTTTCTCCTACAACTTCTTGAGTCTGGGCGGCATCATCACCTGATGTATCTTTATCACTATCACCCTTTTGTTGGACTTCAACTATCTTCGGCTCAACAGGTATCTCATTTTGTTGCTGGCCCATGTCTAGAGCATTGCTCCTTTCTTCTACTTGCTTGGCCCCTTCAACTTTCTTTGTTGCATCAGGTGCACTTGCTTTGTCTGTGGGGCTCACATCCTCCTTGTATGTCAAATCTATAATTGTAGGGCTAGTCACCTAATCGACCAATTAGTCCAGTCTGATCTATTGGGCTGCTCTCTCTGGGCTACTTTCTTTCTCTTCTTGAGCTATTTGCTTCAATCCTTCCAATACCGCCGTCTGTGCTAACGGTGTCCCATTTGGGGTCATGCGAGTACTGGAGGCAAGTGTCTCCATCTTCTGAGAGGCTACATTCTACACTACTTCATCATCTGATAGGTCCACAGTGTCCTCCAAGGTGAAAGGACCACCTTGACCTGCTTTGAAAGTCTCTTTTTCTTGTTCCTCTTCTCTTTATGTCTTGAATTTGATTATGGTGGAAAGTGGCACATTATGTTGCATCTCCTTCCTAAACACTTCACCACCAGCTCCTCTTAATACTATAGGATTGGCCCTGATATCACCCCGCATAGATTTTCTTTGCTTCTTAGGTGGTGATGTCAATGGTGCCACCGTCCTCTTCCCACTGACCATCATCGGGTCATCACCTGCAGGTTCTTTATTCACTAGCTCTTCCTCAAAAGGGATATCCTCTTCCATATTCTATTGTGAGGCTTGGGCCTCATCCTGTACTTCTGCAGTCTCTATAGCTAGCCTCAAGATTCTTTTTGTCTTTGGTTTATCCATCAGAGGTGGTGTAGATGAGGCAGATGCCTGTCCTGATGTTGATGTACCTGTAGCTAGTATAGTAATTCTCTCAATTATCACCCCTTTAGGCTCATCATCAGTCTTCTTTCCTCTAGGGGGACCTTTTCTCTATTTCTGTGTAGGTAACCTCTCCCCATTGGATTTTCTTTTCTCATCGAGGAAGCATCCTGCCTTTTCTTCTGGGTGTCCACTGTAATTGCCACACCCCTTTTCTTCAATCTATTTATTTGTTCATCTACCCATGCTTGGGTTAACTGTAGCACCCCACCTAAAAATTGATCTAATGAAATATCCTCTGGCTATGTTAGATCATGGGATGAGATGGTGTCATTGTACACCTTCTTGTCTTCATATTCATTTGACATGGTTCTTCCATCATCCTTCTCTAGTTGTGCTAGCACTGGGATGTAGTCAAATGTTCTTATCTAGTTTAGGGTGATCCTTTGATATTTTCTTCTTCTTGCTTTAGCCTCATCCTCACAATCTGTCCAAAAATCCTCTAGATGCCTCTGATGTAAAGATTTCCCCATTATTTTATGCATCCTGCCATAGGGGTCATAAGATCTAGCCAATGGAAATGGCTGCATATACATCAGTTTCAGACCACCTATGATATGCTCTATGCTCTATGAATCTGAGCACATATACTAGCACATAAATATTGGAAATAGTACTGGCGGTATCTTCTTTTGTGCTTTGTATGTCTCCACTATGGTAGACACTTGTCTCAAAAATTCCATCAAGACCACCCCATCAGTAGGGTACCTAGGTAGTATAAGGGGTTGGTCTTCAAATCCCTACACCCTTATATATGAAAATATAGCATATTGGATGAACCAGGATCCATGCTTGTATACAACTTCCTGAGCCTCCATGCTTAGTCTCTTAGTTCTATCTTCCTCCATAGTTTTGACTAGATGCATAGAAAATGCATCATTCACCAATTTGTAATCTTGGAGGTGGTTATTTCTCTATAACTGAGGATAGTGATCCCATATGTGGGCATCATCTACATCACCTCCATCCTTACCCACTGTAGTCAATGCATCAAATGTTCCTTTTTAGGCACATGAGTAGACAACATATGAGGTCATATGGAATGAGCATTCTAGACCTCCCAGGACCACTAAGGGGTCACAACCAACTACACAAGAGGAAGAGGATATAGGGGATGGTAGGGAAAACAACTCCTTTTAGGTCCTAGTGGACCAAACTACAAGACTTGACATCAAATAGGACATGACTGTCTACTCTTTCTCCATGGTTTTCACACAATACAATCATGCCATTTTTTAGGTTCATATACATGGGAACTTTTCCTAACTTTCTAGGGACCTTAGACCTTCTAGGTTTGACTTCCCCAAGCTTACAAAACTATCAAAATGCTCAGGAGGTACCCTCTTGTACCACTTCCTTCACAACTGCCCTAACTTCCTTGTAGCCCTCCTAAAGGGACTGTCATGCAATAAATTGAGATTTTGACCTCCAAACTAGACTATTATAGACTTTTTGGGTACCCATTATCAAGTTATTTAACATACCAAACATGAAACATAGGTTGTTTTGAAACATATGACTCAAATTGGGACTATTCTTGCTGTCCTAAGCCTAAATTAGGTCTCCTTCTACACAACAAATGACCATGAAACTTATTCTAATTTTATAAAACATGTTCCAAGATAGAAAACATGTTTAAAATGATCTATATAAACTATTTTTAGGGCTCTTGGTTCAACCCACATCCAATACTCTTCAACCCACTGTTCTACCGATGCTCAAGATGCCTAATACATGATGTTGTTAGGCTATTTTTGCTCTAATAGGACTCCTCCACCAATCTCCTGCATCTACAGCACAAAAATTAGAGAAAAAACAACAAAATATCTCCATCCCATCCATTATTTGGTTAGAATGTGGATGGAAATGGCTCCAAAGCCATCGATTTCTTAAGAAACCCCCAAAAAACTAGGTTTTTTTGACCAAAAATCAGAAAAATACAATAAGATTCTTAACCAATAATATTAATTCACCAAACTAAATTCAAAACAAATATAACATAGCCCTCTTTCAGATTTCATTTTATTCCCTCCATGAAAAGGTTGTACATGTCCGTACTAAGGCTGCAAAACTAAGAAAAAACTAAAAAAAATGCAAGAAACTCTCTTTTTTTTCCCTTATTTCTTTATGAAAAACTCTTCTACATAAGCATATTTGATCTCCCTTTCTAACATAGGCATGTTACAATAGAAATCCATAAATTTATCCTCTCTCCTTTGTGGGAAGCTAAAAAAATAAGGAAATTAAAGTATTCCATAAAGGAAAAACAAGACTATCCTAAAATCTAGGAAATAAAAATCTCTTAGACCTATTATTAGAAATTTGCCTTTTCTAAGGCCACCACTACATGACCATGCCTTTAGAAGGCTTTAATACATTAATTTTAAAAATTATTTTGTCTTTAACAACCAAAATTACAAAAAATTGACTAAATGATTATTCTAGGTGCACTGCACCAGGAACTCCATACCTGGGAACTCCATACCTGGTTACTATGTTGCTTTCCAAAAACTTGATCACATCTTCAACATTACATGTCTTACTACTGACAGCTTCAGTCCACCTGGTACAATAATCAGTGATAGTCAAAATAGACCTATGGCTTGAAGATGATGGATGATTGATAGGTCCTATGAAGTCCATTGCCCATTGAGCAAATGGGCGCATCTCCATCACTGGCTACAAGGGCTGAGCAGCATATCTTTCTCTATTTGCAGCAACTTGAAACATATGACAACATTTGATGTGTTTAGCAATATTTTTAAAAATAGTGGGCCAGTAATACCCTGCTCTAAGGATTGCATGAGTAGTAGCTAAGGATGATCCATGTGCAGTTCCAAACTTGTCATGTAATTCTAATAGCACCTCATCTGCTTCTTGTCTTTCTAGACACCTAAGGCATATTCCCTCATAGTTCTTCTTGAAAAGGACTCCTCCTTTTATCATGTATTTCTGTGATCTTATTTTTAAGGCTCTCCTCTATGAGGCCTGCAATTTTGAAGGACATCTTCTAGTGATTAGGATGTGCCTGATGTCTAAATACCATTCTCCATCTTCCTTTGCATTTATAACATACTGCTGGCTCATGATGTTAGGATCAATTTTTGATATCATCTGACTCAATGCTTGTCCTCTCACTAATTTCATGGGTGTTATGTCCAAATCATACTCTTGGAGGATAGTAATCCATTCGGATCTCTTCTCACCTGGTTCACTTTGCATTAAAAGCATCTTTACTGCTGCATTAGGTACTACAACAATCACCTTACTTCTTAAGATGTAATGTCTAAACTTATTGACTGCTAGAACCAGAGAAAGTGCTTGTCTTTCAACATCCATGTATCTAAGTTCTGCATCTCTAAAAGGACAACTCATGAAGGCTATAGGATTTTCTTCTTTAGCCTCATTTCTCTGTGTGAATACTGCTATAGATGTATGCTCCGAAGAAAATGAGTAAATGTAAAAATCCTTGGTATAATCTGGACTAATCAGAATTGGAGCATTAGAAATGGCTTTCTTGATATCTTTAAAAGCTGCTCTAGCTTCAGGTGTCCACTCAATTTTGGCATCCTTTTTGAGCATGGCATTCAATGGTCTGACAATTTCTACAAAACTAGTAATGAATTTTCTAACAAAATTAATCTTACCAAAGTAAGATTTGAGCTCCTTCTTACTTCTAGGAAGTTGTATCTTCATGATTGATTCTACCCTGTCAGGGTCAATGATGATCAAATTCTCTATTATCAGGTGACCTAATAACTTGCCTATGGTTACCCCAAATATGCACTTCTTAGGGTTTAGGGATATTCCATATTGTTCACATTTCTTTAGTACCTTCTTGAGGTCTTCTACATGATTCCCTCTCTCTTTAGAGAAAACTGTCAAGTCATCCATGTATATGACTATGCACTTACCAATCAGCCCTTTGAAGTCTATATCCATCATTCACTGAAATGTGGCTCCAGCATTTATCAACCCAAAAGGCATGCACCTATAAGCAAATATTCCCCACTTTGTGGTGAATGTAGTTTTCAATCTATCTATCTTGTCTACCATCACCTAGTTGTAACTAGAGAAACCATCTAGAAATGACATCATCTTTGCACCATTTACGATTTGCAAGACCTCATCCAGAGAAGGCAAAGGATAGTTATCCTTTTGAGAAGCTCTATTTAAATTCCTAAAGTCTACACACAATTTGATATCACCATTTATTTTTCTTACTGGGACCAAGTTGGCCACCCATGTGGAATGTCTCTTAGGAAATATGATCCTCGCATTGAGCATCTTTTTAACTTCTTCAAAAATGATGGGTTCCAGTAAAGCATTGACAGGTCTCTGTTTCTGCCTAAAAGGCTTGACATCTGGCTTCAGAGGTATAGTATGAGTGATGATTGATATATCATAAGTCTTCAACTCATTGTATGTCTAGGCAATGACATGGATATAGTATTTAAGTGCTTGGGTTATCCCTTCTAGCTCTTCTTCTATACATACTTTTCCAATCAGGACATTTCTTTTTTCATCATCTTGTCCTATGTTGACTTGTGAATACTCTCCTCCATCTACTTTAGGGAGATATTTCTATTTCAGCATGATGTCTAGATCAAATGCTCTTTCCACCTCTATCATTCCTTTAGGAATCTTGTTACTAGACAACTCTAGGATTTCTTCTTATTCCTAGATGTGATCTTCCACATTTCTTTCATCTATGATCTGTGCATTAAAGACATCTCTGTTATAAATGAAGTCTAGAATATGCTGATCATCATCAAATACTTGAAGGTTGACTACATTATCTGGCACAGACGGTACTGATACTAATTCAACCAAAAATCTTTTCAAACCAGATATGGACAATGGTTCCAAAGTACTGGCAGCTTGAGCTAAGGCAACTACATGAGTGATGTTGAATGCATCAAAATATTCTATCAAGTCCCATACCCTGTGCCTGTAATTGGACAATTTCTTGTAATTACAAGAATATATTCCTCTTACCTATCTTACTACCAATTCTGAGTCTCCATAGACATGCAGAATCTTCACTTTCTTTCTAAGTGCAAACAATATCACATGAATCAAGGCTTCATACTCTGTGACATTATTTGTGCATGGGAATTGCAGTCTGTATGTTGCTAAGTAGGATTTACTAGATGGATCAATAAGATCTATTCCTACTCTAGCCCCTTGTTTTGATTTGGATCCATAAAACCTGAGGATCCATGGCTTATATTCGGTTAAAGGCCTGTTTGGGCCTTCTCTTTTCTTTTTAGCTTTGGCAGCTACACCGTTTGATATCCATTTCAATTTTGGTATTTCAAATTTCTCAAACGTCACTCTATCTGGCTGGTGTGAAGCTGATATCTCTTCTTTTTCTTTACCATCAGGACGTAAATCTTCTGGACTAGGCAACATCTACCTTTTCAGAATATGCAAACATAATGAACAAGCAGTCTCTAAATGTGGTGCTTCATGCAACCTGTACCATCCCTCAATTAGGGTATCATGTGGAGATCTTTGCTGCTATATCATCTCTTGAATTTGTTTTGATAAAAACTCTTCAAACTTAGATAGATTACTGCCCCTATCTTCATCAGATAACTCATAATCTGATTCTACTAAACAATCACTTCTTGGGGTGATTTTCCTGTTACTCTTAACATTTCTCTTGCTACATACTAGAATCTCTTCCATCTAAATAGAACCTTCATCATGACGTATGCATTCTCCTATTCCTACAGATGACAAAAAAAATTAGTATCACTATCACTACCTATAGAACTTACCACAGATGATGATGATGACACCTCGCTGCATGCTTGTTCCAGTTCCATCATGTCTAGGCAAGCATCACAGGTCTTTTCAGAATGCACCTCATCATGCAACCTACACCAACCTTCAATTAGAATATCTTGAACAGGCATTTTTAATAATCGGCCTCGTTGCACCTCTTTAGACAAGTGCATCTCAAAATATTTGAAGTGATCTACCTCTATTTCATTTTTGGGGTTACAATCAGACTCAAACTATTGTATCATCCTGTAGATTATCATTATGATGACGAACATCGTACATGAGGATCTCCTCTATCCTGATTGTCTGGGGTCTGATGGGGTAAACTCTGGGTTCTACATCCACATACACAAACAATCACTTCCTAGGGTGATTTTCCTGTTACTCTTAACATTTCTCTTGCTACATACTAGAATCTCTTCCATCTAAATAGAAGCTTCATCATGATGTATGCATTCTCCTATTCTTGCAGATGATAAAAAAAATTAGTATCACTATCACTACCTATAGAACTTACCACGAATGATGATGATGACGCCTCACTGCATGCTTGTTCTAGTTCCATCATGTCTAGGCAAGCATCATAGGTCTTTTCAGAATGTGCCTCATCATGCAACCTACACCAACCTTCAATTAGAATATCTTGAACAGGCATTTTTAATAATCGGCCTTGTTGCACCTCTTTAGACAAGTGCATCTCAAAATATTTGAAGTGATCTACCTCTATTTCATTTTTGAGGTTACAATCAGACTCTAAAACTATTTTATCATTCTGTAGATTATCATTATGATGACGAACATCGTACATGAGGATCTCCTCTATCCTGATTGTCTGGGGTCTGATGGAGTAAACTCTGGGTTCTACATCCACTTACATGATCTCATTAGTTTTATTATATTCAACGATCATGTGTTTCATGCGAGGCTCAACATCTATCCTTATTTGATTTGGTATTCCTTTTCATGGCAACCACATGTGACTAACATTAGTGGACATGTATCCATTTAACGTTTTGACCAATCTCTGCTGAGTAGCATCCCATAGGTATCAAGTATATCAACTACCTAAATATCAATATAATATTGGATTCTCAGATCTAATGCTAACTACATATGAATGTGAGTTAGTTCTCCTACCACACTCACCTCTATTTTGTCTAATTGTGTTACTTTCTTTAGTGACTTAGCAGGATGCAACCCTAAGGCATTGCATATGGACAGGGACATAACATTGGTAGATGCTCCTAAATCTACTAAGTAGCTATGCAAATTTTTACTAAACATTCTTATGGTAAGGAGAAAAGGAGGTGACTCACTCTTGTCTCTGTATAGGGTCACCAGGGAAGTCTCTACATCTTGAATAGTAGCTGGAGCTTTGTGTTTAACATTAACATCCCTAGAAGCATGATCTTTACTTCCAGACTAACCTGAGGTATGATTATCCTCTTTTGGAGCAGGATCATCTAAGGATTTCATGAATGCTTTTTTGATCGCTAGGGTTTTAAGTAGCTCTGATAGTGATAGGTTGATTTTGATCTTTTTCATTTCATCTGCCAGATAAGTGACCAACTTATCAGACTCAGGAGGCAGATTACTAGCTTTTGGTGCTGTATTTGGTGGTGCTAAGTACTGAGCATTAACCTTAGGAAATCCAGGGTTATTGCTTGCCTTAGGATCAGGAGGAGTATTGAAATTATTTGGAGGCAAGGATGTGGTCAAAGGACCAGCAGGTCTATTTGAGTTATTCCTCAGGTTATAATTATGCCTACCCTGATATTGCTATTGATAAGCATGTACTTCTTCATGTTCAGTTAATGGCTCATTTTCATCCTCAAATAGAGACACATAATTAGTCTCAAAAGTCATGGCTAACTCTTCACATGCTAAGGTGTAATCCTGGTGAGATGACATTGTCTACTGATGAGGATGATGAATGAAACTTTCTAGCACTAAAGCAAAGTCATATCCATAGGGGCCGATTTCATTTCCTTCCACACAAGGTGGATTACCTGAAGTATTGGACACTTCAGTTTGGAAAATGCTAGCAGTAATCTTGAACTGAGGACAATCTAGCTCTGCATGAGCATTGGTGTTATGTATCCTGCACCAATTTGTAAGGGTTGCCTCTGCAAGGTTCACTCTAGTGGTCTACTTAGGTTCACTAGGAGGTTGATTATCTAGGGGTGATGGTAGAGAACCATTGTTTGGCCTAGTGTTCCACACTCTAGGTTGTCTAAGAGGATTATTGTTACCATTGTTATTATTGCAATTGTTGTTATATCCCCTATCAGGATAATTAGGTCTGTCATTAGCATATCCTCCATTTTGATTAGGTTGAGAATAGAAGTTCTGACTCCTCAAGTGAGTGATCTCAGTAGTGAGTTTCCTCAACTATGCTGATATCTCTTTAATTTCCTCCTTCTCTTCCTAAACTTTGGCTACAACATTTTCTGTTTGGGGTTTGAAGAAGGAAGATCCATTGTTATTGTTACTAGATTGTTCTACAACCTGAGGCACTTGTGTATGTCCTGTATATTGTAGCATTTGGCCATTTCCATTTGGAGGTGGCATGATACTAAGTGGAGGTATCTGTAAAGGACTTGGCATTACAACTGGAGGTATCATGGCTCCATTACTCTATTGTTACACAGGATATGTAGGATTGGCAGGGAGTGTTGGAAATGCAATATTAGGTTTTTGAAAAGGGATCAACTGCTGACTGACTTTGACAGCTTCTTCAAAAGCCCCTGTCAAGGTTGTAACACCAGGATGTGCTATCTTGATAAACATAGAAGTCAAGGGATCTAAAGCTAAGTAGTATATGCTCCTAGCAACTTCATCTATTATGGTATAGGGAGCAACTAGCTTAGAGAGTATCTTTTGGAACCTTGCATTAAAATTAGCAATAGGTTCTCCTTCAAATCTCTTGACTGTGGCAAATAGATGATAATTCATTGAAGGATCTATAGGTATTTTGAACCTATACTTAAAGGCTTTCTCCAAGGCAGCCCATGAACCAACTGAACCTTGACCAAGACTAATATACCAGTTATATGCCTCTTCTCCTAAGGAAAATGGAAATAACCTGCATACTATGTCCTGATGTTCAATTCTAGCCCTACAACAAGCTTCCTTGAAGGTTCTAATGTGATCATCAATATCCTGATATGGATGATATTTAGGACAAATTTTATCAAGATTTTTAGGCAAAGCATGATATGCTATGAAAGGCAAAGGTGACTCTACTGTAAAGAATGACATTGTGACCAGTGGAGGTTGAACCTGAGGTGTGACAGGTGGTCCTGTAGGTGTAACAAGTGGTCCTGTAGGTATTTGTAATCCGATAAGAGTTACAGGAGCACATTCTGGTGAAGCTCCTGACACACTAGAACCAGGAGAATGATGAATATCTACTATTCTAGGTCTAAATCCCCAGATAGGTAATTCTTCAAAGAGTTCGCTGGATCTGGACCTGGTATTTGGCCTGAGAGCTAGGATTTCTTAAATTTAAGGAGAATTGGCTTGGTTACTATAAAGATCAGTTGAAACACCCTAGAAAAGGGTGTATTTATGGTCAAAAACTGAAACAGATTGGATATTTAAGCAATATTTGCATAGATGATGCAAATATGAGGTGATATGAGGCTTTGGAACACAACTGACTAGATATTAGGTCTCTTAAGCAAACTACCTCAAAGCTTTAGTAAATTTACCTAAAATAGAGCTTATCTTCAAAATATCATGATGATCAAGCTCAGAGCTTCCAATATTTATGCTTAATTTTGAAAACTTCACAAAGGACAAGCATGTACAGACTTCAAATAGCAAATCTTTACATATGACTTGAAATACAGAGCAGCTTGAGTGTTACCTTTCTGTCTTTATCAAATCCAACAAATAAACTAATGATGAGGCCCTTCTTCTAGCGCTAATTTATGTTGATGATGATTGTTAGTCCTAACAACATGCATAAAAAATTGCACAACAAACCTTTATTATCTTGTAAAGTACGATCAACTTAGTATAAGTTGATAACTCGAAGTCTCCGTTGATTAGGTCATGATCATCCGACGTTACTCAAAGGTTGATGCAACATGTTGTTTTCCATTTCAAGGGGCCTTACATTTGTTTGGATGATTAGTATTACACTATTTCCTATAAATTCACTTCACAGAGAGGTTATTTCTACTCTATTTCCAAAGATAGCTGATGTATTCGCAAGTTTGATCAATTCTTCTGATTATTGATCATCATGAACCTGTTCTTTCTTCTACACAGTATATTTACTCAAATGATGTGTTTGTGAGTGAATATTTGCATGTATCTCTCAAATTTATGTATGAATTTGCATGATATTTGTCAATTTAACATGTTTTCACTCTAAATATGCTATGTATTTCCAATTGTCTATGAGATGTCAACATATTTCATGTTTCTTGCTTTTAATTCTCTATTATTTGCAATTATGATGGTGAATTGTTATGAAATTGAAAGAAATTTAAAAGAATGTTTCTAATTTTGGTGAATCTTTAGCCATTGAACCACATACATACAAGATACATTCATGAGGAGAAGAAATCAAACCATATTGTCACCAGGATGTTCCACAGCTAGATACAGATGATGCTAACTTCAAATGATAAGGAATGAAAACAACACATGTAGACTGACAAGCACTCCAAGGGACACAGCTGATCAATGTAGGTATCAATATTTCAAACACAGATTACTCAAGATTTATGATGATTTGTAATCAAATTGTCTTCTCTTTCATTAAGTATGCATAACATGTACATTTACAACAACTTTGAAATAAGTCCTGATATTTCAATAATCAAATTTCAATTAAGTTTTGAATCCTCAAAATATGGCATCCCTACACCTTTTATAGAATAAGGTGAGGGAATGGTTACAAATGACCTACAGTCAGGATTTGTCTATTAAGATCACCGGTAGATTATCACTCTTTGACTTAGTCAACCCTCCTTCATGGCACAGTTTGCTAGCTAGAAACCATCTGGATGACTCATTATCTTATGAGTACCTGATGTATATGTCTTCCTCATGGTGCATCTTCATTCATTCTTCAAGTTCCTCTTCTTTATCTTCTTCTTCATCATGATCATGCTCTTCATCAGTTTCTGTATCACTATCACCCTGATGAACATCACCCTGTATATGGACCTTCATTGCCATCCTAATATTCTCATAGGCCTGTACAATTTTATCTACTTCCCTGCCATCATGCGTTTTACCTTTTTCTATGGAGTGCTTATGAGACTAGAGTTTATCTTTGATTGCTTCTAGCTTAGCTTTTCTACTATTCAATGTCTCATTGTAATTTTCCACCCTGACCTTGATCCTCATGATCTGATTCATCACCTCTTCTGTTAGGTGGGTGAGGGGGTCATCAGCCACCGGCTAGAAATTATCATGCCGAGCTTTGATAGCAAAGTCTGTGTCTTGATTTTCTATCTTACCCTCTACTTTTCCTTCTAATGCTTCAAGGATATCCACTTCATGTGCCATCATGTTGTGCAACTTTATACTGATATCTTTGAGCTTGCCACTGCACTTCTTCAGGATATCACATTCAAACCTGATGTCCTCATAGCATATGTCTATTAGCAGGGCAGTGTGATTATTCAACACTTGGTTATTTATTAGAATTTGAGGATCAATCTATTAGACTTAGGGCACACAATTGAGAGGGGAGGGGTGAATCAGTTGTATAAAACATTCTTCCAATTAAACACTTAACTCCACTTTGCAATTCAATAGTATAATAATAAATCAATCAAGGAAACATAATGCAACAAATTAAGAGTAGAAACACATCAACACATGAGACACCAAGATTTTGATGTGGAAAACCTAATTAAGGGAAAAACCACTGGGTGATTAACCCAAGATTATATTCTCTGTTAGAAGAATAGATAGAACAATATGGCACATGCCAATTAGGGCTTACTGCCTGAGCACACTGCTCACAAGAGGGTCACTACCTACAAGAGAGATACTTTCTACAAAGAAATAAGTATCACATACATGAACTGGAGAATAGCATCTTCACCATGCTTGAAAATTTCCATTTAAGCCCAATACTTCTTCTCTGCCTTTTGCTCTCCTCCTTGCTACCACACACTCATCTCAACAAGGACAACTCTGAGATGACTTCGCAATCCCTTATTTATACAAGACATCAACTTAGGAATGATCATCTAAGTTGGTAAACATCAACAAGAACATCCGCAGAATGTGTAACTCATCCGGTCGGCTAAAACTCAGAAAGAACATCATCATCCAGAAGATTTCTTAATTGTGACCTTCAACTTCAATGCGGATCACCAACATGAACTGGACATGATCCAAAGACCTCCACAAGCTTACCTGAATCACCAAGAACATCCACACTTCATCTTCTTACTGAAATCCTTCTCCCCTTCATCTGGAACCTCAAGAACACAGTCTATCATTATTGTCACAAAGGAATAGATGCTTGTGGACCTTCAAACCATGAACCAATCGAGTTGATACTTCACAAAGACTTCCTCAACACTCCCTCAAATCCACAGAACAGGATAATGCATTTCTAGATCTCACTAGACCTATCTGTAACACTCTGTCACCACTGAACATCTGTCAGAACCAGTTTTACTTGAGCAGCCACAACTTCTTTAGATCTTCATACAAACCTCTGGAATCTTTATTGGACCACCTTAAGACACATATCTACAAACCCTTTTAACCGCATCCTCTAATACTCATCCTATCTTGGAATTTTACCTTATTGTCATCACTGATCTTCACTGTTCCTGATTGAGACTAATTTTCTCAATATCCTCAGCACACATCTCATCCAATCCTTATCATTAATGCAACAAGAGTATGTTGACATCAATGACAACACCGATTAGGCCCATACTTGTAACAATCTCCCCCTTTGTCATTGATGGCAACATATGATGTGAAAAACTATTTTGACCATCAAGACAAGAACTTCTTCTCATTGTCACAACTCCCTGTTGGCAAGAGACACTATATGGATTCATGGTTGTTGTCATTGATGGCAACAAAGGTCATCCCACATATCCGCAAGTCATGGTGTGTCTCTACCGGAAGTCAGAATGAAGATTGTTGTGGTCCGGTGAACAAGAACAGAGCATATGGCAAGGTCCGACAGATTGGTCCGGATCTCTCAGAGGAAGTGTCTTGGTGCAGTGCGGATTTGGGGAAGTCAAGAGGACTACCTTGAGTGGTATATTCCAAGGATTTAGCCTCCGGTGATGGGCAAAGAAAAAGATATGAATAGTTGAGTACCGGATTCCTAAGAGACAGTGAGAACAGAAGAAGAACTGACTGACAGAGTATCAGACTATTTTCCGGATGTGTTATTATTGATGGTAAAGGTTGTGAAGGCATGAATCATGTTTGGCCGACATGATTAATGATATCTACAAGTATATGCTTGATCTGCATTGCTTGGTGAGCAAGGATTCAGCCGACAGAACAGAGTGTGTAAGAAACTAGACTGTTCCGGATGCCGACTAGAAAGGTGATGAAATTACTTATGCGGATATATATAGAGGATGGATTTAGTTGTGAAATGTGTGATTGTGTGATGGTGTATGTGAATAAGTGCAGAACAGAGTAGAAGTAGTAAGAAAGATCCGGTATGTGAAAGGATAGAAGAATAAAGAACAGAGGAAAGATGAAGTGCAGCAGATAAGTGTACTGAGCCTAACCAGAACTGAACTCCAGCATATGTAGATGCTTTCAATCAGTTCAAGACTGTGATTCTTATCACTTTGTAGACAGTGTGTCTCCTTGTAGGCAGTGGGCCTCTTTGTGAGCAGTGTGCTCGGGCAGTGAGCCCTAATTGGCAAGTGCCATTTTTGTAATTCCTTATTCTTCTAACATAGAATAATCTTTGGGTTAATCACCCCGTGGTTTTCTCCCTTAATAGGGTTTCCACGTCAAAAATACTGTGTCATGTGTTTTCTTATTTCATGGTAATGTTTTTATGTTTGATTCAATGTTGCATTAATTAATAAGAAAGTTCAAGAGGAAAATAATTAGGATAACTGATTCACCCCCCCCCTCTCAGTTATCAACAATTGGTATCAGAGCCAAGTACCTCCTAATAGAGCCTAACAGCTTGAGGAAGATCTGGGAGTTCAAATGGATGCATATGGTTTAAGGGAGCAACTCAAGACTGCCCTTGAGGATCTTGAATAGTCAAATTCTGAAGTCAATGAATTAAAGGAAAGACTCAAACAGGCTGATGAATTCATGAGAGAATTAAAAGACAAATTAAGTCTCTCTATGAAAAAGAGAAAGGAGCTGCTCCAACAATTGGCAAGACAAAGTGAAGAAAGCAATACAAATGAAGAATTGACTGAGCAAACCAAGTTATGTGAAAAGTTATCAAAATAAGTCATTATGTTAAGACATGAAATGGAATCAGGAACTATAAAGTTTACTCAAGAGATTGAAGAAAAAAGAAAAGCTGAAGACAATCTGAGACAATCTCTTAAAGAGAAATCAGAAGAATGCCACCAAATGGACAGGATTATCAGACATCTTGAATCTGATCTTGAAGATGCCAAAGATAATGAAGAAAAACTTGAGGATCAAATTACCTCTCTCAAAAGAGATCTTCAAACAGCAAATGAATATAAAGAAAAATTCAAGATAAGTTCTGCCCAACTTGAAGTACTTCTTGGAAGTCAAAAGAGGACAGATGACAAGTATGGTTTGGGATATGAGAAAGGAGAAAGCTCCGGATCCGGTCAAAAGAATTTTGGATCAGAAAATCCAAGGAATAGGCCTAGAAGACCTCCGGTAAGACAGCCCAATGCTCAAAGATATCCATCTTTCAATGGATACTGCCACAGCTGCAACCACTTTGGTCACAAAGCTAATCAGTGCAGAAAGAGAATGAATCAGATTAATTCATCCTTCTCCAGACAGTGCTTTAATTGCAAAAAGTATGAACACAAATCCCATGAATGCAAAAATATGCAAGTAAACAAATCATTCAAAGGTAGATGCTTTACATGCAATAGAGTAGGTCATATGGCTAATCAATGCAGATCAAGAGGTTATTAGTCAAATATGCAAAGAAATGTTACTTGCCAAATCTGTAATAGGTCCGGTCATAATGCTAAAGTCTGCAGAAGCAAGAATCAGGACAAAAGAGGTCCGGTGTATAATCAGAATCAAGACAAGGGTAAACAAAAGATGAATGCGGATGAAGTTAGGAATCAGATGAGCAAGATTTGGGTGAAGAAAAGTTCAAAGAATGTAGAGGTTGGATCCGCACCAGACTCTGGTGCTGATACTTCTTCCAGAAATTAAAAAGTGAGCTCTGGCTCAGGGGGAGACTCAAAGAAAATCCTGTTCCCCCAGCCAATCAAGTGGTGCCGGATGTGGCACAAGATGCGGAGCAAAGGGTTTGAAGATATAAGTCCTAAGTAAATCTAGATAAGATTTCAGAGGTCCGCATGAAGATGCAAAGAAGTTGTGATCCATCAAGTAAGACCTGTTCCGGGAGATGCCCCGGAATGACAGAAGACTACAAAAGGGTCCGGGGAGATCCAGAAATGCATTATCTTATTCTGCGGATTGGACAGAGTGTTTGGGATGTCCTTGTGATGTGTTATCTTGATTTGTTCATGGTTGAAAGTTCCGCACGATGTTCATAGACCAGGACTGATCCGATTCTTCAGGTTATCCGAATAAGGCAAACCGGAATAATATAGGTCAAGCATTTATTGCCATCAGATATTAGGGTTTGCAGAGCAATATAAGAGATTTCTCATAAAACATTTGCTCATTCTGCACTCAAGAAGAAGCAAAAAGTGAAGCTCTACAACTAGATTCATCAAGCACACCAGAGATCTCCTGTCGAAGTCATTGCATAAAGAAATCAATCCAACTACTCCGTGCAACCGAAGACGCAAAAGGTATTTTCCACTTTCGATATCTTGCTACAAATCTTTTGAAGATATGGCTACTCCAAATATAGTAAAAATCTCAGATAGGCCCCGACCTAAATTTAAGAAACATCCATACAAGTCATTGGAGGTAGATCCCTTAGGAGCATTTTCCAGTGTTCCTCACGGAGTTTTACACATAGAAGACATTAGGGTTTACATACATGCAAGCATTGAGGAATTTGGGGGATTCAAATTGAGAGATCTCTATCACAAGCAACTGATAGACAATGCTTTTGAGCTTAAACCAGAGTATAAGGGTATCCAGAAGAAACAATTTGATCAATTCATTCATTTCCCCTGCTTTGAAGAAGATGAATGGGTCCGGTATGTACTGAGCAGGATGCATGACAACTTCCTATGGCTGGATAGACCTTGCAAGATCACAAAAGAGGCAATTAGAGTAGTAACTGGTCTATACACTTCCGGAGGGATACCTATCCTGAAATCTGTCAAGAACAACATTGTAACTGAGGCCACCGGATCAAAATTTGATAAGAGGGCAATGACCATTGAAGATATCTCGGATCCGGATATCAAGTATGCATCCATGATAATAGGATACAAGATCTATCACTCCAGTAGGGAGAATTCTGTATCCAGAACTGCAGTATATACTGCCTATGAAATGCTAAGGAAGAATGCAGAACATGATCTCTACGAACTGCTCTTAAGCCAATTAATGGAAAATATACAAAAAATCAAGAAGGACAAGAAGAATTCCTTTAAGTATGGTACTCTTATTGTATGTCTATTCTTCTACTTCATGAATGAGCTGCCCGGATCAAGTGGATGGGTATGGCAGAATGACAAACCTGTTGCAGTCCAAATAAGAGACTATCTACATGGGCTTGGGGATGACAAAGCAAGAAATACAGCCCTATGGGGATACTTCAAAAACTTCCAAAGCATGATGCAAACAAGAGAAAGAATTCCCCAGTCTCTTGTTGAGAAATACAAAGACTCAGTGTGCTTTATGGTGGACACTGATCAGTGCCTAATGGAGGTAGTGGAGCCAAGGACTGTCTGGATCATGCCCATGGGGTATGAAGTGGATGAACAGATAGTGGAGTTGCATGTTCAACACATGCTAAGTTAGCCCAAAGATCCTAAGGCAGAAAGGTTTGGAACCTTTGAGGAGCTGAGTGTAAAGATACATGTAGAACTCAGGGAACCTGAGATAAAGAGAAAGGTGAGAAAAGAAGTAGAGCACATTGCTCAAGGCCTAGGCATCTCAAAAGAGGCACTTGATGCCAGCTGGGAAAAGAGAAGAAAGTCTGAGGAAGAAAAGAAAGAGGCAGAAAAGAAAAGCAAGAAAAGTGCTCCGGTGGAATCCTCAACCCGGACTAGATCATCTAAAGGATCCACACCTATCAAAACCTAAAGCTCAAAACTAGAAGTCCAGGGATCCGGTAAAAGATCCAAGACAAAAGCCTCAAGAGCTTATCAAAGCCAAAAGGATGAAGAAGAAACTGAGTCAGATGAAGGAGTGAAAGAAATAAAGAAACAGAAAAAGAAAGGAACCGGTAAACCCTCTTCTGGCCGAGACAAGGAAGAAATGACAGAAGAATTATCTGCAAAGCCCACCCTGTCTCTAGACAGTGTAGTCAAATCAGTCACTGTGGACGGGAACCTTCAACCCGTGGCTGAATTCTATGATGACTACAATGAGGCAGATCAAAAGATCCTGCAAGAAGCCATAATAAGGTACTTGAACATCTACAATAAAGCTTTTATTGAGATTATTTCTGAAATTCCTAAAAGCCTAGAAAGGGAATTAGAAATAAGAAAGAATAATGCTCATGCAAAAGATCTTGAGATCCGGGAGCAGATAGCTATTCAGCTATATCCTCAAATTGATCCCAAGACAATGAACATAATATTCAAAGATTGCAAAGATGAGTTCAGAAGTAAAGCTAGGATGAACCAACTCATGCTTGGTGAGACTGACAAGGTGGCCAAAGAGACAGAAGAGATCCTCCGGAAGGCCTTCAAAAGTTTCAATCTTCCTGTTGTAGAGGACTTAGGTGCAGAAACAGCTGTGGACTTGGAACCCTCTGCTCCAGAAGAAGTGGCCTATGAATAGGATAGCATCTCTCCTCTGGTTTCCCCTACAGTCTCTGGATCCAAAGAAGAAGAGAAATTACAGGAGAAGGAAGCAGTGGTGAAAGATAAAGAGGTTGACAGTTCCAAGACTGCAGAAGAAAAGAAACATCTGTCTCCAGCAAGAGACACTGCACAAACTGTTCAACAATTTTTGAGCAAAGAAACTTTAGAGATTGATGAACCGGAGCTTCTAAAAGGCCCATTCGACTTTGACTCTCTCTCTCCGGTACAAACAATGAAAATAGCTTCATTTGCAAATGCCAAGGTAAATGAAAAACTCCTGAAGTCTCATATGGAAGACTGTGAGTTGATAGTGGTTGCTTCCGGAGTACTTGTAAAGATTATGCCATCAATCCAGATAGATCCGACAGCCTCCTCTTCCGGTAATCTAAAAACCTTAGTCAGCAGTGTTGATACACATTTTGATTCTCTAGAAAAATCAGCTGAAGAAAAGGTCCGGAAGGAATTTTTGGATAAAAGATTTTCAGAAGTATTAGGATTAATCTCTAACGATAGGAGAAATATGAGTATTGGAATAAAGAGCTTAGAAAGTGCTCTTAAGGATGGCGGTGATATTTACAAATTTTGTATCTCCTGGTCAAAGGCAACAGTTGAAATAGATAAGAAAATAAAAGAGGAACAGGACAAACTACAAAGTTTATCTCAAAGTTTTGATCCTCTCTCTTCCTCCATAGTAAATCAAGAATGTCAGAATATTGCAGTCTTGAATGAAATAAAGAACCTTGAGAAGGAAAGGAAGAATATCACTAACCGGATGGGAGAACTTAGAAGGATTATAATCCCTAAGTTGGAAACTATGCATGAGGCCATCAGTGATGCTCAGACCACCGCCCAAACAAATGATCCGACAGATCTCAAGAGGGCAGAAGCTTTTGCATTTTTGTTGAGTGTTCACATTTCAATTTTGGATAGAATGAAGCAAAGTTGGGCTGCAGAACTGATCCAATTGAAGACATCCTTTGCAGACATTCTTCAGTATATGTGAGTATGTAAATATGCGGCTATGTATAGAAAATTTTTGAAAATTTTGGTGTGCGGACCCTACCCTTTGCCATTGATGTCAAAGGGGGAGTGAGGAGCAGTGAAAAATGAGGAATCCAACTAAGGGGGAGTTCTGGAAATTGTATATAAAGATAGAGCATCAGCCAAGGGGGAGCATAGTGTAAACACTTAGTCATTTTTCACTAAGTGTTGCCATCAATGCCAAAGGGGGAGATTGTTGGCAAGAGACACTATATGGATTCATGGTTGTTGTCATTGATGGCAACAAAGGTCATCCCACATATCCGCAAGTCATGGTGTGTCTCTACCGGAAGTCAGAATGAAGATTGTTGTGGTTCGGTGAACAAGAACAGAGCATATGGTAAGGTCCGACAGATTGGTCCGGATCTCTCAGAGGAAGTGTCTTGGTGCAGTGCGGATTTGGGGAAGTCAAGAGGACTACCTTGAGTGGTATATTCCAAGGATTTAGCCTCCGGTGATGGGCAAAGAAAAAGATATGAATAGTTGAGTACCGGATTCCTGAGAGACAGTGAGAACAGAAGAAGAACTGACTGACAGAGTATCAGACTATTTTTCGGATGTGTTATTATTGATGGTAAAGGTTGTGAAGGCATGAATCATGTTTGGCTGACATGATTAATGATATCTACAAGTATATGCTTGATCCGCATTGCTTGGTGAGCAAGGATTCAGCCGACAGAATAGAGTGTGTAAGAAACTAGACTGTTCTGGATGCCGACTAGAAAGGTGATGAAATTACTTATGCGGATATATATAGAGGATGGATTTAGTTGTGAAATGTGTGATTGTGTGATGGTGTATGTGAATAAGTGCAGAACAGAGCAGAAGTAGTAAGAAAGATCTGGTATGTGAAAGGATAGCAGAATAAAGAACAGAGGAAAGATGAAGTGCAGCAGATCAGTGTACTGAGCCTAACCGGAACTGAACTCCAGCATATGTAGATGCTTTCAATTAGTTCAAGACTGTGATTCTTATCACTTTGTAGACAGTGTGTCTCCTTTTAGGCAGTGGGCCTCTTTGTGAGCAGTGTGCTCGGGCAGTGAGCCCTAATTGGCAAGTGCCATTTTTGTAATTCCTTATTCTTCTAACAGAGAATAATCTTTGGGTTAATCACCCCGTGGTTTTCTCCCTTAACAGGGTTTCCACGTCAAAAATACTGTGTCATGTGTTTTCTTATTTCATGGTAATGTTTTTATGTTTGATTCAATGCTGCATTAATTAATAAGAAAGTTCAAGAGGAAAATAATTAGGATAACTGATTCACCCCCCCCCCCTCTCAGTTATCAACACTCCCCCTATCAGCAACAACCATTCACATGTCTTCTCTCCCTTTACTGCTCCCCCTTTGATCAACAACCACTTGTTTTTCACATGTCTTCTCTCCCCCTTTGACATCAATGGCAAAGGGCACATACTTGCAATTCCAACACTTCAGAATCATACCTGTTGCTCCCCTTGAGTAGTAGCTCCCCATCACCAATCCAGATCACAAGATATGACTGTGATATCCACCAAAATGATGCAACTCAATGCACCTTAGTTCATCACTGGAGGGGCAATAACCCCTAACTTATCCCTGAGATACTCAAAAGAATCCTTAGGTAGAGGTTTAGTAAAGATGTCTGCAATATGATCCTTGGAAGGTACAAACTCTAATCTAACTTCATTCTTGTTGACTTGCTCTCTCAAAAAGTGAAACTTGATGGATATATGTTTAGTCTTTGAATGCAACACTGGATTCTTAGATATATTTATTGCACTTGAGTTGTCACAGAAGATTGTGATAGGTTCCTCATACTCCACTTTGATATCTCTTAGCATCTGCTTCATCCACAAGACTTGAGTGCAACTACCTACTACTGTAATCTATTCTGCTTCAGTTGTAGACAGAGATATTGCCTCTTGTTTCTTGCTTAGCCAAGAAACCAATCTCTTCCTCAAAAAGAATGCTCCACCACTGGTACTCTTCTGGTCATCTACATCTCCTACCCAATCCGCATCTGTATAAGCATGAAGAGAGAAATCATGATCTCTAGGATAGCACAAACCATACTCAACTGTCCCTTTTAGATATCTAAAAATCCTCTTGATTGCCATGACATGAGATTCTCTAGGATCAACCTGGAATCTAGCAACAAGACCAACAACCTGCATAATGTCTGGTCTAGTTTGAGTGAGATACAACAGTCCTCCAATCATTGACCTAAACTTTGTCTGATCAGCCTTAGGAGAATCATCATCTTTGCTCAATTTACATCTGGTCTCCATGGGAGTATTCATTGGTTTTGAGTCTTCCCTCCCAAATTTCTTCAACAATTCTTTCACATATTTGGTTTGAGAAACGAAGATTCCTTTCTTTGTTTGAGTGATTTGCAGACCCAAGAAGAAATTCATTTCACCAAGCATGGACATCTCAAACTCACTTTTCATTTGATTTGCAAAAGTTTTACACATACTATCTCTTCCTCCAAAAATGATATCACCAACAAACACTTCAACAATCAAGATGTTTTCATGATCAATTTTGAAATACAAATTATTGTCAGCAGTACCTTTGTTGAAACCAATCTTCAAAAGATGCTTATCCAATCTTTCATACTAGGATCTTGGGGCTTGCTTTAGTCCATACAGTGCCTTCTTCAACTTGCAGACCATATCACCATGATTAGATAATTGAAATCCATCTGGTTGGTTTATGTACACTTCTTCTTCTAAGTCACCATTTAGGAAGGCAGACTTGACATCCATCTGATATACCTTGAAATCCTTGAAGGAAGAAAAGGCAAGAAATAACCTAACTGCTTCAATTCTTGCCACCGAAGAAAAAGTTTCTTCAAAATCAACTCCTTCTAATTGAGAGTAACCCTTGCAGACCAATCTGGCTTTATTTCTGATTACTTCACCAACTTCATTCAGTTTGTTCCAGAAGACCCATTTTGTTCTAATCACATTCTTGTTTCTAGGTCTGGGAACAAGATCCCAAGTGTGGTTTTTCTCAATTTGCATCAGTTCTTCTTCTATTGCTTTAGTCTAGTTTTCATCATTGCAAGCTTCATTCACTGTCTTAGGTTCAATCTTTGAAATCAGACAATACTCTTCTAAATCTTGAGCAATTCTCCTTCTTGTTTGTACTCCTTTTCTTTTATCACCTAAGATCTGATCTTCAAAGTGGTTCAGTCTTACATACCTGGGAACTTTGGGAATTTCTTGCACTTCTGATTCTTGATCAGGCTCATTGAAACTCATCTCCTCTTCCTAATTTACCAGATTAGTTTGAATCTATCTTTCAGAGGAGGCTTGGGCTCCTTGAATCAGAGTACCATTCTGATCATCGGCATCATCTTCTTAAAACCTTGAGGGTTTTTCAATTCCTTCATCAATCTTCACATTTGTACTTTTTATTATTTTTCTCAGTCTCTTGTTGTAACACCGGTATGCTTTTCTTTGAGTAGAGTAACCCAAGAATATTCCTTCATCACTTCTAGCATCAAACTTTCCTAGATCTTCATCTCTTTTAATGTAACATTTGCTACAAAAAATGCTAAAATACCTCACAGTAGGAGTGATGCCAAACCAAAGTTCATAAGGAGTCTTACTGGTATTGCCTCTGATTTGAACTCGATTGAGAGTATAGACTGCAGTGCTGACAACTTCTCTCCAATAGGTCTAAGGAACATTTGCTTCCATCATCATGGTCCTAGATGCTTCCTGGATGGTCCGGTTCTTTCTCTCCACTACTCCATTCTGCTATGGAGTCCTAGGAGCAGACAACTGTCTCTTTATTCCATGTTTCTCACAGAACACTATGAACTCACCAAATGTGAACTCCCCACCTCTATCAAACCTCAGACATTTCAATTTTAATCCAGTTTCATTCTCTACCATAGCTTTGAATATTTTGAATTTCTGAAGAGCTTTTGATTTCTCTTTTAGAAAGGTTACCCACATCATTCGGGAATAGTCATCAATTAGCAACATAAAGTATCTATCACCTTGTACACTCCTAATTCTTGCCGGACCACAAAGATCAGTATGAACTAAGTCCAATAATCCGGTAGAAGACAGTTCCTAATTTTTGAATGTGACTCTACTCAGCTTACCCAACTGACATTCTTTGCACAAGCTATTAGTAGGTTTCACCAATTTTGGAAGATCTCTTACAACCTGAGTGTTGCTTACCTTGATGGTATTATCAAAATTCACATGACATGTCCTCCTATGTCATAACCAACTCTGATCAACTTGAACAAATAGGCAACTTTTACCAGTGCCAACCAAGTGGAAGATATTACCTTTAGTTTGAGTACCGGATGCAATCTCTGTTCTGGAACTTTCAAAGATCTTGCATTTTCCATCTTTGAATCATGGATCATAGCCTTTGTCCACCAACTGTCCAACACTGAGAAGATTGTGCTTCAATCCTTCAACATATAGTACATTACTAGTTTTGTTCCTTCCATCAAAAGAAATAGTTCCTCTTCCTCTTATTCTACTAGTAGAATTATCACCAAACTTTACCATTCATCCTTCATACCTTTCCAAATCTATGAATTTGTTTTTGTCACCTATCATATGGTGAGAGCATCCACTGTCAATGACCCAGTCATCCTTTTCTTCAACTTGGGCAGCCAGAGCTCTTTCTACAACTTAATGATTGACAGATATAGAGGATATTGGTTCTTCTTCCCTGATGGCAATAAACACCCATTCAATTAAATATTTGTTTCCTATCTCTAATTCATCATCTATTACTCCTTCATTATCATCTTCTTCATGAGCATAGTAACAATTCTTTTGGAACCTTGATTTGTTAGGATTTGGTCTTGATAATCTTTCCGGACACTTTAAGGCAAAATGACCAATCTTATTGCAGTTAAAACATTTAAAAGGTAATTTTCCTTCATACTTACCAGATCCTCTTGGTAGCCTCTTTACAATAAGGGCTTCAAGTTGAGCAGTTCCTACTACTTCTTCTTCTTCCAGGTCTTTTCTTGCTTTTTCATACCATGACAGTTTCCTTGATGAGTTCTCTCCCAGATCAAACCTTTGTTTACCTTTTATAGAGGCACTGGCTTTGAATGCAGATTCAGTCTTGGGGGGTTCATCTCCAAACTCTGTCATTTCAAATGCAGCCAATTTGCCATCCAATTAATCTCTTGTGACAGTTGTATGGGCTCTAAATTCTTCAATGACAGCAGCCTTGATTTTGTAAGAAGCGGGTAGGGATCTGAGAATTTTGCCAACAATCTCATTTTCATCCAAGACTCCACCATCATTTCTAATTCCATAAACAATCTCATTTACTCTTGGCATAAAAGTAGTGATATTTTCATCATCTCTCATCTTTAGATTTTCAAATTTCCCTTTCAAACTCTGTAACCTTGCACATTTAACATACTTGTCTCCTTCATGTAAAAGTTCCAGTTTTTGTAAGATCTCAAAAGTAGTTGGTAGGTCAATAACATTTGAGAGCTCTGAATTAGATAATGCTCTTAGAAGAGCCTCTATAGTCTGCAGATTGTTTTCAGCATCTATGATTTCATTTTGGGTTTTCAGACCACCCTGTGGAGGTGTATATTGTGTTGTAGCCATGGTCCAGTACACCATTCCCATACATTGCAAGTGACATTTCATGCGACCTTTCTAAAGATTAAAATTGGCTCCCTCAAACTTCAAACTATCCTTCTTGTAAGATGACATCCTGGATCTCCTCAAGTGGTTAAGCTCTTTTTAGAGGAACTTGGCTCTGATACCAATTGTTAGACTTAGGGCACACAACTGAGAGGCGGGGGGGTGAATCAATTGTACAAAACTTTCTTCCAATTAAACACTTAACTCCACTTTGCAATTCAACATTATAATAATAAATCAATCAAGGAAACATAATGTAACAAATTAAGAGCAGAAACACATCAACACATGAGACACCAAGATTTTGACGTGGAAAACCTGGTTAAGGGAAAACCACGAGGTGATTAACCCAAGATTGTATTCTCTGTTAGAAGAATAGATAGAACAAAATGGCACATGCCAATTAGGGCTCACTACCTGAGCACACTGCTCACAAGAGGCTCACTACCTACAAGAGACATACTGTCTACAAAGAAATAAGTATCACATACATGAACTGGAGAATAGCATCTTCACCATGCTTGAATTAGTTCCATTTAAGCCTAATACTTCTGCTCTACCTTTCGCTCTCCTCCTTGCTACCACACACTCATCTCAATAAGGAAAACTTTGAAATGACTTCGTAATCCCTTATTTATACAAGACATCAACTTAGGAATGATCATCTCAGTCAGCAAACATCAACAAGAACATCCGTATAATGTGTAACTCATTTGGTTGGCCAATCTCAGAAAGAACACCATCATCCAGAAGATTTCTTAATTGTGAGCTCCAACTTCAATGCGGATCACCAACACCAACTGGACATGATCCAAAGACCTCCACAAGCTTACCTGAATCACCAAGAATATCCACACTTCATCTGCTTACTGAAATTCTTCTCCCCTTCATTCAGAACCTCAAGAACACAGTCTGTCATTACTGTCACAAAGGAACAGATGCTTGCGGACCTTCAAACCATGAACCAATCAAGTTGATACTTCAAAAAGACTTCCTCAACACTCCCTCAAATCTACAGAACAGGATAATGCATTTTTGGATCTCACCGAACCTATTTGTAACACTCTGTCACCATTGAACATCTGCCAGAACCAGTTTTACTTGAGCGACCACAACTTCTTTAGATCTTCATGCAGACCTCTAAAATCTCTACTGGACCACCTTAAAACACATATCTACAAACCCTTTAAACTGCATCCTCTGATACTCATCCTATCTTGTACTTTTACCTTACTATCATCACTAATCTTCACTATTCCTGATTGAGACTAATTTTCTCAATATCCTCAACACACAGCTCATCCAATCCTTATCATTAATGCAACAGGAGTATGTTGACATCAATGACAACACCAATTAGGCCCATACTTTCAACACAATCCTCTTCATCTCACTTAAAGTAGTTAGGTCCTTTTCCAATTGGAATGATCATCTTCCTGTTTCATTCTGCATTTTATTTACTTTCCTCTTCAAACTACTTAAAGAATTCTATCTCTGTAAAGAGTTTCTCAATACATCCTTAGCTCTTGTGAGGGCTAACAGCATTCATTTATCCATGATCATGGCCTGATGCTTCATGAGGTCCACCTTATTAACTTCCTCCTGGGAGATAACAATCAATGGGACTGCTGGATCCACTGGTGTACTATCAGGGTTAATCAACCCCTTTATATATGTATGTAGTTGGGCAATTTGCTCCTTATGTTGCTTATTTTTATCTTTCTCCTTCTTTACCCTTTGGGTCAAAGAATAATTGATGTCCTTCCCCTCCTTACCCTCTTGGTCTTCATTAGCAAAACCCAAATCAACAGTTGTGATTTGGAACTCTTCCAGGGTGATCTTGCCCTTCTCTTTTTCTACAGTGGGAAGTGCTACTTGGGCAGTCCTTCTACCTATAGTAGGATCTCTTCTAATAGTTGATGTCAATCTGGCTTTCCTCTTTGCCTTCATGATTGTCTCTACAAACAAGGTGGAAACATCAAATTCTTGAATTTCAAACCCTTGTTCCATACCTATTTCATTTTCAAGCCACTGAGGCACTTCATCTCCAGATCCTTGTTGTCCTTTGTTATCATCATGTCTTCCATGATCTCCAATATCTATCTCTATTTTGGGTGGAGAAGGTGACTTCCTAGTTTCTTCCTCATGGATTTCCTCATGAGGGGGATCTTTTTGCATCTCTTCTTGTTGAGGGACTTCCTTTTGTAGGGGAGTATCTTGTGGAATATCCACCTGATGATCCTGCACTTGATCCTGCTCTCCCTCTTTCTAAGTTTTAGCCACCTTGGTATTTTCCTCATCTTGAGGTATATTGGCATCTGTGGATGTTTGTGTGTTTGGTCTTGGTGCATCACCTTGATCTTGGATTACATTTTTTTCCTCACCTGATGCACCGACATCTTGTGCCTTAAGGATATCATGACCTGATATATCCTTTTCTCCTGCAGCTTCTTGAGTATAGGTGGCATCATCACCTGATGTATCTTTATCAACCTCACCCTTTTGTTGGACTTTAACTATCTTCAGCTCAACAGGTATCTCATGTTGTTGCTGGCCTATATCTGGAGCATTGCTCCCTTCTTCTGCCTGCTTGGCCCCTTCAACTTTCTTTGTTGCATCATGTGCACCTTCTTTATCTGTGGGGCTCACATCCTCCTTGTATGTCAAATCTATAATTACAGGGCTAGTCACCTGATCGACCAATTTGTCCAGCCTGATCTATTGGGCTGCCCTCTCTAGGCTACTTTCTTTCTCTTCTTGAGCTATTTGCTTCAACCCTTCCAATACTACCATATGTGCTAATGGGATCCCATGTGGGGTCATGAGGGTACTGGAGGCAAGTGTCTCCATCTTCTAAGAGGCTACATTCTGAACTACTTCATCATCTGATAGGTCCACAGTGTCCTCCAAGAAGAAAGGACCACCCTGACTTGCTTTGAAAATCTCTTTTACTTGTTCCTTTGCTCTCTTTGTCTTGAATTTGATTGTGATGGGAAGTGGCACATCATGTTGCATCTCCTTCCTGAACACTTCACCACCAACTCCTCTTAATACTATAGGATCAGCCCTGATATCACCCCGCATAGATGTTCTTTGCTTCTGAGGTGGTGATGTAAACGGTGCCGCCCTCCTCTTCCTGCTGACCATCATTGGGTCATTACCTGCAGGCTCTTTATTCACTGGGTCTTCCTCAAAAGGGATATCTTCTTCCATATTCTGTTGTGAGGCTTGGCCCTCATCCTATACTTCTGCAATCTCTACAGCTGGCCTCAGGATTCTTTTTGTCTTTGGTTTATCCGTAAGAGGCAGTGCAGATGAGGCAGATGCCTGTCTTGAAGTAGATGCACCTGCAGCTGGTATAGCAATTCTCTCAATTATCACCCCTGTAGGTTCATCATTAGTCTTCTTTCCTCTAGGGGGACCTTTTCTCTATTTCTGTGTAGGTAACCTCTCCCCATTGGCTTTTCTTTTCTCACCAAGGAAGTCATCATACTCCTCATCTGGGATTTCCTACCTTTTCTTCTTGGTGTCCACTGTAATGGCCACACCCCTTTTCTTTAGTCTATTTATTTGTTCATCTACCCATGCTTGGGTTAATTGTAGCACCCCACCTGTAAACTGATCCAAGGAAATATCCTCTGGTTGTGTTAGATTAGGGGCTGAGATGGTGTCATTGTATACCTTCTTGTCTTCATATTCATTTGACATGGTTCTTCCATCATCCTTCTTCAACTGTGCTAGCACTGGGATGCAGTCAAATGTTCTTATCTAGTTTAGGGTGAGTCTTTGATATTTTCTTCTTCTCACTTCAGCCTCATCCTCACAATATGTCTAGAAATCCTCTAGATGCCTCTGATGTATAGGTTTCTCCATTATTTTCTGCATCCTACCATAGGGGTCATAAGATCTAGCTAATGGAAATGGCTGCAGATACATCAGTTTTAGACCACCTATGATATCCTCTATGCTCTGTGAATCTGAACACATATACCAGCCCATAGATATTGGAAATAGTACTGGCAATATCTTCTTTTGTGCTTTGTATGTCTCCACTATGGTAGACACTTGTCTCAAAAAATCCATTAGGACCACCCCATCAGTAGGGTACCTGGGCAACATAAGGGGTTGGTCTTTGAATCCCTCCACCCTTATATATGAAAATGTGGCATATTGGATGAACCAGGCTCCATGCCTATATACAACTTCTTGAGCCTCCACGCTCAGTCTCTTGGTTCTATCTTCCTCCATAGTTCTGACTAGATGCATAGAGAATGCATCATTCGCCAATTTGTAATCTTGGAGGTAGTTCTTTCTCTGTAACTAAGGATAGTGATCCCATATGTGGGCATCATATACATCGCCTCCAGCCTTACCCACTGTAGTGAATGCATCAAATGTTCCTTTGTAGGCACATGAGTAGACAACATATGAGGTCATATGGAATGAGCATTCTAGAACTCCCAGGTTCCTCATCTCTTCATCCAAAGCATCACTGATGACCTTGGCCCATAATGGCTTGTTATCTATATAGAGGACCATCTGGATGATTCCAAACATCTAATTCTTCAAATTTCTAGCATGAGGCTATCCTGTCATCCTGCTGAGTAGGGAAATCATGTATTGATACTCATCATCAAAATTGAACTTGTACAGGTGGACGAGCAACTTAGTAGAGGTAGTGTAGGTGTTGCTCTTAGACCTCCATTGGTACATCCTCCTCCTTGCATTCTTCTTATTGTTATTATATTTTATCTCTAGTTTCTGTAGATCCACACTGACCACCTTTTTTCCAACTGGCAGATTGAAAGTAGATGTAATACCCTTAATTGAAAAGTCTATGTAAACCCTTCCATGCTTTTCCACCCGCTTGGTCTGAGGGTTATAGTTTCTAGCACATTCTACTACCAATTTTGGGGTTTCCATTGCATAGGGGAATCCGACTACATGCCACATTCCTAATATATATATTGCATCCAGAAGGATATTGTCCTTATCATGATCTATTTTGGATGACCATACTACTAAATCTATATCTCCTTGGTGAGTGTCGCCGATGATGCCATATTTGAATTGTACCCCTTCGGGCTCAACAAACATGGGTTTAAGAAATTATGAATCAGACCTGTTTCATCTGAGTTTGGCCATGGATTCCTGCAATAAACATACCTTGACTTACTTCACAATACCCATATGCATTTACACAACATTATATATATATCCCTACGGTATCATGCCTATCCTATTCATTATTCATTGCTTCATCATGACATGCATATTTACAGATACAAACCATAGGAAGGAACATACTACATGAACATGCAGAAAACAACAACAAGACAGTTTTTTAATTACTTACTTGATAACGCTTTCCTCCTGGGTTATATGGGTGATTACAAAAAAAAAAAGGTGACAAATGTTGATGATCACCTATTCTGTTACACTGGAAGATCTTGTCCGTTCACAGGTAGCTCGTATGAGGGTTTGACTTCTCTGCTTTGTAATTTCTTATTTTTTCACAAGGTAAATGAAAATAACCTTGGAAAGTTACCTTTAAACTCATCCGTAGGGCAGATTAGGGTAAAATTAGGTTAAATTGATTAAATCCGTTGATCCTCTACAGAGAATCCATGGATGATGCCAAGTGTTTGAATTGTATTAGCAATCAGTGGGAATCCATCTACCACATTTATGTGCATTTAATGTCTAGAAATAGGGGGGAGGGGGGTGATCTTTGAAAGATCAAGTGATATTCAAAATATGAGCCCCTCTGGATAAAATAACCTTTTGCCTTCGAGCGGAAAAACTAATGCAAAAGAATCAGGTGATGTGGTCAACGTTGACCAAAAGTATATTGGGTCACGAATTTAAGATCAGGGGATGTTCAAAATATGACTCCGCAAATTAAAATGAGCCCCGCTTTGGATAAAATTAGGATGACATCACCATTTCGGTGACCTTGTTTAAGCATTGTGTCGTAATGACGTCATCGTCATGTTATTGAATATGGTGGGGCGTCGGATATATACCTCCGTGAGGTAAAATAGAATGATGACGTCATCTCCAAGGTGATATTCTTTGTTCGTTGGGTCTAAATGACATCATTGTCACATTGGCATAGGGTGATATTTTGTGATGAGGGTGATATTTGTAAGATGACGGATATTAAAAATATGACCCCCCACAAAATATGTGAAGTTGTTCGACAGACAGATAACAACTATCATGTAAAATTGACATCCGCACTTCGTGGATCAAGTGATTATTGGGTGATAAACTTATATCAGGATAATCTTATATAATGTGACTGATGTTTGAAATATGACCCCCCCATCGGAATATCAGGTTTGACCCAAAACTTTGACTTGTCATAACTTTCTCCCCTTAGAAAATTTCAGGGTGATCCAAAAGGCAAACCTGCATGGAATTTTATGCACTTTCCAACCATGAGGTTAATAATGAAATACTGGCTTTTACAATTGACCTCATCATGGTAAACTATCTACCCCCTTGCAGGGTGTTATGCATGACTTAATTTTACCAGACTGCCAAAAGTAGAAAAAAAAAAGCCAAAGTAGCAAAAAAAGTTGGGTCCCTATTTTGTCAAGTCAAAATGGGGCATGTTGTGTAACCACACAACATTACAGAATATCAAAATACTCAAGATTTAGCTTTGAAGTTCCTTCACTCAAAGATCTAGACTAAGGATTATGAATCAATTGCTAACTATCAAAATCTATCTTTCCTAGGGATCTATTACATCCTTATATATCATCTCTGGTACAAAAGATTCCTCTGCATTGACCAAGGAAGGTCACAAACTCCAATGAAGAGTTATAATGCGTGTACATGGATAGGACAGACCTAATCATGTAGAACACCTCCGCAAATGTATGGAATGATGTGCGGATCTTGGGGAAGGTCAGCCACAAACCAAAGATCATTGAATGATGTGTCATTAGGCTCTACAAATTGAGGAATGCTTTGCAAGTCTTCTTCTTTAGCTGATTTGTCTGAGACTGTCAGGATGCTCTACTATGAGAAAATAATTGATCTCCTGATAGTAATAACCTTCCAGTAACTGATCCAGATGCTATGAATTCTAGATATGATGTAGGTGAACATGTCTAGATGTTAAGTCCTACTCTACAAGGTGTAAAATGCAATTGTGATAGAATGTGGACCAAAATACAGAAACTGCTACTGATTGAATTGCCTGAACTAAATTGGGAAATGAAAAGAAACAAACTAAACTACAAACAAACTGAAATGTAAATGTTTTTGGTTAATGCAAGATTTCTCTTGAACCAGGGATGCTCTTGCATCATACATCTAAGGATATTGACAAAGTGAGTCCCTCACTTTGCTGGGGCTAGGGGAGAACCAAGATGGTCCACCTCAGCCTGAGAAATCCATGATGAATCTTCTTCCGGTCTACCTTTCCACTTCACAAGATATTTTATGTATACATCTAAAAATGGCAAAGACAAATTAAATAAATATTTGTTATTTATTTAATACCTATTCCTCTAATGTCACCCCTAATTAAATAATAATCTAATTATTTAATCACAAATCATCCTTTTCCAAAGTCAAACGTCCTCTAATCCACATCACCTATTCCACATCATCTAAGCCACCTCACATATCCACCTCACCATGTTGCACATGAAATTAAATATTTTAATATTTAATTAATCTATTTTCCCTCTCCCACATGTCCTATTATCTCTCTAACCATCCCTATTCCAAAGGGCATGGTCTCTCCATGTCACCATGGTCAAAGGGTGTTTTGTGACACTTGTTCCATAGTCCCTAGAATCTTTCCAACCTCCCTACAAACATGATCTCCTTGTTTGACCTTCTCTCTTTGGTCATTGTGAGCCTTGTGACATGTGGACTTATGTCACACCTTTCTCTCCTCCATGTCAAGGTGAGAGGAACATACTCCCTCTTTCTCTCCCTCATCTCAACCAATTCAATCCTCACCATACACCTCACAAGACCAAGTCTCCACCGTTGAGATCTTGACACATGGATTTGCCCCCTCCTTGGCCTATAAAAGAAAGCTCATTCTCTCATTCTACAACACACAAGCTATAGCAAAGTTACTCTCCAGAAATTCTAGCATGCCTTTGGCAAAGCATCCATATTGCTCATTGCATTATCTCCTTTTATCTTCATATCCATATAACCATGTCTTCAATCATCCATCCCTCATCTTCACAATAGTTGCATTGTAGGTAATCTTCATTACATTTTATCCAACATACAACCATTCAAGTATTATCATCTTCAAACAGCAAGGAAACACGCTTCTGAGAGCTATATTCATCAACAAGATCAATATAAGATAGGAGAACAATGGAAGGTTTGAGGTAAAACAATATTCAAGGTAAAATGTCTTTGTTTATTTGATTTGCATAATATTTCATTGAGATTATTGGATTATTAGTAGTTTAATACTATTGACAATATTTCCACTAACATTTTTGGAGCCCACTGTGGGGCCTTGCCCCATTTTTAACTTCCATCTGAGTGTTTTGTGAAGGTTCTATCACGACAGGTCGTTTCTACTCATACAACTTCTAGTTTGACGCATTCAACACTTTCTGTTGTGTTTTTACCTTTTAGCGCTTACTACATATCTTGCTACGCATATGAAACATTTTTTATGCTTTTGCTCTTTCTGCACATACACCACATAGTACTATGCATCTGAGACATTTCCCTGTGATTTTTCTCTTTATGTGCATACAACACGTAGTCTGGCACATACGATTCATTTTACTGGGCATTTGTGAATCTATGCATATACTATGTAGTACTCTGCATATACTATACAGTACTGTGCATATGACTTGTAGTCTTGTGCTTTCAAATTGTAACAGAGAGTTGTAAAAGTTTTATAAGGTTTTATGTACTAACTTTCATTTGTAGGTGTTAGGAGCTGGATTTAGTCATTTTAGATGCATTATTAAGCCACCTAGAACTTATTAGGAAGGAGTAACTTAATATGTTCATGCAAATCTTCACATAGACTTAACTAGGAGGAAAGTAAATCATTTTGTTGCATCACAACTTTCATCTAATCCCAACCTAGGGGTTAAAACTAAACAATTTCTTTATGTTTTTACTATATTGCACTACAATCTATCACATAGCTTAATAGGGGAAAGTAACACTTGTTTTATTTCTTCAAACAACAATCTACACCTAGATTTGTTAGAGGGATAAAATTAAAAAAATCTTTTCCAAGTTATTGCTATATTGTTACAAATTTATATGCTTGGTAGAGTTAACACATTTAGTTATTTTTCTTTTAACTAGGGAGATAAAGAACAGTGTTCTCCATGTTTTTAGAAAGATAATAGGACTATACTCTCCCCATAACTGGGTGACCAAAATGCCAAACTTATCATTTTGCATGTTTTACCTTTAGAGAGACCTGCCCTTGGAATTCCTTCCTTCCAAGTGGGACGACCTTAAGTGATGACGAGCTAAAGCCAAGCACCTCCAAGTCACTATAAATAAATTGCATTTGTGATGAAAGTTGCAAGTGACGGGTGTTGTTGTGTTACACTGACCAATGTTTCCCCCAAAACCCTATGGAGCATAACCTCTGCAAGCTGGGAAGCCTTCTGATCGAAGCGAATGGCCGCACATGTAACCACCTGAACGGATGCCTTGACCAAAATGCTTTTGTTCTAGTAAGCCAAAATCCCCTATTTGGTGACACAGGAGGAGGAACCTCTAGAGTCGTCTAACATCATATACTCATTTAGTGTAGAGACAAAAAAGTTTAATTGTTCAGAGGAACTATAACTTGGTATGCATGAGAATTGAGTGCCATGGAGGGGAGCTGGTGCTTCCAAGTTATTAGATGTCTGCCTTTATGCAAGTGGCTAGTGTCAAAACCAAGTTAAAACTCATCAAACACTATCCTTTCCATCCTAGGGTTGTAATTGTTTGTTATTAATTTTGTTAAGTAATCATGGAAACCTTTTGTTCTCTGTGTTTCTAGCAATAACTTGAACCAAAATCAGCATTGAAAACCTTAGATTAACTTAGGAAAACATTCCAAACAAATCAAACTATTAAACTGAAACAGAAAAACCAAGTACTTGTAGTTCTACACATTTAAAACATTTTGCTACACATATAACATGTTTTGTTGTGCATTTAATCTTGCTACGCATTTAACCATATCTGTCGCGCATTTGAAACACTTTGCTGCGCTTGTAATCTTTCTACACTTTTAACACATAGATTGATGCATGTAAAACACAGTGTTGTGCATATAAATTCAAACAGATCTGTGCATTTGACCAACGAAGCTGTGCATTTGACTAGTTATCCTATGCTTTTGAAGCTACGCATCCAAAATAGAGGCATATTCTATACAGTTTGGGATTAAAATGTTATCAGTTTTAGGTACCCTTTTTGCTATAATTTCACCTTGAAAAATTAGTTATACCATACAACCACCTTTCCATATCATTTTCACAAGCATCCTCTTTTCATATCATTGCCTTGCTATCAAAACACCTCAAAATCAAACCACAACTTACTTCTAGGACCTAGTTGATACTCTACCAACCCAAACAAGAGTTAGTTTTTATAACAGGATTTCAAATCATCCTTCTCAACAAAACTATACTAGTGTAAGCTTGACAAGATAATAGTCCTCATCAAATAGTGGTGTTAATCTATCCCTATTTGGACTACCACTTGTATCGACACTTCGATAGCTATTAGACATTATAGCTCAAGATTTACCTTGTTTGAGACAAACATAGAATCAACAAAAACCTTAACAAAATCTATTCCAAATCAAACTCACTTTCTACCACATAACACCTCCAATCAAAAATAAAAATCCAAAAAATCTCATAATCCAATCTCATCCCATCCCAAAATCTTGCATGGTACAAACTAGATCTCAATAAAAACAAAAGCAAAACATGGACAACCTTAACAATAATATACCCGATCTGAATGATGAGGAAGGCTCTCAAGAGGAAATCCTTAAACAACTCCAAGATCCTAAGTTCCAAAAGATAATGGATAGAGTTGTTGCTAGCGATCCCCAAAAGTATTTCCTCATGCTTTCTCAACAAGGAGCAAAGCTACCCGTAGACTTTGATATCTCTAATCTAACGGAGAATAATGCCTCAAATGAAGCTAAGTTGTCGAAAGATGGCTCCAAAATAGAAAAGGCTAAGGATACACTTAATCCTTTGGATGCATTGACAACCCAAATCCAAGCCTTACAACAACAGTTGGTAGATATCCAAAGTGGAACCACAACTAAACATTATTTGCTTGAAGATATCTCACCTTACCCATTTGACAAATCCTTGAACATGATACCTTTTCCTATAAGATTTGAAGTGCCAAAATTTGACAAGTATAGAGGAAAAGGAGATCCTAGAGATCATATCAAGGAATTCAGTGTCATTTGTCTTGAAGTCACCCACAATGAAACTTATCTAATGTGACTATTCCCTAGAATCCTAGGAGGACAAGCTATGGAGTGGTTCTCACATCTACCTCATGACATCTGCACCTTTAACGAATTAGTGGACAAATTCATCACACATTTCTCTTATAATATGGAACATGAAATCTCCATGCTAGACCTTTGTAATAATAAAAAAAAGAGGAGAATCATTTTCATCTTTCCTACAAAGGTGGAGGCAGCTTGTGAGCAAATATCCCTATCACATACCTAAAAAACAAATGATAGAAATGTTCATGCATAATTGTCCACTAAGCTAAGCTATCAAATACAAATCCAATGTCCATCAACTTTTAGTAAGATCATTAAGATGGGGTTTCTCATTGAGAGAGCCTTGATAGAAAAGGGGCAAGTAAAGATATACAAAGACACCCCAAGCTCTAACAACAATGTGGATAAGTCATAGTTTTGGACTAAAACAAACCCATAGTGAATGATGGTGTGGTAGATGCAAAACATGCGACACCAAAGAAACCTATTTTCAACCTATCCAATCCGCAGGACAACACACCATCTACCAAGCCTCAAGGTATTGAACAAAAACAAAACAACTTCCCTCTAAGAAGAAAGTTCACACAACTTGGTGAATCACTTGAATCCACACTTAGAAAATTGGGGGCAACATGATCACACTTCCACCATTGCGTGAATATGAACCCAAGTTCAAATCTCCTTGGTGGAATGAAAATGACTTTTGTGAATACCATAGGAGCAAAGGTCATAAAACTAATGATTGTATGAATCTCAAGCATGTCATTCAAGACCTTCTTGACCAAAAGCGTATATCCATTAATGAAGGACATACTACCAATGATGAACATATAGCATTAAAGAATGCTCTTCCTCATTATGAGAAGGGAGGACCTTCAAACCAAAACAACAAAAATGGCACTAAGGAAGTAAGTTATAACAATGCTTCTTTTGATTACACCTCAATCATATCTCCCAAAGTGATTCACACATCAATGTGATCACCATCAATAATCAACTTGATTGTAATGTGACCACATGTCATGGAAACATAACACTACAAGGAGTTCAACCAAAACCATCTTCCACATCCAAGTCATCTTCCACCTCAAACTAGTACAACATCATCGACCAACTTCACAAAACGCCTGCACATATATCCATCTTGGAGTTATTATGTTTATCACCTTCCCATAAAGCCATTTTAGAAAAAGATCTCTTGGAGACAATGGTTCCTACAAACCTTGCCCAAGATCAATTCCAGACTATGGTAGGCCATCTCACCACACCACATTTCCTATCCTTCACTGATAAGGATGACATGTCAATAAATCAACCACACAATGCATCCCTACACATTGAGGCCCTAATACATAAACACAGAATAAAAAGGGTCCTAATAGATGGAGGGTTGGTTTGAACATTTGTACACTAAAGTTAATCCTTGAATTGGGGTTTTCTAAAAATGTCATTGATCCCAAGAAAAAGATAACCATCAAGGCATATGATGAGGAAGAAAGGACCTCTAAAGGAATGGTGGTTTTTCCAATATGAGTGGGACCAATAGAAAAAGATGTAGTGTGCCAAGTTCTCAACATGGAGCTTGCATATAACATTCTTCTAGGTAGACCTTGGATCCACACAATGAAGGTTGTCCCATCAATGTATCACCAATGTATCAAGTTCTTGCATAACAGTCAAGAAATATCCATACAAGGGGACCCCAATCCTTTTCAGTATTGCTATACCATATAGTCTAAACCTGATGTTGTGATACCTACCAATAGAGTAGCTTCACCCTCTATAGTTAATATTGACCCAAGCTCCATACCTTCTACATCAAAATCCACAGAACAAAAATTCAAAATCAAGGATAAAGGTGTAGGAGAGTATTCCATTGAGAAAACCTTTTGTCTCACACCATTACCTCTTCTGCCCAAATCTACCCATCCATTGCCTTATTCATCTACCCATACACCTACAAAGGATGTGATCCAAAGGCTACTAACAAGGAATAAACCACCCTCATGCCATCAAATCCCCATCCTTGAAATTATCCAAGAACCTTCAAATACCATGCCAAGTCCTTCAAACCAACCATGTCATCCATAACCCCTTGAGCCTATTCAAGAGCCTTTCCATGAGTCATCTCATTCAACCTCCATTCAAAAAATCCAAGAGGTATGTCAAGAACCTAATCTTAAGCATGTGAAAACATCAAGTCCTAGTCCTACTCAAGATCAAATTACTTTCATTCCACCTATCCATAACATGTATCTTTTCCATGAGCTTGATGATATCCATGATGAAGAACTTATCCATGAAAACCTTGATCCTATTCATACCCCCACAACCATCCATAAACAAGATACCCAAGACCTACATACTCCATGTAGTAAAGATCTTGTTGATCTACTTGAGAATTCACCCCGTTTTATGGCCTTCCTTCGAAGTAAAGAGAATTCTTCTCCATCCAACTCTACCCATGATCCACAAACATTCATTTTCCTTGATGAGACACTTGCCTCCCAAGTGCACATAGATGATCAAACCAATAATGATAATCTAGATCCTAATGATACTCCACCATCCATTATTAACTCCATTCCAAGTCCAACATATCCACTTGGTCTATCTACCTTCATTCATGAATGCTCTTCCTTGGAACAATAACAACCATTGTCCACCACTTCTCCATCCAATAAAGAAATCAAGACAAGTTCTCAAACTACAATTAGTCCCATAGTGCATTGCATGCTCCAAAATATGAACTATCAAGGTAAAGGTTTAGGCCTTCACGAACAAGGTATTTTGGAGCCTGCCTATGTTGAAGTCCCTCCACCCTCTTATGACCTTGGATACACACCCCAAGGTCAGAAATCTAAATATGTTGGTATTTCCTCCATTCCTCCTAAGTCCACTTTCCATCACCAACCCTATCATGTACCAAAAACATATGTTGCCATTCCACCCCCATCGTCCTACAAATGTCAAGAGCATGCGACCATACACCTTCCACCATCCACTTTACCTCCACTTCTTCCAACTCCTAATATTCCCCCATCAAGTCTACCACCACCTCTACCAATGCCTAATTATCCATTTACCCATAAATCTTCTAAAAATCCTAATCATGACCAACAAATGCACACATTGTCTAAACATAAAGCTTCCACTCATTCCACCATGTTCATGAGATTCAAAAGTAAAAATTTGGATGCCTCCACCTATAAAGCAAACATTCCTAAGGGTCCTAATTCCTTAGGGTACAAATGCAAAGAATCAAAGAAAAATCCATCCAAAAAGTTATTCAAACCGATACCTTCACAAGTAAAGTCAAAAACTAAAATGGTATGGGTTCCTAAGCAAAAAGAAGCCATCCAGTCAAAAGAGACATCCACCTCTCAAAAATCCCAACCATCCTCTTACATCCATTCCATTCAACAATATCAAAAGCTTCAAAGTTTATCATGATGTGTGCAGCCGTTGGTCATGGTCCCATTCCATCCATCTCTCCATCATTCAACTACTATCCTACATATCTTCCCCATCATCCTATCCCTATGGTCCATTCTTTTGCATAAGTCTTTTTACCCATCCTCTTGTGTAAATCCTAAATAATCCACATCATACTCCACTGTATTTTCCTACATGGTCCACAGCATACTCCACTGTATTTTCCTACATAATCCACTATCTACCTACTCCATATCCCTTTCACGTAATCTCCTACCAACATCTATGAGCATTTGACATGGCCCATTTGCACTGACTTTCATCTAGCAAGACTATCACCTTTCATGGAAATAGAAACTTGAGTCCCTCCCATCCATATTCCACCTATCCCCATTCACAAATATCTTAAAAAAAAAATCTTCATCCAATGGTGAAAACTTGGCATATATGCACCTTGGATAAGTACCATAATGAAAACCTAGAAAACAAGTGTCATGTGTAGGTTGATCTGCTATGTCACTTACCCTTGGGAGCACATTGACTCATTGACCTTATCTTTGTCCATCCTAACATACCATTTTATCATCCTCATCCTACATATACCTATTATATTGAGTCCATTCATCTTCCATTCCTCTTTTGATCTTGATAAAGATATGGGGACAAAATATCAAAACATGCTTTGGAAAAATTCTTGATATACCTTATCTTTTTTAAAACAATCCAATCCTACCATCCCCCTTCATCATAAGCATTGTCATTTCAAATCCTAAGTTATTCCTATGTGACATAGTCTTTGGAGATCACATCCTTGTTTCTTCCGCATGCATCCATTCTATCCCTTATCGCCCATCCTTTTATCCAATCATCAATCCTACAAACGCCAATGCAAGGGAGTCAGAAACAATGTCAGTAATAAACTGCTTCCTCCATCTTTTAGGATTTCAGTCCTCATCCATCTTTCCTACCATATGCATCAAATAACTGCATCCATTTCGCATCTACCTAGTAATAACCTACCATAGCCTGGTGTCTTGTCACCCCTATCACCTTATCTAGTAGGGTCATCCCATCGCATTATCCTATTGTTTATCCTATCACAAGTCTATTGTTAGTATCAGTTATATCCGAACTATGTTGCCTCTACGTCATCACGTAGGCAAAGCCATCATCAATGTGCCCCTGAGGCTACTCCTTTTCCATCCATTCCATTCCATGTCATCCATCCTTTGGTCCATTTGAGTCTACACCATTTATCATCATGTATGTCTTTAGGTCCACATAGGTCCACCCTGAACTACGTTGCCTCTGCGTCATCATGTAGGCAAGGCCATTTACCAATGAGCCCCCGAGACAGTAGGTCAATCCATTAGGGCCCGTCACATCATTCATCATCAATTCATCTATAATAAGTAAATCCTCTACTTGACTGGGGGCAAATCCTCGACCTAGTCAAGGGAATAGGATTCTTGAATGCTATATATTCAGAGGGTAAACAATTAGATCATGATTTTATCACTAGACAACAAGTAGCATGACAAGCAAGCTTTCAACATCATCTTGACACAAAAGACAACAAAATTACACTTGGTAAAATCCGTTTTGACCTAAGACATCAAATTGATTCTATCAAGTTATTGCAAGAAAACATGTTTTAGGCAAGAAAGTTTGTCAGTGATTGTTTTAAAAGTCTTATATCATGATTTTTGTTATTATGTCTTTCTATGCTACTCAAGGATGTATCTAACTAGAGAAGCTATGATGGGGGCATAATTATTTTGTTTGTAGGTTTATCTTTAGTAATGTGAAAGCCTTGTCTAAAGACATGATCAACAAAATGATCATCGAGGACAGTAGAGGTCTAAACATGAAATAGGTGTAATCCTTGTCTGTTGATACACAAGCAATACTCAAGTCATCTTGGTTCAATTATACTTAGATGCTTGTATTAACTTGCTAAATCAAAATCTATGTAAGTAATACTTAGGTCATCATGGTTTAATTATACCTAGATGCTTGTATTTTCTTACAACATTTTAAAAGCTCAATGATGAAACAAAGTACTTAAAATACTCACACAATCTAAGATGACAAGAATCCATGTCCATACTTATCCCGTTGCATTCCATTTTATTATAGGCATTTTCATCATTATTGCAATTCCAAGTGTCTCAAGATCTAGTTTATCCATTCATCCATTAACCAAATCATTCTTCTAAATTATCTTTCATTATCCAAATCATTTCATCAATCAGCAATCCAATCATCAAATCAATCCAATCAATCCAAGCAATGATCCAAATGCAAGTCCATCCTTAATCCATACCGATCGAGTAAATCAATCTTGTCAAATTATCTAATTGCAATCAGTGGTCTTGATCCTAATCTAGTCATGAACCAAATCAATCAAGCATCATCATTAGTGGGATATATCTTTCTTGTATCTTTGTTTTTATCTAGGGATATATCATTCCTCGCAATAAAAAACACTATCATTGATCATTATCAATTAATCATTGGTTTACAGCTGGACAAGGGCAATACCTTGTTTGTGCTTGTATCATTTGTGCATACTTTCTTTCTTGCTTGTGTGCGGTATCATTTTACCTTACATAACATGTCATTCAACTCTTTCATCCATCCCTTATCTTGCATCCTCCATTTTCTTATCCGTCCTTTATCATTCTCATCATGAGATTGTCTGTCATCCTGTCGTCACATCTTCCCATCCAATCTCCCGAGGGGGCATCCTATCATCATTTAACCTGTACCAGGGGAAAACTAAGGCATGCATCATAGGAAAAAAAATTTATTCTTTGAAACAACGTGTTAAAACACATTGTCTCAAAGAGGGGCAAAATGTATACACCTAAAAATGGCAAAGACAAATTAAATAAATATTTATTATTTATTTAATACCTATTCTACTAATGTCATCCCTAATTAAATAATAATCAAATTATTTAATCACAAATCATCCTTTTCCAAAGTCAAAAGTCCTCTAATCCACATCACCTATTCCACATCATCTAAGCCACCTCACATATCCACCTCACCATGTTGCACATGTAATTAAATATTTTAATATTTAATTAATCTATTTTCCCTCACCCACATGTCTTATTATCTCTCTAACCATCCCTATTCCAAAGGGCATGGTCTCTCCATGTCACCATGGTTAAAGGGTGTTTTGTGACACTTATTCCATAGTCCCTAGAATCTTTCCAACCTCCTTACAAACATGATCTCCTTGTTTGACCTTCTCTCTTTGGTCATTGTGAGCCTTGTGACATGTGGACTAATGTCACACCTTTCTCTCCTCCATGTCAAGGTGAGAGGAACATCTTCCCTCTTTATCTCCCTCATCTCAACCAATTCAATCCTCACCATACACCTCACAAGACCAATGTGAGGCCAATTATTTTTCCTTCCTTATTTTGATTGTTTTACATTTCAGTTGATGACATTATCAGACTTTTAGAGACTATTGTTCCATTACGCAGATTTGATTATATCTCCTGATTTTGATTTGACATTGATTAGACATGTGGTGATTTAATTTAAATCATATTTTGATGCTATGATGAGATTAGACATGCGAGATATATTAGATGATGATTATTGATGTGATTTCTAGTTCATTATGTGGGTTCATTAATTGATGATGATTATGTGACATTAGATAGAAAATGCAGTTTAATCTTGAATTATGTTGTAAATGATTAGTGTAGTATACAATGGCATGAATTTAATTTCAGTTGCTTCGGCTATGATTATTCTGATATGATTGACACTTGATCTAGTTGTGCAGGGTTATATTCCCAGGCCACGAGCAATTGGAGGTAGTATTCACACATGTGTTATTCCCTGTGAAACCAAGCCATTCCCAAGAGGGATGAGGATCGCGTTTGATTCGGATGTTGTTTAAGTACTTGTTTGTTTTATTATTTTGGCCTAGTACCCCTTGTTTAATTAAATTATATCATGTGTTGTGTATTTTTATTGTGTTACACCACTTGGTATTGTTTTTATTTTTGGGCCATTTAAAGTAAATTTATGACTCCCTAGGTGAACCTTAGTGTCCCAAAACTTACCCTTGGTGGTTACCCATGGGTCTAGGGTCAATTTTGACTAACTAAACCCTGGGGTAACCCACTTTTGGTCACTCTAAACTAAGGTTGTTGATAACTGAGGGGGGGGTGAATCAGTTATCTTAATTATTTCAGCTTTCTAAATTTCCTTGTCAATTAGTGCAACATTAAATTAAATAAGCAAACATAACCATGAAATGGAAATAACATCAATACACATGACACAATGATTTTGACGTGGAAAACCCTGTTAGGGGAAAAACCACAGGGTGATTGACCCAAGATTGTATTCTCTGTTAGAAGATTAAGATAGTACAAAATGGCACTTGCCAATTAGGGCTCACTGCCCGAGCACACTGCTCACAAGAGGCTCATTGCCTACAATAGTTTATACAAAGAAACTAGATATTTGAACTGATGAGAAGCATCCACATATGCTAAGGTTCAATTCCAGGTAAGCCTAATATACTGATCTGCTACACTTCATTCTTACTCTCCTTAGGTACTGCTATCCTGTTACATTCTAGACCTGTCTTATTACCTTCACACTGCTCTTCTTCTTTTTTTCACACCACACTTCCACCACACACTTTATCATATCTAAATCTATCTGATATATATATCCGCACCAAAGATTTCATCCACTTTCTTGTCGATATCCAGAATACTCAATATTTTCCCAAACTCTAATTTGTCGGCTAAATCTTTGCATACCAAGTAATGCGGATCAAAGAGATGCTTATAGAAGTCATCAATCATGTCATCTAGTCATGAGTGATACCTTAGGAAGCTTGATCACCATCAATATCTCATCGAGATTTAGGTCTGATGCTCTACCAGTTAGTTCTTCCTTTGTCTACTCTGCCAAACAGAAACCCAACACTCAAGTGCTCATGTCTCTTCACTCTTCCATCATCAGAGGCTCAATCCCTGGAATTTATCAGTTAAGGTACTCCTATTGACTTCCCCAAATCCACACTTTACTGAGATACTTCCTTTGAGAGATCTGGACTTGACTGTCGGGCCCTGCTGCATGCTCTGTTCTTGCTTACTGGACCACAACATTTCTTCAATCTGATTTCCAGTATAGGCACACCATGTTCTGTGGATGGGTGGGATGAACTTTGTTGCCATCAATGACAAAACTCATGAAGCCATAGAGTGTCTCTTGCCAACAATCTCCCCCTTTGCCATTGATGGAAACACTTAGTGACAAATGACTAAGTGTCACACTATACTCCCCCTTGGTTGATGCTCTGTTCTTATGTACATTTTCTGGACCTCCCCCTTAGCTGGATTCCTCATTTTTCACTACTCCTCACTCCCCCTTTGACATCAACGGCAAAGGGTGGGGTCCGTACACCAAATTTTTTAAAAACAATACTTAGCCACATAAAACATATATACATGTTTTACCTACATCTACTGAAATATATCTGCAAAAGTGGTCTTTAGTTGTACCATTTCTGTTGCCCAACTCTTCTTCATCCTATCCAAAATTGAGATGTGACCACTCAACAAGAATGCAAAATCTTTTGCCCTTTTTTAGATATGTTGGATCACTGGTCCGGGCTGTAGTCTAAGCATCACTTAGGGCTTCATGCATGGCGTCTAACTTAGGGATAATGATCCCTCTAAGTTTACTCAACCTACTTATTCTATTTTTCTTCTCCTTCTCAAGCTTCTTAAATTCATTCAAGACTGCAATAGTTTGACATTCTTGATTTATTATGGGAGATGAGAGAGGATCAAAACTTTGAGACAAACTTAGTAGTTTATCTTCTTTCTCTTTTACTTTCTTATCAACATCTTTGGTCACTTTGGGCTAGGATAAACAAAATTTATAAATATTTCTACCATCTTTGAGAGCATTTTCTAAACTCTTTATCCCAATATCCATAACTCTCCTATCATTTGGGATTAGACCCTGTACTTCAGATAATCTCTTATCCAAAAATTCTTTCCTGACTTTCTCTTTTGCTGCTTTCTCTAAAGAATCAAAATGTGTATTAATAGAATTTATAAGAGACTTTAGATTACCAGATGTGGAGGCTATAGGATCCTTTTGGAAGGATGGCATGATCTTTTCCAATACACTGGATGCAGTTTCTATGAGCTCACAATCTTGCATGTGAGACTTCATCATTTTTTCTTTTGCCTTTGCTTGAGTGAAGGAAGCTAGTTTCATGGTTTGAATTGGAGAGAGGGAATCAAAATTGAATGGACCTTGAAGCAATTCTGATTCATCAAATTCCATCATCTCTTTGGTCAAGAACTCTTTGACTACTTCTGCTGTGTCTCTTGCCAGAGACAGAATTTTCTCCCCTTCTGCAACCTTGCCACTATCATCTGTGGCCTTCTCTGTTGGAGTTTTCTCTTCTGCAGCCTTGCTACTATCATCTTCTTTTTCTTTTGCTTCTTGACTGATCTTCTCTTCTACTCTTTCTTCTCCTTTGGATCCAGAGTCAGCAGGGGAAACTAGATGAGAGATATTTACTTCTTGGACTTCCTCTTCCAGAACAGAGGAATCTAAATCCTTAGCTTTTTCTTCACCTGTCTCCATTTCCTCTTCTACCATTATTTTAGTAGATTCTTCTTTGTCATCCACACCTAAGTCCTCTATAGTAGGAATATTGAATCTTTTGTATGCATTCCGGAGGATGTCTTCTATTTCCTTTGCCACTTTACCTATCTCTCCAAGCATAAACTGATTCATTCTAGCTTTGCTCCAGAACTCATCCTTGCAATCTTTGAAGATCATGATCATTTGTTTCTAAGTGATTAAAGGATAGAGCTGAATAGCTATTTGCTCCCAGATTTCTAGGTCTTTTGCTTGAGCATTATTTTTTCTTATTTCAAGTTCCTTTTCTAGGCTTTTGGGAATCAGAGATATAATTTCAATGAATGCTTTGTTGTAGATGTTTAGATACCTGACTGTGGCATCTTGCAATATCTTCTGATTAGATTCATTATACTCATCATAAAATTCAACCATTGGTTGTAGGTTCCCATCCACAGTAACTGATTTGATGATATCATCAATGCAGAGAGTAGGTTTTTCAACAAATTCCTCTACCTTTTCTTCCTTGCCTTGACCAGGAGAGGGTTCACCAAATGATTTCTTCTTCTTTCTCATTTTCTTGATCTCTTAACAGATTATGTCTCTTCATCATCCTTGAGGCTAGAGTATGATCTTGTAGCCTTAGTCTTTGTTCTCTTTTCTCCTTTACCAGATGATTTTGCTTCTAATTTTGATGCCTTTGAGCTTTTTGTAGTGGTAGGTACATGGGTCTTAGAGGATCTGGTCTGAGAGGGGACTTCCACCAGAGCACCTTCTTTCTCTACTTTTTCTTTTTCTTTCTCTACCCTTTCTATCTTCTCTCTATTTGCATCAAGTGCCTCTTTTGAAATTCCATGCCTCTTGGCAAACTCTTCTACTTCCCTCCTCACTTTTTTTTTTAATTTCTGGTTGTCTTAGCTCCACATGGATCTTCACACTTAATTCTTCAAAGGTTCCAAACCTCTCTACTTTAGGATCCTTGGATTGATTGAGCATGTGTTGAACATGTAGCTCAATAATTTTCTCATCTACTTCATACCCCATTGGCATGATCCAGACTATTCTTGGCTCTACTACCTCCATTAGAGATTGATCAGTTTCTACCATAAAGCATACTGTATCTTTATACTTTTCAACTAAAGATTGGGGGATTCTCTCTCTTGCTTGCATCATGTTTTGAAAATTCTTGAAATAGCCCTAGAGTGTTGTATTTTGTGCCTTGGCATCACCAAGCCCATGTATATAATCTCTGATTTGGATGGCTACTAGTCTATCATTCTGCCATACCCAACCACTAGATCTGGGAAGCTCATTCATGAAGTAGAAGAACAAGCACAGTATTAGCCCACCATACTTGAAGGAGTTCTTCTTGTCCTTCTTGATCTTTTGTAGGTTTTCCATTAGTTGGCTCAGAAGGAGTTCACAAAGATCATAATTTGCACTTTTCCTCAACATTTCATAAGCAGTGTAAATTGCAGTTCCAGGTACTGAATTTCCCTGTTAGAGTGATATATCTCATAACCGATGATCATGGAGGCAAACTTGACATCCGGATCAGTGATGTCTTCTATTGTCATTGCTATTTTGTCAAATTTTGATCCGGTAGCCTCACTCACAGTTTGATTCTTGACAGATTTGAGAACAAGAATCCCACCAGATGAGTGCAATCCAGTTACTACCTTAATGGCATCCTTGGTTATCTTAAATGGCCTCATCAACCATATAAAGTTATCATGCATTCTACTTAGAACATACCAGACCCATTCATCTTCTACAAAACAAGGGAAATGAATGGAAATGAATGCATTGTGCAAAATGCTTGTCCCGGATGGCTTTATACTGAGTTTTGAGTTCAAATGAGTCATCTATCAAATGCTTGTGATAGATATCAACCAGCTTAGATTCCCCAAATTCTTCAATATTTGCATGAATATATGCCCTAACATCTTCTACATGCAGAACCCCATGCAGAATGCTTGAAAAGGCGCCTAGGGGATCAACTTCTAGGGATTTATATGGATGTTTCTTGAATTTAGGACACAACCTATCAGTGATCTTTACAACATTCAGTGTAGTCATCTTCAAAATATTTTACAGAGAAATATTCAATAACAGAAAATACCTTGTGCGCTTCTAGGGTTCGCAGAGTAAGTCAGATTGATTTGCTGGATGAATCGACCTTAACAGTTGGTCTTTGAGAAATTTGAAACAATTTGTTGCAGAGCTCCTTTTCTTTTCTTCTCGAATGTAAATGTGCGAATGACGAGCGAATGAACCCTTTTATTTTTGGGAAAACCCTAATTTCATATTGCAATAAATGCGCAACTCAAGTCATTCTGGTTGCCTAGTTCTTCTTATTTTGAGAAAGATCTTTTTCTAGATCACTAAGATATACTTAGAGTTATCCTTGGTGATTAATAACAAATTATCTTACTTTCCCCAAACACTTGATCTATCCATAGAACAAGATGCCTTGAATTTGAATCATACTAAATTTAACTATGATAATCCTATTTTACTAGATGAATGTTAAACTGGATCAATCTTGGAAGATTAGACTCTTCAAATCTTCCTATAGATCTTCCATATCTTTACTAAGCTTTCTTTAGATGTTTCTCTGAGAATCCTTTAATCCGCAACTTCCTATGTGCCAATTTCAGGCACCAATTGACTGGCTGGGGGATTTGTTTTTCTTAGTGACTCCCCCTGAGCCAGAGCTCATCTACTCAATTTCTGGAAGGATTATCAGCACCAGATTCTAGTGTGGATCCATCCCCAACATTCTCTGTGCTTCTCTTCACCTAGATCTTATTCATCTCCCTTTGAATTTCATCCACGTTTACTTTTCTCTTTCCTTTGTCTTGGCTATGATTATACTATTCTGAACCCCTTTTATCTTGATTCTTACTTCTACAGAATTTGGGAGTATGACCGGATCTATTGCAACTGTAGCAGATAATATTTTTTTGCATATTTGACTGATATCCTCTTGATCTACACTGATTACCCATATGTCCCATTCTATTGCATGCAAAGCATCTACCATTGAATGAATTTTTTATTTGTATGTTTCTACACTCATGGGATTTGTGACCATACCTTTTGCAATTAAAGCATTGTCTGGAGAAGGATGTATTAGTCTGATTCATTATTTTTCTGCATCGATTTGCTTTGTGACCAAAGTTGTTGCAGTTGTGGCAGTATCCATTGAAAGATGGACATCTTTGAGCATTTGGTTGTCTTACTGGAGGTCTTCTAGGCCTGTTTCTTGGATGTTCTAATCTTGAGTTCTTTTGACCAGATCCAGAGCTTTCACCTTTTTCATACCCCATGCCTTGCTTGTCATCCACCCTCTTTTGGCTTTGAAGAAGAACTTCAAGTTGAACAAAGCTTATTTTGAATTTCTCTTTGTATTCATTTGTTGATTGAAGATCCCTTTTAAGAGTGTCAATCTGATTCTCAAGTTGTTCTTCATTATCTCTAGCTTCTTCAAGATCAGATTCTAGATGCCTGATTATTCTGTCCATTTTTGGTAGTCTTCTGATTTCTCCTTGAGAGATTGTCTTAGATCATCTTCAGTTTTTCTTTTCTCTTTAATTTCTTGGGTGAATTTCATAACTCCTGATTCCATTTCATGTCTTACCATAATGACCTCTTTTGATAACTTTTCACATAACTTGGTTTTCTCCTTCAGATCTTCATTTGTACCATTGTCTTCACTTTGACTTGCCAATTGCTGAAGTAGATCTTTTCTCTTTTTCATAGAGATACTCAGTTTCCCTTTTAGTTCATTTATGAAATCATCATCCTATTTGAGTCTTTCCTTCAACTCATTGACTTAAGAGTTTGATTGCTCAAGATCATCTAGGGCAAACTGAAGTTGTTCCCTCATACCATACACATCCATTTGAGTTCCCAGATCTTCCTCAAGCTGTTAGGCTCTGTTTGGAGGAACTTGTCTCTGATACCATTTGTTGATAACTGAGAGGGGGGGTGAATCAGTTATTTTAATTATTTTAGCTTTTTGAATTTCCTTGTCAATTAGTGCAACATTAAATTAAATAAGCAAACATAACCATGAAATGGAAATAACATCAATACACATGACATAATGATTTTGACGTGGAAAACCCTGTTAGGGGAAAAACCACAGGGTGATTGACCCAAGATTGTATTCTCTGTTAGAAGATTAAGATAGTACAAAATGGCACTTGCCAATTAGGGCTCACTACCCAAGCACACTGTTCACAAGAGGCTCACTACCTACAATAGTTTATACAAGGAAACTAGATAATTGAACTAATGAGAAGCATCCACATATGCTGAGGTTCAGTTCTGGTTAAGCCTAATATACTGATCTGCTACACTTCATTCTTACTCTCCTTGGGTGCTGCTATCCTGTTACATTCCAGACCTGTCTTATTACCTTCACACTGCTCTTCTACTTTTCTTCACACCACACTATCCACCACACACTTTATCATATCTAAATATATCTAATATATGTATTTGCACCAAAGATTTCATCCACTTTCTAGTCGGCATCCGGAATACTCAATATTTTCCCAAACTCTGATCTGTTGGCTGAATCTTTACATACCAAGTAATGCAGATCAAAGAGATGCTTATAAAAGTCATCAATCATGTCGGCCAGTCATGAGTGATACCTTAGGAAGCTTGATCACCATCAATATCTCATCCGGATTTAGGTTTGATGCTCTACCGATTAGTTCTTCCTCTGTCTACTCTGCCAAACAGAAACCCAACAATCAAGTGCTCATGTCTCTTCACTCTTCCATCACCGGAGGCTCAATCCCTGGAATCTATCAGTCAAGGTACTCCTATTGACTTCCCCAAATACACACTTTACTGAGATACTTCCTTTGAGAGATCCGTACCTGACTGTCAGGCCCTGCTGCATGCTCTGTTCTTGCTTACCAGACCACGACATTTCTTCAATCTGACTTCTGATATAGGCACACCATGTTCTGTGGATGGGTGGGATGAACTTTGTTTCCATCAATGACAACACTCATGAAGCCATATAGTGTCTCTTGCCAATAGAGGTTTAGTCAAAGTGACAAATTTTGAAATGGCTAAGGGTGGGGGATGAGTCATGCTTTGGGAAAGACTCATCTCCCTTCCCAAGGTTTGGGGATCCCTTCACCAAGCAGACTTGGGAGGTCTCCAAGACTCCCAAGTGTGTGGGATCTCCCTCCAAGACTCTCACACACATGTGAGACCATCTTGGAGGGAGATGGCTCTCTTGTAGATTAAGAGGATGCCATATGGCATCCCTTATCCTCATGGAGGCTTGAAGGGAAATGCTACCTCACCACTTGGTCTCTCACACATGTGTGAGAGTACAAGTGGATAAGGTGAGGATTGGGATGGAATTAGAGGGTGACACTTGTCACCCTCACACTTCCTCTCCCTTGCAAGTGGCATAAGATGGGAAGGAGAAGGTGACAAGTGCCACCTTCTCATTCCTCAAGGCCAAATTAGAAGGCCTATATTACCTCCTCTTGAAGAGGAGTGTGGGGTTCTTGCATTTTGCATATTTTCTTTCTATTCTTGGAGTTGTTTTTGGGGAGTTAGAGGAATTTGGAGATTGGAAGACTTGGAGAAGTTTGGATCTCTTCACCAAACGTGCTGCCATTGTTAGGGCTTTTAAAGGTAAGCTCCATGGCTATGGCCATTTACCCTTGCATATTTCATTTATGTTGTATTGTTTTTTTTTTTTTTTGGTTGGTTGTCTTCTTTTTGTGTGGGTTGGGAGTTTGGTGAGATCATCTCCATTTGGAGGTAAGGCTCAACTTGTATGGGGTAGTGGAGAGTGAACCTCTTTGAGGTCACCTCCTTATTTTGTGCTACTTATAGCCTTGAGGGCTTTTCTTGATGTTGAAAACATTTTTTATGGCAAGAGTGCCATGGTAGTTTTTGAGTTATTTGGAGATATGTATTTTGGAGGTTATGGATTGAGGCCTTGAGACTTGGTGATTTGAGATCATGGAGTGGCCTCTTAAGTTGAGGGGTCCATTTCCCTACCCCCATCAAACTCATTTTCATGAGTTTTGTTATGTGCATATCCTTGGGTGTTTGTTGAGTTTCTTTGTATTCTTTGTTGTGGTGTGTTCGTGAGACTGTGTGATTCCTACCTCCCTAGCTCGGGGGTGACCCACTAGCAGGTCTATGGTAGGGAGGAGGTTTTTTTGTAGTGGCTTGGTTCACCATTTGTTGTGTATTTATTGCAGGTTTATAGTGGAAGAAAATGGAGCTTGTTGAAGTCTATTTTTGGAAGTTTGTCACTACTTTTTGAGTTGGCTATTGTGAGCCATGGCCTTGGAGGCCTTAGTGTATTGTTGGCAAAATTATTGAGTTCCATTGCCCATGCTATTGTAAGGAAATTTAATGTGAAATATTCTTTATTGTAATGTTGGTCAAATTTATTTACTCTCCTTTATGTTGGTTGTTATAAGGAAATATTGATGTGAGATGCTTTTTATTGCATATTCAAAAAGGGCTCATTATGTTATACTATTGTGTCCATGAGTTTATGTAATAATGCCAAAGAAAGTTTACATTTTCTGTATGTATGCAATGGAAATACATGTTTATCATTTTGTTGTTGTTCATATTGAGTTTGAAAGTTTGACATAAATGATTTATATATTTTTTTCTTACTGTCATTTTACATTTAGAAAGAAGGAAGATAAAATGCTGATGATTTCTCTTGAAATGGTTTTGTTTGAAATAAAAGAATCTTGTTATGTAAACTAAATTTTATACTCATAGAAATCTCAAAAATGGAATTGTATGTTTTTTGTTATAAACAAAAGAATAGTATTATGCTTACTTGTATGCTGTAAAAAAAAAGGGCAAAAAGAAATAGTAAGCTTATTTAGTGTATATGGTTGCAAAAAAAAAATTGTGCCCTACTGACTTAGTTATGTTTTCAATCTAATTTTACTATTTTCTTTGGGTAAATGTGACAGTATATATATATATATATATATATATATATATACACACACACACACACACAAATATATATACACACACACACATATATATATATATATTGTTCTTATATATATATATATATTTCTGTTATACATATTTAACCTAGGCTAATAAAAATATATATATTTATACTATGTAACAGTGTGTATATATATATATACACACATACATATACAGTTTATGTTCAATACCAAGCAAACTATATTGAATATCTTACACAAACCAAATGTGATTTAAAATTTACATTGTAAAAATATGAGATTGGCATATTCGAATAGTAGTTTTGGTTAGGGTTTATGAATTTAAAACAAAAGAAAAAGAAAAAAAAAAGAAGGGGCTGTGGGCGGCCGCCCACAGCCCCACAGTTCTTAGAAGGGTGTGGGGAGGAGGTGTTGCCTCCACCCACACCCTCCCCCTCTCCCTTACTCCCCATGTAGCCCTCCTTTGTCACCTCCCCACTCCACTCCCCTCACTTCCATTGACCCCCTTCCTCCTGTGGAAGGTCAGTGGCGGTGCCCCCCTCCTTCTCTGCCGCAGATCACTCCTCTTCAATGGTGATACCTCTATTTAATGCTTTAAACCTACAAGATTTCAGTATTACGTTTTGTAAACAAAACTGTGTGTGTGTGTGTGTATGTGTGTGTGTGTGTGTGTGTGTGTGTGTGTGTGTTCTCCATGGTAGCCATGGGTGAGCAAAATCCCAACCTGCAAGAAAAATGGAGAAATAATGGAGGCAGCAAAAAAAAGAACTTAGAGAAAACAAAACAAAGAAGAGGAGAGGCAAAATAAAAGGATAAGTTAGGGCAACCTCCTTAAGGAAATGATTAAAATAATAGATTAGGGCTTCCATTTGAGAGAATATTAAAATATGGAGTTAGGGCTCACTTGGAGGTTGTGTAGGAAATTAGGAGTTTTTATTTTATTTACTCCATTATTTTTCCTCACATGTGCACGAGAATCCAAGTTCCCTCCACTTTGATTTTTAACCCTTTTTAAAATATTTGGCTTCTTGTGCTTCCTTTTAGTTGTCTAATTTTATTTTTGGGTTGGATTTTAAATTTCTTGTGTAATTTATTTAGTGGGGGTGGGATGTTTTTATTTTAATGGGATGCCATATCCCTTAGTAGGTTATTTATTTTTTTGGGGCATTTAATTTAATTTCTAGTGCGTCTTTTTTTAATTATGTGGAGGGAAAACCTTTTTATTGAATTTAATTTTAATTTAGTTTTATCAATTTTATTCCCAAGGGAGTATTTTATTTATCCTCTTAAATTATTTTAACTTGAGTTAATTAATAAACATAATTGTTGAGATTATATTTATTAATGAACTTAAGTATTGAGTTTTAATTTGGTCATTTATTTCTATTGGAATTTTATAATTTTGTTGTGTGAATCAATGCATTTCACCTTGAAATTTTATTTACTATTATGTACGATTATTTATTTTAATTTTTCCATTAATTTCTTATAGTCTTTCTTTTTTAAATTTTTTTTATCTCATTTATTGAAAACGTGTTATGTTGTCAAATTTTTCCTAGATTTTAGGGTTTTATGTTTATGACCTTTTTACGACGATCATTTTATCACCCCATCTTATCATACAACCATCATGCCATTGATTTTCATATTTTATTTATCCGATTTCATTTTGTATTAGAGATAGAGTTGGTTTTGAATTTGATGAAATCACCTTCTCACCTAGGAAACTTAGGGTTCAGATTAAAACCATTCTAACCCTAAAAGTGGCATGATTCGCATCGCATACCCCCTAGATGGCTTTCATCACACAGGGGATGGTGTAGGATAATGCACTTCCCTGAAATATGTTTGACATGTCTACGCCTCATGTGTATTGCCACCAAGCACACAGATGCATGCGAGGGGGGTCCTAGGGTTAAGTAGAAATTTTTTTGTATCTCTTGTCATGACCACATGTCAAATGTGGACATGACATGTGTGTTGCATGTCATGACCACATGGGAAATGTGGGCATAAAACTAAGCCTCCACAATTGAGATCTTGACACATGGATTTTCCCCCTCCTTGGCCTATAAAAGGAAGCTCATTCCCTCATTCTACAACACACAAGCTATAGCAAAGTTACTCTATAGAAATTCTAGTGTGCCTTTGGCAAAGCATCCATATTGCTCATTGAATTATCTCCATTTATCTTCATATCCATACAACCATGTCTTCAATCATCCATCCCTCATCTTCACAATAGTTGCATTGTAGGTAATCTTCATTACATTTTATCCAACATACATCCATTCAAGTATTGTCATCTTCAAATAGCAAGGAAGCACACTTTTGAGAGCTATATTCATCAACAAGATCAATACAAGATAGGCAAACAATGGAAGGTTCGAGGTATATTAGTCTTCAAGGTAAAATGTATGTTTATTTGATTTGCATAATATTTCATTGAGATTATTGGATTATTAGTAGTTTAATATTGTTGACAATATTTCCACTAACACTTTGTATTGTCTTCCTCTGGTGCTATGTCCAACTCTGCTATCCAAGATGTCTTCAATCTACTCTGATGCTTGTTGTGGTAACTATTTCTTCAAGTCTTCTTCATGGCTGCCACTGAACTCTGCTTCATGATACTGATATAGGTCTACAATGTTGAAAATAGGTGATATGCCCAATGTCTCCGGTAACTCCACTTCATATGCATTTCCTAAATCAAATTTTTTGAGTATCTTACAAGGTCCAAACTTCTTCATCTTAAGCTTGTTATATGTCCCAACTGGAAATCTCTCTTTTCTCAAGTACACCATCACTTCATCTCCTACTACAAATTCCTTATGTCTTCTCTTCTCATCTACCTTTTCCTTATACTTACTATTCATATCTTCCAAATGCTTCTTGACCTAATCATGCACTATCTTCATATGTTCTACAAATTCTTCTATTTTTGCACTTCTCTTTTCTTCGAAACTATTATCTCTCAATTCTGCAACTCCTCTAGGATTCACTCTGGTAACAATCTCAAAAGGTGTTCTTCTAGTGCTCCTATTTACTAAATTATTGTATGCAAACTCTACTTGTGAAAGAATCAAATCCCAACTTCCTATCTTCTCTCCAACCAAACATCTCAACAAGTTTCCCAAACTCCTATTTACTACCTCCATTTGTCCGTTAGTTTATGGGTGAAAAGTTGTATTGAACTTCAAATTTGTCTTCATCTTCTTCCAAAGTGTCTTCCAAAAGTATCCAAGAAATCTTGTGTCTCTATCTAAAATTATACTCTTAGGTAATCCATGCAATCTCACAATTTCCTTGAAAAATAGGTCAGCTATATGCACTGCATCGATTGTCTTCTTACAAGGTATGAAATGAGCCATCTTTGAAAATCTCTCTACCACTACAAATATAGAATCATGTCCTCTCTATGTTTAGGAAATCCCATCACAAAATCCATAATTATGTCTTCCCAAGGTCTCTCCGGTACTATCAAAGGTTTATACAATCTGGTGTTCTGACTACTCCCTTTTGCAACTTGACAAACTCTACAACTTTGAAAAAATTTCCTAACATCCTTATGTATCTGAGGTCAAAAGTAATTTTCACTCACCAAAGCTACTATCTTGTTAATACCAAAATATCCTGTCAATCCTCCACTATGTTTCTCCTTGATCAAATTATCTATCATTGAACTTATAGGTATGCATAACTGACTTCCTTTGAACAACATATCTTCTTGAATGAAATAATCCAACCACCTACTCCTATCTATCACAATAGGTTCCTTAATTATTTTCCAAGGTTTTGCAAAATTAGCGTCTCCCTCATACATGTTCTTCAATTCATCAAAACCCAACACTTCAACTCTCATCTCTGTCAACAAGTTTCTTCTTCTACTCAATGCATCAACAACTTTGTTTGATTTTCCACTCCTATGTTTCAACAGAAAAGTGTAACTTTGCATGAACTCTACCCATCTCATATGTCTCTGATTCAACTTACCTTGATTGTTCAAATACTGTAAAGCTTGATGATCTATATACAACACAAACTCCTTAGGCAACAAATAATGTCTCCACTTCTTCAAGGCTTGAATTATGGCATAGAACTCTTGATCATAAACGAAATATCTCCTCCTTGCATCATTCAACTTCTCACTGAAATATGCTACAAGTCTACCTTCTTGACTTAATACTGCTCCAATTGCACTCCCACTTGCATCACAATCAACTTGAAATACCTTATTGAAATCTAGTAATACCAAAACAAGTTGCTCTGCCACCTTCTACTTCAATAGTTCAAAACTTTTATCTACTCCTGATGTCTACTTGAAATATTTTCTATCACCTCTCATTATCTATGTCATAGTGTTACAAACTAAACTAAAATTTCTGATGAACTTCCAGTAGAAACTAGCCAATCCATGAAATGATCTAACCTCTATAGTGTACTCCAGTGTAGGCCATTCAACAATTGTTCTTACTTTCTCAGGGTCCATCTTCAATCCTTCTATAGAAATCTCAAATCCTAAGTACACTAGTTCTTCCTTCATGAAACTACACTTCTTGATATTTATCAGTAATTTCTCCTCTCTTAACCTCTACAATACTTGTCTAAGGTGCCACAAATGTTCTCCTTTTGTCTTACTAAAAATCAGAATGTCATCCAGATATACAATCACAAACTTACCCAACAATTTCTTCAAGACTTCATTCATCAACCTTGTCAAAGTACTCGATGCATTTGTCAATCCAAAAGGCATCACTAACCACTCATACAGTCCTTCATTTTTCTTAAAAGAAGTCTTCCATTCATCACCTTCTCTGATTCTGATATGATGGTATCCACTCTTCAAATCTATCTTTGTGAAATATCTTGCTCCACTCAAACAATCCATAATATCATCCATTCTAGGTAAATAAAATCTATAATTGACTACGATCTTATTTATTACTCGAGAGTCAGTGTACATTCTCCATTATCCATCTTTCTTAGGTGCTAACACTCCAAGTACTACATAATAACTCAAACTTTCTCTAATCAAACCTTTCCTCAACAACTCTTGTATCTCTCTATTCAATTCTTCATTCTCTGCCGATGTCATTCTATGTGCTGCTTTGTTAGGAAAACTAGCTCTTGGTATAAGATCCATGTGATGACCGATACTCCTTATAGGTGGTCATCCTTCAAGCACATTATCTAATATGATGTCTTCTTACTCTGTCAACAACTCTTTTATCTCCTCCCACTGTGATTCTTTAGTCTCCTTCTTCAATGTTTTAGGCTTCTTAGGAATCAAAGCATAACACATATTCTCATGTCTCAAACCATCCAGAAGTTTTCTTCCATCTACCAAAAAAATTCTAGCATTCCCACATACTTCATTCCTAGGATCATCTTCTAAATGAATCAAGGTAATTCTCTTCCCATTCAATGTTATAGTGTATGTATTCTTTCTCCCATCATGTACAGATTTTCTATCATACTGCTAAGGTCTACCCAACAAAATATGACATACATCCATAGCCATAATATCACACAAAACTTTATCATGATAAGATCCAATATGAAATTTCACAAAACATTGTTCACTCACCAATACCTTATGATCATCCTAAATCCATGCTATCTAATAGGGCTTAGGGTGTTTCAATCTTTCTAACTTCAGCTTAGTAACCATCTCCTCTAAAACTAGGTTATTTGAATTACCACTATCAATAACAACTTTACAACACTTATCTCCATATTTGCATCTTGTCCTGAACAAACTCTTCCTCTATGGTGGTGTTGTGTGGTTACACAACACACCCCATTTTGACTTGACAAAACAGGGACCCAACTTTCTTTTTGCTGCTTTGGCTTGTTGTTGTTTTTTTTGCTTTTCGGCAGTCTGGTAAAAGTAAGTCATGCAGATAGCCCTGTAATGGGGTAGATAGGTCACCATGATGAGGTTAGTTGTCAAAGTCAATATTTCATATCATTAACCTCACAGTTGGAAAGTGCATAAAATTCCATGCAGGTTTTCCTTTTGGATCACCCCGATATTCCTTAAGGGGAGAAAGTTATGATAAGTCAAAGTTCTGGTCAAACCTGATATTCCCAAAGGGGGGTCATATTTCGAACATCAGTCACATTATGTAAGATCACCCTGATATAAGTTTATCACTCGATAATCACTTGGTCTACAAACTTCAGACGTCAATTTTACATGATAGCTATTATTGGCCTATCAAGCGACTTTACATATTCTACGGGGGTCATATTTTCAATATCACCTGATTTTATGAATATCACCCTTGTTGCAGAAAATCACCCTGGTGGTGATGTCATCCTGATATCTTTCCAAAGGGGTTCATTTTAGTTGCAGGGTCACATTTTAAACATCTCCTGATCTTAAAATCATGACCCGATATACACATGGTCAACCTTTGACCACATCACCCAATTCTTTTGCATTAGTTTTGCCACTCGAAGTGGAAGGTCATTTTATATAGAGGGGGTTATATTTTGAATATCACTTGATCTTTCAAAGATTGCCCCCCTCCCTGTTTCCTAACATTAAATGAGCTTAAATGTGGTAGGTGGATTCCCGCCAACTACGAATGCAATTTAAACACAAGGCATCATCCATGGATTCTTTGTAGAAGATCAATGGATTTAATCGATTTAACTTGGTTTTAACCTAATTTTCCCTACGGATGAGTTTAAAGGTAACTTTCCAAGGTTATTTTCATTTACCTTGTGAAAAAATAAGAAATTACAGAGTGCATAAGTCAAACCCCCATACGAGCTACCTGTGAATGGGCGATGTCTTCTAGCACAACAGATCAGGTGATTATCATCATTTGCGGCCCTTTTTTGTAATTATCCATCTAACCCAGGAGGAAAGTGTTATCAGGTAAGTAATTTAAAACCCTCCTGTTGTCATTTTCTGCATATCCAGGTAGTATGTTCTTTTGTGGTTTAAATCTATAAAATGCATACAGTGATGAAGTAGAGATTAATAAATATAGTATTAATGATTTCGTAGATATATAGTGTTGTATGAATGCATATGGATATCATATGGGAAGACAATGCATGTTTGTTGTAGGAGTCCATGGCAAACCTCAAGCAGAATAGGTCTGATGTAGAGTTTCTTAAGCCCATGTATGTTTAACCCGAAGGGGTACAATTCAAGTATGGCATCATTGGGGACACTCACCAAGGAGATACAGATTTGGTAGCATGGTCCACTAGAATAGAACATGACAAAGATAATACCCTTCTGGATGCAATATATGTATTAGGAATGTGGCATGTAGTCGGATTCCCATATGCCATGGAAACCCCAGAACTAGTAGTAGAATGTGCCAGGAACTATAATCCTCAAACAAGATGAGTAGAGAAGCATGGAAGGGTTTACGCTGACTTTTTAGTTAAGGGCATCACATCTACTTTCGATTTGCCAATTGGAAGGAGGGTGGTCAGTGTGGATCTACAGAAACTAGAAACAAGTATATTAATAATAAAAAGAATGCAAGGAAGATGATGTACCAGTGGAGGTCTAAGAGAAACACCTACACTGCCTCTGCTAAGTTGCCCATCCACTTGTACAAGTTCAATTTTGATGATGAATATCAATACATGATTGCCCTACTCAGCAGGATGATAGGCCAGCCTCATGCTAGAAATTTTAAGAATTGGATGTTTGGGATCATCCAGATGATCCTTTACATAGATAATAAGCCATTATGGGCCAAGGTCATCAGTGATGCATTGGATGAATAGATGAGGACCCTAGGAGGTCAAGAATGCTCATTCCATATGACCTCATATGTTGTCTATTCATGTGCCTACAAAGGAACATCCGATGCATTGACTACAGTGGGTAAGATTGGTGGTGGTGTAGATGATGCCCACATATGGGATCATTATCCTCAATTACAGAGAAGGAACTACCTCTTTGATTAGAAGTTGGTGAATGATGCATTCTCTATGCATTTGGTTAGAACTATGGAAGAGGATAGAACAGAGAGATTGAGCATGGAAGCTCAAGAAGTTGTATATAGACATGGCACCTAGTTCATCCAGTATGCCACTTTTTCATATATCAGAATAGAGGGATTTGAAGAACAACCCCTTATGCTACCCAGGTACCCTACTGATGGGGTGGTCCTGATGGAATTTCTCAGATAGGTGGCTACTATACTGGAGGCATACAAAGCACAAAAGAAGCTACCCCCAGTACTATTTCTAGTATCTATGGTTTGGTATATATGTTGAAATTCATAGAGCATAAAGCATGCCATGGGTGGTCTGAAACTGATGTATTTGCAACCATTTCCCTTGGCTAGATCATATGACCCTTATGACAGGATGCAGAAAATAATGGGGAAGCCTACATCAGAAGCACCTAGAGGATTTTTGGACTGATTGTGAGGATGAGGCCGAAGTGAGAAGAAGAAAATACCAAAGGCTGACCCTAAATCAGGTAAGGACATTTGACTGCATCTCAGTGCCTACACAGCTGAAGAAGAATGATGGCAGAACCATGTTAAATGAATATGAAGATAAGAAGGTGTATAATGACACCATCTCAACCCCTGATCTAACACAGCCAGAGGATATCTCCTTGGATCAGTTTATAGGTGGGGTGCTATAGTTAACCCAAGCATGGGTAGATGAACAAGTAAATATATTGAAGAAAAGGGGTGTAGTAGTTATAGTGGATGCCAAGAAGAAAAGTCAGGAGATCCCTGATGAGGAGTATGATGACTTCCTTGGTGAGAAAAGAAAATCTAATGGGGAAAGGCTACCCACTCAGAAACAGAGAAAAGGACCCCCCAGAGGAAAGAAGACTGATGATGAGCCTAAGGGGGTGATAATTGACAGAATTGCCATATCAGCTGCAGGTGCATCAACATCTGGACATGCATCTACCTCTTCTGTACTGCCTCTAATGGATAAACCAAAGACCAAAAGAATCTTGAGGCCAGCTATAGAGACTGTAGAAGTACAGGATGAGGGCCAAGCCTCACAATAGAATGTAGAATAAAACATCCCTCTTGAGGAAGCGCTGATAAGTAAAGAACCTATAGGTGATGACCTAATGATGGTTAGCAGGAAGAGGATGGCAACGATGCTGGCATCATCATGCAAGAAGCAGAGAACATCTATGCGGGGTGACATCAGGACCGACCCTATAGTATTGAGAGGGGATGGTGGTGAAGTGTTTAGAAATGAGATGCAACATGATGTGTCACTTCCCACCATTATCAAGTTCAAGACTGAGAAGGTAGAGCAGCAAGTAAAAGAAGCCTCCATGGTAGGTCAGGGTAGTCCTTTCTCCTTGGAAGACACTGTAGACCTATCAGATGATGAGGTGGTGCAAAATGTAGCTTCTAAGAGGATGGAAACCCTTGCTTCTAGTACCCACATGACTCCACATGGGACCCCATCAGCACAGATGGCGGTATTAGAAGGGTTGAAGCAAACAGCTCAAGAAGAGAAAGAAAGTAGCCCAGAAAGGGCAGCCCAACAAGACAGGCTTGACAAGTTGGTAGATCAAGTAACTAGCCCTGCAGTGATAGATTTGACATACAAGAAAGATGTGAGCCCTAAGGAAAAGGCAGGTACACCTGATAGAAAGGAGAAAATTGAAGTGCTCACGTAGGTAGAGGTAAAAAGTGATGCTCTAGATATGGGCCAGGAACAACATGAAATACCTGCTGAGCCAAAGATAGTTGAAGTCCAACAAAAGGGTGGAGGTGATAACGACACATCAGGTGATGATGCCACCCAGACTCAAGAGACCACAAGAGAAAAAGATATATCAGGTCATGGAGACCTTAAGACACAAGAGGTCAGTACATCAGGTGTAGAACAAAATGTGACCCAAGATCAGGGTGATGCACCGGGCCCAAACACACAAACAACCATGGATACCAATAAGCCTCAAGATGAGGAGAATACCAAGATGGATGAAACACAGAAGGAGGGAGCACAGGATCAGGCATAGGATCATCATGTGGACATTCCACAGGATCCTCCCCCATAGAAAGAAGCCCCTCAAGAGGAAGAGATGAAACAAGATCCCCCTCATGAGGAACAACATGAGGAAGAAATCAGGAAGTCACCTTCTCCATTTGGAATGGAGACAGATACCGGAGATCAAGGTGAACATGATGATGACAAAAGACAACAAGGATCCAACAATGAAGTGCCTCAGTGGCTAGAGAAGGAAATAGGTACGGAACAAGGATTTGAAATCCAAGAATTTGATTTTTCAACCTTGTTTACAGAGACTATCGTGAAGCCAAAGAGAAAAGATGGATTAACATTGGCTATTAGAAGAGATCCTGCTACAGGCAGAAGAACTGCCCAGGTAGCACTTCCCACTGTAGAAAAGGAGAAGGGTAAAATCACCCTGGAAGAGTTCCAAATCACAACTGTGGATTTGGGCTTTCCCAATGAAGACGAAGAGGGTCAGGAAGGGAAGGATATCATTTATTCTTTGACCCAAAGGGTCAAGAAGGAGAAAGAAAAATAAACAGCATAAGGAGCACATTGCCCAGCTGCATTCATATATAAAGGGGTTGATTAACCTTGATAGTACAACATCGGATCCAGCAGTCCCATTGACTGTCATATCATAGGAGGAGGTTAATAAACTAGACCTCATGAAACATGAGGCTATGATCATGGAAAAGTGGATGTTATCAGCCCTCATAGGAGTTGAAGAAGTATTGAGAACTTCTTTACAGATGTGGAATTCTTTGAGCACTTTGAAGAGGAAAGTGGATAAAATGTAGAATGAAACAGGAAGGAGATCATTCCAGTTGGAAAAAGCCTTAAATGTTTTAAGTAAAATAAAGAGGATTGATCCTCAGGTCCTGATAAATAATCAAGTATTAAATAATAACACTGCCCTTCTAGTAGATGTATGGTATGAAGACATCAGGTTTGAATGTGATATCTTGAAGAAATGCAGTGGCAAGCTAATGGATATCAGTATAAAGCTGCACAGTATGATGGCGTATGAGGTAGAAATCCTTGAAGCTCTAGAAGGAAAATTGGAGGGGAAGATTGAAAACCAAGACGCAGACTTTGCTATCAAGGCTCTGCATGATAATTTCCAGCTAATTGCTGATGATCCTCTCACCCACCTGACAGAAGATGCAATCAATAATATCATGAGGATCAAGGTCAAGGTGGAAAATTATAATGAAACTTTAAATAACAAAAAAGGCAAGCTGGAGGCAATCAAAGATAAATTTTAGGCTCACAAGCATGCTATCACTAAAGCCAAAACCCAAGATGGTGGGAAGGTAGACAAAATAGTACAAGCTTATGAAAATATTAGGATGACAATGAAGGTCCATATATAGGATGACATTCATCAGGGTGATGATGATACAGAAAGTGATGAGGAGCATGATCATGATGAAGAAGAAGAAGATAAAGAGGAGGAACTTGAAGAATGAAATGAAGATGCATCCTCAAAGAGATATATGCATCAGGTACTTATAAGATAGTAGGTCATCTAGATGGTTGCCAGCTAGCGAACTGTGCCATGAAGGAAAGTTGTCTAAGTCAAAGAAATATTATATACCGTTGATCTTAATTGACAAATCCTGACCATAGGTCATTTGTAGCTGCTCCCTCACCTTATTCTATAAAAGGTGCAGGGGTGCCATATTTTGAATTATTCAGAAGCTTAATTGAAATTTGATTGCTGAAATATTAGGACTTATTTCAAAGTTGTTGTAAACATACATGTTTTGCATATTGAATGAAAGAGAATATAATTTTATTACAAACTATCATAAATCTTGAGTAATCTGTGTTTGAAATCTTGATACATGCTTTGATCAGCTGCATGCCTTGGAGGGCTTATCAGTCTGCATGTGTTGTTTTCATTCCTTATCCTTTGAAGTTAGCATCATCTATATCTAGCTGTGGAACATCTTGGTGAAAATATGGTTTGATTTCTTCTCCTCATGAATGTATCTTGTATGTATGTGGTTCAATAGCTAAAGATTCACCAAAATTAGAAGCATTCTTTTAAATTTCTTTCAATTTCATAACGATTCATTACTATAATTGTATACAATAGAGAATTAAAAGCAAATAACATGAAATATGCTAACATCTCGTAGATAATTGGAAATACATAGCATATTCAGAGTTAAAGCATGTTAAAATTGACAAATATCATGCAAATATCTACTTAGAGACACATCATTTATGTAAATATACTATGTAAAGGAAAGAACAAGTTCATGATGATCAATAATTAGAAGAATTGATCAAACATGCAAATACATCAACTATCTTTGGAAATAGAGTAGCAATAACCTCTCTGTGGAGCATATTTACAAGAAACAAAATCTACTGATTATTCAAACAACATAAGGCCCCCTTGAAATGGAAAATAGCATGTCACATCAACCTCTGAGTAATCTCAGAAGATCATGACTTGATCAACAGAGACTTGGAGTCATCATCTTATTATAAGTTGATCGTATTTTACAAGATAATAAAGGTTTGTTGTGCAAATTTTTATGCATGTTGTTATGACTAACAATCATCATCAACATAAATTGGCACTAGAAGGAGGGCCTCTTGCATCATTAGTAGGTTTGTTGGATTTGATGATGTTGACAATAAAGTAACATTCATATAGCTCTGTATTTCGAGTCATATGCAAAGATTTGTTGTTTTAAGTTTGTGCATGCTAATCCTTTGTGAAGATTTCAAAATTAAGCGTAAATATTGCAATCTTTATGATTGATCACCATGAATTTTTCAAAAATAAGCTCTATTTTAGGTAAATTGGCTAAAGCTTTGAGGTAATCTACTCAAGAAACCTAATATCTAGTTGTGTATGTCACCAAGCTTTAATATCACCTCATATTTGCATCATTTATGCAAATATTCTATAAATATCCAGTCAGTTTCAAATTCTGACCATAAATATAGCCTTTTCTAGGAAGTTTCAACTGATCTTTACAGTAACCAGCCAATTTTCCTTAAACTTAAGAAATCCTGGCTCTCAGGCCAAATACTAGGTCTAGATCCAATGGAGTCTTCGAAGAATTACCTATCAGAGGATTTAGACCTAGAATAGTATATATTCATCACTCTCCTAGTTCTAGTGCATTCGGAGCTTCACCAGAATGTGCTCCTGTAAGTCCTATCGGGTTACAAACACCTACAGGACCACCTGTCACACCTCTGGTCCAACCTCCACCTATTGCAATGTCATTCTTTACAGCAGAGTCACCTCTAACTTTCATGGCATATCATGCTTTGCCTAAAAATCTTGACATAGTTTGTCCTAAGTATCATCCATATCAGGATGTTGATGATCACATTAGAACTTTCAAGGAAGCTTGTTATATGGCTAGAATTGAGCATCAAGATGTAGTATGCAGGTTATTTCCATTTTCCTTAGGGGAAGAGGCATATAACTGGTATATTAGTCTTGGTCAGGGTTTAGTCGATTCATCAGCTACCTTGGAGAAAGATTTTAAGGATAGGTTCAAAATACCTATAGATCCTTCAATGAATTATCATCTGTTTGCCATGATTAAGAGATTTGAAGGAGAACCTATTGCTAACTTCAATGCAAGGTTCCAGAAGATGCTATCAAAGTTAGTTTCTCCTTATGTTGTAACAGATGAAGCTGCTAGGAGCATATATTACTCAGGTTTAGATCCCTTAACTTCCATGTTTATTAGGAGAGCACATCCTGGTGTCACAACCTTGACAGGAGTTTTTGAAGAAGCTATCAAAGTTAGTTAGCAATTGGTTCCTATTCCAACACCTAATATTGCATTTCCAACACTTCTTGGTTATCCTTAATATGCTACTCAACAACAAACTAATGGAGCCATGATACCTCCAGCTGTAATGCCAAGTCCTTTACAGATACCTCCACTCAGTATCATGTTGCCTCAAAATGGAAATGGCCAAATGTTACAATATCCAGGACAAACACAGGTACCTCAAAGTGTGGAACAATCCAATAATAATAATGGATCTTCCTTTTTCAAACCTCAAACAAAGAATGTAGTGGCCAAGGTTCAGGAAGAGAAGCAAGAAATTAAAGAGGTATCAGCACAGTTGAGGAAACTCACTACTGAGATCACTCATTTGAGGAGTTAGAACTTCTATTCTCAACCAAATCAGAATAGAGGATATGCTAATGATAGATCTAATTATTCTGATAGGGGATACAACAATAACTACAATAACAATAATGGCAACAATAATCCTCCTAGACAACCTAGAGTGTGGAACACTAGGCCAAACAATGGTTCTTTGCCATCACCCCTAGATAATTAGCCTCCTAGTGAACCTAAGCAGACCACTAGAGTGAACATTGTAGAGGTAGCCCTTACAAACTGGTGCAAGATACATAACACCAATGCTCATGCAGAGTTAGATTGTCCTCAGTTCAGGATTACTACCAGCATTTTCCAAACTAAAGTGTCCAATACTTCAGGTAATCCACCTTGTGTGGAAGGAAATGAAATTGTCCCTTGTGGCTATGATTATGCCCTAGTGCTAGAAAGCTTCATACATCATCCTCATCAGCAGACAATGTCATCTCACCAAGATTACACCTTCGCATGTGAGGAGTTGGCCATGGCTTTTGAGTCTAACTATGTTTTTCCATTTGAGGATGAAAATGAGCACTCAATTGAACATGAAGAGGTACATGCTTATCAACAACAATATCAAGGTAGGCATAATTACAAACTAAGGAATAACTCAAACAGACCTGCTAGTCCTTTGACCACATCCTTGCTTCCAAATAATTTTAACACTCCTCCTGATCCTAAGGCAAGTAACAATCCTAGATTTCCCAAGGTTAATGCTCAGTACTTAGCATCACCAAATACAACACCAAATGCTACTAATTTGCCTCCTAAGTCTGATAAATTGGTCACTTACCTGGTAGATGAAATGAAAAAGATTAAAATCAGCCTATCATTATCAGAGTTACTTAAAACCCCTACTATCAAGAAAGCTTTCATGAAATCATTAGATGATCCTACTCCAAAAGAGGATAGTCATACCCCAGGTCAGTCTAGAAATAAAGATCATGCTGCTAGAGACGTTAATGTTAAACACAAAGTGCCAGCTACTGTTCAAGCTGTAGAGACTTCACACATGACCCTTTACAGAGACAAGAGTGAGTCACCTCTTTTTCTCCTTACCATAAGGATGTTCAATAAAAATCTACATAACTGCTTAGTAGATTTAGGAGAATCTACCAATGTAATGCCCCTATCCATATGCAATGCCTTAGGGTTGCATCCTGCTAAGTCACTGAAGAAAGTAACACAATTAGACAAAACAGAGGTGAGTGTGGTAGGATAACTAACTCACATTCATATGCAATTAGCATCAGATCCCAGAATCCAATACTATATTGATATTCAGGTAGTTGATATACCTGATACCTATGGGATGCTACTTAGCAGAAACTGGTCAAAAACCCTTAATGGATACATGGCCAATAATTTTAGTCATATGTGGTTGCCCTGGAAAGGGATACCAATTCAAATAAGGATAGATGCTGAGCCTCGCATGAAACATATGATCACAGAAATAATAAAACCAATGAGATCATGTATGTGGATGTAGAACTCAGAGTTTACTCCATCAAACCCCAAACTGTCAGGATAGAAGAAATCTTGATGTATGATGTTCATAATCATGATGATGACCCTCAAGATGATAAAATAATTTTAGAGTCTGATTGTAACCCTGAAAATAAGGTAGATCACTTTAAGAATTTTGAGATGCACTTGTCCAAATAGGTGAAACAATGTCAATTGTTAAAAGTGTCTATTCATGATGTTCTAATTGATGGATGGTGCAGGTTACATAATGAGGCACATTCTGAAAAGACTTGTGATGCTTGCTTAGACATGATGGAATTGGAACAAGCATGCAGTGAGGCATCATCACCATTATCACCCAAGGTAAGTTTTGTAGATAGTGATAGAGACACTAATTTTTATTGGTCATCTACAGGATCAAAGGAAGGCACATATTAGGATGAGATTTCTATTAAGATAACAGAGGAGATATTGGTATGTAACAAGAGTAATGTTAAAAGAAACAAGAGAATCACCCCAGGAAGTGATTGTTTAGTTGAATCAGATTATGAGTTATCTGATGAAGATAGGGGCAGTAATCTGTCCAAGTTTGAAGAGCTTTTATCAAAAGAGATTCAAAAGATGACACAGCAGCAGAGATCTCCACAAGATGTCTTGATTAAGGGATGGTGTAGGTTACATGAAGCACCACATTCAGAAATTGCTTGTTCATTGTGTCTGCATATTTTGAAAAGGCAAATGTTGCCTAGCCCAAAAGACTTTTCTTCTGATAGTAAAAGAAAAGAAGAAATATCAGCTTCACATAAGGCAGATAAGGTGAAGTTTGAGAAAGCTGAGATACCAAAGTTGAAATGGATATCAAACAGTTCAGCTACCAGAGCTAAAAAGAAAAGAGAAGGCTCAAACAAGCCTTTAGCTGAAGATAAGCCATGGATCCTCAGGTTTGATGGATCCAAATCAAAACAAGGGGCTGGAGTAGGGTTAGATCTTATTGATCCATCTAGAAAATCCTATTTAGTAGCATACAGATTGCAATTCCCATGTACAAACAATGTGACAGAGTATGAAGCCTTGATTCATGGGATATTGTTTGTACTTAGAAAGAAAGTGAAGATTCTACATGTCTATGGAGACTCAGAATTGGTTGTGAGACAGGTAAGAGATATATACTCTTGCAATTACAAGAAGCTGTCCAATTACAGACATAGGGTATGGGACTTGATAGAAGATTTTAATGCATTCAACATCACCCATGTACCCAGAGAACAAAATCATAGGGCAGATGCCTTAGCCCAAGCTGCCAGTACTTTGGAACCACTGTCCGTATCTGGTTTGAAGAGATTTTTAGTTGAATTAGTATTAGTGCCTTCTGTTCTAGATAATGTAACTAACCTTCAAGTATTTGATGATGATCAACATATTCTAGACTTTATATCCAACAGGGATGTTTTTGATGCATAGATCATAGATGAAAGGAATGTGGAAGATCATATCTAGGAGGAAGAAGAAATCCTAGAGTTGCCTAGTAACAAGATTCCCAAGGGAATGATAGTGCTGGAAAGAGCATTTGACCTAGACAACATGCTAAAATAGAAAGATCTCCCCAAAGTAGATGGAGGAGAGTACTCATTGCTCAACATTGGACAGGATGATGAAAAGAGAAATGTCTTGATTGGAAAAGTATGTACAGAAGAAGAGTTGGAAGGGATAACTCAAGCATTTAAAGACTATATCCATGTCATTGCTTGGACATATGATGAGTTGAAAACTTATGATACATCAATCATCACTCATATTATACCTTTAAAGCCAGATGTTAAACCTTTTAGACAGAAATAGAGACCTGTCAATGCTTTGCTGGAACCCATCATTTTCGAAGAAGTTAAGAAATTGCTTAATGCCAGGATCATATTTCCTGTGAGACATTCCACATGGGTGGCAAACTTGGTCCTAGTAAGGAAGAAAAATGGTGACATCAGATTGTGTGTAGACTTCAGAAACTTAAACAGAGCTTCTGAAAAGGATAATTATCCCTTGCCTTCTCTAGATGAGGTTTTGCAAATTGTGAATGGTGCCAAGATGATGTCATTCTTGGACAATTTTTTAGGTTACAACCAGGTGATGGTGGACAAAATAGATAGATTGAAGACTACATTCACCACAAAGTGGGGGATATTCACCTACAGTTGCATGCCTTTTGGGTTAATAAATGTTGGAGCCACATTTCAGTGAGCGATGGACATAGCCTTTAGAGGCTTGATTGGTAAGTGCATAGTCATATACATGGATGACTTAACAATTTTCTCTAAAGAGAGAGGAAATCATGTTGAAGACCTCAGGAAGGTGCTAAAGAAATGTGAACAATATGGAATATCCCTAAACCCTAAGAAGTGCATATTTGGGGAAATCATAGGGAAGTTGCTAGGTCAGCTGATAACAGAAAATGGGATCATCATTGACCCTGACAAGGTGAAATCAATCATGAAGATACAACTTCCTGGAAGTAAGAAGGAGCTCAAATCTTACTTTGGTAAGATTAATTTTCTTAGAAAATTTATCATTGGGTTTGCATAAATTGTTAGACCATTGAATACCATGCTCAAAAATGATGCCAAAATTGAGTGGACACCTGAAGCTAGAGCAGCTTTTGAAGATATCAAGAAATCCATATCTAATGCTCTAGTTTTGATTAGTCTAGATTATACCAAGGGTTTTTACATTTACTCATTTGCTTCAGAGCATACATCTGCAGCAATATTAACACAGAGAAATGAGGATAAAGAAGAAAAGCCTATAGCCTTCATGAGTTGTCCTTTTAGAGATGTAGAACTCAGATACATGGATGTTGAAAGACAAGCACTTGCTCTGGTTTGAGCAGTTAATAAGTTTAGGCACTACATTCTGAGAAGTAAAGTGATTGTTGTAGTACCTAATGCAGCAATAAAAATGCTTTTAATGCAAAGTGAACCAGGTGAGAAGAGAGCCAAATGGATTACTGTTCTCCAAGAATATGATATGGACATAACACCCATGGAGTTAGTGAGAGGATAGACATTAAGTTAGATGATATCAAAAATTGATCCTAACATATGAGCCAGCAATATGTTATAAATGCAAAGGATGATGGAGAATGGTATTCAAACATCAGGCACATCTTAATTACTAGAAGATGTCCTTCAAGATTGCAGGCCTCACAAAGGAGAGACTTAAAGATAAGGTCACAAAAATACATGATAAAAGGAGGAGTCCTTTTCAAAAAGAATTATGAGGGGATATACCTTAGATGCCTTAGAAGGTGCTATTAGAGTTGCATGACAAGTTTGGAACTACACATGGATCATCCTTAGCTACCACTCATGCTATCCTTAGGGCAAGTTATTACTGGCCCACTATTTTTAAAGATACTGATGAACACATCAAATGTTGTCATATGTGTTAGGTTGCCACAAATAGAGAAAGATATGTTGCTCAACCTTTGCAACCAGTGATGGAGATGTGCCGATTTGCTCAATGGGGAATGGACTTCATAGGACCTATCAATCCTCCATCATATTCAGGCCATAGGTATGTTTTGACTATTACTGATTATTGTACGAGGTGGACTGAAGCTGTCAGCAGTAAGACATGTAATGCTGAAGATGTCATCAAGTTTTTGGAAAGCAATATAGTAACTAGGCATGGAGTTCCTTATGCTTTAGTATGTGATAATGGATCTACCTTTGCTTCAACAAGGTTATCAAGTTGGGCTTTTGACTATGGGATCATCTTGAAATTCTCCTCAAATTACTATCCCTAAGGGAATGGATTAGCAGAATCCACAAATAAGAATTTATTGAACATCATAAAGAAATTGATAGAAAAGAATCCAAGGGAGTGGAACACCCTATTGAAGTATGCCTTGTGGGTAGATAGAACCAAGATGAAAGCTGCATTAGGAAATTCTCCTTTTCACCTAGTAAATGGGGTAGATCATATCCTCCCTATTAACCTAAAGATCCCCACACTGCAGTTTGCACAAGAATACCTAGGCATAAGATAACAAACAAGAAGTCAGGTTGCTTCAGTTGATGCACCTAGAAGAAAAAGAAATAAGGCAATTGATCAATTTGCTAAACATCAGGCTATTGTCAAGTGTTGGTTTGACAAAAGAGCCAGAGTTAAAGCTTTTAGAATCTCAGATTTAGTCCTAATATGGGACAAAGCACATGAAAGGAAAGGAGATCATGGTAAGTTTGATAAACTTTGGATAGGTCCCTTCCAAGTTTTAGAAATTTTAGGAGACAGCACCTACAGGCTTAAGACCTTAACCAGTGAGGATGTTCCATTACCAGTTAATGGACAGTTTCTCAAACACTATTTTCAAGCCTGAAACAATGTCATGTAAGTCATGTGTATCATAGTGTGCATATTTGTATATTTGTTTGTACAATTTTGGTTTTGTTTTGTTTGTTTGTTTGTTGAGTTCTATTTTGGTTAGTCAAGATGATGCAGCTCATCACCCTAGGAAAATAACTAAAATTGTTAAGATTCAAGTGATGAGAACAAATTCATATATAGGTTATGACTCATTTTGAGAAGTATTGGTGATTAGGTCTGTGATATCTTTTCATCAGGGTGCCTTTTCTTGACCAAAGTGATTCTTTCACAATGACTCACCTAACAACCTTGGGTTTGTGGAACACACAAGTATAGGTGTTAAGTGAAAAATCTAAAGGGACTCCCTTGCTACCAATGCAATCCCCAACCTAAATCAGCAAGTGACCATGCCTTGTACACTAAGCTTACATGATGACATCATATGAATATAGAGATAAATATTGAAAATCCAAAAGAAATAAAATTAGGCCATCTAAGTAACTCTACCGAGGCTATAGACACCTGCTGGCAGTGGGGCTCTACTTAGGGGGATTGTATAGATAACCTTGTCCGGTCTATAGATGTCTACTGGCAGCAAGGCTCTATCTAGGTTGGCTATGAGGGATGCTCCCAAACTATGTAGCTAAACATCAGTTACTCATGTTTTCAACTTGCTTTCAAGATGAGGATAATTAATCATTTGCACACACCTGATCCTTTGTTAGCATTGTTGCAATGATAAAAACCTTATGATTCAAAAAGATTATGATGCTTATACTTAGAAAGAGTTAGAATACTATGTTAGAATGTGATCTCATCACTTGAATCATTGGAATTTAGTTGTTATTTTTGGTGGCAATTTGTTGTGTGGTTACACAACACACCCCATTTTGACTTGACAAAATAGGGACCCAACTTTCTTTATGCTACTTTGGCTTGTTGTTGTTTTTTCTCCTTTTCGACGGTATGGTAAAAGTAAGTCATGTAGATAGCCCTGTAATGGGGTAGATAGGTCACCATGATGAGGTCAGTTGTCAAAGTTAGTATTTCATATCATTAACCTCATAGTTGGAAAGTGCATAAAATTCCATGCAGGTTTGCCTTTTGGATCACCCTAATATTCCTTAAGGGGAGAAAGTTATGATAAGTCAAAGTTCTGGTCAAACCTAATATTCCCAAAAGCGGGTCATATATCAAACATTAGTCACATTATGTAAGATCACCCAATTAAAGTTTATCACCTAATAATCACTTGGTCTGCAAACTCTAGATGTTAATTTTACGTGATAGATATTATTGGCCTATCAAGCAACTTTATATATTCTGCAGGGGTCATATTTTCAATATCACCCAATTTTACGAATATTACCCTTGTCGCAGGAAATCACAATGGTGGCAACGTCATCCTGATATCTTTCCAAAGGGGGTCATTTTAGTTGCGGGGTCACATTTTAAACATCCCTTGATCTTAAAATCATGACCCGATATACACATGGTCAACCTTTGACCACATCACCCAATTCTTTTGCATTAGTTTTGCCACTCGAAGGCGAAGGGTCATTTTATGCAGAGGGGGTCATATTTTGAATATCACCTGATCTTTTGAAGATCACCCCCCTCCCTATTTCCTAATATTAAATGAGCTTAAATGCGGTAGGTGGATTCCCACCGACTGCGAATACAATTTAAACACTTGGCATCATCCATGGATTCTCTGCAGAAGATCAATGGATTTAATCGATTTAACCTAGTTTTACCCTAATTTTCCCTACGAATGAGTTTAAAGGTAACTTAACAAGGTTATTTTCATTTACCTTCTGAAAAAACAAGAAATTACAGAGCGCATAAGTCAAACCCCCATACGAGCTACCTGTGAACGGATGAGATCTTCCAGTGCAATAGATCAGGTGATTATCATCATTTGTGGCCCTTTTCCATAATTATCCATCTAACCTAGGAGGAAAGCATTATCAGGTAAGTAATTTAAAACCCTCCTATTGTCATTTTCTGCATATCCAGGTAGTATGTTCTTTTTTGGTTTGAATCTGTAAAATGCATATCATGATGAAGTAGAGATTAATAAATATAGTATACATGATGCCATAGATATATAGTATTGTATGAATGCATATGGATATCGTATAATAAGACAAGGCATGTTTGTTGCAGGAGTCCATGGCGGACCTCAGGCAGAACAGGTCTAATGCAGAGTTTCTTAAGCCCATGTATGTTCAACCTAAAGGGGTACAATTCAAGTATGGCATCATTGAGGACACTCACCAAAGAGATATAGATTTGGTAGCATGGTCCACCAGAATAGATCATGACAAAGATAATACCCTTCTGGATGCAATATATTTATCAGGAATGTGGCATGCCGCTGGATTCCCATATGCCATGGAAACCCCAAAACTAGTAGTAGAATGTGCCAGGAACTATAATCCTCAGACAAGACAAGTAGAGAAGCATGGAAGGGTTTACGCCATCACATCTACTTTCAATTTGCTAGTTGGAAAGAGGGTGGTCAGTGTAGATCTACAGAAACTGGAAACAGAGTATAATTATAATAATAAAAAGAATGCAAGGAAGATGATGTACCAGTGGAGGTCTAAGAGCAGCACCTACATTGCCTCTGCTAAGTTGCTCGTCCACTTGTACAAGTTTGATTTTGATGATGAATATCAATACATGATTGCCCTGCTCAGCAAGATGATAGGCCAGCCTCATGCTAGAAATTTTAATAATTAGATGTTTGGGATCATCTAGATGATCCTTTGCACAGATAATAAGCTATTATGGGCCAAGGTCATTAGTGGGAAATTAGATGAATAGATGAGGACCCTGGGAGGTCAAGAATACTCATTCCATTTGACCTCATATGTTGTCTATTCATGTGCCTACAAAGGAACATTCGATGCACTGACTACAGTGGGTAAGATTGGCAGTGGTGTAGATGATGCCCACATATGGGATCATTATCCTCAATTATAGAGAAGGAACTACCTCTTTGATTAGAAGTTGGTGAATGATGCATTCTCTATTCATTTGGTTAGAACTATGGAAGAGGATTGAAGCAAGAGATCGAGCATGGAAGCTCAAGAAGTTGTATACAGACATGGCACCTGGTTCATCTAGAATGCCACTTTTTCATATATCAGAATAGAGGGATTTGAAAAACAACCCTTTATGCTACCCAGGTACCCTACTGATGGGGTGGTCTTGATGGAATTTCTCAGATAGGTAGCTACTATACTGTAGGCATACAAAGCACAGAAGAAGATACCCCCAATACTATTTCCAGTATCTATGGGTTGATATATATGCTCAGATTCATAGAGCATAAAGCATGCCATGGTTGGTCTGAAACTGATGTATATACAACCATTTCCCTTGGCTAGATCATATGACCCTTATGGCAGGATGCAGAAAATAATGGGGAAGCCTATACATCAGAAGCACCTGGAGGATTTCTAGACTGATTGTGAAGATGAGGCCGAAGTGAGAAGAAGAAAATACCAGAGGCTCACCCTAAATCAGATAAGGACATTTGACTACATCTTAGTGCCAACACAACTAAAGAAGGATGATGGCAGAACCATGTCAAATGAATATGAAGATAAGAAGGTGTACAATGACACCATCTCAACCCTTGATCTAACATAGCCAGAGGATATCTCCTTGGATTAGTTTATAGGTGGGGTGCTGCAGTTAACCAAAGCATGGGTAGATGAACAAGTAAATAGACTGAAGAAAAGGGGTGTAGCCATTATAGTGGATGCTAAGAAGAAAAGGTAGGAGATCCTTAATGAGGAGTATGATGACTTCCTTGGTGAGAAAAGAAAATCTAATGGGGAAAGGCTACCCACTCAGAAATAGAGAAAAGGACCCCCCAGAGGAAAGAGGATTGATGATGAGCCTAAGGGAGTGATAATTGAGAGAATTACCATATTACCTGCAGGTGCATCAACATCTGGATAGGCATCTGCCTCGTCTGCACTACCTCTGATGGATAAACCAAAGACCAAAAGAATCTTGAGGCCAGCTATAGAGACCGCAGAAGTACAAGATGAGGGCCAAGCCTCACAATAGAATGTAGAAGAAAATATCCCTCTTGAGGAAGAGTCGATAAGTAAAGAACCTACAGGTGATGACCCGATGATGGTCAGCAGGAAGAGGAGGGTGCTGCCGCTAGCGTCACCACGCAAGAAGCAAAGAACATCTATGCAGGGTGACATCACGACCAACCCTATAGTATTGAGAGGGGCTGGTGGTGAAGTGTTTAGAAAGGAGATGAAACATGATGTGCCACTTCCCACCACTATGAAGTTCAAGACTGAGAAGGTAGAGAAGCAAGCAAAAGAAGTCTCCACGGTAGCTTAGGGTGGTCCTTTCTCCTTGGAAGAAACCGTAGACCTATCAGATGATGAGGTGGTACAAAATGTAGCTTCTTAGAGGATGGAAACCCTTGCTTCCAATACCCTCATGACTCCACATGGGACCCCATTAGCACAAATGGTGATATTAGAAGGGTTGAAGCAAACAACTCAAGAAGAGAAAGAAAGTAGCCTAGAAAAGGCAGCCCAACAAATTGGGCTTAACAAGTTGGTAGATTAGGTAACAAGCCCTGCAGTGATAGATTTGACATACAGGGAGGATGTGAACCCTACGAAGAAAGTAGGTGCACTTGATAGAATGGAGAAAATTGAAGTGGCCATGGAGGTAGAGGTAAAAAGCAATGGTCCAGATATGGGCCAGCAACAACATGAGATACCTGCTAAGCTGAAGATAGTTGAAGTCCAACAAAAGGTTAGAGGTGATAAGGACACATCAGGTGATGATGCTGCCTGGACTCAAGAGACCACAAGAGAAAAAGATATATCAGGTCATGGAGACCTTAAGACACAAGAGGTCAGTACATCAGGTGCGAAACAAAATGTGACCCAAGATTAGGGTGATGTACTGGGCCCAAACACACAAATAGCCATGGATACCAATAAGCCTAAAGATGAGGAGAATACCAAGATGGATGAAACATAGTAGGAGGGAGCACAGAATTAGGGACAGGATCATCATGTGGACATTCCACAAGATCCTCCCCCACAGAAAGAAGCCCCTCAAGAGGAAGAGATGAAACAAGATCCCCCTCATAAGGAACAACATGAGGAAGAAATTAGGAAGTCACCTTCTCCATCTAGAATGGAGACAGATACCAGAGATCAAGGTGAACATGATGATGAAAAAAGATAACAAGGATTCGGTGATGAAGTGCCTCAGTGGCTGGAGAAGGAAATAGGTACAGATGAGAAGCATCCACAGGTATTGGAGTTCAGTTCTGGTTAGGCTCAGTACACTGATCTATTGCACTTCATCCTTTCTCTTCTTTTATGCTGTTGTCCTTTCACATATCAGACCTTCCTTATTTCTTTCCTTCTGATCTTCTACTTTTCTTCACACTTTACACACCACACACACATCACACAAACTCTCATCGAAATCCATTTGATATATATATCCGCACGAAGAATTTCATCCTCTTTCTAGTCAGCATCTGGAATAGTCAGTAATTCCCAAACTTTAATCTGTCGGCTGAATCCTTGCTTACCAAGTGATGTAGATCTTGGAGATGCTTGTAGAAATCATCAATCATGTCAGCCAATCGTGAATGATACCTCAAGAAACTTAGTCATTAGCAATATCTCTTTTAGATTTGGGTCTGACACTCTGCTGGTATAGTTCTTCCTCTGTCTACTCTGCCAAACAGGAACCCAACACTCAAGTGCTCATATCTCTTCATCCTTCCATTATCGGAGGCTAAATCCTTGGAATCTATTAGTCAAGGTACTCCTCTTGACTTCCCCAAATCTACACTTCACTGAGATACTTCCTCTAACAGATCCAGACCTGACTGTCAGACCTTGCTGACTGCTCTGTTATTGCTTACTGGATCATAGTACTTCTTCAATCTGACTTTTGGTAGAGACTCATCATGTCTTGCAGATGTGTGGGATAACCTTTGTTTCCATCAATGACAACATACATGAATCCATATAGTGTCTCTTGCCAATAATCTCCCCCTTTGGCATTGATGGCAACACTTAGTGAAAATGACTAAGTGTCACACTATACTCCCCCTTGGCTGATGCTCTATTTTTATATACATTTTCCGGAGCTCCCCCTTAGCTGGATTCCTCATTTTTCACTGCTCCTCACTCCCCCTTTGACATTAATGGCAAAGGGTAGGGTCTGCACACCAAAATTCTCAAAAAGTCAACTGTACTTAGCCGCATAAGCATATATATAGCATACTTACATATATTGAAGTATGTCTGCAAAAGTTGTCTTCAATTGGATGAACTATGTTGCCCAACTTTGCTTCATCCTGTCCAAAATTGAGATGTGACCACTCAACAAGAATGCAAATGTGTCTACCCTTTTTAGATCTATCAGATCACTGGTCCAGGTTGTGATCTGACCTTCTTTTATGGCCTCATGCATGGCCTCTAACTTGGGGATAATTATCCCTCTAAGTTCACCCAACCTGCTTATTCTATTTTTCTTTTCCTTCTCAAGCTTCTTGATTTCATTCAAGACTGCAATAGTCTAACATTCTTGATTTATTATGGAAGAGGAGAGAGGATTAAAGTTCTTAGAGAGTTTTGTCAGTTTGTCCTCCTGTTCTTTCACTTTCTTCTCAATATCCAATGTTACTTTGGACCATGATAAACAAAATTTGTACATTCCCTGCCATCTTTAAGAGCATTTTCTAAGATCTTTATCCCAATATTCATATTCCTCCTATCATTAGTTATTAACCCTTGTACCTCTGATAATCTTTTTGCCAAAAATTCCTTCCAGACCTTATCTTCTGCTGACTTCTTTAGGGAATCAAAATGTGTGCTAACACTATTGACTAGAGATTTGAGATTACCAGATGAGGAGGCTGAGGGATCCTTCTAAAAAGATGGCATGATCTTTTCTAATACTCCGGATGCAACTTGTATTAGCTCACAGTCTTCCATGTGAGACTTCAAGAGTTTTTCTTTTACCTTTGCATTAGCAAATGAAGCTATCTTCATTGTTTGTAATGGGGAAAGAGAATCAAAATCAAATGGCCCTTGTCAAAGTTCTAGTTCATCAATCTCCATTGTCTCTTTGTTTAAGAATTCTTTGATAGTTTCTATAGTGTCTCTTGCCAGAGACAGATTCTTCTTCTCTTCTGCAGTCTTAGAGCTGTCTCTTGGAGCTTTCTCTCCTTCTACACTCTTACTACTAGCAGCTGTGGTCTTCTCTATTGAAGTCTTCTTTCCTTCTGCAACCTTAGTACTGTCATCTTCTTTTTCCTTCACTTCTTTTTCTTTATCCTCTATTATTTCCTCTCCTTTGGATCTGGAGTCAGCAGGGGAAACCGAAGGAGTGATGTTTATTTGTTCACGGGCCACCTCTTCCGGAGCAAAGGATTCCAAGTCCTTATCTTTTTCTTCACCGGTGTCCATCACTTCTTCTGTCATTGCCTCAGTTGATTCTTTTTCAACACTTGTAGCTGAGGGATCAACACCCAAGTCCTCTATAATAGGAATGTTGAATCTTGAGTATGCATTCTGGAGGATCTCTTCTGTCTCTTTTGCTACTTTGTCAGTTTCTCTGAGCATAAGTTGATTCATTCTTGCTTTTCTCTAGAACTCATCCTTGCAATCTTTGAAGATCATATTCATTTTCTTTGAATCAATTGAAGGATATAGCTGAATGGCTATCTGTTCTCAGATCTCAAGATCTTTTTCCATAGCATTATTCTTTCTTATTTCTAACTCTTTCTCTAGGCTTTTGGGAATAAGAGATATAATTTCAATAAAAGCCTTATTGTAGGTATTCAGATACTTGACTGCTACTTCCTGCAAGATCTTTTGGTCAGCCTCATTATAATAATAATAGAATTTAGCCATTGGTTGAAGGTTTCCATCCACAGTAACTGATTTGATGACATCATCTAATGATAGAGTGGGCTTTTCAACAAACTCTTCTGCCATCTCTTCCTTGTCTTCACCGGTAGAGGGTTCACCAGATACTTTCTTCTTTTTCATCATTTTCCTTACCTCCTCATCTGTCTCAGTCTCTTCATCATCCTTCTGACTGATGTAAGACCTTGTGGCCTTTGTCTTAGTTCTTTTCTCTACTTTATCAGATGATTTTGCTTCTGGTTTTGATTTACTTGAGCTCTTATCAGTGGTAGGTGCAGAGCTCCTAGAAGATCTAATCTGGGAGGAGGATTCTACCGAAACACTTTGCTTTTCTGCCTCTTTCTTCTCTTTCTCAGTCCTTTCCTTCTTTTCCCTGTTGGCATCAAGTGCCTCTTTTGAGATGCCAAAGCTTTTGGCAATGTTTTCTACTTCTTTTCTTGCCTTTCTTTTCATCTCTAGTTGCCTTATCTCAACATGGATCTTCACACTCAATTCTTCAAAGGTTCTATACCTTTCTGGCTTGGGATCCTTTGGTTGACTCAGCATGTGCTGAACATGCAGCTCTACGATTTTCTCATCCACCTCATACCCCATTGGCATGATCCACACTGTTCTTGGTTCTATTGCCTCCATTAGGCACTAATCAGTCTCTACCATAAAGCATACTGTGTCTTTGTATTTCTCAACTAGAGACTAGGGAATTCTCTCTCTATCTTGCATCATGTTCTAGAAGTTTTTGAAGAAACCCCAGAGAGCTGTGTTTTGTGCTTTGTCATCACCAAGTCCATGTAAATAATCCCTAATTTGTATGGCAACTGGTCTGTCATTCTGTCATACCCATCCACTGGATCCAGGTAGCTCGTTCATAAAGTAGAAGAATAAGCACAATATTAACCCACCATACTTAAATGAATTCTTTTTATCTTTCTTTATTTTCTATAGAATCTCCAAGAGTTGGTTTAGAAGGAGCTGACAAAGGTCATACTCTGAATTCTTTCTTAACATTTCATAAGCAGTGTAGATAATAGTTCTAGGTACTGAATTTTCCCTGCTAGAGTGATATATCTTGTATCCGATGATCATGGAGGCAAACTTGATATCTGGATCAGTGATATCTTCTATTGTCATTGCTCTTTTGTCAAACCTAGATCCAGTAGCCTCACTTACAGTCTGATTCTTGACAGACTTGAGAGTAGGTATCCCACTGGATGAGTGTAAATCGGTAACTACCCTAATGGCATCTTTTGTGATCTTGAATGGTCCATTCAACCACATGAAGTTGTCATGTATTCTGCTCAAGACATACCGGACCCATTCATCCTCAGCAAAGCAAGGGAAATGTATACACTGTGTAAAGTGCTTCTCCTGGAGGGCCTTGTATTGGGGTTTGAGCTCAAATGAATCATCTATTAGTTGTTTGTGGTAGATATCCCTCAATTTGAACTCTCCAAATTCTTCAATGTTTGCGTGAATGTAAACCCTAATATCTTCTGTATGCAAGATACCATGTGGAACACTGGAAAATACTCCTAGGGGATCTACTTCCAAGGATTTGTAGGGATGTTTCTTGAATTTGGGGCGAGGCCTATCAGTGATCTTCACAATATTCAGAGTAGACATCTTTAAAAAGATATGCAGAGAGATATTTAAGAATGGAAAATACCTTTTGCACCTTTAGGTTTCACGGAGTGAGCCGGATCGATTGCTGGATGAATCAACTTCTGCAAATGATCTTTGATGGGCTTGAGGAAATTTGTTGTAGAGCTCCTTTTTGCTTCTTCTTGAATGTAGAATGAACAAATGTTTAATAAGAAGAACCCTTATATTACTTCGCAAACCCTAATACCAAGTTGCAAAAAATGCTCAACTTAAGTCATTTCGGTTTGCCTTTTTTTCCTTATTCGGATGACTTGATGAACTGGATAAATCTTGTTCTAAACATGTTACAAATCTTTCATATCTTAACCATAGATTATTTAGATGATTCTCTGAGAACCCTTTAATCCGCAACCTTCCTTGTGCCAATTCCGGCACCAAATTACTAGCTAGGGGAAAATGTTTTTCCTTGTGTCTCCCCCTGAGCCAGAGCTCACTTTTTAATTTTTAGAAGGAATATCAACACTAGATTCTGGTGCGGATCCATCCCCTACATTTTTTGTACTTTTCTTCACCCAAATCTTGTTCATTTCACTTTGAACTTCATCCACATTCACTTTTCTTTTTCCATTGTCTTGATTATGGTTATGATGTTCTGGACCTCTTTTGTCCTGATTCTTGCTTCTACAGAATTTTGCAATATGACCGGATCTATTACAATTGTGGCAAACAACATTTCTTTGCATATTTGATTGATGTCCTCTTGATCTACATTGATTAGCCATATGACCCATTCTATTGCATGCAAAGCATCTACCATTGAAAGAATTGTTCATTTGCATACTTCTACATTCATGAGATTTGTGACCATACCTTTTGCAGTTAAAACACTGTCCAGAGAAGGATGCGTTAGTCTGATTCATTTTACTTCTGTACTGATTAGCTTTGTGACCAAATTTATTACAGTTGTGGTAGTATCCATTGAAGGATGGATATCTTTGAGCATTAGGTTGCCTCACCAGAGGTCTTCTAGGCCTGTTTCTTGAATTTTGTAATTCAAACTTCTTCTAACCAGATCTGGAGCTCTCACCTTTCTCATATCCCAAGCCACGCTTGTCATCTACCCTCTTTTGGATTTCAAGAACTTCAAGTTGAGCAGAACTTATCTTGAATTTCTCTTTGTATTCATTTGTTGTTTGAAGATCCCTTTTAAGAGAGACAATTTGATCTTCTAGTTTTTCTTCATTATCTTTAGCATCTTCAAGATCGGATTCAAGATGTCTAATTATTCTATCCATCTTATGGCAGTCTTCTGATTTCTCCTTGAGAGATTGTTTTAGATCATCTCAGTTTTTCTTTTCTTTTCAATTTCTTGGGTAAATTTCATGACTCCTGATTCCATTTCATGTCTTACCATGATGATCTCTTTTGACAATTTTTAACATAACTTGGTTTTCTCCTTAAGATATTCATTTGTATCATTTGTTTCACCTTGACTTGTCAATTGTTGAAGTAGTTCCTTTCTCTTTTTCATAGAGAGACTCAGTTTCCCTTTTAGTTCATTTATGAAATCATCAGCCTGTTTGAGTCTATCCTTCAATATATTGACTTCAGAATTAGATTGCTCAAGATCATCCAGGGCAGACTAAAGTTGCTCCCTCATACCATACACATACATCTCAATTCCCAGATCTTCCTCAAGCTGTTAGACTTTGATTGGAGGAACTTAGCTCTGATACCAATTGTTGATAACTAAGAGGGGGGGTGAATCAATTATCTTAATTAATTCTATTTTTTGAACATTCTTAATAATTAATGCAGCATCAATTCAAGTAAGCAAACATAACCATGAAAAGAAAATACACATGACACAATATTTTTGATGTGGAAAACCCTGTTAAGGGAGAAAACCACAGGGTGATTAACCCAAGATTGTATTCTCTATTAGAAGAATAGAAATACAAAATGGCACTTGCCAATTAGGGCTCACTACCTGAGCACACTGTTCGTAGGAGGCTCACTGCCAACAAGAGACTCACTATCTACAAGTTGTAATAAGAATAACAATATCCATGAACTGATGAGAAGCATCCACACATACTGGAGTTCAGTTTTGGTTAGGCTCAGTACACTGATCTACTACACTTCATCCTTTCTCTTCTTTTATGTTGATGTCCTTTCACATATTAGACCTTCCTTATTTCTTTCCTTCTACTCTTCTACTTTTCTTTGCACTTTACACACCACACACATATCACACAAACTCTCATCAAAATCCATTTGATATATATATCTGCACAAAGGATTTCATCCTCTTTCTAGTCAGCATCTAGAATAGTCAATAATTCCCAAACTTTAATCTGTCGGTTGAATCCTTGCTTACCAAGTGATACGGATCTAGGAGATGCTTGTAGAAATCATCAATCATGTTGGCCAATCATGAATGATACCTCAAGAAACTTAGTCATCAGCAATATCTCTTCTGTATTTGGGTCTGACACTCTACTGGTATAGTTCTTCCTCTGTCTACTCTACCAAATAGGAACCGAACACTCAAGTGCTCATATCTCTTCATCCTTCCATTATCAGAGGCTAAATCCTTGGAATCTATTAGTCAAGGTACTCCTCTTGACTTCCCCAAATCTGCACTTCACTGAGATACTTCCTCTGAGAGATCCGGACCTGACTGTCGGACCTTGTTGACTGCTCTGTTCTTGCTTACCAAATTATATTACTTCTTCAATCTAACTTCCGGTAGAGACTCATCATGTCTTGCAGATGTGTGGGATAACCTTTGTTTCCATCAATGACAACATACATGAATCCATATAGTGTCTCTTGCCAACACCCCCTCGTGAGGAACAACATGAGGAAGAAATCAGGAAGTCACCTTCTCCATCTAGAATGGAGATAGATACCAGAGATCAAGGTGAACATGATGATGACAAAAGACAACAAGGATCCGGTGATGAAGTGCCTGAATGGATGGAGAAGGAAATAGGTATGGAACAAGGATTTGAAATCCAAGAATTTGATGTTTCAACCTTGTTTCAGAGACTATCATGAAGCCAAAGAGAAAATCCAGATTAACATCGGCTATTAGAAGAGATCCTGCTACAGGTAGAAGAATTGCCTAGGTAGTACTTCCCACTGTAGAAAAGGAGAAAGGTAAAATCACCCTAGAAGAGTTCCAAATCACAACTGGGGATTTGGGCTTTGCCAATGAAGACCAAGGGGTCAGGAAGGGAAGGATATCATTGATTCTTTAACCCAAAGGCTCAAGAAGGAGAAAGAGAAAAATAAACAACATAAGAAGCACATTGCCCAGCTGCATTTATATATAAAGGGGTTGATTAACCCTGATAGTACAATAGCGGATCCAATAGTCCCATTAACTGTCATATCACAGAAGGAGGTTAATAAACTAGACCTCATGAAACATGAGGCTTTGATTATGGAAAAATGGATGTTATCAACGCTCACAGGAGCTGAAGAAGTATTGAGAACCTCTTTACAGAGGTGGAATTCTTTGAGTACTTTGAAGTGGAAAGTGGATAAAATGTAGAATGAAATAGGAAGGTGGTCATTCCAGTTGGAAAAAGCCTTAAATGTTTGAAGTAAAATAAAGAGGATTGATCTCAGGTCCTGATAAATAATTAGATATTAAATAATAACACTGCCCTGCTAGTAGATGTATGGTATAAAGACATCAGGTTTACATGCGATATCCTGAAGAAATGCAGTGGAAAGCTAAGGGATATTAGTATAAAGTTGCATAGTATGATGGCCTATGAGGTAGAAATCCTTGAAGCTCAAGAAGGAAAAGTGGAGGGGAAGATTGAAAACCAAGACGTAGGCTTTGCTATCAAGGCTCTACATGATAATTTCTAGCCAGTAGCCGATGATCCTCTCACCCACCTGACAGAAGAGGTGATGGATAAGATCATGAGGATCAAGGTCAGGGTGGAAAATTATAATGAAACTTTAAATAATAGAAAAGGCAAGTTGGAGGCACTCAAAGATAAATTTCAGGCTCACAAGCATGCTATCACTAAAGCCAAAACCCAAGATGGTGGGGAGGTAGACAAAATAAGACAAGCTTATGAAAATATCAGGATGATGTTCATCAGGGTGATGATGATACAGAAAGTGATGAGGAGCATGATCATGATGAAGAAGAAGAAGATAAAGAGGAGGAACCTAAAGAATGAAATGAAGATGCATCCCCAAAGAGAAATGCATCAGGTACTTATAAGATAATAGGTCATCTAGATGGTTGCCAGCTAGTGACCTGTGCCACGAAGGAAAGTTGATTGAGTCAAAGAAAGATTATATACCGTTGATCTTAATTGACAAATCTTGATTGTAGGTCATTTGTAGCCGCTCCCTCACCTTATTCTATAAAAGGTGTAGGGGTGCCATATTTTGAATTATTCAGAAGCTTAATTGAAATTTGATTGCTGAAATATCAGGACTTATTTCAAAGTTGTTGTAAACATACATGTTTTGCATACTGAATGAAAGAGAAGATAATTTGATTACAAACTATCATAAATCTTGAGTAATCTGTGTTTGAAATCTTGATACATGCTTTAATCAGCTGCGTCCCTTGGAGTGCTTGTCAGTTTGCATGTGTTGTTTTCATTCCTTATCCTTTGAAGTTAGCATCATCTATATCTAGATGTGGAACATCCTGGTGAAAATATGGTTTGAGTTCTTCTCCTCATGAATGTATCTTGTATGTATGTGGTTCAATAGCTAAAGATTCACCAAAATTAGAAGCATTATTTTAAATTTCTTTCAATTTCATAACAATTCATCACCATAATTGCATAAAACAGAGAATTAAAAGCAAATAACATGAAATATGCTGACATCTCATAGATAATTGGAAATACATAGCATATTCAAAGTTAAAGCATGTTAAAATTGAAAAATATCATGCATATATCTACTTACAGACACATCATTTAAGTAAATATACTGTGTAAGTAAATATACTATGTAAAGGAAAGAACAAGTTCATGATGATCAATAATCAGAAGAATTGATCAAACTTGCAAATACATCAACTATCTTTTGAAATAGAGTAGCAGTAACCTCTCTATGGAGCATATTTATAGGAAACAAAATCTACTGATTATTCAAGCAACGTAAGGCCCCTTGAAATGGAAAACAACATGTCACATCAACCTCTAAGTAATGTCAAAAGATCATGACCTGATCAATGGAGACTTGGAGTCATCATCTTATTCTAAGTTGATTGCACTTTACAAGATAATAAAGGTTTGTTGTGCAAATTTTTATGCATGTTGTTATGACTAACAATCATCATCAACAGGTGGTTCTTCATTTATCTCTACTTGAAATAATTCTCTCTTCATCACCAATGATTCTCCTTTCTCTGGTTTACCAACTGAACTAGGTGATCCAACAGGTTCTTCTTCAACATAAGCTACTCTTCTACTGCTTTCCATCTTCTTACCTGCACTACCCTGATTACATTCAAATGCTCTATGTCCTTCACCTCCACACTTGAAACAAGTGCCTCTAAATTTTCTCTTATCAAATCCTCTTCCCTCTCTTTTGTATCCTTCATTCTAGTATGCACTAGGGTTTCCTCTCTGGTAAAATTTTCTTTCATCTCTTTGGTATGTACTATTATCTCTGTCATCCTTCTTAGATGGGCTGTCAAGATTTTTCTACTCTAGATGCAACCTATCTCCTCTAAAAATGTTCTTCCTCTCTAAAAGCTACCCCCTATGCCTCTCTATCTCTGATCATGCCTCTTGTTCAACTTCTCTTCAACTTTTAGGACAAACTAATATGCTTCTTCCAAATATGTCATCCTTACCAAGCTTAGTTCTTCTTGAATGTTCAATCTCAGTCCATTGATTTATCTAGCCACTTTCTCCTTGCTTGCTTCACTATTTCTTGTCCTTATAATCATCTTATGAAATTCTTCAGTGTAGTCCTTCACAAATTTCTCTTTCTATCTCAGGTTCTGCAATCTTTTCAATAGTTATAACTCATAGTCAACAGGTATAAACTGATTGTTTAATTTTGTCACCATTCTATCCCACTTTGTAATATTTTCTTTCCTTCTTCTATTTCTTTCCAACTAAACTTATTTCCACCATATAGTAGCATGTCCTTTCAACTTTGTCTTTGCAAATTTCACCTTCTTCGAATCTTCAACTTCTTCATATTCAAAGTAATCTTCCATGTCATTTATCTAGTCAATCAGTTCTTCAGGGTTCAAATTACCAGTATAGTTTGGCACATCCACTCTAGATCTTTTTCCCATCTTTGAAATAGCTCACAACATCTTTACATGATCTGATTCTTCTTCTTCACCACCTCCTAGGGTTTTGCCAATTTGTTCAATGGATTGAAATTCTTCTTCATCATCACTTTTAGCATTAGGTCTTAGTGTTAATCTTCTTTTCCTATCTTCTTCAACAGTGTCCAAATGAATTCACATCATTTCCATCATTTCATCCATTCTACCAGCCATTGTTCCAATAGCAACAATTCTCCTTAGCGGAATTCTTCCTAGGATCAAGTGCAAACTGCCTCAAGTTTGGCGATCGGGCTACAAGGTGACAACTGTCCCACAATTAGTGATTGGTTGTGAGATAAGTAACCTTCCTCAATTTGGTGATCTGTCCACAACAAGATCTTAGAGAATTCCTTCTCCAACTTTGCTCAATTTTCTCTCAAAGATTCAAACTTTTTCTCTGATACCACTTGGTGCAGTCACGGTAGGAGGGTTCACAAAATAAATTGTCCAAATCATGTAGCAAGAGTAAACACAATGGAATCAACTCAAAGATATGAAACAAATGTAGATTTAGTCATTTAGTATATCAAAGAATTCAAATACAAATGGGCCAGCAACATGTGGGCATGCAATTTGTCTCATAGGCCTGATTACAGAATATCAGAATACTCAAGATTTAGCTTTGAAGTTCCTTCACTCAAAGATCTAGACTAAGGATTATGAATCAATTGCTAACTATAAAAATTTGTCTTTCCTAGGGATCTATTACATCCTTATATATTATCTTTGGTACAAAAGATTCCTTCGTGTTGGCCAAGGAAGGTCACAAACTCCAATGAAGAGGTATAACATGTGTACACGGATAAGTCAGACCTAATCATGCAGAACACCTCCACAAATGTATGGAATGATGTGCAGATCTTGGGGAAGGTCAGCCATGAACCAAAGATCATTGAATGATGTGTCATTAGGTTCTACAAGTTGAGGAATGCTCCGCAAGTCTTCTCCTTCAGCTGATGTGTCTAAGACTGTCAGGATGCTCTACCCTAAAAAAATAATTGATCTCCTGATAGCGATAACCTTCTGGTAACTGTTCCAAATGCTCTGAATTCTAGATATGATGTAGGTGAACATGTCTAGATGTTAAGTCCTTCCTTGCAAGGTGTGAAATACAACTGCAGTAGAATGCAGACTAAAATACAGAAACTACTATCGACTAAACTACCTGAACTGAATTGGGAAATGAAAAGAAACAAACTGAACTTCAAACAAATTGAGATGCAAATGTTTTTGGTTGATGCAAGATTGCTCTTGAACTAGGGATTCTCCTACATCAATAATCCCTCTCACTCTTTACAAGAAAATCAATTTTAGGGATGAGCCATATATTACTTTGAGATGGTAGATCTACATGTCATTGGATGAGTACTACAACAACAAAAAAAATTCCTCTTCACTTTAGTCCATTCTTACCCTTGGGTAGGCATATTGTTGGCCTTAGTAAATCCACTTAGATCTTCCAACTCACCTTTGAAAGTATCTAAGGTGATTTCCAACATAACCGAGCTAGGGCCTAAAAAAAGGGTGATCAATGCTTAAACTATTTAAAGCAAGATCAATCAAGAATTTATTAGAGTTAATTCCCACTAGAAACTAGGATTTTAGGAGAGAGTGGTGGAGGCCTTAGAATTACCTATATATTTTTTGTAACTATCACCATTTTAAAGATTTTCCTTTTTCATAAGGGTAGCAAAATTATGTTGTGGTTTTACCCTAGTCCACCAGGCAAGCTTATTGAGATCCACCCTTGAAAGTTTGAAGGTCTTTCTTTTGCATTTCAAGGCATAATGCCCATGCTCAAAACATCTTCTACACTTGAAGTTTATTTTCTCATAATATACCAGCTACTTCCAAATCCTATTGGCCACCTTCAACACAATCTCCTCAGAGAACTACTTGGAAAGATCCATCTCAACATATAGATGAGCATAGAATGCATAAGTTTTGTTGATTGTCTCATATCCTAGACATACTAATTTTCTAAAAGATTTCATAATGTATTGTAATGGTAAATATGGTAATCTAATATAGATAAGGCCTAAAGAGTATGAATCATTGTAGGGATCAAAAGCCTAAAACCATAGTCTAATTGTGTATGCTAAAATCTAGAACAAACAAAGAGTAACTGAATGTAAACAAAACCCTATTCTAAACCCGAGTACACCTATGATAAAGAAAATAAGTTGTAAAATTAATGGAAAAAAGACATTAAATCTCCTGACCAACACCTCCTTGATATCTTAGGTGTGTTCAAGATTATTGTTGTTCATTAGAGGAATATGGTTGCTCAAGAATCTTGCAGCATGACCTTGCTTTTATTTCCCTTTGATGCTTGATAAGTGCTTGGGAGATGAGGGTTTTATAGATTTTATGGAGATCATGAATGGTTTGGATTTGATCTTTGGATTGGATTTCTATGCCCTTAATCTTATAATGCACATAGGGTTATGAGTAGTCATCTTGTGGCTACCTTAAATCTTAATTAAGTTATATAATCATTATTATAATCACATATAGGTGGTTAGGTCATGATAGGTGTTATATCTAGGTATCTAAGTCATTCTGGGAGGTAGTCATGGCATAATTGGGTATATATAGGAGGTAGTGGTAAGTCTATTATCATCATATTATGAATTGTGTTTTTCATTACAGACTTTTGAAGGTTGTCCCTCGAAGTGGCATATTATCATCATGTATTTGTAAAATATTTTATATTGTATTATTCTATTGTGCAAAGTTGCTTCATTACAAGTGGTATCAAAACATGATATTAGCACTGTGAAGGCAAGAAATAAGGTGATTTTTTATATGTTTGAGGTCATTTTGGGAAGCACACATCTCTCTCATTTTAGAAAATTTTTACTTGATTTTTGGATTGTTGTTTAAGGGTATATTGCATCTACTTTAGTCTTGATTTGAGGTCAATTGGAGTAGAATTTAGGGAGTTATTGTTGAATTACTGTTTCCACAAATTTTTCTCCTAGGGATGTAATTCAAAGACTTTTTTCTTAATTTCTAGAGGGTTGAATAAGAACACATTGATATACCTATAGTCCTAATTTGAAGGAATTTGGAGTAGATCTGAGGGAGTTATTATGAAATTAGTATTTCCACCAAATTCACTCTCAAGGTTTCAACTCAAAAAATTTATTGAAAAATTCTTCTAGGAGGTGACATATAGGCCCTGGTAAGTCACAATAATTTTTTAGATTAGTTGGACTTGTTTTGTGTGATTTATTACAAAATCATTGTTTTCATCATGTTGGGGCCTAAAACAAGAGGCAAAAAGAATTTTATCACACCTAGAAAATCTCTAGGTAGTGAGGATGTGGAAAATGAGGAGATTTTTCATAAAGATAATGAATCTATAATAGAACAATTTTTTTAAAAAAACCAATAAGATGAAGGATGAAATCTTGTTAATTATGACAAAGAAGATGTATGTGTTGGACAAGGTGATGGAGAAATTTGTTCATGGCCAACATCCTAGAGATTCCAAACATAGGAAGTCACTCAACCAAGATTGGGAGGAAGAGGAGTCTCCTAAGGAGTAGGGTACTTTTGGGTTTGAATCATATCTAAAGATGGATCATCACCTAAATAATTTTATGGCTAGGCACTTCACACCAAAGTTGGATATGTGAAAGTTTGATGGCAAAGATCCTACCAATTGGCTTTGCCAAATGGAGCAATTATTTGGTATCCATCATGTTCCTTGTCAACAACACATGGAAATGGCTTCCTTATACTTGGAATCAACCAATTCATTTGGTATCATTGGCTATGTGAAAAAAAGGGAAAAGAAAGGATGTGTTGTCAATTGGTCAATTTTCTAAGAGGAACCTACTACACATTACAGTGACAATCTTATGGATAGTTTCTTTAACTAGATTACTAAATTAAACAAAAAACGTATGGTCAAGGATTATATTCATCAATTTTAAACCTTATCTTTAAGAGTGGGAGATGTGGTAGTAGAAATTTTGATGGAATTACTCCTTGGAGGCTTAAAGAATCACATCAAATATGAGGTGCACATGTTCTATCTAAATTCTATGTCCCAAGTAATGGCTATGGAAAGGAAGGTAGAGGAAAATGTTGGAAATATGTGCCTAAGTGCTGTTGTCATTGATGTCAATATATCCTTGTTGCCATTGGTGTCAATTGTATCCTATTTTGCTATATGTATAGAAGACTGGACTGTTGAGGATATTGAGAAAATTAATGACAATCAATGCATGTAGACCATATAGCTATGTAGAGGATTGTTAGAGGTTGATCCAATTAAGATTTGAGAAGTCCCCATGAAGATTTGAAGAAGTAATGGCCATTTGAGTAGAACCAGATTTTGCAGTATATAGAAGAGACAATGTGATAGTAAGTTGGTCTAGATTGCTCCACAATGAAATATTATGGTCTGTGGATCTGAAGGCATGTTTGGGAAATCAATATGTATCATCAACACTAATGGTTCATGGTTTGGAGGTCCACAAGCTATCTTTCTAGTTTGGCAGTCATGGCAGATAGTTTTCTTGAGGTTCTGGAGGAAGATACAAATGATTTTGGTAATTTGGTTTAAAGTGAATGTTATTGGTAATTGCAATGTGCTTGTGGAGGTCTTTGGATCATGTGGCTACTATGTTGGAGGTCCACACTGAAGTTTGAGCTTGTTTATTGAAGATTTCTTCTTTGAGGCTGATGTTCTTCCTAGTCTTGGCTGACCAGATGTTCTTAGCATGTTACAGATGATCTAAGAGCATTTTTATGAAGCATGGCATGGTTGTAGAGGAAGATTCAAGTCTCAGTTGTGTTTGGCTGATAGTGTAATGATCCACGTCAAGTTTAGCGAACCTTGTTAATCATTCTAAGGTTGATGAAGCATATAAATACTTGTTGAAGAGTTGTTAAAAAGTATCCTTGAAAAAAAGAGAAAAATATGAAGAAAGGATCAAAAAGTAGAGCAGAGAAGAAGAGGAGCAAAGGAAGTATAAAGTGAAGAAGAATTTGAAGATAAGAGTAGAAGTTTTGAGCCTTCAAAGGGACTGATTTAGGCATGAATGTAGATGCTATTTCTCAGCTCATTATTTCTATATAAATCATAATTTCTTTTAGGCAATGAGCCTCTTATTGAACAGTGAGCTCTGGGTAGTGCGCTCGAAGGCAAGTGCCTTCTATTTTCTTAAGTATTTTTAATAGGGTATGCATTTTTGTGGTTTAACCCCCACCGTGGTTTTTCCCTTAACCAGGTTTTCCATGTCAAAATTCTGGTGTTGTGTGTTCATGTTGTTTCTACTCATATGTTGATTTATGCTTAAATGTTTTCATCATTAATTTGATTATAAAGAAGATTTAAAAGGTTTAGAAAAAGTTAAAGTTTAGGGACAACTGATTCACCCCCCCTCTCTGTTGTCTAGACTATTTCAATAGAAAAATTATGTCTAATAAAAGGCAAGGTTTTGTAAACATTATTGGTGTTTCTAATTGATTACCTAAAATCCTCTAAAGGCTTGCCATACACTTATGATGGAGGGTTCTAGAGCAGTGGCCAACGAACGGGAGTCAATTTAATGACATTCCCTTGTACTTCTAGCTCTATTAAACCAAGGGGGTAACCCTATACAATACTCAAAATTCTCCACCAATTTAAAATTGGAGTATTGTTTGACAGATATGCTCTCCTACTGAGATCAAGAATTCATAAGATTCAAAATAACTTGGCAAGGCTTCTTAATAACTAATATGGATTACAGGCCTAGAGAGCATGGTTTCTAAAACTAGAGGATACATTAAAACAAAATATATTCATGATGATTTTCAAAGGGTGGTCTGATTCTGGCAGGGCTATGGCTTCTTGACCAGTGCCTATCTAGGGTACAGAGTCCATATCAAACATCAAATATATCAAACATATCAACTAGATTCAATCACAAGACTCCCAACATCAATGCTTGGTATTAGACATTCCAAATTTGAGTTCTAATCTAAATTCTACTTAGAAATCTAGAATATTATATTCAAGACCCCTGAACATTGTTAAAAAAAAGTAATCTACCCCTAAAGCAGATGCCAAGAAACAAGAATTAGGCCATGTCTTTGACATAGAAATGAAATTGATCAAACTTTCCATTAAATCCAAATAAGAGTTTGAATACAACATATGGAGATAAAAACTCAGACCTCATGTACTAAATTTATCCATCTTGATCAAAACTTTGACATACAAAACAATATTTGATAACATAATACTTTCTCTATTTCCTTGAAATGACACTATACAAATCAAGCTGTCAAACCTAAGACTAAGAAAACTCAAACCCTTCCTTCAAATGAGTACATCCCTTTTATAATTACAAGGGGTCTCTTACATCATGGAAAAACATGTAGAAAGCAATGAAAATCATATTCTGTTGAGGAAAGCATCATTTCAAAAATAAATCATTTCTTGTGGGGGGAGAGGCTAACAACCTTTTGTCCTATCTGATCTTGCCTTGAGCATGATAATTGAGTCATTTGATCCTCAACCCTAGCTATTAGCTATTTGTCACATGTTCCTAAATTCTTCTCCATTCAAACCACATACCTCTGAACCCATAATGAATACTCCTCCTTAGTGGGCCACTTGTGACTCAGGATATTTCCTACTATATCAACATGAGTAGTATATCTAGCATCTAACAATATTTTGATTTCCTTGACAAAATTACCCAAACTACTCTCCAAATTTAGAAGTTTGTCTAATTCAGCAACATCTCAACTACTCTATTTTGGTGTCAAATGTAATGGTATTAACTACAGTAGGCACAATGTTATCAAACTCCCCTTTCCATTCATCTAATGTTTTTTTAGTTCCATCCTTATTCTTTATTACAGGCAATGAATAATTCATGAGAGATTCAAATGACTCCACTTTAGCTTTCAAAGTCACCTCTAGTTTACTATGAAAAGTTGAAACATCATTCAACAGGTTCATGACTTGAAAAGTGATAACCACATCAGCTGATACATGTGTTTCCATCATAGATTTGTTTTGGATGTGGGTCATCAATGTAATTTGTGGAAACTAGTCATTTAGAATCTCCTTTAGCTTGGATTCATTTTGCAAATAAAAATCAAATGCTCTCTTCAAATTTCCATAACATACCCATGTGTCATCGACATGCTTCAAAACCTTATTTATTTGATGCTCCAAGAAACCTTTGACTAATGTAATTTTCTCAATTTTTAATTCATTTCTAAATTAATTTTCCCTGCTAGTACTCTACTCTAATTTTGCCTTGAGATCACTGAAGGTTACTGCATCATTTCCATGTCCTAATGGCCTCATTGGGCTAGGTACAGAGATAGGGGAAGATACTTCAATCCCCTTTGGAGACACAAGGAGTTTCAACTTGTTGCATTCCTACATTAATTTTAGATTATCCTCTCTTAATTACTTTACCTCTACATGGAGCCTTTTTGTTGTTGCCTCAGAAAATTTTGTTGTAGCTACTGCCAATGATGCAGCTTGAGGAGTGTTGTGTGGTTGCACAACACACCCCATTTTGACTTGACAAAATAGGGACCTAACTTTTTGCTTGGCTTGGCTTGTGTTTTCTGCTTGCTGGTGGTCTAGTAAAAGTAAGTCATGCAGATGATCTTGCATAAGGGGACTGGGTAAGTCATCATGATGAGGTCAATTTTTCAAAGTTCATATTTCATGTCAATAACCTCATGGTTGGATAGAGTACAAAATTTCATGCAGGTTTTCCTTAGGGAACAATAGTTATGGTGAGTCAAAGTCCTGGTCAAACCTGATATTCTGAGGGGGGGGTCATATTTCTTGACACCAGTCATCTCATGAAAGATCACCCCGATCCAATTTTATCACCCGATAAATCATTTATCTAGAGATTTGGCCATCAATTTTAGGTGATAGAAGCATTTACCCGTAGAACAATGTCATATATTTTGTGGGGGTCATATTCCCAATATCACCCGATATTCCCAATATCACCCAATATTCTGAATATCACCCTGTCAAAAAATATCACCCTAAAGCCAATATCATGATGACATCATATAATCCTAATGAGATAAGAAAATTGCCATGACGATGACATCATCATCCTTTTTACCTCGCGGGGGTATATTTCCAATAGCAATCCTTTCTACATAAAATGATGATGATGTCATAGTGTGACAACGATAAACTAAGCTATTATCTTGATGATGTCATCTTGATATTCCAAGGAAAGGTCACTTTAGTTCAAGGGGTGATATTATAAACATCACCAGACGTTCTGAACATCCCCTGATATTTTGAATATCACCTGATCTTCCGAAGATCACCCCGCTCCTCTTACCATGCAACATTAAATGCCATAAATGCAGTAGGTGGATTTCCGCTGATTGCAAACGTGATCCAGACACTTGGCAACATCCATTAATTAATGACAGGAGATCAATGGTTAAGATTGAATAAACCCTGTGTTGCCCTAAAATTGCCCTAATAAGGAGGATAAAGTGAATTTACACTGTCATTTTTACACTTACCTTGTGATAAAACTAGTTTTTACAGAGCACAGAGCTTTCAAACCCTCATATGACCTACCTGAGGACACACACGACTTGTGGTAGAACAAGACACGTGATCATCACCGGTATCTAAATCTCTTTCATATAGTCATCAGCATAATCAAGGAGTTAAACGCTATCAAGTAAGTAATTGAAACCCTCCTCCTGCCATTTTCTACATGTCCAGGTAGTATGCTTTTGCTAGTTTGAAGATATATGTTATGCATATCATGATGAAGTGATGATTAATTAATATAATGTGCATCATGCCATGAAGATATAATGTTTTATGCATGTATGTGGAGTATTGTATGGTAAGACTAGTTCTGTTTATTGCAGGAAACCATGGCAAACAAGAGGTTGAGCAAATCTGATGCTGAATTTCTTAAACTAATGTTTGCTCAGCCTGAAGGTGTACGGTTCAAGTATGGCATTATCACAGATACACACCAGGGAATTACTAATTTGGTCACCTGGTCATCTAGGATGCATGATGACAAGAATAATACCCTGTTGGACTCCGTTTTCATGTCAGGAATATGGAACACAACTGGATTTCCCTATTCTATGGAGACTCCAGAATTAATTATTGAATGTGCTAGAAACTACAATCCACAAACAAGGAAAGTGGAAAAGCATGGTCGAGTGTATGCAGATCTGTCCATCAGGGGGATTACAACCACTTTCAATTTACCATTAGGAAAGAAAGTTGTCAGCATGGATTTGAAGAAACTAGAAACCGAATATATAAACAACAAGAAAGCTTCTTGGAAGAGAATGTATCAATGGAGGGAAAAGAATAGTCCTTATACTGCAGCTGCCAAACTACCAGTGCATATGTACAAGTTTGACTTTGATGATGAATACCAATATATGATAGCCCTACTTAGTAGAGTGATAGGTTAGCCTGATGCTGGGAGTTTCAAAGATTGGATGTATGGGGTTATCCTGATGTGGCTGTATATAGACAACAAGCCATTATGGGCCAAAATGATAAGTGATGCCCTAAATGAGCAGCTCATGAACCTAAGAGGCCAAGAATGTTCATTTCATATGACTTCATATGTGGTATACTCATGTGCATACAAAGGTACATTCAGTGCACTTGCAACAAAAGGAAAGATTGGTGGCACTAAAAATGATGCCCACATCTGGGATCATTATCCCCAGTTGTAAAGACAAAATTATCTTCCAGATTACAAATTAGTGAATGATGCATTTTCTATGCACCTGATCGGGACAATGGAAGAAGATAGCACTAAAAGACTGAGCATGGAAGCTTAAGAAGTCATATTTAGGCATGGTGCCTGGTTTATACAATATACCACATTCTCTTATATCAGAATAGAGGGCTTTGCAGGACAACCCCTCATGCTCCCAAGATATCCCACGGATGCAATTGTTCTGATGGAGTTCATGAGACAGATATCCACAATACTGATGCTTACAAAGAAAATAATAAGATTCTGCCAGTATTGTTTCCAGTCACAATGGGTTGCTATAAATGCCAAGATTTTGATAACATTAAGAAGGCCATAGCTGGTCTAGACATGATGAAGTTACATCCTTTCTGCTTGGTAAGATCATATGACCCATATGGGAGGATGTAGAAAATCATGAGGAAGCCCATCCATCAGAAGCACTTAAAGGATTTCTGGACAGATTGTGAAGATGAAGCTGAGGCTAGAAGAAGAAAATACCAAAGGCTGACTCTCAACCAGATCAGAACTTTTGATTGTATTCTAGTGCCTGCTTAGTTAAAGAGGGATGATGGTAAAATAATAGCTAATGAATATGAAGAAAAGATGATATACAATGACACAATCTTAGAACCTGATCTTAAACAGCTTGAGGATATTTCATTAGATCAATTTATAGGTAGGATGCTGTAGTTAACCCAGTCTTGGGTAGATGAACAAATAAATGCACTAAAGAAGAAGGGTGTAGCCCTTACAGTTGACAATAAGAAGAAGAGGTAGGAGCTTCCTAACAATGAATATGATGATTTTCTAATTGAAAAGAGGAAATCTAAAGGAGAAAGAATGCCACCTCAAGAACAAAGCAAGAGACCCCCCAGAGGTAAGAAAACTGATAATGAACCTAAAGGGGTAATAGTTGAAAGAATGATTGTAATAGCTAAGGATGCATCTGCATCAGGACAGGGATCGGCCTCATCAACACTGCCTCCTATAGATAAACAAAAGGCTAAAAAGATCCAGAGGCCAGATGTTGAAACTAGTGAAACATATGAAGAAGGTCAAGCATCACAAAAGCTAAAGGAAAAGGATGTTCTTCTTGATGAAGACCCTGAAGAAGAGGACCCAATGCCCATCATTAGAAAAAGAAAGGCACCTCAGGTGATGGCATCCACACCTAAGAAACCAAGAACCTCAATGAGAGGTGAAATTAGACATGACCCCATAGTATTGAGGGGAGCTGGTGGAGAAGTATTTAGAAAGGAACTGAAATACAATGTGCCACTTCCCACCATTGTTTAGTTTAAGATTGAATAAGCTGAAGAACAAATGAAAGAAGCCTCTAGGCCATTTCAAAGTAGTCTTGTCTCTTTGGAGGAGACAGTTGACTTATCTGATGATGAGGTAGTAAAGGATGTAGTCTCTCAACAAATGGAAACCCTTGCTGCTAACACCTGCATAACTCCACAATGAACTCCCTCAGTATAGGTGGCTATGTTAGAAGAAATGAAGCAAGTAGAACAGGAAAAGGAGAACAACCTAGAAAGGATTGTACAACAAATAGGGCTTGATAAACTAGTGGATCTAGTGACTAGCCCCGAAGTGATAGATTTAACATACAGGGAGGATGTAGCATATCCTAAAAATCCAGTGGGTGCACCTGAAAGAATAGAAAATGTTGACGAAATTAAGTTGACAGAAATAGAAGGCCACACTGTAGATATGGGTCAACAACAACAAGATATATCTAATGAGCCCAAAATAGTTGAAGTCCAAGAAAAGGGTGGAAATGAAAAGGCCATGATAAGTGAAGAAGTACCTTGGACTCAGGAGGCTTCTGGTGAAAAAGATACATCAGGTTAGGATGACCTAAAGACTAAAGAAATAGATACTACAGGTGCAGATCAGAATGTGATCCAAAACTAGGTAGAAGCACCTAAGGTAGATACAATGACATCTACGGATGCAAATGTGCCTCATAATGAGGAAATTCCTAAAGGGGATGAAATAAAAATGATGAAGTACAGGATCAATTACATGATCATCATGTGGATGCATCGCAAGATCCTCCACCACAAGAAGAAATTCCTCAACAGGAGGAAGTACCCTAGGATCACCCTCATCAAGAGCACCATGAGGAAGAAATAAGGAAGTCACCATCTCCATCAAGAACAAATGTAGCTACTAGAGATCATGGTGATCAGCATGATGATGGTGGATGCCAAGGATCTAGAGACCAAATTCCTTCATGGCTTGAGAAAGAAATAGATACAGAGTCAGGTTTGGAGATTCAAGAGTTTGATGTGTCAACCTTGTTTATAGAGACCATCATGAAGCCAAAGAGGAAGCTCAGGTTAACATCGGCCATAAGAAGAGATCCTGCTATGGGCAGAAGGACCACTCAGATAGCACTTCCCACAGTAGAGAAGGAGAAAGGCAAGATCACCCTGGAAGAATTCTAGATTACTACTATTGATTTAGGGTTTGCCAATGAAGACCAGGAAGGTCAAGAGGGAAAAGATATAATTGATTCTTTGACCCAAAGGGTAAAGAAAGAAAAAGAGAAAAATAAACAACATAAGGAGCACATTGCTCAGCTGCATGCCTACATAAAAGGGTTAATTAACCCTTATGATACTTCAAATGTAGAAGCAGTCTCATTGACTGCAATTTCTCAAGAAGAGGTCAATAAGCTGGACCTTATAAAGCACAAATCTGTAATAATGAGAAAGTGGATGTTATCTGCACTCAGTGGAGTAGAAGAAGTAGTGAAAGCCTCTTTACAGAGGTGGAATTCTCTAAGTATCTCCAAAAAGAAGGTTGATAAATTGCAAATGGAGGCCAGAAGAAGGTCATTCCAATTAGAGAAAGCCTTGAGTGCTTTGGATGAAATGAAGAGGATTAATCCTCAAGTTTTAATAAATAAATAGGTACTGGATGGTAACACCGCCATACTAATAGATATCTGGTATAAATATATCAGATTTGAAAATGACGTATTAAAAAGATGCAGCAGTAACTTAAGAGACATCAGCATGAAGCTGCATGACATGATGTCATTTGAAGCAGAGATCCTGGAAGCCCTAGAGGGGAAGATAGAAGGAAAGATTGAGAATCAAGATGAAGATTTTGTAGTAAATGCTCTGCATAATAACTTTCAGCTTATAGTTGATGACCCTCTTATCCACCTAACAGAAGAAGCCATGGACAAGATCATGAGGATTAAGGTCAAGGTGGAAAATTACAATGAAACATCAAGCAGCAGGAGGAGCAAATTGGAGGCTCTTCGAAATAAATATCAAGCCCACAAGCATGCCATTATCAAAGCAAAAACTCAAGATGGCAGAGAAGTTGAACGAGTGGTGGGAGCATATGAAACTGTCAAGATAATCATGCAGGCCCATATGCAAAGTAATGTTCATCATGATGATGAAGGTATGGCAAGTGATGATCCTGATGCTCCTGATGAAGGGTAGATGAAGATGTGATACAAAAGAAGGCATAAGCATCTGGCATTTAGAGGAAATAAGTAATTCAGATGGTTGTTGGCTGGCAACGTGTGCCACATGAAATGTTGACTAAGTCAAGGGTGAATATCCACCGTAGATCTTAATAGATAAATCTTGATCATGGATCATGTGTAACCGATCCCTCACCTTGTTCTATAAAAGGTGCAGGGATGCATTGTTTTAGACATTGGAAACTTAATTGAAATCTATTTGCTGAAATATTCAGGGCTTATTTCAAAGTTGTTGTGTACATATATGTTCTTGCATACTTAATAAATGGGAAGACTATTTTGATTACAATCCATCATAAATCTTGAGTAATCAGTGTATGAATTCTTAATACATGCTTTGATTTGCTGCTTCCCTTGGAGTGCATATCAGATTGCATGTGTTGTCTTCATTCCTTTCCTTTAAGGTTAGCATCAACTGTATCTAGATGTGGAATGTCCTGGTGAACATATGGTATTATTTCTTCTCTTCATGACTATATCTGATGTGTATGTGGCTCAATAACTGAAGGTTCACCATTATTTGAAGTATTCTTTTTAGTTTCTTTTAATTTCAGAGTAGTTCACCATCACAATTGCAATAATTGACAATTAGAAGCAAATAATAGTAAATATGTAGATATCTCAAAGATAATTGAAAATCGGTAGCATATTTGAGTTAAAGCATGTCAAATTGACAAATATCATGCAAAGATTTAAGTATAAGTACGCCATCTGGGAAAATATACTATGAAATCACGTTTCATTGTAGCATCTTACCAGATCCTGTTGATGAATGTAAGGCCCCAAAATGGAAAACAACAACGCACATCAACCACTGAGTAATGTCAGTAGGTTATGAACTAATCCACAGAGACTTGGGATCATGAATTCTCTAAATTCATCGTATCTTTCAAGATGAGTAAAGGTTGTTGTGCAATTTTTATTCTATGTTTGCTTATGACTAACATCATGATCAACAAGGAGCTAAGTATTTGTCAGTCTTCTCATAATGAGCTAACCAATGAGCTCATCTCTCAACCTGCTCCTTTGTTAAATCATCATCAAAATCCTCTTGTCTTCTGAGTGTGTCCATTACCATAGCAGAGCAGATATCCCAACCTTCTAACAATAGAACACCACTGTCCTTTACCATTTTTTAGGGTTCATCAAGAGTGATTTTTCTCATATCCATATCCACCTCTTCCATAACCTTCTTAGTTATTTCATTTGTATCCTTGTCATCTACCTTACCTTGTTATTAATTCATCTTAGCTACAAAGGCATCTGATGTATTCTACAGTAGGAAGGCTATGAATTCTTTGTTCTTGATAAAAATGTTATCAGACAAGCATTCCTAACAAGCTAAAGCTCTAGCATCCTAAATTGCAACACTACTTTCGTGCTTGCTCATCAGAGTTCTAGTTGGAGGTGGGATTGAAATTTCATCCCTCTTAGTGATGAGTACCAAGTTGTACCCATGAAATACATCTTTTTACCTCTCTTTTTCTCCTTCCTGATCCCATCTTTCTTAATGTCTACACCCAAATAAGCTAGCAAGATCATTCTAGCTAATGATTAATTGAGATAGATTACTTAAGATCATAATTTTTGATTGAGAGACTAATGTGCATGGAATTGATGGAAAAATGCAGAAACTTCTCTCTTTTTGAATCAACAGGTGTAGATGCCAAGAAAAACAATTTTGTGCATCTCCAAAGATAGTCTTCAATGGTCTCTGGAGACAATACCAGAATACCATGACACCAGAAGTTTTGAAGGAAAGAGAAAGCCTCTTTGGAGCTAAACAAAGAAGGCCACAATGGTATCTCTAGAGCTACAGGCATATCTCTGGAGCTGCAGACAAGGACAGATATCTCTGACACCTCCTGAGAGTAGGGCATATTTCCAGCATAAGCTGCTAATTAGGCACTCTCAACAGCGATCATAAGACCCCTCATTTCACTCAAATCATCACTTGAGTGGTGAAGGGTCATCTTTAGTTAAACTACTGGAGTTTTTATCTTTTTAAAGTTTTTGCATGAGTTACAAATAGAACTGATTCAATATCCATATTTTCAGGGCCTCACTGCCCAAATGTATTAAGACTCAAACTTAGAATTCTAAGTGGACTTCTGTTCCACCCAGTCTACTTTTGTTGCATGATTATTTTCCATAGTTAGACAGCTAGTGTAATAAAGAGATGGATGTCATCTCATAGAAGAATTGGTAGATAAGATAGGTGATATGTCATCACTCATTTTCATATATACTTATAGAAATAGCAGAAGAAAAATACAATGATTGGATTATTCTGATTCTCAGTAATCTTAGTTCGATGATATCAATATTTTTCATGAATGCAAAGCGAATGGAATTGGATTAAATTAAGTTGTGATCTTCTTCCTTTGTGCTGATTCCCTACTATAGCCTTCATCCCCAAGGGTGTGGAGCAAGGGCCCACTCTCACCACCAAGGTAGAAGGCTAGTACCATTGTTTTATTACTTTAGATTTTGCTGTGAAAAAGTATTTACTGATTTTGATAGATAGATGCATGTTACTATTTTTAAATTGTTGTAGGTAACTTCTTGTTTAATTATATTTTCAACATTCCTTAAATTCTTTTAGTAAGTAGACAGATTAATCTTTTCAAACTAGTAGAAGCTATTAAGATTAGCTAGGAAAATTGGTAACTGTAGAATCCCTAATTGCAGATAGTCGAGGACACAGCCCCTAGATTTTGACATCTGAAAATAGATTAAATGATGAGGTACAACGACATCTTGTCATTTTTGGCATCATTGTTGGGGATATATTGTGTTAATTAGGGAAACTTAGTTAAAACAGTTTTTAGGATAGATTTGTATGGTTAGAGCTAGAGATTCGAAAGGAAGATGTATAAAGTAGACACCCTAACAACAAGCCATAGGGGAAAGTAGTGGGGTGGCATAAGATCTTGTTGAAGAGAGAAACCTAGAGCCTACTTTGGAAGCTGCACCTCAAAACAATAATCCCTTAGATCCTCCAAATCTTCCACTTGCCGATTATATCCAGGAATTACAACAAAAGTTTCAGGTAGATCCTTTGATAGAACCTAATTTCCTAGAACCTCAGGGAGAAGAACTAGTTCTAAACATGGACAATGATAATCATGAAGAAGAGGAAAATCAGGCTCCAAGAATCTTCTCATATCCTATTGTTTTGGCTGCTGGAGACAATGCTCCTATGAAGAATATCTCACCAGCACACTTGCCAAACTTTAGAGGCCTTTCTTCTAAGGATCCAGATAAGTTTTTGTTTGAATTCAAAGTAGTCTGCCCAACTTATGATTATGGATCTGATAACCAAAAACTCAAACTGTTCCCTTCAACTCTGAAAGATTTTGTGATGAGATGGTTTATGGGTTTACCCTAGAATTCTATCCATTCTTGGGATCAGATGGAAACAAAGTTTTTGGAAAAATACTAAGATTACTGTAGATCCAGTAATAAAAATAAAGAATTGATTAAAATTAGGCAAGGAGAGGAAGAAACCTTAGAGGACTATGTTGACAGGTTTAATTTTGCTTTGAGAAGGTATGGTAACCCAGTAGATCACTCCTTGACCAAAACCCTGTTTGTAAAAGGATTGGATAAAGAATCAAAATAGGCACTGGATCTAATGGGAAAAGGAAATATCAACAAAATGGATATACTTGCTATAGAAGAACTCTATAGGAACTATTCTAGAACCCACAATGGAGTGAGATCATCCAAAACTTTTAAAGGGAAAAATGAAATAGGACAGTTAATGGAAGAGATTACAAATCTAAAAACAAACATTTTGGTCCAATTAAATACTACATTGGATGGGATTCAAGCAAAAACTAGAACAGTTGATCAAAATAGAACAACTGAACCACTCTCCATCTATTGTCCTAGGTGTAGAAACAAGCATCTGTTGAGAGAATGCCCTTTGGACAAATCAAAGATTTGTCAGATCTGTGATAGGGAACATCCTACTAGTCAATATAGTCAACTTCCATCCTTGAAAAGATTGAGTATGAAGAATGTTGTAATAGAAGAGGAATTGAACTATGTGAGACAAAAACAAGCAGGGAATTTCCCTTATAATCAGTATCCAAACTAGCCTTCTTACAGGGGTCCTTCTAATTGGGGAAATAATTAGTGGAATCCAACTTGGCATGGGCCTCAAAATAATCCTCCTTGGGGACAACAAGATTGGCCAAGTCAACATTGGCAAAACCAAAATTGGCAATCAAGCTTACAGAAATCAATAGTGGCCACCACAGTTTGGATCACAAAACATGCAACCTCAATGGGATTCTCAACAGGGATATAATCAACAATACTAGGGACAACCTAGACATTTCCAACCTCAACAACAAGCTTTAATAACTAGACCTTCCAACACACAAGGCCAAGCAAAAAATGAACCAGTTAGCCAACCACCTTTACCAGCTCAGCCTATACCAAACCCATGGAATAAATAGGGAGTAGCTATTTACATGACAGAGCAAGAAAATCTAGCTGGAATTAATGCTATATATTCAAATAATCTTCAGCTACGTTCTGGGAAAGCATTCCCAAGACCATCTCCTCCAAATATAGTTGAAGTAACTAATGATGAGGAACCTGAAAATTTATCCACTCAACTCCCAAAGGAGATTACAAACAAAAAAGTGCTAAAAGAATCATCCTTGGATAACTCTAGAGTTGCTCCTAAAAGACTAACTCTAGAGAACATTCCTAAACACAATTCTGACAAGAGCTCTGGAGATGCTCCGGAGATGGAAAAACTAGCACCATACCCAGAATGGCTTAAACAGTATGTTCCCCAGAAAAAGATCTTACAAAAACAAGTCCAAACCAACCTGGAATCAGAACTTTTACAAGAAATCAAGCAACTAAACATTGAAATTCCTCTTCTCCAAGCAATCAGAGATGTACCAGAACTAAATCAGTTCATTAAACAATATTGTATCAAAATGCAGGGCAGGAAGAAAAACTTTCCCTCCACAATACAGGTGGAAGGAAAAGTAGTAGATCTATTGATGGGATAAATTCTCATCCCAAAATATGGAGACCCTAGAAATCTTGTCATAACTGTTTTCATCTCAGGGGTAGAAATTTCAAATGTTCTGGTTGATTTGGGAGTAGCAATTAATGTGATGACAGTTCACACAATGAACAAATTAGCTATATCAGGTATCCAATCCACAACTACAATTCTTTAACTTGCTGACCAGTCAGTAGCTGTTCCAAAAGGAGTAATCACTAATGTACTAGTTGTGATAGATTCATGGGAATTTCCAGTGGACTTCCTGATATTAGAACCTAGAAACTAGAGAAATACTTATCCACTAATTTTAGGAAGACCATGGCTGGCTACAACAGTAGCATCTATTGATTGTCGAACTAGGGATATGGTCATTTCTAATGGGATAGATTTAAAGAAAATATCTTTGTATCCTCCAGCTAAACCATCAATACATTATACAGGAAGAGTATGGGTGGATGAACCAGAGAACAATGACAATAGTGCCTCAGTAGTTATGGTAACCATCAAAGAACATCTGGGAGAGTTAGAAGAAGAAATATACTATGATACAATAGAAGACGTTACTCACATCCTAATCAATAAGGATGTGATGGAACTTGCCCAAGATTCTAAGAGAGAACTTCTTACTTCTTCTCATTGTACCCTCACCAACATCATTCCTTGTGGGGAAACCTTTTACAGAGACTTAGCCACTTTCCACATGTTGCTTCCACATTCTTGTCCTCTAAATACCATGACTCCAATGTGTGGATTAACCACATCTATGGATCAAATCACAAAACAAGTCATGATTTTACTAGGGAAAACACTTAATATCAATACTCAGTTAACAACAAATCAAGAAGAAAAACTTATCCAACTTCTGATTTCCCATTCAACAGCTTTTACTTTGGAATACCAAGATATGAAAGGCATACCTCCTGAGATATGTACCCATCATATATACACTGACGATATTAAACATGTCAAACAACCCTAGAGAAGATTGAATCCTGCTTTAAAGGACATTGTCAAAACTGAAATAGAAAAATTACTTCAAGCAGGGTTTATATATCTAATCTCAGATAGTCAATGGGTCTCACCCCTTGTCATAGTGCCTAAAAAGAATGGGAAATAGAGGGTGTGTATTGATTATAGAGAACTCAACAAGGCCACAAAAAGGACTAATTTCCCTTACCATTCATTGACCAAGTATAGAACAACCTTACTGGGAGAAAGTATTTCTTTTTTCTAGATGGATCAGTGGGTATAATCAAATTCAAGGAGCACCTGAAGACCAGGACAAAACCACCTTCACATGCTCTTGGGGAAATTTTTCTTACAAAGTTCTTCCCTTTGGACTATGCAATGCCCCAGCTACATTTCAGAGACTTGTTTTAGCTATTTTTGCTGAACTAGCTAATGAATGCATAGAGGTCTATATGGATGAATTTATTGTGTATGGGGATAATTTTGAAGAAGCTCTCACAAACCTTGAGAAAGTACTGAAATGCTCTGAGAAAAATCAATTATCCCTTAGCCATGAAAAGTGCTTTATGATGGTGGAGAAAAGAATTGTTTTAGGACACCACATTTCAGCAAAGTGGATCAAAACAAGATAGAAGTGATCACACAGTTGCCTTCACCCAAAAATTAGACAGATGTTAGAAGTTTTCTTGGTCATACAAGCTACTATAGGAGATTCATAGAAAATTTCAGCAGAATAGCTGCCCCCTTTTTACCCTACCTAACAAAGACACATAATTTCTATGGACAGAAGAATGTCAATCAGCATTTGAAACCTTGAAAGAGAAGCTTACTGCCACACCAATTTTGAGAGGACCTAATTGTACTTTACCATTTCACATACAGACTGATGCTTCAAATGAGTCCATTGGGGCAGTTTTAGGACAAAAGGAGGAAGGAGAGAGTATGCATGCCATTTATTACATTAGCAAAAACCTTACCTCTGCAGAAAGAAATTACACCACAACTGAAAAATAATTCTTTGCAGTCATCTATGCTATAAATAAATTCAGGAATTATATCACTAGATATAAAATATTTGTACACATTGATCATGCAGCCATCAAGTACCTAATGAATAAACTAGTAGTGGGTGCAAGGATCATCAAGTGGTTATTGCTATTGCAGGAATTTGATATTACCATAGTTGATAATCCAAGAAAGTTTAATTTGGTTGCTGATTTTTTGTCAAGATTGCATACAAGAGGAGAAAACCAACCAGTGGAGGACATGTTCCTAAATGAACATCTTTTTGCTATCTCCTCTACTGCACCTTGGTTTGCTGACATAGCTAATCTTTTAGCTACAAGCCTATATCCATCCCATTTTATCTCAAAACAAAAAAAAATGTTTAGTTAAAGAAAGTTTATCTTACAAATGGTTAAATGGTTTACTATTTAAATGTGGTCCCGATTTCATTCTACATAGGTGTTTAAAAGCTGGTGAGATTTTTGATGTGTTGAGAACATGTCATGATGAACCATCTAGTGGCCATTACTCCTTCCACCAGATAGTCCACAAGATCCTCAGAGTTGGTTACTACTAGCCCTCTCTTCATAAAGATACAAAGAAGTATGTGCAGCACTGTGACCAGTGCCAAAGGATGGGACATCCAACCTTTACCCAGGAGATGCTACTACATCCTCAAGTCATGATGGAACCATTTGAGCAGTGGGGTTTAGACTTTGTGGGACCAATTTTCCCACCATCATCAGGCAAGGAGTACATTCTAGTATGCACAGACTATGTTACTAAATGGGCTGAGGTTCAAGCATTACAATTTGCAAGAGAAGAAAAAGTTGTTGATTTCCTTTATAATAAGATTTTCTTAAGGTTTGGAGCCCCAAGATCAATAGTTTCAGATAGAGGACCTCAGTTTACTTCACAAGTAATCAAAGCATTCACAGATTTATATCAAGTCAAACACAGAAAATCTTCACCTTACCATCCTCAAGTGAATGGGCAGGTAGAAGTAACTAATAGGGAACTTGAAAATATTCTAACAAGGACAATAGCAATGAACATAAAAGATAAGGTTAGCAAATTACTTGAAGCAGTTTGGGCTTACAATACCACTTGGAAGTCCACAACAAAGTTCTCACCATATGAATTGGTTTATGGGAAAAAACCTATTTTATCTATAGAATTTGAACTCTAGACACTTAAAATTGTATTGGATATTAGTCTACCATTGTCTATAACTCCATAGAATAGAATTCTTCAGCTTAATGAGTTGGATGAAATTCGGACAGAGGCCATTCAGCAAATAGAACTAGTTCAGTATCAGAGAAAGCAATGGCATGACCAACACATCAAAAGGAGGAGATTTCAACAAGGTGATTGGGTTCTTCTTTATTATTCTAAATTCAAAGCGTTCAAAGGGAAATTACAAACTCATTGGATGGGTCCTTATCAAGTAAAGGAAGTTCTTGAAAATGGAACAGTATTATTGGAACCTATTGATGGAAGCATAGACACATTCCTAGTAAATGGTCACCAAATCAGACTCTATAAAAGACCATCTACTAAAGAAGATTTTCTTAATGATTTGTGTTTTGATACAGGGGATACCTCCTCTATCACAATGTTGGATTGAAAAAAAAAAGGAAAAAGAGAAAAAAAAGGAAGGTTGAAAACCAGCAAATGGCAGCCTTCTAAAAAAAAAGAAAAAGAAAAAAAAATAGAGAAAGATGGAAAACCAGTAAATGGCTGTCTTTCTCAACCAAGGGAGTTGAAAACTAGCAAATGGTGGTTCCCTTCTTCAGGATAGTTGAAAACAATCAAGCTACGGAGGTGATCAGGTGCAGGAGTTAGTCAAATGCACCTCCAGCGCTTCCCAAACTAGGAGTACCTCTGGCGCTCTGTCAATAAAGAAGTCAATTTCAATAATAGGGGAGGGGACCCACCTCTCCAGGCAATAAAGTGGACACATCACATGATGAGGTCATCATGACTCATCCTCTACTTTATCACAAGAATAAAATAAATTAGTACGTATTTCATTTGCAGGGGTATTCACAAAGACGGTGCTAACATCACCCAAGGAATGTGGATTCTTGAACCAATCAACATAATGATTACAGGTCGCATACCAATGGAGTAGTGGGCATCATCTCAAGCCACCAAAAGCTACTCATGTGTCCCGACGCGTGCAGTCTCATAAAATGACACAACATCTTTGCCATGTACATCGCTCCTCATCATTAAAAATGATCCAGGTAATTCTATCTTTAATTAAGCATTAATAGCAACTGTCTTGTCTTTCTATTTTTGGGTGCCATCATGATGACACGTCCTCTAGCCATCATTTCATTTTCCAAATTCACACATGTTGCCATCTGTGTTGTACTGCCACCTTGCCTCCAGAGTGTCCTATCACTCTGTTGCATTCATGACTGCCTAGGTACTCTAACTAATCTACAAATCTTCCATAAGCCTAAGCTGAGAGACATCCTAATCCTCATTAAACCTCCAAAATACCCTTAAAAATAGAGCAAATTGAATAGTCCTCTGAAGCCTACGGAGTTAAGAGGAAGGGACAAACTGCAAAGAGGAGAGTGAGGAATTAAGCATAGAAGGTGGAACCAATTTAGTAATGGGGGTAAAGAAGAAGTCTGAACCAAAGAGTGTTGCGGGTCTTCTACAAGATGAAGCTGCAGCAAACATTCTAAGAACTGCAGGATGGCTGGACTTTCTAGAAAAATTTGAAGGGTTTCAGGAAGATGTCGTGGATGAATTCCTTAGAAATCTAAGGGACAATTAGACAGCTATCAGAGGAGTCTGAATCAATCTCTCCTCAGCCACTATCAGTCACATTTCTAGATTGCCTAAACAAGGTGAGAGGTTTTATCACTTGAAAACCTTATACACTGATTTAATTAAGAATTTCTCTGTTCAAGTTGAACCTACAATACAACTGCATTCAAATAAAAATTAAGTAAAAAGAATTCTTAGGTCCACACTTCCCAACCCCTGGCAATCTGTAGCCACCTGGCTGATGAAATATTTTACTTGTGATGGTCAATTCTCTCTACTTTTAGGGCCAATCATGAAAATGCTAATTTTTCTAAGGCATGGGAATGGACACCCTGAGTTTAGCATAAACATCCCCAATTTTCTATATTCTACCATCAAGGCAACTGCAGAAAAATATTAGCAAAATAAGGGTCCCATGAAACATCATGGCCTCATTTTTCTAGTAGTCAAACACCACTTCCTGTCTCAGGCCAATGGGGAGGAATTATGGCAAAACTTTCTTAAACAGAATTCTCAGGATAGAGGACTAGAGATGGCACAACCAAGAGGTGACAGTTCTCCTACTCACCAAGAAGAAGAAACTGAGCCTTCAGCCTCCTCCATAGTTGTTCAAAGAGGAAAGAAGTCCTCACAGGAGGCAACTTCATCTGCAGCCCCTGTTCCTAATAAAAAGAAGAAAGGCAAAGAAATTATAGAGTCTACTCCTAAACAAACCCTATATATGACTTGATCATTTAGGAGAAAGATGACTCTAACTAAGGAATCTTTCCCTAAGGAATTAACAGAGGAGAGGTCAGGACAGAGAGCAGAGAGAATCTGGGCTGAAGAACCATCTCATGATTTAGATGAGATCCCTCTAGTCAGGAAGAGAAAACAAAGAGAAGTTTCCCCAGCACCATCTATTCATCTGGGGTCAAGTCCAATTTCATAACCATCATGTGCTCCAGAGACAGAACACAGACAAACTCTTACTATTTCCTCAGATTCTAAGGATGAGAGACCTGCTCCAGAGGCACCTGCCCCACCTCTGCTATAGAGAAGCAAAAGGAAAAGACAACTCTCATAGGCTGAAGAAGATACTACTATCCTAACTGAGGTACTCCTGGGTTTTAGAACATATGAGGATAAGGCTTGGCCTTCATTAGTGCCAGCAAAAGTAGAGGAACCCCAAGAGTACCCCCAGGATAGGCAGTCTATAGAAAAAGATGAAACAAGGCAAAGGGGTACAGTTGACAGTACAGGGCAGATGGCCATGGAAAACCCTAATGATCAGCAAACAACAATAGAAATAGAAGCAAAAACCTTCCCTCACCCCTCTGATCAAGAGGATGTTGAAATTTCAAAAGAACAACAAATGATAGAAGAAATTGAAAACCTAAAGAGACTACTCTGGGGGAAGAATCAAATTATTACTAACCTCAAGAAGATCAAGATAGAAGTAGAAATGGAGAAAAAACAAATCATTGAAAATCTACAAATAGAACTCCAAAGCAAAAATAAGATCATCCAAGAGAAAGAAGCAGAATTGGAGGCCCAAAAAATTGAGGTAGTCAAACTGTTGGAAGAAAAAGAGAAAGAAGCAGCACAGAGTGCTCTGAGCTCACCATGGCTAGAGACAATAGCCTCACAATAATGGCAATATTGTTTGAAAAAATACATAGCCAGGATAGACAGTTAACTTGGGCCAACAACAAACTAGATAAACAGGAGGAATATATTCAAGAGTTGGCTGGACCAAGGGCCACCAATGAGAAGAAAATACAAATAGATGAATATGTGGGTCCAATCCCCATTGACATTCCTAAGGCCCTATTCCATTGGGAGAATAAATGTAGAGAATATGAGGCTTCCAAGCCTAGGCTACAATTACAAAGGGCATTCACTACCAAAACAAAAAGAATAGAAACTCTGGAAGGAAAAATCATTGAAATGGCCTCCCTTTCTTTAGAAATTCTATCATGTAGGCCTCCCAGTGCCATCTATTCTATGTTCTTACAAGAAAGAGGCCTGCAGAGGAAATTCTCTTTAATCCTATCTGACCTGGTTGAGGATACAGAGACAGTAGAAAGATTCATGACCACATATACAAGGAGTAATGCTGAGGAAAAGAATTTCCTATGTGAATTATACCTACATGGTTTCTGTGTTAATGATATAACCTTCATTCTTAATCATTTTGTGGGAGAATACTAGCTTAAAGCATTTATGTCCCTAATGAGGAATCATCAGATCTAGAATGAACGAATGGAAGATCATTTCAAGAAAGATACAGAAACAGAACTCTTCATCAGAAAGGAATGTCCCAATCCTAATGCTTTTAAGACCCAATTCAGGTCCTATATCTATCACCCTAAGATTAAGAACAAAATTTTGCCATTATACCTAAAAAGTTTGCAAGAGCGCTCCATCGATTTTGGTCTTTTCATGATTAGTTCAGCAAATCTAGTACTTGCCATAACTAAAAAAGATGGAATGTTTTGACCTCAGAATAGAAAATGAGAGAGGTGGTCACCCCTGCAAACTTAAGATTATTTATGAGAAAATAAAAGTTAATATCCAAAATGATGGATAAGTATAAGCAGGAATGGATAGGTGGATGGTTTAAGCCCCCTCTAATAATTGAACCACTCCCTGTCTGGGCTAAATAGATGGAAGATGAGAAATTGCAGGACTAGTTGAAGCAGGTTGATTAATACATAGGCAATGGTAATACCAACCGTACAACTTGGTCTACCTATGCACAGGGTTATAGCTTGACTGAAAAGCTACTTCACCAGAATAAATCCAGATTGTGAGAAGTAGGACCTACCAAACCTTAGGTATGGGGGGATGATGAGTGCCAAGTTGCACCCATGAAATACATCTTTTTACCTCTCTTTTTCTCCTTCCTGATCCCATCTTTCTTAATGTCTGCATCCAAATAAGCTAGCAAGATCATTCTAGATAATGATTAATTGAGATAGATTACTTAAGATCATAATTTTTGATTGAGAGACTAATGTGCATGGACCTGATGGAAAAATGCAAAAACTTATCTCTTTTTGAATCAACAGGTGTAGATGCCAGGAACAACAATTTTGTGCATCTCTGGAGATAGTCTTCAATGATCTCCAAAGACAATACCAGATTACCATGACACCAGAAGTTTTGAAGGAAAGAGAAAGCCTCTCCAGAGCTAAACAAAGAAGCCCACAATGGTATCTCCGGAGCTACAGACATCTTCGGAGCTACAGACATATCTCCAGAGCTGTAGACAGGGACAGATATCTCCAGCACCTCCTAAGAGTAGGGCATATTTCTAGCATAAGTTGTCGATCAAGCACTCCCAGCAGTGATCATAATACCCCTCATTTCACTCAAATCATCACCTGAGTGGTGAAGGGTCATCTTTAGTTAAACTACTAGAGTTTTTATCTTTTTAATGTTTTTGCATGAGTTACGGATAGAACTGATTCAATATCCATATTTTTAGGGCCTTGCTGTCCAAATGTATTAAGACTCAAACTTATAATTCTGAGTGGACTTCTGTTCCACTCAGTCTACTTTTGTTGCATGATTATTTTCCATAGTTAGACAACTAGTGTAATAAAGAGATGAATGTCATCTCATAGAAGAACTGATAGATAAGATAAGTGATATGTCATCACTCATTTTCATATATACTTATAGAAACAATAGAAGAAAAATACAATGATTGGATTATTCTAATTCTTAGTAATCTTAGTTTGGTGATATCAATATTTTTTATGAATGCAAAGCAAATGGAATTGGATTAAATTAAGTTGTGATCTTCTTCCTTTGTGTTGATTCCCTACTGTAGCCTTCAACCCCAAGGGTGTGGAGCAAGGGCCCACTCTCACCACCAAGGCAGAAGGCTAGTACCATTGTTTTATTACTTCAGATTTTGCTGTGAAAAAGTATTTACTAATTTTGATAGATAGATGCATGTTACTGCTTTTAAATTGTTGTAGGTAACTTCCTGTTTAATTCTATTTTCAGCATTCCTTAAATTCATTTAGTAAGTAGACAAATTAATCTTTTCAAATTATTAGAAGTTGTTAAGATTAGCTAGGAAAAATGGTAACTGTAGAATCCCTAATTGCAGACAGCCAAGGACACAGCCCCTAGATTTTGACATTTGAAAATAGATTAAATGATGAGGTACAATGACATCTTGTCACTTAGTAAGGCTTATCACCTATTGGATATCCTCCAAATCATTTTGATTATCTCCCATCTCCTCTGATAAATCATAGTCAACCAATGGCTCTTTCATAATAGTATTTGCAAGGAGAATGAGGGGTTCCCAAGCATCCTTTGTGCTTTCCTCAACTTCATGGGAAAGAGTTTCACCTACCCCTTCTTCTGTGGCATGCTACTATTCAGGGGACCTTGGCTCAATAGGCTTCTTCTTTGGGGTAGCCTTCAAATGATCCGCATGGTCTAGCAACGTCCTCATTTTGGCAATAGGATTAGTGACTTGTGGGAAGGCTCCTAGATATGACTTATCTATTAACATTTTTTGCCTTTCTCCCTTCATAACCAGCCCATAAGTCTTCCTTCTTTGAAATAATTCCTCCATGGATGCAACATTTCTAAGTAGATCATCCTGTTCATCAAAGCATCATTCAAAACCAACCTTTTGTTTCTCTCTTCTAATCTTGTCTATAAAGTGCTCAGGATCAAAATTCATGTGATCCACATAAGGAAACCTGTAAACTAATATATTTGATCCACAAACTTCATAAATCTCTCTAGAATGAATTGAAAAACAAGGAAACTAAAGAGGTACATGCAAGAATAACCCCTTCTTGCTTTCTCTCTAATGATACTTGTCTGATTCATTAAGTTGCTACACAATATCTAAAAAGGCAATTCTATCTGGCACCTTTGTTGGCAACAAATGGGGTCTAACATTTGCCACATATACTCTAATGATAGTGGCATTCGGATAGAGAAACCAGTCTCCCAAATTATGGTCCCATCTACGATCAGGCATTCTCTCAGAAGGATTGAAGAAATCCATGATCTCTTTTGATAACCTAGGCATATTCCAGCCTAGTAATCACAATATGTGTTGTGCAAAGTATTTCTCAAACACTAAATAGTTAGGACAGGTACAATAGACATCCCATAGGTGCACCATCCCCTGAATTGGCATGGGTTCACCATCTTTAGTCACATGTTGAATTCTCAATTCCTTATCCCAATGCCTAATACCACAAGACAATAAAATATGACACAACAGTGAATATCTCTTAAAGGTGGGAGCATACCCTGCCCTTTTACATGATACCATATCATTGTGAAGCTCTTGGGCTAAATAAGAAGAAAATATATCTTTTGAATTCAAACTTGTCCTGGATGTTAATAATCATGACTAACATGTAATCAACAATATGATAATCAAAATCCACCCCTATAACCTAACATAGAGCCATATATGTCATCAAAAAATAGACTTCAAATAGTTCAATCTTGAAAGGCTCTTCATATTTGTCACCAAACCCCATATTCTTGCCTAAAATTCTCTTTTTGTAAAGGTGGACCCTTTAGGTTCTATAGGAATATCTATTTTTCCTATAAGCCCTTCTCAATTCTTCAATGTCAATTTTCTTATTTGCAATAGGGGAGAGGTTGAAAACCTGTTGGGTGAATATTTTGTTCTCAACTAACTAAGGACAAAATGGTTATATCAACCACAGTATGATGATATTAAATCTCCCCTCTTAGAAAGGGGAGGCTCCCTTCTTATTTCTATCTGAATCGACTGATGATTAAACTATGATTATTTACACTACAATTATCTAGGTGGGCATTTCCATTAACATATTCTCTTTTTTTAGAGTAAGAGAAACAAATTACAATAAAGACTTTGATGATTACAGTGAATAAAGAACTAAATAATACCAATTGTGGCAATAATAATCAATATACAATAATGTTAGATGAAAGGATAACAGGAAATATACCAGCACATAAGAGTAACTAGAAAATCTATAGGAGCACAAAGTCTTCTGCCACTTTTCATGATGATTTCACTTAAATAATCTATACAACAAATTATAGCTCAAAGAATATTAACTTGCAACACCACAAACTCACAAGAATATAGATGATACTTGTGGCACAAAGTCTGCAATCTCTCAACCACACTCATAAACAAAACATATATCTCCAAAGATGATACGATAACACAAAATTTACCAGTATTAAATCTAATTTTCTCTCAACAATGAAATACTAGATTACCCACAAATCAACTTCAAGATAATATGAATAGAGAGACGTAAGAACACTCTTTCATACAACAAATCTATTCCCAAAACAAAGGTTGGAGACAAATGCACTTCTTTTATTGATAAGTTCTTGATTTGCAATTTCAACAAAAAGTTTAAAATATGCTTCACAAAATTGGCAGAGATTCGCTTCAAAGATTAAAAGGTTTTTATTACTAAAGAACTCCCTCATATTTATAGAGGAGAGTTGAGAGCTAATATAGGAAACGTAAAACTAATTTGACTTATTCAACATAGAAGTCCAAATAGATTTAGGACTTTCTCTATTTTTACATGTAATTACATATTTGAAAAGTACATGTAAATATGTCCAGAACTAATAACATAAAGCATGAAAACATTGAAAAATAAACTAAGGCATGATCAATTTTATCTACCATCTTTCTCCATGAACTCTTCATACTTCTTCATCACTGCTTGCAAGAACAAATAACTTTTAGTAAACCTAGCCCAACTGCCATACCTTTTGGATATATTTTGTCCTTCAGGAGCCTGAATAGACCAAGAAAAAGCCTAAAACTTGAAACATTTTCAAACCTCAAATCTTCTATATCCATTAGAGTTTCTATGAGCTTGATAGAATTTATCTTTGTCTCTATCATGCCCTCATGAAGAAGGTCTACCATGAGGGAGATTTTAGCAGGTTCTACAAGACTAATTTTGCTCTCTGAATTCAACAGAAGATTCACAAGAATACTGATGCATTCAGCCTCAACTACATGTGTTGTGAAAGGACCCAGCAGAGATGATAATAGCGCCACCCCTCCTCCATCCACTATCATTCTCGTGGTTGATTCCTCTGATTGACATATTTTCCTAAGAGCACAAAGAGCCTTAATTCTTGGTTGCCTTTTAGCCTTATCAAGATTCTCTAGAAGCTCTTTTACTCTCCCTTGCACATTTTCAGCCTATTTCATCTACAGGAAAAATTTGTGTGAAAACCACTTGTAGATAAGATGAAACAAGGTCCTATTAGGAGTGAGGGAAACATCCCAGAGCTCTTGCATTTTTGTGGGGCAAATGTATTTCCCTATCAAAAACCATCTCAAGATTTTGGATCTCTCATAGGTTTGACCAACAAAACACATACAAACATGGAACATTTACAATGTTAAAAGAAAGAAGTAAGAAAGGAGACAGACATACTTGGACAAAATGATTAAAACCCTAGATGAATGCTCAGTCAAATTGACTCATGAGGTCACTCACTAGCAAGCACAGGGGTCTTTGAATGCATAGAGGGGTAGAGAGAGGATTCGCAAGAAGAATGCAAAATAAAAACAAACAAAAATGATTTAAAAATCCCCCTAGATCGTAATTAAAATGAAGCATTAATGACATCAGGTGGACTGACAGTTGCATGTTTGACCTTTTTTGTCGACTGTGTAACTTAGGTAAAAGGATATGCAGGGTCAAAAAAATTTGCCAACCTTGCATCACAAAATTTCCTTTAACATGCAGTGGCGGAAAAAAATGCTAACCCTACATTAACATAAAGTTTTCACAATTCCCCAAAAAGGTGAAATTTGCAATTGGACTTGTTTCACAAATTTTAAAAAACTAACATAAGTTAACACTCAAAAGGGTGTTCTGAGACTAGGAGATCATGCACGAAGACAAATGTGATTCCCTCATTCCATGTGCTTAGAGTTGTAGGCTACTAAATAGACAAGTTTCATAGGGGTCATCCTACAAATTGAGCATAGCTGAATTTGAGCTTTTGAATCCTAAGATTTTGTCACTGCATACTTGTTCTCCCTTTTAGGATGAAGTTTCTGCATAATACCCTTGACAGGTATTCTAGCTTCTAACCAATCCAGGTTTATCTTCCCACCAACATCCTTATAGAAATTCCATCCTAGTAATATCCCATACGAAGTTGGAACATCAACCACTAGAAATGTCATCTTGATTCCCTTTTCATCCTTGATCTGCCCTATGAGGGGCACTTGTTTAGTTTCCATGGAGAAACAACTACCAAAAGTCTTCGTCAATGTTAACCCTAAGACATTGGTTACCTTGGCGGGCATCACATTATCAAAAGCTCCTAAATCTATCACACAGTTACTGAGTTTGTATCCATTAACCAACAAGGAGATATAAAAAGGTTCTATTTTCCCTGTAGTGGTCGAAGGGGAGGCAACTAGGTTGCTCTAGGTAGGTTTTGCTTTAGGAGAAACAAGGGTGGTTTTGGAAGAATCCTTCCCAATAGGGGAAATGTTGGTCATGATGTTAGTCATAAACAAGCATAGAATAAAAGTACACATTAACCTTTATTCATCTTGAAAGATATGATGAATTCAGAGAATTCATGATCCCAAGCATCCGGTGATTAGGTCTTAATCATCTGACGTTACTCAGAGGTTAATGTGAGTTGTTGTTTCCATTTTGGGGCCTTACATGAAAGTTCATCATCATGACAGTACTTCTGCAAAGATTCTTACAGAGAAGTCATATTATACAGTTATTTGACAAAATGATGCAGAAATATTTCAAACTTGGCATGATATTTTCAATTATGCATGCTCTATATTCAAATATGCTAAATATTTGCGATTACCTATGAGATGTCTGCATATCTGCATTATTTGCTTAGGATTATCAATTGTTTGCAATTGTGATAGTGAAATGCTTTGAAATTGAAAGAAACTGAAAGGAATACTTCAAATTAAAGTTGAACCTTTAGTTATTGATCCACATACATACTTGATACTGTCATGAGGAGAAGAAATAAAACCATATGTTCACCAGGATATTCCACAGCTAGATACAGTTGATGCAAACTTCAGAGGATGATGAATGAAAACAATACATGCAACATGATGAGCACTCCAAGGGACGCAGCAAATCAAAACATATATCTACAATTCAAACATAGATTACTCAAGATTTACGAAGATTTGTAATCGAAATACTCTTCTCTTTCATTAAGTATGCAAAAGACATGTACATATACAATAGCTTTGAAATGAGTCCTGAATACTTCAGCAATCAGATTTCAATTAAGTTTCCAATGAATACAACAAGGCATTCCATCACCTTTTATAGAATAAGGTGAGGAATCTGTTACAAAAAAAATCAACGATCTTGATTTCTCCATGCACATCAACGGTCACCATTGTCTTTGACTTTGTCAACCTTTACAAAATGGTACAAGTTGCTAGCAGGCAACTATCTGGATTATTTACGCAATCCCCTTTATGGAGTATCCTCATCATGTTCCTTGTCTGATTCATGTGGATCATCATCATGTGCATCACTTCCTGAACTTTCACTATCCTGATGATGATGACCCCGCATATGAGGTTGCACGCTGCTCCGGATCTGCTCATATGAGTGCACAATTGGATCTATTGCTTTGCCATCCTGAGTCTTTGCTTTGATGATGGCATGCTTGTGTGCCTCATATTTGTTTCTACTGCTATCTAATTTGTCTTTCCTATCCTGCAGTGTCTCATTGTATTTCTCCATCTTGACTTTGATTCTCATTATTTTATTTATAACCTCTTTTGTCAAGTGGACAAATGGACCATCTGTTTCTGCTTGGAAGTTGCTGTGTAAAGCTTTGCGGGCAGATTCTTCATCTTGATTTTCTATTTTTCCTTCTACTTTTCCTTCCAATGTTTCTAATAGCTCTGCCTCAACAGCCATTAAATCGTGCAACTTCATGTTGATCTCCCTCAGCTTATTATTGCATCTTCTTAGCACCCCACATTCAAACTGAATGTCTTTATACCAGTTGTCCATCAACAATGCAGTATGATTGTTCAGCACCTGCTTACTGATAAGCAGTTGAGGATTTATCCTCTTTATTTCTCCCAGGAGACTCAGTACCTTTTCTAGTTTGTAGGACCTTTTCCCTATTTGCATTTGCAATTTATCTACTTTGGTCCTAGAATCGCTGAGAGCGCTCCACCTCTTCAAAGAGGCCTTTACTATTTCCTCTACATCACCCAATGTGGATGACATCCATTTTCTTATCACAGAGGCCTCATGCTTCATGAGGTCAACTTATTTACCTCCTCCTGAGAAATAGCAGTCAATGGGACTGCGTGTTCAGTTGAAGTATCATCAGGATAGATCAGCCTCCCTATGTAGGCATGCAACTGAGTAATGTGCTCTTTGTGTTGCTTATTTTTCTCCTTTTCCCTTTTCACCTTTTGAATCAAAGAATCAATAATGTCTTTGCCCTCTTGACCTTCCTGGTCCTCATTGGCAAAGCCAAGATCCACTGTGCTGATTTGGAATTCATCCAAGGTAATTTTACCTTTTTCTTTCTCCACAGTAGGAACTGCAATCTGTGCAATCCTTCTCTCGGTTGTTGGATCTCTCTTGATGGCCGAGGTCATTCTGGCCTTCCTCTTCAATTTTATTATATCCCTGGAGAATAATGTGGAGACATCAAATTCTTGAATTTCCAAATCTTCTTCTTCATTTATCTCTTTCTCCAACCACGGAGGCACCTAATCATGTTTTTCCGCATCATCATGATGTTCACCTGTGTCTCCTGTTTCTATCAGCTGATGTGGTGGAGATGGTGATTTTCTCATTTCTTCTTCTTGATGCTCACTTTGTTGTTGATGCTATGGCACATCCTCCTTTTCTGGAACTTCCTTCTATGGAGGAGCATCTTCTTGGGGTGGGGAGTCTTGTGGTGCATCTATATGCTGATCATGATGATCATGATCTTTCTCTGTCATTACTTCATCTAGTTACAACCCTTCCCCTTGTTGCATATCCACTGCACTGGATACTATGGATTCTGCTTGATGTGCTGGCATTTGTTCTGAAGCCATTATTTGTTCTGCACCTGTGTTATCAACCCCCTGGGCCTTGGCAGTAGGATCTTCTATTATTCTCTCCTTTTCATCAACCTTTGCTTCTTGAACCTCCAGTATAGCAGGCTCTGCTGATGTATCCTGTGGACTTTGTTGGCCTAATTCTGGAGTATGGCCCTCTGATTCTGTCATCTTTATTTCTTCTGATGGGTGCCCTTTGTCAGGTGATCCTGCTGGATGTTCAGGACTTGTATCCTGTTTCCGTGTTAAGTCCACTACTGTAGGACTTGTCACCTCTGTTATTAATGTATCCAACCCCATTTCTTAGGCTATCTGTTCTAGGCTCTTTTCCTGTTCTGCCTCCACTTGCTTCATTTCGTCCAGTATAGTCTGAGCTAGTGGTGCCTTGTGAGGAGTCATGCTTATACCAGTAGCAAGTGTTTCCATCTTTTGTGCAGCTACTTCCTATACAACTTCATCATCAGACAAATTTATTGTCTTGTCTAGCGAGATGTGTCCTGCTTGTGTCTGAGAAGTTTCTTTCATCTATTCTTCTGCAAGTTTAGTTTTGAACTTGACGATGGTAGGAAGTGGAACATCATGCTGAAGTTCCTTAGGTACTTCACTACCCGCCCCTTGTAACAATGCAGGGGGTTGTCTTATTTCACCTCTCAATGAGGTTCTCAATTTCTTAGGTGGGGTAGACACCACCACCTGTGGAGCTCTTCTTTTCCTCTTTATTACTAAAGGAGCCTCCTCTTCTTTAGGCTCCTCCTCCATGAGGATGTCCTCTTCTTGTTTTCTTGAGGATTGACCCTCTTCTAGGGTCCCAGTAATTCCATCCTTTGCTGTCTTACTCTTCTTAGACTTTCCTTGTCTTGTCCTTGGAGGGGATGCTGATTCTGATCCAGATCCTGATGCTGCTGGCTCCTCAGCTACAAAAACTGCCTTTTCAATAATGACCCCTTTGGGTTCTTTGTCTACCTTCTTACCCCTTGGGGGTCTTTTGCTTTGTTGTTGTAGTGGAGGGTGTCTATCTCCCTTAGTCTTCCTTTTTTCATTCAGGAAGTCATCATATTCATCCCCGGGAATATCCTACCCCTTCTTCTTGTTGTCCACTATAATGGCAACGCCTTTCTTCTTCAATGCCTCTATCTGGTCATCAACCCAAGCTTGGGTTAGTTGTAGGGTCCTGGCAATGAAGGGGTCCAAGTATATATCCTCCTGTATGGTGAGGTCAAGTGCAGAGATGGTATCGTTATATATTTTCTTCTGTTCATACTCATCCGCAATTATCCTGCCATCATCCTTCTTCAATTGTTGGGGAATGGGGAGGCAATCAAAGGTTCTTATTTGGTTCAATGTTAACCTTTGATATCTTCTTCTTCTTGCCTCTGCTTCATCTTCACAATCGGCCCAGAAGTCCTCTAGGTGCCTCTGATGAATAGGCTTCCCTATTATTTTCTACATCCTGCCGTAAGGATCATATGATCTTGTTAATGGAAACGGCTATAGATTCATTTTATTCAATGTGACTATTACCTTCTTTATGTGCTCTGAATCTGGGCACATGTACCAGCCAATGGTGACTGGAAACAAAATTGGTGGCAGCTTCTTGGCATCCTTATATGTTTTTATCATTGCGGAGCCCTGCCTGATGAACTCCATTAATACCACTGCATCAGTGGGATACCTCGGCAGCATGAGAGGATGTCCCTCAAAACCTTCAATTCTTATGTATGAAAAGGTGGCAAACTGTATGTACTAGGATCCATGCCTGTAAACTACCTCTTGAGCCTCCATGCTCAATCGCTTTGTTCTGTCTTCCTCCATGGTCCTCACCAGATGCATAGAGAATGCATCATTGACTAGTTTGTAGTCTTGGAGGTAGTTGGCTCTTTGCAGCTAGGGATGATGATCCCAGATATGTACAACATTTATTGTTCTTGTGACTTTCCCATCTGTGACCAATGCGTCAAATGTGCCAGGAGTAGACAATGTATGAAGTCATGTAGAAGGCACAATTTGAACCTCCTAGGTTCGTCAGCTGCTCATGCAGAGCATCACTTATCAACTGGCCCCACAGTGGCTTGATATCTGAATATAAGCACATCATTATTATACCATACATCCAGTCTCTAAAACTACCAGCATCAGGCTGGCCTGTTACTTTGTTCAGCAGTGCAATCATATACTGATACTCATCAGCAAAATCATATTTAAATAGGTGCACAGGAAGTTTGGCTGCTGCAGGATATGTGCTATTCTCAGCTCTCCATTGATACATGTTCTTCCTGGCTTGTTTCTTGTTGTTTTCATACTCCCTTTCTGACTTCTTCAGGTCTACACTTTTGACCTTGCTCCCCAATGGCAATCCAAAGGTTCAGGAGAGACCCTTGATAGATAGGTCTGCATATATCCTCCCATGCTTCATCACCTGCCTGGTCTCAGGGTTATAATTCCGGGCACACTCAATGATGAGCTCCGGAGATTCCATGGAGTATGGGAAACCGGCAGCGTTCCACATTCCGAATACAAAAACTGCATCTAGGACAGGACTCTTGTTATTCTCATCATTCAGCCTAGCTGACCAGGCCTCCAAGTTGGTGCTCCCCTGATGGGTATTAGTAATTGCACCCCATTTAAATAGGACCCCCCTCTAAGACGAGAACATGGGCCTACTAAATTCTTCTTGACACTTAGCCAACCTTCTGTCAGCCATGGATACCTGCAAGTAGCAAAATCATGTCTTATAATGGGTATACACATGCATGCATATAACAATTGATCTTTAATATTCATTATGCATATTACGTTCATTCAACCTAAACCCATCATGGGTGGTGCATAAACCAGAACTCACAACATCACCTGACTGTTACAAAAAGACAACAAGATGCGGGTTTCATTTACTTACCTGGTTATGCTAATTTCTTTTTATACCAATGGAATTCTGAAAGTGCCCTTAATTCTTGCTGATGATCGCATGCTTTATGTTGCTTACAAACTTCACTCGTCGTAGTATTGCCTGTAGGACGATATAGAAGCTGTGCTCTGTAAAAAGTAATTTCTTCACAAGGTAAATGTGAAAATGGCATTGGATTTACCTTTTAACCTTGTAATTAGGGTAAATTTAGGGCAAATCCTGACAGATTGGATTTTATTTATTGATTTTCTGCACGGCCAGTCAGGATTTTGCCAGGTGTTCCATTGGGTTTACTGATCGGCGGGAACCACCTACTATGTCTGCACGCATTTAATGTTAATGGAGGCAACAGGAGCGGGGTGATATATAAACGGTAGGAGGATATTTGAAAATGTCAGGTTATGTTTAGATATCGGATGATGTTTGCGCCATTAGGTCGTGTTCTTTAAATGTCAGGATGATATTCAAAAAATATCAGGCTGTGTTTTTTAGATGATGATGATGACCAAAGTCACTCTTTTCCAACTCTCGGGATATCGGGGTGACGTCATCTAGATATTCGTTCATTATATCGGAAAGGCATCATGACGTCATCGTCATGATAGGCGAACATGATCATGTTTAGGAAATATGCTGCCGAGAGGTAAATGTGATGATGATGTCATCATCATGTTAGTTTCTTCATTTATCAGATTCGGATGACGTCATCAGGATATTGGCTTAGGGTGATATCTCGCAGCACGAGGATATTTGAAATATCGGGTTATGTTTGGACATATGACGCTCACGATATATAAGACTATTTGACGGGAAGATTTATTATCACTTAAAGTTAACATCCAGATATTTGGACCGAATGACTTATCGGGTGATAAATTAAGATCAAGGTGATCTTCGGTAACATGACTGAGGTTATAAAATGTGATCCTCCTCTTGTGAATATCAGGTTTGACCAAAACTTTGACTATTCATAACTTTCACCTCCTGATGAATATCAGGGTGATGTAAGAGGCAAACCTACATGGAATTTAATGCTCTTTCCAAATATGAGGTCATAGAAATAAAATATGAACTTTGACAAACTGACCTCATGATGATGATTTACCTCATCCTGACTCTACATGATGATGCACATGACTAACTTTTACCAAACCGCTAGAAAGCAGACAACACAAGCCAAGCCAAAAAGTTGGGTCCCTATTTTGCCAAGTCAAAATGGGGCGTGTTGTGTAAACACACAACAACTTGCCACCAAAGAAAACAAACAAATTCCAATGATTCAAGTGATGCGATCACATTCATCTATAGTATTTTAATTCTTTCTAAACATAAGCATCATGATCTTCTGAATGATAAAATTTCATCATGGTAACAATGCTAACAAAGGATCACATGTGTGTAGATGATTAATTATCCTCATCTTGAAAGCAAGTTGAAAACCTGAGTAACCGGTGTTAAACTACATAGTTGGAGATCATCCCTCATAGCCACCCTGGATAGAGCCTTACTGCCAGCAGGCGTTCATAGCCCCGGCAAGGTTATCTATACAATCTCCCTAAGTAGAGCCCCACTGCCAGCAGGCGTCTATAGCCCCGGTAGAGTTACTTAGATGGCCTAATATTATTGTTTATATATTTTTTATATGTGTGTCTGATATTATCCTGTCAGCTCATTTGTACAAGATATAGTCACTTGCAGCTTTAGGTTGGAGATTGTATTGGTAGCAAGGGAGTCCCTTTAGATTTTTCACTTAACACCTATACTTGTGTCTTCAACAAACCCAAGGCTATTAGGTGTTTCATTGTGATTGACTCACTCTGACCAAGAAATGGCACCCTGATGAAAGGACATCACAAATTTGATCATGGATACTTCTTAGGATGAAACCCAACCTATATCTAAATTTGATCTCATCACTTGAATCCTAACAATTCAGTTATTTTCTGGGGTGATGAAGTGCATCATCTTGACTTACCAAAACAAAACTCAACACAGACAAAACAGGACAAAAGAACACTGTACAAACAACTATACAAATGTACAATATGATACACATGACTGTTATGAAGTGACTCAGGCCTGGAAATAATGTTTGAGGAATTGCCCATTGACTGGCAATGGGACATCCTCACCTGTCAGGTTCTTAAGCCTATAAGTGATGTCTCCTAGTATCTCAGAAATTTGAAAAGGACCTATCCATAATCTATCAAACTTACCATGGTCACCTTTCCTTTCATAGGCTTTATCCCACATTAGGACCAAATCAAATATCCTGAAGGCTTTAACTCTGGCTCTCTTGTCAAACCAGTGTTTGACAACAGCCTGATGTTTTGCAAATTGGTCAATTGCTTGACTCCTTTTTTCTTCCAGGTGCATCAACTGAAGCAACCTGACTTCTTGTTTATTGTCTATGCCTAGTTATTCTTGGGCAAACTACAGAGTAGGAATTTTCAAGTTTACAGGGAGGATAGGATCTACCCCATATACTAGTTGGAAAGGTGAGTTTCCTAATGTAGTTTTCATTCTAGTTCTATCTACCCATAAGGCATATTTCAAAAATGAGTTCCATTCCCTAGGGTTCTTCTCTATTAATTTTCTTATGATACTTAGCAAATTTTTATTGGTAGATTCTGCTAATCCATTCCCTTGGGGATAATAGTTGGATGAGAACTTGAGTATGATCCCATGATCAAAAGCCCAACTTGATAACTTGGTGGAAGTGAAGGCAAAACCATTATCACTTACCAAAACATAAGGAATTCCATACCTGGTGACAATGTTGGTTTCCAGAAATCTAATAACATCATCTGCAGTACAGGTCTTGCTGCTGACAGCCTCAGTCCATCTGGTACAATAGTCAGTAATTGTTAAGACATACCTATGACCTAAGGAGGATGGAGGATTGATTGGTCCTATGAAGTCCATGCCCCATTGTACAAATGGGTGCTCTTCCATCACTGGTTGCAAGGGTTGCGCAGCATATTTCTCTCTGCTGGCGGCAACCTGACAAACATGACAACATTTAACATGATCAGCTATGTCTTTAAAAATTGTAGGCCAGTAATATCCTACTCTGAGGATTGCATGTGTTGTGGCCGAGGCTGATCCATGTGCCGTTCCAAACTTATCATGCAATTCTGACAAAACCTTATTTACTTTCGATTTTTCTAAGCATCTCAGGTATATTCCTTCACAATTCTTCTTGAATAAGGTTCCTCTCTTCATCATGTATTTTTGGGATCTTATTTTCAAGGCTCTTCTCTATGAAGCTTGCATTCTTGATGGACATCTGCCAGTAATCAGGATGTGCTTGATATCTGCATACCATTCTTTATTATCTTTCTCATTGATAACGTACTGCTGATTGGTGATGTTTGGGTCAATTTCAAATATCATTTGACTCAGAGCTTGTCCTCTTACCAGCTTCATTGGTGTAATTTCCATGTCATATTCTTGTAATACAGTAATCCATTTAGCTCTCTTTTCACCAGGCTCACTCTGCATCAGCAGCATCTTCACTGCTGCATCTAGTACTACAGCAATCACTTTGCTTCTTAGTATGTAATGCCTGAATTTCTTTACTGCTCTGACCAATGCCAGTGCCTGTCTTTCAACATCTACATATCTTAATTCAGCATCCCTGAAAGGACAGCTCATGAAAGCAATTGGCTTCTCTTCTTTCTCTTCATTTCTCTGAGTTAGCACTACTGCAGAGGTATGTTCTGAAGCAAATGAATAGATGTAGAAATCCTTTGTGTAATCTAGATTGATGAGGACAGGAGCATCCGATATGGCTTTCTTTATATCTTCAAATGCAGCTTTGGCCTCTGGTGTCCACTCAATTTGTGCATCTTTTTTCAACATGGCATTTAGTGGTCTGACGATCTTAGCAAAGCCTGTGATGAACTTCCTCACAAAGTTTATCTTACCAAAGTAAGATTTAAGTTCTTTCTTGCTTCCTGGAAGTTGTAACTTCATAATAGATTCCACCCTATCAGGATCAATAATAATTCCATCTTCTGTGATCAGGTGGCCTAGTAACTTTCCTGTTGTCACCCCAAATATGCACTTCTTGGGATTCAGTGATATTCCATACTCTTCACACTTCTTTAATACATTCCTGAGATTAGTTACATGATTGCTCCTCTCCTTAGAGAACACAATTAAGTCATCCATATAGATGACTATACATTTTCCTATTAAGCCTCTGAAGGCTATGTCCATTGCTCTCTGGAATGTAGCTCCAGCATTTATGAGTCCAAATGGCATACGTCTATATGCAAATATCCCCCACTTGGTGGTGAAGGCAGTTTTCAATCTATCAATTTTATCAACCATCACTTGGTTGTATCCTGAAAAGCCATCCAGGAAGGACATCATCTTGGCTCCATTTACAATCTGCAGAACTTCATCTAATGAGGGTAAAGGATAATTATCTTTTTCTGAAGCTCAGTTTAGGTTCCTGAAATCTACGCATAACCTGATGTCTCCATTCTTCTTTCTGACAGGGACTAGATTAGCAACCTAGGTGGAGTGCCACACAGGAAAGATTATCCGGGCACTTAACAACTTCTTGACTTCTTCAAGAATTATTGGTTCAAGCAAAGCATTGACTGGCCTTTGCTTCTGTCTGAAAGGCTTAGCATCTAGCTTGAGAGGTATAGTATGAGTTATGACTGATGTGTCATATGTCTTCAGCTCATCATAAGTCCATGCAATCACATGTATGTAATCCTTAAGGGCCTGAGTTATTCCTTCTAACTCTTTTGGTGTGCAAACTTTACCAATCAGTACATTTTTCTGGTCTTCATTTTGTCCAATATTCACTTGTGAATACTGACCTCCATCAGCCTTGGGCAGATCCTTCTGTTTAAGCATATTATCCAAATCAAAGGCTCTTTCTAATTCTATGATACCTTTGGGAATCCTATTGCTAGGCAATTCTAGTATTTCATCTTCCTCCCAGACATGATCCTCCATACCACTCTCATCTATGATTTGGGGATCAAATACATCTCTATTTGAAATGAAATCCAAAATGTGCTGATCATCATCAAACACCTGGAGATTGGTCACATTGTCAGGTACTGAAGGTACTGACACCAGTTCTACTGAAAATCTCTTTAGACCGGATATAGATAGTGGCTCCAATGTACTGGCAGCCTGGGCAAGTGCATCTACCCTATGGTTTTGTTCTCTTGGTACGTGGGTGATATTAAAGGCGTCAAAGTCTTCAATCAGGTCCCAAACATGGTGCCTGTAATTGGATAGCTTCCTGTAGTTACAAGAGTAAATTCCTCTTACTTGCCTCACAACTAGCTCTGAATCTCCGAAAACATGCAGAATCTTTACTTTTTTCTTATGAGCAAACAATATCCCATGAATCAGAGCCTCATACTCTGTTACATTGTTAGTACAGGGGAACTATAATCTGTAGGCCGCTAGATAGGATTTTCCTGATGGATCAATGAGATCAATTCCTACCCCAGCACCTTGTTTGGACTTGGATCCATCAAACCTCAGGATCCAGGGTTTATCTTCAGCAGGGTACTTAGCTAAACTTTCTTTTCTCTTTGCAGCTTTGGATGCTGCTCCGCTTGATATCCACTTTAACTTAGGGATGCCATCATTTTCAAGTTTCTTCTTTCCTTTCTGTTGTGAGCCTGGGGGCTTTTCTATTTTCTCTTTCATATCAGCAGGAGGATGATCTTTTGGATCTGTAGCTGTATGCTTTTTCAAAATGTGTAAACATAGTGAGCAAGTTGTTTCTGAGTGAGGTGCCTCATGCAACCTACACCAACCTTTAATCAAGACCTCATGGGGAGATCTATGCTGTCGTGTCATCTTCTCTATTTCTTTTACTAGAAATTCTTTGAACTTGGTCAGGTTACTACCTTTGTCTTCATCAGACAATTCATAATCTGGCTCCATAAAACAATCACTCCCAGGGGTGATCTTTTCTTTCTTCTCATCATTTATCTGGTCATATACCAAAACTTCTTCTGCTCTCAAGATATGATCTTCGTCATGATCTATCACTTCTTCTATTTCTGCAGAAGATAGATAAGAATCAGTATCATCATCATCATCAGATGTAGCACTTACCTCAGAATATGATGATGATGCCTCACTGCATGTTTGCTCCAGCATCATCATATCTAAGCATGTTTCACAAGTCTTTTCTGAATGCACTTCATTGTGTAATCTGCACCATCCATCAATCAAAATATCATTAGCAGGTATATCTAACAATTGACAACGCTTTACTTGATTAGACAGATGCATCTCAAAGTCTCTGAAGTGATCTATTTCGTTCTCATCATTAGGATTATTATCAGTTTCTACAACTGGTATGTCCCCCTAATGATCATCATCATGATGATGATGAAGGTCAAGCATCAGAATCTCTTCTATTTTGATAGTCTGTGGCCTGATGCAGTAAACTCTAGGCTCTACGTCTACGTACAAGATCTCATTTGTTCTGTTGTACTCGGTGATCATATGCTTCATTCTAGGCTCAGCATCAATCCTGATTTGATTGGGTATACCCTTCCATGGTAACAACATGTGACTGAAATCTGTAGACATATATCTATTAAGCGTTTTAGACCAATCTCGGCTAAGCAACATCCCATAAGTATCAGGTATATCGACTACCTAAATGTCAATGTAATACTGGATCCTAGGATTAGAGGCTAGTTGCATGTGGATATGAGTTAACTCCCCTACTACACTTACTTCCGTTTTGTCTAGTTGGGTGACCTTCTTTAAGGATTTAGCGAGGTGCAATCCTAAAGCATTACATATCGACAAGGGCATAACATTCGTGGAGGCCCCTGAATCCACCAAACAATTGTACAGGTTCTTACTAAACATTCTTATGGTGAGGAGGAACAGAGGTGATTCAGTTTTGTCCTTATACAAGGTCATGTGGGAGGTTTCTGCAGCTTGGACCGTAGCTGACACTTTAGACTTGATAGTATTATCTCTAGTAGCATGATCTTTGCCACTGGGCTGATTTGAAAGATGGCCATCCTCTTTAGGAGCAGGATCATCTAGTGACTTCATGAATGCCTTTTTGATAGCAGGAGTTTTAAGTAACTTAGACAGAGACAGGCTGATCTTAATTTTCTTCATTTCATCAGCCAGATAACTGACCAACTTGTCAGATTCATGAGGTGCATTTGCAACCTTTGATCATGTGTTCTAAGGTGACAAGTATTGAGCATTTACCTTGGGGAACCCAGGGTTATTGCTAGCTTTAGGATCAGGAGGCGTATTGAAGTTGTTTGGAGGTAAAGATGATGTCAATGGACCAGCAGGTCATTTGGCATTACTCCTCAAGTTATAGTTATGCTTACCAGGATATTGCTGATGGTATGCATGCACTTCCTCATGTTCTCTTGCAGGCTCATTTTCATCCTCAAAAGGGAATACATAGTTTGTTTCAAAGGTTAGAGCAGATTCCTCACATGCCTGGTTATAACTCTGATGAGGTTGATTTGTATAAGTTTCCAACACAAAGGCTGAGTCATATCCACAAGGAACAATCTCATTTCCTTCTACCTGAGGTGGATTTCCAGAAGTGTTGGACACTTCAGTCTGATAGATGCTAGCAGCAATTCTAAATTGTGGACAGTCTAGTTCTGCATGTGCATTTGTATTATGGATCCTGCACCAATTAGTCAGGGCTGCCTCAGCAAGATTGACTCTAGTAGTCTGTTTGGCTTCACCTGGAGGCTGATTGTCTAGGGGTGACGGTAATGAGCCATTATTTGGCCTAGAGTTCCATACTCTGGGCTGTCTCTGAGGATTATTGTTATTTCCACCATTATTGTTGAAATTATTGTTGTTATATCCTCTGTCAGGATAATTTTGTCTATCATTGGAATAATTTCTATTCTGATTTGAAACCTTGATTTCTCAAATTTGTCACTTCTGTGGTGAGTTTCCTCAGTTGAGCAGAAATTTCTTTGATTTCCTCCTTTTCTTCTTGAGCTTTGGCCACTACATTTTAAGTCTGAGGCTTGAAGAAAGAGGATCCATGATTATTGTTGGACAGATCAGTACCTTGAGGTGTCTGAGCTTGTGTAGGATATTGTGGCAATTGGCCATTTCCATTAGGAGGAGGCATAATGCTCAGTGGAGGTACTTGCAAAGGTGCAGGCATGACTGCTGGGGGTATCGCTGCTCCATTAGGATATTGTGCAGGATATTGTGCAGAATATTGTGGATGCATGCCAGGTAAGGTAGGGAATACCACATTTGGAGTAGGAGCAGGTATCAATTGCTGATTTACTTGTATGGCTTCCTGAAATGCTCAGGCTAAAGTTGTGATTTGGGGATGTGTTCTCCTTATGAACATGGAGGTCAAAGGATCTAAGGCTGAATAATAAATGCTCCTTGCAGCCTCATCAGACACAGTATAAGGAGTGACCACTTTGGAAAATATTTTCTGAAACCTAGCATTGAAATTTGCAATAGGCTCATTCTCAAATCTCTTAATAGTGGCAAATAAATGATAGTTTATTGAGGGATCGACTGGAACTTTAAATCTATCAAGAAAGGCTTTCTCCAGTAGGGCCCAGGAATCAACCGAACCCTGACTAAGACTGATGAACCAATTATAGGCTTCCTCCCCTAAGGAAAAAGGAAATAATCTGCACACCACATCTTGATGTTCTATTCTGGCTCTGCAGCAAGCCTCCTTAAAGGTCCTGATATGATCTTCAGCATCTTGGTAAGGATGATATTTTGGACAAAGTTTATCCAGATTCTTTGGTAACTCATGATATGCAGTAAGGTCAAAGGTGACTCTGCCGCAAAGAAGGACATTGCAACCAGAGGAGGTTGAGCTGGTGGTACAACTGGCTGAGGTTGGACTAAAGGTACACCCTGAGGTTGAACAAGGGGTGTCACAGATATTCCGGAAGGTATTTGCAAACCAATAGGAGTTACAGGAGGAGGCTCCGGTGAAGCTCCTGATGTACCAAACTCAGGAGTATGATGGATGTCCACAGTTTTAGGCCTGAAACCTCTAACAGGCAATTCTTCAAAAATTCCACTAGGTCTAGACCTGGTATTTATCCTGTGAGCCAGGATTTCTCAATTTTGAGGCAAATTGGCTGAAACTTTGCAAATATTGGCTAGATTTTACTGGCTAAAGCGATATTTGCGGTCGGACGACTGATCGGATTGGATATTTACAAAATACTTGCAAAGATACTGTAAATATGAAATGATATTTGCGGTATCTCGACCCTTAGCACGAGATATCAAGTTTCTGAGGCCGAAATTCTTCAAACCCTGAACAAATTCATGTAGCTATGGCTAATACCTGTGAATTCATGATGATCGACTGTAAAGCTTGCAATATTTATGTTAGATCTGGAAATATTTACACAGAATGAGCATATATGAGCTTCTTACAGCAAATATTTGTGTGATACTCGAAATTCATGCATGGTTCGAGCTTACCTTGCTCTCTACATCATCAAACCTAAAGATAATGATGGTGAGCACAGTCTTTTGGATCGCCCTCCTTCTAGCGCTAATTTATGTTGGTCATGATGTTAGTCATAAACAAGCATAGAATAAAAGTACACATTAACATTTATTCATCTTGAAAGATACGATGAATTCAGAGAATTCATGATCCCAAGTCTCCGGTGATTAGGTCTTAATCGTCTGACGCTACTCAGAGGTTAATGTGAGTTGCTGTTTCCATTTTGGGGCCTTCCATGAAAGTTCATCATCATGACAGTACTTCTGCAAAGATTCTTACAGAGAAGTCATATTATACAGTTATTTGACGAAATGATGCAGAAATATTTCAAACTTGGCATGATATTTTCAATTGTACATGCTCTATATTCAAATATACTAAATATTTGTGATTACCTACGAGATGTCTGCATATCTGTGTTATTTGCTTAGGATTATCAATTGTTTGCAATTGTGATAGTGAAATGCTTTGAAATTGAAAGAAACTGAAAGGAATACTTCAAATTAAAGTTGAACCTTTAGTTATTGATCCACATACATACTTGATACTGTCATGAGGAGAAGAAATCAAACCATATGTTCACCAAGATATTCCACAGCTAGATACAGTTGATGCAAACTTCAGAGGATGATGAATGAAAACAATGCATGCAACATGATGAGCACTCCAAGGGACGCAGTAAATCAAAACATATATCTAGAATTCAGATATAGATTACTCAAGATTTATGAAGATTTGTAATCGAAATACTCTTCTCTTTCATTAAGTATGCAAAAGACATGTACATATACAATAGCTTTGAAATGAGTCCTGAATACTTCAGCAATCAGATTTCAATTAAGTTTCCAATGAATACAACAAGGCATTCCATCACCTTTTATAGAATAAGGTGAGGAATCTGTTACAAAAAAAATCAATGATCTTGATTTCTCCATGCACATCAAGGGTCACCATTGTCTTTGACTTTGTCAACCTTTACAAAATGGCACAAGTTGCCAGCTGGCAACTATCTGGATTATTTACATAGTCCCCTTTATGGAGTATCCTCATCATGTTCCTTGTCTGATTCATGTGGATCATCATCATGTGCATCACTTCCTGAACTTTCACTATCCTGATGATGATGACCCTGCATATGAGGCTGCACGCTACTCCGGATCTGCTCATATGAGTGCACAATTGGATCTATTGCTCCACCATCCTGAGTTTTTGCTTTGATGATGGCGTGCTTGTGTGCCTCATATTTGTTTCTACTACTATCTAATTTGTCTTTCCTGTCCTGCAGTGTCTCATTGTATTTCTCCATCTTGACTTTGATTCTCATTATTTTATTTATAACCTCTTCTGTCAAGTGGACAATGGACCATCTGTTTCTGCTTGGAAGTTGCTGTGTAAAGCTTTGAGGGTAGATTCTTCATCTTGATTTTCTATTTTTTCTTCTACTTTTCCTTCCAATGTTTCTAATATCTCTACCTCAACAGCCATTAAATCGTGCAACTTCATGCTGATCTCCCTCAGCTTATTATTGCATCTTCTTAGCACCCCACATTCAAACTGAATGTCTTTATACCAATTGTCCATCAACAATGCAGTATGATTGTTCAGCACCTACTTACTGATAAGCAGTTGAGGATTTGTCCTCTTTATTTCTCCCAGGAGACTCAGTACCTTTTCCAATTTGTAGGACCTTTTCCCTGTTTGCATTTGCAATTTATCTACTTTGGTCCTGAAATCACTGAGAGTGCTCCACCTCTTCAAAGAGGCCTTTACTATTTCCTCTACATCACCCAATGTGGATGACATCCATTTTCTTATCACAGAGGCCTCATGCTTCATGAGGTCTACCATATTTACCTCCTCTTGAGAAATAGCAGTCAATGGGACTGCGTGTTCAGTTGAAGTATCATCAGGATAGATCAGCCTCCCTATGTAGGCATGCAACTGAGCAATGTGCTCTTTGTGTTGCTTATTTTTCTCCTTTTCCCTTTTCACCTTTTAAATCAAAGAATCAATAATGTCTTTGCCCTCTTGACCTTCCTGGTCCTCATTGGCAAAGCCAAGATCCACTGTGCTGATTTGGAATTCATCCAAGGTAATTTTACCTTTTTCTTTCTCCATAGTAGGAACTGCAATCTGTGCAGTCCTTCTCTCGGTTGTTGGATATCTCTTGATGGCCGAGGTCATTCTAGCCTTCCTCTTCAGTTTTATTATATCCCCAGAGAATAATGTGGAGACATCAAATTCTTGAATTTCCAAATCTTCTTCTTCATTTATCTCTTTCTCCAACCACGGAGGCACCTAATCATGTTTTTCCGCATCATCATGATGTTCACCTGTGTCTCCTGTTTCTATCAGCTGATGTGGTGGAGATGGTGATTTTCTCATTTCTTCTTCTTGATGCTCACTTTGTTGTTGATGCTATGGCACATCCTCCTTTTCTGGAACTTCCTTCTATGGAGGAGCATCTTCTTGGGGTGGGGAGTCTTTTGGTGCATCTATATGCTGATCATGATGATCATGATCTTTCTCTGTCATTACTTCATCTAGTTACAACCCTTCCCCTTGTTGCATATCCACTGCACTGGATACTATGGATTCTGCTTGATGTGCTGGCATTTGTTCTGAAGCCATTATTTGTTCTGCACCTGTGTTATCAACCCCCTGGGCCTTGGCAGTAGGATCTTCTATTATTCTCTCCTTTTCATCAACCTTTGCTTCTTGAACCTCCAGTATAGCAGGCTCTGCTGATGTATCCTGTGGACTTTGTTGGCCTAATTCTGGAGTATGGCCCTCTGATTCTGTCATCTTTATTTCTTCTGATGGGTGCCCTTTGTCAGGTGATCCTGCTGGATGTTCAGGACTTGTATCCTGTTTCCGTGTTAAGTCCACTACTGTAGGACTTGTCACCTCTGTTATTAATGTATCCAACCCCATTTCTTAGGCTATCTGTTCTAGGCTCTTTTCCTGTTCTGCCTCCACTTGCTTCATTTCGTCCAGTATAGTCTGAGCTAGTGGTGCCTTGTGAGGAGTCATGCTTATACCAGTAGCAAGTGTTTCCATCTTTTGTGCAGCTACTTCCTATACAACTTCATCATCAGACAAATTTATTGTCTTGTCTAGCGAGATGTGTCCTGCTTGTGTCTGAGAAGTTTCTTTCATCTATTCTTCTGCAAGTTTAGTTTTGAACTTGACGATGGTAGGAAGTGGAACATCATGCTGAAGTTCCTTAGGTACTTCACTACCCGCCCCTTGTAACAATGCAGGGGGTTGTCTTATTTCACCTCTCAATGAGGTTCTCAATTTCTTAGGTGGGGTAGACACCACCACCTGTGGAGCTCTTCTTTTCCTCTTTATTACTAAAGGAGCCTCCTCTTCTTTAGGCTCCTCCTCCATGAGGATGTCCTCTTCTCCTTGTTTTCTTGAGGATTGACCCTCTTCTAGGGTCCCAGTAATTCTAGCCTCTGCTGTCTTACTCTTCTTGGACTTTCCTTGTCTTGTCCTTGGAGGGGATGCTGATTTTGATCCAGATCTTGATGCTGCTGGCTCCTCAGCTACAAAAACTATCTTTTCAATAATGACCCCTTTGGGATCTTTGTCTACCTTCTTACCCCTTGGGGGTCTTTTTCTTTGTTGTTGTGGTGGAGGGAGTCTATCTCCCTTAGTCTTCCTTTTTTCATTCAGGAAGTCATCATATTCATCCTCGGGAATATCCTGCCCCTTCTATTTGTCCACTGTAATGGCAATGCCTTTCTTCTTCAAAGCCTCTATCTGTTCATTAACCCAAGCTTGGGTTAGTTGTAGGGTCCTGCCAATGAAGGGGTCCAAGGATATATCCTCTTGTATGGTGAGGTCAGGTGTAGAGATGGTATCGTTATATATTTTCCTCTGTTCATACTCATCCGCAATTATCCTGCCATCATCCTTCTTCAATTGTTGGGGAATGGGGAGGCAATCAAAGGTTCTTATTTGGTTCAATGTTAACCTTTGATATCTTCTTCTTCTTGCCTCTGCTTCATCTTCACAATCGGCCCAGAAGTCCTCTAGGTGCCTCTGATGAATAGGCTTCCCTATTATTTTCTGCATCCTGCCGTAAGGATCATATGATCTTGTTAATGGAAACGGCTGCAGATTCATTTTATTCAATGTGACTATTACCTTCTTTATGTGCTCTAAATCTGGGCACATGTACCAGCCAATGGTGACTGGAAACAAAATTGGTGGCAGCTTCTTGGCATCCTTATATGTTTTTATCATTGTGGAGCCCTGCCTGATGAACTCCATTAATACCACTGCATCAGTGGGATACCTCGGTAGCATGAGAGGATGTCCCTCAAAACCTTCAATTCTTACGTATGAAAAGGTGGCAAACTGTATGTACTAGGCTCCATGCCTATAAACTACCTCTTGAGCCTCCATGCTCAATCGCTTTGTTTTGTCTTCCTCCATGGTCCTCACCAGATGCATAGAGAATGCATCATTAACCAGTTTGTAGTCTTGGAGGTAGTTGGCTCTTTGCAGCTGGCGATGATGATCCCAGATATGTACAGCATTTACTATTCCTGTGACTTTCCCATCTGTGACTAGTGCGTCAAATGTGCCTTTGTAAGCACAGGAGTAGACAATGTATGAAGTCATGTAGAAGGCACAATTTGAACCTCCTAGGTTTGTCAGCTGCTCATGCAGAGCATCACTTATCAACTGGCCCCACAGTGGCTTGATATCTGAATATAAGCACATCATTATTATACCATACATCCAGTCTCTAAAACTACCAGCATCAGGCTTACCTGTTACTCTGTTCAGTAGTGCAATCATATACTGATACTCATCAGCAAAATCATATTTAAATAGGTGCACAGGAAGTTTGGCTACTGCAGGATATGTGCTGTTCTCAGCTCTCCATTGATACATGTTCTTCCTGGCCTGTTTCTTGTTGTTTTCATACTCCCTTTCTGACTTCTTCAGGTCTACACTTTTGACCTTGCTCCCCAATGGCAATCCAAAGGTTCGGGAGAGACCCCTGATAGATAGGTCTGCATATATCCTCCCATGCTTCATCACCTGCCTGGTCTCAGGGTTATAATTCTGGGCACACTCGATGACGAGCTCTAGAGATTCCATGGAGTATGGGAAACCGGCAGCGTTCCACATTCCGGATACAAAAACTGCATCCAGGACAGGACTCTTGTTATTCTCATCATTCAGCCTAGCTGACCAGGCCTCCAAGTCGGTGCTCCCCTGATGGGTATCAGTAATTGTACCCCATTTAAACAGGACCCCCATCTGAGATGAGAACATGGGCCTACTGAATTCTTCTTGACACTTAGCCAACCTTCTGTCAGCCATGGATACCTGCAAGTAGCAAAATCCTGTCTTACAATGGGTATACACATGCATGCATATAACAATTGATCTTTAATATTCATTATGCATATTACGTTCATTCAACCTAAACCCATCATGGGTGGTGCATAAACCAGAACTCACAACATCACCTGACTGTTACAATAAGACAACAAGATGCGGGTTTCATTTACTTACCTGGTTATGCTAATTTCTTTTTATACCAATGGAATTCTGAAAGTGCCCTTAATTCTTGCTGATGATCGCGCACTTTATGCTGCTTACAAACTTTGCTCGTCGTAGTATCGCCTACAGGAGGATATAGAAGCTGTGCTCTGTAAAAAGTAATTTCTTCACAAGGTAAATGTGAAAATGGCGTTGGATTTACCTTTTAACCTTGTAATTAGGGTAAATTTAGGGCAAATCCTAACAGATTGGATTTTATTTGTTGATTTTCTGCACGGCCAGTCAGGATTTCGCCAAGTGTTCCATTGGGTTTACTAATCGGCGGGAACCACCTACTATGTCTGTGTGCATTTAATGTTAATGGCAGCAACAAGAGCGGGGTGATATCTAAACAGTAGGAGGATATTTGAAAATGTCGGGTTATGTTTAGATATCGGATGATGTTCGCGCCATTAGGTCGTGTTCTTTAAACGTCAGGATGATATTCAAAAAATATCGGGTTGTGTTTTTTAGATGATGATGATGACCGAAGTCACTCTTTTCCAACTCTCGAGATATCGAGGTGACGTCATCCAGATATTCATTCATTATATCAGAAAGGCATCATGACTTCATCATCATGATAGGCGAACATGATCATGTTTAGGAAATATCCTGCCGAGAGGTAAATGTGATGATGATGTCATCATCATGTTAGTTTCTTCGTTTATCAGATTCAGATGACATCATCAGGATATTGGCTTAGGGTGATATCTCACAGCAGGAGGATATTTGAAATATCGGGTTATGTTTGGACATATGACGCTCGTGATATATAAGACTGTTTGATGGGAAGATTTATTATCACTTAAAGTTGACATCCAGATATTTGGACCGAATGACTTATCAGGTGATAAATTAAGATCAGGGTGATCTTCAGTAACATGACTGAGGTTATAAAATGTGATCCTCCTCTTGTGAATATCAGGTTTGACTAAAACTTTGACTATTCATAACTTTCACCTCCTGATGAATATCAGGGTGATGTAAGAGGCAAACCTACATGGAATTTAATGCTCTTTCCAAATATGAGGTCATAGAAATAAAATATGAACTTTGACAAACTGACCTCATGATGATGATTTACCTCATCCCGACTCTACATGATGATGCACATGACTAACTTTTACCAAACCGCCAGAAAGCAGACAACACAAGCCAAGCCAAAAAGTTGGGTCCCTGTTTTGCCAAGTCAAAATGGGGCGTGTTGTGTAAGCACACAACAGGAAACTTTGTTTTTAACAAATTTAGCTAATTGTTCAAACTAATCAGGATTAGCTTGTAGGCATTCTACCTCAGAAATTTGAATCTTTGTTGATGCAGGGACTTTCGGAAGTCATAACTTTTGACTCGAATGTGGGTTTTCTACGAATTTTTATAGGTGGATGTGTTATGAGGTGGTCAGTGGCTTCCCAACCCATCCTAGTTGGTTGGACCTCGTCTTGGCACTTTTTCAAGGCTTGAAACTTTCATCTTGGCTCTCAACATGGCAATTTAGTGGTTTTTTCTAGTTTTTTAAAAGTTGATTTTTTAATAACTTGAAACTCATGTTTCAAATTTAGGATGTTAGTTGGATTTTCATCCTACCTTAGCTTTAGGAAGTTTTTGGGAAAAAATTGGATTCTCAAGATATGATTGTAAAATTACCTAAAATGGCAAAATCTGGTAATTGTTGAAATCTACCAAAAAAGGTAATTTTTTGATTTTTTGTTTTCTTGGATATAGGAAAGTTTTCTCTCATTGTAGTAGCAGAGTTGGTGAATAGAAGTTTTTTTTTTAGTGTTCAAAATATTTGGCTCTCACACATGATTAATAGCACAATTTTATTAAGTGTATGTTGATGGCTACATCATCTGGTATCAAAGTAGGAAGATGGCTAGGAGAGGAAGAGGAAGAGGTAGTCTTGCCTAGATGCATAGACAAATGTAAAATCTACAAAGGCAAATAGAAAAACTTACAACACAGATGGAAAACCAAAGACTGGGTAGAGGAGGAGATGAATTTGATGAGGAGATAGGTCAAGGAGGTGCAAATCAAGATACAAAACATGAAGAAGAAGAATTAGAAGGCATGAGTTTTGAAGAGAGGATGCTCAGGGCTTTAGAAGGGAAAAATGAAGGGATCAAGGTAGATGTTTCAGATTATGCAGGTAGTCTTAAACTAGAGGAGTTGATAGATTGGTTGAATGACATGAGAAATTTTTTTGAATGGAAATCCATGACAGAGGAAAAGAAGGTGAAATTCGCATGCACCAAATTAAAGGGTCATGCAATGATTTGGTGGGATCATCTTCAAAAGGATTGAACAAGGAAAGGCAAGGATAAGATCATGACATGGAATAAAATGGAGAAGAAGTTGAGAGAAAAAAATTTCCCATAGATTATGCGCAAACCCTTTTTTGTAGGTTTCAAAATTTAAAGCAGAACCTCTCTTCTGTACAAGATTATACAAATGAGTTTTATACATTGTCTATATGTATAGAGCATCAAGAAACTGATGAACAGATGGCTGCTAGATATGTGAATGGCCTGAAATTCTCTATTCAAGATGAATTGAGCATGCATCAACTCAATAGTATGGAAGAGGTTTACCAATTGGCTCTAAAGGCTGAAGAAAAACAAAATAAACAGTACCATAAGAGGAATAGAGGAGGAAGAAGGGGTACATCAACCCCATTTTGAGGAGGTTCAAATTATGGCAGGGGAGAGTCATCCCATGGATTAGAAAAACAAGTAGACACTCGACAAGATCCTCCGAATCAAGAATGAGGAAGGGGATTTCAAAGAGGTAGAGAATGGGAAAACTAGAGAAGGCCTTTCACTTGTTTCAGATGTGGAGAAGAAGGTCATAGGGCATTTGAATGCTCAAATTATAACATGCAAGAAAGAAATCAAGGAGGACAACCTAGGGTGAACCTAATTCAAACACAACATGAAGTGGAAGGGATGGAACTAGAGGTTCCACCAGATGTGGGAGAAAGTCTCATGATGAGAAGAGCAATGGTGATTCCAGAGAAGGAGAAAACACAAGCCAAAAGCTCTGATGGTTCATGGCTTCAAACCAATATCTTCAGAACTAGATGCACTTCGGGTGGCAAGGTATGTCAAGTTATTGTTGATGGAGGTAGTTGTGAAAATATGGTTTCTAAAGAAATGGTAGAAAAATTGAATTTATACTGTGAAAAACATCATCATCTGTACCACATTGCATGGTTTAAAAAGGGAAATGAAGCCACTATTGATAAAAGATGCCTCGTTAAGTTTAGCATAGGGAAGATCTATCAGAATGAGATATGGTGTGATGTTGTCCCAATGGATGCCTATCATGTGTTATTGGGAAGGCCATGGTAGTGTGATAGAAAAGTTATGCATGATGGAGAGAAAAACACATACACCTTTTGGAAAGATGGCTCTAAGGTGATTTTATTGCCTCTCAAGGATGAAGGAAAATGTGAGACCATGTTGTCTGAAAGAGATCTTGTTAAAGAAATGAAGGTGACAGGGTGTTGCTACATATTAGTAGTGAAAAAAGGTGAAGAGGAAGACATTTCAGTTCCCCCAGAAGTAGCAGAGCTATTGAAAGAATTTGTTAATGTTTTGCTTGATGAATTGCCTAATGGTCTACTGCCAAAGAGAGATATTCAGCATCATATTGATTTGATTCCAGGAGCAACTCTACCCAACCAAGTAGCTTATAGGATGAATCCAACACAACATGCAGAGATGAATAAACAAGTAACAAAACTCATAACTAAAGGTATGGTGAGAGAGAGCATGAGACCATGTGTTGTACCTGCATTGTTGACCCCCAAAAAAGATGGAACATGGAGGATGTGCACTAATAGCAGAGTAATCAATAAGATTACCATCAAGTATCGGTTTCCTATACCTCATATGGAGGACATGATGGATGTCCTTGTAGGGGCCAAATATTTCAGAAAGATCAACCTATGAAGTGGCTACCACCAAATCTGGATCCAAGAAGGGGATGAGTGGAAGACAACCTTTAACACTGGAGATAGATTATATGAGTGGATGGTTATGCCATTCAGGTTATCAAAGACACCTAGCACATTTATGAGATTGATGAACACTATACTATGACCTTACATTGGTAAGTTTGTGGTAGTTTATGTTGATGATATTTTGGTATTTAGTAACAACAAAGAAGAGCACCTACAACACTTGAGGATCATCTTTGGTGTGTTAAGGAAGGAGAAACTCTATGCCAATTTGAAGAAGTGTAGGTTCATGCAGGACAGTTTGGTTTTTTTAGGCTTTGTCATTTCTAAAGATGGTGTCAGAATGGATCCAGAAAAGGTTAGGGCAATTCTAGAATGGCCTAGTCCAAGCAACATCACAGAGGTAAAAAGTTTTCATGGCTTGACCACTTTCTATTGAAAATTCATTCAAAATTTTAGTAGTATTGTAGCTCCTATAACAGATTGTACCAAAGGAAGGGAGTTTCTATGGACCAAGGATGTTAAGGAGATCTTTAAGTACTTGAAGAAAAAGGTAACAGAAGCACCTATAATTGTATTTCCAAATTTTGATAAGGTATTTGAAGTAGAATGTGATGCCTCCCATGTGGGAATAGGTGATGTACTTAGCCAAGATGGAAAACCTATAGCTTTCTTTACTGAAAAGATGAATGAAGTGAGAAAGAATTATTCTACTTATGATTTGGAATTTTATGCAATTGTTCAAGCATTGAGGCATTGGAGACATTATCTAGTTCCCCAAGAGTTTGTATTGTTTACAGACCATATTGCATTGAGATACTTGAACACACAGAAAAAGTTGAATAGTAGGCATGTCAAGTGGGTCTCTTTCTTACAAGGTTACAATTTTGTGTTGAAGCATAAGTCTGGAAAACAAAATCAGGTTACAGATGCATTAAGTAGGTGTGTTGCACTTTTGACCACAATGGAAACTGAGGTGATTAGTTTTGATTCCATCAAAAATTTGTATGAGTTAGATGATGATTTTTGGGAGATTGTGGAACAATTGAAGGCACCAGTATCTAGTAACTTGGATCACTTTAGGGGTGAATATTTTATGCAAGATGGGTATCTATTTATAGGAAAATAACTATCCATACCAGTTAGCTCTATGAGGGAAAACATTATGAGAGAATTTCATAGTAGTGGGTTGGCTGGACATTTTGGCAAGGACAAGACAATAGCCTTGATAGAAGATAAATATTACTATCTAAAGATGAAAAGGGATATAACTATGTAACAAGGTGTAGAATCTACCCAGTGGCTAAGGGACATTCACAGAATATAGGGTTGTATATGCCATTACCAGTACCAACTGCACCATGGACAAATTTGAGCATGGATTTTGTGTTGGGACTTCCACATATTCAATGAGGTAATGACTCCATTTTTGTAGTTGTTGATAGGTTCTCCAAGATGGTTCATTTTATTGCCTGTAAGAAAACTAATGATGCAACGAGGGTAGCAGAGTTATTTTTTTCAGAAGTTGTTCGACTACATGGTGTTCCAAAGACTATTACCTCTGATAGGGATACCAAATTCCTTAGTCATTTCTAGAGGACTTTATGGAAGAATATGGGGACTAAGTTACAGTTTAGTAGTGTTTATCATCCTCAAACGGATGGGCAAACAGAGGTAGTCAATCAGAGTCTGGGAAATTTATTGAGGTGTATTGTTGGAGAAAAGCCAAAACAATGGGACGTGGCATTACCCCAAGCTGAATTTACCTATAATAGTTTTGTTAACAGATCAATGGGAAGGTTCCCTTTCTAGATTGTGAATGGTAGGAATCCTCAAGGTGTTCTAGATTTGGTACAACTACCAATGAAAGATAGGGTTAGTGATGATGGGGAACCATTTGTAGAACACCTTCAACAGTTGCAAAAAGAAGTGAGATAGAAGTTGCAGGGTAGTAATGGGAGGTAAAAGAATATAGTGGGTGCTAGTAGGTGACATCAGAAATTCAATGAAGGTGACTTAGTGATGGCATATTTGAGAAAAGAGTGGTTTCCTAATGGAACATACGACAAATTGAAGTACAGGAAAATTGGTCCTTGCAAAATTACAAAGAAGATCAATGATAATGCATATGAGGTCAGTTTACCAGATGATCTCGATATTTTTCTTGTGTTTAATATTTTTGATTTATATGCATTCCATGGTGAGGATGATGCTAAAGATAGTCAACCGGAAGTGGCATGGCACCACCACATTCCCCATAAGAAGAAGGAAAAGATTGCGCAGGTTCTTGATAAGAAAACTATCTACACTCGGCAAGGGCATTACAACAAGTATTTAGTATAGTGGGAAGGATTGCCACCAATAGATATCACGTGGAATATAGAGTGGGAAGTGTAGAGGTTAGATCCAGTCAAATGGCAGCAGTTTGAAGACACTCACTTGCAGAAGCTGCATTCTATTCAACTAGAGGAGAATGATGTAGGGACTTCTAGAGGTCATAATTTTTGACTGGGATGTGAGTTTTCTACAAAATATTATAGGTGGATACATTATGAGGTGGCCAATGGTTTCCCAACCCACCCTAGTTGGTTGGACCTCATCTTGGCACTTTTTCAAAGCTTGAAACCTTCATCTTGGCCCTCAAAATGGCAATTTAGTGTTTTTTTTCTAGTTTTTTAAAAGTTGCTTTTTTTAATAACTCGAAACTCATGTTTCGAATTTAGGATGTTAGTTGGATTTTCATCCTACCTTATCTTTAGGAAGTTTTTGGGAAAAATTGGATTCTCAAGATATGATTGTAAAATTACCTAAAATAGCAAAATCTGACAATTGTCGGAATCTACCACAAAAGGTAATTTTTTGATTTTTTTGTTTTCTTGGATATAAGAGAGTTTTTTCTCATTGTAGCAGTAGAATTGGTGAATAGAAGTTTTTTTTTTTCAATGTTCCAAATCTTTGGCTCTCACACATGATTAATGGCACAATTTTATTGAGTGTATGTTGTTGGCTACATTATAAGAGAGTTTTCTCTCATTGTAGTAGCAGAGTTGGTGAATAGAAGTTTTTTTTTTAATGTTCCAAATCTTTGGCTCTCACACATGATTAATGGCACAATTTTATTGAGTGTATGTTGTTGGCTACATCATCTAATATCCAAGAAAACAAAAAAATCAAAAAATTACCTTTTTTGGCAGATTTCGACAATTGTCAGATTTTGCCATTTTAGGTAATTTTACAATCATATCTTGAGAATCCAATTTTTTCCCAAAAACTTCCTAAATATAAGGTAGGATGAAAAGCCAACTAACATCCTAAATTTGAAACATGAGTTTCAAGTTATTAAAAAAAGCAACTTTTAAAAAATTAGAAAAAAATACTAAATTGCCATTTTAAGGGCCAAGATGAAAGTTTCAAGCCCTGAAAAAGTGTCAAGACAAGGTCCAACCAACTAGGGTGGCTTGGGAAACCACTGTTCACCTCATAACGCATCCACCTATAAAATTTCGTAGAAAACCCACATCTGAGTCAAAAGTTATGACCTCCGGAAGTCCCTGCATCATTTGTCTTCTTAGCATGATCTATAATATCAAAAAGTTGATAGGGACTAGCTACAGAAGATAGAATAATCACATTTTGAGGTTCTAAATTGGGGGTATTGGTCCTAGGAATAGAGGATGAAGTAAGAGGATCAGATGCACTTACTTGCTTGTTTCTCGTCCCCTTCCTTGGTTGAAAAGGCAAAGGAGTGCCCCTCTTAAAAATGGTAACCGCAGGTCGAGGATCCTCTTTTGATTTCCCTTTAGCAACTACTTGTTAATGATTTGGTTGATTTTGACACTGGGTGAAAATGACATATGATTCACCATAAGCATCTTCTTCTTGTTCTAATTCATCTTCAAAGTTCATGAACCTAATGTTAGATTCGCAAGCTAATTCCTCTTCACCCTCCGTGAAAAGGTTAGCTTCATCTTCTTGATCATGTTCTAATTGAAGAAGACTATCTTTCTTTGATTTGTAGTAGCCCACTGCTACATTTACTAGCGACGCTTCCAAAGTAAGCCTTCCTTGTGGTGGAGGAAGTTTGTTTTGACCTTGATTTCTTGCAGCGTTGCCTTGATAATTTGGAGCATTGGGAAATGTTCTCCTTGGTATGTCCTTGTAGGAGGGAATGGACATATTTTTAGACATTTTCTTTTTAAGAACTAACAACTCATTAGCCAACTTTTGCACCATAGGATCCGTGGTGCTGGTAGAAGGTAAAATCAAAGGGGGTTGCCCACTAGGCCTAATAGAATCCTTCTTCAACTTTCCTACCAAGATCAAATCATCCTCCACTTCAGTTGTCAAACTTTGAGCAATTGCAAGATCAACTGGTGCTACTCTTCATAAAAGAAAACTTACTTTTGGAAATTGTGAATTGATGAAGAAGCATTTTAGATTCTTAGCTATGGGTTGAGCAATAGTTAGGATCTTGTTCTTTAGCTTATTGAACTTTTCCATGAACTCATGCATGGGCTCATGTGGTTCCTTTCTCATTTGAGTAAGTTTGGCCAACAAGGTGTAAGCATCTTCTACTGGCTTGAATTTGGCTTCAAACTAGGTTCGAAGTGTTGCCTAACTAGTGATAGTTCCTGGTGCAAGGTGATAAAACCAATCAGCCACAACACCTTGGAGCATTTCTACAAATAGTCTCATAGAAACATCTTCATGCTCTACTCTAAGAACACTGCATGTAACGTAGAATTTTGCAATGTGCTCATCTGGATGTTGTTTACCATTCTCGTAAAACTTGGGAAAGTTCTTACATGAACTCTGAGGTAGTTCATGTAGAGGCTGAGCCAAATTCAATGACCCAAAGGTATTTCCCCATGGTCCTTGAATAGCTATACTCTTAACAAACAATAGAGTAGATATAACAAAAATATATTACAAAAGATGAGGCTGGTATACTTCAACCAAAAGCAATAGGCTCTTGGTTGTGTGTTCGGATCCCTAGCAGAGTCGCCAAAAAATGTTGGGCAAATATTTTGTTCTCAAGTAACTGAGGACAAAATGTTTATATCAATCGTAGTATGATGAGATTAAATCTCTCCTCTTAGAAAGGGGAGGCTCCCTTCTTATTGCTACCTGAATCAACTAATGATTAAATTATGCTTACTTACACTACAATTATCCAGGTGGGCATTTCCATTAACATATTCTATTTTTTTAGAATAAGAGAAACAACTTACAATAAAGACTTTGATGATTACAATGACTAAGGAACTAAATAATACCAATTGTAGCAATAATAACCAATATACAATTTCATTAGACAAAATAATAACAGGAAAGATACCAGCACCTAAGAGTAACTAGATAATCCACATGAGCACAAAGTCTTTTGCCACTTTTCATGATGATTTCACTTAAATAATTTGTGCAACAAATTATAGCTCAAAGACTATTAACTTGCAACACCACAAACTCACAAGAATATAAATGATACTTGTGGCACAAAGTCTGTAATCTCTCAACCACACTCATTTACAAAACATATATCTCCAAAGATAATACGATAACACAAAGTTTACCAATATTAAATTTGATTTCCTCTCAACAATGAAATATTAGATTACCCAAAAATCAACTTCAAGATAATATGAATAGAGTGTTACCATTGGCATTGTTTGTCATTGATGTCAAAGGCAAAAGTTGAGTTGTGTTACTCATACAGGGTCACCTTATAGTGTTCATGGCTCAAAGGCTATGTTGATGCAATATTTCATCTTGCCAAAGTTGGGGTAGGACATCAGGAAATTCTATAGTGCCTCTAAGTGATATTGATTAATGCAAAGTAAGTGTGTCAAAAGGTGGAAGTTGCAGTGTTGTGTAGTTTGAGTTGATCAGATGCTTCAGGTCTTCATGTTTTTGATGAAGGGGGTAAATCATAAAACACACAACAGAAAAAGGAACACAAAAAATAGAATATTTATTTACTGATCTAGGCAACTCATTACATTACAGAAGCTCAATTACAATCAGAGGAATCAATCCTCCAGAGGCTGCAACACACTACAGCTACACATCACCAGGCTCTGGAATCTTCTACCTTTTGTAACTCCAAATCATCTAGGGTTTCTATTTTCCCACCTATTCTTGACTCCACACTTGCCCCCTTAACTCTACTACTGCCCAGGGTTCCTAAAAATGGTTATTAATAGCCTTTTTGGTGGCCAACAACCTAATTTCAAATTTTGCATCTCCCTCCAAAAATAGGTCAACTTCCGGGAGCCATAACTTTTGATCTGGGTGTCCGATTGACGAACCATTTTATGCATCAGAAAGCTTGTAGAGTGCTCTACTCACTAAGAACCCTCTCTACTAGTTCTAGCCATTTTTTGGCCTATACAAGGCTATTTAATGCCTCAAACCTAAGTTTGAATAATTTTCAGGTATTTTTCAAGAAATGGAAACTTTAATATCTTTCAACTCAAAAATGATATTTGTGTGATTCCTTCACCAAAGGTCTTATGTTTCTATTATGTAACTTCCTATAAATTTTCACTTCAATCCATGCCCAAATGCAAACTTTCTAAAAATAGCATGTTACTATTTTTAGCAGTTTAGAAAAACTGAAAGTTCTACATCATTATTCAAGCGATTATGGAACCAGAACCACAAATTTTGAAAATAAATGGAAAGAATATCAACAATTTTGAAACACATCTTTTTTTAGGTGATGCAAGATTTCCCTTACACCACTGGATGCTCCAAAATTAGACACCCAAGGTAATTTGAGAAGTGACCATGTCACCTTTCAGGTGTTTGTGTGAGGAAAACCCAAATGGTCAACCTCTGCCTTAGACAACCAAGAAGAATCTTCAATAGGCCTTCCTTTCTATTTCACCAGATATTATTCATATTGCATGTTTTAAGTACTTCTTCCCACACGACTATCCAAGATCTCTTCTATCTCCTCTATTGAAGTAGATGTCAGAATACTCCACTGTTCTTTTGTTGTTCCATCCTCTGTGCCACCCTCATGATATTCTGTTAAATCAACAATGTTGAACACATAAGAAATATTAATCCCACTCGACAGCTCTACCTCATATGCATTTCCTGAATCATGCTTGTTCAGGATTCTGCACAGTCCAAATTTTTTCATTTTCAACTTATTGTATGTTCCAATTGGGAACCTTTCTTTTCTCAAGTGAACCATGACTTCATCTCCTACCTAGAACTCCTTATACCTCATCTTCTGATCTGCCTTAGCCTTGTACTAAATATTCATCTTATTAATGTGTTTTCTCACCTCTTCATACAAATTCTTCAGATGTTCTGCAAAGTCTTCAGCCTTAGCACTTGTCTTTTCTCCTTTGTCCAGATTCCTTAACTTTGAAGCATTTCTTGGGCTATTCCCACATACAATCTGGAATGGTGATTTACTAGTACTCCTATTGACAGAATTATTGTAAGCAAATTCTGCCTATGGTAAAATCAAATCCCATCCCTTGGGCTTATCTCCTACTAAGCATCGTAGCAGGTTACCCAAACTCCTATTCACCACTTCTATCTGTCCATCAGTCTGTGGATGGTGTGCAGAATTGAACTTCAAATCTATTTTCAACTTCTTCCACAATGTCCTCTAGAAATAGCCAACAAACTTGGTATCTCGATCTAAAACTATGCTCTTTGGTAGACCGTGTAATCTCACCACCTCCCTAAAAAATAATTTTTCAATATGAATAGCATCATTAGTCTTCTTGCAAGGAATAAAATGTGCCATCTTCGAGAACCTGTCCACCACCACAAAAATAGAATCATGTCCTCTCTGTGTCCTTGGTAAACCAAGAACAAAATCCATACTAATATCATCCCATGGCTTCTTCGGTATAGGTAATGGCTGATATAGCCCTATATTCTAACCTGTTCCTTTCGTCATTTGAGAGACTCTGCAACTCTACACAAATTTTCTCACATCTAGATGCAATTGTGGCCAATAATAATTTTCACCAACAATAGCAATGGTCTTATCTCGACCAAAGTGTCTAGCCAATCCTCCACTATGCTTCTCCTTAATCATGTTCTCTCTCATGGAACTCCTTGGAATGTACAACTAGCTTCCTCTAAACAACATGCCATCTTGGATTATGAAATCCAAACATTTTGTCCTATCCAAAGTAACAAGTTCCAAACAAGCTTTCCAGGCCTCTACAAAATCTAGATCTTCAAGATACAAACTTTTGAGCTCATCGAACCCAACAACCTCTATCTTCATTTCTGTCAATAAATTTTGCTTTCTGCTCAAGGCATCTGCAACTCTGTTGGACTTCCCACTCTTGTGCTTCAAAATAAAAGTATGGCTCTGCAAAAACTCAACCCATTTTAAGTGCCTTTGGTTCAACTTCCCTTGACTATTAAGATATTGCAAAGCCTGATGATCAGTATATAAAACAAACTCTTTTGGCAACAAATAATGTCTTCATTTCTTCAAAGCCTAAACTATTGCATAAAATTCCTGATCAAAAATAGAATACTTTTTCTTGGCATCATTAAGCTTCTCACTAAAATAGGCAATGGGCTTACCTTCTTCAGTCAAAACAGCTCCTATAGCACTACCACTAGTATCACAATCTACCTGAAATACCTTATTGAAATCTGGAAGTGCCAAAATAGGTTGCTCTGTAACTTTCTTCTTCAATGTGTCAAAACTTTTGTCTACTCCTTTAGTCCACCTAAACTCTTTTCTATCCCCTCTCATTGTCTCAGTTAGGGGTGCACAAATGCTACTAAAATTTCTGATAAACTTTCTGTAAAAACTTGCCAAACCATGAAAAGATCGTACCTCTGTGGCACTCCTTGGTGTAGGTCATTCAATGATAACCCTTACTTTTTCTGGGTCCATCTTAAGACCTTCCTCTGAGACAACAAATCCCAGGTATACCAGCTCCTTCTTTGCAAAACTACATTTCTTTGTATTAATTAGCAACTTCTCCTCTCTCAGCTTCTCTAAAACTCTTCTGATATGCATCAGATGCTCATCTAAAGTCTTATTAAAAATCAAAATATCATCCAAATAAACAATAACAAAACTTCCCAAAAATTCTTTCAGTACCTCATTCATGAGCTACATGAATGTGCTTGGTGCATTGGTTAGCCCAAATGGCATGACTAACCACTCATAGAAACCTTCTTTGGTTTTGAAGGATGTCTTCCACTCATCTCCTTCTCTAATAAGGATCTGGTGATACCCACTCTTGAGGTCAATCTTCGTGAAGTACTTGGCTCCACTCAAACAGTCCATTCTGGGCAATAGAAATCTGTACTTGATTGTGATCTTGTTGATGGCTCAAGAATCTGTACACATTCTCCACTCTCCATCTTTCTTCGGTGCTAGTACTGTAGGTACCGCACATGGACTTAGGCTCTCTTATTAGCCCCTTCCTTAACACCTCTTGAACTTGTCTATTTAGCTCTTCACTCTCTGCAAGGGTCATTCTGTGGGCTGCCTTATTTGGCAAACTAGCTCCTGGTATCAAGTCTATTTGATGACTTATCTTCCTCACCGGTGGTAAACCTTCTAGTACATTATCAGAAATAATATCCTAAAACTCTTCCAACATTTATGAGACTTCTTCTAGTACCTCTTCACATTTCTCTTGACTAATCCTAGGAATCAATGCAAAGCAATGACGCTCATGCTTCATACCCTCCAAAAATTTCCTACCATCTACCAAGAAAACTCTAGCAGTACTACATACCTTTTCTTCCACCTCTTTCAAGGGCTTCAATTTATGATGAACTCCATCTTTTGTTAGGGAATATGTGTTTGCACGGCCATCATGGACAGTGCTCCTATCATACTGCCACAGCCTCCCAAATAGCATATGACATGCATCCATCGGTATGATATCACACAGCACCTCATCATGGTAGTCCCCAATTTTGAATTTCACTGAACACTACTCATTGACCAAAGCTCTATGGTCCTTCTACAACCATGCAATCTGATATGGATGTGGATTCTTTCTTCTTGTCAACTTCAACTTGTCAACCATCTCCTCTGAAACAAGATTTTCAGTTCTCCCACTATCAATAATAATATCACAACACTTACCTTCACATTTGCACCTTGTGTGGAATAAACTCTTCCTCTGATTAGGTTCTTTTTCCTCATTTAACAAAGTTCTTCTGACAACTAGGGTTTCTCCCCTTTCAACATCTTCAGAATGCTTAGACTGCACATCTTCATCTACATGTGCAACTCATGCATTACCTTTACGTCTTCTATTTGTCCTTCCTTGATGTTGTGAACACTCGTATGCTCGATGCCCTTCTTCTCCACATTGGAAATAGGTTCCTCTGAAGCCTCCTCTTCTAGGTCCTTGCCCAGGTCAGCCTTTACCTCTGCCTCTTTGCTCACCATTGTTCTGGTCACGAGGGCGGTAGGCATTATCTCCTCTTTGATTCCAACCGGTGCTAGCTTCTTCACTTTTCTTTTGAACTTTATTACAGCCTCCATAGGGTCTTCCACCATTCCTTTCACCTTGACCTCTTCCACTTTGCTTGATGTCAAATCTTTTATTCAAATCTCTTCCACCTGTTGGTTATTTCCCAGACTGGATGCTTACTCCCAGATTTCCCTATAAGGTAGCCATCGATGATCAACAGGATCTCTGGGCTAGGGGCCAACAGTATAGGAGATAGACTCTATTTTTATCTCCTCTTCTTCTTCAAGCTCTGTAGAACCTAGGGGGTATTCCCTACTCAACATCCATGAGAATATGCATACAAAGGCTGGGATGCTAACATGAAGCAGATAAGTCCTCCTATAAGTAGACCAAAAGTGCAAGATAAGAGCAAAGGGGCTAACTTTGGGCCTATTTTCAGTTGTAGACAGAGGACTTGGGATCCTCAAACTAATTCTACAATCCTAATGGTTGTCTTGGAGTTTGATTTGATTTTATGTTTGGATGCAAACCTAGACCTGGTGTATAACCTCAACACAGAGCTAGATTGGTGCCTATCCAAGGCTTGGAGTCATAGACATACACCTATGAATGATCAGCATGAACACAATAAAACTGGATTTCAAGGGGATTTATGTGATATCTACGTTACAGATACCTCCCAATACAAAGTGTTAAGTTATCTCTACTTATGGCATCCCTATTGCAGTATACCCTTCCCAATACTTAATCTGAAAACAATTTAATCTACCCCTTGAGGAGAAGTTGAAAGATCAAGCATTCAATATAGGAATTCTATATTCTAGAATACCAGACACCCCTTAGATATCTAGATTCAAAAGGACACATGAAATACTGGAGACAAAATTAACAAAGCACATGCAAATATAGCATTACTCATATAAAATCAATCATGAAATCAACAGATTCATGCATGAGACATTCAACAAGAGATACATAAACTCACAAGACCTCCTGCACAAAGCAACCAAAACTAGTTGTATCTTATCACAGAGCTAAAATGTCAAGTTTTCAACAACCTTAAAAATGAGTCACACAACCCCTTATATACAGCGAGGAAGGTGCACTCAGCATTAATTACATGGCCAGACAAAAAATTGCCAGATACAGAGTATTAGAAAAATGGTGCTCAAAATCATCAATGCAGCAGAGGGACAAGAAGGAGGGAACAGGTGAACTCAGGAGATGCACCACCGCTCAAGGACAATCCTCATCAATCAGGTGGTTGAATCTGTCAACTCGACCCATACCGCCACCACAATCTGCCATTAATGTTTCATCTACCTACAGCCAACGGACAACGCAGGAACTGCGCCCCTAACACCTTCTCACCAAAACACATTTCATTGAAAATTCAAAATATGCAGGAAGAAAAGTCCCACATGCATCCCATAGAGACCACTTTATTAATTTAAAAGTAGGGCCGCATGTAAACTAAGTGTCGAGCGCTTTTGCCCCACTTGACCCATAAACCTTCGATCAAAACCCATCGCCATGACTCCTACCGATACCACCTCCTTCGACCAGAGATAGACCATCGGGCTAGCATGAAACTCCTTCGCCAACACCCTCGGTCACACCGATGAACACTTGAGAAACATTTGAAACACTTTGGGACTCTTGCGGATGCTGACAGATGGCGGGCTCCATGCCCTCTTTGAAACACACAAAGAAATTCTCTGAAACACCTGCAGAAGCAGCCACGTGGCGCCTTCCGTGGCATCCTTGAAACATTAGGGACTCTCCATGAAACTCAAGCGGAAGCCAACACGTGGTGGGTTCCGCATTAACCTTGAAACACAGAAACTTTTGAAACCTCGCGGACCGTGACACTTGGCGCTTTCCGCGCTCCACTTGATATTCAAACCGAGTCCCATCTCCAGCCTCGCTTAACATTGCAACAAAAAGAAACAAATGCGGAAGCTGACACTTGTAGGCTTCCACGGCAACTTCAAGGGACAAATGGCGCATTCCGCGCGCCCATTGCAACAAAAAGAAATTGCCCCTGCTGTATGACACTTGGCACTTTCTACCACATTGAAACTTTATAAAGGGGCCCCTGAAACTTCAAACAGAGACTACCACTTGGCAGCATCCGTAGTAGCAACTGCATTTACTGGGACCCACCTCGCTTCACCTGCCAAGCTTTGAAACATGATAGAAACAATGCGGAGGCCGACACGTGTCAGCTTCCGCAGTAACCACAAGGGGCATGTGGCATCGTCCGCAGCATCTTAGAAACTTTTTGAAACTCAAGTGGACAGCGACACTTAGCACTTTTCATGGGGCTCTTGAGTTGCACTTAGGGTCTTTCGGGTGCCTCCACGTGGTGCCTACCGTGGCACCTTGAAACATTCAGAAACTTTATTGAAACTTCGGTAGAAGCCGACATGTGGCGCCATCCGCAGTGAGTAGCTTGAAACACAAAGGAAACACTTAAAGGGTTTTTAAGACACAAGTGGAGAGAGACACATGGCAGGATTCACAGCCACCAAAGAAACTCAAAGAAACATTCTTGAAACTCTTAGAAATAGCCACGTGGCACCACCTGCGGGAAGCATAAGCAATGGCGTGGACTTGAACCAGGGCAAAACACTTGGTGAATGACGCAGCACTGGCACAATGAGACCCTTCTAGCCACTTCCAGAAACATTTAGAAACTTTGAAGCAGTGACTTGATATGCATCTGAAATGCATCCGATTCATTTCTTAACACTTTTCAGGGGCCGATGGAGAAATCTGACCTGCCGATGCATATTTTTCCTGTAGAGGCCGAAAGCATTGTAACTTTTTGGATTTTTCAGGAAGGGGCTTGCATATTTAAATTTTTGGAACTTGAATGTTTATACAGGCACCACCAGTGGCTCTATCTGGGGATGCATGCCTCTTGCAGGCATGGCGAGAACCTCAGAACTCTGGGATGTAGACTAGTCCCTTATCCATTGGGCACAGAGTCAAATACTACACTAACCTGCATCACCAAACACATTATTTTTTAAACATTATTTTGGCGGCCCAGGGCAGCCAAAAAGGAAGAACCATAATTTTTTCTTGTCAAATGCCTAATTCCACACTGAAAAATCCCAGTCCCAACTGAAAAGAATGGCATAATCTGCCCATAATGTCATCTGCTCAATTAGATATTCCACCATCTCTGAACATTTGCCAATTGTAGTATTGCCTCTGTCACTCTGCATTTCAAAATTAGACATATAAGCATATACATAATGTTCTTCAACATTAGGCAACACATGTAGGTTATATCCCCTAGACAATATATCATAGTGCTCTTGGCATTCTTCATCATTTATTTGGCTATTGCACACCATCAGGTACTCATCCAACTGATCCATAAACTGAAAACACTCAGAAAAAGTGAGACCCTCATCATCATCTACATCATTTATGGATAATGATAATAAAACTTGATCTACACATCCATAATTGCTCATGTTTGAACCAATTGATGATGAACATTCACCTGCCATAGTTTGCAAATCCATATAATCATCATCAAACAGAGGGTTAATCCTGCACCAATGAAGGTCATGACTCACAACATCACATGCATCCACAGGCTCATCATAAAGGGGATTCACACTCACTGCAAAGGCCTCTGCTTCTTCTTCATGACAATCTTTTTTTTTTTCATCATTGTCAGACCTAGAGTCATAAGAAGAACAAACCTGATCCATGAACTGGTCATGGATATCATCTTTATCATTTTTAATTTCTGATTGCCCCACATACAAAATTTCTGCTACTTCAATGCATTCTAAAGTTGAACTATCTACATCATTTTCCAGCCCTCTAATGCTTCCTGATGAAACTGATATTGATTATTGATCCATATGATCACAACTTTGCACAACTGGATCATTTAAACATGAAGGCTCTTTATTTAGGACTGGTATGTAAATATTACTTAAAAAATTATTACTTTCAACTTCATTTTCTAGGCAAAATGGGACATCCTCCTCTATAATAGGAACATCATCCATTTGGAATGATGCAAAAACTGGGACAACAGGGGTGTGAGCACTTTGACATGCATATACAATACCTGAATTAAATCTTTCATTTACATTGGGGACTGCAAGACAACAAAAAATTTCAAAAAAATAACCCTTTTGAATACCATACCTCCAATTATTTTCAATATCAATTGCAAACTGATGTGCCTGATGCAATGTGGTGGGCTCCTTGTCTCTTAATCTATAACTCATTTTTTTATCAAATGCTCCCAAATAGACAACTAAGCACAGTGCATCATTAGGTCTAATACATTCTAGTATTCTATTTAATGCCTTCATAAATCTGAGGTTAAAGGCTGGGATCAGCTCATCTTCTTCAATATGGCTATACATAAAGTCACTAATAACTGCATATTCAGAAATTCTTTCACCATATTGTACTAGAAATGCAAATTTAAATTCTTGCCAAGATCTGACAGAGCAAGCTAGAAGATAGGAGAACCGGTCCCTTGCATCCTCATCTAGAGATTGAACAAATAACCTTATAACTACATCTTCATGATCAATCTCAAAATCATCTATCACATTTAGGAACTGCTGCAAGTGTCTCTTAGCTGATTCATCCTTTGCACCATTACATTTGGGCAAATACTTTCTGATTTTAGGTGGAAGAGCATTTAGATAACCACAAATGCCACTAAAATTTATGGGCTTATATCTATCTATGTTGAAACTTCTTTTATTACATGGTTGGGACTGACTACTATACATTTTTACATTTGACACCTCACAAGGGTGCATGGGTTGACAATACATCTTTTTATGTTTTTGCAACCCTCTTCTCTACTCAGATTTTCAATCACAATATGACCTTTGGCCCTTAAAATACAAACTGCTATTTCAACCTGCCTAAAGTCCTCTATATGAGTTTTTTAAACAATATTGCATGCCCTTTTGAAATACAGAGTAGGTTCTAACAAAAGCATGCAAGCTCTACTTTCACCAATGTTTCCCTTTTAACCAGTGCTATTTCACCAAATGGGGAACTTTTCAAAAACTTGTACAAATACCTGGATATGTTGCAGCTATTGATAGGTTCATTCAACAGAGTCACCACCTCCTTGGCAGAGGAATGAGCTTCAAACTGACTAAAGCTGAAAATGCATTTCTTTCTTTCTGGGTCATCCACTAGCAGAGCCACATATAAAACTTTTCCCTTTGCTGCAACAAAGCATCTCTAGGTCTGATTTTTCAATCTTTTAGACTCAAATTTTAAGGATATGACATTCAATCCCCAGTAGAGTCACCAATTTCTACTGGTTATTTCCCAGACTGGATGCTTACTCCCAGATTTCCCTACAAGGTAGCCATCAATGATCAATAGGGTCTCTGGGCTAGGGGCCAACAGTATAGGAGATAGACTCTATTTTTATCTCCTCTTCTTCTTCAGGCTCTGCAAAACCTAGGGGGGTATTCCCTACTCAACATCCATGAGAATATGCATACAAAGGCTGGGATGCTGACATGAAGTAGATAAGTCCTCCTGTAAGTAGACCAAAACTGCAAGATAAGAGCAAAGGGGCTAGCTTTGGGCCTATTTTCAGTTCTAGACAGAGGACTTGGGATCCTAAAACTAATTCTACAGTCCTAATGGTTGTTGTGGAGTTTGATTTGATTTTATGTTTGGATGCAAACCTGGACCTGGTGTATAACCTCAACACAGAGCTAGATTGGTGCTTATCCAGGGCTCGGAGTCATAGACATACACCTATGAATGATCAGCATGAACACAATAAAACTAGATTTCAAGGGGATTTATGTGATATCTTCCTTACAGATACCTCCCAATACAGAGTGTTAAGTTATCTCTACTTATGGCATCCCTATTGTAGTATACCCTTCCCAATACTTAATCTGAAAACAATTTAATCTACCCCTTGAGGAGAAGTTGAAAGATCAAGCATTCAATATAGGAATTCTATATTCTAGAATACTAGACACCCCTTAGATATCTAGATTCAAAAGGACACATGCAATACTGGAGACAGAATTAACAAAGCACATGCAAATACAGCATTACTCATATAAAATCAATCATGAAATCAATAGATTCATGCATGAGACATTCAACAAGAGATACATAAACTCACAAGACCTCTTACACAGAGCAACCAAAACCAGTTGTATCTTATCACAGAGCCAAAATGTCCAGTATTCAACAACCTTAAAAATGAGTCACACAGCCCCTTATATACAGCGAGGAAGGTGCACTTAGCATTAATTACATGGCCAGAAAAAAAACTGCCAGATACAGAGTATCAGAAAAATGACGTTCAAAATCATCAATGCAACAGAGGGACAAGAAGGAGGGAACAGGTGAACTCGGGAGATGCGCCGCTGCTCAGGGACAATCCTCATCAATCAGGTGGTTGAATCTGTCAACTCAACCCATACCGCCACCACAATCTACCATTAATGTTTCATCTACCTGCAGCCAACGAACAACGCAGGAACTATGCCCCTAACACCTTCCTGCCAAAACACATTTCATTGAAAATTCAAAATATGCAAGAAGAAAAGTCCCACATGCATCCCACAGAGACCACTTTATTAATTTAAAAGCAGGGCCGCATGTAAACTAAGTGTCGAGCGCTTTTGCCCCGCTCGACCCATAAACCTTCGCTCAAAACCCATTGCCATGACTCCTACCGATACCACCTCCTTTGACCAGAGATAGACCATCGGGCTAGCATGAAACTCCTTCGCTGACACCCTCGGTCACACCGATGAACACTTGAGAAACATTTGAAACACTTTGGGACTCTCGCGGATGCTGACAGATGGCGGGCTCCGTGCCCTCTTTGAAACACACAAAGAAACTCTCTGAAACACCTGTAGAAGCAACCACGTGGCACCTTCCGTGGCATCCTTAAAACATTAGGGACTCTCCATGAAACTCAAGCAGAAGACAACATGTGGCGGGTTCCACATTAACCTTGAAACACATAGAAACTTTTGAAACCTCGCGGACCGTGACACTTGGCACTTTTTGCGCTCCACTTGATATTCAAACCGGGTCCCATCTCCAGCCTCACTTAACATTGCAACAAAAAGAAACAAATGTGGAAGCTGACACTTGTAGGCTTCCACGGCAACTTTAAGAGACAGATGGCGCATTCCGCGGGCCCATTGCAACAAAAAGAAATTGCCCCCGTTGTATGACACTTGGCGCCTTCCGCCACATTGAAACTTTATAAAGGGGCCCCTGAAACTTCAAACAGAGACTACCACTTGGCAACATCCGTAGTAGCAACTGCATTTACTGGGACCCACCTCGCTTCACCTGCCAAGATTTGAAACACAATAGAAACAATGCAGAGGCCGACATGTGTCAGCTTCCGTAGTAACCACAAGGGGCATGTGGCATCGTCCGCAGCATCTTAGAAACTTTTTGAAACTCAAGCGGACAGCAACACTCAGCACTTTTTGTGGGGCTCTTGAGTTGCACTTAGGGTCTTTCGAGTGCCTCCACGTGGTGCCTACCGCGGCACCTTGAAACATTCAAAAACTTTATTGAAACTTTGGCAGAAGTCGACATGTGGCACCATCCGCAGTGAGCAGCTTGAAACACAAAGGAAACACTTAAAGGGTTTTTAAGACTCAAGCGGAGAGAGACACATGGCAGGATCTGCGGCCACCAAAGAAACTCAAAGAAACATTCTTGAAACTCTTAGAAATAGCCATGTGGCGCCACCTGCAGGAAGCATAAGCAACAGCGTGGACTTGAATCGGGGCAAAACACTTGGTGAATGATGCAGCACTGGCACAATGAGACCCTTCTAGCCACTTCTAGAAACATTTAGAAACTTTGAAGCAGTGACCCGATATGCATCTGAAACGCATCCGACTCATTTCTTAACACTTTTTAGGGGCCGATGGAGAAATCTGACCCGCCAATGCATATTTTTCTTGCAGAGGCTGAAAGCATTGGAACTTTTTGGATTTTTCGGGAAGGGGCTTGCATATTTAAATTTTTGGAACTTGAATGTTTATGCAGGCACCACCACCACCTTCAAGGAAAACTGGTATGCATCTTCTATGGTGGTCATTCTGACAAGGCTCAGCTCGTCTTGAATACTTGGCCTCAACCCATTAATGTAACATGCTACCTTCTCTCTGTTGGGCTCTGCATGACCGGTTCTAATAGTAATCTTATAAAATTCTTCTGTATACTCCTTAACAGACTTGTTTCCTTGCTTTAGTCCTTGCAGCTTCTTCAACAACTCCATCTCATAGTCCACAGGAATGAACTGCTTCTTCAGTTTCTCCACCATCTGATCCCATCTGGTGATCTTTCCTTTTCCTCTTCTATTCCTCTCTAACTGAACCTCCTTCCACCAAATATTTTCATGGCCCTTCAACTTTGTTTTTGTAAACTTGACCTGATCTAGGTCCTCCACGTCTTCATACTCAAAATACTCCTCCATGTCATTGATCCAATCAATGAGCTATTCCAGATTCAAATCTCTAGAATATGTAGAAACTTTGATCCTGGGCCTCTTTCCAATCTTAGAAATGGCTCTCAACAACCTAACTTATGCAGAATCTCCTGCAACTTCTTGTTCTTCCTTAGATAGCTCTTCCTCAACTTCATCATCGCTTTCTTCTCTTGTTCTCGGACAAACCCTTTTTGCATCTCCTCTTGCAATGCGTCGATTTGCCTTTGTAGGGCTCTAAAACCCTCTTCCATCAAAGTATTCCTCCTAATACAATTTCTTCATGGAGGCATCTTTATCTCCACAGCAAACCCACAACCTCAGGTCTAGTGCAAACTACCTCATGGTCGGTGATCTGTCTACACACTCAGGAACCCTTGCTCTAATACCACTTGATGAAGGGTCAAGTGGGGGTAAATCATAAAACACACAACAACAGAAATAGAACATAGAAAATAGAATATTTCTTTATTGATTTGGGCAACTCATTACATTACAGAAGCTCAATTACAATCAGAGGAATCAATCCTCCAGAGGCTGCAATAAACTATAGCTACACATCACCAGGCTCTAGAATCTTCTTCCTTTTGTAACTCCAAATCAGCTAGGTTTCTATTTTCCCACCTATTCTTGACTCCATACTTGCCCCCTTAACTCTACTACTACCCAGGGTTCCCAAAAATGGTTATTAATAGCCTTTTTGGTGGCCAACAACCTAATTTCAAAATTTGCATCTCCCTCCAAAAATAGGTCAACTTTCAGGAGCCATAACTTTCGATCCAGGTGTTTGATTGACGAACCGTTTTATGCGTCAGAAAGATCGCAGAGTTCTCTACATACTAAGAATTTTCTCTTCTATTTCTAGCCATTTTTGGGCCTGTACAGGGCTGTTTAGTTCCTCAAGCCTGAGTTTGAATAATTTTTAGGCATTTTTTCAGGAAACATAAACTTTAATATCTTTCAGCTTGAAAATGATCTTTGCGTGATTCCTTCACCAAAGGTCTTATATTTCTGCTATGTAACTTCCTATAAATTTTCACTTCAATCCATGCCCAAATGCAAACTTTCTAAAAATAGCAGGTTACTATTTTTAGCAGTTTGGAAAAACTGAAAGTTCTACATCATTATTCAAGCGATTATGGAACCAGAACCACAAATTTTGAAAAGAAATGGAAAGAAAATCAAAAATTTTGAAACACATCTTTGTTTTGGGTGATGCAAGATTGCCCTTACACCACTGGATGCTCCTGCATCAGTTTTCATGCTTTAGGTGTTAAGAGATCATCGTGGTTCATCTCATGGTGAATGATGTCAAAGGCACAATGTTAACAGGGGAAAGGTGATTATGATTTGTTATGATCTAACTATGGTTTTCATTTTGTATGTATTTCATAAGGTGCTTCAGGGATCATATATTGATAAGTATCAAAATTGATTCAGGGTGTGATGTTGCTTCATGCCATGCTTTAGTGTGCTCATCATCATGCCTCAATTAGTCTTTAGGACCTCTTCATGTTGATAGTATGTTCATGATCACAATTAAATAAAATGAAGAGATCACAGATGTTGATGTTATTGTTGAAGTGGTGGTTCAGAAGGTTAGTTGTAAGGCACAAATGGCACATCTGATGTTGTTGCAGTAGTGTGATAGACTTCATTACATCATTGATGTTCTATGTCAGTTGGAGGTGATGAAGGTTGGAAGATGATATCAAGTGGCTACATTACAGTTGTAGAGGTCTCAGTGAAAGCTACATTGTGTTTAGTATACTTCAATATGTATTGGTTTCTAATTAGAACCTCCAGTGGTCTTTGATCATCATTTGTCCCACCTTTCACTTTGGGTTTCCCTATGCTGGTGTAACTTGTGATAACTTACTCCATGAGGTTCTTTTTTGTCTAGATTTGTTCTTCTGAGATAATTCATTTTTTTGTGACATCTTGATTGGTGCTACGGTTTGTTAAACATTTGTCTTTAAGATGTAAAACCCTAAACCAAGTGCTTAAGGCACATTACATTGTAACCCTACTTTAACCATCTTAACCTTTTATCTATTTGTTCGGTGACTTGTTCTAGCTGGTTGCCATAACTTAAGTTATGAAATAAGGGCTTAAACATCATCTTTTGACCGACCCTATTGCTAAGGAAACAAACTTTGTCAGTTAATGTCTCATTTATCAGGCGCTGAGTTAATATCAATGGTGCTTATGTTGGCGGTGTTGGAACTGAAAATTCCAACTATTTTTTGCAAAATATTTCAGGCTTTTTGTATGCAAAATCAATTTTAACACCCAGAAATTCATCTTTGCACATTGACACGGGGGTTTTCCTTTGAAGAGTTACATTTTGGAGCCTGCTCATTTCCATGCAAAATCACTTTGTGACCTTACTTACCCATCATACGTGAGTACACATTTCTAATATTAGCTTCTTATGATCAGGTTTGATCAAGTTTTGAAGAGTCAAGTTAAAGGGTTTTAGAAAAGTTGGTTGTTTACACAGTGTAAAATCAGTCAGGGAGGCCAACTTTGGAGGTTAATATCCTGCAAATAGATGATGCTCACAATGAACCAATTGGTGCCCTTGATTCTCCCCACCTTAATGTGTCTTCATGCAATCAATGATCCTCACTTAAATGGCTAATAGCTTCTATTACACCTATTGCACCTCTTTGTGAAAGAATCAACTGCAACTCACGTGCAACAACCCTTTAATGGACTGAAAACCATCATGGGGATGAGATATCCTCTTTTTGGCCTTCCTCTTGATGGGACTAAAATCACCATAGGAATGTGACCACGATATTAAATGCTAGCACCATTCTCAACTGAAATCTCCACTCCCTCTACAATGAAGTAGAAAGGGGTTTGGTCGCATTAGTCCCATTAACTCAATATGCAACTCCCCTAATGGGTTAGTCCCTCCCACATAGATAATACAAATGGCATGGCCCAACAAACTTTTGTAGCTTCTGCGATTCCTCACTCAAATGGCTCTTAGCTCTTGGCTTTGGCTCTTGGCACTATGAACCTTGGTTTGTTTCAACCTGCTCTCCAACCCTACAATCTGTAGCTAATCATAAAACCACTACACACCATGAAATGTTAGCAAAACTCAAACACAGCAGAAGGACTTGCTTTAGTACCACTTTCCCAACAGGAGAGTTGTTCTCATTGGTTATGATACCACTTCCCCCCGATCACAAGGAAGTGGGAAGTGATGAGGGAGAGAACCATAGAGTGCTCAGAGGAGGAAAACTTGCTCTCAATGATATTGCAGGAGGAAATGACCACATCAAACATTATTTCAATGTTGTTTTTGTAGCAACAGAAGTTGCACCATACTAAAAAATTGGAGGGCTTGGTGATGTTTGTAGATCTTTACTTGTCGCCCTTGCATCTCGAGGTCATCGTGTCGTGGTCATATCTCCAAGATACATGAATTGTGTAACAGATGAGAAATATAGTGGGGCTTTTGATGTTCAATATTGCATTAAAATATCTTGTTTTGGTGGAGAACATGAAGTTGCATTTTTCATGAATATAGGGCAGGTGTTGATTGGGTGTTCATTCGCCATCCTTCTTATCATCGATCTAGGAATCCATATGGTGATAATTTTGGTTCCTTTGGGGATAATAGCTCAAGACAGAAGGTTGGGGTAAACAAGTCATTTGAACCTACTAAAGAAATAAAATACCAGGTTTCGGAAGGGGAGATTGTGAAGCTAGATGTACAAGACAGTGTCGGGGCTTGTAAAGACTGGGGTTGAATAAAATATTTTGTTTTCTGTTTGCTGTAGCAAACTTTTCTCTCCCCCAGGCTTCAATCGTCTCAACTTTATTTACATTTTCTTTTTATTTTTGGTGTCCATGGAAGGTGAGCTGGTCATAAGGAGCTTCGACAATGTGTTTTTCCACGTAGATATTGATTTGGCTATGGAATCAGAAACCATATAGGATTCACTAAAGCTTACACAGAATAAAGGTACTGAGGACCGTCCCATAAAATTGGAAAAAGTTTCCAGAAATTTTTTTGGCATTGTTCACGAGTACTGGAAATACCATACAAACAACTCAACTGAAGATGTGAAGAAATGGATTAGAACGATGGTAGATAGTCGGGATTCTCTCTTCCAGTTGATGAACGCAACAAATTATCTTTACGATAAGACTCTTCTTGATTTAACATTTCAAATTGTGGCCTTAGAATTATGAACAAACTGAAACTATGAAAATACAATTGCAGATCTATGCTAAACATTAAGAATTGAAAAAAACAAAGAAAAGAGAACTGTATGCAACACTCTTTGGGCTTTACTATTATGAAATTCTTTTAGTTTTTTATGTGAAGCGCAATAATTTTATCTATAATTTGGGTTACATGGTTTCTACCTTAGAGAAGCAAAACATAAGATAGCTCAATAGAAACATAGATATAGATATATATAGAGAACATGGCATCATCTGGCAAACCATAATCCAAAATTTGGGAAGGTAATTTAATGAATAATATAGGATCAAAAAAATTGACTGGGATGAGCAAAGATTGCCTAATCAACTCTCCATCATGCAAGAACGATAGCAAACGATATAAATGAGCATTGAGATGTTTGTGCAGTTAAGAGCATCAAATCAGGAAATTTGGAGCCTATTTGCAAACCCAACAAATTATGTTTATAGAGTTTCATATCACATGTGAATGAACAATTCTTAAATGTCGTCCATTTCAACAGTCAAATGTTAATTTTGGCCAATAAAAATAAAACAACTATTTACCACTTTTTTATATGGATGAGATGTAAAATTGTTATTGAATGTTTGACCATTGAGCTGGATGATGTTTAAGTAGAGTGACCTTTAATGTGAATGGGGTGGAGAACAAAAGTATGTATTCAAGAGCTGTTCGCATTTTGAATGTGTATTCTTTAGGCACTGTAGCATTATGCATTCAAGGACTAATGGAATACATTATAGTTGTTAAATGTTTACTGTTTGGATTTTGGAGTGTAAAGGATGAATTGATCCTCTTCCCCACCCCTAGATTTAGATTGCCTAATTACAAGCATTTGACGAGAGTGGCTTACAAAAGTAGTAGTTATAATCTAGAAAAAGACCACCTTGAAATCATCGAAGCATTAGATCTTCGTGCTTCAATATTATGTTTCAGGGAATTCTTAACCCAAAACACAAGCCAACTTTTGATTCAAATCAAAAGTGGATATATTTGTTCTTTCACTTTCCGGCGACAAAGAGCAAGGCATGGCAATGTAGACATCCACATTTCTTCAACATTTACAAATTTCTTATAAAAATCCTGAGCCTCAATCCAGGTAAATTCTATTCTTCTACTAAAATTTCGTTATCAAATATGTTACCATATCTAAAGCCTATTGCAACTCACACAATGTCTTGAATCATATTTTCTGAAGAAAACATATAAGTTTTTTGATAAGGTTTCTTTTCGTGAGATTCTAATCATTAGGAATTTTATCATCCTGAGCATCCTAAAGATGCATACATATGGTCTAGATAAACATGTATTAAACTTCCAAAATACCATGGTATGCTCTTGTTTCTGAAAGTCTTCAACCCTGCAACTTATGAACTTACAGCATAACATTGTAGTGCATACTCCCGAAGAGAATGAGATGCATGAAGGTTTGACACTAGAATATATTTATGTTTAGTCAGACAATTAATGAGAATAAATTCCTCCTGATCACGACCAAATCACATGAGATAACATTTAAGGCGATTAAAAGAAGTAGCGCTGATGTTAAAGGAAATAAAAGGTGTGCTAGTTTCCTACTAGGTGATTGGGAATAAAAATATTTGTTAAATTAAAATAAAATTACAATTCATTAAAAGCAGCGGGTGTATAGGAAAGGATATGACTCCTTAAACAAAGCGATATAAAGAGTAGGTCATTCCAGGAGGAGCAGGGAAAAATATTATTTTAATGAAAAGAAATAAAATATTATTACCAAGGGGCATAGTGAATTTGCAAAGTATATATATTTCAATGACGGGGTGAAATGTTTTCCAAGCAATTAACCAAATGGGTAAATATTTTTACCTAAAATATACAAAGTGTATATGAATTCCAATAAAATATTGAAGGAGATAAAGAAAGGTTGTTTATTTTCACCAAAATGTACACTTTTGTCACTCAAAGGTGAAAACGCACACAGAATTGTAATAAGGAAATAAATGAATATTAAAGTATTGAAAATACTTTATTATGAGAAAACCAGAAGCCAGACTAAATATTTAATTATTGCCAAGGGCAATTAATTAAGATAAAATGAAGAGCTGCATCGGAGAAATGTGATGAAGGGTTGCAACCCCAAAATGCAAAGTGTGTATATGCAATCCAGAATGGGGAAAAGGGGGATATTAAAGTATTGAAGAATATTTCGTGACGGCAAAAGATAAATATTAAAAACAATTAATTAAACCTAAGGTCATGCTTAAGAATTTGTTAAACTATTTCAGCCCTAAAAGAAATATCAAAGCAAATTAATTAAGATAAAATGAAATGTTGTCACGAGGATAAAACCCTAAATACATGAGTGAATATACAATGAAAGTAAGGAAACTATACCGCACGCCACAGGTCTTAAGGTTCACCCCAATGCAAATTATATGTTTATATATTGTTTATCTAATGAATAATTTGTTTTCTACACAGGATTTTTGATTACGTTGAAGAGGTTCTCAACTAATGATTAAATGAAGCGGCTTGGGAAGATTAAAGATTAATTTTCAGCCTGAGATGATCATTAAATGTTTCAAACCAATTTATTTAATTTATGTGATGAATAAGGTCGGTTCTTATGGTTGGTTCAACCAATTATTAACCGTCACCAAAATGAATGTAACGGGTCTGAGGCTTGTTGCATCTCTTTAAATAGAGATCCCAGGACTCAGAATAGGAAGTTAGAATTAGGTTAGAAATAGGGATTTTCACAAAAAGACAATTGAAATATTTTACGATTAAATTAGGTTAGGTTTTATTCAATCTGATGCAAATTTGATCCTTCTGTGCAATTTCATTCTGAAAAAGACAATGGTGCGTGATACATTTTAAGGCAGCAGTGGAGGATTCAAATTTGAAATACACTGTGATGGTATCATCTGTTTGTTGTTTTTAATTCAATCGATTTAATTATCTCCATGTCATTCATTTTCTGATTATTCAATTTGAATGTGTTAAGGATACGTTCAAATTGTCTGATTACAATTGCTAATTCAGTATATTTGATTTGATTGGTTTCTCAAGTAGAATTAAATCCTTTCTCATCAATTATAGTAATCTTAGAATGTTGAATGGATTATTAAGTACGATTAATTGATTAGGGTTATTAATTTGTCTCCAGAGTTGATCTAATTTGTTAATTTGCAAATTTAAATTGGTTCTTTCCAGAAAGATTAAAATCCTTTTTAATATTTTGCATTTAATTCAATTATGTCCTTTGGATTATTAAGAATGAGTTAATAATTTCTTCCTTGCACGTTTGTACAAGTTACAAACTATTGTATGTGCCAATCAGATTGAATTATTACCTGAAATAAGTATTTGTTTCTGACATCCTGACTCTGTTTCCCAAACAGACAAAGCACCAATCAAATTATTAATTTATTTTATGTTTAAAATCATTTGTAGATTCATTTCATGTTATTTGTTATTTATTTCTGTTAGAGTTTAGGTTAATTCATTTGCTTTCCTTAGAAATAGTTTACAGTATTTCATCTGATTTACAAGTATGCCATTGTAATTGGATAAACTAGCAGCAAACCAACATAGATTTGATCATACAACCTGCTTTGATAATCAAAGGTTTACCCGCCTAGGTTGTAGCAGGACCTAAAGCGCAGGGAGAAGCTGATCGTTAAGGTCAAACTCTAGTCATTGGCTCAAAAACGTTGTAGATTTGACCATAGGGCTTGGCATCCCCTTAGAATCCACAACCTGCATTTTCGAGAACCAACAAATTGGCGACTCTACTGGGGAGGTTTGCCTAAAAATCTAAAGCCACTTGTCATAGACTCAATCCAAAGTTTTAGTTAAAAGACTCCGCTGGGAAGAAAAGTATTTTAATTTTCCTCTTCTCACAAGAGGTCGCGACTCCGAAAATAAAATTGATGAAACATGAATAACATAACCCCTTTAGATGCATTCTTTGAACCAAGGAGACATGAAGGAGAACCATTAAATGATGGGTATGCAAATGAAAATAATGACTATAACAGCCCACATGATGAGGGGAAGTTTATTGATCAAACTGTTGTTGACTTTAATAGCATGACTGATCAGGAATTAGAAATGTATTTAGAATGGGGAGAACAACAACTCAGGAGATTACAAATGATACAAAAAGGCAAAGAACTAGATAGACAAATAGTAGGATTGGATAGATAGCTTGCACAATTGGGCCTCCAGGTACTGGAACCACCAAAACCTATTCCTCCACGTAAACAGAGTGGTGATGTCAATTCACATGCACCCTCTCAGAACACATATGCTCCATATACTCCAAGAGTACTTCATGATCCATACCATAACCCTATCCAGCATAATGAGCCACCACAAGAGCCCCAACTTATAAATGCAAGTAACATTCATCAATACTATTCACCACTAGGACAGCACTATACCCCGCAACACCAGCAATATGTGCCACATCGCAATGCTTACTATCAGTCTTTATATAAGACAAAGTTTTTACCCACCCACCCACTGCCATATATGGATCAGCAGTGTTGGGAGGAAGAGGAAAATAACCAACATTGTTGGGAAGAAGATGAGGTGATACTTTGCCAAGATATTCCTGAACAAGAATTTCATGTGCATTCAGATCTAAATTATGAGAGGGATGAAGTGCCTTCAGATAACCCAAGTGATGTATCATCTTGTAAACATGTTGACAAAATAGGTGTATCTGATTTTAATGATCTTGAGCATTGTGGTAATGTTGAAAGAGATGAAGAAAATGTTGGAAACATGATGGACGAAGAGGCATATTCACTTGACAGTGATCAAATCTCACAGTTACTCACCATAGAATATCAAAAATATGCACATGGGGGTGATTTGAAAGTTTCATGTCCATCATACATATGCTTTGATAGTGAGGATACTTTGCATGATAGTAGACCATACGATTGGCGTGAAAGGATAACATCAGGATCATATTCAGTTGAGGTAGAAACGTCTAGTGATTATGAGTTTCATAGCAATGATTATCCAGAGATAAGTTCTATCAAACCTTGTAATAATGAAGTATGGGTATCACAGTTGTATGAGGAAAATACATATAGTGCTGAAAGTAGTGGTGATGACTTTGAATCTGATATAATACAATTATATGATGCTAACATTGAAAACAGTGAATATCAAATACAGTTTGATTTTGCCTATTTTTCAGTTCACATAGAGAATTATCATTTGGGGGATGATAGTGAATATTGTTAGTTAAAATATCATGATAAAAATGGGTTTGACCTATCATTTGGGAGTTCTCAGATTGCATGTGATTTTCAGATGCATAATCATGAAGAATATAGCAACATCAATGAAGCATTGTTAAAAAATATGGATATGTTCAATCATGCAAATCTTAGTAATCTGATTAGATTTGTTTCATTACAGTGTGATGAAAATAAAGTATATGACCGGGGAAAATATAAACCTCTCTTTTTCTGATGGCCTTGAGCCATCAGTTATGATATGGTTTCTCAGAACCATATCATTTTAGGGCAGAGAGAATAATTGGACTTTGTCGCCCAATGGAGTAGGCACTGGTCTGCTCCTCCAGAAATCTGGGATCTTGCTATGCCCACAAGGGACATACATCCCCAGATAGAGCCTATGTTGGAACTGAAAATTCCAACTATTTTTTGCAAAATATTTCAGGCTTTTTGTATGCAAAATCAATTTTAACACCCAGAAATTCATCTTTGCACATTGACATGAGGGTTTTGCTTTGAAGAGTTACATTTTGGAGCCTGCTCATTTCCATGCAAAATCACTTTGTGACCTTACTTACCCATCATACGTGAGTACACATTTCTAATATTAGCTTCTTATGATCAGGTTTGATCAAGTTTTGAAGAGTCAAGTTAAAGGGTTTTAGAAAAGTTGATTGTTTACACAGTGTAAAATCAGTCAGGGAGGCCAACTTTGGAGGTTAATATCCTGCAAATAGATGATGCTCACAATGAACCAATTGGTGCCCTTGATTCTCCCCACCTTAATGTGTCTTCATGCAATCAATGATCCTCACTTAAATGGCTAATAGCTTCTATTACACCTATTGCACCTCTTTGTGAAAGAATCAACTGCAACTCACGTGCAACAACCCTTTGATGGACTGAAAACCATCATGGGGATGAGATATCCTCTTTTTGGCCTTCCTCTTGATGGGACTAAAATCACCATAGGAATGTGACCACGATATTAAATGCTAGCACCATTCTCAACTGAAATCTCCACTCCCTTTGCAATGAAGTAGAAAGGGGTTTGGTCGCATTAGTCCCATTAACTCAATATGCAACTCCCCTAATGAGTTAGTCCCTCCCACATAGATAATACAAATTGCATGGCCCAACAAACTTTTGTAGCTTCTACGATTCCTCACTCAAATGGATCTTAGCTCTTGGCTTTGGCTCTTGGCACTATGAACCTCGGTTTGTTTCAACCTGCTCTCCAACCCTACAATCTGTAGCTAATCATAAAACCACTACACACCATGAAATGTTAGCAAAACTCAAACACAACAGAAGGACTTGCTTTAGTACCACTTTCCCAACAGGAGAGTTGTTCTCATTGGTTATGATACCACTTCCCCCCAATCACAAGGAAGTGGGAAGTGATGAGGGAGAGAACCATAGAGTGCTCAGAGGAGGAAAACTTGCTCCCAATGATATTGCAGGAGCAAATGACCACATCAAACATTATTTCAATGTTGTTTTTGCAGCAGCAGAAGTTGCACCATACTAAAAAACTGGAGGGCTTGGTGATGTTTGTGGATCTTTACTTGTCGCCCTTGCATCTCGAGGTCATCGTGTCGTGGTCATATCTCCAAGATACATGAATTGTGTAACAGATGAGAAATATAGTGGGGCTTTTGATGTTCAATATCGCATTAAAATATCTTGTTTTGGTGGAGAGCATGAAGTTGCATTTTTTCATGAATATAGAGTAGGTGTTGATTGGGTGTTCATTCACCATCCTTCTTATCATCGATCTAGGAATCCATATGGTGATAATTTTGGTTCCTTTGGGGATAATAGCTCAAGACAGAAGGTTGGGGTAAACAAGTCATTTGAACCTACTAAAGAAATAAAATACCAGGTTTCGGAAGGGGAGATTATGAAGCTAGATGCACAAGACAGTGTCGGGGCTTGTAAAGACTGGGGTTGAATAAAATATTTTGTTTTTTGTTTGTTGTAGCAAACTTTTCTCTCCCCCAGGCTTCAATCGTCTCAACTTTATTTACATTTTCTTTTTATTTTCGGTGTCCATGGAAGGCGAGCTGGTCATAAGGAGCTTCGACAATGTGTTTTTCCACGTAGATATTGATTTGGCTATGGAATCGGAAACCATACAGGATTCACTAAAGCTTACACAAAATAAAGGTACCGAGGACCATCCCATAAAATTGGAAAAAGTTTCCAGAAATTTTTTTGGCATTGTTCATGAGTACTGGAAATACCGTACAAACAACTCAACTGAAGATGTGAAGAAATGGATTAGAAAGATGGTAGATATTCAGGATACTCTCTTCCAGTTGATGAACGCAACAAATTATCTTTACGACAAGACTCTTCTTGATTTAACATTTCAAATTGTGGCCTTAGAATTATGAATAAACTGAAACTATGAAAATACAATTGCAGATCTATGCTAAACATTAAGAATTGAAAAAAACAAAGAAAAGAGAACTGTATGCAACACTCTTTGGGCTTTACTATTATGAAATTCTTTTAGTTTTTTATGTGAAGCACAATAATTTTATCTATAATTTGGGTTACATGGTTTCTACCTTAGAGAAGCAAAACATAAGATAGCTCAATAGAAACATAGATATAGATAGAGATAGAGAACATGGCATCATCTGGCAAACCATAATCCAAAATTTGGGAAGGTAATTTAATGAATAATATAGGATCAGAAAAATTGACTGGGATGAGCAAAGATTGCCTAATCAACTTTCCATCATGCAAGAACGATAGCAAACGATATACAATGAGCATTGAGATGTTTATGCAGTTAAGAGCATCAAATCAGGAAATTTGGAGCCTATTTGCAAACCCAACAAATTATGTTTATAGAGTTTCATATCACATGTGAATGAACAATTCTTAAATGTCGTCCATTTCAACAGTCAAATGTTAATTTTGGCCAATAAAAATAAAACAACTATTTACCACTTTTTTATATGGATGAGATGTAAAATTGTTATTGAATGTTTGACCATTGAACTAGATGATGTTTAAGTAGAGTGACCTTTAATGTGAATGGGGTGGAGAACAAAAGTATGTATTCAAGAGCTGCTCACATTTTGAATGTGTATTCTTTAGGCACCGTAGCATTATGCGTTCAAGGACTAATGTAATACATTATAGTTGTTAAATGTTTACTGTTTGGATTTTGGAGTGTAAAGGATGAATTGATCCTCTTCCCCACCCCTAGATTTAGATTGCCTAATTACAAGCATTTGACGAGAGTGGCTTACAAAAGTAGTAGTTATAATCTAGAAAAAGACCACCTTGAAATCATCGAAGCATTAGATCTTCGTGCTTCAATATTATGTTTCAGGGAATTCTTAACCCAAAACACAAGCCAACTTTTGATTCAAATCAAAAGTGGATATATTTGTTCTTTCACTTTCCGGCGACAAAGAGCAAGGCATGGCAATGTAGACATCCACATTTCTTCAACATTTACAAATTTCTTATAAAAATCCTGAGCCTCAATCCAGGTAAATTCTATTCTTCTACTAAAATTTCGTTATCAAATATGTTACCATATCTAAAGCCTATTGCAACTCACACAATGTCTTGAATCATATTTTCTGAAGAAAACATATAAGTTTTTTGATAAGGTTTCTTTTCGTGAGATTCTAATCATTAGGAATTTTATCATCCTGAGCATCCTAAAGATGCATACATATGGTCCAGATAAACATGTATTAAACTTCCAAAATACCATGGCATGCTCTTGTTTCTGAAAGTCTTCAACCCTGCAACTTATGAACTTATAGCATAACATTGTAGTGCATACTCTCGAAGAGAATGAGATGCATGAAGGTTTGACACTAGAATATATTTATGTTTAGTCAGACAATTAATGAGAATAAATTCCTCCTGATCACGACCAAATCGCATGAGATAACATTTAAGGTGATTAAAATAAGTAGCGCTGATGTTAAAGGAAATAAAAGGTGTGCTAGTTTCCTACTAGGTGATTGGGAATAAAAATATTTGTTAAATTAAAATAAAATTACAATTCATTAAAAGCAGCGGGTGTATAGGAAAGGATGTGACTCCTTAAACAAAGCGATATAAAGAGTAGGTCATTCCAGGAGGAGTAGGGAAAAATATTATTTTAATGAAAAGAAATAAAATATTCTTACCAAGGGGCATAGTGAATTTGCAAAGTATGTATTTTTCAATGACGGGGTGAAATGTTTTCCAAGCAATTAACCAAATGGGTAAATATTTTTACCTGAAATATACGAAGTGTATATGAATTCCAATAAAATATTGAAGGAGATAAAGAAAGGTTGTTTATTTTCACCAAAATGTACACTTTTGTCACTCAAAGGTGAAAACGCACACAGAATTGTAATAAGGAAATAAATGAATATTAAAGTATTGAAAATACTTTATTATGAGAAAACCAGAAGCCAGACTAAATATTTAATTATTGCCAAGGGCAATTAATTAAGATAAAATGAAGAGCTGCATCGGAGAAATGTGATGAAGGGTTGCAACCCCAAAATGCAAAGTGTGTATATGCAATCCAGAATGGGGAAAAGGGGGATATTAAAGTATTGAAGAATATTTCGTGACGGCAAAAGATAAATATTAAAAACAATTAATTAATGTTGCAAGTATGAGGTAAACTAGTGTTGTCATTGATGTCAACATACTCATATTGCTTTGACAAGAAGGATTCAATGAGCAGTGTGCTGAGGATATTGAGAAAATTAGCCTCAGTCAGGAACAGTAAAGAACAGTGATGAAAAGAAGGCAAATGTATTGTATAGGATGCGAACCGGAGGATGCGGATTAAAGGATTTGTAGATATGGGTCTTGAGATGCTTCAGTTAAGATTTTAGAGGTCCGCATGAAGATCTGAAGGAGTTGTGGCTGTCGGTGTAGAACCGGTTCCGGCAAGTATTCAGAGGTGACAGAGGATCACAAAAGGTCCGGAGAGGTCCGGAACTGTATAATCCTAATCTGCGGATTGGAAGGAGTCTTTGGGATGTCCTTGTGATGTGCCATCTCAAGTTGTGTATGATTTGGAGGTCCGGAAGTACCTCTTGCATGATGACAGTGGCGACAGATAGTGTTCTTGAAGTTCCGGATAAGGAGGATAAGAGATTTTAGTAAGTAAAGGAAATGCGGACGTACCTGGTCATTCAGGCAGACTTGTGAAGGTTCTTGGATCATGTTGAGGTTGTTTTGTTGGTCCGCATTGATAGTAGAGCCCAGAATTGAAGATATTCTTCTGGATGAAGTTTTTTCTCTGTTTAGCCGACCGGATGAGTTGTTCATCCTGCGAATGTTCTTATGGTGGCCGACCAGATGTGTTATTCATCTTGCGGATATTCTTATGGTTGATTGCCGACTTAGATGATTGTTCCTAAGTCGATGTCTTGTATAAATAAAGGTTTGTGAGTTCATTTTGAAGTGTGACTTGTGCGAAAAATGTGGTGTAGCAAAGAGAAGTGCAGAAAGCAAAGCAGATGTTTCTGAGCTAAATGGAACTGATCCGGACATGGTAAAGATGTCATTCTCTAGTTCAAGACTGTGATTCTTATCACTTTGTAGACAGTGTGTCTCCTTGTAGGCAGTGGGCCTCTTTGTGAGCAGTGTGCTCGGGCAGTGAGCCCTAATTGGCAAGTGCCATTTTGTATTTCCTTATTCTTCTAACAGAGAATAATCTTTGGGTTAATCACCCCGTGGTTTTCTCCCTTAACCGGGTTTCCACGTCAAAAATATTGTGTCATGTGTTTCTTATTTCATGATAATGTTTGTTTGTTTAATTCAATGCTGCTTTGATTAATAAGAAAGATCAAAAGAAGAAACAATTAGGATAGCTGATTCACCCCCCCCCTCTCAGTTATCAACAATTGGTATCAGAGCCAAGTTCCTCTGAAAGAAGCTTAACCGCTTGAGGAGATCTAGGATGTCGTCATACAAAAAGGATAGTCTGAAGTTCGATGGAACCAATTTTACTCTCTGGAAGGGTCGCATGAAATGTCACCTGGAATGTATGGGAAAAGTATACTTGGCCATGGTTTCAAAACCATATGTACCTCCACAAGGTGGTCCGACAACTCTGAATGAAATCACAGAAGCTGAAAACAATCTGTGGACCAAGGAAGCTCTTCTAAGCACATTGAATGACTCAGATCTCTCAAATGTTATTGACCTACCAACTGCATATGAGATCCTGACTAAACTGGAACTTCTGTATGAAGGAGATGAGTTTGTCAAAAGTGCAAGGTTGCAAAGTCTGAAAGGGAAATTCGAAAGATTGAAGATGAGAGATGATGAAAACATCACTACTTTTATGCCAAGAGTGAATGAACTAGTGTGTGGAATTAGAAATGCTGGTGGAACTCTGGATGAAAATGAGATCGTTTGCAAAATCCTTAGATCCCTTCCTGCTGCCTACAAAATCAAGGTTGCTGCAATTGATGAATTCAGAGCCCACACAACCATCACAAGAGAACAACTGGCTGGCAAGCTAGCTGCATTTGAAATGACCGAGTTTGGAGATGATCTTCCTAAGACTGAATCTGCTTTCAAAGCCAGTACCTATGTGAAAGGCAAACAGAGAACTGATCCGGGAGAAAACTCTTCAAGGAAGATGACATGGTATGATCAAGCAAGAAGAGACATGGAAGAAGAAGAAGCAGAAATAGCTCAACTTGAAGCCCTCATTGCAAAAAGACTACCAAGAGGATCCAGTAAGTATGAAGGAAAACTACCCTTTAAGTGCTTCAACTGCAATAAGATTGGTCATTTTGCTTCAAGATGTCCGGAAAGATCTGCAAGGTCTAATACTAATAGACAAAGGTTCCAAAAGAATTGCTATTATGTTCATGAAGAAGATGACAATGAAGGAGTAACAGATGATGAATCAGAACTAGGAAGCAAATCTGGAAATGAGTGGGTGTTTATTGCCATCAAGGAAGAAGATTCAATACTCTCTGAATCTGTCAATCACAAAGTTGTTGAAAAAGCTTTGGCTGCTCAAGTGGAAGAAAAGGATGATTGGGTTATTGACAGTGGATGTTCTCACCATATGACTGGTGACAAGAATAAGTTCTTGAATTTGGAAAGGTATGAAGGAGGAATGGTAAAGTTTGGTGACAATTCTGCTGGTAGAATCAGAGGCAGGGGAACTATTTCCTTTGATGGAAAGAGCAAAACAGGTAATGTACTATATGTTGAAGGATTGAAGCACAATCTTCTCAATGTTGGTCAGTTAGTAGACAAAGGCTATGATCTTCGGTTTAAGAATGGAAAATGCAGAATCTTTACAAGCTCCAGAACTGAAATTGCATCCGGTACTCAGACAAAAGGTAATATCTTTCATCTGGTTGGTTCAAATAAAAGTTGTTTGTTTGTTCAAATTGATCAGAGTTGGTTATGGCATAGAAGAATGTGTCATGTAAATTTTGATAACATCATCAAGATAAGCAATACTCAGGCTGTAAGAGATCTTCCAAAATTGATGAAACCTACAAATAGTTTGTGCAAAGAATGTCAGCTAGGTAAACAAAGCAGAGTCTCTTTCAAAAGCAAAGATCAGTCTTCTACCAGATTGTTGGAATTAGTACATACTAATCTCTGTGGTCCGACAAGAATCAAGAGTCTGCAAGGTGATAGATATTTCATGTTGTTAATTGATGATCATTCTCGGATGATGTGGGTTACCTTTCTAAAAGAAAAATCAGAAGTGTTTGAGAAGTTCAAAATATTCAAAGCTTTGGTAGAGAATCAAACCGGATTGAAACTAAAGTGTCTAAGGTCTGATAGAGGTGGTGAATTTACATCTGGAGAGTTCATTGACTATTGTGAGAAGCAGGGTATAAGGAGACAATTGTCTGCTCCTAGGACTCCACAGCAGAATGGAGTAGTTGAAAGAAAGAACCGGACCATCCAAGAAGCTGCCAGGACAATGATGTTGGAAGCAAATGTTCCTCAGATGTTCTGGAAAGAAGCTATCAGCACTGCAGTCTACACTCTAAATCGAGTTCAAATCAGAAACAATACCGGTAAGACCCCCTACGAACTCTGGTTTGGCATCACTCCCACTATGAAATATTTCAGAGTATTTGGTAGCAAGTGTTATATCAAAAGAGATGAAGATCTAGGAAAGTTTGATGCTAGAAGTGATGAAAGAATTTTCTTGGGCTACTCCACTCAAAGCAAAGCATACCGGTGTTACAATAAGAGACTGAGGAAGATGATAGAAAGCACTAATGTGAAAGTTGATGAAGGAATTGAGAAGCCCTCAAGATTTTATGAATCTGATGAAGATGACCAAGACAGTGTTCAAGGAACTCAATCCTCTCCGGTAAGACAGAGTCAGCCTGATCCGATAAATCAGGAAGAAGAGATAGGTTTGAATGAGCCTGATCAAGAAGCAGCAGTGCAGGATACTCCCAAAATTCCAAGGTATGTGACACTAAACCACTCTGAAGATCAGATCATAGGTGACAGAAGCAAAGGTGTGCAAACTAGAAGGAATGTTGCTCAAAATCAGGATGAATGTTGTCTGATTTCAAAGATTGAACCTAAAACAGTAAATGAAGCCTGCAATGATGAAAACTGGACTAAAGCAATGAAAGATGAATTAATGCAAATTGAGAAAAATCATACTTGGGATCTTGTTCCCAGACCTAGAGACAGGAATGTGATTGGAACCAAATGGGTCTTCTGAAACAAATTAAATGAAGCTGGTAAAGTAATCAGAAACAAAGCTAGGTTGGTCTGCAAAGGCTACTCCCAAATAGAAGGAATTGATTATGAAGAGACCTTTGCTCCTGTGGCAAGAATTGAAGCAGTCAGATTATTTCTTGCATTTGCTCCTTCAAAGACTTCAAGGTATATCAGATGGATGTCAAGTCTGCCTTCCTAAATGGTGATCTGGAAGAAGAAGTTTACATTGAACAACCAGATGGATTTCAATTATCTGACAATGATGATATGGTCTGTAAGTTAAAGAAAGCATTGCATGGATTAAAACAAGCTCCAAGAGCATGGTATGAAAGGTTGGATAAGCATCTTGTGCAGATTGGATTCAGCAAAGGTACTGCTGACAGTAACTTATATTTCAAAATTGATCATGAAAACATTTTGATTGTTAAAGTGTTTGTAGATGATATCATTTTTGGAGGAAGAGATAGTATGTGCAAAACTTTTGCAAATCAGATGAAATGTGAGTTTGAAATGTCTATGCTTGGTGAAATGAATTTCTTCTTGGGTCTGCAAATTACTCAAACAAAGAAAGGAATCTTCATTTCTCAGACCAAATATGTGAAAGAATTGTTAAGGAAATTTGGTATGGAAGATTCAAAACCAATGAACACTCCCATGGCAACTGGATGTAAGTTGAGCAAAGATGATGACTCTCCAAAGGCAGATCAGACAATGTATAGATCAATGATTGGTGGATTGTTGTATCTCACTCAGACCAGACCAGATATAATGCAGGCTGTTGGTCTTGTGGCAAGATTCCAGGCTGATCCTAGAGAATCTCATGTTATGGCAATCAAAAGAATTTTTAGGTACTTGAAAGGAACAGTTGAGTATGGTCTATGGTACCCTAGAGATCTGGATTTCTCTCTTCATGCTTACACAGATGCAGATTGGGCAGGAGATGTAGATGATCAAAAGAGCACCAGTGGTGGAGCATTCTTTTTGGGGAAGAGATTGGTTTCTTGGCTAAGCAAGAAACAAGATGCAATATCTCTGTCTACAACTGAAGAAGAATACATTGCAGCAACAAGTAGTTGCACTCAAATCCTATGGATGAAGCAGATGCTAAGAGATATTAAAATTGAATATGCGGAGCCTATCACAATTTTCTGTGATAATTCAAGTGCAATTAATATTTCCAAGAATCCGATATTACACTCTAAGACTAAGCACATATCTATCAAGTTTCATTTCTTGAGAGAACAAGTGAACAAGGAAGAAGTCAGGTTGGAGTATGTTCCCTCCAAGGATCAGATTGCAGATATCTTTACTAAACCTCTTCCCAAGGACTCTTTTGAATATCTTCAGGAGAAGATAGGGGTCATGGCCCCTCCAGTGATGAACTAGGATGCACTGATGTGCATCAGTCCGGTGGATATCACAGTCATATCTTGTGATCTGGATTGATGATGGGGAGCTGCTACTAAGGGGGAGCAGCTGTAATGATTCTGATGTGTCAAAATTGCAAGTATGAGCCCTTTGCCATTGATGTCAAAGGGGGAGAGAAGACATGTGAAAAACAAGTAGCTGATGATCAAAAGGGGAGCAGCAAATGAGGAGAAGACATGTTGCTGATAGGGGGAGAAGTGACAGAAAGGAGAAGTTTCTTGTCTTGATGGTTTTTCACATCATATGTTGCCATCAATGACAAAGGGGGAGATTGTTGCAAGTATGAGGTAAACTAGTGTTGTCAATGATGTCAACATACTCATATTGCTTTGACAAGAAGGATTCAATGAGCAGTGTGCTGAGGATATTGAGAAAATTAGCCTCAGTCAGGAACAGTAAAGAATAGTGATGAAAAGAAGGCAAATGTACTGTATAGGATGCGAACCGGAGGATGCGGATTAAAGGGTTTGTAGATATGGGTCTTGAGATGCTTCAGTTAAGATTTCAGAGGTCTGCATGAAGATCTGAAGGAGTTGTGGCTGTCAGTGTAGAACCGGTTCCGGCAAGTATTCAGAGGTGACAGAGGATCACAAAAGGTCTGGAGAGGTCCGGAACTATATAATCCTAATCTGCGGATTGGAAGGAGTCTTTGGGATGTCCTTGTGATGTGCCATCTCGAGTTGTGTATGATTTGGAGGTCCGGAAGTACCTCTTGCATTATGACAGTGGCGACAAACAGTGTTCTTGAAGTTCCGGATAAGGAGGATAAGAGATTTCAGTAAGTAAAGGAAATGCGGACGTACCTGGTCATTCAGGCAGACTTGTGAAGGTTCTTGGATCATGTTGAGGTTGTTTTGTTGGTCTGCATTGACAGTAGAGCCCAGAATTGAAGATATTCTTCCGGATGAAGTTTTTGCTCTGTTTAGCCGACCGGATGAGTTGTTCATCCTGCGAATGTTCTTATGGTGGCCGACCGGATGTGTTATTCATCTTGCAGATATTCTTATGGTTGATTGCCGACTTAGATGATTGTTCCTAAGTCAATGTCTTGTATAAATAAAGGTTTGTGAGTTCATTTTGAAGTGTGACTTGTGTGAAAAAGGTGGTGTAGCAAAGAGAAGTGCAGAAAGTAAAGCAGATGTTTCTGAGCTAAATGGAACTGATCCGGACATGGTAAAGATGTCATTCTCCAGTTCAAGACTGTGATTCTTATCACTTTGTAGACAGTGTGTCTCCTTGTAGGCAGTGGGCCTCTTTGTGAGCAGTGTGCTTGGGTAGTGAGCCCTAATTGGCAAGTGCCATTTTGTATTTCCTTATTCTTCTAACAGAGAATAATCTTTGGGTTAATCACCCTGTGGTTTTCTCCCTTAACCGGGTTTCCACGTCAAAAATACTGTGTCATGTGTTTCTTATTTCATGATAATGTTTGTTTGTTTAATTCAATGCTGCTTTGATTAATAAGAAAGATCAAAAGAAGAAACAATTAGGATAACTGATTCACCCCCCCTCTCAGTTATCAGTTATATATTTTTCAATGACGGGGTGAAATGTTTTCCAAGCAATTAACCAAATGGGTAAATATTTTTACCTAAAATATATGAAGTGTATATGAATTCCAATAAAATATTGAAGGAGATAAAGAAAGGTTGTTTATTTTCACCAAAATGTACACTTTTGTCACTCAAAGGTGAAAACGCACACAGAATTGCAATAAGGAAATAAATGAATATTAAAGTATTGAAAATACTTTATTATGAGAAAACCAGAAGCCGGACTAAATATTTAATTATTGCCAAGGGCAATTAATTAAGATAAAATGAAGAGCTGCATCGGAGAAATGTGATGAAGGGTTGCAACCCCAAAATGCAAAGTCTGTATATGCAATCCAGAATGGGGAAAAGGGGGATATTAAAGTATTGAAGAATATTTCGTGACGGCAAAAGATAAATATTAAAAACAATTAATTAAACCTAAGGTCATGCTTAAGAATTTGTTAAACTATTTCAGCCCTAAAAGAAATATCAAAGCAAATTAATTAAGATAAAATGAAATGTTGTCACGAGGATAAAACCCTAAATACATGAGCGAATATACAATGAAAGTAAGGAAACTATACCGCACGCCACATGTCTTAAGGTTCACCCCAATGCAAATTATATGTTTATATATTGTTTATCTAATGAATAATTTGTTTTCTATGCAGGATTTTTGATTACGTTGAAGCGGTTCTCAATTAATGATTAAATGAAGCGGCTCGGGAAGATTAAAGATTAATTTTCAGCCTGAGATGATCATTAAATGTTTCAAACCAATTTATTTAATTTATGTGATGAATAAGGTCGGTTCTTATGGTTGGTTCAACCAATTATTAACCGTCACCAAAATGAATGTAACGGGTCTGAGGCTTGTTGCATCTCTTTAAATAGAGATCCCAGGACTTGGAATAGGAAGTTAGAATTAGGTTAGAAATAGGGATTTTCACAAAAAGACAATTGAAATATTTTAGGATTAAATTAGGTTAGGTTTTATTCAATCTGATGCAAATTTGATCCTTCTGTGCAATTTCATTCTGAAAAAGACAATGGTGCGTGATACATTCTGAGGCAGTAGTGGGGGATTCAAATTTGAAATACACTATGACGATATCGTCTGTTTGTTGTTTTTAATTCAATCGATTTAATTATCTCCATGTCATTCATTTTCTGATTATTCAATTTGAATGTGTTAAGGATACGTTCAAATTGTCTGATTACAGTTGCTAATTCAGTATATTTGATTTGATTGGTTTCTCAAGTAGAATTAAATCCTTTCTCATCAATTATAGTAATCTTAGAATGTTGAATGGATTATTAAGTACGATTAATTGATTAGGGTTATTAATTTGTCTCTAGAGTTGATCTAATTTGTTAATTTGCAAATTTAAATTGGTTCTTTTCAGAAAGATTAAAATCCTTTTTAATATTTTGCATTTAATTCAATTATGTCCTTTGGATTATTAAGAATAAGTTAATAATTTCTTCCTTGCACGTTTGTACAAGTTACAAACTATTGTATGTGCCAATCAGATTGAATTATTACCTAATATAAGTATTTGTTTCTGACATCCTGACTCCGTTGCCCAAACAGACAAAGCACCAATCAAATTATTAATTTATTTTATGTTTAAAATCATTTGTAGATTCATTTCATGTTATTTGTTATTTATTTTTGTTAGAGTTTAGGTTAATTCATTTGTTTTCCTTAGAAATAGTTTACAGTATTTCATCTGATTTACAAGTATGCCATTGTAATTGGATAAACTAGCAGCAAACCAACATAGATTTGATCATACAACCTGCTTTGATAATCAAAGGTTTACCTGCCTAGGTTGTAGCAGGACCTAAAGCGCAGGGAGAAGCTGATCGTTAAGGTCAAACTCTAGTCATTGGCTCAAAAATGTTGTAGATTTGACCATAGGGCTTGGCATCCCCTTAGAATCCACAACCTGCATTTTTGAGAACCAACAGGCGGAAAGAAGGTAATCAATGGCTAAGATTTGAAGTCATTTCAAATTCCAATAGTCTCTTCATGGCAGGTAAACTTGGTGTGCAATTTCATATATGTGGTTGCTAACTGCTTTGCAACAACTTTCTCACTGAACTAGGATGGCTAGGGAATTTTATTAAAGATTTTCAAAGATGTTTTGAAGGGGTTGGATTGGTGTTTTGTGTTCTACTAAGACATACCTACAAATACATGTGAATATTGTGAAGTTTGGTGATGAAAATCTATGCATTTTGAAGACTATATTCTATCGATTAAACAGAGATTTTAGAAACAAGAATTAGAAATTTATTAAATACAAAGATTCGATAAGAGTAATAGTGAAGTGAAGGTTCTTGCAATAGAGAAAGTGGTGATATTGCAGAAGTATAAAGGGCACATAACAGTGTATGTATGTGTGAGGGTATCAAGTGTATGAGACAAAGATTGCAAAGACCTAGTTTTGATCCTGGAGGTAAATGAATCATTATATGTCACTTTGTTATTACAAGCTTGATGGTTTATTATTCATAGTTTGTTGTTGAAGTTTTAGTATGGTGTGAACATAATTTGAGTTGAGTTGTGCATGTAGATATTGATATAGAAACAGGAGATGCATTGTAGAGAATCAAGGTAACCCCCTTAATTAAGTTTGCTTTCTCATATTTATGGTTTGTCAGTGAGACACCATTATGCTAGTGAGGTACATGTTTGTTAGTGAGACACCAATTTTCCAGTGAGGCTGTGTCAGTGAGACGCTAATTGTACCTAGTGAAGGTTTTTGATATTTGCCAGTGAGGCATAATAAAGTGTAAATATTCAAATTGGTTTTTTATCCCTTTTTAAGGGTTTTCCACTCATAAATCATGTGTTATGGTCCTTGTTGATTTCCTCTATGTTTGTGTCCTAATGTCTTACTTTTAGTCAAGATTTTGAACATCATTCTTATCATTATACTTGTATATGTGTTTGATGAATTGAAGTCTCTCCCATTCTCTATTAGTGGATTAAAAGGTACAAAAAGTTTTAAACTTTATAGACCATTGATTCACCCCCCATCTCAGTGGTTCTATACTCCAACATAGAGAGACATAAGAACACTCTTTCATACAACAGATGTTTTCCCAAAACAAAGGTTGGAGAGAAGTTTACTTCTTTTATTGATAAGTTCTTCATTTGCACTTTCAACAAAAAGTTTAAAATATGCTTCACAAAATTTACAGAGCTTCACTTAAAAAATGAAAAGGTTTTTATTACAAAATAGCTCCCTCATATTTATAGAGGAGAGTTGAGTGCTAATCTAGAAAAGGTAAAACTAATTTAACTCATTCAACATAGAAGTCCAAATTGATTTAGGACATTCTCTATTTTTACATGTAATTACATATTCAAAAATTACATGTAAATATGTCCAGAACTAATAACATAAAGCATGAAAACATTAAAAAATAAACTAAGGCATGATCAATTTTCTCCACCATCTTTCTCCATGAACTCTTCATACTTCTTCATCACTGCTTGCAAATAAATATTTTTTAGTAAACCCAACCCAGCTGCCATACCTTTTGGATATCTTTTGTCCTTTAGGAGCCTCAATAGACCAAGCAAAAGCCTAAAACTTGAAACATTTTCAGACCTCAAATCTTCTATATCCATCAGAGTTTCTATGAGATTGACAAAATTTATCTTCATCTCTATTGTGCCCTCATAAAGAAGTCCTACCATGAGGGAGATTTTAGCACATTCTGTGAGACTAATTTTTCTCTCAGAATTCAATAGAAGATTCACAAGAATACTAATTTTTCGATATTGCTATATCTTACATATCTTGTGGGCTAACACCCACAGTGGTTTTTTCCCTTATAGGGTTTTCCACAAAACATCTAGTGTCTCATGTGGTGATTATGTTATTATGTTGAGCTTCGTGTTTCATACATTCATTGTTAAATCTAAACAACAGTAAATAAGTGTTTGAAGAGTTTATGTTCATAATTGTTCAAAGTTTTAGGGACAACTAATTCACCCCCCCATCTTAGTTGTTCAGTGCATTTCAACAATTGGTATCAGAGTCGGTTCCTTGGAAGAAAGCCTAACAGTTTGAGGAAGATCCAAGATGTCTTTTAAAAAGGAATCTCCATAGTTTGATGGGATAAATTATTCTCTTTGGAAGGTACAAATGAAAAGCCATCTCCTTTGTCTTGGTTATAGAGTGTGGAAAGCTATAGAATCGAAATATACCATGCCTTAAAATGGTTTGACAACTAAAGATGAAATCAAAGAATATGAGTTGAATATAAAAGTGAGAGATGCTTTATTAAGTGCTTTAACTGACACTGAGTTGATAAAGGTCATGGATCTAGAATCTATAAATGAGGTTTGGGAAAAGTTGAAGAAACTATATGAAGGAGATGATTCTATAAAAGAAGCCAAACTACAGGGCCTAAAAGCAAAATATGAGAGTTTAAAGATGAATTAAGATGAAAACATTATAGCTTTCATGTAAAGGGTTGATGAACTTGTCAATGGAATAAAAGGAATGGGAGAAACCATTGGTGATAATGAAGTTGTGATGAAAATTCTTAGATCACTACCAAAGTCATATAGTCACAAGGTAGCTGCAATTGAAGAAGTAATGACTGTGAAAACTATTGACAAAGACCAATTACTTGGAAATCTTACAACCTTTGAGATGAGAGAATTTGGTGATGCTCTACCGAAAGTTGAGATTGTTTTTAAAGCTAGTACTTCAAAAAAGATCTCTAGAGCTAAGAAATATAAGGTGTAACCTGATGATGACTTTGATGAGATTGAAGCTAACTTTATTGATAGATTGCAAAGAGGTTCCAATAAGTTCAAAGGCAAATTACCTTTCAAATATTTTTCATGTGGTAAAGTAGGTCATTATGCTTCCAAATGTCCTAAAAGAATTGAAAGGAATGAAAAAAGATTTGAGAACAGGCCTAGAGCTCCAAAGAAATGCTACTATGTTAGAGATTTTGATGATGAAGGTGTAACTGGTGATGAATCTATTGATGCTAGTACTAGTGCAAATGAATGCCTATTTATTGCTATTAAAGAAGAACCTGTGTCTACTAATCCTTCTACCTGTGTGAAGGAAGAAAAACCAATGGAAGAAAGTGCCTTGGTTGTTTAGGTTGAGAAAGATAAGGATGAATGGATTATTGACAATGGATGCTCATATGATATGACCGGTGACAAAAGTAAGTTTGTAAGTTTGGAAAAGTATGATGGAGGACTGGTTAGGTTTGGAGACAATGTAGCTAGTAAAATTTGTGGAAAAGGATCTATCTCATTTGATGGAAAGCATAATACTGATAATGTCATATATGTGAAGGGTTTGAAGCATAATATTTTGAGTGTTGGTCAGATGTGTGACAAAGGTTATGATATGAGATTCAAGGACAATAGGTGTAAGATCATGGAAAGCTCTGAAACTGTGTTTTCTATGAGTAAGAAGACCAGAGGTAACATCTATCAATTAAGAGGAACTAATGATTACTATTTATTAGCCCAAGCATATAAGAGTTGGTTGTGGCATAGAAGGATGTGTCATATAAACTTTGATAATCTAGTAAAGATAAGTTCAGATTAGTCTGTGAGAGATCTACCAAAACTTGTGAAACCTACCAATACCATTTGTAAGGAATGTCAGTTGGGGAAGCATACAAGAACAAGTTTCAAGAGAAAAGAGGAATTTTATTCTGGTTTGTTGGATCTAGTACATATATATCTATGTGGTCCTACAAGGTGACAGGTACTTCATATTGCTTATGGATGATTATTCTAGAATGACTTGGGTTACTTTTCTAAGAGACAAATCTAAAGCCCTAGAGAAGTTCAAATCCTTCAAGGAAATGGTTGAGAATGAAATAGAGTTGAAAATCAAATGCTTGAGGTCTGATAGAGGAGGTGAGTTCACATCAAATGAATTCAACATTTTCTGTGAAGAGCAAGGAATAAAGAGACAGTTGTCTGCACCTAGGACTCCTCAACAGAATGGAGTTGTGGAAAGAAAGAACACAATAGTTCAAGAGGCTTCTAGAACAATGATGAAGAAAGGAGGTCTTCTAGAAGTTTTTGGGAAAGAAGCTATACATACTGTTGTCTACATTCAAAATAGAGTTCAAGTGAAAGGTAATGGTACTAAAACTCCCTATGAATTGCGGTATGGAAGAATTCCTACAGTAAAATATTTCAAATTATTTGGAAGCAAATGTTATATCAGAAGAGATGAAGATCTAGGGAAATTTGATGCAAGATGTGATGAAGGAATCTTCCTTGGATACTCTACCAAGAATAAGGCCTACCGGTACTACAACAAAAGGCTGAAAAAAATTGTTGAGAGTGCAAATGTGAAGGTGGATGAAGATAATGGAAGAACATCAAATCAGAGTGGCTATGAATCAGATGAACCTACTGCTATAACATATGAAGAAAAAGTTGAACAAGAAGATAGTCAAGATGAAGAAGAAAAGGCTCTGGAAAGTGCTACTAAGACCCCCAGGTATATAAGAATCAATCACTCTGAAGATCAAATTATTGGAGACAAAAATAAATGAGTACTAATAAGGAAAAGAGCTATAGAAGAACAAGTGAATTACTATTTGCTATCTACAGTTAAACTAAAAACTATGAATGAAGCCTGAAATAATAAAAATTGGGTAAAGGAAATGAAGTAAGATCTAATACAGATAGAGAAGAATGAAACTTGGGAAATAGTTCCTAGACCTACTGACAAAAATTTTATTGGAACCAAATGGGTTTTTAGGAATAAGATGAATGAAAATGGAGAAGTTTAAGGAATAAAGAAAGGCTTCCGTGCAAAGGATATTCTCAAATTGAAGGAATAGAATTTGAAGAGACTTTTTCTCTAGTAGCTCAAATTGAAGCAATCAGAATATTTTTGGCATTTGAACCTCATAAAGATTTCAAAGTGTATCAGATGGATGTGAAGTCTGCATTTCTGAATGGTGAATTAGAAGAGGAAGTCTACATTGGGCAACCGAAAGGATTCCAACTATCAGAGCAAAGTGATATGGTATGCAGGTTGAAGAAAGCATTGTATGAACTCAAGCAAGGTCCTAGAGCCTGGTATGTAAGATTGGATAAGTACTTATTACAGTTAAGGTTCAATAGAGGTACTGCTAATAGTAATCTCTATTTCAAGATTAATGGTGATCAAATTTTGTTTGTTGAAGTCTTTATTGATGATATCATCTTTGGAGGCAATGAAGGTATGTGTATGAAATTTACTGATGAAATGTAAAAATTGTTTGAGATATCTATGTTTGGTGAGATGAATTTCTTTCAAGGTCTGCAAATCAATCAATCAGATAAATGAATCTTCATATCTTAGACTAAGTATGTGAAAGAATTGTTGAAGAAGTTTGGGATGGAAAACTCTAAACCAGTATGAACTCCCATGGTGACTGGATGCAAGTTGACCAAAATAGATGAATCACCTAAGACTGATTAGAAAAAAAGTACAAATCCATGATTGGAGGATTGCTTTATCTAACTCAAATAAGACCTGATATTATGCATGTAGTTTGTCTTGTTGCAAGGTTTTGCAGATCTAAGAGAATCACATGTGATGGTAGTAAAGAGAATCTTGAGGTATTTAAAAGGCACACCAGATCATGGCTTATGGTATCCAAAGGATAATGATTTCACTCTCAATGCTTATACAAATGTTGATGATAGGAAGAGTACAATTGGAGGCACTTTCTTTTTGGGTAATAGGTTGGTTTCATGGCTGAGCAAGAAACAAAATTCAATCTCCTTGTCAACTGTAGAAGCAGAGTACATTGCAGCAACATGTTGTACTCAAATGTTATGGATGAAGCAGACTTTGAGGGACATAAGAGTTGTGTGTGAAAATCCATTTGCAATCTTCTGTGACAATACAAGTGCTATAAATATTTTAATGAATCTAATGATGCACTCAAGAATAAAGCATATATCTATAAGGTATCACTTTTTGAGAGAAAAAGTGATAGAGAATGAAGTAAAGTTGGAATAAGTGTCCATAAAGGATCATATTGTAGATATCTTCACCAAGCCTCTACCTAAGGATACTTTTGAGTATCTCAGAGAAAAGTTAGGGGTCATTGCTCCTCCTGCCATAAACTAAGATGCATGAGAATGCATTAGTCCAATGGTGCTAAATGTCTCATTCTTTGATCTAGATTGATGTTTTAAGTGCTGTACCTCTCAGGGGGAGTAGCTAGATGTTACTGTTGACCTATTTTCCTCTGTCCAGAGTTAAATAGTTCACCTTGTATATTCCTTAAATATCCTTTAGAAAATGACCCTACAAAGGCTTAAATCCTTCAAATACTCATGCTTTGCCTTGCCAAAAGTCCCAAAATCTTGTTTGGAGAATCCTTACAGAAAACCTAGAAAAACCCAAAAATCTTTTGTCTTCAAGTGCTTTCCATCACAGATAATTCTCAGTTTTATACTTAGTCATTTTTATATGCATATGCAATTGTATGTTCACGTTGTATGTTCACATATACAAGGGAATATAGAATGGTATATACAAAGGGAAGATGCAAGGCAAATGATAAAAAGGAAAGATGCAAAGTCAATATGCAAAGGTCAAGATACAAAGGTGAATGTATATCGAGTGATTGTATCTCATATACAATCGCATATACAAAGCAGCAAATAAAGGAGATACAAAGGGTGGAGTCCACCAATTGCATGTATATGCATTTCTGAGATACAACCCCAGACCTGAAAAGATATTGCATTTTGGTTTATACAGGCAAAAGTGATTGTACACATTCTTTGTATGTATGTTCGCATTGTATGTTTGCACATACAAGGGTCATACACAAAACGATATACAAAGGTCACATGTATATGCCGAGATGAAATGTTTGCATGCAAGTAATTGTGTGCAATTTTGTTTGTATATTTTGTATTGCATATGCGATATACAAAGGTTAGGTACAAAGGCAATATACAAGGTGGACCTGACTGGGAAATAAAAATTGGCAAACTCAACAGTGGGGTCCGTAGTTTGTATGTTGAAGTGCATTGTATATGCTGATATGCAAAGAAGAAAAGATACAAAGGCTGGAACTATTCTAAATTTCCAATATAGTTGATAACCTCCTGAGTTCCGCATTGTATGTATATGCAATTGTATCTCATATACAACCAATATACAAAGGGTCGCATACAATGGATTTCGGCGAGACTAAGTGCATCGGCGGCTCAGTCTGTTGTCTTTCTGACAGCCAATAAAGCATGTAAATGTTCAGCAATGGGTCTCAAGCTCAACTCAGCGACCAATGGAGTGATGACACATGGCAAGGGCAGAAGATGCAAAAGGTGTTTCAAAAGGTAAAGACCCATGATTGTATGTTAGCAGATGCAAGGCGATTTGAATATGCAAAAGGAGGGAAGTTGCATAAATACATAAAGTAAATCCGGCAATCAAAGTGCAGTTGCAATTATACATATAATTGCAAGATACAAGCATATACAAAGGTAGATGCAAAGCGATAAATAGATACAAGACATAGTTGACCATAACTTTGACCGCCCATATCTCCCTCATCTTGGCGAATTTCAACATGCTTCAAAAGGCAAATATGCTTGTTTTTGCCTCCTCTTTCATTTGGCGAGCTTTATGGAGGATATTGTTGCAAGTATGGGCCTAACTAGTGTTGTCATTGATGTCAACATACTCCTGTTACATTAATGATAAGGTTGGATGAGTTGTGTGCTGAGGATATTGAGAAAATCAGTCTTAATCAGGAATAGTGAAAAATAGTGATGGCATAAGGTAAAAGTCCAAGATAGGATGAGGATCAGAGGATGCAGATTAAAGGGTTTGTAGATATGTGTCTTATGTTTTTCTAGTAGAGATTTCAGAGGTCCGCATGAATATTTGAATAAGTTATGGCAGTTCAAGTGGAACTGGTTCTGGCAAATGTTCAGTGATGACAGAGTGATACAGATAGGTCCGGTGAGATCCGGCAATGCATTCTCTGGTTCTGTAGAATTAAGGAAGTGTTTGGGAAGTCTGTGTGGTGTGGGAAATTAATTGGTTCATGGTCTAAAGGTCTGGAAGTATCTATTCCTTTGTGACAGTAATGGCAGACTGTGTTCTTGAGGTTTCGGATGAAGGAGAGAAGAGTTTCAGTAAGTAGAGGAAGTACGGATGTTCTTGGTGTTTCAGGAAAGCTTGTGGAGGTCTTTGGATCCTGCTCAGTTTGTGTTTATGGTCTGCATTAGAATTGGAGTCCCAAAAATGAAGAATAACTTTCAGATGATGATGTTCTTTCTGTGACTGGCCAACCGGATGAATTATACATCTTACGGATGTTCTTGTGGATGTGTACTGACTTAGATGTTTGTTCCTAAGTTGATGTCATGTATAAATAAGGGATTGCAAAGTCATTTTAATGTATGAGATGTGGAGATGAGTGTGTGGTAGCACAAAGAAGAGCGAAAGGCAGAGCAGAAGGTTTGGGCTTAAATGGAACTGACTCAAGCATGGTGAAGATGTTATTTTCTAGTTTAAGTATGTGATACTTATTCTTTTGTAGATAGTGTGTCTCTTGTAGGCAGTGAGCCTCTTGTGAGCAGTGTGCTCAGGCAGTGAGCCCTAATTTGCATGTGTCATTTTGTTCTTTCTATTCTTCTAACAGAGAATACAATCTTGGGTTAATCACCCATCATTTTTCCCTTAACTGGGTTTTCCACGTCAAAATCTTGGTGTCTCTTGTGTTGATGTGTTTCTGCTCTTGATTAATTTCATTAAGTTTCATGTTTTGATTTATTATTACTGCCAAGTGAATATAAGTGTTGAAAGTAAAGAAAGTTTTAGACAACTGATTCACCCCCCCTCTTAGTTATCTACTCTAAATCTAACAATTGGTATCAGAGCCAAGTTCCTCTAAAATGAGCTTAACCGCTTGAGGAGATCCAGGATGTCATCCTACAAGAAGGATAGTCCAAAGTTTGATGGAACTAACTTTACTCTTTGGAAAGGTTGCATGAAATGTCACTTGCAGTGTATGGGATTTGCATACTGATCTATGGTTACAAAAGCTTATGTACCTCCACAGGGTGGTCTAACAACCTTAAATGAAATCACAGATGCTAAAAACAATCTGCAGACCAAAAAGGCTCTTTTAAGCACTTTATCTGACTTAGAACTCTCAAATGTTATTGATCTACCAACTATCTTTGAGATCTAGAATAAACTGGAACTTTTGCATGAAGGAGACCAGTTTGTTAAATGTGCAAGGTTACAGAGTCTAAAAGGAAAATTTGAAAAATTGAAGATGAGAGATGATGAAAATATTACTTCTTTTATGCCAAGAGTGAATGACCTGGTTTGTGGAATTAGAAATGCAGGTGGAATCCTAAGTGAAGATTAGATCATTAGCAAAGTTCTCAGATCCCTTCCTGATTCTTACAAAATCAAGGCTTTTGCAATTGAAGAATTCAGAGCTCATACAACAGTCACAAGGGACCAATTGGTTGGTAAGTTGGCTACTTTTGAAATGGCTAAGTTTGGAGATGATCCTCCAAAGACTGAATCTACATTCAAAGCCAGTGCCTTTGTAAAAGGGAAACAAAGGTTTGATCCGGGGGAAAATTCTTCAAGGAACCCATCATGGTATGAAAAAGCAAGAAAAGACTTGGATGAAGAAGAAGCTAAAACTGCTCATCTTGAAGCCCTTATTGCAAAGAGCCTGCCAAGAGGATCTGGTAAGTATGAAGGAAAATTACCCTTCAAGTGTTTTAACTGCAATAAAATTGGTCATTTTGCCTCAAGATGTCCGGAAAGATTTTCAAGACCAAATCCTAATAGATCAAGGTTTCAAAAGAATTGTTACTATGTTCATGAAGAAGATGATAATGAAGGAGTAACAGATGATGAATTAGAGATAGGAAACAAATCTGGTAATGAATGGTGTTTATTGCCATCAAAGAAGAGGAACCAATACCCTCCGTATCTGTCAATCTTAAAGTTGAAGAAAGAGCTCTGGCTGCCCAAGTTGAAACAAAGGATGATTGGGTCATTGACAGTGGATGCTCTCACCATATGACTGGTGACAAGAATAAGTTCTTAAGTTTGGAAAAATATGAAGGAGGAATTGTAAAGTTTGGAGATAATTCTACTGGCAGGATCAGAGGTAGAGGAACTATTTCTCTTGATGGAAATAACAAAACTGGTAATGTACTGTATGTTGAAGGATTAAAGCACAATCTTCTCAGTGTTGGACAACTAGTGGACAAAGGCTATGATCTTAGATTCAGAAATAGAAAATGCAAAATCTTTGAAAGCTCCAGAACATAGATTGCATTTGGTAGTTGTTGTGTGGTTACACAACACGCCCCATTTTGACATGGCAAAACAGGGACCCAACTTTTGTTCTGGTTTGTGTTGTCTGCTTTCTGGCGGTTTGGTAAAAATAAGTCAGGTGCATCATCATCATGAAGGTCAGGATGAGGTAGGTCATCATCATGAGGTTAGTTTGTCAAAGTTCATATTTTGTTTCTATGACTTCATGGTTAGAAAGAGCTTGAAATTCCATGCAGGTTTGCCTTTTACATCACTTGAAAATTCGTCCATATGAGGGAGTTGTGAGCAGTCAAAGTTTTGGTCAAACCTGATAAATGCTGTATGATGAACGTCATCATCATGATATTTGAAAAGCCCCCGATAATATCCTGAGGGCGAAATATCCGGACGTCAAGTTTAAGTCGTAGTAATCTTTTCCCGTCGAGTGGTCTTTTGTCGCCAAAGGTCATCATCATGATCTTACTCTATTATCTGATAAAAATCATGCAGTCCCGAAACATCCGGACGTCAATCTTAAGTGCTAGTGTGTTTTACCCGTCGAGTAACCTTGGAAACATTGCGAGCATCATGATATTCCAACATCACCCGATATTAGAATATCATGCTGATATTATAATATCACCCTACTTAAGAAATCTGCCATCTGCATAATTTACGCGCGCACGACAGTCTTGGTGATCAACATCATCATGATCTTTCATGACAGGATCACATTTCGTAGTATCCTCCCGATCTCCTTTTGCATGATCATGATGATCACCTTATCTTTCGAAGCGGAGGGTGATATTTCATTCATGCCTTGTTGAACAAGATCATCATGATCTTGTTCGTCTCTCCCGACAGTTCGTAATATCCTCCTGCCGAGAAGTATAAACTTTTGCAAATTTGATGATGACGATGACGTCACCATCACCTTTCTCCTCTGGCAGGATATTTTCCAAGGCATGATCTTGTTTCCCGAATATGATGATGACGATGACATCATGTTCGAAGATTAACACAAGGCCGCGGATATCCTGATGACGTCATCAGGACCTTCAGCAGGATCATTTTTTTTAATCACCTAGTGTGGATATGATGATGATGATGTTCATCATCCTGATCTTTTGAGAGGATCACCTTCTCCGAAAAAGGGTCATATTGCATTCATCCACACGATCATCTTCCTTGGGGGGAACCCGATATTCCATTTACCTCCTGATCTTAACGAAGCATGACGGTGACGTCATCCCTTTGCATTTTAACGAAGCCTGATGATGACGATGACGTCATCATGATATTTCTTTCCTTCAGCAGGATCATTTTCCGGGTCCTCCTGTTTGTCTTCATCAGGATGATGATGACGATGTCTTTCTTTCCCGAATATGCAAAAACAAAACATCCTGATGTGCTTTTCCTCAGAGCATTCGGAGGGGAGGAGCATCATATTTCATGGTATCCTGCGGCCAGACAGAGGGCATATAGTTGGTCATCCTCATGATGTTTGGCGTCGGTATAACTGTTGCCGTCGGCCTAAGGTAAAATTGTCACCCTGATCATATGTAGTCTCGCCGATGCAAATATGATGATGATGCAAAGCCAGATTCTAAGGATGGTTGAAAGGCGATTATTTCCTTGTATAATTTGAGATCATCATGATCATATTTTGAACCCGATATACAAGAAAATGGGCAAAAACATGAAGCGATGGAAATTTGAAGCCTGATTGCCTTTAGCTGTGCATTTTGGGGGTTTGTTTAATAAAATGTTTACTTCCTGTTGTTTATCCACATGATGATGAACTTAATGTTTGTCTGTTTACTTGCAGGAAGTCATGATGATGCTGCTGAGGCTGAACATTGAAGTCATGATGCTGCTGAAGAAGATGAACATTGAAGTCATGATGCTGTTAGAGCTGCTGCTGAAGCTGATGATTACAAAGTTGCGCATGGAGTCAACATGGGCCAGAAATGAGGAGGATATTGTCAAATATGCTGTTCGCCAGCTGGAGACCGAATCAAGTTGAAGATGCTGGAATATTCTGTGCCAGCTGTGCATTTGCCAACTGACGAAGCATGTGCTTTTCATCTGGACCGTTGTTTGTTATGGGAGGATCCTGATCCTTGGATCATTGTAACCGTTTCTGGCATTTGCTCTATATAAAGGCCAGAGCCTGAGCATTAAAAAGGGGAATATACATTAGAATACACGGACGCATCTGGCGCAAAGAGTCAATTACTGTAGAATCAATTAAGAGATCGGATTACTGAGACTAATGAGGATAGAATTGTTGAAATGTCAAGGTTCTTTCTTCAGATCACTGTAAATGTACCTGTTCTTGAGCATACTGAATGGATATGAAGTTCTAGATTACATCTTAATTGTAAATTTTACGTAATCTTCTTGTTGATTTCTGGATATGTACTGGTGAATGCTGTGTTCAACTGGAAGCGCTTTCATTTCATTACATGTTGTTGTCAACTTTTCCTTTGAAGCTTTGCACTAGATCATGCGGATTTGTGGAATGTCCTGGTGAAGTATGATTTCTAGTTTTCCTTCTTTTCATTGCATGTATGGGAGCTTGTATGTGGATCAGTGATCTAAGTCCAGTAGTTTTGGGAATCTCATTCTTTAACCCTTTTTCCTTTTTTTTAATTTCATTAATTTGTCACCATAACTGCAAATCATGATAAATAACAAGCAGAAACAGTGAAATATGCTGAAATCCCGTAGGTAACTGAAAATCCTTAGCATATTTGAGTTAAATGCATGAAGTATTGAAAATATCATGCACGGAATCATAAATAATGGTAGAAATCATGCAAATATCAGCCTGTAGGCACATTATTTGACTAAATTTACAGTGCAGAGGTAGAATTGTTGGAGACTTATGCAGAGCAAACATCCAGAGCAGGATATTTGAAGATGATGATGATGAACAGTGCAGAAACACGTAAGGCCCCTGAATGGAAAACAGCAACGCACATCAACCACTGAGTAACGTCAGTAGATTAAGACCTAATCAACGGAGACTTGGGATCATGAATTCTTTGAATTCATCGTATCTTTCAAGATGAGTAAAGGTTGTTGTGTAACTTTTATTCTATGTTTGCGAATGACTAACATCATGACCAACAGTACTCAAACTAAAAGTAATATCTTCCACTTGGTTGGTACTGGTAAAAGTTGCTTATTTGTTCAAATTGATCAGAGTTGGTTATGGCATAGGAGGATGTGTCATGTGAATTTTGATAATATCATCAAGATAAGCAATACTCAGGCTGTAAGAGATCTTCCAAAATTAGTAAAACCTACTAATAGCTTGTGCAAAGAATGTCAGTTGGGCAAATTGAGCAGTCACTTTCAAAAGTAAGGAATTGTCCTCTACTGGACTATTGGAATTAGTTCATACTGATCTTTGTGGTTCGGTAAGAGTTAGGAGTGTCCAAGGTGATAGATACTTCATGTTGCTAATTGATGACTACTCTCGGATGATGTGGGTAACCTTTCTAAAAGAAAAATCAGAAGCACTTGAGAAATTCAAAATATTCAAGGCCATGGTGGAGAATAAAACCGGATTAAAATTGAAATGTCTGAGGTCTAATAGAGGTGGAGAATTCACATCCGGTGAGTTCATAGACTTCTGTGAGAAACATGGAATAAAGAGACAGTTGTCTACCCCTAGAACTCCACAGGAGAATGGAGTAGTTGAGAGAAAGAACCAAACCATCCAGGAAGCATCCAGGACCATGATGATGGAAGCAAATGTTCCTCAGATCTATTGGAGAGAAGCTGTCAGCACTGCAGTCTACACTCTCAATCGAGTTCAAATTAGAAATAATACCGGTAAGACTCCTTATAAACTTTGGTTTGGCATTACTCCCACTATGAGATATTTCAGAGTTTTTGGTAGTAGATGTTACATTAAAAGGGATGAAGATCTAGGAAAGTTTGATGCTAGAAGTGATGAAGGAATATTCTTGGGTTACTCTAATCAAAGCAAAGCATACCGGTGTTACAACAAGAGACTAAGAAAGATAGTAGAAAGTGTAAATGTGAAGGTTGATGAAGAAATTGATAGACCCTCAAGAATTCATGAGTATGATGAAGATGATTAGAATGGTGTTCAGATTCAAAGTGTCCAAGCCTCTTCTGAGAAACCAAGTCAAGTTGATCCGATAAGTTAGGAAGAAGAGTTATGTCTCAATGAGACTGATCAAGAATTAGAGATGCAAGAAACTCCCAAAGTTCCAAGGTATGTTACTCTAAACCACTCTAAAGATCAGATCATAGGTGACAAAAGCAAAGCGGTGAAAACAAGGAGGAGAATTGCTCAAAATTTAGATGAATATTGTCTAATTTCAAAGATTGAACCTAAGACAGTAAATGAAGCTTGCAATGATGAAAATTGGTCAAAAGCAATGGAGAAAGAACTAATGCAAATTGAGAAAAATCATACTTGGGATCTTGTTCCTAGACCTAGAAGCAAGAATGTGATTGGAACCGAATGGGTCTTCTGGAAGAAACTGAATGAAGCTGGTGAAGTAATCAGAAATAAAGCTAGATTGGTCTGTAAGGGTTACTCTCAGATTGAAGGAGTTGATTTTGAAGAGACTTTTTCTCCGGTGGCAAGAATTGAAGCAATCAAATTATTTCTTGCATTTGCTGCCTTCAAGGATTTCAAGGTGTATTAGATGGATGTCAAATCTACCTTCCCAAATGGAAACTTGGAAGAAGAGGTGTACATTGAGCAACTGGATGGATTTCAATTGTCTGATCATGGTGACATGGTCTGCAAATTGAAAAAGACACTGTATGGACTAAAGCAAGCCCCAAGAGCCTGGTATGAAAGATTGGATAAACATCTCTTGAAGATTGATTTCAACAAAGTTATTGCTGATAGTAATTTGTATTTCAAAATTGATCATGAAAATATCTTAATTGTTGAAGTATTTGTTGATAATATCATTTTTGGAGGAAGAGATAGTTTGTGCAAAACCTTTGCAAGTCAAATGAAAAGTGAGTTTGAGATGTCCATGCTTGGAGAAATGAATTTCTTTTTGGGTCTACAAATTACTCAAACAAAGCAAGGAATCTTCATTTCTCAGTCAAAATATGTGAAAGAATTGTTGAGGAAATTTGGGATGGAAGACTCAAAGCCAATGAACACTCCAATGGCAACCAGATGCAAGTTAAGCAAAGATGATGACTCTCCCAAGGTTGATCAGACAAAATATAGGTCTATGATCGGAGGATTGTTGTATCTCACTCAAACTAGACCAGATATTATGTAGGCTATTGGTCTTGTTGCTAGATTCCAAGCTGATCCTAGAGAATCTCATGTTATGGCAATCAAGAGGATTTTTAGATATCTAAAGGGGACAGTTGAGTATGGGTTGTGGTATCCTAGAGATCATGATTTCTCTCTTCATGCATATACAGATGCTGATTGGGTAGAAGATGTGGATGACCGGAAGAGTACTAGTGGTGGAGCATTCTTTTTAGGGAAGGGATTGGTTTCTTGGTTAAGCAAGAAACAAGAAGCAATATCTCTGTCCACTGCAGAAGCAGAATATATTGCTGCAACAGGAAGTTGTACTCAAGTCTTGTGGATGAAACAGATGTTAAGAGACATCAGAGTAGAGTATAAGGAGCCCATCATAATTTTCTGTGATAATTCAAGTGCAATAAACATATCTAAGAATCCGGTGCTGCATTCAAAGACCAAACATATATCCATCAAGTTGCACTTTTTGAGAGAGCAAGCAAACAAGAATGAAGTTAGATTGGAGTTTGTGCCTTCAAAGGATCAGATTGTAGACATCTTTACTAAACCTCTACCTAAGGACTCTTTTGAGTATCTCAGGGAGAAGCTAGGGGTTATTGCCCCTCCTATGCTGAACTAAGGTGCACTAGTGTGCATCAGTCCGGTGGATTTCACAGTCACATCTTGTGGTCTGGACTAATGATGGGGAGCTGCTACTCAACAGGAGCAGCAGACATGGTTTTTAATTACAAGTATGTGCCCTTTGCCATTGATGTCAAAGGGGGAGAGAAGACATGTGAAAAACAAGTGGTTTCTGATCAAAGGGGGAGTAATAAAGGAAGAGAAGACATGTGAATGGTTGTTTCTATTAAGGGGAGTTGTGACAGTAAAGAGATTTTCTTGTCATGATGGTTAAAATAGTTTTTCACATCATATGTTGCCATCAATGACAAAGGGGGAGATTGTTGCAAGTATGGGCCTAACCGATGTTGTCATTAATGTCAACATACTCCTGTTACATTAATGATAAGGTTGGATGAGTTGTGTGCTAAGGATATTGAGAAAATTAGTCTCAATCAAGAACAGTGAAAAATAGTGATGGCATAAGGTAAAAGTCCAAGACAGGATGAGGATCAGAGGATGTGGATTAAAGGGTTTGTAGATATGTGTCTTATGTTGTTCTAGTAGAGATTTCAGAGGTCCGCATGAATATTTGAATAAGTTATGGCAGTTCAAGTGGAACTAGTTCTGGCAAATGTTCAGTGATGACAGAGTGATACAGATAGGTCCGGTGAGATCCGGCAATGCATTCTCCCATTCTGTGGAATTGAGGAAGTGTTTGGGAAGTCTGTGTGGTGTGGCAAATCAATTGGTTCATGGTCTGAAGGTCTAGAAGTATCTATTCCTTTGTGACAGTAATGGTAGACTGTGTTCTTGAGGTTTTGGATGAAGGAGAGAAGAGTTTCAGTAAGTAGAGGAAGTGTAGATGTTCTTGGTATTTCAAGCAAGCTTGTGGAGGTATTTGGATCATGCTCAGTTCGTGTTTATGGTCTGCATTAGAATTGGAGTCCCGAAAATGAAGAATAACTTTCAGATGATGATGCTCTTTCTGTGACTGGCCGACCGGATGAATTATACATCTTACAGATGTTCTTGTGGATGTGTGCTGACTTAGATGTTTGTTCCTAAGTTGATGTCATGTATAAATAAGGGATTGTAAAGTCATTTCAATATATGAGATGTGGAGATGAGTGTGTGGTAGCAAGAAGAAGAGTGAAAGGCATAGCAGAAGGTTTGGGCTTAAATGGAACTGACTCAAGCATGGTGAAGATGCTATTTTCTAGTTCAAGTATGTGATACTTATTCTTTTGTAGACAGTGTGTCTCTTGTAGGCAGTGAGCCTCTTGTGAGCAGTGTGCTTGGGTAGTGAGCCCTAATTGGCATGTGCCATTTTGTTCTTTCTATTCTTCTAATAGAGAATACAATCTTGGGTTAATCACCCCATGGTTTTTCCCTTAATCGGGTTTTCCACGTCAAAATCTTGGTGTCTCTTGTGTTGATGTGTTTCTACTCTTGATTAATTTCATTAAGTTTCATGTTTTGATTTATTATTACTACCAAGTGAATATAAGTGTTGAAAGTAAAGAAAGTTTTAGACAACTGATTCACCCCCCTCTCAGTTGTCTACTCTAAATCTAACAATTTTCACTTTCAAAATTTAATGCAAGTTTGCAGGCTCGATCGACTAGACGTCTTAGCGACCAATTTGGCATATGCAAATGTAGATATTTGTTGCATTTATGGGTACAGGTCAATGATTCAGTAGCTCACATTAAAAATTCAAAATATCTTCCATCTACCCCTATTCCAGATATCTCACACCATAACTTCTTGCAGGTGGATGTCCCTTCAGAGGCAGATATTTCCTGATAGAGCCCATGGGGCGAATTCATTGTAACCAACTTAGGTCAAAATGTAAATTCTATATATGCATAAGCTTGAGATGTAAATAGGGTTGGACGTTGGAAGATTTAGTAATATATGCTTCTGATTTCCAAACAGAGCATGACTTTACTATAACTATGCCTTCTTATTGAATATATGCAAGTTATTTTACCTCTTTTACTAATTTTTTTGGTTTAGTGTGCATCTGCATATGATTATCTGTGAACTTTTGTTCCTCTCAACCATTTTGTTTCTCACCTCTGCTAAAATCATCTGAACCTGTGTATGTCTACTTGTTGTATCTGGTTGTGTTGTGCATCTTCTCAGTTCTGTGAGGGCTCTTTTATTCAACCTGGTGAATCACCTTTACTTTTAAGTTTTCCTATTTTATCTTTTATTTTTAAAAGCATTCCTTCTCCCTTTTCCTCTGCAAATCTAGTAGATTTTACCTGATAACCAGTTAACGAAAGCTGGCCTACTCTGGAGGTCTGATCTCAATTCACAAGGTCCCACACTTCAAGATCATTCCTAGTGTGTCATTAGAATGCTTGGACTCTCTCCAAGCAGGGTGCAATTCTATACACCAACAGTTTCTGGCATGCTCGGTGGGACTCTACAATCATGTTGTTAGTTTTGATATGCTACCAGCATTATCAAGCTTTTTAAAGGCAGTTTTCTACATATCTGGTGACTCATCCTGAGAAAGGACAAGTAGATCAGTACTTCTGTTACATTTTATGAGAAAAATTCAAACTCAGAGTTTGATTTCATTTGATTATTTGCAGCTATCTCTGCCTAGAAGACAGAGTAGAACTGTGGTAAGTACTCCAGTTTCGAAAAGAATACAATCAACTCCACCAAGTTTCAGGCTAGTAGTACCTGTAGTTCCTGTATTGGTTCAAGCAAACCTACCTCTAGCTGTTCCAATGGCAAGGAATCAGTTGTTTGTGGCTTTTGATGGGGGCAACCCATTGAATTTGATAGTGCATGATAATATACCCATGGTAACTTTGAAGAGTCTACCCTATTTCATTGGGGAGGACCAAACTACCCCAATCGAGCACATTAGAGACGTAGCTTCTCTATGTGGTGTTCATCATGTAACTCAAGAGAATGTAGCCATCAAGCTATTGGTTGCCTTGTTTAAAGGAAAAGCATTACAGTGGTTCAGGAGTTTACCTGTGCAAACTATTGGAACTTGGGATGATCTAGGTGATAAGTTGAACAAATAATTTTAAGATAAGTCAGATAACTTATCACTGGTTGAACAGCTGACTACAATAAAGAGAGCTCCCTAGGAGCAAATGATGGATTTCAATTTCTAGTTTCAAAAGACATGGGATAGAATTCCTACCATGGTAAGGCCTCTATTAGAATATGCATTCCTGTATTTTTTGAAAGCTCTAAATATTGACATTTCAGTAATGATACAATTGTTGGGAGGTACAAGTTTACGTGATGCATATGAAATAGCTATTAGAGCAGAAAATAGTCTGATTCAGGTCAGGAAAATAGTGCCTAGACCACCAGTCCTCATTTTTCTCGAGATTCAAGCTTCAATGCCTTTGTCGATCCCATTTTTTGCCCCTTTACCTGTTGCAGTAGCATTGCCAAGTACTACCAAACCTGAGACTGATGTTTCTAGCTCATCACAAGAGTTAAGAGAGATAAAAATAACCAACAAAAAATAGAGAATATCTTGCAAACTTTTGGGAATGAGCTGGTGAACATCAAAAAGTAGTAGTCCCAGAACAAACAGCCTTATTAGCCACACAGCCAAGGGCAAAACCAACCATATCAAGCCAATAGGCCTCCATATCAAAGCAATTACCAGGGTACCAGGCAGAATGTGAACCAGAGGCCTTTCCATCCTTACAATCCTATGCCCATTAATGTAGTTAGGGACCTTGTCCCTATTCAGAATAACCTTGCAGCCGAGTATGAATGATGTTTTCCATGCAATCAGCCACATAGTCAGGTGACCTATTCAAATGGAGTGATAAATTAGGCTTTAATGGTGCAAAATGTTGCAATTTCACAACCAAACACACTAAATAATGGGGTTGTACAGTAGCAAGAACAGCCTCAGAATGATATTGCCTTCATATATTGGTAGGGAGATGAATTTTGTGGCGTAAACAGAGATGATAACTCAGTTGCAGCAAATACCAGAGCTAAAAAGAGGGGTTATGAGATAGATCAAGCAGAAAATAAAGGAAAAAGACTTGCTGATCCTTCTGCATCCTAGATTCCCCATATTTTTTAAAGGAATAGTCAAGCAACTGCCAGGGAATGACCTCATTTGCAAGCTAATAATGTTGCTGCAAAGTCACATCAAAAGGTAAACGTCACTCCACCTTTTAATATCATTGAAAATATGAAGAAGATGAAGTTGAAAATATCTATGTGGGATTCCTTAGCCATCCCAGGTCAAAAGGATATGTTATAATCTACCTCGTCTGATTTAAAAGTGTCAAATGATGCAACTGTTGACCCAGCTAGGGTTTTTTTTACCAATTCATCCCTAGACAACTGTAAACAACCAAATAGGAGTGCTAAACCACTTCCATTTTTTGTCATTAATAATAGGGGACAAGTTAGTACATAACTGCATGGTAGATAGTGGTGCAAGTAGTTTGGTAATGCCAAAATAGATTGCAGACCAATTAGGATTGAAATACTAGCCCCTTGAGAAGGGTGTGCTCCAGCTAGATAGCACAACTGTTAACACTGTAGGTGTGATGAAAGATCTAGGTCTCACTTTGCATACCTGTCCAAATGTTTCCATCTCTCTAGAGGTGTTCATCATAGATTTACCTCCTCATTTTGCTATATGTTTGTCAAGAGAGTTCACAACCAAGATAGGAGGATATTTATCCTCAGACTAGTCCCACATGTTCTTTAGGACCTGATATGGCAAAAAAGTTACCCTAAAATCTGAATTGCTTGCCAAATATCACATAGAGCCTTATGTCCCAAGTGTTGTTAATGCAAATTACATTATTTCCGATGATCCTGAGCTTGTTGCTGCTCAAGAGCTACAAGTTAAAAGTATACCAGAAATATTGTTAAAGGAGTGGGCCTTAGAAAATATTGTAGATAATCCTAAAGATCACATTCAAGAAACTAGTATGGGGGTTTACATATTGCACGAACCTGAAACAACAATTCCAAACCTTGTAAAGAGTGCAAAACAACAGATAGAACAACAAGATGAGGTATGGAAAATGTACTTTGATGGCTCTAGGAATAGGAATGGATCCGGTGGTGGTGCAATGCTTGCATCCCCACAAGGTGACAGATATTATTTTGCTTTCCGTTTTTCTTTTTCATGTACAAATAACACTGTTGAATATGAGGGGTTGATTCAAGGTTTGAAGTGGGCAAGAAAGAGGAAAGTTGGTTGTTTGCAGGTATATGGGGACAATGAACTTATTGTAAATCAAGTGAGGGGACTGCATGTTACAAAGAATGATGCTTTAAAATGCTATAAACATAGGGTATGGGATATGATTGAGGAGTTTGACACTTTCAATCTAATCTCTATTCTAAGAAATTAGAACTATCGTGCAGATAGGTTAGCTGTGATTGGGGCTCAGTTCGATATTCCCAGTGATATTCAAAGAGAAAAGGTACAGCCTCATGTGAAAATAGTTGATAGGCCCTCTATCCCTGACAATAACATTCATTGGCAGGTTTTTGAGAGTGATGAGCAGATTCTGCATTTCCTGTTAGAAGAGGATGAGTTCTCTGTGATGAATCAGAACAAGCTCGGTGATCATCGAGTTGTTCAATTAAGGACTAATAAGCTGCACAGAGGGTTGGTAACCTTGGAATCCATTTTTGGTATTGATGATTAGCTAAAAAAGAGCAAAACCAACATGCAGGTCAAAGAAGAACATTATGAGAAGCTAGAAATTTTTAAAGGTAAGCTTCTCAAAATTGGTAAAATCTGTTCACCTGAGGATAGGAAAGCTTTTGTTTCTCTTTGTCAAGAATTTGAGGTTGTGTTTGCTTGGGAATACTCAGACTTAAAGAGGTTCGACCCTCATATTGCCCAGCATACTATAGAGTTAGAGCCAAGTGCAAAACCTGTGAAGTAGAAACAAAGACCTTTAAATCCAAAACTTGAGCCTCTGATAATTAAAGAATTAACCAAGTTGATCGAGGGAAATATCATTTTTCTGATCAAGCATACTTCTTGGGTCTCGAATCTTGTTCCTATGAGAAAAAAGAATGGAGAGATTAGACTGTGCGTTGACTTTAGAGACCTTAATAGAGCCTCCCTGAAGGACCACTACCCACTGCCCTCAATGGAGCAAATTCTACAAGTAGTGGCTAGTTCAGAAAGATTCTCCTTACTTGATGGATATTCCGGTTATAATCAAGTATTAGTTAAGGAGGAAGATCAATTTAAAACTTCTTTTACCACCAAATGGGGGACCATGGCCTACAAAAGGATGCCTTTTGGTTTGTCAAATGCTGGCTCTACTTTTTAGAGTTATGGATATGGCTTTTAAAGGTTTGCTTTATAAATTGGTACTTGTATACCTTGATGACATCACAATTTTCTCTAAGGATGCAGCTGAACATTTATCCCACTTGAAACAAGTATTTGAGAGATGTAAAGAGTTTTGGATATCTCTCAATCCTAAGAAATGCATTTTTACTATGCATGAATGCAAGCTTTTAGGACACATTGTGTCAAAAGAGGGAGTTACCATTGATACAAAAAGAGTAAGGGCTATTTTGGAGATGCCTTTAACTAGTCACAAGAAAGGACTGCAAAGTTTTATTGGCAAAATTAATTTTCTACGAAGATTTATACCTGACATTACAAATTTATTGAAGCCATTGACCTCTATGTTAAAGAAAAATATAGTTTTCAGTTGGACAAAAGAGGAAAAACTCAGCTTTGAGTCCATAAAAGAAGCGTTATCAGCTGCACCAACTCTGGTAAATCTTGATTTCTTAAAAGATTTCATTTTGTATGCTTATGGCAGTTTAGATACAATTTCTGCAATTCTGGTATAACAGCAAAGTGAAGGCTTTGAGCAGCCAATTGCTTTCTTTAGTCAAGGACTGGAGTAGTATGAATAGAGGTATAGTTTCATTGAAAAACATGTCCTTGTAGTGGTAAAGAGTCTCAAGAAGTTTAGGCATCTTGTTTCTAACAATAAGGTACATTTCATGGTTGCTCACCTTAGCGTGAAAGAGTTTGTTAGGTAAGGATGCTAATGAGAAAAGGGCTAGTTGGATTATCAAAGTCATGGAGTATGACATGGATATCAAGATAACCAAGCTCATCAGAGGTAGAGGACTCAGTGAACAACTTTCTATTAGATCTAAAAATGAAACAGAGAAGGAAAAAGAGGTGCTTCTGACCATTGAAGATGAACATCAAGATGATACAACAGTAGTCAGAATAGGTTGGGTTAATGACATGACTCATTTTTTGCAAACTGGTGAATATCCAGCAGGTTTAGATAGAACCAAGAGAAGATATTTTAGACTGCAGTCCATTCCATATGTTTTAATTAATGAAATCCTTTTCATAAAATATTTTAATGGTGTGTTGTTAAGATGCATTGATAACGATCAGATTGACAAGGTACTGCATGAGTTTCATGATGGAACAACAGGGGGTCATTTTGCCCCAAGGACCACTACTTGGAAAATAATGAGAGCTGATTATTACTGGCCTAGCTTATTCAAGGATGCCCATGCATGGGCTAGAAAGTGTGTAAAATGCACCGTTTTTGTAGGCAAAGAAAGGCTTCCAGCTTTACCTCTGTAGCCAATTCAAGTAGAACAACCCTTCATGAGACGGGGCATTGATTTTATAGGTCCCATTAACCCACCATCAACTGCAGGCCACAGGTGGATACTTACAGCAACAGACTATTTCACAAGATGGACTGAAGCAGTGACTTTGAAGGAATCCAATGAGAATGTCATTTTGAATTTTTATCATGATTTGGCATCCAAATTTAGAGTACCTAAGTCAATCATCTCAAACAATGCTTTAGCCTTTGTTGGATTGAGGGTAACTGACTGGCCTATGAAGAATGGAATCAATTTGAACACTTCATCAAATTATTACCCACAGGGTAATGGTTTGGCTGAATCCACAAATAAGAATCTCATAAGGATTATCAAAAGATCAATGGAGGACAACCAAAGAACCTGACACACCGATCTGAAATCTGCCTTATGGGCAGATAGAATAACTCCCAAGAGGTCTATTGGAAACTCCCCATATATGTTAGTTTATGGAAAAGAGGCAAGATTGCCTGTGTCTATGGATCTTCCAGCACTAGATATCATGAATCAACTGGAGATGTTTGAAGAAGAAGACCCCATGGCCGTTAGATATGCTCAACTTATTGAGCTTGAAGAAATGAGAGATAAAGCTATGAAAGCTATGGAGTATCATCAGCTTCAGACAAAAAGAAATTTTGATAAGAAGGCCACTCCCAAAAATTTTAGGGAGGGTGATATGGTACTCAAATGGGATGAGTTGAAAAGCAGGACAAGGAAGCACTCCAAGTTTGACAGTTTCTGGAGTGGCCCATTTATCATTGCTAAATGCAAGGGGTATAATGCATTTCAGTTGTCAAACATGGATGGAGAAAATTTGCTTATCCTAGTTAATGGGATACACTTGAAGAGATGTTTTTAGGTATGAGTTGCCTTGTAAATCAGTAGATTAGGTTTCTTGCTTTCAATAAGTGTTGTTGCACAATAGTTTAGATCCCTTTTATTTTCCCTAAGTGTTGTCTAGCACAGTTAGAGGAGTTGCTTTCAGTATTTTTGTTTTTTTTGGTCTTCTAGTGCTCTTCATTGCTGATATGTTGAGTTACTAAGGTCAAGATTGTTTGTCAAAGGTATATTTTGAGTCTCTATGTGACTCCATGCCCAATGGATGTTTAAGGCCACTGGTCTATTTGTTTAGCAGGCAAACATCCCATAGAAGTCGCCAAAATGTTGACCTATTTTCCTCTGTCCAGAGTTAAATAGTTCACCTTGTATATTCCTTGAATATCCTTTAGAAAATGACCCTACAAAGGATTAAATCCTTCAAATACTCATGCTCTACCTTGCCAAAAGTCCCAAAATCTCACCTGGAGAATCCTTGCAGAAAACCCAGAAAAGCCTAGAAATCTTTTGTCTTCAAGTGCTTTCGATCGCAGATAATTCTTAGTTTTATACTTAGTCATTTTTATATGCATATATAATTGTATGTTCACATTGTATGTTCACATATACAAGGGAATATACAATGGTATATACAAAGGGAAGATGCAAGGCAAATGATATAAAGGAAAGATGCAAAGTCAATATGTAAAGGTCTAGATACAAAGGTGAATGTATATCGGGTGATTGTATCTCATATATAATCGCATATACAAAGCAGCAAATAAAGGAGATACAAAGGGTGGGGTCCACCAATTGTATGTATATGTGATTGTATCTTTGCATATACAATGGCATATGCATTTCTGAGATACAATCCCAGACCCAAAAAGATATTGCATTTTGGTTTATACAGGCAGAAGTGATTGTACGCATTCTTTGTATTAATGTTCACATTGTATGTTTGCACATACAAGGGTCATATACAAAACGATATACAAAGGTCACATGTATATGCCGAGATGAAATGTTTGCATGCAAGTAATTGTGTGTAGTTTGCTTGTATATTTCTGATTGCATATGCGATATACAAAGGTTAGGTACAAAGGCAATATACAAGGTGGACCTGACTGGGAAATGAAAATTGGCAAACTCAACGGTGGGGTCCGCAATTTGTATGTTGAAGTGCATTGTATATGCCGATATGCAAAGAAGAAAAGATACAAAGGCTGGACCTGTTCTAAAGTTCCAATATAGTTGATAACCTCCTGAGTTCCACATTGTATGTATATGCAATTGTATCTCATATATAATCGATATACAAAGGGTCGCATACAATGGATTTCAGCGAGACTTAGTGCATTGGCGGCTCAGTCTGTGGTCTTTCCAACGGCCGATAAAGCATGTAAATATTCAGTGATGGGTCTCAAGATCAACTCAGTGACCAATGGAGTGATGACACATGGCAAGGGTGGAAGATGCAAAAGGTGTTTCAAAAGGTAAAGACCCGCAATTGTATGTTGGCAGATGCAAGGTGATTTGAATATGCAAAAGGAGGGAAGTTGCAAAAATACGTAAAGTAAACCCAACAATCAAAGTACAGTTGTAGTTGTACATACAATTGCAAGATACAAGCATATACAAAGGCAGATGCAAAGCGATAAACAGATACAAGACGCAGTTGACCATAACTTTGACCGCCCATATCTCCCTCATCCTGGCAAATTTCAACATGCTTCAAAAGGCAAATATGCTTGTTTTTGCCTCCTCTTTCATTTGGCAGGCTTTATGGAGGATATTTTCACTTTCAAAATTTAATGCAAGTCTGTAGGCTCGATCGACTGGACATCTTAGTGACCAATTTGGCATATGCAAATGCAGATATTTGTTGCATTTATGGGTGTAGGTCGATGATTCAGCTGTTCACATTGAAAATTCAAAATATCTTCCATTTGCCCCTATTCCAGATATCTCATGCCATAACTTCTTGTAGGTGGACGTCCCTTTAGAGGTAGATATTTCCTGATAGAGGCCATGGGGCAAATTCATTGTAACCAACTTAGGTCAAAATGTAAATGCTATATATGCATAAGCTTGAGATGTAAATAGGGTTGGACGTTGGAAGATTTAGTAATATATGCTTCTGATTTCCAAATAGAGCATGACTCTACTGTAACTATGCCTTCTTATTGAATATATGCAAGTTATTTTACCTCTTTTACTAATTTTTTTGGTTTAGTGTGAATCTGCATATGATTATCTATGAACTTTTGTTTCTCTCAATCATTTTGTTTCTCACCTCTGCTAAAATCATCTGAACCTGTGTATGTCTACTTGTTGTATCTAGTTGTGTTGTGCATCTTCTCAGTTCTGTGAGGGCTCTTTTATTCAACCTAGTGAATCACCTTTACTTTCAAGTTTTCCTATTTTATCTTTCATTTTTAAAAGCATTCCTTCTCCCTTTTTCTCTGCAAATCCAGTAGATTTTACATGATAACCAGTTAAAGGAAGTCAGCCTACTTTAGAGGTCTGATCTCAATTCGCAAGGTCCCACACTTCAAGATCATTCCCATTGTGTCATTAGAATGCTTGGACTCTCTCCAAGTAGGGTGCAATTCTATACACCAATAGTTACCAATATGAGCTTCTGACGAAGAAAGTATTGATAACATAAAATGTTTAGTTGGTTCAGAATAGCAGAATGCAAGTATGTGCCCTTTGCCATTGATGTCAAAGGGGGAGAGAAATCATGTGAAAAACTCAAGGGGAGAAAGAGTGTAGATATGTAAGGAGAAAGGGGAGAATCTTGTCTTGATGGTCTTTTCAATTTTTCACATCATATGTTGCCATCAATTACAAAGGGGGAGATTGTTGCAAGTATGTGCCTAGCCAGTGTTGTCATTGATGTCAACATATCCATGTTGTAATTGATGTCAACTATACTCCTAATTTGATAAGTTAGATACTTTGTACTACTCATGGAAGTGTTTGTGAAAATGAGTAAGTGATCCAGATATTGAGTTTCCAAGTGCTTTGGAGAAAATTGGCTCCTCCAGTGGAAGAAGTGTGTTGCAATGGAAATAATGTATTGTATTCAAAAGAATAATCTAGAAGTTTACTTTGCATTTCTTGAAGATTGAATATCTTTGCCTATGGTTTAGAAATTATTTAGAGCCATGTCTGAAGATGTTATGTTTCAATTTTGAGCTCTCTGCATGAAGATTTGGGTGAGTTGTGTTTACCAGAGTGAAACCTATTTTTTCTGTGTATTCAGTTGTGACAGAGGGAAAGTGTTATGCTATGCATTCCTCTGCATTAAAGTATTTTGATCTACGGTTCTAGAGTTAAGCCTGAGATGATGTTATGTGCCTTCAACTTCAATGGTTCATGATTTGGTGGTCTGCAAGTGATCTTTTCCTTATGATAGTAGTTGACAGTGTTGTTTGTGAGCTCCGGTTTGAAGAATCCTTTTGATAGAATGGTTAAAGGTTGTGTGGTTGTTCCTGATGATTTCAATGTGCTTGTGGATGTCTCCTAATTGTGTTCCTAACTTTGGATTGGTCTACAAAGAGAAATTTGGATCGTAGATAAAGACTATTCTTGAGAGTCTTAATGTGAACACCAATCTTGGCCAACTTAGTTGCTTTCACTATTTACGGAGATGCATTGAAGATTGTAGAAGTGTGTTGTGATGTAGAAAATTGTATTTGAGTCTTGGCTAAGGTGTAGTGTGATCTACATACACCTTTACATCTTTCCCTTAGCAAATTTTTGTATTAGGTCCATACATATTTCTATGTATGTTTTTGTAATGCCGACCCTAGAGATTGTTCCAACGGTCAATAAATGTATTGCTGACCTTGATGTACATTTCAAGGTTGATGACTTGTATAAATACTTGTAATGTAATTGCGAAAAATAGGTGTGTGTGTGAAAATGAAGAGATAAGTGCAAAGGTGTAGAAGAGTAGAGCAGAGAAGTTATATTATGCTTCAATGGAACTGAACCCAGACATGGAGTAGATGCTACCAGATCAGTTCACTATCTTTTGGCAGTGAGTCATCCTTGGCAGTGATCCATTCATGGCAGTGAGCCTCATCATTTGCAGTGAGCAATTTGGGTAGTTAGCCCTATAGGCAGTGAACCTCTATTTTTTAGTATTGCTATAACTTACATATCTTATGGGCTAACACCCACTGTGGTTTTTTCCTTATAGTGTTTTCCACGTAAAAGATACAGTGTCTGATGTGTTGATTATGCTATTGTGTTGAGCTTCTTGTTTCATGCATTAATTGTTAAATCTGAACAACAATAAATAAGTATTTGAAGAGTTGATGTTCATAATTTTTCAAAGTTTTAGGGACAACTGATTCACCCCCCCCCTTCTCAGTTGTCCAGTGCATTTCAACACTCTTGGTTGATTCCTCCATTTGACATATCTTCCTAAGAGCACAAAGAACCTTAATTCTTGGTTGCCCTTTAGCCTTCTTAAGCTCCTCCAAAAGCTCTTTTACTCTCCCTTGCACATTTTCATCCTATTTCTTTTGTAGTAAAAATATGTGTGAAAACCACTTGTAGATAAGATAAAATAAGGTCCTATTGGGAGTGAGGGAAATGTCCCATAGCTCTTGCATTGTTGTGAGGCAAATGTATTGATGCAGGGGCATCTTGTTTGGGTGCCATGTTGCCATTTTATACAAGTTTAGTTTTGGGGTGTAACAGTCTTGGTCTATGTTAATAAGGTCATATTTGACCATTTAGGGTCATTAGGAGTCTTTGGAATCAATTTTGATGTTTTGGATCAAATATTGTAAAAACCTTGCACATTCTTGTCACCAAAAGTGCATTAATGGTTGGTTAGGCAGTTGAAATTGGTTGGAACTCTATGTAAATGAGTTGTTCACATGATCATGAGGGTTGGAGAAGAAGAAAATGAAGGAAAATTAACTTTTTGTAGTCTTTCCATGTGTTTTCTGTGTGTTCAGACTGAAAACCCTAAGTGTACAGCCCTGTACATAATAGTACAGACCTACAACTAGTTGGGGAAGATGGAAAATATTTTATTCTTTCATTTTCATTAGGTTTCAGGAGATTTCATTATGTTTTGTGCATCATAGAGTATCTTTTCTAAAAATAGGCAGAATTTAGCCTAGGGTTTCCAGCCATGAATAAAAAATTCATTTCTTGAGATTTAATTGATGGAAATTTTTGAAATCCTCATGAAAGTATTGTTTTAGTGTGTGTTACAAGATTATGAAGGTTTAGGATTGATATCTTTTGATCCTAGAAATTTATAGGGGATTGTTCCTCTCAAAACCCTACTAAAATAGGTGCAGAACCCTAGTTTGCTTAGGGTTTGATAAAATAGATGTAAAAATCCAATTTCTTGAAGTAAGGTTGAGTTGTGAGGCACTCATATACATTGTAGAAGGTTTTATAAGTCCAAGCTTCATTGTTTCATATGATTTCTTTGTTGTATGACTCTTGGGCCATTGAAACCACGTGTCTAGGGTGTACTAGAGTGTATGCAAGCATTGTTTGAGTCATATCATTATATGTAGTTCATGAGAATAGTCTTGTTGCATTCAATCAGTCCTTCCTTTGCATCATGTATTACCCTATAGAAAATCATCTCAAGATATTAGATCTCTCATAGGTCTGACTAGTATATAACATAACAAGATCCTGCATAGGTTCCAGAGAAATAGGACAAATAAACATAGAAGGCACATCAGAGCAATCCATCTCTTCAATCATCTGCTTCAATGAAGCACCATCTTTCTTCCCTTCTACTTTCTAATCACAACCCAAATCTATAAAACCAATCTTCTTCTCCTCCTCTCCTCATCAAGATCAACTTGTTCTTCATCATGGTCATCACGCATATCTTGAGATGCTCTAGTATTTCGCATTTTAGCTTTCCTTTGTCTGCGGTCATCCTAAATGTCACCTACAATGCTTGAAGGGAAACTGTGTGACTATGCTAAAAATAAGTGCTTTTACATGATGAGGTTTCATTGGTTGTGCAAGGGTGATAAATTTTGCCAACCTTGCAGTTTGGTAAAACTTCACGCGTAGGAGTAGCAAAAATCTCTGGTTCTGCAAGGATCTATCGAGAATAACTTTGAATAATTGGCTCCTCAAACTTGCCATATTCTTGAAGTAGTTTATGGATAGAACCACTAGACACATACTCTAGGTAAATATAGAGCTTATCAGCAATCATTTCACTTCCATAATAGTGCACAATGTTTTTATGGCTAAGACGACTAAGTAAGGTAATTTCCTATACCAACTGCTTTACACTTTCCTTTGACTTTGGATCATTAGAGAGCATTGTCACCTCTGTCATTGCACACATTTTTTCCAGTTTCATTCTTAAGACCAGCATAAACATGTCCAAACATCCCTCTTCCTAGAAGCTTGTGTTTCTTCCTATGTAGTGTGAGCACCAAATAAACAATCACGCCCCACAAGAAGAGAAAATTCCACTGGAAACCCCAAATACTCCATTAATATTGAAGAAGCAGGAGATCCAAATCAACTTCAAGATTTTTGTAGTTGAACTACTAAAACCATGGAATGTCCCAATTTCTTGTGATAAGTAGGCAAATTGTACAAACTTTTTAGTTTGGTAAAATTTGCAAGTTGAAGGATCGGCAAAATTTTATGATACTATATGATAAAATTTGAAGAACTTGCATAGGCGGTGAATTTCACTGACCCTGCAGATAAATGACTTATTGAAATACTTGGATGAGTGGCAAATTTTTTTGACCATGCATGAGGTAAAATAAACCTTGACTGTGCAAAAGTTTATATAGACAAAACCCACATTTCAACAAACCCTATAAATAAAAAGAACAAAATGCATACAAACATGGAACATTTACAATGTTAAAACAAAGAAGTAAGAAAGGAGAGAGACATACCTGGACAAAACAATTAAACCCTAGATGAATGCTCGGTAAAATTGACACACAAGGTCACTCACTAGCAAGCACAGGGGTCTTTGAACATGTAGAGGGGCAAAGAGAGGATTCACAAGAAGAATGCAAAACAAAATAGACAAAAATGATTTAAAAAGCCTTCCTAGATCGTAATTAAAATGAAGCATTAATGACACCATGTGGACTGATAGTTGCATGATCGACCTTTTTTGTTGATTGTGTAACTTAGGTAAAAGGATATGCAAGGTCGACAAAATTTGTTGACCTTTCTTCACAAAATTTCCTTTAACATGCAGTGTCAACAAAAACCACCAACCCTGTATTAACATAAAATTTTCACAACTCCCCAAAAAGGTGAAATTTGTAATTGGACTTGTTTCACAAATTTCAAAAAGCTGACATAAGTTAATGCTCGAAAGGATGTTCTAAGACTAGGAGATCACACATGAAGATAAATGTGATTGCCTCTTTCTACATGCTTAGAGTTGTATACTACAAAATAGACAAGTTTCATAGGGGTCATCCTACAAATTGAGCATAGCTAAATTTGAGGATAACAAAACCCTAACTAGCAACTCTCTATCCAACTAAAACATCAATTCACCTTTATTGTTGGACAATCCCTAATTTAATGAATCATATGCCTGAATGATAGCCCTGACTAAGTCACAATTCACAAACACATTTGGAACTACTAGCCTACCCAAATCAAGAGCCCATAGATGAGAAATAGGTCCCTCCCTGTCACAATAGTAGTAGCCAAATTTAAAAAATTCCCAGCTTCCTCTAGGTAGGACTGCATCCCTGATGTGTCCCTAGAAGTCATACATTTTGCTAGTAACTTCCCCCATGTCCTCAGTTAATTTACCCCTCTTTGATAGTTATTATGAGGGTTCATTGGCCCCCTAGATTAGGTCTCTTTTGAGAGAATGCCTCCCTAACCACTCTTTGGACCCATGATGAACTAAGGAATAGAGTAAATCTATACTAAAAACACTTGAACAACAATTTACTCTTTCAATTTGTAGTGAGCTAATTATTTTCTTAAAAATTCACTCACAGAACACCACTTGTTTCTTTCAATTAATAGAGGAGAACAAAGTTACTTACCAATTTACTGCTCTTCAAATTTTGGTTAGAAGCTTGAATTGTTGTCTGTACTACACTGTAAATCACATCCAGAGCTCTAAGTGACTTGAAATTTTACAAATGATACCCATCCAGATGAGAAAAGCCCTTAAAATTCCTCGGCCTTTGTATTAATGGCTTAAATGAGTGTCGTCCTAGCATGGATGCCTTAAACTATCACTTCATTTAAATCTATGCCATAAATCAAATCTGGGAGGAAATCAACAGACTACACGTATTTGAAAGAGTGCAAACCATTACCTCAAACCTTTACTGTGAAATGCACAAATGTACGAATCATTAGATCCTTCAAATAGAACAGCATCGTCAATCAACTGTAGAGAGAGGACATGTGTCCTCACTATGTATTCGTGCATCCACACATTGCATATCACTTCAAAGCTCTGTGCTAAGTGCAATCCATTAGATTGACTTAAGTAAAAAAGATTAAGTCATAGTCGTAGATCTTTACTTGGCTGGGGGGACATGTGGCACCACCGCGCACCTGCACGGTCTTGAATTTTTTCAGGTTAAAACTTTATGCATGATGCGCTGTTTAATCTTTGGGGCTAACAAGATCAAACCATGTGGTGTCCTTAGAACTAAGGACCCACGGGTGAATCTTTCTCCACTGAAGAGATACTTCCATTTGTCAACATCCACTTGACTTATGAATCTTTAGGCCATAGGCACTTCAAAGTAACATCAGATCACAACAAGTGTCATGTTGGTACAGTGACACAAGAAGATAAAAGGGATACCCTAGTGTAGACATGCTACACACTAGGATAAATAAAGAATACACTTTTTGGGCACTCATTTTCTTAGATTTTAAAAGGTTAAAGCCAATGGAACAGTAAATGGGGAATAATTGGTTCTCTAACAATGAGAAGCTGGTAGCTTACGATGACACAAGGGATAAGTTATGACTTAAGTCCTCGAACAACTAACTAGGGAAGTCACTAATAGATTATAACAAAAAAATTATTAAAAGAGTACACAAGGGTTTAGGGTTTTAGGAGTTAATATTTAACTTAGGAAAATGCATTAAAACCCTAAAATCTAACAAGTTTCAACAAACATAAGAGATAGAATCACTCCTACCTAGTCACTTCCTCAACCTACTAGATTGATGCCACAAAAAATTGAGGAGAAGAGAGCAAAATGGTTATGTTTTTACTATGATAGTGAATATAGTTGAGGACATAAACACACTAAAAATAATTTATTCTATATTGAAGGGATGAGTGAGGAAGAAGAGTAGGAACCAATATTAGAGGGTGACAATGAGTTAGATGAGGAATCAAGAGATACTCAGCCAATCATTTCTTGTCATGCATTTTATGGAGTTAGCACCCCACAAACTTTGAAGGTGGTGGGTTTCTTGAAGAAAGAGAGAGTAACAGTGTTGATAAACTCAAGAAGAAATCACAACTTCATCAACAAGAAGTTAGATACTCATTTGAATTATTTTATATATCCTACTCTAGAATTTTAGGTCCAAATTGTAGATGGGGGTACTGTTAGTTATTCAAGAAAGTTCTATAGCATTAAATTGACTATGAGAGAATATTGAATTGATTGTCCAATGTTTATTTTTATTAGATAAGCTAGGAAAAGGGTCATAGTCCCTTATGTAAGCAAAGATTTTAGAAACATAGCATATAATAAAACACAATACTTTAGGACACAACTAACAAGAAGCACCAGCTAGAAAAACAAGTCCAGACCAGGAATCACAACAAAAATATACAGAAGGTAGCCCAAGAACAACATAGAAACAACACAACAAACATCACTAGATCAACACCAAACAATAGAAAATCACACCCTATAATAGGCCACCAAGGTTTCCTAGTCTTTTCACATAGTCTTTAGTTTTTCCTCCCACATAACAACTCTCATGTCCATTTGTAATTTAGTCTTTTTCATATTTTCTTGGAAGTCTCCTTTTCTTCATCCTACATTTGTTTATGTTTCTTAAGCTCAGCCTAAAGAATGACAATCCCTAAGGCAATATGTCTCATCATGTCATCACTAACTTTGACCAACTCATTCATCACCTCTTTGATTTTTGTCAACTTATTCTAGACAATTTTCATATTCTCATACATTTTCACCCACTTCTCATTGTAACTATCACAAATATGATATTTCTTAGTGGAATCTTCAAGCTAGCTCATTCTAATGAGGAGACCATCTAACTTGTCACTCAAATCACCCAATTTTTCATTACCATTCACATCCTTGTAGACATCATCCATCATTTCATCCTCAAAAACATCATACTCCCTTTCAGGTTCCTCATTCTCCTCAACATGGTGTAGAAGATATAGTGTTGGGAGGAGAGTGACTCACTACACTGGGGACAATTGATATGAACTTCCAATAGTTATTCATGATATTTTACTAAGAGGGAAGGATATTTGAACTAAGAGGTTTGCATGCAAAGTCCCCACAAATAGTAAGCTTGCATCAAATGCAAAAGATGCTTAAAAAGAGGGCCAATAGATTTGTGGTCCAATTATTTTCATTAGCAGCTTATAATCCAAATTTTTCTATCCAATGACATCTACAAGAAATTATAGATCATCACTCAATATTTTTTGGGGATAGGCCTAAAGGATTACCTCCTAAGAGGGATTAGGATCATGTCATTCAACTATTACCAGGAATCCAATTGGACCGAACATCAAGCCATACAGGTATCCATATGTACAAAAGAGTGAGATTGAGAAGATAGTTTATGAGATGCTAGATGCAAGTAGTATTAGGCATAGGTAAATTGCTTAATCCTCTCTAGTGATAATGGTACACAAGAAGGATGACACCTGGAGGATGTGTCCTAATTACATAGAGCTTAATAAGTACACCATAAAAGATAATCTTCCTACTCTCATAATTGATAAATTGTTAGATGAGTGTAATGGTGCTATCTAATTTTTTAAACTTGATCCTCATTTTGGTTATCATCAAATCAAAATTAGAGATGAGCATGTACATAAGACAACTTTTCAAACCCATGAGGGCCACTATGATTTTTTGGTAATGTATTTTGGTCTCAAAAATGCACCCTCAACATTTCAAATTTGATGAACTCTATCGTCATGCCATTTCTATGGAAATTTGTTTTGGTACTTCTGATGACATCTTAATATGTAGTAAAACTTGGGAAGAACACTTGTAGCATGTAAATCAGGCTTTGGACATTCTTGAGTAGCATCATATGTATGCTAAGCTATCCAAGTGTGTGTTTGGAGTCAATGAACTAGAGTACTTAGGTCATATTATGTGACATGAGGGAGTCAAGGTGGACTCTCATAAGATCAGGGCCATTGTAGAGCAGAAAATGTCTAGGATCTTCAAGAACCTACAAGGTTTCTTAGGGCTTATAGGTTATTATAGTCAACTTGTTAAAAAATATGGTACCACAGTAGCACCTCTCACAAATTTTTTGAAGGACTCCTTCCAGTGGAATGATGTAGCTATAAGGGAATTTGAGCAACTAAAGGAAGCCATGTGCACAACTCCAGTCATAGTTACCCCAATTTTTTAAAAAAAATTCATTATGGAATGTGATGCTTTAGGACATGGAATAGGAGTAGTACTCATGCAAGAAGGAAGACCCATAGCATTTGAAAAGGCTACCAAATCAAAGGTAATAATTTATTGAAGTTAGTTTATGAGAATGAAATGTTGGATATCTTACATGTAGTTAAACAATGGAGACCTTATCTAATGGGAAGACACTATAAGGTAAAGATAGATCATGATAGTCTCAATTTTTTCTTAGAACAAAGGTTGTCATTTAAACAATAGAAAAAATGCCATACAAAGATGTTGGGATATGCCTACGAGATCACATATAAGTGTAATGTAGAAAATTGCACACCCTTGCAATTTTACATTACATTTTTTGCTCATTTTAGTGTCCACTCCCCTAGCATGTTTTAGGCTCATTTTTAGCTTTACCTTAGCTTTTTTCCAACCCACAGATGTTATGTTTCAACTTTTGTGCTCATTTTTGTGAAATTTTTTTAAGTGTCTTGATCTTGGGGTTGTCCTAAAGTGACTTGAATGTTCATAAGATAATATCACTATGACACTAACACTTAGCACAAATATTTGTCCAACATTTTAGTCTCTCAAGCCTATCTAGATTCCAATGACCATTTTTGAGCATTTCTTACTACCTTTTGTGACATTCATGATCTTGTGTAACACCTTTGTGACCTTTGAACGACTTAATTTTGACCTACCTCTCCTTTTCTCTCTCCAAGTGACTCTTTTGAATATAATTCTTCCTGATTGTGTAAGAATCTCTCTACAACTCCATTGTTTTTGATATTATAAGGCGGTAAACTAGGGGCTGACCCCACATTTCAAAACAGAACCCAAGAAGGGCAAAAAAGGTTTAGAAAACAAAAAGAGCCAAAACAACCACTAACAGCTTACATATGGTTGATAAACAACAAAAAGTTATTAACAGTAAAAAGATAGCAAACAAAAAGAAAAGAAAGACTAGGAAGAGATGTCCTCTCCCTTCGAAAGAAACTCTAGCATTTTGTCAAGTTCTTTAACCCTGTCATTATTAGCTCCATGAATGAGAGCCTCCTGCTCCTAAAGAAGAGAGAGATTGGCCATAGCAGTCTTACATAACATGTTAGAAATGAAATTTGCAAGAGAAGAGACCTTATTTTCTAGGAACTCCACCCATTCCTTCAGCTGAGACAGATCATTAGCATCATTAATCTCCTCAGTATTGTCTTCTTCCCTACCATCTTGAGTATTATTATTAGGATCAACAGGAATAGAAATGAGAACATAGTAGATATCTTTCCCAATGTCCTCATTAATATCAGTCATTTTTGCCTAGGTAGTACTATCACCAACATCCACACAGTCACCAATGGGGATAGGATTATGAACCCCAAAATTATCTTCAATTTCAAAGACCTCCATAGGAATGCCATGCACATCAATTTCTTCTTCACCACTAGAATCTTCAATAGAAATCTCCTAAACATAAGTCTTGAGATCTTCTTCCTCGTGGGTAGGGGCTTTAGAATTATTTTCAGAATAGTCAATCAACTTCAGTTTGGGAGCTCGTTTGCTAGCAATACGACCAGACCACCTAATGACAGCAAATTTACCCTCTACTTTAGCTTTTTTTAAGTTCTGTAAGGGTCCCTCCCTACCTTGACTCTACTCAATCTAGGTCCCAGAAACCCCAATATCATCCTTCAAAAGGTTAGACTCCATGTCCACATTTGAGAGACGTCTTTTAGCTTTCAATTTAAATATAGAAGGAGGGTTTTGAACACTCTTGGTTGAAGACTTAGAAATACCAGAATAGGGATCACCAACATGGAGTTGACTAGGAGTAGCAAGACTCATTTTCATAGAGGTAGTAGAGGTATCTTGACCAGAGGGATGAAGAGAAGGAGGAGACAGAGCTACGTGAAACTAGTATAAATGATGAATGAGCCCTTGGTGTAAAGGAATAAGCTTTTCATTAGGCTTCTTCAGCAAAGTCTTCTTAACATGTTGCACAGAGTGTTCAAGAGAATAAAGCAAGTAGAAAGGGAAACTAATTGTGGCATTCCTTCTAAAATGATTCAATAAAGGGAGATGGTAGTGATAGAACCTGGTGAAACGACCCTCAACGGTGAAATACTTCATCACCATATAACACATGTCAGCCCACGGTTCAGGAAGACAAGCTCTTTCAAAACCACCTTGGTAAGGCACCAACTCCTCTCCTTCGCCAAGAAATAATTTATGATTCTAAACATTTGAAACCCTAGACTTTTTCTGCATCTTCATTCCCTTTAGAGAGAGACCCGTAGCCATAGCTATGTCATTCTCAGAGACCACAAAATTGATATTCCCAATTTGCACCTTGTGATTATCCCAAGACTGAGGACCATGGCTTTACAGTACACATTCACGAGCCAACATTTGGTATCATAGCGAAAGGTCATGGGTTTGAATCCCCTGGGTAACATAGGGGGAGTTTGTTGGCAAATGTTAACGCTCCTCATGGGATTCGTGACATGGACTAACCATCTCCCATGGATTCATTAACTCTGGTGCTTGTATCAGAATTTGATAGGTCAACATTTTGGTTTAACAACAATCACGGGCCAACAAAACTATTAGAAAAAATATTTCTGTGGTCATTAAAAGACACTGCATTAGACTAGTTTTTCTCATTTCTTGATCATTCTATATCCTTATTTGAACAACTAGAAAATTATTTCCTCTAACACTTTCATGTGAGCATTGGACCCCAAGTCACCTTTACTGACCTGGTCCATTGTTTCCAAGGTGCTCAAGAGAAGATAACTAATTTTATATTTATATATCAATCTTTATTCTCATAGATTCCTTATGCTCTACCTAACTCAGATATGTAGCAGTTATTTATTGGAAACTTATAGCCATTGATCTAAGATAAGATTCTATTAATGAAATATCCTTCTTTCACTCATTTATGAATAACACTTCATGACTACCAATAGTCAGTTAATCAATTTGAGGTACTAATCTCATAGGCTCCTATAGATAGTTCAGAGCTTCATCTTCTTTCACAAATTATAAGAAAAATATTTTTTTCTTTAAAATTAATACTTCCATAGTTGTTAATAATGCAGTGGCCACTACACCTTCACCAACTATTATGGCCCTCTCTTCATAAAAATAAAAAATAAATAGGAAATTCACACCTATATAACTCCTAAATAACAATTTAGTACAGTTGCTACCTATTTGTCCATTAGACACAAACAATCATTTTCTACCTTCATATGACTCGAAAGCCTTTTGTCAGTTCCACAAAGTCCCTAGCTGTGACATAGAGAGATGTTTATGTCTTATGTACATCATGCAAGACCTTGTTGATTTGAATGTCATCTAGGTCTCTAGCACGAATGATAAAGGAAACAAGTTAGTTTCTCTTCCCAATCAAAATTCACAAATCTATACCAATACACTTTTGTGCCATTCTTCAAATGTCATAGACCTTGCTTCAACCTCATAGGTGCTAGAAATTGATAATGATCAGTTTTTTTCTTCCTTTTCTAAGATAATAGGGATGGTGGACATCATCCCCCAAGTTCCTTTGGAGTGACCTATCCTCAAACCCTATAATTTCCTTCTCCCCTTTCAACATGCCCATCCATATACATGATGGGCCTCTTTACATTACTGCACAGGTAAATGAAAAAACTATTATGGTTTTTTTAATTGACCTAATCTACATGGTAAATATAATCTAGGGAATTTCCATTTATTCATGAGTTGTACAAAGAAAAGTACAATAAATTGGAAGTCTACATATGATTGTATGATAGGATTTCTAGACCAAACATGGGTTTGCTAACCCTCTTTGTTTAGGTGGGACCAAAAACCTAGATGTTCCTTTCTCTATGATCCCTACCTTAGATCACTTTTAAGTGAAGCTCAGTCATCCATGGCTTGCTTCCATAAGATAACTCCCTTGTGTAATCCACAAATACCTAAAATTCACACACAATGGAGTAGTGCAAACAATCCATCATAGTGGATTTTAACCTCTCAATGTGTGGAGATTTCTCCTTAAATTACTTTTAGCTGGCCCCGACTAAGCCTCTTCATCCTCACAACTACTTATTTTTGTCTTATCAAAAGTTCAAAGCTTTCCAGATTGCACTCCTATCTGGTAGCCCTTCTCCTTCTTCTCTTATGGCTACTTCCCCCTTGGCCTCTTAGTCTCCAGTGGTTTCTCTTGTTCCCTCTACTACCCCATCAATAGTAAAAGGAAAGAAACCCACATTAAGTGATCCTCATAATTCTCGTGTGGCTAAATAGTATTTGATAGTTCCAACTCTAGCTTCTTACTCGATGGCTAGAGGTAAAAAAACACCACTACATAAACCACCTCTTATCCATGTGGTTTCTCAACCTCTACTGGTTTCTCATGTTCCTCTTGCCTCTTTGGAGGCACATGGAAAGAAACCCACACTACATGATCCTCCCCTCATCCTATGGTTTCTTAACCCTTAGTGGTTCCCTCTATTCCTCCTCCTACCTCTCAGATAGGGGAAGAAAAGGATCTTGTATTGGAAAACCCCCTGCTCCTTCAGCAAAGGCCCTAGCTCATACTCAATGAAACCAACTTTAAAGAGATCATAAGTTTCATCATCATGCTATAGCTCGAGAGTGTTCTACTAAAGTTGATTCCATCCCTGAGCATTGTCCAATGTGGCTAACCCCCAACCTTGCTCTTCCTACTAAGCCTTAGTCTCCTCCTTCCTATCCTAAATATCTCACATCTATGACCCCTACGTCTCCTCAACTAAACCCAGATGAATGCAACCCCAAAAGGGTTAAAGAAGTCTTGGCCCCATCCATTGAGGATCTTGTCATTCCAATTATTCTAGATCAACCTCCTTTCTCAAAGCCCCTCAATCTCCCCAATGTCTTTCATTTCTAGAACCATTCTCTCAACACTTGTACCATTCCATCACACTCACCACCAAATTTTTCATAGATGTGCTTCACCCCGCCCTAATTGACATTGATATTCCATACCCACCACCTAAACATAAACCAAAGCATTACCTCACACCACCTTTTTGCAAACTCAACCGTATGCCACCATGTCCAGCTCATCTAAGACTTTCTTCATTAGTCTTGTTTAGGGTAAAATTTGGATAGGGTTTGATTTAATGGTTTAATGTGTATCCTCCTTTCACCCTAAAGTATTCAAGGACCTTAGGTCTAGTAAGACTCTACTATCAGGCCATTGGTCACTTAGAATGTTGGAAAAATTGGATTTGTGTGATTTGATTGTTTGATTATACCCAATTATGCTTAAAACCCTAATTATGCAAATATGGAAGCAAACAGATGAATACTAGAAAATGCTGCTATAGAAAGATGTAAAATAATAGACAAATGTGTACTAGTTTCTGAAGTTCAGAAAGTGAAACAGTCAGGGACTAATGAGTGGGTGCCCTAGTCCAGTGCCATGCTTTTTATTAGGATCTAGGAAATTTGTCTGCAACCTATTCCTGCAGTCACAGAGATTTCTCCATTGTGGGATCTAGAGGACTAATGAGCGGGCGCCCAAGTCTAGGTCCTTGTTTTCAACTCTAATCTACAATTCTGACACTCTGCAACCCTTCTCTGCAATTCCACTTTTCTTGCTTCTTCAACCTGTAACCTGCAATCATAGAAAAATAGGGAGGGGGTTGTGGTGTTTAGAGGCTTGCCTCAATCAAGCCCCACAGAGACATTCAAGTCTTCCAAACATTGTTGTTAGATAGAGAGTGCATGCCCTTGGAGGATAGAGGCAACAACCAAATGATAAATGCTTGTAAACACAAATGATATCACCTTGTAGTGAAGATCTCATGGAAGGAAGAAGTTATTCATGCCATGAGGAGATGGATGCTCAAATCTGCAAATACAAACAAAAAAACAATGCTCTGCTCTGCAACACAATGAATATATTGAATGCTTTTATCAAAAGAATTCATAAAGTTCACAATAGCTACCTAGTAAACGTCTAGTTTACAAATTAATGCCTAAACATGCTTATATATGCAACTACAAACATTCCCACCAAGAATTTCATAATTTAAACTTACCATGTCGACATAGGACCTAAATAATGGTCACAAACCAACACTTAAAATTTTGGCCTGACCCAAAATAGGGCAAGACTAGGGCACAGGCACCCAAGTCCTCCCCCTATTTTAGGCAAGGTCTATCTCAAGTGGTCCCCCTAGGTCTTATTTACCATGACACTTAGGGGTTTTGTCATCAGGATGCCAAAATATGATGCAAGACATCCTAAATGTAGATCAAAGACCTAGGAGCTAAACCTTAAGAGGGAAAAGCCCCCAAGGGGACATTTTTTGATGTTACATTTAGCCCCCACTTTAATTTATGTATAAACTCAAGGCCAATAAATGCATTAAAGTACAGTCAAGAAACACAGCAAACACACCAAGAATGAAGAAGACATGCCAATCACAGAGAAGACAGTAACAGGCACACAAAACACGGAGAAGATAGTTACAGTCACGCAAAACACGGAGAAGACAACATTGAAGACATGCAAAACACAATAAATACAATGAATGTAGAGAAGATAGTGATGATTTTCTTTTCTTTTTCATTTTTTTGTATGAAATGTAGATGCAAGTACAGGAAAGTAAACACACTGCCCATAATGTAGGAGGGAATCATTGCCCCTAGTCTTTAATATTGCATATGGGGTAACACACATGTAATACACGCCAAACAAAACAAGCATGCCATACAAATCCAAAAGCATAGGAGGGACTCATCACCACTGGTCTTTAAACTATGCTTGGGAACAAACACACAATACACACACACTTTGAAAACACAGAGAAAACACGACAGACAAGCAATGGAGTGTTCCTATTTCTAGGCTCATCACCATCTCAGGCACATTACATGCACACACCGATGATTGGGCTTCACCACAACAATCATCGAAGACATGCTTAAGGGTTGAGTAGTCATAGAACCACTCCCTGCCTCCACAGAGGACTTTTAAAAATGACAGGATGTGCACTCTCTTCGAGAAATACCCCATCCCCACGTCCGTAGAGGGCTTAAGATGATTGATGATTGATTGATTGCAAACAAAACTCAAAGTGCAGGAGGGACTCATTGCCACCAGTCTTTAAGACTGCACCTGAGGACAAGCACATTTCTAACATCTAGAATAGACAGCTTACCTTATATATGCCCCCACCTTAAGGTGGTTGATATCAGGTATCGATATCAAGCACGTTAAGGTAGGAAGAAAACGCACAAGGGAACATAGACTCTTACAAAGCCCATGCCCCTCAGAGGTGACATGTACTTTACGATTGCCAAATGTTCCCACAAACACATCCCTGCAAGAAACATGTTAGTGTCTACATAATCATGATAAACAACAATGCATATGATCAATCACACAAAGAGCCAAGGTTATACTATGAATTCAAATATTGAGGATAACCGTGGGGCTATATCATGAAAATCTCAAAACTAAGTGTCACCAAGGTGAGATTCAAAGACAAACAAAGTGCACAGAACAACAGTATTGTTAATGTTTGTAAGTGAGATAAAACACCATCAAGATCACTACATAGAAGGCATGGAGTGCTTCTACTAGTCAATTGTCAGATAATATATTACAACCCCATCATCATATTAGGAACTAAGTCCAATTTTTTATTTCTCGCTAAAGGGACACTAGGTCCGCATCAGTATAAATATTTTTTATCTGCCTGGTAGATAGAAACACTAGAGGAAGGCAAACAATGAAATAAGAGAGGAAAAACAAGTGCCTTAGGGACAGTCATGTAGGAGGGTGCCCCCAATTCACCAACCGCAACACTATGTCCGTAAGACACAACACACATGGAGCAACTGTATTACTAAGGTTGTGATAGATTTTTTAGCATTAGATGGTTGTTATTATTGATATAATTTTTTGTCCATCATCATTTTCCTCACAACACCCTTTGTTATACTCTTTTGCATTGAGAATTGGTGAAAAACTACATATTTTAGGGCATATTCACTAGGTTTTGATTTCTCATCATCCTAGGTTTGCATCAAAATCATGTTGTGAAGGGTTTTATTACTTTATTGGACTGAAAATAGACATATTATTTGCTACCCCTAATCAAAATCTTTACAACACCTTTTCTTTCATATATTTACATTGAAAAAGTACAAAAAAATCAACTATTTTAGGTCATTTTTGCATATAATTTTGCACTTGTCATTTGCATAACTTTTGAAAAACTTTTAAAATCTAATTTTACATTGATTTGAAAACATATATCATGGATACTCCTTGTTATTCATCTTTTGACACATTGTGTGCATCATTTAATAATGATGACTTCAATATGTTAGACAAAGCACTAGATGACTTTATCTCTATTGGACATTCCACTATAACACCTATTGCTAAAACATGTGATGATGACATAGAAAATGATTCCTCCTAAGAAGATATACTAACAAAAGAGGATGAAATTGTGTATGAGGAAAAATCGCTTATGCTTAAATGATAAAATCAAAACAAACAAACAAAAGCCCATAACATAAAGAGAACTAGTCTAAATAAAAGCCATTATTAATAAATCCAATGAAATAAGATAGCTTTTACCTAGATTTGTGTTGTTCCCTTTGTTAAATGTGGATTGCTCAATAATATTGTGAAACCATGTTTGCAACAAGCAAGTAAAGTGCTCAAAGTGCTCAAAGATCAATGTCAAAAGATCATAAAGTTTCTCAATCGTTGCAATGTATGCTCAAAGCGCTATAAAGGATGCCTGAGAATAAGTAATCGAAGAGGATTTGTGAAGGAGATGAGGGGGGTTTATATAGGTTTCAACCATGATCAATCAATGGTCAAGATAATTCAGAAGAATCAATGGAGGAGATAACTCAAATAACCATGATAAATGTGCACACGACATGTGTCAATCCATAAGGATATTTTTATTAAGATAAGGATATTTTTATTAAGATATGGTGAAAACAAGATTGATTGAATAGATAACTCAACTTGTAATTTTGCCTTTTTTAGAGTTCTAAAAATAAGACCGATTGTGCACATGAGTTAACAAGATATTTTAAGAGGAATTGGAAGATAACTGAGATTAAATAAATAAATTTATTTAATTGTTTGTGCATGATTGAGGAACATAAGATTATAAATAAAATATTTGATTTTATTTATTTTTAGAGAATTGAGATAATTTAAATGAATTTGCATGATTTATTTAAATTTAGAAGAACAAGTGATTTAATTAAATAATGTAGAATTATTTAATTATAGATAAGATAGAATTGGATGAATTAATTAAATAATTAGATTTATTTAATTAATGGAGACTTGAAATTTGAAAGAGGATAATGATTTAATTAAATAATAAACATTATTTAATTTTAAAAGAAAAAAGAGGAATTTAATTTAATTAATTAATTAAATACAATTTATTCAATTAATGTCAAAATTATGTGATTTGGAAGAATTTGATGATTCTTGTGAAATTAATTAAATAATTAGATTATTCAATTAATGTTGAATGCAGGTGATTAGATAGATTAGATGAAATGCAAGTGATTTGATGACATGGTCATTTTAGGGTGTCTACATTTTGCCCCTCTTTGATGTAATGCAATTTATAGTGTTGCATCAAAGAAAATAATTGTTGAAGACATGATACAATTTTTGATGCCCAGTGTAGGTAGGTAGTTGCCCCAGCGTATGCCCCCTCAAACGGAAAGACAGGAAAGCGACAGAAGAACAGGGTTGACACTTGACTAGAAGATTGCGCGACAAGGTAGCAGAGAGAAGAATGGGGTGGGAAGAAAAAAATGTGGGAGGGACACTATAAGTAGGTCCCATGGGGATCACATTCCTCATTTACACACTAAGAGTTACCAAAAATAGAGCGTAGAGCCTCCAAACCTAGGGTGTGAGAGTTGAGGAGAGACGGGGATGCATCAAGGGTAGAGGTGAGATAGGCCGAGGCCCTAGCACAGGTACAGACATAGGTAGTAGCAGTAGCACAGGCAGCCCTAGTACAGGCACAGTCATAGGCACAGGTATAGGCACAGGCACAAGCAGCACCTGCGCCGTCAAGAGATGATGGGCAGCTACCCTAGGTGACTAGGGAGAGGGACACAAAGGTACAACTGCAGTTGACAGCAGAGTTCACACTATAGAGAGTGAGGTGGGAGAGAGATGAGGCATGCCATGCACTAGGCGCAGATCAGAGGACACTATACAATGAGCTCGTCTAGGTGCAGGGAGAGCAAGTGTCAGTAGGCAGAGAGGCTGAGTACTACATGGTCTCTACGTCTGTGCGGTGCCAGCGGTGCAGTGAGAGCTAAGATACAGAGAGAGGAGCATGTCTGGGGCATCAAGGTCATGCAAGACAGGGTAGTCATTGTCCTTAGTTAGAGGACCCTTCATGCCAGCAGGGGGAGGAGGACCATCAGGGGGAGCTACACCAAGCACAGGTGGAGGACAAGGGCCACAATAGGAGGGTAGATCTACCCACTAGAGCATACACATTTGTACATTGTATCATTATTGTATCATTTTGGACACTTGTATATTTTGACCGATGCTTGCATGCATCCAGATGTATATTTTGTAAGTTCTTGATAGCCTTGATGTACTTTATTGATGCATACCGATGGACTTTTTGATGTAGACACATACAATTTGTATTTTGATGATCTTCACATGATGTATATGATGACATATTATGCTCACTAATGTTCATGCTTTTGTATATGCACTTCTTGATGACATGGATGTGATGATATGTATGTATGATTATGGATTTATGTGATGACGCAAATTGCTTATATGATGCTTATAGATGTATGGCATAGGATGACATGTTGCTTATAGATGTATGATGATATAGATGTTATGACTTGTGATATCTAACATGTGGGTTTTGTAGATATGCACCAGAGAGAAAAAGAGGAGATGGAAGAGAGAGATTGTTGATCGATCATTGCTTTGAAAATGATATAAGGGTTGCATAAATGGATGGAAAAAATGATGAGCTTGTTGTAATGGTTTCACAATTGTATATAAAGAGCAATCCTTATTTTTGATATAGAATGTGGATAGTTTGCTACAAAGGTATAAAAGACCAAGGTGCTATGATATCTGAGTGCATGGACGTTGACTCTACAAGCAAGCAGTTTGATCTTAGATCCCTTAGACATAATATAACCTTGTTGTAGATGTGAATGAGCCATAGTTTTGAACATAAAATAAACTTCAATACATGGAAATGTAAGAAGAATACTAGTATGCAAGATGCTCAGTCATAACACACACAAGATAAATATGCTACCAAAAAAGATGCTAAAGATCATTCCTCAAACACGGCACACAAAACAAATGACTATGCCCCCAATCTGTACTGCATCGCAACATACCAAGATTATAGATAAATCAAGGTAGCCTTGAATAGGTAATGGATAAAGGAACAAAAGATAAACCAAAAAGAAAATTGACTGACTTACAAAGTAAACATATAGCCAGCATATTCTCTTGCGAAAGAGGTTGCTCAAAATAGATTGGATAGGAAATATAATAGCCTTATCGTAGGAACTAGATGTCTGTTAAAGGGGGCCATCTACCTAAAAAAATAATGTCTTGCTATAGGAAATGCCACATGTCACAGGAGATGTGTGCGTTGGTCTCAATCATGGAACACTTTGCAGAAGACAAGCTTGTTGATCTGGTGCTTGGGTTAAGTTGGATTTAGCTGATGTTGGCAATCAGAATAGTAGGATAGTAGATGACTCTAGAAGTAAGTTGTTTTTCTTCAGGTTTTCTAAGGACTTTTGCTTTGAAAGGATACACATGCTCGCTGCTTGAGTTAGTCAAGTCGAGGTGAATGGATTTTGGTAAAAGGAAGACTAGAAAGGCAACAATGTTAATGGATTGAAATGAGTGAAGAATGATGAATCGTATGTGCCTAAGTACTGGATACATCCTTCGTATTCCAGACTACCTACATACCCCGTATCCACAGGATCAAGGCATATTATGAGGAAAGATGAAAATGATAAATATGTAGTTCTGGATAGAGTGATGAATGGATCAAGGTGTTTGAGCTTGGGTTGGGGAAATGATGAGATCTTATGTACCTGAGTACTGGATACTTCCTTTGTATTCCAGACTACCTAAATACCCATATCCATGGGATCAAGGTACCTTAAGATTTGAGAAGAGATTATATGTAGTTCTGGTTGGTGTGATGATGTGGATCAAGGTGTTTGAGCTTGGGTAGGGAAAATGATGAGATCTTATGTACCTGAGTACTGGATACTTCCTTCGTATTCCAGACTGCCTACATACCCATATCCATGGGATCAAGGTACCTTAAGATTGAGAAGATGATAATATGTAGTTCTGGTTGGTGTGATGATGTAGGAAAAGTGTTGAGAAGATAACAGCCTTATCATAGGAGCGATGTGTCTATTAAAGGGTGTTATCTATAGAAAGGAGAAAAGATTAAAGTGATTGTGAACCACAAACAAGGACCCATTCCTAGACCTAGGTTAAGGAAAGAGTTGCCCCCGTTCTGGTGGAGGAATTTGCATAGGTGACTGATGAAGAAGACATAGAAAGCTTTGACCTAGGACAAGACAGTGTTAACTATAGGCAAAGATCAAGACGTGGGATGACGATGATGGACATTGACAAATTTTTGAGCTATACTAGATAGGGAGATGGAAATGCAAATAAGGTTAATAGTTTTATTATGAATGGATGGATGAAGTGTGTTTGTGAAATGGACATGGAATGAATAGGACTCAATAGATGATGGATGTTGACTCTACACATAGCACATATTTGCTAGGTTTTCACTATGGTACTTATCCAAGGCGCCTATTTACCAGGTTTTCACCATAGGACAGATTATTTGTTTGTTTGTTTGTTTGTTTGTTTTTTGGAATATTCTAAGGATCAAGCATAGAACTTCTTGAGATGAACACTGTTAAGTAGCTCATCTAGAGGAATTTTGTCAGGTGTAGCTAAAGTATAAGCTCCTAATCCATATGTTGCCATCACAATAAAGGGACCTAACCAGTTAGGCTCAAACTTACCCTTCTTTTCTCGGTCTACTTGATTTCTCTGATTCTCTTTGAGTACAAGATCACCAACTTGAAACATCATTCTTTGATCTTTTTTTTGTAATTATGCTAGAGGCTGTTTTGATAGACATGGAAATAATTGAGCGTGGCAAAGCACCTTTCATCTAGTAGTTCTAGCTCAGCTAATCTGGAAGTGTGATACTCCTCTCCCCTGATCAGGTTCTGTATGGATACTCTGAGGGATGGGATCTTGACCTCTATAGGTAGGATGGCTTCAGAGCCATAGACCAAGGCATATGGTGTGGCACCAGTTGGTGTTCTAATACTAGTGCGGTAGGCCCATAGGGCAGGATTGAGTTGTAAGTGCCAATCACAACCAGCTTCATTGACCGTTTTCTTGAGGATTTTGAGAATGGTTTTATTGGAAGCCTCAGATTGGCCATTACTCTGTGGATAGTAGGGAGTTGAAAAGTGATGTTGGATATTGTATTATGTGCACAAGGTATGGACATCTTGGTTCTTGAATGGTCTCCCATTATTAGTGACAATGGCTTGGGGGATACCATACCGGCAAATGAGGTAGTTTAGGATAAACTTGGCTATTTGCTTACCGGTGATATAGGTCATGGGAATGGCTTCAACCCACTTCGTAAAATACTCAGTGGTGGTAATGATAAATTTGTAACCATTGGATGAGGATGGGTGGATTTGTCCTACGAGGTTGAGGCCCCATTGAGAAAAAGGCCATGGAGTTGTTACAGGTTGTAGTTCATGAGCTGGTGCATGAATTAAATCTCTATGCTACTGGCATTGTAGACACTTCTTAGAGAATTGTGCAGTATCCTATTCTATTGTAGGCCAGTAATACCCTATTCTGAGTATCTTCTTAGCTAGAGTAGGACCAGTAGAGTGTGCACCATAGACACCTTCGTGTATGTCTCGTAAGGTAGCTTCGGCTTCTTCCGCATTAAGACATCGTAAGAGGATACCATCAAGACTCCGGTGATATAGTGTATCACCCAAAATGATGTAATGAGAGGATTGACGGATAAAGGTTTTGCATTGGGTGGATGATAGTTTAGGGGGAAAGGTACTATTTTTAAGGTATTCATAGATATCTTTGTACCATGGGGAATTGGGACCAATAAGTTTGCAGATGATTTCAGTAACTGGAACATTGACAGCGGGTATCAACAATTGCTCGATCAAGAATTCACATTTCTATGTATTAGAGGCATGTCGATAAGTGACCCTACAGAAGCCATAGAATTTGCATCTTTATTATGCTCTCTTGGAATTTGCTCAAATGTGATACTAGAGAAGTGTGGTTTGTAGGCATCCACGAGTTGCTTGTAGGGGACCAACTTTTCATCTTTTGTTTGGTACTCATCTGTGACTTGTTGATGACTAGTTGTGAGTCTCCATATACCTATAATTCTGTGATGTCCCATTGAACTGCTGTATTGAGACCTATGAGGAGTGCTTCATACTTGGTAATGTTGTTGGTGCAAGAGAAGGCAACCCAATATGACTTTGGAATATAGTCATTTTGAGGTGTGACAAATAGAATGCCGGCCCCTGATCCATGCTGTGTGTAGGAACCATCAAAGTACAACTTCCACATTATTGAGTTGGAAAGAGTGAAAAGATTCTCATCTGGAAAGTCTGCTACCATAGGGTGTGTATCTTTCATGGGTGCTTCTGCTAGTTGATCTGCTAGGGCTTGTCCTTTGATTTCTTTATGATCCATATACTTAATGTTGAACTCACTAAGTATCATGACCCATTTAGCTAGTCTACCTATGAGAGCTGCCTTTGCTAGTAGATACTTCAATGGATCAATTTTGGCTATAAGATTTGTGTGTTGGTTTAGCATGTAATGCCACAGATTTTGGGAAGCGAACACTACTGCTAAATAAGCTCTTTCCATCGATGAATAATTGAGTTCATATCCCACCAAGGTTTGACTAATATAGTAGATTGCATGCTCTTTTCCTGACTCATCATGTTGTGCTAGCAAGGCCCCTAGGGCTAAAGTTGTAGTTGAGATGTATAATATCAAAGGTTTATCAGCAACTAGTGGAACCAATACAGGAGGTGTAGCTAGATACTCTTTGAGTTGATCAAATGTTACTTGACACTTATCGTCCCATCAAAATGAGACATCCTTTCAGAGCAAGTGTTGAAATGGTTAAAACTTATCTGCTAGTTGTGAGATGAAACACCTAATGGACTGCAACCTTCCCTGAAGGCTCCTTAATGCTTTGAGGTTCTTTGGTGGAGGCATCTCCACTATAGCCTTGACTTTTGTGGGGTCTACTTTGATGCCTCTACAAGATACAATGTATCCCAACAGCTTCCTTGATGTTACACCAAAGACACACTTCTTTGGATTGAGGCGCACTTGGTATTTCTCTAGTCTGTCAAAGATCTATCCTAGAACTTGTATGTGATCTGCCCTAGAAGATTTAGCTAGTATATCATCCACATAGTCCTCCATGATATGATGAAAGAGATCATGGAATATCACCATCATTTCTCTTTGATAAGTTGTCCCCACATTCTTTAGACCAAACAGCATGACACACCAACAATAATTACCCCATGGACAAGTAAAAGTTGTTTTATGTTGATCTTCCTCTGCTATCCTTATCTGAATGTAGCTAAAGAATCCATCCATGAGAGAAAGCATTTCATGACCTATTGTCAAGTCTACTATGAGGTCAATGTTTGGTAATGGAAAGTCATCTTTGGGACATGCTTTGTTAAGATCTCTAAAATCATTACACATGCAGATGCGCCCATTGGATTTAGACACAGTTACAATGTTTGAGACCCAATCTGAATAGTCAATGGGTCATATGAACTTTGCATCTAACAACTTCTATATTTCCACTTTTACCAAGAGAGCTATTTGTAGGTGCATCTTCCTCAACTTTTGCTTGACTGGTTTAACTTTTGGATCAACTCTGAGATAGTGAACTACTATCTTAGGGTCTAACCCTGGCATATCAGTGTAGGTTCATGCAAAGTTGATGGTTCTCTGGAAGAAGAATTTGTTAAGATTCCTGTGCTCTGTTTCTGATAATGATGCTGCTAGGAATGTGGTCTTTGGATTTTTCTCTGTGCCAAGGTTTATCTCTGTAGAATCTTCCACTAGGAGAGCTAACTTCTCTTGATACTTAGATGGTAGGGGAAGGTCAAATCCTCCATCCTCAGGTGCCACAATTGGGTTCTCACCTTTGGATACATCCTTTGTTTTTACTATTTTGTGATTAGGAGGTGCCACAGTGTGGTTTTCACCTAGAGATCTTTCTTTATTTTTACTTTTGCTACTGGAGGATTTGGCATTCTCACCAAAATAAGTCATTGGCTCTAGTTCCATTACAAAACCTGCTTTATGATTACCAAGAGGGATACCCTCCCGAAGTCCCATGAACTCAACTATAGCTTTGTCATTTTGAAATACATCTATAACGAGGGACCCTTGTTGGTCCTAATCGATAAGTTTCGAGTAGACAAGTGTTACTTTTTGGGTGTTTGTGGTGGATGTTAGGGATACAAATGATAGCATAAATATGGAGGATTTTGTAAATAGGTCGGTCATATGGAGGGAAGAGTCATCGATGGTATCCTCATTAGACGTCGAATCTATGAGAGAAGTTTCAGCCACCTTGTCGAGGATACCCTCGATGTCCAAGGTGTGCGGTACCTTTCTACCAAATCCTAACCCCTTCTAGTCTAGTTTCTTTATCACACTAATGGGCTCCATTGTTCCTTGATTCTGTTTCCTAAGGCCACCTTTGCCTTTATAGCCCATGTTTTTGACTATCCTAAAGCCATTTCCATATTGCTTGACTGGTATTGTGACTGGTTCTTTCTCCTTATAGAGCTAAGAAGAGATGTCTTCAATAGTTTCCTCTTCCAATAATTTTCCCTATTAGAATTGAGTTAAAGATGCTGGGGGAGGAATAGTTGCTTTGGCAATGGGTGGTTGGCCGTAAGATTTAGGGGATAAAGGCATCCACCCTACACAACAAGATTTTGAGATATCATAAGTTCCAAAGCCTATATCACAGATATGAGCTTTGATTTCAGGAAGAGGATTAGGTTCACTTGTAGAGGCATGTGTTAGATTTTTAGGATCGACATATAGTGGGGATTCAAGGGCTTTGTCATTTTGAGGCACTTGGTTGCAATTTTTATAACTGCCTTGCAAGACACGGCAGAATTCAAAAGGATTAGGGTCACCTAGGATAGTTATCTATGTAACATTGAGTGGGAATTTTAGAGACTGATGGTATGTGGAGGGAACAGCTTTTATTGCATGGATCCATGGGTGGCCTAGGATAATGTTGTAAGGAAGCTCAATATCAAGGACCTGGCACCTGGTTTCGAGCATGACAGGGTCCAGTTGTATAGGCAAATAGATAACACCCTTTGAGCGGCATTCAGCATCATCATATCCCTTGATTTTAATACTTTGATTAGTGTTGACATGATCGTCAGAGTATCCCAATTGCTTAAGTAACTTTAAAGAACAGATGTTGAGACCAACACCACCATCTATGAGTATGCATTTGATTTTGTGCTTATGGATGAGAACCTCAATATGAAGGGCATCATTGTGACACAGATCATGGGATGGGAGGTCCTTTTCAGAGAAGACCACATTGTAGGGTGAAGCAATGTTACCTACTATAGCTTAAAAATTGGCAATCGCTATGTTGTTAGGAACCAAAGACTCTTGGAGGGATTTTTCTAGCACCACTTTATGTGTGGGTGATGAACGTAGAAGGTCCAAGATAGAGATCTATGCTGGCATTTTCCCTAGATGTTTGACAAGATTATAATCGGATTGAGTTGGGAGACTAGGTGTAGGACTACCAATGGTGACACGACCATGACGAGTTGTAACAGCGCAATCTGTAGATTTGCCTTTGATTGTGGAGTCAAAGGAAGTGGAAGCATTATTGACACCTTTATCTTTATCCTGAGGAGGAGGTGAACCATGGTGAGGGAATGGTTCCTTGTATATGTTGAGGTCTTTGTTTGTGTGTTGAGCTAGTGGTTCATCTTCGAAAGAGATTTGGTTGCCCTCGATGAGATTTTGGATTAGGTGCTTTAGTTTCATGCACGATCTGGTTCTATTCCCTTTTCTCCTATGGAATTCATAGTATTCATTTTCTCTATACCATGTAGTTTTGTAAATAGGTTTACCATATGGGAGAGAATCTGGTAAGGTGATGAGCCCTTTGTGTAAAAGCTTCTGTAGGACAGACTCTATGGGTTCTCCCAAAGGAGTGAATTGACACCATAGAGGATAATCTTGTTGAGGTCACTCTTGTTGTCATTGCTGTTGGTTTTGATATGGTTGTCTTTGTTGTTGTTGTTGTTGACGTTGACTTGGTTTGGAAAGCTAAAGTGGTGTTTGCAATGTTTGGGCATGTTTAGAATCGACCACCCCATCATTGACCACATTTTTATTTTTGTTCCAATACTTAGGTTTAACATTTGTTTGTTGTTGAGGAGCATTGTCTTTAGTTTCTTTGAAGATTTTGACTATGCCTTTAGCAATGAGAGCCTTTTCAATGTTGATTCCCTTGTAGGTAATTTCATCGAAGGTTGTAGCACTAAGAATTTGCAAATGAAAACCTAATTCTTGATTGAGATTTTGCACAAATATGCTAACAAGCTATTTTTTGGGTATCTTGAATGGGAATTTGCTAGCCATTTGTCTCCATCGTTGAAGGAAAGAAATGAAAGTTTTTCCATTTTTCTATTTGTTGTTGCATAGATCAGTCATGGAGATCTCATGCTCTGTGTTGTAGGAAAAATGGGTGGCAAATTTCTCTACAAGTTCGTTAAAAGATTTGATACCCGTGGGTAAGTGTGAGAACCATTCTACAGCTTGACCTCTAAGACTGTGAGGAAAGAGATGCATAAGATACGTGTCATTATGTGAGACCTCGAAGCAAACAAGATATAATTCCCTGAGATGGTCTCTTGGGTCCCCTTTTCCCTTGTATTTATCAAACTTGGGAATGTTGAAATTTTGAGGAAAAGGGATCATGGTTAATGACCGATCAAAAGGATAAGGACACACTTCTAAAGAGAAGGTCTTCTTGGTGTGGCCAAACATAAGATTAGATAGTTGTTGTTGCACTTCCATGATTTTTAACTCCATAGTCATGGGAGGGTTTGGAAACATCTCCTATTGTCCTAGAAGTGGTTGTTGATGCCCATACAGAAGATTGTAGTGTAAGCCATGGGCATTGGTGTTATAAGGGTCATAAGATTGGTTGGGGTCATATGTTTTGTATGTTGGGTTTAGATTGAGTTGGAATTGGATGTTTTGGTTTGGAGGAGGTGGGGGTGGCGCTAGGTAAGAATGTAGGCTTTATGATGGTTGAAGAAAAGAATTTGGTGGCAGAAAGCTAAAGTTCATTGGGTTAGGTTGCAGTTGCGGAAGATAGCTTTGGGAAGTTTGGTTTTGGGAATGTTGAGGGTGGATAGGCAATGTATTGAAAAAGTTTAGCATTGATGATCATTGTGCTGGGGGGACATAGGTAGAGATGTTTTGTGAAGGTTGAGGTTGATTGAGGATGAGCGTAGAAGAATGTTGTGGTTGGGATTGCATGACCCTAGTTGGTTGAGAGATATGAAGGTTTAATGATGTTGGGGGTGGTGCTTGTTGAGACTCTTGTTGCATGGAGACATAGTTGTTCCCTAGATTGTAATTTGGTGGGAAACCTTGTCGCGATGGGGTAACCAAAATTCCACGTGCGATTGGTGTGGACATTCTAGGAGTTTGTTGTATGTTTGATCGAGCTATGGTGGTTTGTTTGGCTAACTCTACTTGACGTTGGAGAGTCTCCTGTTGGTTTTTGTAGATCTCCATAGGAGTCAGAAGTCGTGATATGGGTCTCTTTCCTGTTGGGTTTTGATAAAGGGGGTTCTCATATTGTGCGATCGTTCTCCCTTGTGCGCTTTGTTCGTGTAAGGGCATGGTCACTGTTGACATGGTTTGGACTGCATGTATGGCGTCTTAGGTGTTGTTAGGCTCGCTAAGAGTAGATAGATCAAAACCTTTGGGTAATTTGGCTCCTTGCTCTACTAGCAAGTGAAAGAAATGATCTTGGTTCTCACTAAGGATTTTATCAAAGGCGGCTATGGCTTTAGGATCTTGTATGAATTCATCAAGATCTTGTCCATCTTCTTGAGAGGATTGACCTATTTCAAAGTGTCGCTCTTCTTGAGATGGGACTTGATCGATGGTATAAGCTTGTGGAACAAGATCCGGAGGCATGCCAGTGGTATAGTGAGGTGTACTTACCAAAGGGACCCTACCTTCTTGACATGGGACTTGATCGACAGTGTAACCTTGTGGAACAAACTTCGGAGGCATGCCGGTGGTAAAGTGAGGTGTACTTACCAAAGGGGTCCTACCTTCTTGAGGATTGTTTAGTTGGTCAAGCTGTGGCATGTTTGGAGAGTTGGTCGATCTTACTGCGGGTGTCTTAGGAGTAACCTTCAGAGTAATGTTGGGTCAGCCTGATTGAGGTGTGTGAGGAGGTGATTTGCACTTACTAGGGACAACTTGCTTAGACTTCATAGTTTGCTAGAGTCTAGTGGTTACCATGGAATACACTAGGACAAAAATGCTGGGATTTCTACTTGTGTTTTGGAAAAGACAAATTTTGATGCATAGTTGACTGGACAAAAGGTACTGTACTGTTTGAGCAAAGGCGCAGGACTGTGCTACCAAAAGTAAGCTACTATAAAACCAAAGGCGATGGACTGAGCTACCAAAGGTGAGGTACTACTATACCAAAGGTGATCTACTGTGACCAAAAGTGAGCTACACTTCTACCAAGGGTGCTGAAGTAGGGTTGCCAGAGGCGAGGTACTATTATACCAAAGGTGAGCTACTGTAATACCAAAGGTGAGCTGCTGTTATACTAGAGGCGCTGAAGTAGTGTCTAATGTTTTATAAGACAAATTTTGATAGATTTGGTTTTGGTTCTGATTGGATTTGCTTTGGCAAGAGAAAACATGTCAAACAAGGTTGTAAAAAAGAGGACTGACACAACAGATAGTGTATATTCAAGGATCACAAAAAGCCCAATGTGTCCATAGGTATAAGACAATTGCAAACAATATCAAGTACTTTTTATCCCTAGAGACAAAGTTTAATTGCAGTAGATCAGCTCACAACTTAATACTCCGTCGATAGAAATGTCATTCTATAAAGGTGTCGGACATTTTGTATCTTTGCGAGAGACGATAGGTAGGGATATCTCACCCTCCCCTCAGAAAGCTCAAGTATGTCACAAGAGCTTTATGGCTGAGGGAAAACTATCTCTTCTCAAGGGAGCCAATGGTGAGTATCTTAAGGGCTTAAATCAATTCCCCTTCCACTGATGATTACCGCAACATTCAGAGGTAGATCGGGTAGTCACTATCTAGAATGGTTCTTAGTAACTTTGAGGGACCAATGCCTTACGAGCAATTTGACAAGCTACTAAAAGCTTTAACCAATCCTACTAAGAGTATCAAACACTTCACTCAATGTGAAAATTATTTCCACAAAGAGCTAGTACACCTCTTTTCAGTTTGGTACCACAAGGTAAGGCTGATGTCGGTTAGGAATTGGCTTTCGCCTTATCCCTCTTATATAGCAGTTCAAAGGAAAACTCCACTTAGGGTCATCCCTTTTGGATGAAACACAATCCAAAAGCAGGCCCTTCTAAAGGAATAACTAAAATGTACGATCAAGCATGTCAAACAAAGGTTCAATTGTCTCATTATAAGAAAAATAAGGTGCAACTAGATTAGGCACACACACAATTGTAGTTGTCAATTGTCCCTTATGAAATTGAAGCGTTTGGCATTCATGTCCATTGTCTTTTAGAAAATTGAGGTGTTTTTGCATACATGTCCATTGTCCCTTAAGAATGCAATATGTTCCTAAGACTTAGATTGCAAAAGATGTTTTTTCAATTGTCCCTTAAGACGGCAATATGTTTCTAAGACTTAGTACAATAGAGTGAGATTTCTTCAGTGCTCATCCTACATGAACATGTTAGAAAAACTCATTTTCTCTATGTGAGTGATAAGAAGCTGCAACAGATCGATTAGTTCCATAAAAACTCATAAGTTAGCAAAAAAATAAATTAATTTGACCAAAGGCGCTACACTGTGATACCGAAGACAACTTACTGTAATACCGAAAGCGCTAAACTATGCTGCCAAAAGTGATTTGCTGCAGACTAGAGGCGATGTACTGTGCTACCAGAAGCACCACTCTATGTTACCTAACACGCAGTACTGCACTACCAAAAGCGCTTTACTGTCTCAGATCTAGAAAAAGTTATACTTTATCAAAAAAAGATAGGTCAAGGTATGATTTCATTGTTGATTTGAAGTTCTGAGATATAATATCTGATAGATCTGTAACCTGGGACAAAGAAAAGCTCAAAAGAATGCCCCAAATAGATAGGTTAACTTGACGATTGAAAATACTCCTAAATACGTCATCTTAGGAAGTATAAAAGACAATTGAAAGACAAATAAACTAGCTTGTCAATCAATCAATGGTAGTTATTTGAGTAAAAGCCTGCAAAATCACAAAATAAGGTCAGAAAAACCTATATTTCCAAAAGTACTTTATGGCTTTTTTGAACGCACTGGACTGTGTTACCAATAGCACACTACTGTGCTACCAGAGGCGCTATAGTATCACTCGAGGGCCCTATACTGTACTGCCAAAAGCACTTTACTATACTGCTAATGGCGCTTTGTTGTGTCTTTTGTGTTGTTCCGTACTGTACTTAAAAAAATCAATTTCTCAAAGAAAAGATGGATTAGTGGGTCCCACCGAGCGTGCCAGAATGTGTATGAGGAAAAATCAATTATGCTTAAATGATAAAATCAAAATAAACAAATCAAAAGCCCATAACATAAAGAGAACTAATATAAATAAAAGCCATTATTAATAAATCCAATGAAATAAGAAAGCTTTTACCTAGATTTTTATTGTTCCCTTTGTTAAATGTGGCTTGCTCAATAATGTTGCGAAACCATGTTTGCAACAAGCAAGTAAAGTGCTCAAAGTGCTCAAAGATCAATGTCAAAAGATCGTAAAGTTGCTTAATCGATGCGATGTATGCTCAAAGCACTATAAAGGATGCCTGAGAATAAATGATTGAAGAGGATTTGTGAAGGAGATGAGGGGAGTTTATATAGGTTTCAACTATGATCAATCAACTGTCAAGATAATTTAGAAGAATCAATGGAGGAGATAACTCAAATAACCATGATGAATGTGCACATGACATGTTTCAATCCATAAGGATATTTTTATTAAGATAAGCATATTTTTATTAAGATATGGTGAAAACAAGATTGATTGAATGGATAACTCAACTTGTAATTTTGTCTTTTTTAGAGTTCTAAAAATAAGACCGATTGTGCACATGAGTTAACAAGATATTTTAAGAGGAATTGGAAAATAAATGAGATTAAATAAATAAATTTATTTAATTATTTGTGCATGATTGAGGAACAGAAGATTATAAATAAAATATTTGATTTTATTTATTTTTAGAGAATTGAGATAATTTAAATAAATTTTCATGGTTTATTTAAATTTAGAAGAACAAGTGATTTAATTAAATAATGTAGAATTATTTAATTATAGATAAGATAGAATTGGATGAATTAGTTAAATAATTAGATTTATTTAATTAATGGAGACTTGAAATTTGAAAGAGGATAATGTTTTAATTAATTAATAAACATTATTTAATTTTGGAAGAATAAAGAGGAATTTAATTTAATTAATTAAATAAATACAATTTATTCAATTAATGTCAAAATTATGTGATTTGGAAGAATTTGATGATTCTGGTGAAATTAATTAAGTAATTAGATTATTCAATTAATGTTGAATGCAGGTGATTAGACATATTAGACAAAATGCAAGTGATTTGATGACATGGTCATTTTAGGGTGTCTATAGAAATCATTGACACATTCTTAAACATTACCCTAGCCTCTATGGAAAATGAAACACCAGTGGATAAAGGGTTCCCTCTCAAGAAGGATTCTTCATGGGTGGAAAAAGACTATCCACCTAACAATCATTTGGTACATGAGACTTCTACAGATAATCCATTAGACCTTCCACCTTTGATTGAAAACTTAAGAACCTTGGATGAGAAGTCTATGGATAGCTCTATTAATGATATAACACCTTGCCTTACTAAAAATGCAGTACCTTCCTCTTATCCCATCTCTCTCCCTAGCCAAGATGTAGCATTAGTGGATGAGAAAAGGTCTCTCACATTAAATCCTTTAGGGATGGATGTTGGGTGCAATCAAGAGGGAAACAATGTTAATTCAATATTCATTAATAGTGTTTAGGGGAAAATTGGATTTGTTAATGTTTCAGTATTTCAATTTTTAAATCCACCTCTCCACTATACATTCAAGGATTCTAGGGTCGAGTGGCGAGCACTATCATACCCTAGATTGCTCATAAATGTAGGCAAACTTGGATTAGGGAATTTAATTATCAATTTTCCTTCTCCTATGCTCAATTGACCATTAAAACCCTAATTATGCAAATACGGAAATAAATTGACGAATAACGGGAAAAGCTCTCGCAAATAGGAGTAAAATACAAATCACAGAGTACCTATTTTTGAGGTTCTGAAGTAGAATAGTTGAGGACATTGGAACGGGTGCCCAAGTCCAAGGTACCAGTTTCTTCATGGGATCTAGACCTCCTTCTGACACTGATCAGCCATGTAACTTTTGTTTCCCAAAACGCGGATGTAGAGGACACTAGAGTGAGTGTCCAAGTCCTGGAATTCCTCTTGTGTCCTGCTTTTCTTCAGATCCTAAATCTTTGATGCTTGTCAATCCTTCCTGCAACTCCACTTTTCCCAAATGTGACACCTGTAACATGTAATCTCAAGACTTGGTTTGGGGGTTGTGGTGTTTAGAGGCTTGCCTCAGTCAAGTCCCGGAGGACACTTAAGTCTTTGAACACCATTGTCAGATAAAGAGTGTGTGTCATTGTGAGGCAGAGGTAAAAACCAAAGGAATCAATGATGAAAACACAATATAATGTCACCTTGTAGTGAAGCTCTCATGGGAGGAAGATGCTCTTCATTCCATGAGGAAATTGATGCTCAAATTTGCAAATATCAACACACAAAACACACAAGTCTACTCTTGCAACATAATGAAAGCCTTGAATCACCTTGAGAATGCCTAAAGTTCACAATGATCATCTAGTTTACAAATGAATGCCTAAACATGCTTATTATGCAACTACAAGCATTACCACCAAGATTTTAAAAATTAAAACTTACCGTGTCGGCAAAAGGACAAAATAACAGTCACAAACTGACACCTAAAAATTAGGGTTGCCCCAAAATAGGGCAGGACTAGGGCGCGGGCGCCCAAGTCCTCCCCCCTTATTTTGGGTAGGGTACAGCTTAAGGGGTCCACCTGGGTCCAATTTGCCATGGAACCTAGGTCTCATTCCATCGGGATGCCAAAATATGAACTAAGATGTCCTAAATGCATGCTAAAGACCCGGGAGCTAAACCTTATAAGGGAAAAGCCCCCAAGGGGATATTTTTTGATGTTACATTTAGCCCCCACTTTAATGTATGTATAAACGCAAGGCCAATACATGCATTAAAGTAAGGTCACAAACACAAGAAACACACCAAGAATGGAGAAGACACACCAATCACCTAGAAGATAGTAACAGACATGCAAAACGTGGAGAAGACAGTTATACTCATGCAGAACATAGAGAAGACAGTCAATGCATAGAAGACACATTAATGCATGGAAGACAAAAATGATATCTTTTCTTTTTCATTTTCTCATATATATGAAATGCAAATTCAAGTACTGGAAAGTAAACAAACCTCCCATAATACACGATGCACTACCTTAGGTGCAGGTCTCTGTGTATATGGGGCAACACATGCAAGACATGCAAAACCTCCCAAAATGTAGGAAGCACTACTCAAGCGTGCTAGTCTCTACATATGGGGCAACAAACATGCCACACAAACAAGCACGCCAAAACACACACACTTGAAGACATGGAGAAAACATGGCAGACAAGCGATGGAGTGTACCTATTTCTAGGTCCAACAACATCTCAAGTACATTACAGGCACACACTAATGATTGGGCTTCATCACAACAATCACCAAAGACATGCTTAAGGGTTGAGTTAGTCACAGAATTGCTCCCCGCCTCCGTAGAGGACTTTTGAAAATGACAAGATGATGCAATCTTCTCCGATAAATACACCATCCCCGCCTCCGCAGAGGGATTAAGATAAAAAGGATATATGTGATATCCTGCCTCCATAGAGGGCTTAGATGATTGATTGATTGATTGTAAAAAAACTTAGGATGCATGATGCATTACTCTAGGGCACAAGTCTTTGCATCTGAGGTCAAACACATTGCTAACATCTATAACAGATAGCTTACCTTATATATGTCCCCACCTTAAGGTAGTTTCTATCAGTTATCGATATCAAGCACGTTAAGGTAGGAAGAAAACACATGAGGGAACACCAACTTTTGCAAAGCCCATGCCCCTTAGAGGTGACATGTACTTTACAATCGCCAAATATTCCCACAAACACATCCCTGCAAGAAACATGTTAGTGTCTACAAAATCATGATAAACAACAACAACAATGCATATGATTAACCACACAAAGAGCCAAGGCTATACAACAAATCTAGAGTTTGAGGATAACAGTAGGGCTATATCACAAAGCTCTTTGAATCGAGTACCGCCAAGGCTAGATTCAAAGGCAAACAAAGGTGCACGGAGCAGCAGTATTGTTAAGGTTTGTAAATGCAACAAAAACATCATCAAATTTACTACGCAAAAAGCACAAGTGTTTCCACTAGCCAAGCATCAGATAAAATATACAACCCCATCATCATATTAGGAACTAAGTCCATTTGTTGATTTCTCTCGAAAGGGACACTAGGTCTGCGTCAATATAAATGTTTTTTGTCATTCACCCGCTAGATGGAAACACTAGAGGAAGGGAAACAATAAATAAGACAGGATAAACAAGTGTCTTAGGGACAGTCACATAGGAGGGTGCCCCCAAGTCACCAACCATGACGCTATGTCTGTAAGTCACAACACACAACAATGAAATCAGAGAAAGGCAATTTAGAAGAATGATGATACAAATAGAAGAAGGTCACAACAGAGGTGGTCTCCTGGTATCCCAGACCTTACAAGAGAATCAGGGGTCATCCCAAGAGGCCTAAACAACACATAACACATCACGGGGGAAGCACATCATGAGAGAGATAAAATTTAGAGATACTTACCTGCAGGGACTTCGTGCTAGAAGTCATCAACAATTAAATCATTCTCTTTCCATTTGCAAACATAAGGTACTATTGCCAAGTCTTTGTAATTATTCTTTTGTTCATTCTTAAATGCTTCTTGGTTTTACTCAATGTTATGTGGAATGTTTTCTTGTTGAAGTTCATTAGTACACATATTTTCTATCCTCTTAGGTGGTGGGAGAAATAAATTATTTTGAGTGATCTCAACATCCATCCTTGAGGGATTTAATGTGAGAGACTTCTCCTCATCCACTAGTGCTACATCCTTAGTGATGTCCAAATGACTTGAATGTTCAATCAAAGGAGGGACATTAAAGGTCTTCTCTTCCTTAGCGATATCTAAGGTATATGAACAATCAACTAAAGGAGAAAGATTGGTAGGATGATCCATAGAGGTTTCATGCATTGCAATAGAGTTTTTATTGTTGTTAGATGAAAGCTCATTGTCTACCCATGGAATGGTCTTTGTTGAAGGGGCTTATTCATTCACTAATGCTTCCTCTTGGCCAGGGAGAGCATCGGAATGGAAAAGTGGTGATAGCTCTTCATTATCTAATGCTTCATCTTGGCCAGAGTGAGCATTAGAATGAAGATTAGGTGGTATGATGTTGAGAGATGTGCCAATGAAATCATCCTCTTGCACCAAAGTGTCCTCATGAGGAGGAACAAACTTGGGAGAGGGATCATGAGGCAAACTGAAGTTATTATCACATGTTTTATCAATAGATGCCATAGTAAAATTTCTGATAAATTCATCCAAGGCTTCATCTAACATTTTAAGATCATCACTAGTATATATATTGTTGGTCAAGAATTTAGTGAGATCATCCAATATCGAAGGATATATTACCATGAGACTTGTGAATCTGTAAAAGTCACCTATATGACAAAGGATTTCATATGTGGAGCACATAGAGAGATTAACATCATGAATGTATGTTATTTGTTCTAGAACTTTAGGATATTTATCAGTGAATTTAGAGAAATGCTCAATGTCTATGACATATGCAAATAATTATTCCAAATAAATAGCCATGATATATTCTTTCAAATCAATGCAATATCAGATCCAAAATTTTCTCCAAAAGTATGTCAAAGACAAGTGCGAAGTGATATACCCCAAACAACCTCAAATGCTTGATTATTATACTCTTTTCAATGCAAATGAATGAGACAAAGGATGTTGTAAGGATTTTGATCAAGGGTAGAAATTTATATGTCTGATATCTGTCCAAAATAGCAATATGATCACTCTCAACACAATCTTGATGCAAATCCAAGATAATGCCAAGTCAACTACAGTGAAAATATGTCAAAATATGCACTTTTTTCACCAAAACTCAATGCAACAAAGCATAACAAAGGGTGTTGTGAGGAAAATTATTATGGAAAGAAAATAATATCATAATAATAGCCACTTGGTGCCAAAATTCCCAACACAACATGCTTTTAGTACCACTTAAGGTCAAATCCTAGTGAAAATATAGCAAAATAGGCTATTTTTCACGGTTTTTCAATTCCAACACCTAGGAAAGGAAGTGTTGTAATGAATATCAGGAGGTACAGAAAATGATATCAATAATATCCATCACCTCAATCCATAAAATTGATGGAAACACGCTTGGAGTGCAAACTAGGTCAAACCCTAGGGCAAAAATAGTTAAAATGTGTAGTTTTTTGCAAAAATTTCACTACAAGAGCCCAATAAAAGGGTGATGTAAAGCTTTTTAGGAGGGGAAGAAAATTATTACCCTGATAAAAGAAAATTAATGCAAAAATACTTTTCACAACACGCCTATGGTGCAAGTTTATAGAGTCAATAAGGCCAAATTTAGTAAAAATCATTATTTTTGAAGCCCTGGGTTTGAGATCTTGGGACAAAATGCTATGAGAATGTTTCAAAGTTTGATTTATGATGGAAATTAAATATTCTCATATCTAAAAATTATTTTCAAGCCTTTTTATGTAAAATGTCAATGCAATTCTAATGAAAATGCATGAAAATTGCAAGTTTTTGTTGAAATTTTCTATGCAAAAATACAAATATTTTAAATCTAAATGCAAATTTATACTAAAATGCAAGACTACAACCAAATGTTAATTTGAATGAGCCTCTAAAATTAGTAGAAAAATCTGAGATAAGATTTTGCCTACTAACACTAGATTTTGGAATTACTAGGTTATATCAAAATTGTCAAAATTTCCACAAAAACCTAGTAAATTATTGAATTTTTATATTTTTATATAGTTTATATCAGATCTGATGCAAAAATCATGAATTAGGAAAATTTAGAAAGAATTGATGCAATTTAGTAAGCCAAACAATGATTTTTTTGAATTTTTTGAATTTTTTAATTTTTTTGAATTTTTCTCAATGCAATAAAATGAATGACTATATAAATGAATGAAATCAATCCAAATCTGAAGACACACACTCAAAAAGTTGCAATTTAAGTCCAAAAACATGGTTTCACCAAAATGTTTAGGGGAAAATTGGATTTGTTAATGTTTTAGTGTTTTAATGTTTAAATCTACCTCTCCACTATACATTCAAGGATTCTAGGGTCGAGTGGTGAGCACTATCATACCCTAGATCACTCACAAATGTAGGGAAACTTGGATTAAGGAATTTAATTATCAATTTTCCTTCTCCTATGCCTAATTGACCATTAAAACCCTAATTATGCAAATACGCAACAAATTGACGAATAACGGAAAAAGCTCTCGCAAACAGGAGTAAAATACCAAATCACAGAGTACCTATTTTTGGGGTTCTAAAGTGAAACAGTCAGGGACACTGGAGTGGGTAGCCAAGTCCAAGGTACTAGTTTCTTTGTGGGATCCAAACCTCCTTCAAACACTTATCAGCCCTATAACTTCTATTTCCCAAAACTCAGATGCGGAGGACACTAGAGAAAGCACCCAAGTCCTAGAAGTGCTCCTGTATCCTACTTTTCTTCAGATCCCAAATCCTTGATGCCTGCCAATCCTTCCTGCAACTCCACTTTTCCCAAATATGATACCTGTAACCTACAATCACAAGACTTGGTTTGGGGGTTGTGGTGTTTAGAGGCTTGCCTCAGTCAAGCCCCAGAGTACACTTAAGTCTCTGAACACTGTTGTTAGATAAAGACTGCGTGCCCTTGTGAGGCAGAGGCAAAAACTAAAGGAATCAATGATGAAAACACAATATAATGTCACCTTGTAGTGAAGCTCTCATTGGAGGAAGATGCTTTTCATTCCATGAGGAAATTGATACTAAAATCTATAAATATCAACACACAAAACACACAAGTCTATTCTTGCAACACAATGAAAGCCTTGAATCACCTTGAGAATGCCTAAAGTTCACAATGATCATCTAGTTTACAAATGAATGCCTAAACATGCTTATATATGCAACTACAAGCATTCCTACCAAAATTTTAAAAATCAAAACTTACCGTGTCGGCAAAAGGATCAAGTAACAGTCACAAACGAACACCTAGAAATTAGGCCTACCCTAAAATAGGACAGGACTAGGGCACGAGTACCCAAGTCCTTCCCCCCTATTTTGGGTAAGGTACAGCTCAAGGGGTCCACCTGGGTCCAATTTTCCATGGAACCTAGGTCTTATTCCATTAGGATGCCAAAATATGAACTAAGATGTCCTAAATGCATGCTAAAGACCCGCGAACTAAACCTTATGAGGGAAAAGCCCCCAAGGGGACATTTTCTAATGTTACAAATAGATTTTCTAGCAATATTCCTAAGATGATTGTCTGAGGGGCACCTAGTGCACCCTCTTGCTTAAAGTTGGTGATTATTGTTCATGGTCGACCTCCAGATCACTTCTACAAATGTGCACAACGAATTTCTCAACCAAGTCAAGGTGTTCAAAATGTGTTACAACAACCACACCACAATGTGATTACTCACACATACAACAATAGTAATAACAAGCAAAGTAAGAAAGCACTGCATGTGCCTATCTATCTTCCATGTTCTCATCCTATGCTCCCTCCACCACCTCATCTTACTCATAAAAGTGGTCAAGAGTATGATCTTGTTGAACAAATTTGCGCTACTCCGGCGAAGATCTCTGATGCAGGGACTTTCGGAGGTCATAACTTTTGACTCGGATGTGGGTTTTCTACGAAATTTTATAGGTGGATGCGTTATGAGGTGGCCAGTGGTTTCCCAACCTGCCCTAGTGGGTTGGACCTCGTCTTGGCACTTTTTCAGGGCTTCAAACTTTCATCTTGGCCCTCAAAATGGCAAATTAGTGTTTTTTTCTAGTTTTTTAAAAGTTGCTTTTTTTAATAACTCGAAACTCATGTTTCGAATTTAGGATGTTAGTTGGTTTTTCGTCCTACCTTAGCTTTACGAGCTTTTTGGGAAAAAACTGGATTCTCAAGATATGATTGTAAAATTACCTAAAATGGCAAAATCTGACAATTGTCGAAATCTGCCAAAAAAGGTAATTTTTTGTTTTTTTTGTTTTCTTAGATATAAGAGAGTTTTCTCTCATTGTAGCAGCAGAGTTGAGGAATAGAAATTTTGTTATGTTTCAGCTTCTAAATTTTTGTCTCTCATGTTTAATGGCACAATTCTATTGAGTGTATGTTGTGTGCTGCATCAATCTCTCTTTGGGATTTAATATAAACATTGCCTACATACCATGGAATGCTCCAAGAAGCTTTCCAAAAGGTGATTGTCCCACCTGCTATTAAGCTGAATGATGTAGTAGCTCTATTAGATTGTATGCATGCCACAAAAATGGATATTCTCTTTCAACCACATGAATTACTGTCAATTGAAGTTCAAAACCAATATGATCCACTTATAATATTTGTCACAATAAATAAAATGTTGGTAAAATGAGTTATGATTGATAATGGATCAACTCTGAATGTTTGTGGTATAGATTCATTACATAAGATTAAGGCTGACACATCTTTAATCAAACTTGATAGCATTAGTATTCATGGCTTTGATAATGTTGAATGACAATCCATAGGCACTATAACTCTACCTATATATGTAGAACCTGTGATGGTGCCTACCCTAATTCATGTCATACCTTATTCTCTATCTTATTGTTTAGTGTAAAATTTGGATTTGTTTATGTTTAGTTTAAATCCTCCTTTTACCTAATACATTCAAGGACCTTCAGATTGAGTGGCAGAGCACTAATAGGTCCTTGGTCACTTACAAATGTAGGGAAGCTCAAATTAAGGTGTTTAATTATCAATTTTCCTTCTCCTATGCTCAATTAACCATTAAAACCCTAATTTTACAAATATGACAGTAAACAGATGAATTACAGAAAAAGTTCTTGTAGAGGAAGTAAAATAACAAATCACAGAATACCTATTTTTGGGGTTCTGAGGTAGAAAAGTCAGGGACACAGGAGCAGGTGCCCAAGTCCAAGACCCTAGTTTTTGTTTGAATCTGAGAACTCAGTCTACAACTCTTTGTTGTTGTTTTAAAGATTTTCCCATCACAGAACCTAGAGGACTAATGAGCGGGTGCCCAAGTCCAGGGGGCAAATTTTCCTTCTATTCTACAATTCTGACACTCCAAGATGTCTTCTTGCAACTTCACTTTGTCTAGCTTCTCAACCTGTAACCTGCAACCATGAAAACTTTGGGAGGGGGTTGTGGTGTTCAGAGGTTTGCCTCAGTCAAGCCCTAGAGGACACTTAAATCTCCGAACACCTTTGTCAGATAGAGAGTGTGTGCCTAGGGAGGTAGAGGAAAAAACCAAATAAAATAATGATCACAAATGCATTATAATATCACCTTGTAGTGAAGATCTCATGGGAGGAATATGCTCTTCATTCCATGATGAAATAGATGCTCAAATCTACAAACACAAACACATAAAACCACACAAATCTACTCTTGCAACACAATGAAAGCCTTGAATCACCTTGAGAACACAGTAGCTTGCTAGTAATTATCTAATTGAAATCTACTCTCTAAATGAATTCCTAAACATGCTTTTATATGCAACTACAAACATTCCTACCAATATTTCATAAATTCAAACTTACCGTGTCGGCCTAGGGGCCAAATAACGGTCATAAACCGACACTTAAAATTTGGGCCTAACCCAAAATAGGGCAGGACTAGGGTGTGGGCACCCAAGTCCTCCCCCTATTTTGGGTAAGGTTAAGCTCAATGAGTCCTCCTAGGTCCCGTTTGTCATGTTACCCAAGGCTTATTCCATTGGGATGTCAAATTATGATGTAAGATGTCCTCAATGCATGCAAAAGACCCAGGAGCTAAACATAAAGAGAAAAAGCCCCTAAGGGGACATTTTCTAACGTTACATTTAGCCCCCACTTTAATGTATGTATAAACACAAGGCCAATATTTGCATTAAAGTAAGGTCACAAACACAACAAACATGCCAAGTACGGAGAAGACACACCAATCACATAGAAGACAGTAACAGGCAAGCAAAACACAGAGAAGATAGTTACAGTCACGTAGAATATGGAGAAGACATCAAATGCATAGAAGACACATTAATGCATAGAAGATAGGCATGATTCTTTTCTTTTTTCTCATATATATGAAATGTAGATGCAAGTACTAGAAAGAAAATGAACCTCCCATAATGTAGGAAGCACTCATCACACTGGTCTTTAGACCGTATATATGAGGCAACACACACACAAGACACACAAAATCTCCCAAGATGCAGGAAGCACTCATCGAGCTAGTCTTTAGAATACATAAGGGGCAACAAAAATGCCAAACAAAGCAAGCACACCAAACACACACACTTGAAGTCATGAAGAAAACACGACAGACAAGCGATGGAGTGTTCATATTTCTAGGCTCAACACCATCTCAAGCACATTACAGGCACACACCGATGATTGGACTTCGCCACAACAATCATCAAAGACATGCTCAAGGGTTGAGTTAGTCATAGAACCGTTCCCTGCCTCCACAGAGGACTTTTTGAAAATGATAGGATGATGTAATCGGCTCCAAGAAATAGACCATCCCTGCCTCTACAAAGGGCTTAAGATAAAAAGGATATATGCAATATCTTGCCTCTACAAAGGGCTTAAATTATTGATTGATTGATTACAAACAAACTTAGAATGCAGGAAGCACTCATCACGCTAGTCTTTAAACTGTATCTGAGGACAAGCACATTGCTAACATCTACAACAGCTAGCACATTAAGGTAGGAAGAAAACACACAAGGGAACATAAACTTTCACAAAGCCCATGCACTCTAGAGGTGACATGTACTTCATGATCACCAAATGTTCCCACAAACACATCCCTGCAAGAAACATGTTAGTGTCTACAAATCATGATAAACAACAACATTGATGCATATGATTAACAACACAAAGATCCAAGGTTATACTATGAATTCAGAGTTCAAGGATAACCATGGGGCTATTTCACAAAGTTCTCTTAATCGAGCACCACCGAGGCTAGATTCAAAGACCAACAAAGGTGTACAGAGCAACAATATTGTTAAGGTTTGCAAATGAGATAAAAACATCATCATAATCACTACGCGGAAAGCATGAGTGCTTCCACTAGCCAAGCATTAGATAAGATATACAACCCCATCATCATATTAGGAACTAAGTCCATTTTTTGATTGCTCTAGAAAGGGACACTGGGTCCGCATCAGTATAAATATTTTTTTGTCATTCTCCTGCTAGATAGAAACACTAGAGGAAGGGAAACAATAAATAAGAGAGGAGAAATAAGTGACTTAGGGACAGCCACATAGGAGGGTTCCCCCAAGTCACCAACCACAATATTATGTCTGTAAGACAACACACAACAATGAAATCAGAGAGAGAGGCAATATAGAAGAATGATGATACAAATAGAAGAAGATCACAACAGAGGCGGTCTCCTAGTATCCCGAACCTTACAGGAGAATCAGGGGTCATCCCAAGAGGCCTAAACAACACATAACACATCACGAGGGAAGCACATCACGAGAGAGATAAAGGGTTAGAGATACTTACCTGTAGGGTCTTCTAATCTAACCTTTATCAACAATTAAATCAATGCCATTTTTTCATGGGTAAGGTGAATTCCTAACTTTTTCCTTGTCCACTTTGTTGCAAGGTGTGGCCCTTGGTCTCCTTGTTCAGCACTACGCTGTGGTGGTTTATGACAAGGGCTTAACCGCCTCCCTTGCTTGTTAAGTCAAGTGGTTGTATCAGGCATTAAGAGGTCAATCTTTTGGTGCAATGACAACTAACAATTGGTATCAAAGCCGAGGTCATGGGTTCAAACCCCATGCTTGCACTGGGGGGATTGTTGCAAGGTGTGGCCCTTGGTCTCCTTGTTCAGCACTACGCTGCGGTGGTTTACGACAAGGGCTTAACCGCCTCCCATGCTTGTTAAGTCAAGTGGTTGTATCGGGCATTAAGAGGTCAATCTTTTGGTACAACGGCAGCTAACACACTTCTATTAAACTAACTATTGCATCATAGTTTAGATATTCATCTTCAACCTCATAAGGTTCATTAAGAGAGTTTTGATATTCATCATTCTCACTGTGGTGTGTTAAGTCTTCTATTACTCGAGAGTGTGTACTCATGAGAGATGTGTAATTGTCTAAGTCATATTGAGGTATGAAATTAATTTGTATGATATGAATTAATCCTTGAACAACATCAATACCATCTTGTCTATCTTTTATTAATTTTCTTATGTTGTGTATCACAGGTATAGCTTCTTCAGCTATCCTCTTGGTTTGCACATATTCTTGGAATTCAGCTAGGTCTTTATCAAGTTTGTCTCTTTGCTCCTTATTTACATATATTATCTCATCAATAGGATTCTCAACATCATGAGAGATTTGTTCTTTTATTGTAGTTGTATGAGGCATGATGTCTGGTAAAAGTTGTGTTTTTTCTATTGTGTCGTTGATTTCATCATTTTGGACCAGCATACCCTCATGGGAAGAAGTATTTTTGAAAGAATGACTAGAGGACAAGTTTATGTCATCGTCACATGGAGTAGGTATTAAATGCATGGGAGAAGTGCTATCACCATCATCTTTTTCATTTCTACTCGTGGAGAAGAACTCGGTTAAGCTTTCTAATATCATAGGATGTTCACTCATGAGGGTTGAAAATTGGTCAAAATCAAGATCTTTGATAAATACATACAAATATACCATTGAAAAATGACATGAAGGTGCCATTTCAATGTAAGATTAGATTTTGAAAAGCTTTGCCAACATTATGCAAAAGTCAAGTGTGAAACTATATGCAAAAATGGCCTAAAATGCTTGATTTTTTCTACTTTTTCAATGCAAATGAATGAAACAGAGGGTGTTGTAAGGATTTTAGTCAAGGGAATAAAATTATATGTCTAATATCAGTCTAAAACAGCAATAATATCCTTCACAACACACTCTTGATGCAAATCTAAGATAATGCCAAATCAAAATATAGTGAAAATATGTCAAAATAAGCACTTTTTTCACCAAATCTTGATGCAAAAGAGCATGGAAAAAGGTGTTGTGAGGAAAATGATGATGGAAAGCAAAGTATATCAGTAATAACATCCACTTAATGATAATATATCCATCACAATGCGCTTTTAGTTCCACTTAAGGTCAAACCCTAGTGAAAATATAATAAAAATAGGTTATTTTTCACGGTTTTTCACTTCCAAGACCTAGAAAAAGGGGTGTTGTAATGAATTTTAGGAGTTATATAAAATAAAATCAATTATATAAATCACCTCAATCCATAAAATTTCTCACAACACACTTGAAGTGCAAACTAGGCCAAACCTTAGGGCCAAAATAGCAAAAATGTGTAGTTTTTCACTAAATTTTCAATACAAGAGGCCAATAAAAAGGTTTTGTAAAGATTTTTAGGAGGATAAGAAAATTATTACCTTGATAATAGCCAATAGTGCAAAAATATCCTTCACAACACGCCTATGGTGTGAATTTAGAGAGTTGATAAGCCTAAATCTAGTGAAAATTGATTTTTTTCAAGCCCCGGGTTTGAAATCTTGACACAAAATGTTATATTAATGATTTGAGGTCTGATTTATGATGAAAATTAAATACTCTCAGATCTGAAAATTATTTCCAAGATTAAACATACAAAATGCCAATGCAAATCTAATGAAAATGCATGAAAAATACTAGTTTTTTGTTGAACTTTTCTATGTAAAAATGCAAATATTTAAAATCTAAATGCAAATTTACACTAAAATAGAAGAATACATCCAAATTATAATTTTAATGAGCCTCTAAAATCAGTATAAAAATCTGAAAGAAGATTTTGCCTACTAACCCTAGATTTTGGAATTACTAGGTTATATGAAAATTGTCAAAATTTCTACAAAACCCTAGCAATTAAATGATGAAAATGCAATGCAAATTATTTTATTTTTGTAATTTTCTGTAGTTTATATCAGATCTGATGCAAAAATTATGAATTGGGGAAAATTAGACAGAATTGATGCAAATTAGTAAGCCTAACAATGCAATTTTTTTGAATTTTTCAAAATTTTCAATTTTTTTGTAATTTTCTCAATGCAATAAGATGAATGACTATATGAATGAATGAAATCAATCCAAAATTGAAGAAAAAAATTCAGAAAGTTGCAATTAAGTCAAAAAACATAGGTTCACCAAAATGTTTAGGGGAAAATTTGGATTTGTTTATGTTTAGTTTAAATCCTCCTTTCACCTAATACATTCAAGGACCTTTGAATCAAGTGGAAGAGCACTAATAGGTCCTTGGTCACTTAAAAATGTAGGGAAGCTTAGATTAGGGTGTTTAATTATCAATTTTCCTTCTCCTATGCTCAATTAACAATTAAAACCCTAATTTTGCAAATACGATAGTAAACAGATGAATTATAGAAAAAGCTCTTGCAGAGGGAAGTAAAATGACAAATCATAGAATACTTATTTTCGAGCTTTTGAGGAAGAAAATTTTGGGACACAAGAGTGGGAACCCAAGTCCAAGGCCCTAGTTTTTGTCTGGATCTAGGAACTCAGTCTGCAACTCTTTCCTGATGTTTCAGAGATTTTCCTGTCGCGGAACCTAGAGGACTATGAGCAGGCGTCCAAGTCCAGGGGGTGGATTTTCCTTCTATTCTACAATTCTAACACTCCAAGATGTCTTCCTGCAACTTCACTTTGTCTAGGTCCTCAACTTGTAACCTGTAACCATGAAAACTTTGGGAGGGGGTTGTGGTGTTTAGAGGCTTGCCTCAGTCAAGCCCCAGAGGACACTTAAGTCTTTGAACACCTTTGTTAGATAAAGAGTGCATGCCTAGGGAGGCAAAGGCAAAAACCAAATGAAATAATAATCACAAATGCAATATAATGTCACCTTGTAGTGAAGATCTCATGGGAGGAAGATGCTCTTCATTCCATGATGAAATGGATGCTCAAATATGCAAACACAAACACATAAAACCACACAAATCTGCTCTTGCAACACAATGAAAGCCTTGAATCACCCTAAGAACATAGTAGCTTGCTAGTAATTATCTAATTGAAATCTAGTCTCTAAATGAATGCCTAAACCTGATTTTATATGCAACTATAAACATTCCCGCCAAGATTTCATAAATTCAAATTTACCATGTCGGTCTAGGGACCAAATAACTATCATAAACCGACACTTAAAATTTAGGCCTGACCCAAAATAGGGCAAGACTAGGGCGCAAGCGTCCAAGTCCTCCCCCCCTATTTTGGGCAGGATTAAGCTCAAGGGGTCCTCCTAGGTCCCATTGTCATGTTACCTAGGGCTCATTCTATCAGGATGCCAAATTATGATGTAAGATGTCCTAAATGCATGCAAATGATCCAGGAGCTAAACCTAAAGAGGAAAAAGCCCCCAAGGGGGCATTTTCTAATGTTACGCTTACAACATGATTCTTGGTAGACCTTGGATTCATGCATTGGGGGTAGTTCCTTCCACCCTACATCACTCAATCAAATTTATATTCAAAGGTAAACTTCATACTATTCATGTTGATCTTGAACCAGATATTTGTTTACATATTGAAATGCAAAACCAATTTACAATCATACGATCTTAAATAATTTATGAGTTGATTCATCAATGCATCTAGCCATGAGTGATGTTGTGAAAGATTCTATACCATCAAATGTGCTCTTTGGTGGTGATTGGGGCTCATTAGATTTTAATCCTTGCAGTATAGGGGAATATAAAATTATTAGCCTTGACACATCAAAAGTTGCATCAATCTCACCTAAGCAATCTTTTGAAGCACCTAAGAAGCCTAAAGTCCCCTTGGTAGAAAATAAAAACAATACTCTCACTTATACCACAAACTATGAGACATATGAGGCTTCACTATCCCCTAAAGAAATGGCATCCGTCTATGGTCAAGGATTTAAAATCCTTTATAAAAATTGTGACTATCTAGGTAAGGGATGTGGTCTAAACCAATAAGGAATTTGAGTACCTATAGAATCCACTTCAACACATTACTTAAGTGGCATTGGATATAATCCTTTTAAAGAAAAGAAAGCCTCTTGTCATCTTAAACTTAATGTTAATGCAGTTTCAACAAGACCAAAACAACATGACAGATATCCTAGATATGTATGCTCTTAACATTGGGATGAAACAGGTAAGTATTTCTAACCCTTTATCTCTCATGACATGTTTCCCCTGTGATGTGTTATGTGTTGTATAGGCCTCCTGGGATGACCCTTGATTCTCTTGTAAGGTCTAGGATAGCAGGAAACTGCCTCTATTGTGACCTTCTTCTATATTCCATGAAGGGAATAAAGTGGCCGATGTGTTTTCCAATGTTGGGGTCACGAGCTAGACTATGCTCACTTGGGATGTCATGTGTATGATTCCAATTGAAGCTCAAAATTTGATTAAACATGAGTGCCTACATGGAAGCAGGCTCAAGGGAGATTAATGCTTTGATGATGGAGATTATTCAAGAGACTTTCAGTGTAATCATTAAGGCCTAGGTTACATGGATTATGGGTATTGTTAGAGGCCCCTTCAAGCTGAAAAGACTTCATTTGCATTACATCAATTTCTAGTTAGTTAACTGGAGGTTCTATGATATGAAAGCTAAGATGGGTGGGGATAGAAATAGGGTGGAACCCTCATCCTACGAAGGGACCCATAATGATAGTAGAGTGTGGAAGATTATGGAGGAGGGGGTTTGACTTCGTATATGGAGATTATGCATGGTGCTGACCCCACGGCTATGTCGACGCTTGCCAAGAATTGGAAGAAACGAAAGGTGACTATTTTTTGATGGGAGTTGAGCATTATAGAGGACCTCATTGCTGAGATAACTAGTCTTTCTATTAGTAGTAAGAAGTTTTTTAGGGAGAGAAAGACCAGTGAGGAGGCCATGGCTCATTTCTTCAAAGGAAATGAGAGGAACAAATTGGTAAAACTTCAATCAGGGGGCTACTATTGGATGCCTATCAAGCTAATCTAGGCCGAGGTGGCAGAGGTTATTATGAGATATATAACCCTCGATGGTAGGTTTATTGCTTTGTATGGTTATCATTTTAATATTCTTAATAATTTTCCCCATAAAATGCTTGTTTCTTTCCCTTTCTACATTTTGGCTTCGTTGGAATTTTTAATTAAGGAGAATGCTAGAAACCCCAAGTTGTTGGTGCTCCATGAATGATTAATCCTTCTCATTATGGAATACATGAAAGGTAACACCCCCAAGTTAGGGTTGAAGAGTAAATCCTCTTCGAAGAAGAAGGTGTTCTCAATTTCTAGTGATTCAGAGACCTAGTCAGAGGATGAGGAGTGGGTGGAAGAAGATGACTTGGAGGGTAGTGTTAAGATGTCTGGGAGAAAAGGAAGAGATAGAATAGGAGGGATGTTCAAATTTCTTGGTCTAAGGGTTCCCAGATGGGTGAGGATTCAAATCCATAGGGTAGGAAGGAGAGAATGGGAAGTGAAAAAAGGAAATCTTCCAACAAAGGTAAAATCCTTGTTTCTGTGAAGGAGTAGGGGGTGGACCTTGGGAAAAGGGTGTCGATGACTATGCATGGTGTTGATAAAGGCAAAGGCATGTCTATTGAGGAGCCTAACATTGGTATGCATTTCCTAGAGATCCCTAATCCTACCCAGAATCTTTCGGATGACTTTGAGGTGGTGGTGGCGAGGGCTCGTAATAGGGATGACCTTGTAGTGGCCCTTGGTATGGTGAGAGAGAAGCTGTTAACAGTCATCATAAGATGATGAAGTGGTTTTATGTGGAAATCAATCGTATCAACATCAAATTAAGAATTTTGCAGGATAATTTAGACCGAGGGGGATACCACCATGGATCAGGACAAAGAGATTTTCTAGGGGTGGGATGCAATTCCAAGAATGGAGGAGATGGAGTGTGAGTTACTTAGGATGAAGGAGTATGGAAAAAGGATTGAGATTTTGGAGGAGAAGCTTACTAGTATTAATGAGAAATTAGAAAAGGTTGTGAAAATCAACCAGTGTACTATTCAAAATAGTCTTAAGGGGATGTGCCTCCTTACTAACAAGTTGAAGGAGCTCCAAAAAGACCAGGTTAGGGATCTTACTATGGAGGATAGTCCGGTGCTAGAGGACATTGTGATTTTGGATAATAATTAGGGTAACAAAGATAAGGGTAAATAGGTTGTGCAGGATGACAAAGGGGGTCCATTGACTTGCACCAGGGGTAGCAAGAAGAAGCAATTTGAAGATGAAAAGAAGGATTTGGTTAAGATTGCCAAACTGCATGAAAAATTTTATGAACAAGAGTTGGAAGCAGCTGAAACACTGAAGAAGTTGTAGTAGGCTATGTGGATTTCTATTTTGCTACCTTTTTATATGCTTTTATCTAGTTTTTTTTGTTGTTGGTTGGCTTTCAGTTGGCTTTCCGTTCTATGGTTGCTACTGGTTGTAAAGGGTTTCGGGGTCGCTTCAAAACCTATTTTACCTTGTAATCAAAAACTTCATGTCAAAATTGAATGAGTTATCTACATAATCTAGAAATAAGGTAGTAATAAAATTTGTAATAAATTGAATGTAGTTTATGGGCTACTACTTTTTTAAAAAAAATTTAAAAATAGTTTGGTAAAAATTAGATATTTCAATGAAACACTACTAATTTTTTTAGAAAAACGTAAAAAGTAGGTGTCACTCCAGCCAACTTAAGTATGATAAAAAGATAATATTTTTCCTCTATGATTTGGATTTAAGTAAAGAACACATGAGTAGATGTGACACATATTTTTTTGAATTTTTTAAGTAAATAAATAATTATTTATGATTTTTTTACTGTGACTTTTTTAAAATATTATAAATTAATTTTCCATCCAACCTAACTTGGTCAAAAATATATGAAACTCAAAATTTTTAAATTTTAATGTATACCCAATAAATCCTAGAATGTGAGGCATCTTTTGGATTTAACAAAGGGTTAATATATTGAAAGTTATGGATGTTTTTCAATATGTATATCTATGAGGAAATCAGACATAGCATATGTAGAAAATTAATAATAATTACCTATTAAAATTATTATGAGGCATATATTATATTTTTAGAATCTTAATAGCTTCCTCTATAAACCCTTTTCATTTGATTAAATTTAGTTACAAAAAAGTCTATCAGCTTCAAGGATGAAATCGTGCAAAATTTTAGGACAACACTAAATGGGTGGTTTTGCAAGTTTTTGGATTCCTTCTTGCCTAAATATGAGGTAATACTAAGGAATTTTTGAAGGGAATCCATATTTGAGCTAGAAATATTATCATCCTTTCCATCCAAATCTAAATATTAGTCTAAATGTTGGCACCTTTTCATCCAACAAGTTTTTTCTCCATTGCCACTATTTGGCCCATCATGATCTCGCACTCACCCAAAAATGGGGAGCTAAGAGGACTTGGAGATTTTTAGATATGTCCCTAAAACCCAAAAATTTCCAAAAAGGAAAAAATAAAAAATCAAAGACACCAAACCTACTAAAAATGGTTTTAAAGGATTTTAGTATTTTTTAACATAAAAACATCACAAGGACCAAAATCAATAAAGACAAAACAAAACCAAGTCCTTAGCACAAAGCTAAAAAAAAGGACCAAGAAATACATCATAAAGGAAGAAGCAAAAGAGGGGGTCCCCACTTTGCAAAGAAAAGGAGGGGCATGTATGCAAGGCATAACATAACTAAACAAGTTATAGAGATTGATCCTAACAGGGTTGATGCTATTCATAATTTGTCTCTACCAACAAGAAAAACTAGTGCACACTCCTTTTAAAGCATATTTAATTTCTTGTGAAGGTTTGTACAAATTTTTTTGAGTTCACTAAAGATATATCAACCATGGTGAAGAAGACTACTATTTTCAAATGGGCAAATGAAGGAAAAACCACTTTCATAAAGATCAAAGAAGCTATTAGCAAATCCCTAGTGTTGGTACATCCTGACTTTGATAGAATTTTCATACTTTATTGATATACTTTAGAGAATACTATGTCATCCATGCTCATGCAAAAGATACAAGAAGATACAAAATCTTGTATTGTTTTCATGAGTAGCAGTTTCAAGGATCATGAAGTGCGGTATTCACAAATTGACAAACATGATTACCTTATGGTTAGAATAGTCAAGAATTTTACATTCTATACCTTGAATTCCCATACCAAAGTATTTGTACTTGATTCCTTAGTAAAAAACATTCTCACTCAATAAGACATGGCCCTGAAATGAGGAAATTAGATGACCATAGTTTAGGAATATGATTTGGAAATTAAACCTATAAAATTGATATGTGGGAGAGGATTTCTCCAACTCATAGTTGAGGATGAAGGTAAGAATAATGAAGACTCTACTAACTCCATAGAAGATGAAAATCCCTTGGTATTTCTCATCAATTATACCAAAGTGACATAGTCACAGATGGAGGGTCCAATGAAGGACTATCTTACCGTGCAACCTTAACCATTCAATCTCATAATCTCAACATAAACATAATGGAAACACACATATAAAAGTTGCACAACATAAGATCCACAATCATAGGACATGAGATTTATCCTAGGAAACCCTAAAAGGGAAAAACCCACCCTCCAAAAGATCACCTCTCATTATATTAGATTTCCAAATCTCATTACATATGCCTCTAGGGCATTTCATTTGATAGGCTGCAACCTAGGCTCACAAAAAGGTTCATTCAAATAGAAACACAACACAACATCGCATTTGCATCATTCTTCCATGCCCTTTTTCTTCCCTCTTCTCCTTTTTCTATTCTATACTTTGCATCTTCTTCTACTCTTCACTCTATCCTCTACTTCTGCCATTTCTTAAACAATCTTGAACCATGCTTATATATCATCTGTAAGTCTTCCAAATCATCCATGTTGGCTTCCTAGATCATTTGTGTTGGCCATAGGGTGGTGCATAACTCTATCTCACATAAAATGTGTAGTCAGCCTTGTATACACATGTTGGCCCCAAATCATATTTGGTGATGTAGGAATGAGATACCACCATGTGCTTTATATCATAAGCCCTATTGGACCCAATTTACCTTCACACAATCTTAGTTCTTGGTGCACAATCCCAAATCACTGGTGCAAGCTCCTAGACTTCTATACAATCATTCTTCATGCAACCTGGTAACATAGTCTTCACTATGATGCCTCTAGACATTTGTTCGATAACTCAAACCTCCTAAAACTTGGATCAAACATACCTCCCGGATAGTTCTATTTATCCTCCCAACCGCAAGACTAGAAAGCTAGCTGTGGTGAAATTCAATGCTCCCAATGACACCTTTGTTAACCAGTTACATATTCTTGACTTAGCCACTTCAAGATATCTTTACAGTGATCCATAACTTCTAAAATTTGAATATGTCATGCCTCCTTCCTTGCTCCACATAACCTCCAAATTGTGAGATCAAACAATCAACTATGATAGAATGTAGTAGACTCTACTGACATCATTTGGTAACTAGAAACACAACACCTAGTGACTTAGATCAACTGAAATAACTTCCGGATGCTCCTGCATTAGACTCTTAGGATTAATTGAAAAGTGATTCCTTTGCATCAGCCTCATCAAATTGATAAGTTTGACGATCTACTCCCAAATCCTTGCAACTACCTTAGCTCAGCGATCTGTCTACAAGATTGCATCTATCTCATAATTGACGCTCTATTGACAAAACTTGTAGGCTACCTCAAGTCAGAGATCTATTGAAGTCATCTTTTCAAGTTTGATCATATCTCTTAAGCCACTTTAATAGGATCAGTGGTCTGCTCACAAATCACTACATTGCCTCAATAATCGGGGGTCTGTACAAGTCTCCTTTGCAACATGCCTCAAATTCTTCTTTTGTGGTGGTTTAGGTTTGGTTCTTTTCTTACAAATTGTTGCATTGCCTCAATGGTTAGCGATCTGAGAAAGTCTCCTTTGTAATTTGCCTCAAATTCTTCATTTTCAATGGTTTGGTGATTAGCTACAAGGTTGCAATGGCCTCACAGTTTGGCACTCCATTGGAAACACTTGTAGGATGCCTCAGAATCAATACTTCATACATAGATACCAACTTTGATCAACTAAGAGTCAAATAGCTTCAGCATCCCATAATACCTAGGAACAATCATTTTTACTTAAGTTAGTACTTAGTCAATACATTCTTAAATTCTCTTTGCGATACTTTCTAACCATCAGTTCTAACTACAACTCATTTCGAATACCTCAAATTTGTCTGGTTCCTTCTCCACGTGCATTGCCCCTATACTTCTCTATATTTCTTTAGCTATACTTCCTTTATTGTGGTGTGATTTATTACTCCTCTTCCTCTTGTAGTAGAATTTCTTATCATCCCTTCTTTCACTATGATATGGACTTCTTTCTTGTTATGCTCCATACATGTTCCTTCCCTATAACATTTTGACCTATGTCCCCCTTTCTCTCCAACACATGAATACTTCAACCTATACAACCTTTTGAACATACAAGTAACATATTTCCATTTCATAAATCCATCCATAATCCATCTGTATACAATCTATCATAGACTCTCTCCTCTGTATTTTATTCCAACACATCTTTTTAGAGTGATTCCTTAATCCATAGATTTTACAAGGGTGCAGATCCCAACACATTCCATTCCCATGTCCATGTCTATCACAATAAGAACAATGCATACTTTGCCTTCCTTGAGCTGATTTATTTGAACTTGTGACAACACCCTTATTCCCTTTACCTCTGATATATCCAATGCCCTCATTTCTTGGTCTCACTATTGGCTCAATGGGCCCTGTAATTCCTTTCTCATGTTTTCCCAATCGTTTTCCTTCATATCCCATTCTTCTCATGATTTTATAACAAAAATTATTTTGAGAACTCTCTTTTTCAACACCATCACCAACAATTGTAGATTCAGTTACATTATTATCTTCAACCTCACCCTCCTTGTCTAAAGAAGCTTCTACGATATCACACAAATCCTTAGTATTACAAGAAACATTACAAAGTTTAGGTTTATATCTTAAACATTCATTTTTCTTCTTACATGCTACAAGTGATTGCTCTAACTGATTAAGTTGTTCTTTCAATCCTGATATTTCATTCTTTTGCGGACTGTTATCCTTTTTCAACTTCTCCAAATTTTCCTCTAGATCTATGTTCCTCTTTTCAACCTTATCAAACAACTTGCATTCTTCTTCCAATTCTTCAAAACTCCTTTTGACATACTCAAACAAGTTCAACTCTTCTTCTAATTCTCCATTTCTCATTTTGAAATTTTCTAGTTCTTCTTCAAGGGCATCATATTTGTCTTCTCTTAGTTCTCTTATCTTCTCCATCAATTCTGAGTTATAGCTTTTAATTTCACACAATTCTTCTTCCAAAATATCCTTCTCACACATTAGGTTTTCATTTTATTTCTTCACTCTTTTTCCAATCTTACCTATTGAAACAAATTATACAAATAATTTAATGTGAAAAGATTACTTGTGTCAAGACCTATTATATGATTCCAATTCTCCTTGATTAGGTGGTGACTTCTTTTCTCCTTATGCAAAATCTTTAGACTGTACACCAATGGTCAACTTGAACTACTAACTCGCTTGGATCTTTCTTCCTTTGATCTTCCTTTCCCTAATCTTCCTTGCTCTAATCTTCCTTCTATGGTGATTCTTCTTTGTCTGTGATGGTTTTTCTCCTTTTGTGGTGGCACTTACTGCACTTTAGGGTTCCACACATTCTTCCAACACATTCTACCTTCCCAACAAATTCATAACTAACTCTGATACCACTTGACGCAGTCACATATGGAGGGTCCAATGAAGGATTGTCCTACTGTGCAACCTTAACCATTTAGTCTCACAATCTCAACATAAACATAATGGAAACACACATATAAAAGTTTCACAACATAAGATCCACAATCATATGACACAATATTTATCCTCAGAAAACCCTAAAAAGGAAAAAACTAAGCCTCTGAAAGACCAATTTTCATTATAATAGATTTCCAAATATCATTACATATGCCTCTAGGGCTTTTCATGTGCTAGGCTACAACCCATGCTCACAAAAAGGTTCATTCAAATAGAAACACAACACAACATCACATCTACATCATTCTTCCATGTCCTCTATCTTCCCTCTTCTCCTTTTTCTATTCTCTGCTCTACATCTTCTTCTACTCTCCGCTCTATCCTCTGCTTCTGTCCTCTCTCTAAAACAATATTGAATCGTGCTTATATATCATCCACAAGTCTTCCAAATCATCCATGTTGGCTTCCTAGATCATTTGTTTCAGCCACACGGTGACACATAACTCTATGTCACATGAAACGTGTAGTCGACCTTGTATACACATGTTAGCCCCAAATCATATGCAGTGATGTAGGAATGAGATATCACCATACGCTTCATATCATAAGCCCTACTAGACCCAATTTACCTCTACATAATCTTAGTTCTTGGTACATAATCCCAAATCACTGGCGCAAGCTCCCAGACTTCTATACAATCATTCTTCACGCATCTTGGTAATATAGTCTTCACTCCAATGCCTCTAGGCATTTGTCTAGTAACTCAAACCTCCTAAAACTTGGATCAAACATACCTCCCAACTAGTTCTATTTATCCTCCCAACCACAAGACTAGAAAGCTAATTGCAATGAAATGTGGTGGCTCCCAATGACACCTCTATTAACCAATTACATATTCTTGACTCAGACGCTTTCAGATATCTTTGCAATGATCCATAACTTCTAAAAGTCATATATGTCATGCCTCCTACCTTGCTCCACATAACCTTCAAACTGTGAGACCAAACAATCAACTGCAGTAGAATGTGGTAGACTCTGGTGACATCCTCTGGTAACTAGCAACACAACACCTTGATGAAGGGGGTAAATCATAAAACACACAACAATAGAAATGGCACACAGAAAATAGATTATTTCTTTATTGATTTGGACAACGTATTACATTATAGAAGCTCAATAACAATCAAAGGAATCAATCCTCCACAGGCTGCAACACACTACAACTACACATCACCAGGCTCTGGAATCTTCTACCTTCTGTAACCCCCAAATCAGCTAGGGTTTCTATTTTCCCACCTATTCTTGACTCCACACTTTCCCCATTAACTCTACTACCCCCCAGGGTTCCCAAAATAGTCATAAATAGCACTTTTTGGCAGCCTCCAGCTAAATTTCAAAATTTGCAACTCCCTCCAAAAGTAGGTCAACTTCTGGGAAGCATAACTTTTGATCCAAGTGTCCAATTGATGAACCATTTTAAGCGCTAGAAAGCTCGCAATGTGAACTATCATGTCAAAAATGCATAAACGGATTTCCATCAACTTTTTAGGATGTTATGGGATGTTTTAGTGCCTCATATCTCATTTTAAAAAAATTCAAGAGCTTTTCAAAAAATAAAAAACTTTAATATCTTTTAGCTCACAAATGATCTTTGCCCGATTCCTTCGCCAAAGGTATTATATTTCAGTTATGAAGCTTTCTATAATTTTTCACTTTAATCCATGCCCAAATGTAAACTTTCCTAAAATGGCAGTTAAACTTTCCAAAACTGGCAGTTTGTTATTTTTAGCAGTTTGGAAAAACTTAAAGTCCTACATCATTATTCGGGAGATTATGGAAAGAAATGAAAACAATTGCAATGATTTTGAATTAACTTCTTTTTGGGTGATGAAAGATTGTCCTTACACCACTGGATGCTCCTACATCACACCTAGTGACTTAGATCAACTGAAATAACTTTCAAATACTCCTACATCACAAAGAATGGTAATAAAACATGGTATACATCTTAACATATGGAGATTGTCAAAGTTGCATGAACAAGAAAGAAAGAAAAACTTTGAAGTTGAAAACATTCAAGTACCTACTATAGAAGGATGTGTTGTACAAGTGGAGCTTCAATGGTACCTTCTTGAGGTGTATTAATAAAGAGAAATAATGAAAGTTGTTAGAAGGTTTTCATGAAAAAGCATGTGGTGGCCATTTCACATCATGGATCACAACTTTCAAAGAAAAATACTATCAGCCAACTATGTTCCATGATGCATATGAGTGGGTGTAGAAATATCAAACTTGTTAGTAATTCATTGGGAAGCTTAAGCTGGCAGCTATAATACTCAAACCACTTATTATCGAAGCACCTTTTTATCAACGGGGGTTAGACTTTATTGTGCCTCTCAATCTAAATTTGAGAATAGTGCATGTGTATATTCTCATTGCCATGAATTATTTCACAAAATAGGTTGAGGCCATTCCCACAAAGAAGGCTACTTCAAAGGTCATGTATGATTTCCTAAAAAACAACATTATTTCATGCTTTGGGGTGCCTCACAAGATTGTAATGAATAATGCTTCAAGTTTTTCTTCTAAGGAACTCTTGGGATTCTATTATGAGTATGGGATTACTTTGTCTCATTAATCAAATCATTACCTTTAGGGTAATGGGAAAGATAAATGTTCAAATAAAAATATTGTCAGAATCACTCAAAAATTGGTTGAAACCAATCAATGCACCTGACATAAAAAGCTATATTATGCCTTGTGGGTGGACAAGATCACTCCAAAGAGAGCCATCAACACTTCACCATTTATCATTATGTATGGAACATAAGTATTTTTATAATCACTTTGAAAATATAAACATTGTAGTTAGCCATAATAGTTTAAGATAGTGAATTCAAAGATCCTATTGAGAAGTGAATGATGTATTTAACCAAGCTTGAAGAGGATAGAGTCAAGGTAGTTGACAAGATCACTAATCATCAAGAATGAATAAATAAAATCTTTGACAAGAAGGCTCATTAGAGGGATTTCAATGTTGATAATCTTGTTTTTTTATGGGATAAACAACATGAGCCTAAGGGAATGCACGGTGAATTTGATTCCTTATGGCTGGGACCTTTCAAGATTTGACAACTCAGTGGAGACAATACTTAATTTCTATCACACTTGGAAGGTATGCATTTTCCATTTCCCTATAGTGGCTAATACTTGAAACACTTCATTTCTTAGGGATTGGTAGGGTTTCCTTCTCTTTATGTTTTGTATGTGTTTCCCCTTTTTGTAATGTGTCCATGATATCGTATAATTTTTCCCTTCACATATTGTGATTAAGTTGTGTTTCATTAGGGAAATCTAGAGTTTCATCTTTAGGTGATGTAGAGATAGTCTAACTTTGTTGTCCAACTAATAAAGCACCAGTCCACTTGTAAACCTAGAGTTTCTAAAGTCCTCCTATGCCACAAGTATATGACATGGTCTCTAGAGAGAGCCAATTGTTGTACCCATATGAAAACTTCATTTTTGATTAACTTTATAAAATGAAAAATTCATTTTTCTACCCTTGACATATTCTAAAAGTGTTACCTTCCATGCATCATTCTATTTATTCTTCTTACTAACCTTGCATAGTCATCAATTTAAGACACTCAACTAGTTCAAGAGAGGTGCCTTTTCATGCATTAGTGATGAGCTATTATATTGGCACATTTGTTTCCTTTAGTGCATGCCAAAGTAAAAATTGGTGACCAGGTTGTGTATATGCATGTAGAAAAGATTGTAGGCACATCTCAACAAAGGAGCCAAAACTTTTAAAAAATTCTCACATTGTATTGGTACATGTCAAAGAGCTCAGGAATGCTAATACAAAGGGGTAATATGATTTAGTAGTGTATTTACATGCACCAATCAGGAAGGATGTGCTAATACAAAGGTGTAAAATAAAAAATGTTTCTTAGAGCATTAGCACAAACCTTTGGTTATAAATGTGTCATTTCAAAGGAATATCATTGTCAAAGATAAACATTCCATAGAGGGATGATGAATAAGCTTTGCAAATATTTTGGATCATCAACATACAAGGAGTGTCAAAGCACATCTATGAAGAAGGATCTCCAAAATGCAAAGGCATCTAAAATGGCTAGTAGACCAAAATCATGCAATTCATGATTGATGCATGTTGGCTAGCATAAGGAATTTTTAAAAAAATATTGTAGTGGCACACAACTATTTCATCAAGTGTACCACTTACTCTTTTTAAAAAAAATTCATAAAAGACTAAAAAATATACAAATTAAAAAATAGTATTGTGGTGCACACCACCTAGATGGTGTGTGCCTATACATAGTCTAATTTAAAAAATGCTTTGTTGTGGTGTGTACCATTTAGGCAATGCATGACTACAAAGAAGACACATGCCTTGTATTGGCACATGTGTCTAGCATACAACATGCCAATACAAGGTGCTCATTTTTCTATTTAAAAGAAAAAACTTTTTGTAAAACATTAATTTAGTGGAAATGCAATAAAAGGTGGAACCCTTTGCAAAGGGATATGATTTTATAAAAAAGAACAAACAATTATTTATACGTGAGAATTGAAGTTGGGATTCAAAACAAAAAAAATACAAACCGATTAATAGAGAAAAAGATAGTGGCTAGATTTTTCTATTTAATAAGTCATTTTCACCTCTTTCCCCCACAATAGAAGCAAATATTATTCTCCAATAATAGTTTTCAATTGTAGCATGAGAGTTTTTTTTCATAGAATTTTGTTTAGAAATAGTAGCAAGGTAGTTTAAAATAGAATTTTCCTCTTCAACAACGAGTACAATATAATCTAATAGCAAAAGCATCTTGAAGGGAGATTTTTTTTGGTAAAATTACAGATTTAAAGTCAAAAAAATATTTTGTAGGTCTTTTCTAGCACAAATAGTAGTTGTAGGTGAACATTTTTAAAGAAAAGTCATCATAAACAGAAACAAAAATGATATTTTTTTCTTCTCTTTTCAATTTTTTGAATAATTAAGTGAAAAAGTGAGAATTTTTCCTTAAATCAACAACATTAGGAATTTAGAATTTTTTTTTTGAATTAACAAAATGTAATATTCAACACTCACTTTAGAGGTGCCTTCCTTCTCACCCATGAATACCCTAAAGTGTAGGAAATTGATTTGTGTCATGTTTCACCAAAAGGATTTGGTCTCGAAGGAGAGATCAAAGAAGGGAGTAAAGTGGCAAATAAATTGATGAATTGTGGCCTTGTCCAAGTAGGTTCATTTCCAATTTTAATACAAATCCTAGAATTTATTTTGGCTTGTGTGAAAGACTATGATCCCAAGATTAGAGAAATAAGGTTTTTTGGTAGACATGGGTTGTGCAGTCTCAAGTTTGATGACATTGAGCTCACTTTCTCCATACCTCCATTTGAAGAGTTGTTTGAAGTGGACCTTGAAGAGTGCAAAAAAGGTTGGGATAAATATTGGTGTGAATAAGGTATATTACCTAACTAGTTCCCATTAGGTCCTATTCACACTTGTCTAGTTAAGTTTACTTAGGGCATAATTAGGGCACACTTAGGATAGTTATCTTTTTGTCTCAAGTCATAAGATTAAGACACTTATCATAACATTATGTTATCCCATGTTTCACCTTGGCCTATATAACCAATGGTTTCTCATTGTAATTTCATACTAATATACATAATGTATGCATATTGCATCCTTTGATAGAATAGAATTATTATTTTATTTTGAGTCTCACTTGTTCTTTCATTTAATCTCCTAGATCTTGGGTGGCTATCTTCATAGCCAAATCTTGCATGGTATAGAGCATTCTATACCAACTCTTACATGGTATTAGATCTTATGGGATTGCTTCTTATTAGTCTTTTGAGAAATCTAGGTTGAAAATCTTTGTTTCTCCTAAAAAGATCAATATGCTCTTCTCTTGCATCATATGATGACCTAGAAAATTAGAAAAACTTGATAGAAATACCAAATTTGGAAGGGTTTCTTCTTTGTATGTTTGTACTGTAGGTTCATTTTGGAGCATGTTGGAGCAAATATAAACTAACCATTGAGTATAGGATGTCCATGAAAGTTGGTATTGCCTTTTGATTTGTCTAAATTAAGCATTGAAGGCCATATCTACAAGGGTTTCTATTTGGGAGGTGGTTGCTAGATCTAGAGGTAGCCACATTTTGGAGCATTTTGGGTGAAATCTAACCATGCCATTACATCCAAAAGGCCCAAGAACCTAAAGATCAACTATCAATTCATCAATTTTAGACATTTTTACCCTACAAAATTAGAGAAATATTTTGTCCTCCTAGTCATATTGATCATATCATAGAGAATATTCTCTATATAGTCAATTTTTTTCTACATGTCCTATCCTCCATCATCAAAATTTGGTCAGAGTTTTAATGATCACTAAGAAAATAAATTATTCATTGGTCATTGTGTTTTTTTGTGGGTTAATAATTTTAATTTGTGGATTTATTTTTAATGGTATTATTGTACCTTTCACGCACTAGTTTGATGTAGCAAGGTATCCACAATACCTACCAACATAGCCACTCAGGGGCTCCATGTGGCCTCCCTGGCCCGTCCTCCTTTCCCAATGACCAATGGTGGCATATATAGATTCTAGGGAATATTCCTGCCATCACAGCCAAAAAAACTCTCTAAACCAATAAACCACCTTTTCTTACTATCAAGTAGTCTCACATCGACCATCGATAGTTTCAGTCTTCCAAATAGTTTTTATGTACAACATTTTTTTGGAAACTTAACAACATAATATTCCATGCATGGGGCATATTACATAACTTAGACTACAGATGTCATCATGATATCAATGTGACATCAACATCTTCCCCCCAACCAATCCCCTACTCCATTTGAGTTTTAATTTTGGTAGCTAATCTTTGCAGGCTCCATTCTTAGTCATACTAGCTCCTTTTTATGAGTAATTTTTTTAATATTTTGGGTAAATTTTGAGAGCTTCATAGTGGTGCAAATTGTTTTTGATTTTGGTGTCTAGATTTTCTAGAAATTGTATATTTTCATAGCTATTGATGAATAGCTCTCATTTTGGGAATATCCAAGGCTTCGTTCAAGCTCATACAATAATATTTTTGGTTGTAATTTTTTTTAAAGTGCATAATTTTTCATGTACTTCTCATTGGTGTAGTTTGAATTATCTCATTCTATATCAAAATTGTACTTTCAATGTTGTGTCCTAATTTGGCATTTGCAATGTACGAAGATCAAGACCACTTTGTTGATTTAGCAATTGGAAGCTATATTGCACTAAGTATAAAGTGCCAAGATCATATATTGTTGGCAAGATCATTGATTGAGTGAACTTGGGGGGATCTTCTTGTAGTTGTTCTTTCTTTTTTCTTAATTTGTGTTCTCTCTTTTTTGCTTCATCATTAAGTAATCTTTAGTTCCACTTTTAACACCTTACAACTTTCCTAAATTGAAATATGAAATGAACAAATTGGTAAGAGTTAAGAGGTTGTATAGGATAGTTCATGGGCTTGATGGTGACCCAAATGATCAAGTTAAAAAGACTAAGCAGTTGAATAGTTGTGAAGAATCTATTGGTTATTTATGCATGCATGTCTCTCTTGAGTTGTTGTTTCACATTGAGCACCTAGATACACCTATGGCTATGTGGACTACATTGTCAAAATAGTTTGGACAAATAGATGAAATCCAAGGATATTTGTTGGAAGATAAGCTAATAAGTCTCAATCCATGTAATTTTGACAACATACAGGACTTCATCATCAAATTCAAGTCACTAAGAGCACAATTGAAGGATTGTTAGATTAAAAAATTAGATACACATATGATATTAGGCATTCTCTCTAAGCTACAACTTGATTATTCAATGCTTGTGTTTACTTTGTATGCTACAAAGAGTACTTTGGGGAGTGAGTTTAAGATGCCTTTAATTATTTTAATGTCACTCACTAGGGAGAAAGATACACTTATTCAAATGGGCACTTTGAAGTCTTTTAAAATGATAAGACTTGATTATAAAGGATGAGATGACTTCTAGTAGAAAAGAGAAGAAAAAGAACAAGCTTAAGAAGAACACATAACAATAATCCACATCAACTTCCACAAAAGAACATAAAAATTCCTCTTCCAAAAGGGAATCATCAAAGGAGGAGAAGCTCAAATGTACATATTTCAAGGAATTAGGGCATGATGATCATCAATGTTATTCAAAACAAATTGATGAGTTCAAGCATCTTCTAAAGAAAAATCAAATCATTTTTCCTTCAACTATGTTAGGGGGTTCATCATCTTCTTCTTATTCAAAGTTATAAAGATATAAGGAAAAAACACTTGCTATATTTGTAGATTCTAAGTCAAGGAAATTGATACTTTATTTTAGAGGTTCATGTCACATGGCTTCATCATAGAGTATGTTATCTTCATTTGAGACTTGTTCATCACCACACTATTGAACACCCAAAATACTGAGAGGGGGGTGAATTAGTATTCTTTTAAACCATGTATACTTCAAACATTCAATCCATTTAGCATATACAATTGCAGAAAAGGAGATTAATCATAAAACATACAACCACAAATCATAACACATGAACACCAGGATTTTTATGTGGAAAACCCAAAAAAAGGAAAACCACGGTGAGGATCAGCTCACAATATATTATAATAAAGAAACCGATTAAGGTTGATACAATTGGTGGACTCACTATCCAAGAATTCTCACTATAGGTGGCTCACTGCCAGAGGACTCACTGTCCTAAAAGAAAGAGATAGAAGATATGGGATGGCTCATTGCCAAAAGAACTGTTATAATTGAATCTAATATATGCATGGAGTACAGTCCTAATGAAGTTCAAGTTTACAAAATGATACACATCACATTGTTCTGAAATACTAGATTGCACTACTCTGCATTCACTTAATTCCCATCCATAGGCACTTATCGCATCACTTAGATCACATCACTAACATTTTCTATTACAAAACATTGAACACAATCCTTCATATATATCCGCTTCTTTCATACCAACAATTAGGTCAGCCAAACTGAATGTAACATGCAAAACATGCCATATGTAACCTATTAGCCCCAAACCTTCACACACACCCTTCACACCAAGATTCAAACTTTGAACCAAGGTGAGATAGGTTAGCATGGACCTAAGATAGCTCCCACTAAACTCCACACAACTTATTTACCCTCTGCATAACTTCACACTTATTAGGTCAGCACCCTTGAAGACCTAATACAAAAACCCTTCAACTGTAGGTCCATATACTAACCCAAACATCTCCAATCAACATGAAAACTGGAAGTCATGCTCTATTCACATTAGTTAACCTTCCCTTAAAACTATAGAGTCAGGAACCAAACCACAAAGGAATGCAGACTCTCCTATATGCCAACTTGTACTGGGAACGACTATGTTCTATCAAGCCAAACTTCTGTTACTTATTACTTTCAAACAATTCATCAAAATCAGACAAAATTCTAGATTTGGAAGCTTCTGACAATCAACAACATACTAGAACCATAGATAAAGCTATTCAACATTGGACTAATGCGGACCAAATTACCAGAAGACTATAGCTTAATCTTACTAGATAGACACTTGGCCAAATTTCATAATATATCTTCTTACTGAATTAAATCTTCTTGCACAGTAGACTATGAAGAGTAAGGTCATCTTGTGAGGAAGAGGATCAAACCCTCTTGCAAAATTATCAATCAAACTATTCTACACAATTATCTCCTTAAGTCTGATTAACACTTTTTGGAACACTATGCCTTTATCCTCAACTGTCACAGTCTCTGTCCTAACTTAAACTTTTGTTGCTAGTAAAGGAATCCATTTTAAAACTTACTATCTCTCTCATCTAACCCATTTGATATTTTATTGACTCCTGTTGGCTCTGCAATTTCTTTATTATGGTATGAGTCTTCTCTACTTCTACTCTTAGATCTCCATTTGTATCTTTCAAGGGATTATAGATTTTGGAGATTTTTGCTATTTTCCCTTCTAGGCCATCAATTTTGTCTTTTATTTCCTTAGTGGTTGTGGGCCAAGATAAACAAACTTGATAAAATACATTGGGCTCACCTAAAGCATTTTGAACATTCTTTATACTATTATCCAACAAAATTTGTGCCTTAGAGAACTTGTCTGTCAATTCAACTAACCTCTTATTCAATATTTCTTCCCTTACATTCTTCTTTGTTGCCTTCTCAAAAGATTCAAAGTAAATATTTATAGACTCCATTAGTTTGAACTCATTTTAAGTGGAGGAGATAGAGAGACATCTCTCTCAATATCATGCACTATCTTCTCAAAAACTTTCATCGCTTCATCCATTAGCTCATTACCTTCTATGTGAGACTACAAAATTTCTTCCTGAGCAGTTGCTTGAAAGTTTGTTCCCAGTTGAAGTTTTTGCAAAGGAGAAATGCTGGACAAATTAATCTATCCATCTAGGGATGGCATTTGTAGCAATTGCGGTGAAGATAAGATTTATGATTTCCTTTACTTTGCCAAAAATTCTCTAATGGGGTCTAATGGAGAGACTCCAGAGGATTCATCGACCTTATCCTTTCTCTCATCTTCAGATACCAATCTATAATCAAAGGTTTCTAGAGGAAGGATTTGTTGAATACAAAGAATACTAAGAGGGGGGTGAATCAGTATTCTAAAAAAAATTCATTCACACATTTATTAAACCATTTACCAAATTCAATAACATGAAAGCAAAGTAAACATAAGAAGAGCAGCCACAAATTCATAACACATAGACACCAGAATTTTATGTGGAAAACCCAAAAAGGGAAAAACCATAGTGAGTGTTAGCTCACAATATATTATGATAGAAATATCAAATTACATGAAGGTTCACTACCTAAGGATTCACTATCCAAAGAAGTGCTCACTGCAAAAAGGATCACTGCTAAGTAGGTAGAAGAGAAGATAGAAGAAGGATTGGCTCAATGCCAAGAGATGACTCATATAGGTGCATCTACAAAATTCTATAGTACAGTACCAATTTGTTCAGTATATAGATTCAAAGGACTTCATACTGTCTTACTTTCTTTTCTACTCTGCTTTACATATATTTCAGTCCTTCCTTTACTATCCTTTTTACTAGTCACAGAACTACCAAAGGCTACACAATTATGGAATTCATATTCACACACACTTCACTACCCCTTCAACAATGAAATCCATCAAGTATATATATATCCATAACAAGATTCATCTCACAATCAGGTCAACAAGCTAGACATGAAATGAGTATGCAAGTGTTATACCTTGTCAGCTTGATCTTGTGCACAAACAAGAATACAGACCCAAATAAACATACAAAAGTCTTCATATAGGTTAGGACCAATCATTCCATCACTTAGATTGATTGTTCAAATAATATATCTTTTCTGCATATAGATCCAATATACTTGTCAGCTTATCCCTTAAGTACACACTTGACCAATTCAACTGTCACATCATAACTTCCACTGTGGATCATATGAGACTTTGAAAATCATAGAAAACATTCATTATGGACATCTTAGCATACCTTCAAAACTACAAGACATAATAATCCTTTATAGAAAAATGTAGATCTTGGAGTTGTTGCTCTGTCATAGTGAAATACTGTCAAACTGGAAGCCGGTAAAGAACAACTTGTAGAATGCGATCAAAGGAACTTCAGAGGCCATAACTCTAGATTTAGGTAGTTATGATATGTATCTTTGTTTCCTCAGAACCACAAGACAGAATATGCCACAATGAAGGAATGCAGACCCTTTTCCTCTAGTACTTTGTTCTTCCTCATCTCCATCTGTCTTTTCTTCATCATTAACTTCTTGATTCTCTTTATCTTTGTCCTTGTCCTTTTCTTCATTCTTGCCAGCGGCAATCTCTTCTTCAATGCTCTCCTCTGTCTCTTTGTAGGTTGAAGCGATATCTTCTAATACTTGAGCAACATTGTTCTGATTCTGTATATTATCTAAATCATGCTCATGTTGAGCATCAGTGTTTTGGACCTCTTCTTTAGTTGCAACATCTGGAACACTACTCTCTGAAAGCATTCCATATTTCTAAGCTATGTCAGAAATCTTCTCTACAGTTTCCTTCTTCAAATTTTCAAAATCATTTATGTCTCTACTCATCAGAGTTTTTACTCTTTGTTTTACTTTGAACTAGGTTGAATAAAGCTAAACTAATGTAGCTCTGTTCTCATCAGATAATGAAGTGCCAACCTTCTGCAGAGCATACTCTTTTTATTTTTCCTTCTTCTAAGATGGCTTATTGTCTCCTTTTCAACAAAATATCCCATAGCTCTAGAGGAACTTGATCCTCAATATTCTTCATATCTACTTTCAAAACTATTATATACTTTACTATGGCTTCTACTATGGTGGCCCTATCCACCTCATTAGCCTCATTATACAAAGAAGCTAGATCTCCTAGAGCATCATGATGTACAATATTATTAAACAGTGAATCTAGCTTCATGGGAGTATTAGGTGTTACCGGTTCTACTTGGCTTTGTTCTTTATCTTCAACTGGAGACCTCTCTCTACTTGCTTCAGTCTTCTTCCTTTTGGGTGTCACTTTCTTGGTGGCTTCTTTCTTCTTTTTAGCCTTTGTAACTTGGGCTACTAGAGAAGTTTTCTCCTTTATCAAAGAAACTTTTTTCTTTTTACCAATTGAGGGCATAGTCCCAGAGGATTTTTGGAGGACAGAAGGGGTGGTAGCAGTTCTACCTAATCTTCTTAAGGTCCCTAGGTTCTTCATAGCACTGGATTCTCCCTTGTCTTGTGCTTTGGCCCTCTGCACCTGCTCTTTAGAGAATCCCATTCTCTCTACATAGTTGTCTACCATCCTTTCAACCTTTTTCTTTATTTCAGGCTTCTTATGCTCTAGATGTACTTATAAAGATTTCTCTTCAAAAGTACCAAATCTTGCTTTTGTTGTATCCTTGGGGCTTTTCAATAGTATATCAACCAAACCATCTATTTCTTGCTCACAAATCTCATATCCCATTATAGGGATCCACACAGTCCTTGGCTCAATAGCTTCTAACATGCATTCATTAGTGGAAACCAAAAATGTAATATCGTTATGATACTTCTCAACCATTTTCCTTGGAATTCTCTCTTTCTTCTGCATTTTCTTCTAAAGTACTACAAACAATGCAGTAATGACATCATATTGTGTCTTAGCATTACCAAGACTTCTCATGAAGTCTGCAATCTGATGCACTGCAGGCCTTCCTTGCATCCATCTCATATTCTACATTCTAGGAAGCTCTTGTAAAATGTAGAAAAGTATGTAGATGGAAAGAGTTCCAAACTTAAATGGATACTTCTCTTTTGTTTGTTTTATATTTTCCAAAAGTTGGCATCTCAAAAATTCACAATGGTCATAATCAGCACCTTTCTCTACCATTTCATAAGCCACATTAATTGTGGTGGTAGATGAAAGGAAGCAAGGTATGCCGAAACGCTTCCTACACTGATCTACTGATGAAAGACTTATGCAAATTTTTACTTTTATAGTTACAGATTAAGATGCACATTAACAAAAAGATAATAACAACTTCCAAATGCAAACACAAAACTCACAACACAAGATATACATGGGGAAAACCCTTTCAAGTAATAAACCCCACACTCCAAAGCTACCCAATATATTATTCAGGAATCACAAAGATTACAATATACTTGCAGAGAAAGATTTTACAGGAGTATATCCAACCAGAGATCCAAGAGGTAATTCGACATCTACAAGATTCTTACATACAACCCCCATCTCAAGTTCCTGATATATAGGAGATACAATACAGTACACCACCAATGGTAATTACAAAACCATGACCTAAAGGCACACAAAAGTGAGGCCCAAATTATCTCCAATCAAAGATGCCTTGTGATATGCCAAACCACACACCAACACGTGTAACTCTCCCCTTTACAGCTCTTTTATGTGTCCAACATGTTTTTACATTTCTTAAAAAAGATCCAACTTCTAGAGGCCATAACTTTTGATCCAGGTGTTTGATTGATGAATCGTTTAATGTGTCAGAAAGCTCATGAAGAGATCTATCACCCTACAACCCGCTACGCCAGTTATGACAATTTTTGGGACATTTAGAGAAGTTTCAATTCCGGTAATTAAGTTCAAAGACTTTTTCTAATAGTTTCAAAAAATAGAAACTTTAATATCTCACGATCTAGATATGATCTTGAGATGAAACTCACCCGAGATGTTCACTTAGTTGTTCCACACCTTCTGGGAAAAATTTTAGGTCAATCTGAGCTCAATCGAAAGACTTACTAAAAATAGCAAGTCTCTCTATTTTTAGCTTGTTTGAAAACTTTTGGAAACTTTGAAAGTTCTAGACCATTATCCAAGATAAAGGGTATTCAAAAAGACCAAAACTAGGAAAAATAGTAATATTTCAAAGTTGCAAGGTTGAGACACTTTTCCTAACATTCTCCCACTTGTTGAACACCTTGCAAGAGCAAAGGGAGCATCAACACCATGATTAAATTGCTAGGGGCCGTGAGGCCCATAGACTCTGAACACCGTCTAAACTTCTCTGTGCTCATAGGTTTTGTCAAGGAATCTGTAACATTCATCAAAGTTTCAACTTTTTGTAAGTTTACCTTCCCATCCTCTACCATGACACAAACAAAATGGTACTGGACATCAATGAGCTTAGTCCTTGCATGGAAAGTAGGATTCATTCACCAAACGTATAGCACTCTGACTGTTACAACAAATAGTAATCTTCCCTGCATGAAACCCAACATCATAACACAATCTCTTAAGCCAAATGGCTTCTTTACAAGCATGAGTTGCTACCATGTACTCAACTTCAGTAGTGGACAAAGCGACCATAGGTTGCCACTTATTCATCTAACTAATAGTACCACCAAACATAGTGAACACATAAGCACTGGTGGATCTCCTACTATCATTATCACCTGTCCAATCTGAATCCACAAATCCATGAATACAAAGTGAATGCTGAGGTCCTGTAGGATAACCATGATAACATAAGGAATACTCAAAAGTACCCTGCAAATATTTCTCTTCACAGCATGCAAATGTATCCATCCAGGATAAATCGACTAAGGACTCTCACTGCTTGGGCAATATCTGGTCTTGTACAGACCATCGCATACATCAAAATACCAACCGCACTAGCATAAGGAAATCTGCTCATATCCTTTATCTCAGAAGGAGACTTTGGACAATCTTCAACAAATAATTTTGTCCCCATTGTAACAAGAATAGTCAAAGGTCTACAATCCACCATGTTGAATCTCTCCAACACAGTGTTAACATACTTACTGTGGCCTAGCCAAAGTTTTCTATTTGCTCTATCTCTTCTGATCTCCATCCCCAGAATGTACCGAGCTGCCCCTAGATTTTTCATCTCAAACTATGCTGACAACTAAGACTTTAAATCAAAAATCAAACTTTTACCATTCCCAATGAGTAACATATCATCGACATACAATGCAATAATGAGAATGAGATCATTATCAAACTTGTAGTAAACACAATGATCTGATTTTGATCTCTAAAATCCAATACTCAACACAAAGGCATCAAACTTCTGGTACCACATCCTAGGAGACTGTTTCAAACCATACAAAAACTTTTTCAACTTGAAAACCATATTTTCTTTACCTTTCACCACGTAGTGCTCTGGCTGTGACATATAGATTTCCTCCTCCAAATCACCATGAAGGAATGTTGTCTTCACATCCATCTATTCCACTTCTAGATCATACGTTGCTGCAAGAGATAATAGGAACCAAATAGATGTTAGATTTGCAATGAGAGAGAAAATCTCACCATAGTCAATTCCCTCCACCTAAGAATACCCCTTCACAACCAATCTAGCCTTATATTTCTCAACACTACCATCTACACTGAATTTCTTTTTGAACACCTATTTGCATCCAATAGGTTTTCATCCTTCAGGCAAAGGCACCAAGTCCAAAGTATTATTCTTTTCCAAAGAAGCCATCTCCTCTTCCATGGCCTCCTTCCAGGAACCTGCATCTTTCATACCCATAGCCTCTTTCACAGTTCTAGGCTCATTAGTGTTAGAAATCAAAGCAAAAATACAACTGGAATCATGCAATGAATAACTAAACCTATCAGGTTGCTATCTTATCTGCATGGATCTCCTCAAAGGTTGAGGTTGAGGTTCTTCATCTTCTTCTAAACTTTTAGAGCTACTAGAGCTCTCCTCATTATTAGGTCCAATAGATGTTTCTGGTTCAACTTTCTCAAGGGTGGAAGGAAGCTGAACCACATCATATTTCTTCTCTTCTTTCTCTGGCTACAAGACAACAAAAGAAGGATTGAGCTCTCTAAAGATCACACTTTTGCTATACATAACTCTCTCAGCTAATGGATCCCAAAGCTTGTACCCTTTCACACCGATGCCATAACCGATGAAGATACACTTTACAACCTTGTTCTCCAACTTAGACCTCTTCTCCTTAGGCACATGTGCATATGCCTCACAACCAAATACTCGAATGTGTCTTAATGAAGGCTTTTTACCAAACCACACCTCCATAGGTGTCTTATCAACGAGCGATGATGTAGGAGACCTATTAACCAGGTAACAAGTGGTAGAAATAGCTTCAGCCCAGAACTTTTGTTTAAGACCAGCTCCACTTAACATACTCCTTTCCCTCAACATCAACATTCTATTCATCCTCTCTGCAACTCCATTCTGCTGAGGGGTATATGGAGTTGTCTTGTGCCTCTTAATCCCTTGTTCTTTATAGAACTTGTTGAAATCTACTAAATAGAATGCACCACCATTATCACTCCTTAAACACTTAATCTTTTTATCCTTCTAATTCTCTACAAGAGCTTTGAACTCTTTGAATCTATTAAAGACTTTAGATTTACTTATAAGGAAATACACCCATGTCCTTCTACTATAGTCATCAATGAATAAAACAAAGTAAATAGATTTTGAAATCGAAGGAACATTAATAGGACCAAACAAATCAGAATGAATTAGTCCAACACCTCAGAAGATTTGTGAGAAATGGAATAAAACTAAACACAATTTTATTTTCCATAAATGCAATGTTCACAGAAATCAAACTCAAGGTTACAATCATTCATACCCTCAACAAGATTTTTATTCTTTAGGGTCCTCAAACCCTTTTCACCAATGTGACCAAGCCTTTGGTGCCATAACATTGTCTTCTTAGCTGGAAGTTTCATCTCCATAGAATGAGCACCCTTAGGTACCCATAAAGCACGACCATCGGAAGTAGATACAACAGTCTTCTTCACTGTTGATTTCAATGGTGAGGATGAAGACTCTGAAGATCTCTTCTTCGAAACAAAGGCACTATTGCACTAAACTGTGCATGTATCAAGTTGAAATAGAGTGCCAATCTGAACACCCTCTTGTCATCTTGCATCCTTCATTTGAGAAAACAACTTGCACACCCACATCATTCAATTTACTTACAGAAAGAAGCTTCTATGTCAAACTAGGGATATGCAAAATGCCATTGATTCCCTTTACTCATCCGTCAGGGAATCGAATCAAGACTCTTCCATGGCCAACAATATCTAGGTGAGAATCATCACCCAAGTACACCTTTCCACCATCTTATTCTTCATACTTTGAAAACCAGCCCCGATGCGAGGTCATGTGAAAAGATGCACCAGAGTCAATAAGCCACACATCCTCATATGCATGCGTTGCCAAGGTAGTGACAAATGCTTCTTCTTCATCTTGAGGGGACTTGTTAGAATCTAAATCATAATTCTTCTTCTTTTTCTTTTTCTCCTCCTTGCACTCCTTGCGGAAGTGACCAGGTTTGTTGCAATTCCAACATAGGGCCTTGGACTTTCTGAGATACTTAGATCTCCCAAGAGATTTGGATCTTCCTTTTTCTTCCTTCTTATCCTTTTTCTTTCCCTTCTCTTTAGATCTACCATGAACCGCAAGAGCCTCCTTAGCCGATTCGCAAGACTTTCTCTGCATCTCTTCAGACAACAGCGAAGAAACCACTTCATCCATCTTAAAGCTGGTAGTGGTACTCCCAATGGCCATAACAAAGTGGTCCCATAAATTTGGTAAGGAACATAGTAATATCATACATTGATCCTCCTCCATCTTCACACCAATAGAAGTTAATTAGGCAACAAGCATATTGAATGTATTCAGGTGATCAACAATAGATCCTCCATCTTCCATCCTTAGAGAATACAATTTCTTTCATAGGAATAACTTGTTCACTGGGGATTTAGCTTGATAAACATCTTCAATCTTCTTCCAAAGCTCTTTTGCAGTCTTCTCTTCATGGATATTCAGGAGCATTGAATCAACTAAACAGAGTCTTATCAAACCCTTAGCTTTTCGATCTTTGAGCTCCCAGTCTTCTTGAGACATTGCCATTGGTTTTGTACCAGATACGGCTTCCCATAAATCTTGATCTACAAGCATGTCCTCCATTTTGAGTTTCCACAGCTTGAAATTATTGCCATTAAACTTCTCTATCTCAAACCTCCCAGATGTGCTCACCATCTCTTACCTGCAACAAATATTTCAAAATCTTCTGCACAAGCTCCCACTCAAATGAAGATCACCTCAAAAAACCCTCTACCCAACAACTAGAACCAAAGGTGATCAGGCTCTGATACCAACTGAAAGGAAGCAAGGTATGCAGAAATGCTTCCTACACTGATCTACTGAGGAAAGACTTATGCAAGTTTTTACTTTTACAGTTATAGATTAAGATGCACATTAACAGAAAGATAATAACAAATTCCAAATGCAAATACAAAACTCACAAGATTTACATGGGAAAATCCCTTTCAGGTAAAAAACCTCACACTCCAAAGCTGCCCAATATATTATTCAGGAATCATGAAAATTACAATATACTTGCAGAGCAAGCTTTTACAGGAGTATATCCAACTAGAGATCTAGAAGGTAATTTGACATCTATAATATTCTTACATACAACGTCCATCTCAAGTTCCTGATATATAGGAGATATAATACAGTACACCGCCAACGGTAATTACAAATCCAAGAGCTAAAAGCACCCACAAGTAGCACCCAAATGATATCCAATCAAAGATGCCTTGTGACGTGCCAAACCACACACCAACACATGTAACTCTCCCCTTTACAACTCTTTTATGTGTCCAACACATTTTACATTTCCCAAAAATAGAAGGTCCAACTTCCAGAGACCATAACTTTTGATCCGAATGTTTGATTGATGAACCATTTAATGTGTCGGAAAGCTTGTGAAGAGATATATCACCCTATAACCTGCTATGTTGGTTATGACAATTTTTAGGACATTTTTTATTCCAGTAATTGAGTTCAAAGACTTTTTTTGGCAGTTTCAAAAAATAGAAACTTTAATATCTCACGATCCAAATATGATCTTGAGACGAAACTCACCCACGATGTTCACTTAGTTGTTCTACATCTTATAGGAAACATTTTAGGTCAATCTGAGCTCAATCAAAAGACTTACTAAAAATAGTAAATCTCACTATTTTTAGCTCATTTGGAAACTTTGAAAGTTCCAGACCATTATCCAAGAGAAAGGGTATTCAAAAAGACCAAAACTAGGAAAAATAGTAATCTTTCAAAGTTCCAAGGTTGAGACACTTTTCCTAATAGTAGACACTAAATTTTCCCTATTGGTAAAGTAGATCTTATATCCTATCACCATGGCAGCATATCTTACTACTGGTTTCTGAATAGGGTTCACCGTGAGGGCTCTTTTTTCATAGGTTGCACCTGTCAATTCTATTACAACCTCATTCTTGATTGACTTCAGAACTGGAATAGGTCTGGTGGAAAATAGACTAGTAACCATCCTTATTACTTCCTTTGTTATCATCCTTGGGAGGTCTATCCATACAAATTTGTCATGAAATCTGCTTAATGCTATTCTGACCCACTTGTCATTAAAATAGAAATTGTGGAACCACTACCAGACATCGAGTTTCTTCATCACAAGGTTTTGATAAACAAGTTTAAGGGAAAAATCATCTCCTGTAAGTTCCTTAACCTAGATATCCCTAATCTTCCTATGGTCAAATTCTTCCATTTTTTTATGAATATAAGTTCTTATGTCTTCAGTCAACAAAACCATATATGGAATGGACGAAAATGCTCCCAACGAATCATCCTAAATACATTTTGTAGGAAATTTCTTGAATTTAGGTTTAGGTTTCTTTGTTAGCTCAATAACCCTTAGAGTTTCCATTGAAAAAGATAAACACTTCGAAAACAAATCTCTCTAAGAAACTAGGGCAAACTAGAGATCAATAAATGCCTTTTCTTTGCTTTTTCCAAACTAGGGTTTGGATGCAATGAATTCTGTGCCTTGATCTCTTCTTCTTGCTCAACTCAACCTTGATCTATTCTTCGAATGTTTTTGTGAGTGATTTTGTTAAGTAGAACCCATTTTATAACCTCTTAGATCTGACCTAATTTGCATTTAATTCCTCAAACACTAAAGTTGTCAAACCTTTCATTGTATACATAGTCACCTTCAAGTGCTCTGCAAACTTTTGCATTAGGAGATTTTCTACTAGAATTTTCTCCATTAGTTCAAGCATAGTATCCTACACCTTATGTTCTCATGCTAAAACATCAATGTCTTCTCTTTGGAATGGGGTTGAAATATTTTCATTAAAGCTCCACCTGAGCCAAAACACTCAACTTAGTTTCTAGAGGAAACTTCTGCACCAGATGTAACTTCATATATATACTTAACCTCTGTGACATCCTTCTAATCCTATCCATTTCCTTCTTAGTCTTTGTTGGATCAACCTTGTGTACTGGTTCATTCTTCTCTACCAGACTATCCTTCTTCATGTTTCTACTTCTGTAAAACTTAGAAATGTGTCTAGGTTTATTACAATTGCAGCATACAACATCCCTCTGACCAGTATTCCTTCCATTCATTCTGGATCTGCATTGATTAGCGTTATGCCCAAATCTATTGCATGTATAATAGTAGCCATTGAATGGTTGAGCATTATTCCTGTTATACCTTGGTATTTTGCTTTTACACTCATTTTCTCTATGCCCTACCTTATTACATGCATAACACCTAATAGAGTTCTGACTCACATTACTTATGCATTCAGCAGCTCTATGACCAACTTTGTTCCATGTAAAGCATTAACTAGAGAAAGATGGAACATTTGGATTCCTTCTACTTCTACATTCCATTGCTTTGTGTCCATACTTATTGCAAAAATGACAAAGACCATTGAAAGATGGATACCTCTGAGCACTTGGTTGTCTGACTGGAGGTCTTCTAGCTTTATTCCTTTGATTCTAGATTTTCTTACCATTGTTCCTCTGATTTGAAGTTTGATTTGATTTTAAACTTTCACCTTTTTCAAATCCTAAACTCTCTTTGTCATTTGGACATTTCTGACTTGCAATCATTTCATCATGCTTTGTAAAACTCATCTTGAATTTGTCTTCATGCATCCTTGCCTTCTCTAGATCAGATCTTAGATTCACAACTTCTTGTTCAAGCTTTTCAGATTCTTCTGATTTTCTTTTCATCATAGCATTAAGAAATGAACCTCAATTCTTTTCTTTTCCCCATCTTGCACTTCTAGGCCACTGATATATTCATTTGCTTTCTTTAATTGTTCACTAACTTCCTTATGCCTCTCTTTAAACTTTTTGACTTGCTCTCTCAATTTTTTGATGCAGTCATCTACTTCTCTAACATTTTCCTTCAGGTCTTTGATTCCACCTTCAGTCCTTTCAAGATCTTCAAGAGAACTATTAAGTTTGCCAACTTTGTCAAGTATGTAGTCTTCTTCAATGTATCTAGCAGCAGGAAACTCTTTTGAAGGAATAGGTAATCTTCTAGCACCCATGTGTTCAATCTCCAAGATCTTCCTTAAGTGGTTAAGCTTTTTCCAAAGGACTTGTCTCTGGCACCAATTGTTGAACACCCATAATACTGAGAGGGGGGGTGAATCAATATTCTTTTAAACCATTTATACTTCAAACATTCAATCCATTTAGCATATATAGTTGTAGAAAAGAAGATTAAGCATAAAACATACAACCACAACTCATAACACATGAACACTAGGATTTTTATGTGGAAAACCCAAAAAGGGAAAAACCACGGTGAGGATCAACTCACAATATATTATAATAAAGAAACTGGTTAAGGTTGATACAATTGGTGAACTCACTGTCCAAGAATGCTCACTGCAGGTGGCTCAATGCCAAAGGACTCACTGTCCTAAAAGAAAGAGATAGAAGAAATGAGATGGCTCACTACCAAAAGAACTGTTATAATTGCATCTAATATATGGATGGAGTATAGTTCCAATGAAGTTCAAGTTTACAAAATGATACACATCACACTTTTCTAAAAAACATATTGCATTGTTCTACATTCAATTAATTCCCATCCACAAGCACTTATCGCATCACTTAGATCACATCACTAATATTTTCTCTTATGACACATTAAACACAATCCTTCATACATATCTGCTTCTTTCATAACAACAATTATGTTGGCCAAACTAAATGTAACATGCAAAACATGCCATATATAACCTGTTGGCCCCAAACCTTCACACACACCCTTCACGCCAAGATTCAAACTTTGAACCAAGGTGAGATAGGTCGACATGGATCTAAGATAGCTCCCACTAAACTCTACACAACTTATTTACCTTGTGCATAACTTCACACTTATTAGGTCTGCACACTTGAAGACCTAATACAAAAAACCTTCAACTGTAGATCCATAAACTAACCCAAATATCTCCAATCAACATGAAAATTGGAAGTCACACTCTATTTACATTAGTTAACATTCCCTTAAAACTGCAAAGTCAAGAACCAAACCGTAGAGGAATGCGGACTCTCCTACATACCTGCTTATACTGGGAACGAGTATGTTCTACCAAGCTGAACTTCTATTACTTATTACTTTCAAACCATTCATCAAAATCAAACAAAATTCTAGATTTGGAAGCTTCTAACAACCAACAAAAACATACTAGAACCACAAAGCAAGATATTCAATAGTGGACTAATGCAAACCAAATTACCAGAACACTGTAGCTTAATCTTACCAAACAGACACTTAGCCAAATTTCATAACATAATTTCTTACCAGATCAAATCTTCTTGTACAGTAGACTATGAAGAGTAAGGTCATCTTGTGAGGAAGAGGATCAAACCCTCTTGCAAAATTATCAATCAAACTATTCTGCAAAATTGTCTCCTTAAGTCTGATTAACACTTTCTGGAACACTCTACCTTTATCCTCAACTATCACAATCTCTGTCCTAACTTAAACTTTTGTTTCTATTCTCTAAACCATTATATCTTTCTCTTTGAGACCAATAATACTGACTTTATCTCTGCTTAACCAGATGACACTAATGACAACATCAGGCTAACATGTTGACGTCAATGACAACACTAATTACAACAACTGCACATACAACACACACATCCTGATGGCCAACAACACATATATCTGTGCTTGTGGGAAAGGATCTATTGACATGGACAAAGGGTCATTAAATGATGTTCTTTGTGTGCCTTCATTATTAACCAATATACTTTCTATTTTTTAGATCTCACATGGTTGGGTAGGGAAGAATGTTGATTTCACTCCAGATTCTATGATTATTTGAGATTTGTCTAGCAGAGATATTATTGTAGTTGGATAGGTAAATCATCAATCTCAAGTGTGCACCTTCTCACATTTTTCTCCTATTATTCCTTTGATTGATGTACACACTCAAGAATCTAGTGTGGACACTTTTAAGGAGATACAATATGGTCATTTGACTCTTATGTTCTTTCATTGACTAAGATTCTAGAGACATGTTCTAACACGCTATCTCCTCCATCATCTCTTGTTGCTTATATAGAGTTTAATGTTGCTTCACATGGGGCTTCAAGTGGTTTAGTATAGTAGGATCACCATATTATAGATACAACTAGTTGGAATGAGTACTCAACAGACATTGCAGGTTGATTCCTATCTTGTAGATTTGGAGGATATTAAGTACATTCATCTCCTCTTTGATGATAGCTCATATGGAGTTACATCATCTTCTTTGGATGTCATGAGGGCACATTTAGAACCTCTTTTTATTTCTCCTCGTATTCATTTGTCATAGTTTGGAATTGAATTGGAGACCCTTGAGCAAAATTTAGAGGAGCCTTCATTATCTTTGGACCATGCTCTACATTTGTTTCCACTAGGTTTTGGATTGTCACTTTCTTCAATTTGGCCTAATACTCTTGATTTGATTGGTTGCCTATCTCAATCAATCTTGCATGTATGAATAAGGCCCTCAAAGAGTGCTCTTCCTTGCTATTCCAAGATTGTAAATGAAGAATAGCCATGACAGTGCTTTGTAATGAAGATGAGCTTCACAACAATGGTAGTGATATGGTAACAAGTTGATCACAAGAAAAAGGAATGACATTGGTGCCAAAGGCGTGCTATAATTCCTATAGAGTAACAATACTAAAAGCTTGGATGAATGAAATGGAAGAACATGGTTCAATTTATAGACTCACGAGAGAGAAGATCAACGGTTGAGAACGGTTAAGGAACGTGCGCGAATAAGAAGAAGACAAGTGTCTTGCTATATTTTACATGAGAGGAATTAATAAAATAGAGGAATGAGTTAACTAAAGAGATTAAATCAATTAAAAGAATAGATTAGTCAATTAAGAGAATAGAACTAGATAATAGAAATTGCATGAGGATGAGAAGATATTTTAGCTCAATTAAATATTTAGAATATTCAATTGCATGTGCACAAGGATTTGAATTATATTTAGAGATAACTCAATTTAGAAGAAATGGACAACTTAAATAAATATTTGATTTATTTAAATTTAGAGAAGATATAATTGGAAGAAACAACTAAATAATTGATATTATTTAATTTAGCATGAATTTGTATGAACTAATTAAATAATTGGTATTAGTTAATTTGTTAGACGAATTAGAAGAATTTTAAGAATTTAATTAAATAAATTGATTTTATTTAATTGTTGGGAGAATATGAATCAAATAAATAAATTTGTTTATTTATTTATTGATAGAAGAATTTGGCTTAAATAAATATTAAGAATATTTATTTCAACAGAGTCGTGTCATTTTTAGGCATATGCACACACCATTTGGTGATCTTTTTATTTTTGGGCCATTTAATGTGGTTTTTCACCTCCTTAATTGTTTATTAGAGGTCCAAACTAACCCTAGGTGGTACCCGTAGGGTAACTCCCTTCTAGTCACCCTAAACTTGGGTTAAATAAAAGTGGTGAAATTCAAAATGGTTAAGGGTGGGAGATGAGTCATGCCTTGAAAGAAGGCCCATCTCCCTTCCCAAGGCTTGGGGATTCCTCCACCTTGAAGACTTGGGGAGTCTTCAAGACCCCCAAGTGTGTGGAACCTTCCTCCAAGACTCTCACACATGTGTGAGAGCATCTTAGAGTGAAAGGGGCTCTCTTGAGGAGTATGGTGATGACATGTGTCATCCCTTATTCTCATGGAGCCATGGGGAGAGATGCCACCTCTCCACTTTTACTCTCACATGTGTGAGAGCACAAGTGGAGAGGATGGGGGTTTGAATGGATAAGAGGGTGACACTTTTCACCCTCACATTCCTTCTCCCTTGCAAGTGGCATGGGATGAGGAAGGAGAAGGTGACATGTGTCACCTTCTCATTCCTCAAGGCCTAGATTGGAGGCCTATTTTATCTCCTCTTGGAGAGGAGTTGGGGGTTCATGTTTTTTGGAAAAATTTTCTATCTTTGGAGGGTTTTTGGAAGGAGATAGAGGAATTTGGAGGATTGGAGGCTTGGAGAAAGCTTGTGGGCTCTTCTTCAACTTGCATCCATTGTTGGGCTATTAAGGTAAGCCTCATGGCATTTATCCATTCCTTATGCTTGTTTCATTTTTTCTTATGTGCTTGAAATTGTGTTGGGAGTATTTTCTTTTGTGTGGGTTTTGGGTGTGATGGGATGAGACTACCCATTTGGGTGTGTCCTTCCTTGTGTGGGGTGGGGAAGGAGTGAACCTCCTTGAGGTCACCCTCCTGGTCTTGGTATTCTTATGGCCTTGAGGGCATTATATTGAGTATGGTGTTGGTATTCTTATGGCCTTGAGGGCATTATATTGAGTATAGTGTTGGTATTCTTATGGCCTTGAGGGCATTATTTGGAGTATGGGATTATTCTGGTTAGCATGAGTGCCATGGTGATTTTGTGATGCAATACAAGGTGGAAACAACTTGGTTTTACAAAGTTTCACAAACTTATGCTCTTGATTGGCTTCTAAATTCTCACAATGACCCTTCAAAACTAAGTTATTTCAAACTAGTTTTAGAAAAACAAATATATCTCCCTCCAAACTCAATGAAATTAAACCCAATAAAAAACCCATTTGATTTAAGAATGCCCTCTAAAATGGGTTTCAACCATTTATGCAGAAAGTATTCCAAGAGTCCATACCACACTCTTTCTAACAAATCTAATTTTATGTCATTTGGAGGCCATATGGGGTCATACCATCCTCGGGAACATCAACATTGCAGAAAAAATTAGAAAAATGGAACTTTTTATTAATCAAAATTTGTTCTTACAATTCTATGCAACCTTCCTTCGAATGTGTAAAGGCTTAATACACATGATTTGGTTTGTTTTCCGATGGTTGTAACTAGTCTTTGCACCAAATGACCTTTGGGAACTAAGATTTGTTAAGAGATCTCAATATTTACAAAGTATTATAAGTATATTTTAACTTGATTTAATCAAGGCTATCCTAATATAACTCTAAACTCCTAATTTTCTCCTTTTTTTGACCTTATCACATGGATCTAAGACCTAATTACTTCATAAAAACTCTTTAGACATTCATATTTGACTAAGTATTAAGCCAAGATTGGTTTGGCTGCTCCTGCACTATTTTGTATTTCTTGGAGATATCATATTTTGGCTTGAGGCCTTGTGGTGTTGAGACTATGAGTTTTTGGAGTGACCTCTTGAGTTGAGTGGTCCACTCCCCTACCCCTCCAAACTCATTTCTATGAGTTTAGTTTTGTGTAAAAGCCATGGGTGATTTTGTGTTGTGGAATGATTGAACCCATGTGATGATCTACCTCCCAGCTCGGGGGTGACCCACTAGTGGGTCTATGGTAGGGAGGAGAGCAGTTTTTGTGGCTTGGCTTTCCCCTCCTTGTGTTGAAAATTTATTGCAGGTTATGTTGGTGGTCTTGGAGCTTGAAGAAATAGTCATTGTAGCTTTATTTGTATTATTTTGTTGGTTGTTTTTGTGAGCCATGGTCTTAGAGACCTTATTGTATTTGGTTGAAAAATGAAGTACTCTCCATTGTACATTATGATGAAATGATTTTTAAAGTGTAATGTAGCTTGTTTTAATTTTCAAAATGTATATTATATTGCTATTTTGTGTTTTATGCTGCTATGAGAAAGCTAGTTTAATGGAAAATATGTCTATGCTGCTATTATATATTTCAAAAGAAAAAGAAAGGCATGTGTTCTATTTCTGATTTTAATTTCATGCAAGAAAGGAAAAGGAAGAAATTAGTTAAACTAAATGCTTTAGTATGGTTCATGGAAAGTTGTATTTTCTCTTATTTCAGTTTGCTGTCAAAAAAAAGAGATAGAGAAGAAATTAATGTGACTGTCATATTTCACTTGTTGTTCAAAGAAAAAAAAGAGAGAGAGAAATTAGTTTTAAAAAAAAAGGTAGTTATTTCTCTATTCTCCTAAACTCAGATTTTAAGTTATCTAGTTTTTCTATTTATTTGTGTATATATTTCTACTAAAGTATATTTTAAAACTTACTGTTAAAATTTATGTAAAGTTGTGTTTATATACCTCTGTGTGTGTGTGTGTATATCAAATGAAATGCATTGTAAAACTAGTCGAATGACATATATTCATTATTGTTTGTATTTTATAGTGGATAAAAGAGGACTGAGTTTCCTGGTCGAATCCCTAATAAAGAGTAGGGTTCGTGGTTTTAAAGTTTTAAATATATATACAAAAAAAATAGTGGTCTGTGTGGACGGCGGCCACAAGCTGCTACCCACACAACCACTTCCTTAGTCGAAGGGGGTGTGGGGAGGGGGCTCGAACCCCCACCCACACCCAAGGGTGTGGGTGGGGGTTCGCCCTTCCCCTCCCCACACCATTGTTGTTTTTTTTTAGATTTAAACATGTGCTCTCTTCCTTTCAAACCGGGGCATCCCTCTTTGATTTCAGCCGCTGCTGATACTTTTGAATCTATATTTTTTTCTATAACCCCTATTCAATAAATAGATTTAAAATATGATATATATACATATGTATATATGTGTGTGTGTGTATTACATCCTCTAGGTTTTCAAAACAAAACAAAATAAATACTCAGATCTACAATAAAATATTTACTCTGATTTATAATAAAAAATGTATATATATATATATATATATATATATATATATATGATTTAAAACAAGGAGAAACTATGTGTATATATTTGAGTATATACTTCACTGTGTAGTATTTTCATGGCTGCCCAAGCCATTGAGAAAGAAACCCTGCCTACAACAAAACAAACAAAAATGAAGAAAGCAAAATGTGAGAAGAATAGAGAAGAGGAGAAAGAAACAATCGGGTTAGGGCAAATAGGAAGAAAGTAATAAAATAATAGAGAGGTTTTAGGGTTGAGGAGTTGAGTGGGAAATTAGAATAAGTTAATTTAATTTATTTCATTTCTTTTTTTTCATATGCACGTGACTTTTGGTTTTCCCTCTCTCTTTCTCATTTGAAATTTTTATATTTCCTTTGTGTGATTTTTAGTTTGGGTTCCTTTCATGTGGGATAGGATTTATCTTTTAATTATTTTTATTAGACTTTAATGTTACTTAGGAATTTTATTTTATCATGTGGAGTTTTAATTGGGTGATGTGGATAGGATTTAAGTGGGACTTTCTATCCCCTTGCATTTTTAATTTTTAGACTTCTATAATATTCTTTTCTAGTGGAATTTAATTCATTTTAAATTGGGAAACCTTTTTATGGATTTAATATTATTATTTTATTTTTTATGGTTTGGAGGAGACCGTCTTATTCTTCGTTTGTGAATTTAACTTTTGAATTCTTTGGAATAATTATAATTGTTGGAATTATAATTATTCGTGGACCTTAGCTTTTTTGGGGGTTATTTATTTAATAGTTTAATTAAATTGATTTCCATTATTTGGGTGGCTTTTTTATAATGCTATTTAGGTAAATTTAATTTAATCTTTTTATTTAAATTTTCTCCTAAATGATTCGAGGGAGAGATTTGTAAAATAATTATTTCAAACACTAATAACACGTTATGCTGCCAAAATTTTCTAAGACTTAGGGTTGTTGTTTTAAATGAATTTCCTTCGCATTTATTTTGCCTTATTATTATTTTAAATGTAAGTGTATTTTAATCTATTTTTATGTTCTATGATTAGGGTTGGATTTCAACTCTTGTTGAAATCATATCACTCACCTAGGAAACTTAGGGTTCAGATTGGATCAATCCTAACCCTAGTAGCGACACTCCTCATGTCATATAACCCCCTAGTCAGCTATCATCACGTAGGGGATTGCGTATGTAAATGCTCTACCCTGAGATTTGATTGACATATTTATGCCTTATGCATATTGCCACCGAGCATGCTAACGCATGCGAGGGGGTTTCTAAGGACATGTGGAAACATTTTTTGATATTTCATGTCATGACCACATGACAAATGTGGACATGACACGTGTGTTGTGTGTCATGACTGCATGGGAAATGTGGGCATGATATTTGGTATCAGAGCCTAAGTTTAAACATTGGGCTTGTTTGGGCACATTATATATTCCACAATTTTGATTGATTTGTGAATACCTTGTTCTTGTAAGATGCCTCCCTGACGGAATAGGTGAGCGCATTCATTCTGCACTGAGTCCATAGAGCTGCATAATGACTCATCAGCTGAGGGTCAAGTACTACTAGCATTGCAAGTACCACAAGCACCACCCGCACCTAATATCGGACCACAAATCCTATAGGTACTATAGGTAGTGCTAGATAAGTTACCACTAGCCGCAGTTGAGCTACGTATCGAGTCACGCATCAAGCCATGTGTCGAGCCCCATGTTGATCTGTGAGAGGAGCCATGTGTGGAGCCATGAGCTGAGTCATGTGTAGAGCCACATGTGGAGCCCCGCGTCAAGCCATGAGAGGTATTATGAGTGGAGCCTTATGTTGAGATACCTGATACTACAGCGGAGGAGGTTGGTTCGTCTTACAGAGCCCATAGCAAGAGCCCTCCGCATCATGCTAGGTGTGAGGAGGCTATGAGAGTAGAGAAGATTTTTCACAAGCCTTATGGTTTTGGTGTGGATGAGCCTATCTGAGAGCATAGAGACCATGGAGACCCCATCAGAGATTTGTTGAGGTTGAATCCACCTACCTTCGCCGGGACCATAGAGGGAGCTAAGGCGGAGGCTTAACTTATCAATTTAGGCAGATGCTTCACGTTGCATCCTTACATGGACAACACGAAGGCACGCGTGGTGGTCCACCTATTGAGAGATACAACAGCAACTTGGTGGTGCACTGAGGAGTGCAAGCGCTGCTTATCATTGGATACACTTTCATGGGATACATTCATTGAGTGCTTTAATGTACAATACCTGTCAGACCGCTATAGGTAGCATCGTATTGATGAGTTCCATGATTTACAGTAGCGAGGGTCTACTGTAGCATAGTATGAGGGCAGGTTCACTAAGCTGTTACATTATGCAAAGTATCTCCATGATAAAAAACTTCTAGTTCACAAGTTTATCAGAGGTTTGAATCTGGGGATAGCAGGGCCTGTGCGCATGGCAGACCCCCAGACCTTGAGTGAGGCTATCGAGAAGGCATACATTGTTGAGGAGATATAGGGACAAGATTAGAGTTCATGCCCTCAATTTCAGGATTGTGACCAATAGCAGTAGTAGAGTTACCGCAGACCACCACCGCCACCTCAGAGAGGAGGGTTTAGTTCTACACCTTTACCTCCTAGACCTCCATAGCAGTAACAGTAGCATCAACAGGGTCCACATAGAGACCGGTGATAGCAGGCACCTACTATAGGACCTGCACGATTGCAGTAGTCCTTCAGAGGGTCACAGGGGTCCACAGGTCAACCTGGACAACAATAGTCTAGCAGGACACAGACATGACATGTTCAGGCTCGGGGACCATGTTATGTATGTGGTGGCAAGGGTCACTTAGCTAGAGAGTGCCTGTAGGGATTTACAGCTGGGGACAGCCTCATGCTGAAGGATCTAAGAAGATAGTTGGAGATGTGGGTAGGTTCCACCACATGTTTGCAGCAGTTGATAACTACAAGGCTGACTTTCAGGCCCCCGTTATCGAGACTACAAGTAGAGGCAAACAAGCAGTTGGATTTGGAGCCAATTTGCATATTGGCTCATTAGATGCTGGGCCTTCGAAGTCAAGAGCTGGACTAGGTTAGGGGCCAATGGGATCGGTATGATGAGGTTACGGTGACTTGGGAGGATGTAGCTAGATTGAGGATACTCTATCCTCACCTCTTCGATGACTTCTAGGAGGAAGTTTAGTCTTAGGGGGGAGGATGTGAGGCTAATTTATTTCACTTCCCTATTTTGATCATTTCATATTACAGTTGAAGACATTTTAGACATTTAGAGACTATTGATTTCCATTACGTAGATTGAGACTATATCTCATTATTTTGGATTAGGTTTGATTAGTTATGTGGTGATTTGATTAGATTCCATTTCGATGCTCTTATGATGTTAGACATGTTAGATACATTTGATGGTTATTAGTGATGTTGATTTTGAGCTCATTATATGGATTTGCTATGTGATTCTAATTATAAGATAAGATATTGAAAATGCAATTATAAATCTTAATTTTGATGTGAGTTGTTTAATGTTTTGTATGAATTATGTGATGACATGAGTGTTACATTCTATTGCTTTGGCTATGATATATATATGTTGGATTGACCATTTGTTCAAGTGTGCAGGTGATTTTCTAGGCCACAGAAAATCGGAGGCCAATCTCACACTTGTGTTTTCTTGCTAAGTCAATCCATTCCCAAGAGGGATAAGGACCATGTGTGATTGAATGATGTTTTCATGAATGCTTGTATTTAATTAATTGGCCTAGTTCACCCCTTTTCTTTAATTTAATTAATGTGTTGTATAACTTGTGTTTTAATTCACACCATTTGGTGTTCTTTTTTTTTGGGCCATTTAATGTGATTTTTCACCTCCTTAATTGTTTATTAGAGGTCCAAACTAACCCTAGGTGGTACCTAGAGGGTCTAAGGTCCATTTAGGCTTACTAAAACCTAGGGTAACTCCCATCTAGTCACCCTAAACTTAGGTTAAATAAAAGTGGCGAAAATTCAAAATGGCTAAGGGTGGCAGATGAGTCACGCCTTGAAAGAAGGCTCATCTCCCTTCCCAAGGCTTGGGGATTCCTCCACCTTGAAGACTTGGGGAGTCTTCAAGACCCCCAAGTGTGTGGAACCTTCCTCCAAGACTCTCACACATGTGTGAGAGCATCTTAGAGTGAAGGGGGCTCTCTTGAGGAGTAAGGTGATGACATGTGTCATCCCTTATCCTCATGGAGCCATAGGGAGAGATGCCACCTCTCCACTTTTGCTCTCACATGTGTGAGAGAACAAGTGGAGATGATGAGGGTTTGAATGGATAAGGGGGTGACACTTGTCACCCTCACATTCCTTCTCCCTTGCAAGTGGCATGGGATGAGGAAGGAGAAGGTGACATGTGTCACCTTCTCATTCCTCAAGGCCTAGATTAGAGGCCTATTTTATTTCCTCTTGGAGAGGAGTTGGGGGTTCTTACTTTTTGAGAAATTTTTCCATCTTTGGAGGGCTTTTGGAAGGAGTTAGAAGAATTTGGAGAATTGGAGGCTTGGAAAAAGCTTATGGGCTCTTCTTCAACTTGCATCCATTGTTGGGCTCTTAAGGTAAGTCTCATGGCATTTAGCCATTACTTATGCTTGTTTCATTTTTGCTTATGTGCTTGAAATTGTGTTGGGAGTATTTTCTTTTATGTGGGTTTTGGGTGTGATGGGATGAGACTACCCATTTGGGTGTGTCCTTCCATGTGTGGGGTGGGGAAGGAGTGAACCTCCTCGAGGTCACCCTCCTAGTGTTGGTATTCTTATGGCCTTGAGGGAATTATATTGAGTATGGTGTTGGTATTCTTATGGCCTTGAGGGCATTATTTGGAGTATGGGATTATTTTGGTTGGCATGAGTGCCATGGTGATTTTATATTTCTTGTATATTATATTTTGGCTTGAGGCCTTATGGTGTTGAGACTATGAGTTTTTGGAGTGACCTCTTGAGTTGAGCGGTCCACTCCCCTATCCCTCCAAACTCATTTCTATGAGTTTAGTTTTGTGTAAAAGCCATGGGTGATTTTGTGTTGTGGAATGATTGAACCCATGTGATGATCTACGTCCCAGCTCGGGGGTGACCCACTAGTGGATCTATGGTAGGGAGGAGAGCAGTTTTTGCGGCTTGGCTTTCCCCTCCTTGTGTTGAAAATTTATTGCAAGTTATGTTAATGGTCTTGGAGCTTGAAGAAATAGTCATTGTAGCTTTATTTGTATTATTTTGTTGGCTACTTTTGTGAGCCATGGTCTTGGAGACCTTACTGTATTTGGTTGAAAAATGAAGTACTCTCCATTGTATACTGTGATGAAATTATTTTTAAAGTGTAATGCATCTTGTTGTAAATTTAAAAATGTATATTATATTGTTGTTTTGTGTTTTATGCTACTATGAGAAATCTGGTTTAATGGAAAATATGTCTATGCTGCTATTATATATTTCAAAAGAAAAGAAAGGCATATGTTCTATTTCTGATTTTAATTTCATACAAGAAAGGAAAAGGAAGAAATTAGTTAAACTAAATGCTTTAGTATGGTTCAGGGAAAGTCGTATTTTCTCTTATTTTAGTTTGCTGTCAAAAAAAAAAAGAGATAGAGAAGAAATTAATGTGACTATCATATTTCACCTATTGTTCAAAGATAAAAAAGAGAAATTAGTTTTCAAAAAAAATTAGTTATTTCTCTATTCTCCTAAACTCAGATTTTAAGTTATCTGATTTTTCTATTTATTGATGTGTGTGTATATATATATATATATATTTGCTAAAAGTATATTTTAAAACTTACTATTAAAATTTATGTAAAGCTATGTATATATACCTATGTGTATACACACACACACATACATATATCAAATGAAATGTATTGTAAAAATAGTCGAATGACATATATTCATTAATGTTTGTATTTTACAGTGGATAAAAGATGACTAAGTTTCCTGGTCGAATCCCTAACAAAGAGTAGGGTTCGTGGTTTTAGTTGAAGGGGGTGTGGGGAAGGGTGTGGGTGGGGGTTCGGCCCCCCCTCCCCACACCATTGTTGCTTTCTTTTTAGATTTAAACCTGCACTCTATTCCTTTCAAACCACGGAGTCCCTCTTCCTTGAATCTATATTTTTTTCTGTAACCCCTGTTTAATAAATGCATTTAAAATATGATATATATACATATGTGTATATGTGTGTGTGTGTGCATGTGTGTGTGTATGTATATATACATGTATGTGTATATTACATCCTCTAGGTTTTCAAAACAAAACAAAATAAATACTCAGATCTGCAATAAAATATTTACTCTGATTTATAATAAAAAATGTATATATATGATTTAAAACAAGGAGAAACTCTATGTATATATATTTGAGTATATACCTCATTTTGTAGTATTTTCATGGCTGCCCAAGCCATTGAGAAAGAAACCCTACCTGTAACAAAACAAACAAAAATGAAGAAAACAAAATGTGAGAAGAATAGAGAAGAGGAGAAAGAAAAGATAGGGTTAGGGCAAATAGGAAGAAAGTAATAAAATAATAGAGAGGTTTTAGGGTTGAGGAGTTGAGTGGGAAATTAGAATAAGTTGATTTAATTTATTTCATTTCTTTTTTTTCATATGCATGTGACTTTTGGTTTTCCCTCTCTCTTTCTCATTTGAAATTTTTATATTTCCTTTGTGTGATTTTTAGTTTGGGTTTCTTTTATGTGGGATGGGATTTATCTTTTAATTATTTTTATTAGACTTTAATGTTACTTAGGAATTTTATTTTATCATGTGGAGTTTTAATTGGGTGATGTGGATAGGATTTAAGTGGGACTTTCTATCCCCTTGCATTTTAATTTTTAGACTTATATAATATTCTTTTCTAGTGGAATTTAATTCATTTTAAATTGGGAAACCTTTTTATGGATTTAATATTATTATTTTAATTTTTATGGTTTGGAGGAGACCATCTTATTCTTCCTTTGTGAATTTAACTTTTGAATTCTTTGGAATAATTATAATTGTTGGAATTATAATTATTCGTGGACCTTAGCTTTTTTGGGGGTTATTTATTTAATAGTTTAATTAAATTGATTTTCTATTATTTGGGTGGTTTTTTTTATAATGATATTTAGGTAAATTTAATTTAATCTTTTTATTTAAATTTTCTCCTAAATGATTCGAGGGAGACCTTTGTAAAATAATTATTTCAAAAGCTAATAACGCATTATGCTACCAAAATTTTTTGAGACTTAGGGCAGTTGTTTTAAATGAATTTCCTTGGCATTTATTTTTCCTTTCGATTATTATTTTAAATGTAAGTGTATTTTAATCTATTTTTATGTTCTAGGATTAGGTTTAGATTTTGACTCTTGTTGAAATCATATCACTCACCTAAGAAACTTAGGGTTCGGATTGGTTCGATGCTAACCCTAGTAGCGATGCTCCTCGCATCGTATAACCCCCTAGTCAGCTATCATCATGTAGGGGATTGCATATGTAAATACTCTACCCCAAGATTTGATTGACATGTTTACACCTTATGCATATTGCCACCGAGCACGCTGACGCATGCTAGGGGGTTTCTAGGGACATGTGGAAAAGTTTTTTGATATTTCATGTCATGACCACATGACAAATGTGGACATGACACATGTGTTGCATGTCATGACTACATGGGAAATGTGGGCATGACAGTATTGATCTGTAGTCAACCTTTGGCATTGATTCATTTGTAATGTTCTACACATAGAAATAAAAATCTATCTTTCAAATGCATTTGGTTTCGTAGAATTTCATCAAGTTTTGTGTGAGATATTGTATTTTTGGTGAGTGTAGGTCTAAACCCTACCTAGGATTTCTAGGGAGTAAAATTTGATCATGGGCAGAGTTTCCACCATCCCAAAATCTTAAAAATTGGTGGAAAGCCCTATCCCATGCCTATCCACATCCATGCAAGAGGATAACTCATGACTGGCATGTGTGAAGAAGATATGATTGACTGTGTGTGCAAATTTATTGTGAGACAGTCCTAAAACCCTAGGTTCTTTGTTGCTTTGAATAGTCTATGCATTGTATGTCAATGGAGGGGTGAATAATTATAGTGGCATTGCTTTAGTGCCTGTACAAGCCTAGAAATTCATATGACAAGTGTTCTTACATTCATTTGGAGTCATCACCTTGAATGCACCTAGTGGCAGCAAGACCTAAATTGCATAAATCATTGTGTTAATCACTTGGTTAGGTCATGTACATTTGGAAACCCCTAGAAGATGTTGTAATAGTTTTGAATAAACCAAGTTTCACGTATTCCATGTTGTCTTCAATGATTGAGTGTCACTAGGGTGTTGTTTCCATGTTTTAGCTATTGCAAGTATGTGCCTAATCAGTGTTGTCATTGATGTCAATATATCTTTTTTGTCATTGGTATTAACTATGTCCTATTCTATTACTTGTTTAGAAGCTTTGTATGTTGAGGATATTGAGAAAATTGGCCCCTCTAGAAGAAACAAGTGAGTTACAGTGAAGTGCGGTATAGACGGTGAGTTGTATGTTGAAGAACAGTCTGGTAGATTACTCTGCATTTCTCATTGCTTGAAGATCTTGGTCTGCAGATTGGAATTTATTTAAAGGGATGTCTGAAGATACTAAATCCTAATTTTGAGCATTCAGTGTGAATAATTAAGAGAGTTGCATTCACTAGATTAAAACCTGCTTTCTCTAATTATTCTCTGGTGACAAGGAGAAAGTATTTTTCTCTGCATTCCTCTGCATTAAAGTGTTTCTCTTTGTGGTTATAAAGGGAAGTCTGGGATGACGATAAGTACCTACAATTGCAATGGTTTGTGTTTTGGTGGTCCGCAAGCTATTTTTCTTGTATGACAGTTGAAGACAATGAAGTTCATGTGCTCTGATGTGAAGAATCTCATGACTAAAATGGTTTGTGTTTGTACAGTTGCTTCTAATGATTTCAACATGCTTGTGGATTCCTCTTGATCATGTTCCTACCTTTACATTGGTCTGCATTAAGGAAATAATATCGTGTTTGAAGATTACTCCCAGATAACATAGCATGCAACCAATCTTAGCCGACTTAGTTAATTCCAGTAATTGTGGAGATTCCTTGAAGATTGTGGAAGCATGTTGTGGTGTGGAAGATCATGTTTGAGTCCCAGCTAAGGCGTGGTGTGATCCTCATACATCTATACTACAATTCCTTAGCATATTTTTTTATTAGGTCAAGACCTATTTTGTAAATGTTTGTAATTCCAACCTTGAAGATTGTTCCAATGGTTGATGATTGTAATGCCGACCTTGATGATCATTCTAAGGTTGATGAAGTGTATAAATACTTGTAATTGAGTCATGGAAAAGTGGTCCTTGAGCGGAAATGGGAAGATAAGGAAAAGGGGCGAGGAGAGAAGGCAGAACAGGGTAGAGCAGAGAAGAGGAACTATTATACTTCAATGTATTAATCTCAGACATAAAGAAGATGGTGATTGTGGTAGTCAGCCTGGCACTGAGCCTCCAGTAGGGTTTAACAACCCTTATTGTAATATTTCTAGGTTTAGGGTTGAGGCAATGAGCCTGCTAGACCTAGCTATACTTCATGGCAGTGAGGCAGTATGTTCTGGGCCCGTGGAGTGACCAAGCCTGAACATCATTTTTCAAAGATTGCAACATATTTTGAGAGCTAATCCTCTCCGTGGTTTTTCCCCACCTTGGGGTTTTCCATGTAAAAATCTGGTGTCTCTTATGTTTAATGTCGTATCTGTGTTTAAGCTTCTAATTTCATGCATTCTTTGTTTAATTATAATAAGTGTGGATAAGTGGTTAATGATTAAGTGCAGAAGTGTTTGAGTTTTTGGGACAACTGATTCACCCCCCTCTCAGTTGTCTAGTGCATTTCAACACTTGGTATTAGAGCAAGGTTCCTCTAAAGAAAGTCTAACATCTTGAGAAAGATCCAAAATGTCTTATAAGAAGGAAGCATCAGATTTTGATGGGATGAACTATGCTCTGTGGAAGGCACGATTGAAAAGTCATCTTCTTTGTCTTGGTTACAAAGTATGGAAAGCTGTAGAAACAAAATACACCTTGCCTCAAAATGGTTTGACGACTGAAGATGAAATCAAGGAATATGAAGTGGATGTTAAAGCAAAAGATGCCCTGTTAAGTTCATTGAATGACTCAGTACTGCCAAAAGTTGTGGATCTTGAAACTGCAAATGAGGTATGGGAAAGGATGAAACATCTATATGAGGGAAATGATTCTGTGAAGGAGGCCAAGCAAAAAGGTCTGAAAGTGAAATATGAAAGTTTGAAGATGAATGAAGATGAAAAAATAATAGCCTTTATGCAAAGCGTTTATGAAATTGTCACTGGAATAAAAGGTATGGGGGGAACTCTCAGTGATAAGGAAGTTGTAATGAAAATTCTCAGATCATTGTCAAAGTCCTACAGTCACAAGCTAGTTACAATTGAAAAATTTATGCAAGTAAAAGCTATTAAGAGAGATCAGTTGCTTGGTAAGCTTACTGCCTTTGAAATGAGAGAGTTTGGTGATGCCCTACCAAAAGTAGAGACTGCCTTCAATACCAGTACTTATGGGAAAACCTCTAGATCAGAAAAGTACAAGGTAGAATCAAATGATGAGTTTGATGAAATTGAAACCAAATTTGTGGATAGACTGCAAAGAGGATATGGTAAGTTCAAAGGTAAACTATCTTTCAAATGTTTTCCCTGTAGTAAAGTAGGCCATTTTGCTTCCAGATGTCTTAAAAGAATTGAAAGTAATAGGAAAAGATATGAGAACAGGCCTAGGATTCAAAATAAATGTTATTATATTGAAGATCTTGATGATGATGGAGTATCAGATAATGGTGAACTAGATAATGTTAGTACTTCTGGTAATGAATGCTTGTTTACTGCTATTAAAGAAGAATATGTGTCTACTAATCCTACTAGCTGTGTGAAGAAAGAAAAACTAGTGGAAAGTCCTTTGGGTACTTAGGTTGTTGAAGACAATGATGAATGGGTTATTGATAGTGGTTGCTCTCACCACATTATTGGTGAAAAAAGTAAGTTTGTGAGTTTGGAAAGATATGATGGTGGATTGGTTAGGTTTGGAGATGATACATGTGGTAAGATTTGTGGAGGAGGATCTATTTCTTTTGATGGAAAGCATAATACTGAAGATGTCTTGTATGTGAAAGGATTAAAGCACAATCTTTTGATTGTGGGTCAGATGTGTAACAAAGGTTATGACCTAAGCTTCAACAACAATGGATGCAAGATCAAGGAAAGCTTCAGAATAGTCACTGCAATTGGTAAAAAGACCAGAGGTAATATCTATCACTTGAAAGGAACTGATAATTATTGCTTGTTGACTCAAACTGATGAAAGTTGGCTATGGCATAGAAGGTTGTGTCACATCAATTTTGATAACATTATGAAGATAAGTACTGCACAAGTTGTTAGATATTTGTCAAAGCTTATGAAGCCTGCTAATCCTATTTGCAAGGAGTGTCAATTTGGGAAACAAACAAGAATAAGTTTCAAAAGCAAGGACCAATCAGTTGATGGACTACTGGAACTAGTGCATATAGACTTGTGTGCACCTACTAGAGTAAGAATTTTGCAAGGAGACAGGTATTTCATGTTACTTATTGATGATTATTCTAGAATGACTTGGGTTACCTTTTTGAAAGAAAAATTAGAAGCTCTGGATAAGTTCAAGGCATTTAAGGTAATGGTTGAAAATGAGATGGATTTGAAGATCAAATGTTTAAGGTCTGATAGAGGAGAAGAGTTCACATCAAATGAATTCAATTTATTTTATGAAGAACATGGGATAAAGAGACAGTTATCTGCACCTAGAACTCCACAACAAAATGGAGTCATTGAAAGAAATAACAGAATAGTTCAAGAAGCTGCTAGAACCATGATGAAGGAAGCTGATCTTCTAGAAGTATATTGGAGAGAGGCAATTCACACTATTGTATATATCCTAAATAGAGTCCAAGTCAAAGGTAACAGTTGTAAGACTCCTTATGAATTATGGTATGGCCAAATTCCTACTGTGAAATATCTCAAAGTTTTTGGTAGCAAATGATATATCAAAAGAGAAGAAGATCTAGGCAAGTTTGATTCTAGGTGTGATGAAGGAATCTTCCTTGGTTACTCAACCAAGAGCAAGGCCTCCTGGTGTTATAATAAGAGGCTAAATAAGATCATTGAGAGTGCAAATGTCAAAGTTGATGAAAGTAAGGAAAGTTCTTCAGAATCAAATGGATATAAATCAAATAAACTAGATGTTTTAGAAGTGGTACAACACGAAGATAGCTCAGATGAAGAGGATCAAGCTCCAAAAAGTGTTGCCAAGACACCAAGATATGTAAAACTTAATCATTCTAAAGATCAAATCATAGTAGATAAGAGTAAAGGAATCCTGACCAGAAGAAGAGCTATAGAAGAACAAGTAAATTTTTGTCTGATCTCCAAGATTGAACCTAAAACTGTGAATGAATCTTAAAATGATAAGAATTGGGTAAAGGTTATGAAAGAAGAATTGATGTGAATAGAGAAGAATAAGACCTGGGATCTTGTGTTAGACTTAGGGTAGACAACTAAGAGGGGGGGAGGAATTAGTTGTCAAAAACTTTCTTCCAAATCAAATACTTAACTCCACACAAGTATAATAGTAAATCAATCATGAAAGCATAATGTAACAAGTTAAGAGAAGATACACATTAACACACATAACACCAAGATTTTTGATGTGGAAAACCCGGTTAAGGGAAAACCATGGGGTGATTAACCCAAGATAATATTCTCTGTTAGAAGAATAGAAAGAACAAAATGGCATATGCCAATTAGGGCTCACTACCTGAGTACACTGCTCACAAGAGGCTCACTGACTACAAGAGACACACTATCTACAAAAGAATAAGTATCACATACTTGAACTGGTAAATAGCATCTTCACCATGCTTGAGTCAGTTCCATTTAATCCCAAACCTTCTGCTCTGCCTTTCGCTCTTCTCCTTGCTACCACACACTCATCTCCACAAGTCCATCTATGAAATGACTTCATAATTCCTTATTTATACATGACATCAACTTAGGAACAAACATCTAAGTTGGCAAACATCCACAAGAATATCCGCAAGATGTATAATTCATCCAGTCAGCCAGTCATAGAAAGAACACCATCATCCGGAAGTTATTCTTCATTTCTGGGACCCCAATTCTAATGCAGACCATAAACACGAACTGAGAACGATCCAAAGATCTCCACAAACTTGCCTAAAACACCAAGAACATCTGCACTTCCTCTACTTACTAAAATCCTTCTTTCCTTCATCTGGAACCTCAAGAACACAGTCTGCCATTACTATCACAAAGGAATAGATACTTTTAGACCTTCAAACCATGAACCAAATGAGTTGACACACCACACAGACTTCACCAACACTTCCTCAAATCTGCAGAATGGGATAATGTATTACCAGACCTCACTGGGCCTATCTGTGTCACTCTGTCACCTTTGGACACCTGTCAGAGCTAGTTCTACTTGAGCGACCATAACTTCTTCAAATCTTCATGCGGACCTCTAAAAACTTGACTAGAGCATCTCAAGACTTATATCTCCAAACCCTTTAAACTACATCCTTTGATCCTCAACCTATCTTGGACTTTTACCTTGTTGTCATCACTATTCTTCACTGTTCCTGATTGAGACTAATTTTCTCAATATCCTCAGCACACAGCTCGTCCAATCCTTCTCATTAATGCAACATGAGTATGTTGACATCAATGACAACACTAGTTAAACCCATACTTGCAACATCTTGTTCCCAGACTAGCAAATAAAAATGTAATTGGTACCAAGTGGGTTTTTAGAAACAAGATGAATGAGAATGGTGAAGTAGTAAGAAATAAAGCAAGGTTGGTATGCAAAGGATACTTTCAAGTTGAATGAATAGATTTTGAGGAAATATTTGCACCAGTGGCAAGGATTGAAGCTATAAGAATTTTTTGGCATTTAAAGCGTACAAAGATTTTAAGGTATATCAGATGGATGTAAAGTCTGTATTCTTGAATGGAGAGTTGGATGAAGAAGTCTATATTAAACAACTAGAAGGATTCCAGTCATCACATCAGGGTGACATGGTTTATAGATTGAAGAAGGCATTGTATGTGTTAAAACAAGCCCCAGGGCCTGATATGCTAGGTTGGATAAGTATCTGATACAATTAGGATTCACCAAGGGTACTACCGACAACAATCTATATTTCAAGATCAATAATGAACAAATCCTAATTGTTGCAGTCTTTGTTGATGGCATTATCTTTGGAGGCAATAAAGGTATGTGCATAGTCTTTACCAAAGAAATGCAAAGTGAATTTGAAATGTCCATATTTGGTGAGATGAATTTCTTTTTAGGTTTGCAAATAAATCAATCATTCTAAGTATGTGAAAGAGTTGCTAAAGAAGTTTGGGATGGAAGGCTCTAAACTAGTAAATACTCCCATGATAATCCATTGTAAGTTGAGAAAAAATGATGTTTCACCTATGACAGATCAGAAAAGATACAGATCTATGATTGGAGGATTACTTTATCTTACTCAAACCAGACCTGACATAATGCATGCAGTTTGTCTTGTGGCAAGATTTCAAGAAGAGCCCAAAGAGTCACATGTGATGGAAGTTAAGAGAATTATGAGATATTTGAAAGGCACATTGGATAATGATTTGTGGTATCAAAGGGACAATGATTTCACTCTTAGTGCATACACTTATGCAAATTGGGCCAGAAAAGTGGATGATAGAAAAAGTACAAGTGGAGTTGCATTCTTTTTGGGAAAAAGGTTGGTATCTTGGATAAGAAAAAAAACAAGACTCAATATCTTTGTCCACTATAGAAGTAGAATATATTGCAGCAGCATGTAGTTATACTCAAGTGTTGTGGATGAAATAGGCATTGAAGGACATCAGAGTTGTGTATGAAGATCCAATTGCAATCTTTTGTGACAATACAAGTGCCATAAACATACCAAAGAATCCAGTAATGCATTCAAGGACAAAGCACATATCCATAAGGTATCACTTTCTAAGGGAAAAAGTGACAGAGAATGAAGTCAAGTTGGAATATGTATTTACAAAAGACTAGATTGTAGACATTTTCACCAAACCTCTGCCTAAGGATACCTCAAATGAGTATCTTAGAGAAAATTTAGAGGTTATTACCCCTCCTTCTCTTAACTAAGATGCACAAGAGTACATCAGTCCAGTGGAGCTTCATCAGATCTAGATTGATGCTTTTAGGGCTACTTCTCAGTGGGAGTAGTCAGAGAGTTCAGAAGAGAAATTGAATCAGAGCAGAAGAATGCAAGTATGTGCCCTTTTCCATTGATGTCAAAAGGGGAGAGAAGTCATGTGAAAAACTCAGAAAGAAAGAGTGCAGATGTGTAAAGAGATAGGGGGAGAATCATGTCTTGATGGTTGTTGCATTTTTTCACATCATATGTTGCCATCAATGACAAAGGAGGAGATTGTTGCAAGTATGTGCCTAATCGGTGGTGTCATTGATGTCAACATATCTTTGTTGTCATTGGTGTAAACTATGTCCTATTCTATTACTTGTTTAGAAGCTTTGTATATTGAGAAAATTGGCCCCTCTGGAAGAAACAAGTGAGTTACAGTGAAGTGCATTATAGACAGTGAGTTGTATGTTGAAGAACAGTGGTAGATTACTCCGCATTTCTATCTGCTTGAAGATCTTAGTCTATGGATTGGCAGTTATTTAAAGGGATGTCTGAAGATGCTAAATCTTAAGTTTGAGCCTCTGGTGTGAAGAATTAAGAGAGTTGTATTCACTAGAGTAAAACCTGCTTTCTTTAATTATTCTTTGGTGATAGGGAGAAAGTATTTTGCTCTGCATTCCTTTGCATTAAAGTGTTTCACTTTACGGTTCTAAAGGGAAGTCTGGGATGATGATAAGTACCTACAATTGCAATGGTTCATGTTTTGGTGGTCTGCAAGCTATCTTTCTTGTATGACAGTTGAAGATAGTGAAGTTCATGTGCTCTGGTGTGAAGAATCTCATGAATAAAGTAGTTTGTGTTTGTACGGTTGCTCCTAATGATTTCAATGTGCTTGTGGATTCCTCCTGATCATGTTCCTACCTTTACATTGGTCTGCATTAAGGAAATAAGATCATGTTTGAAGATTATTCCCAGATAACGTAGCGTGTAACCAATCTTAACTGTCTTGGTTAATTCCAATAATTGTGGAGATTCCTTGAAGATTGTGGAAGCGTGTTGTGGCATGGAAGATCATGTTTGAGTCCCAACTAAGGCATGGTGTGATTTGCATACATCTATACTACAATTCCTTAGCATATTTTTATATTAGGTCAAGACCTATTTTGTAAATGTTTGTAATGCCAACCTTGGAGATTGTTCCAATGGTTGATGATTGTAATGTTGACCTTGATGAAGTGTATAAATACTTGTAATTAACTTGTGGAAAAGTGGTCCTTGAGAGGAAATGGGAAGATAAGGAAAAGGGGTGAGGAGAGAAGGTAGAGCAAGGCAAAGTAGAGCAGAGGAACTATTGTACTTCAATGTATTAATCTTAGACATGAAGAAGATGGTGATTATGGCAGTGAGCTTGGCAATGAGCCGCTAGTAGGGTTTAATAGTCCTCAGGGTTTAACAGCCCATATTGTAATCTTTCTAGGTTTAGGGTTGAGGCAGTGAGCCTGCTAGACCTAGCTATACTTCATGGCAGTGAGGCAGTATGTTCTGGGCCCATGGAGTGACCAAGCCTGAACATCATTTTTCAAAGATTGCAATATATTTTGAGAGCTAATCCTCTCTATGGTTTTTCCCCACCTTGGGATTTTCCATGTAAAAATCTGGTGTCTCTTGTGTTTAATGTTGTATCTATATTTAAACTTCTGATTTCATGCATTCTTTGTTTAATTATAATAAGTGCAGATAAGTGGTTAATGTTTAAGTATAGAAGTGTTTGAGTTTTTGGGACAACTAATTCACACCCCCCCTCTTAGTTGTCTGGCACATTTCAACATTAGCCTTAGGAGAAAATTGTCAAGAATGAACAAGGGTGCAAATTTGCATCAAGTGTATTGAAACTTTGTTTAGGATGTGTCAAGGTTATTGTGTGTGAGTCCTTCATCTGCATCATGTTCTACCTCTACATAAATCTTTGTGGTCAGTTTTGTGCATTTTTTACTTGGAGGATTCTCACAGTTAGTGAAAAAGGTAGTGTTCATGAAGGAATGGAAAACATGCATAGAGCCTATGAATTATACCTGTACTGTGCAATGGCATTGAATCATTTAGTAAACCATTTTTTCTTTACAAGGCAGTATTTTCTTATGGAACAATTGACTGAGATAGCTATTGTTTCAACTAACCACCCTCTCATGAAATCTCATTTATATTATAATCTTGCATGATCTTATCATAGTAAAGGTGATTATGACACCATTGGCCGCTACTACATGGCATCAATCAAGGAAAGCCAGAGGCCACTGGATTTTGTAGACAGGTTCAATTGAAGCTAGGAGATCTTAAGAGTTCTCTCTCAAATTTTGAAAAGGTTTTGGAGGTCCACCCTAAGAACTATGAGAGCTTAAAAGCTATAGGCCATATATATGCTCAGCAAGGGTAGGCAAAGAAGGCTTTGGAAATTTTAAGAAAGGCAATTCGCATAGATTCACGTAATGCCTGTGCATTTATCAAGATGGGTGAGTTATTAATATCATCAGACCCCAGTGCAACCTTAGATTCTCATAAGACAGCAAAGTCTCTCCTAAAGAAGAGCAAAGAAGTAGTACCCATTCAATTGTTAAACAACATTGGGGTTCTTCATTTTGAGCTAGATGAACTAGAGTTGGCTCAATAAACTTTTATGGAGGCATTAGGAAATGACACTTGGGTTGAATTCCTAAATAAAAGCCCCAGTGCCAATTCTATATTTTTTCATGTGCTCTTTAAGGATATGGAATTCTTCTATTGACTAGAAGAAGGTGGTGTTTCACTTGAGCTACCATGGGATAAAGTCACAACACTATTTAATCTTGCTAGGTTGTTTGAACAGCTACATGATACTGAAAAAGAAAATATTTTATACAAGATAATATTGTTCAAGTTTCCTAATTATGTGGATGCATATCTATGTCTTGTAGCCATGGCTCATGCTTGGAATGAGATCCAACTAAGCCTAGAATTGATTGGGGATGCACTTAAGATGGATAAAAACTCATCAAATGCTTTATCTATGCTTGGAAAAATGGAACTAAAAATAGATGGCTGGCTTAAAGCAAAGAAACAATTAAAGTTGTACAAAGTGAATCAGATGCAAAAAATTCTTATCTTGACATTTCACTTGGAAATTAGAATTATTTTGCATCTTTTCGCAATGAGAGGAGGGATCCAAAGGTGGAGGTACAACATCTTGAGAAGGCTAGAGAACTGTATTGTAAAGTGTTGGCACAGAGACTAGGAAATGTTTATGTTGCAAATGGGGCAGCCATTGTGCTAGCTAAAAGGGGTCAATTTGATATTGCAAAGGAATTGTTTACATAGGTACCAGAAGCTACAGCAAGAAACATCTTTGTTCAAATGCCTGATGTGTGGGTAAATCTAACGCATGTTTACTTTGTACAAGGACAGTTTGCGCTTGCAGTGAAAATGTATCAAAATTGTTTGAGGAAATCCTATTTTGGTACTGACACCCAAATTTTATTATATTTAGCTAGAACACATTATGAAGCAGAACAATGGCAAGATTGTAAAAGAACATTATTAAGAGCAGAAGATTGTAACTACTGTAAGTTGCCAATCATAGATTTTGTGTTTATAAATGTAATGAGGCTTTTGAATGACCTTTGAATTCACTAAAGATGGTGTCCCCAAATTTGACTTCACTGCAGAGGGCCTCGCTGACTTCAAATTTGTTGCAACAAACTCTGAATTCCTTGCCCACCTTTTCAGAAGTCTCCAGGTCCTCTCCTCTTTATCACCCATGCAAGTAGCTACTATAATTCAAAACACATCCATGCGAAGTAGCTCTAGGAAAGTACTTTCATCTCTCCATTCCCGGCCTTTTTGTTTTTTGGCAAGTCCACCATAAGCAACTCTTAAGGGTCGAAGACATTCCAAGCATGAAGAGCATGTTAGAGTGCCTGCAAGTGAAGAGTGTGATGATGATGGTGATATTCAGTAAGGAGTTGGAGATTTGAGTGCAAGCAAAAGGAAGATATAGAATAGGGTATGATGGTGATGTAGATAGCAAAAAATGTTAGAATGAATGTGAATAGTGAATCGCAGCAATACATCCCACCAATAATTTCCCAAAAAGTTCTTTTTAAAATTTTGACTAATTTGTATGTGGGTGACTAACTATTTAGTCATTTTATTTCTGTGACTAAATAATTTTTTAGTCAATGACCAAATTAGTCATTTATTTACTCATTTATAGCTGATTTGCAAAAAAATAGTAGAATTTAGTCATTTTTAGTTGTTGTGACTAAAATTTTTAGTCACTTAGTCATTTATTTGCCAAAATTCTACTAGTGTGTGATATCCAACCGAAGAGAAATGTTATAGTCAAGGGAAATAAATCTCATATCATACTTCACCTCAATGAAGTAGAATGACCAAATCTTGAAGGCGAGAACAAGCTGGAACCATATCAAATCATGATGAAGAGGTACAAACCGATCAACAATCAGTGATCCCAACCATTCTGCAATGTTCATGAAGCTTCAATCCAGGGTAGAAAGCAAGAAAATAGTGGTAAATCTTGTTCTCAATTTAAGTAGGGATTTTTCAAAGTGTTGAGTCAATCATCATTCTGGCAGAGCTTCGCTATAGAATTCACACAGTCTCCTTGTGTGTCATAATGGAAAAACCACTAGCTTAAATAGGGAGCAAGAGGAAGAATTTTGGGCAGAGGCTAACATGTCTATTTGAATTTAGGAGCCATTTTAGCATGTGTTTGAATGTTGAAATCAAGGTTGTGTGATCTAAGGTAGAGGCTAAATTTCAAAAGTGTTCTATATTTCCATGCATATGTATAGGATGCTAGCACATTACATTGGAGTTCATGCACAGCACTCACGTCTAGATAGAAGCAACCCAAAAAGGACCATTGACTTGGAACTTAACCAAGATATTAACATTGTTTATGGTTTTAGCATGTGATCACTGGTAAGGGTCGAAGTAGCAAAAAGCATATCTCTTGAGTTGAGGTAATTCCAAGGGTATAAATGATCCTAAAATGAACTAGGAGAGTGGACACTAAAGTGAGTGCCAAATAGAGCATGAAATTCTGCTTGCACCATCATAGAGTATAATTTACGACACTTTTAGCCCCAACTTTAGAGGGCATATGACACTACATGAATATTCAAGATAAAGTATAAGAAAGCAAATAATGAGAGAAAATAAGCATGTAAAGGATATCCAAAAGGATATTGTAGAGGATGTAGAGCATTGCCAGGTGAGAGAATGGAGCCCCCTATCAAGGAACTTGCAAAACCACAGTGTTAGGGACAACATCCTACAAAACCACTTTGTTAGAAAAAGAAAAACCATCCTATAGGCAAAAATATGTATTAGTCTAAAAAAATTCTAAGGGGAATAAGATAAGAATATGATCTAAAGTGAAAATGGTGGGTGGATATATTCCCCCTATTTCTGCTTACTTCTATGGATGTAGAAACAGGGTGGCAATTTTTCCACTGCAAGTTTCTCAAGAAGTTGATGAAGATGCCTTCGAAAAGGTCATTTAATAAAATAACATTGTGACCAAAAACATATGAGGGAAAAGAGAGTGGAACTAGGATTCCAACACAACAAACCAAGTGAAAATCAAAGTTCCCATGCCCAACTTATAAGAGTTTGAAAGAAGAGTGCTCAAGTAGAAGGGTGAAAATTTTGAATTTTTACTATAAATAGTAAGAATATTTTCACTTTTTACAATTTCATTTGACTTATCCACTTTAAGATAATTTGGAGAGTTTCAATAAATCACGAGAGAAAATATGCCACACAAACGACCATATGACCACCCGGCTAGACGTGCTAAGGGACCACATAGCATAGGGCCTACAAGTGCATGAGGTATGTCCAATTTTTGATTTCATAGTTAATTTTTGTCATTTTTTATCATTTTTTACAACAAAATAAACCTTACAGATCACTAGGATTTAGCCTAGGTGCTAGAGTCCAATAGGCACTATCGTCCAAGGAAAGCGCTAGGGTCTGAGTATATATAGGTAAGCCAATTCCTGTATCTTACTATCTCAACTTTCTATGTACCAACAACATTGTAGAATACAAAGCCCTTATTGTTGGCTTGCATGCTACATTGTCTCTCAATATTCAACATCTTCACATATTTGGTGATTCACAATTGATTATAAGACAAGTCATTGGATCTTATCAAGCAAAGTAGGATAGGTTATCTCAGTATCGTGGTTTGGCCTTATCATTGTTGAAACATTTCTCCTCTTTTACAATTGACACAAGTCCAAGAAAAGACAATCAACATGCAGATGCAATGGTAAGTGTTGCCTCCCTCATATCCCTTGACAATTCATCTACAAACTACCAATTCATCATTCATAATCTTTCTTCACCATCTATATCTGAAAATTCCCCTGATATTTTCTTCTATTGTAACATTGATTCGAATGAATCATACTCTCAAATATTGTATTTTTGCATGATGGTACTTTTCCTAATCCCTCATCTAAAAATGCTTGAGCTTGTATTCGCAAGCTCACATGTTACATCATTCTATCTAATATTCAGCTTCCTTCTTCATTGTCTCAACAAATCAAAGATTCACATTGCCATGGAGGATGAACATTCAGGTGCCTGAAGAGGATATTTTGGAAATAGATATTTAGTTTAAAAATTACTTCACATGGGTTACTATTGGCAAAGTGTAGAACACGATTACTTCACTTTCATCAAAAAGTGCCCTAAATGTCAACAACATAACAATCTCATTTGATCTCCCGCCCAAGAAATTTGTGATCAAGTATCCCCTTGGCCATTTTTATGTGGGGCTTGGATCTTATTGGGAAAATCTCTCCTACTTCTTCTCAAGGACATACTTGGTGAACACACAATGATGCTAAGAGGGGGGTGAATCAACATATATTAAAACTTTAATACTTCATTTGCATATTAGATTCATTTACTTAGAGAATAGAAAGTAAAATATGCAATACATTCATCAACACAATGACACCAATATTTTTATGTGGAAAACCCAAAATTGGAAAAAACCACAGTGAGTGTTAACTCACAATATAATGCTCACTGCTATATAAAAGTTTACAACAAATTTTTAGGGCTACAACCCAAGGAAGCTACAACTCCCTGCTGACTTTGTTTTAGGTCTACAACTAAGGAAGCTACTACTCCTTAAAGTAAGATCACTACTACAAAGAATTATAAATAAAACTATGAAGTGCTATGAAGAATGATAAATAAAACTATGAAGTGCTATGAAGAAAGCATCTGACTCATGCTGATATTGTAGTCCTCTTTTCTACACAATTACTTCATCATATTGATTCTGCACACTTAATACTTCTCATTCTACTCTTTCACATTCGTACTCACACTTCTACCATCCACAAATGAAGTTTTTATTCTATATATATCCTCGGCAATCACTTAAAACCTCAATTAGGTTGGCACCAAAAAGACCTTAAGATGAAACGCGTAATTCTTCAAGGGTCAGCTTCAACTTATACAATATGTCAACAACACAAGTTGTGAACCTCAACACCTCATGAAAGGATTCAAGGAACATCACTTCACATATTTTAATGTCAAAACAATTGATCAGGATCCACCACACATAAAAGATACTAGACTGTTAGCTCAAACTACAAAAACATTGTTGACTGTTCATCTTCACACCACTAGGGAGAAGCCAAAAAAATCATGCAAACTAGTCTTTCAACAATGTATCTTCTTGACATCATCCATATACCTTTCTACTAAAGTACCAGATCATTCTATATATCCACAAAATAAGAAACATGTTGAACTACTGAAAATAGAGCATTCTAGACTGACTGTGATATTCTACAACTCAAGATATTATAATTCAGTACACCAAAACCTCTTAAACTTTTAGAAATGAACTTAGACATCATTATATACATATTCCCAGTTCCACACATTCTTATTTATCATTTCTAGATAAAAGTAGAGTCTTGTCTTAGGTATACTGTGATCCGGAGAACAATCATGTACACTTCTTCACTCACTAACTTAACTACTTTATGCACTCACATGAAGTAAGAGATATTTGTATGCTGATCAAACCTAAGATACTATGAGGCATGTAGAATCTCCAAAGATATTGTTGGTTATGTTCTTAGGCATAAACAAACATAGACAAAGAAATGCAAATCAAACCTTTATCATCTTGAAAGATACGATGAATTCAAAGAATTCATGATCCAAAGTCTCTGTGAATTAGTTCATAATCTACTGATGTTGCTCATTGGTCTGATGTGCCTTGCTATTTTCCATTCAAGGGGTCTTATGCTTCTAATTCCAAGAACTAATGTCAGGACGTCCTGAGTTTTACCTGCTTTCGGTAAATCTTTCAACAAACAAGGTTAATCTCACTGTATTTAAGCAGATGATGAGGATATTTTCTAAGTTTGATCAATTCTTCTATTCCTCCACTGATATGAGCTAAATTTCACCTCTACATTATAAATTCATCTAATAAATTGCATATAGGTAGATATTTACATGATTATTGTCATTATTTATGTTTTCTTGCATGATATTTATCATTTCAACATGTTGTTTGGCTCAAATATACTATGGATATTCAATTACCTATGGGATATTAGCTTATTTTACTATATTTGCTTAAGATTTTCTGTGAATTTGCAATTGTGATAGTGATTTTAAAATAAAATCAAACAAATTTGAATGAATGCAAGCTAAATTTTACTAAAATGAATGAATCTTTAGCTATTGATCCATATACATTCTTAATATTGTCATGAAGAGAAGGAAATCAAACCATATGTTCACCAGGATGTTCCACAACTAGATATAATTGATGCTAACTTCAATGGAAAAGGAATGAAAGCAACATGCACAACATGAAATGCACTCCAAGGGATGCAGCAAAGCAAAGTACAAGTCAAGAATCCATTCATAGATTACTCAAAGTTTACGATTGTATGTAATCAGAGCTTCTTCTTCATTAAGTATATGAAAGAGATGTACATTTACAATTAGCCTTGAGAATTAGTCCTGATGCTTCAGTAATCTAATCTCATTAAGTTTTAAATGTTTACAAAATGCACTTCATCTCTCTTTTATAGAACAAGAGGAGGAGGTAGTTTCAAAATGATCCTAGGATCAGGATTTATCAATTAGGATCAACGGTTCATATTACTCCTTGACCAAGTCAACAAGTAGACACGTGGCATAGGTTGCCAGCTGGAACCCATCTGGTAGCATATAATGAACATGATCATGTCTTATTGCATCATGCTTATTCTTCATTTTCCTCATCAGTGGATAAATCATCTTCATCTGCAGGCACACTTATCACTCCCATGATGGGCTCATATGGTTGTACTATCCTTTCAATTTCCCCTCCATCTTGGACTTTGGCTTTTGTGACTACATGTTCTTGTGATTTTAATTGTGTTTGTAATACAGACCATTTATTCTTTCTGCTATTCAACATTTCTTCATATTTTTTCACCTTTGCCTTCATCCTCATGGCCTTGTTGATCATACCTTCTGATAAATGATTAAGGGGGTCATCTGTAGCAAGCTTGAAATTGTCTTGGAAGGCCTTAACTGCAAAGTCTGCAGCTTGATTTTCAATCTTCCCTTCCACCTTTTCTTCAAGATCCTCCAGGATTCCTACTTCATCAAATAAGAGTTTGTGTAATCTAACACTGATATCTCTTAGTTTTGCATTTCACTTCCTAAGGATATCACTCTCAAATTTGGTGTCTTCATACCATATGCTTAATATCTTTGATGTCTGGTTATTCAATATCTTGTAAACTAGGACATTGGCATCTATATGCTTCATTTCTGATAGGGCATCCAGATGTTTCTAAATCTTGATGGACCTCTGCCCAACCTCCTACAATTTATATACCTTACTCTTCAATGTGCTGAGCATGTTCCAATTATTAAGAGAGGTCTTTATCACCTTCTCTACCTCTGTGATGAATTGAATGAACCAATTGTCCATAATATGTACTTTGTGCTTCATGATGTCTAGTCCTATTATGTCATACTGTGATATGATAGTTAGTGGGGTGGATGTGCTAACTAGCATATTATTGGGGTCTATCAACCCTTTTATGAATGTATGCAATTGAGAAATGTGCTCCTTATGCACCTTATTTTTACTCTTCTCCTTCTCTACACTATTCAATAAAGAATCAATTATATCTTTGGCCTCTTGGCCTTCTTGTTGCTCTATAGCAAATCCTAAATCAACAGTGGTTATTTGAAATTCACTGGCACTTATCTCACCTTGGGCTTTGTCTACCACAGGTATAGCTACTTCAGTTGTCCTTCTACCTGTTGTCGGATCTCTCTTTATTGCTAATGTGGCCCTAGCCCTTCTCCTTGGCTTGTCTGTATTCGCTGAAAATAATGAAGTAATATCAAAATCTGATGTAACACAAGGTGGATGTGCCTGTACCTCTTACTGCAGCCAGTATGGCACCTCATCTATAGACCCTTGCTATCCTATATGTTCAATGTAAACATCTAGTAACTCTACATTTTGTTCCATCCTTGGTGGTGATTGCTCCTTTTCTTGTTCATCAAACACTTCCTCATCATGTTCATCCTCATATGCAAGGACATCTTGTGTTACCTTTTCATTCTTATCCTACCCATCTTGTGATGGTGGTGGATCTGCATGAGGGTTTGGATTGCTCTTATCTAGCATATCCTGATGATCTTTCTGATTGTCTTCATTCGCATCTTCTTTCTTTTCTTGATCATCAACTGCCTAAGGGCCATGTTCCCCATCTTTTGGCATACCTTCCTCTTTAGAATTTTGGAGTTTATCTATCTCCATTTTATATGGTTCCCTCTCAGCTACTTGTTCATTATCCTTACCATCATTTTGATCAGGTACTTCTTCATCCTCCATGTGTACATTGACTTCTAGTTTCTTTTGCTCTGGAGGTAGGTCCTTGTCCTTACTTTGGTCATCCTCTCCCTAATATGCCAAGTCTATTGCTGCTGGCCTGGTGACCCAATCTACTAATCCTACCAAATCAATTTGTTGTGCTACCATTTTAGGATCACCCTCTATTATCTCTTCTTCTTCGACCTCCTTTTGTACTGTGGGGGTGCCACGAGGGGTCATCTTTGTGTTCTTTACTAGTGTCTCCATAGAACTAGAAGACACTTCATTTACCACTTCATCATTTGATAACTCCACTATGTTATCTAATGGAAAATACTAATCACTTCCTTTATTATGCATCTCCTTCTTCTGCTCTTCTACGAGTTTAATCTTGAAATGCACTATGGCAGGAATATGCACCTCATGCTGCAAAGTTCTCTTCATACCTTCACCACATTTTCCTTTTAGTATGATGGTGGGGTTCTTTTCCATTGTCCCTCCCATTGCATATGTTTTCTTCTTTTTAGGTGTCTCCTAGGTTTTCTTTTTCTTTCTACTTATCAGGAGATCATCATCATCTATGCTTTCTTCTTTAACCTCATAAGTAGGAGCAGGTTTTGTAATTGGCTTTTTTTGTTCCATGGGTGCATGAGATGTGGTAGCAATAGAATTTGAGGCCAGATCCTCTTTAGGTTGAGGATGACAAATGACTCTTACACCTATAGCTTGGTTTCCCTTCTTAGATTTTTCTTACTACCTCTCACCTTTAGATACCCTCTTTTCTTTGAGGAAATCGTCATATTCTTCATCTGCCAATTCTTGTCTCTTCCTCTTCTTATCAATAGTGAGAGCTAGCGCCTTTTTCTTCAATTTTGTAACTTTTGCATCCACCCATTCTTTGACTAATAGTATAACCTTTTGTGTTATTTGTTCTAATGATGTCTCTTCTATCTGATTCTAGTCAGGGGATGATATTGTTTCATTGTATATTTTCTTGCTCTCATATTCTTGAGACATGATGTTCCCATCATCTTCATGTAATTTCATTGGCACTGGTATACAATATAATGTACAAATCTATTTTAGAGTAAACCTTTGATAGCTCCTCCTTCTCACTTCCATTTCATCATCACAATCAGCCCAATAGTCTTTAAGATGCATATGATGCGTTGGTTTCTTGAATAGTGCCCGCATCCTACCATATGGGTCATATTGCCTGGATAGTGAAAAGGGCTACAAAGACATCAACTGTAATCCCCCTATGGCATCCTTGGAACTTTCCTTTTCAGGGCACATATACCACCCAATCACGATTGGGAATAGGACATTAGGTATCTTGCCCCTCTCAACATAGGCCTCAAATGAAGGCAATATCTACCTAGCCATCTCCATCAGTATGACCTTATTAGTTGGGTATGTTGGCAATATTGGAGGATACCCAGTGAAACCTTCTATTCTTATATTTGTGAATGTGGGGAATTGGATGAATCAAGCCCCATGCTTGTATATTATGGCTTGAGCTTCCATGCTCATCCTCTTACTCTGTCTTCTTCTATGTCCTTACTAAATGCATGGAAAATGAATCATTAGCTCTCTAATAGTGTTGGAGAGACTCTCTCTATTTCAATTGTGGGTAGTAATCCCATATGTTGACATCTCCAGGGTTACTACCAACCCTACCTACTGTCTGCAAACCACTGAATGTCCCCTGAATGCACATACATAAACAACGTAAGAGGTGATATGGAACATATTGGTCTTTTCTCCTAGATTCATCATTCCTTCATCTAGACTGTCACTTATGATCTTTGCCCATTGGGGTTATTCATTAGTATTCGCTACCATTCTTATGAGACCATACATCCAATTTTCAAAGTATCCAACATTAGTTTTCCTGTCATGTGGCTAAGCATCACCATCATGTATTGATATTCAGGGGCAAAATCAAACTTGTATAAATGCACAAGGAGCTTTGCAAAAGCTTTATATGTGTTGTTGTTGGCTCTCCATGAGTACATGATTTTTCTACAATCCTTTAGGGTTTTATTGTATTTCTTTTCTAAATTCTCAGGATTTATTCCACACACTTGAGGTCCTCTGGGTAAATTAAAAGCTACAGTAATGCCCTCAACTAAAAAGTCTATGTATACTCGACCATGCTTCTCTACCCTTCTAGTGTCGGTATTGTAATTATGAGCACATTTTACTTGAGAGGAACCTCCTGCAACAATATAATAAAAAATGCACAAAATAATAGAAATAGCAGAAACACAGAAGGAATTTATTGATCGTAGGCCACTTCAAGGGGGAAACCTCCTTTGAGCAAGGTCAATATAATAAATTCATGGATGCCTTCATTGGCCTCAACATGTACTTATATACTAAGTCTAATCTAAACAAGTATTACTTCCCATGAATGTGGGATAATACAATATGCTCACGGGATGACTTACAAAGCATTTGCATACAAATGTAATATACTAACAAAGTAAAAAGAAGGGTTAACACGGGTTCCTAACATCCCCTCCCTCTTAAAAAAAGATTTGTCCTCAAAGCTTAAGATGTGGAAATTGTTGTTGAATCTAAAGGAGTGGTTCCCATGTAGCATCCTCTAAGTGCATTCCATGCCACTAAATTAAGACCTCTGTGATGGATCAGGATTGAAGTTGACGGGTGCATCTATTAAGGATTGCCTCCAGCTCCAAAATGATGGATCCTTCATTATTCAGTTCTGATAAAATAGTTTGTGCTCTGACATTGTGGCCAATAACTTTCTTTAGACAAGAGACATGAAATAGTGGATGAACGCAGGAAGAAGGAGGAAGCTCTGATTTATAAGCAACCAACCCAATCTTTTGAAGAACCTTATATGGCCCATAGAACTTCAGAGCTAGCGTATGATACCCTTTGAGTTTTAGGGATGATTGCTTGTATGGATGTAGACAGAGAAAAACCATATCACCTACTGGAATTTAAGTGCGCTCAAAACGGTGCTGATCAGCTTGTTGTTTAATTCAATTTCTTGCCATGTGAAGATTGTCCTGCAGGATGCGAAGAATCTGATCCCGAGTTCAGAGAACTGTGTTGACTACCTGATATGGTGAACTACTGGGGGAGTATGGAAGGAGCACTGGCTATGCCTGACCATAGATTTCTTCATATGGAGTCATTTTAGATGCAGTGTGGTAGGAGGTATTGTACCACCATTCAGTGAGAGGGAGCCACTTTTCCCACTAATGTTGTTGTTCTGAGGTGAAGCAACAAAGATAAGTTTCCAAATATTTGTTGATAATTTTAGTTTGACCATCTGTTCATGGGTGATACCTGGAACTCATCTTTAGTTTGGTACTAGTTTATCAAAATAGTTCTGTCCAAAGATGACTAGTGAAAGTTGTAGCACGATCTGAGATAATGGAAGAAGGGATGCCATGAAGATGGAAGATCTGGTCCATGAAAATTTGTGCGACAGAGGAGGTGGTATAGGGATGCTGAGGGCACAAAAATGACTATATTTGGAGAGGCAATCAACCACAACCAAGATCACTATCTTTTCTCTAGATTTAGAGAGCACCTCAATGAAATCCATAGAAATATCTATCCAAATCTGTGTAGAGATGGACAAGGGTTCAAGCAATCTAGGAAGGAGTGTCATTTCACCCTTGTTGCATTGGCAAGTATCACATTCAGCCACCATCTATTGAATTGCCCTTTTCATTCCCTTCCAAAATAAGTTACGTCATGCCCGCTCATACGTTTTGAGGAACCCAGAGTGCCCTACCGATGGAGAAGCATGGAGTTCATAGAAACTAGCATGCTGAAGATCCATGCTCTGGGGAAGCACCAGACAACCCTTGTATCGAAGAGAAACACCATCCAAAGAGTAATGCGGTACAACATAGGGATTAGTGGACAACTATTGAATTATTTGAGATAATGAAGAGTCATTGACATAGCCCTACTAGACAGATTCCAACCAATTTGGAACAAGCATAGAAATAGCTGAAAGGGAAGCTTGGTCATCAAATGTGCAAGAAAGAGCATCTACCACAATATTGTCCTTATCTTTCTTGTAAGTGATCTCATAGTCATAACCCATGAGTTTGTTGACCCATTTCTATTGTACTGGGGAGGAGACCTATTGTTCCAAGAAATATTTCAAACTCTGGTGATCAGTCTTGATGCAAAAATGATTCCCTAGTAGGTATAACTGCCACTTCTGTACTGCATGCAAAATAGACATCATTTCTTTCTCATATGTAGAGAGTACTAAATTCTTACCAGAAAGGGCTTTGCTGGTGAACGCAATGGGATGTTACTCCTAAAGGAGAACAGCACCAATTCCATTGCCGCAAGCATCACTCTTAAAGGTGAAGGTCTTGGAAAAATCTGGCATAGCTAGAATAGGTGTAGTACACATAGCTTGTTTCAATTTTTCAAATGCACACTCAGCACCATGTGTCTAGATAAAAACATCCTTTTTTAACATAGTTGTTAATGGACCTGTAATCTTCCCGTAATCCTTGACAAACTTGTGATAGTAGCTAATCAGGCCCAAAAAACCACAGAGACTCTTGAGTGTCTGAGGATGCAGCTAATTTTTCATGGCATCTATTTTTGTAGGATCTACTTGAACCCCTTGGGCTGAAACAATATGCCTGAGATACTCCACTTCCTCCTGGCCAAAAATGTATTTAGACTATTTTGCACAAAGATGATGATCAGAGAGAAGTTGCAGTACAAGATCTAGATGTTGGAGATGCTCAGCCCATGTTTTACTATAGATGAGAATATCATCAAAAAATACAAGAATGAATTTCTGCAGGTATGGCCGAAATATTTTATTCATCAATGTCTGGAATGTTGAAGGAACATTAGTGAGGCCAAAGGGCATGACCAAAAACTCATAGTGGCCATCATGCGTGCAGAAAGCTATTTTAGGGATATCATCCTCATGAACCCAAATTTGGTGATACCCAGAACGAAGATCCAACTTGGAGAAAAAATGAGCTCCATGAAGCTCATCCACAACAAGAATCAAAAACTTATCCTTGATTGTGATGTGATTAAGTGCTTGAAATTCAATGCAGAGGTGTCATGACCCATCTTTTTTCTGGACAAGAAGGACTAGTGAAGAAAAGGAACTAGTACTAGAACGAATAATACCTTGCTTTAGTAAGTCTCAAACGAGCATCTCAATCTCTATCTTTTGGTGAAATGGGTACGATAGGGCCTGATGTTGGGAGGAACGCTTCCAAGAAGGAGGTAAATACAGTGGTCCTCTAGTTGTGAAGGTGGCAATCCCATTGGTTTGCCAAAGACACATGCATACCTATCCAAAATTTGTTGTAGATCTAAAGGAGTAGTGGAGACCGTTGATGATTGCATCTGAATGGAATGAAGCAAGCGATGACACCACGTGAATTCTTCTTAAGAAGATTTTCCATGTGATGTGAACTTATGATGCTAAGAGACCCCAGTTGTAAGCCCTTCAATGTGTGTTTTTTCCCATTATCTGAAAACTACATCCAAAGTTTAGCAAAATCCCATAAGATGGGTCCAAGTGTACATAACCATTGGGTGCCCAAAACCACATCACATCCTCCTAAGGGAAAGGCAAACATGTTGGAGCGCAGGTTATAATCTCCCATAGAGATACACACATTGCGACACTTCCCTTTGCAAGGTAATGTGCCCCCATTGGCAATCATGACTTCAAAGTTGGAGCAAGGATGGACAAAACAATCAACCTGTTTGGAGATCCAAGGGCCAATGAAGTTATGAGTGCTACCAAAATTAATGAGTATTGTAAGAGGGAGCTTCTTGAAGTAACCCTTGTCACACATGGTTTTTGGGGTGGTGACTCTTGCTAAAGCATGGAGAGAGATCACTGGGTGGTCTTCCTGAGAAGCATGGTCAACAAGTGGTTGCTGAGTGTCGACCTGATCATCCATTGTATCATGAGCATCTACATAAACTTCAATTTTAGGCAGAGAATACACATCCAAGAGATAGAGTTTTTGCTCAACACATCTATGTCCCTGAGTGAATTTCTCATCACAATTATAACAAAGCCCTTTTTCTCTATGTATCTGCATCTCTGCTTCAGTCAAATGCTTGATAGGAGTTGTTCTAGGAGTTGGCATTATTTGAGGTCGTTGGGAAGCCGTATTTCTAAATAGAACAAAATTGGATTTGGATCGTTGTTGAGCTGTGATCTTGTCCTCTGCCAACTTAGCCAACCCTAGGGCTTCCATTGTTGTGTTGGGATGGAACATTTTAACCTCAGAGCGAATTGCATCCTTTAGACCACTAACAAAACAACTCCTAAAGAATTCATTAGACAATCCCTCTATGTGATTGGCCAATTTTTCAAATTATGTCTGATATTCTCTCACAATGCATGTTTGGCATAGTTTACTGAGTGCTCCTGTGAAGTCATCAAAAGCACTAGGGCCAAATCATTGCAAAATGAGTTTGCAAAAATTTGTCCATTTTGGCTCTTCATGAGCCTTGGTGTACCAATGGAACCATTGAAGGGATTCATGTTCCAAATGAAAGGATGCAAGTGGGACTTTGTTGACATCAAAAGTATTGTGCACACTAAAATTTTGTTCTACCTAGTATATCCATCCAGTCGGATCATCACCATTAAAGCAAGGAAAATCAAGCTTCGGCCCACAAAAATTGATGGAAGAAGAAAACCCATTGTCTGTAGAAGACTCTGGCTGCCATCTATTATTCATGGCTGACTGCTGAAGATTGAGACCAAAAACTTTTTCATCCAGATCTTGGAGTTTGGTCTTGAGGGCTGCAAGTTCATCCTCCATGTTTTTTGCTCCTACATGGGTGACAACCATAACCAGGAGATTTTTTTTGGGAGGGTGAATGGGTCAAAAAAAAAAATAGAAACATTTTTTAGTAAAGGAAAATTTAGATTTGGGAAAAACTCTTTTGGGTAATTGGGGTTTGACTAGGTTTTGGACACTTTCTGAGGGAAAGGGAAACAGAAAATGGGGTTTTCAGAAGTGGGGGAAGGAATGGGAAAATTTGTCCAAGAGGGACAAGGGAGCAAAAAGATGAAATGAACACTGTGGTAAAATTTGAAGGCTATTGGGTGAGAATCGAAGAAGTTATGGGAAACCCTAAAAATAGACAAATTTGGGATTTCTGGCTTCAATAAGTGGAATTTGGGATAGGGTCCTCAAGGAAGGAAATATGTAGAATGAAATTTCATGGGTTCAAGTGAATTTTGAGAGGAAACGGGGCTAAAGCAAGGAAGATATGGCCAAAAAATGATTTTTTTTTTAAACGACCTGCTAACTACTCTGGACGGATTCAATTTGTGATTTGCCTATTGTTAATAGATATGGGCCCCAAGTATGTTTAGATTCCTAAAGGTTTAGGGGAATCACTCGGCCACCAATGTTGTCTAATAGCTTGCGTATTGGGGCAGTACCCCTCACTCCACAGCTTAGGTAAAACTGATAACTGCTTTGCCACAAACGACAGCTCTTGGTTTACCTCACAGATGGGAACTAGTCAATCAGGTAGGGGTCGTTGCCCTTTTCGCTGGCAGGTCATCTCAATGGGCCAGCTACTTCAGGATTCCTGTGGTACTCGTCACAATGAGTTTTAGGGCTATGCCCAGGCACTTCCCACAGTTAAGTGGATAGGGTTATTCCCTATTTGAACCTGCAATTGAAATGAACAATACAAATGCAAAAATGAAAGAACTACTACAAAAATCACACCGCCTGGAGGCCACTATGGAAAAAAAATTGGTAGAAATTCCACCCAACAAGCCTAAGAAAGCACTTTGATACTAGATGAGAGGAACCTCCTGCAACAATATAATGAAAAATGCACAAAATAATAGAAATAGCATAAACATTGAAGGAATTTATTGATTGCAGGCCACTTCGAGGGGGTAACCTCCTTTGAGCAAGCTCAATACAATAAATTCATGGATGCCTTTATTGGCCTCAACACGTACTTATATAATAAGTCTAATCTAAACAACTATTACTTCCCATGATTGTGGGATAATACAATATGCTCACGAGACAACTTACAAAGCATATGCGTCCAAATGTAATATACTAACAAAGTAAAGAGAAGGGTTAAACATGGGTTCCTAACACTACTACCAACTCGGTGGCCTCCATTACATAAGGGAATCCTCCTACATGCCACATGCATGAGTTGTAAATGTTAATGAGTAGGGGTTGTCCGCTCCCCTTTTTTGACAATGTCGTCCAGGCATCCAGATCAAATGAGTGTTTATTTGGCCATATTTAAATGATATTCCTTCAGGTTGTATACCCATAGGCTTTAGGAATTTTGTATCTGACCTATTTTTGAGGACCGCCATTGAATCCTACGATAAAACACATATATTTCTTATCCTAACATATCATGTGATCATGCAAATTAATGATTTTATGAATATCCTGATGTTTTGATTCTTATTCAACACATCTCATACATCATCATATTGATTTACTATGGTAAAAATAATTTTTACCTATTCATTTTATCCATAAATGACAAAAGAGGGTTTTGTCATTACATACCTGATATTCACTACCTTTTAACTATTCAGTTGATATCCAGTTGTGCCCGTTCACCTTGCAGTTACCCTCCTCTATTTTCTATTTGAGTTCGCACCCCATTCCGTTGCTTTCACATATTGCTACAATGTCGTCTTAATCGCACAATAACTCTGTAAATTTTGCTTGAATACGTGATAAATTCAAAATGAACGAGCAAATCCTTATTTTTAATCAAAAACATTGGTGGATTAGAGTTTGATTAATGCCAATTTGTTGATATCCATTTATTGGCACCTAAGCATTGGAGATCTTAACAGGTGGTGCACAATTATTTGAAATTTTGAAGGTTCACCCACCGTTAGAAAAGCATTTAATGCAAGTAGGCACATTCATAGATATCAGGGATATTAGGAACATGACCCTCAGAAGATGATGACATCATCATGATGCTGACTGACCGTTGACCAACGACCAAAGTTAGGTCACTTTACCTTTGTTTAACGATCTTGATAACGTAGGGTGGTGATATGATTGATTCAATGTGCCATGTGGCAGCAGCCTATTGGTTCATAAAGATCTGCGTGTTATACATCTTAAAAGTGGATATGGGGGATATTAAGAAATATCAATGTTCTTAAGTATGCGAAACATCCCCCACATTTGAAGATTAGGATGATGTCAACATCATTAATATTTCAAACTAGAACGTAAGTGGTGTCATCATCACATTAGCAAAGATCAAGGATCTTAGATAATGTGCGAGATAGTAAGGTTTTCCTTTACTTTGCATTGGACTAGGATATTAACAAATATCCTAGATATTGGGAAATAGATGACCTCCTTTTGATGTCGGGAATGCAATGGTGTCATCATCATATCGAGTCTTCTTTATATCGTGTTAAGATGGCGTCATCATCATATTAACAAAGATCGCATATCTTATATAACATGATGGATATTAAGGATTCTATTGATATCAATTATTTACACTATATCTAAGGCGGTCCCTCACATTAGTGAATATCAGGGGTATTAAGAAATATCACCCTCCGGTAATGTGCGTGGGTTCTTGACGAGTAGATGTCTCCTACATTTAAATTTGACATCTACATATTAACGAATATGCGGATATCGGTCTTTCTTGTGTCAAAACATATGTCTGGGATATTAGTGAACATCAGGGATATTTGTAAATGTGATGATCCCCCTAAGTGACTGGTTTGACCAAACTTTGACCCAACATAACATTCTATCCTTAAGGAATTTTAAGCTGATTCAAAAGGCAACACTGCTTAGAATTTTGCACTCTTTCACTTGGTGTGGTTCATGATAGTAGAATCTAACTTTGGCACTTAACTTACCTATGATGAGGCCTACACATAGACATGGTGATATCCTATCACTGCATCTAGTACTTAACTTTTACCATACCACCCAAAGAAAGAAGAGCAAGGGAAAAGCCAAAAAAGTTGGGTCCATGTTTTGCAAAGGCAAAATGGGGCATGTTGTGCAACCAAACAACAACTTGCCACCAAATAAAATAATGAAATTCCAATAATTCAAGAGATAAGGATAAGTTAGAACATAATGCTCCAACTCTTGTTAATCATAAGTACCCTAATCTTCTGAATGGTATCATGTTCATCAATATCTCAATGTATTGAAAAGGAATCAAGTGTGTGCATGTGATTCATATCCTTCATTTTGTAGATGAGTTGAAAACACTAGTGATGGGGTTAAGCTACATAATTTGGTTTATCCCTCATAGCCAACCTGGATAGAGCCTTACTGCCAGTAGGCGTCCGTAGCCCCGGAAAAGTTATCTTTACAATTCCCCTAAGTAGAGCCCCACTACCAATCAGGCATCTATAGCCCCAGTAGAGTTACTTAGATGGCCTAATTTTCTCTTTAGATATTCAATATTTTTTTGTATTCATAGGATGTCATCATGTAAGCTCATTTTGCAAAGTGACCTTTTTATTTTTCACTTAACTCCACACTGATGTGTTCAACAAACCCAAGGTTGTTAGGTGTGTCATGTGAAGATCTCCTTGAGAAAGAAAAGAAATATTGATGAACTAGATATCACAGACCTAATCATGGACATTTGTTAACATGAGTCACAACCTATGTATAAACCTATATCCAGCTCTTTATTTCTAACAATTTCAGTAGTGCTTTATAGTGGGAAGGTGCATCATTTTGCCTAACCATAACAAGGACTCAACACCAACAAGCAAAAGGTAGATAGACAAAACAAACTATGCATACATCTCTACAGAATGTACATTATGGTACAATATCACAACATGACCCTCCTCTAAGCTTAGAAATAATGTTTGAGAAATTGTCCATTAACTGGCAATAGAACATCCTCACCTATTAGGGTCTTGAGTCTGTAGGTACTATCACCTAGGATCACTAAAATTTACAAAGGACCTATCCAAAGTTTATCAAATTTTCCATGATCACCTTTCTTTTCATGTGCTTTGTTCCATGCTAAGACTAGGTCTAAAATCGTAAAAGCTTTTACTTTAGCCCTCTTATCAAACCAATGTTTGAAAGTAGCCTGATGCTTGGCGAATTGGTCAATCGCCCTATCTCTCTTTTCTTCTAGGCGCGTGAGTTGAAGAAACCTAACTTTTTGTTTGTTGTCTATGCCCAAATATTCTTGTGTAAACTATAGTGTGGGGATCTTTAGGTTAACATGGAGGATGGGATCCACCCCATACACCAGTTGGTAAGGAGAATTTCCTAAAGTAATTTTCATCCTGGTTCGATCTACCCATAAGGCATACTTGAGTAGGTCATTCCATTCCCTATGATACTTTTCTATCAATTTCCTTATGATGTTAATAAATTCTTATTCGTTGACTCTGCTAAGCCATTTTCCTTGGTTAATAGTTTGAAGAAAATTTCAAAATGATTCCATAATCAAAAGCCCAACTTGAGAATCTCAATGATGCAAAAGATGGTCCATTATCACACACAAGAGCATATGGAACTCCATACCTGGTTATTATGTTGTTCTCCAGAAATTTAATCACATCTTTTGTGGTGCAAGTCTTACTACTGACTACTTCAATCCACCTAGTGCAGTAGTTGATAATTGTTAAAACATACTTGTGGCCTAAAGAAGATGGATGATTAATAGGGCCTATGAAATCTATACCCCATTGAGCAAATGGACACATCTCCATTACTGGCTGTATGGGTTGAGTAGCATATCTCTCCCTATTGGTAGCAACCTAGCAAGTATGACAACATTTGATATGTTCAGCAGTATCTTTAAAAATTGTTGGCCAATAGTATCCTGCTCTTAGGATAGAATGTGTTGTGGCTAAATGAGATCTGTGTGTTGTTCCAAATTTTTCATGTAACTCTATGAGGACTTTATCTGCCTCTAGCCTATCTAGACATCTAAGGTATATCCCTTCCTGATTCTTCTTGAAGAGGATTCCTCCTTTGATCATGTATTTTTGTGATCTTATCTTTAAAGTTCTCCTTTTAGAAGCTTGCATCTTCTGTGGGCATCTCACAGTGATTAGGATATGTTTGATGTCTGAGTACTATTCTTTGTTTTCTTTTGTGTTCATAGCATATTGTTGGCTCACTGATGTAGAGGCATCCACACTAAAACCTTGACATACAGCTTGTATGTCCGCAACCTTTCATCATCATCATCATATTTTCTTTAACACTGTCAGCATCATCATATTTTCTCTGCTGACCGATATCCTCCTGCAGACAAACCTTTGACCTTTCGCCTGTCAGCAGCATCATGATGTTCAACATCATGTTCATCAGCAGGATATAAAATATCCTGTTCCTCCCATATATCCTGATGACGACTACCTCACGCACCTTTCCTTCGATGCTTACGTCACCCCGATGTCCTGATGATGATTATCCTGATGACGATGACGTCACATGCAGTTCCTTCAATATCCTGCTATCGGCCAAACTTAACATTATCGGCCCGCGATGGTTTTATCAACCCGATCTTCTACCTTATGCCGATACGCTCCTCCTCGACAACACCTGATGATGATCACCCCAATGCACATTCACCTTATGCAAACGATTGCATCATGCTCACCTCCATCTACTCGGATGACGCCCGAAGTAACTGCAGGATATACACAGTAATATCCTGATGATGCCGTTGTGATGGATTTTCTGACCTTAGCAAATTTTCAATCCACCGAACCTCCTGAGGTGACCCGATCTACTTCCTGGACAACTTTCCAGACTCAAACTATCAGCACAACCTAGCACATACCCATGCTAGGGTTCTCAACACATCTCGACGACGATCCTGCACACCTGCATGCAAACAAACACAAAATGCAGACTAAATCCTAAACTACTGTACATAGCCATTCCACCGATTCGACGAATCAACCGGTGGAATGGATCAGCGAATCCATGAAACCACCAGAACAGCAAATCGATCACACAATGGAATCCAAAACAGAGAATGGACACAAACAGGATCTCTTTATTTGATTTCAAAAGATGCAAATACAGTATTCTGTCTCACTCTGTCTCACTCTATCTCTCCTCTGCAATCTAGCTTCTCAACATCTATGTCTCAATCTGTCCTAAGACCAACCGATCCTACTGCATAAATAGGATCTCCTGCGAGTACTACCACACGACTCCAAGCAGCTGGGAAATCTCTCCAGGTGGCTGGGAGATCCAACCGGACATACAGCATAACAGCTGTCATAACAAACTACCTAAAAATAGTAAAGTATGGTCAACATGACCTTATTACATGCATTGGTCTTATCAGACCTTCTTGGAAACATTAACCAGACCTAAAACAACTAATTGCCTCATGGAGGCCAGCTATCAGGTAGGTGCTCCTGCACCATACTCCCCAACAGAAAAGAACTCATGTCCCATGAGTTTAGTTGTGGAAGTCCTCCACCTTTACACTTTGCCTTTGCAGTGTCTTGACTTGTTCCAGCTTTGTCCTCTGCTGGCTCTCGGCTACTCCAAGACTTCTGAACTGTAACGTGCTTTCTTGCAAGTAAATCCTCATGCCTGTCAATGTAGGCCCTTCTCTCACATACCTTGTGTTTGTCAGGTTGTCTGACCAGAACCTCTGTCTGAACTGCCTCATGAGCTTCTGTAATGTTCAACTCTGTCTTTCTTTCAACTCTTATAGGACAAACAATAGTCCCAACTATGACAACATCCTTGTCATTCCTCTCAATTGGTTGTTGTTTGCAAACCTGTTTTCGAACCTGCTGCTGACCTCTGTCAGTCACAACTAAAACTTTCTTCAACCTGGTGTCCTTAACAACTTCTTTCCCTGCAGTGTCCGCAACTGCCTTTATGCCTGCTCCTATAGGCTTCTGCACAAACTCCTTCTTTCCCACTAAAATGATTTTGACTGTCCTCTGTGCTGCAGCATCTTCCTGCAATGGCATCAACATAATAGTCTTCCCATCTTTCTTGATGGTGTAGGTATTAGCATACCCATCATACAGTACCCTTCTATCAAATTGCCATGGTCTACCCAACAGTAGGTGACAACATTCCATGGGCAAAATGTCACACAAAACTCTATCATGATATGCTCCAATCTAAAAATCAACATATGCCTGTTCATAGACAAAAAGTGATTGACTATCACTCACCCAAGATGCCTTGTAAGGGTGATGGTGTGGAATCCTTTCCAAATTCAGTTTATCCACCATTTCCTGAGATACCATGTTGTCTGTTGAACCAGTATCAATGACAACCTTACATACTTTACCTTTGCTCTTGCATGTGGTCTTGAAAAGAGCTCTTCTTTGCATCATATCCTTTGATGCCTGCAAACTAATTCTCCTCAGCATCAATGCTTCTCCCTCCTCAGGATATCCATAATTGTCAGGAACTCTATCTTCTTGATAAGAGTTTGAACTCTACACACTTTGCTCTACTTTCTCTTCTTGCACAAGTTGTACTCTCTTGTCATCCATTCTATCATCTCTGGATGATGAACCCTTGTTTTCTGGACATTTGAAAAATGGATGACCAAACTCACCACAGGTGTAACACTTTCCTGAAAATGTAGTAGAACCTCTACCACTTCCAAATCTGCCTCTATTACCTTTCCATCCACCTCTGAAATCAGACTGTCCCTGTCCTTTACCAGTGTCTTCTTGACCCTCATTGGTTTGCCTTGTTGTAGGGGCTACTCCTCTTCCCCTCATATCGTTTCCTCTTCCTCTCATGGACTTATCTTGTCTCCTATTCATCTTTTCTTCAATCCTGATTGTCATTTGGTAACAATCTTCCACACTCTTAGGGTTAGCTAAAACTAACTCATCCTATATGTTCAATCTCAAACCAGCCAAGTACCTAGCCACCTTTTCTACCTCATTCTCATGATGACCAGATCTCATATTCAACTTATAAAACTCCTCAGTATATGCCTTCACATCCATTTCCTTCTGCCGTAAAAATTGCAGCTTCTTAAACATCTGAATCTCATAATCCCTAGGCAAGAATTTACCTTTTATCCTTGCTACCATCTTATCCCATGAAGTGATCTTTGACTTTCCTTGTTTCCTTCTCTCGGATTGTACATAATCCCACCATACCAAAGCATGACCTCCTAACTTGGTCTTTGCAATCTTTACCTTCTGATCCTCAGCAACATCTTCACATTCAAAGTGATTATCAAGTGCAGCAATCCAATCCAGTAACTCATCTTCATTCAAACTTCCATTATACTTGGAAACATCAACCTTTACCTTAGGTTTATCACTCTGTACTGCCTTCAACAGTTTTGCAAATCTCTGGTCTTTAGCATCCAGATCTTCAGCTACCTCTTCATACTCTTCAACAGTATCTTCATCTTCTTCTGACTCACTGTCGTCCACTTCCCTCTTTTTGTTCTTTTCCAGGGCTACAAGCCTGGCTTGAAGTGCTTCAGCAAGCTCCTTCATCTTCCTCATCTCTCTGGCATGTTTTTCCTTCATCTCCTACAATTCCCTTGCAGTACCAGTACCTTTCGGAGGCATTTTGTCAACCTCTCACTCCTCTACCTCTGTCCTTTCAGTGACAGAATCAACTCTACCTCTGCCCTTTTCGGTGACAGAATCAACACACAACAGCCCAGACCTTTTGCTGAGCTCTGATACCACTATGATGCAGAGGCATCCACACTAAAACCTTGACATACAGCTTGTATGTCCGCAACCTTTCATCATCATCATCATATTTTCTTTAACACTGTCAGCATCATCATATTTTCTCTACCAACCGATATCCTCCTGCAGACAAACCTTCGACCTTTCGCCTGTCAGCAGCATCATGATGTTCAACATCATGTTCAATAGCAGGATATAAAATATCCTGTTCCTCCCATATATCCTGATGACGACTACCTCACGCACCTTTCCTTCGATGCTTACGTCACCCCGATGTCCTGATGACGATTATCCTGATGACGATGACGTCACATGTAGTTCCTTCAATATCCTGCTGTCGGCCAAACTTATGCCGATACGCTCCTCCTCGGCAACACCTGATGATGATCACCCCAATGCACATTCACCTTATGCAAACGATTGCATCATGCTCACCTCCATCTACTCGGATGACGCCCGAAGTAACTGCAGGATATACACAGTAATATCCTGATGATGCCGTTGTGACGGATTTTCTGACCTTAGCGAATTTTCAATCCGCCGAACCTCCTGAGGTGACCCGATCTACTTCCTAGACAACTTTCCAGACTCAAACTATCAGCACGACCTAGCACATACCCATGCTAGGGTTCTCAACACATCTCGACGACGATCCTGCACACCTGCATGCAAACAAACACAAAATGCAGACTAAATCCTAAACTACTGTACATAGCCATTCCACCGATTCGACGAATCAACCGGTGGAATGGATCAGCGAATCCATGAAACCACCAGAACAGCAAATCGATCACACAATGGAATCCAAAACAGAGAATGGACACAAACAGGATCTCTTTATTTGATTTCAAAAGATGCAAATACAGTATTCTGTCTCACTCTGTCTCACTCTATCTCTCCTCTGCAATCTAGCTTCTCAACATCTATGTCTCAATCTGTCCTAAGACCAACCGATCCTACTGCATAAATAGGATCTCCTGTGAGTACTACCACGCGACTCCAAGCAGCTGGGAAATCTCTCCAGGCTGCTGGGAGATCCAACCGGACATACAGCATAACAGCTGTCATAACAAACTACCTAAAAATAGTAAAGTATGGTCAACATGACCTTATTACATGCATTGGTCTTATCAGACCTTCTTGGAAACATTAACCAGACCTAAAACAACTAACTGCCTCATGGAGGCTAGCTATCAGGTAGGTGCTCCTGCACCACTCACTATATTGGGATCAATCTCAGAGATCATCTGGCTTAGGGATTGACCTCTAACCAGTTTCATAGGTGTTATATCCATGTCATATTCTTGGAGGACTATTATCCATTTGGCTCTTTTCTCCCTAGGTTCACTCTACATCAAGAGCATTTTAACTGCTACATCAGGTACCACAGCGATTATCTTGCTTCTCAAGATCTAGTGTCTGAATTTCTTTACTGTTCTAACCAAAGCGAGAGCTTGTCTTTTAACATCTATATATTTAAGCTCTACATCTCTGAATGGAGAACTCATGAAAGCTATGGGGTTTTCTTCCTTATCTTCATTTCTCTATGTTAGGATTGTTACACATGTATGCTCTAAAGCAAATGAATAAATATAAAGCTCTTTTGTGTAATCTGAGCTGATTAGGATAGGTGCATCTGATATGGCTTTCTTGATGTCCTCAAATGCAGCCTTTACTTCAGGTGTCCATTTGATCTTGGCATCTTTTTTAAGCATTGCATTGAGTGGCCTAACAATCTCTACAAACCCTCTGATGAACTTTCTTACAAAGTTAATTTTTCCAAAATAAGATTTGAGTTCTTTCTTACTCCCAGGAAGTTGTAACTTCATGATGGATTCTACCCTAGTAGGATCAATGGTGATCCCATTTTCTCATATTAGATGACCAAGTAACTTGTGGTTACTCCAAATATGCATTTCTTGAGTTTAGTGAGATACCATATTGCTCACATTTCTTGAGCACCTTTCTAAGGTCTTCTATGTGATCACCCCTCTTCTTTGAGAAGATAGTCAAGTCATCCATGTATAGGACTATGTATTTTCCAACCAAGCCTCTAAATGCTATATCCATTGCACGCTGGAATGTGGCTCTAGCATTGATCAAGCCAAAAAGCATGCGTCTATAAGAGAATATACCCCATTTGGTGGTGAATGTTGTTTTTAAGCTATCCACTTTATCCACCATTACCTGGTTGTATCCTAAGAAACCATCTAGGAAAGACATCATTTGAGCTCCATTCACTATTTGTAAAACTTCATCCAATGAGGGTAAAGGATAGTTATCATTTTCTAAAGTTTTGTTCAGATTTCTAAAGTCTATGCATAGGCATATGTCACCATTCTTTTTTCTTACTGGTATCATATTTGCCACCCATGTTGAGTTCCTAATAGGAAATATGATCCTGGCATTGAGCAATTTATTGACTTCTTCAAAGATTATAGGCTCCAATAGTGTATTGACTAGCCTCTGCTTTTGCCTGAAAGGCTTGGTATCTAGCTTCAATGGAATAGTGTGAGTGATAATTGATGTGTCATATGTTTTTTAGCTCATCATAAGTCTAGGCAATAACATGAATATAATCCTTTAATGCTTGGGTTATCCCTACCTTTTCTTCTTCAGAACAAACCTTGCCAATTAAGACATTCCTTATGTCTTCATTTTGTCCTATGTTGACTGGTGAATATTCCCCTCCATCTGTCTTGGGAAGATCCTTTTGCTTCATGTTATGGAGATCAAAGGCCTTTTCTAATTCTATCATACCTTTAGGGATCCTATTTCTCAACAAATCCATAATTTCTTCCTCTTCCCATACATGATCTTCCAAGTTCTTTTCATCTAGGATTTGTGCATCAAATACATCCCTATTTGCTATGAAATCTAGGATATGTTGATCATCATCAAAAACTTGAAGATTAGTAACATTGTCAGGTATGGAGGGTACTAATATCAGTTCAACTAAAAATCACTTTAATCCAAAAATGGACAAGGGCTCCAATGTATTGGTAGCTTGTGCCAAGGCATCTGCTCTATGATTTTGTTCTCTAGGAACATGTGTGATATTAAATCCATCAAATTCTTCAATCAAGTCCCAAACTCTATGCCTATAATTAGACAACTTCTTGTAATTACAAGCATAGATACTTCTCACTTGTCTCACCACTAATTCTAAGTCTCCATAGATGTGTAGAATCTTAACTTTCTTCTTAAGAGCAAATAGAAACCTATGGATTAAAGCTTCATACTCTGTCACATTATTAGTGCATGGGAACTGCAATCTGTATGCTGCCAAAAAGGACCTTCCTGCTAGGTCAATAAGGTCTATACCTACCCAGGTTCCTTGTTTAGATTTAGAACCATCAAACCTAAGGATCCATGGCTTATCTTTCATTAATGGCTTATCAAGACCTTCTCTTTTCTTTTTTGCTCTAGCAGTTGCACCACTAGATATCCACTTCAACTTCTAAGGGTCGTTCTTTGTCATTTCTAGTGGCTGATGTGAACATGATACATCTTTTCTTTTCATTTCTATAGTATAATCACTATTACTATCTGAATGTACTTCAATTTCCTTCTTATCTTTAGACATGTCTCTGATATTAGACAATTTGGTCTTTGAATATAGTTGTTCTTCCTTATTCAATACATGTAGGCATAAGGCACATGTGGTTTCCGAATGTGGTGCCTCATGGAGTCTGCACCAACCTTTAATTAAAGTGTGGTGTGGAGAAACTTCCTACAATGTGATTTTTTGAATTTGCTTGGATAGAAACTCCTCAAACTTTGTCAGGTTACTTCCATTATCTTCATCTGATAATTCATAGTCTGATTCAATTAAGCAATTAGTCCCTGGAATGATATCACTTTCTTTTCCATGAGTATCTTCATCGTACATCAGGATCTCTTCCGAATTGTGCATGTAAGCCTCATCCTAATGTGCATTCTCTTCATGTTCTCCTGTATCTAAAGATAACAAATAAGAATCGGTATCCTCATAACTAGACATTACACTTACCTCAGTTGAAGATGACCCTATCTCACTATAAGTTCTTTCCAATTCAATCATGTCTAAGTATGTATCACAATCCTTTTCTAAATGTGCTTGGTCATGCAACCTGTACCAGCAATCAATCAGGATATCTTCTGTGGATATACCTAATATCTGGCAACGTTGCATCTCTCTGGATAGATATTGTGTAAAATCTTTACAGTGATCTATTTCATCATCTTCAGCTAAGCTATGATCAGATTCTATGATCATTCTATTCTCCTGATCAGCATTTCTATGTATGTGCATGTTGTACATTAACACTTCTATCTAGACCGTTTGAGGTCTTATAGTATATACCCCTGGTTCAACATCCTTATATAATATTTCATTGGTATTGTTATATTCAGTAATCATATGTTTCATCCTAGGTCCAGCCTCTATCCTTATTTGGTTACGAATCCCCTTCCAGGGTAACCACATGTGACTAAAATCAATGGACATGTAACCATTCAGTGTTTTTGACCAATCCCTACTTAGTAGCATCCCATAAGTATCAAGGGTATCCACCACTTGGATCTTAATGTAATACTGGACCCTAGGGTCTGATGCTAATTGCATGTGGATATAAGTTAACTCCCCTATCACACTTACTTCAGTTTTATCTAGTTGTGTTACTTTCTTAAGAGACTTGGCTGGATGTAATCCTAGGGAATTGCAAATGGATAGTGTCATCACATTTGTTGATGCCCCTGAATCCACTAAGCAATTATGCAAGTTCTTTCCAAATATTCTTAGCGTGAGTAAAAATGGGGGTGATTCGGTCTTGTCTCTATATAGACTCATATGAGATGTCTTAGTAGCCTGAACTGTAGCATGCACTTTATGTTTAACATTGTTCTCTTTGAACATAAGATCTTTAGTTAGGATGTAACTGTGGTTATGACTATGATTACCATCCTTTGGTGTGGATTCATCTAAAGATTTTAAGAAGGCTTTCTTGATGATTGAAGTTTTAAGCAATTCTGATAGAGATAAGTTGATTTTAATATTTTTCATCTCCTCAGCCAGATATGTGACTAGTTTGTTAGATTCAAGTAACTCACTGATGGCTTCTAACACTATATTTTGGGGCATGAAATATTGAGTATTAACCTTGGGAGGACCAGGATTATTACTAGCGTTGGGATCAGGTGAAGTGTTAAAATTGTTAGAAGGAACTAATGTGGTTAAAGGACCAGATGGTTTGTTAGGATTACTCCTGAGGTTATAATTATGTCTACCCTGATATTCCTACTGATAAGCATGAACCTCTTCATGTTCTAGTTCTGGTTCATTTTCATCCTCAAAGGGGAACACATAATTTGTTTCAAATGCTAAGGCAGACTCCTCACATGCTAATGTATAATTCTCATGAGTGGAAGTCATGTGATGATGCTGATGACTAGTTGAACTTTCTAACAATAGGGCAGACTCATACCCTAAAGGAACAATCTCATTCCCTTCAGGATGAGGAGGATCTCCTATGGTATTAGACACTTCAAGCTGGAAAATATTAGCTGCTATTTTAAATTGGGGACAATCTAACTCTGCATGTGTGTTAGTATTGTGCATCCTGCACCAATTACTGAGTGCAACTTCTGCTAAGTTCACCCTGGTTGTTTGTTTAGATTCATTAGGAGGCTGATTATCCAATGGTGATGGTAATGAACCATTGTTTGGCCTAGAGTTCCATGTTCTAGGTGGCCTAGGAGCAGTATTGTTGTTATTTTTGTTGATATTCCTTTCATTGTTATATCCTTTGTCAGGATATCTAGATCTATCATTATTGTTCCCATATCCTCTATCAGGATATCCTCTATTCTGATTTGGTTGAGAATAGAAGTTTTGGCTTCTCATGTGTGTAATCTCAGTGGTCAACTTCCTTAATTGTGTGGATATTTCTTGAATGTCATTATTTTCTTCCTAAACCTTGGCTACTACGCTTTCTGGCTAAGGTTTGAAGAAGGAACTGTCATTATTATTTTGTCTTGCATCCTAAGGTGTTTGTCTAGGATGACGTATCATCTAGCCATTTCCATTTGGAGGAGGCATAATACTAAGAGGAGGTACCTACAGGGGACTAGGCATGATGGCTGGAGGTATCATAACTCCATTACCTTGTGGTTGCATAGGATATGTAGGATATCTAGTATTAGGTGTAAAGCCTGGTGTTAATTGTTGATTGACTTTAATGGCTTCTTCAAAAACACCTGCTAGTGAAGCGATAGCTGGATGTGTTCTTTTGATGAACATGGATGTCAAGGGATCTAAAGCCAAAGAGTATATGGACCCAGCTGCATCATCAACTACATTGTATGGAGCAACTAGCTTGGAATACATTTTTTGAAACCTAGCATTGAAGTTAGAGATCATCTCTCCTTCAACTCTCTTGATTGTGGAAAACATGTGATAATTGATGGCTAGATCCACTAGTATTTTAAATCTTCCTATGAAGGATTTCTCTAAGGCATCCCAAGTATGGATGGTTGATTCAGTAAGACTGATGTACCATCTATAAGCTTCTTCTCCTAAGGAGTAAGGAAACAATCGGCACACAACATCCTCATGTTCTATCCTTGCTCTAAAGTAGGCTTCCTTATAGGTTCTAATATGGTCTTCTGCATCCTGATAAGGATGATACTTTGGACATATTTTGTCAAGATTTTTAGGCAAAGGATGGTATGCCATAAACTTCAAAGTGGTGAATGAGTTGCAAAGAAAGACATTGTGACTGTTGCTTGAGGTATTTGAGGTATAACTAGGGATCTTGGAGGTGTTTAAGATACAGCTAGAGACATTGGAGGTGTTACAGTATGTATGGATGAAGACATTGATGCACTAGACTTCAAACTCTGATGAATATCAGTTATACAGGGTCTAAGTCCATGAATAGTGCATATTAGGTCTGTGAGATAGGATTCTACAACTTAAGATAGAATGTGAATATTTTGGCTAAATCTTTGCAAAGATTGAGGGATATGATCCTCTAGGATGGATATTTGGGATCAAAAATCTATAGTAACCAAATATTTACACAATATTTGCACAAAATGCAAATAAGAACATGAACTTGAATTCTTGACTGTAAATATCAAATTATATGATCACGAGGATGGGATATTATAGGATATTTGCAAGAAAACTTGAATAGTGACTTAGTATTGTGAAATTTTGAATAGTTGACTACAAAGATCAAAGTATTCATGTACAAGACTAAAATATTTATGATCAGAATTCCTAAATCAACCTAAAACAAGTGAAACTTTGCACAAATACCTAAAGTATGACCAACCCTTACAAAATTTGACAAGAGCACCATGTGTAAATGTAGAGATGATGTCCAAGTGACTGATTCAAGAACTAGGAAAGTGTCAAGGCCTCCTTCTAGCACCAATTTATGTTAGTTATGATGTTAGGCATAAACAAACATAGATAAAGAAATGCAAATCAAACCTTTATCATCTTGAAAGATACAATGAATTAAAAGAATTCATGATCCCAAGTCTCTGTTAACTAGTTCATAATCTACTGATGTTGCTCATTGGTCTGATGTGCCTTGTTGTTTTCTATTCAAGGGGTCTTACACTTCTAATTCCAAGAACTAATGTCAGGACGTCTTGAGTTTTACCTATTTTTGGTAAATCTTTCAACAAACAAGGTTAATCTTACTGTATTTAAGCAGATGATGAGGATATTTTCTAAGTTTGATCAATTCTTCTATTCCTCCACTGATATGAGCTAAATTTCACCTCTACACTGTAAATTCATCTAATGATGTGCCTATAGGTAGATATTTACATGATTATTGTCATTATTTATATTTGTTTGCATGATATTTATCATTTCAACATGTTGTTTGGCTCAAATATGCTATGGATATTCAATTACCTATGGGATATCAGCATATTTTACTATATTTGCTTAAGATTTTCTGTGAATTTGCAATTGTGATAGTGATTTTAAAATGAAATCAAATAAATTTAAATGAATGCTAGCTAAATTTTACTAAAATGAGTGAATCTTTAGCTATTAATCCATATACATTCCTGATACTATCATGAAGAGAAGGAAATCAAACCATACGTTCACTAGGATGTTCCATAGCTAGATATGATTGATGTGAAATTCGATGGAAAAGGAATGAAAGCAACATGCACAACATGAAATGCACTCCAAGGGACACAGCAAATCAAAGTACAAGTCAAGGATCCATTCACATATTACTCAAAGTTTACAATTGTGTGTAATCAGAGCTTCCTCTTCATTAAGTATATGAAAGAGATGTACATTTACAATTAGCCTTGAGAATTAATCCTGATGCTTCAGTAATCTAATCTCATTAAGTTTCAAATGTTTACAAAATGCACTTCATCTCTCTTTTATAGAACAAGAGGAGGAGGCAGTTTCAAAATGATCCTAGGATCAGGATTTATCAATTAGGATCAACGGTTCATATTACTCCTTGACCAAGTCAACAAGTAGACACGTGGCACAGGTTGCCAGCTGGAACCCATCTGGTAGCATATAATGAACATGATCATGTCTTATTGCATCATGCTTATTCTTCATTTTCCTCATCAGTGGATAAATCATCTTCATCTAAAGGCACACTTATCACTCCCCTGATGGGCTCATATGCATGTACTATGCTTTCAACTTCCCCTCCATCTTGGACTTTGGCTTTTGTGACTACATGGTCTTTTGATTTTAATTGTGTTTGTAATATAGACCATTTATTCTTTCTTCTATTCAACATTTTATCATATTTTTCCACCTTTGCCTTCATCATCATGGCCTTGTTGATCGTACCTTCTGATAAATGATTGAGGGGTCATCCGCAAGAGGCTTGAAATTGTCTTGGAAGGCCTTAACTGCAAAGTCTGCACCTTGATTTTCAACCTTCCCTTACATCTTTTCTTCAAAAGCCTCCAAGATTTCTACTTCATCAGATAAGAGTTTGTGCAATCTAACACTGATATCTCTTAGTTTTATATTGCACTTCCTAAGAATATCACTCTCAAATTTGGTATCTTCATAACATATACTTAATAGCTTTGATGTCTAGTTATTCAATATCTTGTTGTAAACTAGGACATTGGCATCCATGCGCTTCATTTTTGATAGGGCAGTCAAATGTTTCTCAATCTTGATGGACCTTTGCCCAACCCCCTTCTATAGTTTATCTACCTTACTCTTCAATGTGCTGAGCAAGTTCTAATTATTAAGAGAGATCTTTATCACCTTCTTTGCCTCTTTGATGAATTAAATGAACCAATTGTCCATCATATGTGCTGTGTGCTTCATGATGTCCAGTCCTATTCTTTCATCTTGTGATATGATAATTAGTGGGGTGGATGTGCTGACTGGAATATTATTGGGGTCTATCAACCCCTTTATGAATGTATGCAATTGAGCAATGTGCTCCTTATGCACCTTATTTTTACTCTTCTCCTTCTCTATGCTATTCAATAAAGAATCAATTATATATTTGGCCTCTTGGCCTTCTTGTTGCTCCATATAAAATCCTAAATCAACAGTGGTTATTTGAAATTCACTGGTACTTATCTCACCTTTGGCTATCTACCACATGTATAGCTACTTCAGTTGTCCTTCTACCTGTTGTCAGATCTCTCTTTATTGTTGATGTGGCCCTAGCCCTTCTCCTTGGCTTGGTTGTATTGGCCAAAAATAATGAAGCAATATCAAAATCTAATGCAACACTAGGTGGATGTGCATGTATCTCTTGCTGCAGCCAGTATGGCACCTCATCTATAGACCCTTGCTAGCCTATATGTTCAATGTGAACATCTACTGATTGCATTTTGATCCACCCTTGGTGGTTATTGCTCTTTTTCTTGTTCATCAGATACTTCCTCACCATGTTCATACTCATGTGAATGGACATCTTGTGTTACCTTTTCATTCTTATCCTACCCATCTTGTGATGGTGGTGGAACTGCATGAGGATTTGAATTGCTCTTATCTAGCATATCCTGATGTTCTTTCTGATTGTCTTCATTTGTACCTTATTTCTTTTCTTGTTCATCACCTTCCTGAGGACCATGTTCCCCATCTTTTGGCATACCTACCTCTTTAGAATCTTGGGGTTTATCTATCTCCATTTTATCTAGCTCCCTCTCAGCTACTTATTCATTATCCTAACCATCATTCTAATTAGGCACTTCTTCATCCTCCATGTGTACATTGACTTCTAGTTTCTTTTACTCTAGAGGCAAGCCCTTGTCCTTACTTTGGTCATCCTCACCCTGATATGCCAAGTCTATTATTGTTGGGCTGGTAACCTGATCTACTAATCTTGCCAAATCAATTTGTTGTGCTACCATTTTAGGATCACCCTCTATTATATCTTCTTCTTCGACCTCCTTTTGTATTGTGGGGGTGCCATGATGGGTAATCTTTGTTTTCTTTACTAGTGTCTCCATAGAACTGGCAGACACTTCATTTACCACTTCATCATCTGATAACTCCACTATGTTATCCAATGGAAAAGACTGATCACTTCCTTTATTATGCATCTCCTTCTGCTCTTCTGTGAGTTCAGTCTTGAAATCCACTATGGCAAGAACAGGCACCTCATGCTGCAAAGTTCTGTTCATACCTTCACCACCTTTTCCTTTTAGTATGATGGTGGGATTTATTTCCACTATCCCTCTCATTGAAAATGTTTGCTTCTTTTGGGGTGTCTCCTAGGTTTTCTATTTCTTTCTACTTGTTAGGAGATTATCATCATCTATGTTTTCCTCTTCAACCTCATAAATAGGAGTAGGTTTCATAATTGGCTTTTGATGTTCAGCATGTGCATGAGATGTGGTGGTAGCAGAAATTGAGGCCAGATCCTCTTTAGGTTGAGGATGATGAATGAATCTTACACCTACAGCTTGGTTTCCCTTCTTGGATTTTTCTTGCTACCTCTCACCTTTAGATGCACTCTTTTCTTTGAGGAAATCATCATATTCTTCATCTGCCAATTCTTGTCTCTTCCTCTTCTTATCAATAGTGAGAGCTACCCCTTTTTTCTTCAATTTTATAACTTCTGTATCAACCCAGTCTTTGGTTAATAGTATAACCTTTTGTGTTATTTGTTCTAATGATGTCTCTTTTGGATGATTCCAGTCAAGGGATGATATTGTTTCAATGTATATTTTCTTGCTCTCATATTCTTGAGACAAGATGTTCCCATTAGCTTCATGTAATTGTATTGGCACTGGTATGCCCAATAGTCTTCAAGATGCATCTGATGCATTGGTTTTTTGTATAGTGTCTGTATCCTACCATATCAGTCATATTACTTGGATAGTGAAAAGGGTTGTAAAGACATCAATTGCAATCCCCCTATTGCCTCCTTGGCACTTTCCTTTTTAGGGCACATATACCACCCAATCATGATTGGGAACAGGACATTATGTATCTTTTCCCTCTCAACATAGGCCTCAAATGAAGGCAATATCTGCCTAGCCATCTCCATCAGTATGACCTTATCAATTGGGTATCTTGGCAACATGAGAGGATGCCCAATGAAACCTTCTAGATGAACCAAGCCCCATGCTTGTATATTATGGCTTGAGCTTCCATGCTCAACCTCTTTTCTCTATCTTCTTCCATAGCCCTTACTAAATGCATGGAAAATGAATTATTCACTCTCTGATAGTGTTAGAGAGACTCTCTCTGTTTCAATTGTGGGTAGTGATCCCATATGTTTACATCTCTAGGGTTACTACCAACCCTACCTACTGTCTACAAACCACTGAATGTCCCCCTGAATACACATACATAAACAACATAAGAGGTCATATGGAACATATTGGTCTTTCCTCCTAGATTCATCATTCCTTCATCGAGACTATCACTTGTTATCTTTGCCCACTGGGGTTTTTCATTAGTATCTGGTACCATTCTTATGAGACCATACATCCAATTTTCAAAGTATCCATCATTTAGTTTTCCTATCTTGCGGCTAAGCATCGCCATCATGTATTGATATTCAGGGGAAAAATCAAACTTGTATAAATGCACTAGGAGCTTTGCAAAAGCTTTATATGTGTTGTCATTGGCTCTCCATGAGTACATGATTTTTCTACAATCCTTTAGGGTTTTATTATATTTCTTTTCTAAATTCTCTTGGTTTATTCCATGCACTTGAGGGCCTCTGGGTAAATTAAAATCTATGGTAATGCCCTCAATTGAAAAGTTTACATATACCCGACCATGCTTCTCTACCTTTCTGGTGTTGGTATTGTAATTATGAGCACAATCTACTACCAGCTCGGTGGCCTCCATTGCATAAGGGAATCCTCCTACAAGCCACATTCCTGAGTTGTAAATGTTAATGAGAAGGGGTTGTTCATTCCCCTTTTCTAACAATGTCATCCATGCATCCAAATGAGTATTCCCTGGATGAGTGTCATTTATCTGGCCATATTTAAATGATATTCCTTCAGGTTGTATACCCATAGGCTATAGGAATTTTGTATCTGATCTATTTTTGTGGACCGCCATTGAATCCTACAATAAAACACATGTATTTCTTACCCTAACATATCACGTGATCATGCAAATTAATGATTATATGAATATCCTGATGTTTTGATTCTTATTCAACACATTTCATACATCATCATATTGATTTACTGTGGTAAAAACAATTTTTACCTATTCATTTTATCCTTAAATGACAAAAGAGGGTTTTGTTATTACATACCTGATATTCACTACCTTTTAACTATTCAATTGATATCTGGTTGTGCCTATTCACCTTGCAATTACCCTCCTTCATTTGTCGTTTGAATCCGCACCCCATTCTATTGCTTTCACATATTGTTGTAATGTCGCCTTAATCACACAGTCACTCTGTAACTTTTGCTTGAATACATGATAAATTCAAAATGAACTCAAATCCTTGTTTTTAATAAAAAAGATTGGTGGATTAGGGTGTGATTAATGCCAATTGGTTGATATTCATTGATCAGCACCTAAGCATTGGAGATGTTAATAGGTGGTGCACAATTACTTGAAATTTTCAAGGCTCACCCACTATTAGAAAAGCATTTAATGTGGGCAGGCACATTCACATATATCAGGGCTATTAGGAACATGACCCTTAGAAAATGATGATGTCATCATGATGCTGACTTACCGTTGACCAACGACCAAAGTCAGGTCACTTTTCCTTTGTTTAATGATCTTGATAACATAGGGTGGTGATATGATTGATTCAATGTGCCATGTGGCAGCAGCCTAATAAGATCTGTGTGTTATACATCTTAAAAGTGGATATGGGGGATATTAAGAAATATCAAGGCTCTTAAGCATGCAAAACATCCCCCACATTCGAAGATTAGGATGACGTCACCATCCTTCATTAATATTTCAAGCTAAAGCATAAGTGACATCATCATCACATTAGCAAACATTAGGGATCTTAGATAATGTGTGGGATATTAAGATTTTCCTTAACTTTGCATTGGATCAGGATATTAACAAATATCTGGGATATTGGGAAATAGATGACCTCCTTTTGATGTCATGAATACGATGGTGTCATCATCATATCGGGTCTTCTTTATATCAGGTTAAGATGGCATCATCATTATATTAACAAAGATTGGGGATCTTAGATAACATGACAAATATTAAGGATTATACCAATATTGAGTATTTACACTATATCTAAGGTGGGCCCTCACATTAGTGAATATCAAGGATATTAAGAAATATCACCCTCTGGCAATGTGCGCGGGTTCTTGACGGGTAGATGCCTCTTGCATTTAAATTTGACATCTACATATTAATGAATATGTGGATATCGGTCTTTCTTGTGTCAAAACATATGTCTGGGATATTAATGAACATCAGGGATATTTGTAAATGTGATGATCCCCCTAATTTACTGGTTTGACCAAACATAACTTTCTATCCTTAAGGAATTTTAAGGTGATTCAAAAGGCAAAGATGCTTAGAATTTTGCACTCTTTCACTTGGTGTGGTTCATGATAGAAGAATCTAACTTTGGCACTTAACTTACCTCTAATGAGGCCTATGCATATATAGGGTGATATCCTATCACTGCATCTGGTACTTAACTTCTACCATACTGCCCAAAGAAAGAAAAGCAGGGGAAAAGCCAAAAAAGTTGGGTCCCTATTTTGCTGAGGCAAAATGGGGCATGTTGTGCAACCACACAACATATACTTGTATAGATGATCTATGCCTTATTTATCTTTTGCAAATGCTTAAACATGTGTTCTAGAGAATACTTTTGCATCTGGAACAGTCTGTATTACATTTGTTACTAGAAAACTGATCTTGCAAACCATAAGAACACTTGATACTATGAGGAAGCATGTATTACACATCTCTAAACATATTCTCAAAATTGTATGCACACTACTTCTCTTTTGGAGGAATGCGGAGCATTCCAACATGTCTTCTACCATTGCTTTACTCTGTCTGAGGACTATCCGGATCTCTATTGCTGATAACTTTCTCTGCTAAAGGAGTAAAGACTTGAATTCTTGGATATAGCATGTTAATACCAACATCAAATTAACTATTGAAACACAAGACTAAATCTTGTACTGTGGAGGAATGCAAACCAAAGTATTGTAACTCTGCCTTAGGATAAACACTATGAGAGTCTCAACCAAACTTTTGCAAATTTTCTCTAAGTGTGGTACTTCAAATAGATATGATATCATTGTAGATATATAGGAACCATGTTATAACAGGATTACACACCTCTGCAACATATTTAGACATCAGGAGAATTACCATTCTTATACTTGGACAGTCTTTCTACATCTACTAAGTCTTCCCTTAAGCATGCCAATTCTATGTCTTCAACTTAGTCAAATCATCTCTCTCAAATCTTCCATTGTCCATCAACTTCACCCATCTCTAACCTCAGGTTGACACATGTTATGTTGACATCAATGACAATACATATTTGCAATAATACTTTCATCCTCATAGCAACTGACGACTTCATGAAATGGGTCAAAGTGGTTCCACTCTGATCCACAATTGCTGAAGTAATCTATCACTTTGTCCTTGATAACATCATTTCTTGATTTGGTCTTCCTTGTGCTTTGGTCTTTGATAAGGGTTCATCATTTAAGAACAAAGAAGTGAAAAAGTTCCTTGATAAATTTCACATTAATGGCCAAGCAAAAGCTTCCAATAAAACAATCGAGAAATCCTTCAAAAAAGTGTTAACAAACATGGTAAGGCTTGGTACACTCAACTTTCTTATCCATTATGGGCTTATAGAATGAGTTTTCATATGGATATGGGTAATACCTAGTACAATCTTATGTATGATGCTAATAGGATCATACCCTTGGAGTTAGAAATTCCTTCATTACAAATTTCTCTCAATGGCATTCTTGACAAAATTTCTTACAGGGAACAAAGACTTCAACAGCTTGAGATTCTCGATGAACAACACATACACACTCTCGAACATCTGCAATCCTATCAAAAGAACATTCAACTCAACTACAATGAATGTGTCATTCATCACTCATTCGTGGTGGGTGACTTAGTGCTCTACAAAAATAAAAATAATGTAAATGCTCTTCTAGGTGAAAAAGGAAAGTTCAGCCTAAACTGGTTGGGACCTTACATCATCACTGAATCTTATGAATTAGATGCATATAAATTGTCCATAATGAATGGTATTCCTCTAAAACAACCCATTAATGCTATGCACTTATGTAGATTCTATGCTTAGTTTCCTTTCCTAGCTTTAAATTCCATTTACATCATTGCATTTCTAAATGGTATGCTAGCATTTGTTTAAAACATGTTATGTTAGACAGTTAATATTTTTATGCATTTATTATATGTTGCTTCATTCCTGACAAACATGTAGTTTTCTTGAATTCTTAAAGTAGTTTTCCTAGCACTGAGAACTACTTTCTGTTAAATTGTGGACCATGTTAATTAGATCATTGTCACATTTGATTAAACAATGTTATCACATTGTTTAGTTAGATCACAATGGTATTTAATTCAACATGTGTGTACACCAAGAAATCATTGTTGTAGTCAATTAAGCAGTTTCAACAAGTTGTTTAATTACATCACATGATTCATCCAAAAACAACATCTCATTAATGCATGTATTAATCAGATCATTGTTACATTTATTTAAAAATATCATTAGGTTGTTTATTTAGATCACAATTGTATTTAATTTTCACATACATGTCAATTTACCCCATTCAATTAAATCTTTGTTGCATTTTAGTAAACAATCTATCACATTGTTTCAATAAGATCACAAATGACATCTAATTAAATCATCACATAACATAACAATATCAAACAAAAATCTCAATACATGATGTATAAAATCACCACTACAACAAAATGTGGTGTGTCATAATGATACAAAAATACAACTCTCATCAATCTGTAGGACTATGGCTACCAGATCCCTTGGGCCCTAGTGGTGGCTTTGTAATGGATGGCTTTTGATGGGAGGTTATAAACAATGAGTGACTCTTGGATCCACTCCACATCTGCAAGCCCTTGATCTCACCCCTAATCTTTGCCGCCTCCACCCTAGCATTTGAATACTACTTGGTGCAATCACGGTCGGAGGGTTCAGAGAATGAACTGTCTAGGCTGTGCAGCAAGAGTAAACACAATGGAAACAACTCAAATATAGAGTGCAATGAGTGATTCACATGCTCAATATATCATTGATTCAAAATGCTTACATGTCGGCAACATGTGGGCTTACAAATTAAGGCTCACAGGCCTGATTCTCCAGTTACAACAAATATAGCTTTTAATCTTAGAATAACTAATCGCAGCTATCTAAATCCTATCATAGAACTTCTAACTTCCTAATACATCCTTGAGATCCATATATATCTTCTCCAAGCTCAAGAAATGCTCCGCATCAGCCAGGAAAGAAGTTACAATCTTAGAACAACTAATCGCAGCTATCTAAATCCTATCATAGAACTTCTAACTTCCTAATACATCCTTGAGATCCATATATATCTTCTCCAAGCTCAAGAAATGCTCCGCATCAGCCAGGAAAGAAGTTACAATCTCTGATGAAGGTGTAACATGTGAAAACAAATAGGTTAGTCTTAAGCAACTAGTATTCCTCCGCAAATAATTTAAACAAGGTGCAAATCTTAGAAGAGGTCATCCAATTCTTAAACCATCTTGAATGATGTTTCATTTAGCTCTACAAGTCATGAAATTGCTTTAGAATCCTTCTCCTTCAGCTGGTTATCTGTATGCTCTGTTCTGTGAAATCAAGTGATCTTTTGATAGAGATATCTTTTCAGAAATTAATCCAAATGATCTAAACTTTGGATATGTTGTAGATAATGATGTCTAGATACTAATTCCAGATCCACAAGGTCTAAAATGCAAATGCAACAGAATGTGGACCAAAATACTGAAACTACTGCTGACTGAATTCTAACTAAGCTGAACTGAAATGAAAGAAAACAAAAGAAGAATGCAAATATTTTTGGTTGATGCAAGATTGTTCTGAACAAGGGATGCTCCTGCATTAGATACCCAGGGTTGTTGAATAAAAGTGAGTCCCTCATTTTGCTGGGGCTAGAGGAAAACCAAAACGGTCCACCTCAGCCTGAGAAATCCAAGTTGAGTCTTCTTTCGGTCTACCTTTCCACTTAACTAAATATTCTTTGTATTGTGTTCCTCCGGTGTTGTGTCCAACTCTGCTATCCAAGATGCTCTCTATCTGCTCTAGTGTTTTCTATGGAAACTAGTTCTTCAAACTGTCTTCAACACTGTCACTAGATTCTCCTTAATGGTACTGATATATGTTTGCAATGTTGAATATAGATGATATACCCAATGTCTTCGGTAACTCTACTTCATATGCATTTCTTGTATCAAACTACCTAAGTATCTTACATGGTCCAAACTTCTTCATCTTCAACTTGTTATATGTGCCTACTAGAAATCTCTCTTTTCTCAGAAATGCCATTACTTCATCTCCAACTAAAGATTCCTTATGTCTTCTCTTCTCATCTGCTTGTTGTTTATACTTACCATTCATCTCTTCCAAATGCTTCCTAACTTGGTTATGTACTATCTCCATGTGTCTTGCAAGTTATTCTACCTTTGCACTTATCTTATTCTCCATACTGATGTCTCTCAATTCTGTAACTCCTCTAGGGTTTACTCTAGTCACAATCTCAAAAGGCATCCTTCTGGTACTCCTGGTCACTAAATTATTTTATGCAAACTCCACTTGTGATAGAATTGAATCTCAATTTCTTGTCTTCTCTCTTACCAAACATCTTAACAAGTTTCCCAAACTCCTATTTACCACTTTTGTCTATTCATCTATTTGTGGTTGAAATGTTGAACTGAACTTTAAGTTTGTCTTCATATTCTTCCATAGTATCCTCCAAAAGTAACCAATTCTTGAACACCCAAACTACTGAGAGGGGGGTGAATCAATATTATATTAATCCATTCACTTATTAAACCATTAATCCATTTCCCACATTCAATAATAGTAAAGTAAATTAAGCATATAAGGAACAACCATAAACCATAACACATGAACATCAAGATTTTTACATGGAAAACCCAAAAAGGGAAAAACCACAGTGAGTGTTAGCTCACAATATATTATGTAGTATCAATACTAAATTACAAAGAGGCTCACTACCTGAGGGCTCATTTCCCAGGGCTCACTTCCCTAAGGACTCACTTTCCTAAGGACTCACTGTCCAGAAGGATTCTCACTGCATACAAGCTCACTGTCAAAAGAAAAGAGAGAGAATGGGTGGCTCACTGCCAAAATGAACTATTTAAATTGCATCTACAAATGCATGGGGTACAACTACAATGAAGCTCAAAATACTGTCTCAAAACTCTTCATCCTAATCTGCTCTGTCACACTACTCTACTCTTCATAAAACTTCTTCTCAAACACCTATTTCACTTATCAGATCACAAAACTTCATACATTTTGCACACATTCATTCATATTTGTACCAAACCTTTCAAACACCAAAGTGAATCTCATATATATATATGCAACACTTACAAACTTCAAATTACGTTGGCCTATTAGGATGAAATGTATAGTTATACAATGTGTAGCTTGCCGGCCTAATGTATTAACCAAAATACTTTGCAAACCAAAACAACACTTGAAACACATTCTCATATGTCAGTTCCAACTATAGAATCACTTAGAACATGATTCTAATCAATAGATTCTTCCGCATATAGATTATACTATCAGGTCAGCCTGATACATAGAATAGCACAGGTTCAGTCTAACTATTAGATCACAAATTTCAATGCAGACCACAAAACTCCTTTAAATTCACAACTAAGACTCCTTAGACATCCTCGAACATAAATTCAAAACTGTAGAACAAAATATTAACATGCGACAAAATGTGAAGTATCAGAAGCTAGACTCTATCTCTGTCAAACATTGTAAATGCATGTAGCAATACATAAATCCTCACAACTATCTTACCGATGGAATTCAACCTTTGAAACTTTGGATTTAGAGACTTCAAACATGTGTTTACAACACCTCAAAACTATAGGAGAAAATACCCAATACTGGAGAGATGCGGACCAAAATAATTGGGTGTTATATTCTGATTAATATGGTTCTTTGTTTTGTTCAACTTGTCTAGCTTGAAACTGTACTTCCAAAGCTCATCAGAAGATAAAACTTTGGACTTAGAAACATATAAGTATCACCAACATCATACTAGAATTGCAAGACCTGATCTTCAAACATGGACCAATGCGGACCATAACACTATAGCTCTACAGTCTTCTTTGTATTTAGCCAAAATACTTAAATCTTTCTACTTGACCAAAATCCTTGTTGCCATCAATGACAACACCATTCAAACATCATGCTTAGTCCATCTCAATCATACCAGCAGTTTCTTCATCAATGATATTTTCCAAGTTGCCAACAATCTCCCCCTTCAGCATTGATGGCAACACATGGTTTGAAAAACCATCAAACTACTCCCCCTTACTTTTTACACACTTCTTCCCCTTACTACTTGTACTTTTCAACATGCTTCTCTCTCCCCCTTTGACCTCAATGGAAAAGGTATGTGATATAGGAGTATTTACAAATTTCATCTACTTTCCCTCAGTATTTTATTCTTATGTATACCAAAACTTTAAAATTGTTTGTACTATCCACACACACACACACACAATATATATATATATATATATTTGTGTGTGTGTGTGTGTGAAATCAAATGACTTACTGGCTTATAGAGAGAATATATTTATAAATCTTCTTTAGTTGTACTGCATCTCCATCCCATCAAGCCTTGGAATGGCTCAAAACTTGTATGTGCCCATTAATTTGGGACTCCAACTCTTCTGCTTTCTTAACAGTAGTAGGGGCCTCAGTGATTTGCCTTATTTTATATACATCTACTACAAGTACAGTCATAGAAGCAATCTTGAAACTTACAATTTCCCTGAGCTGGTTCATCCTATTTTTTATGGCATCCTTTTGGCTCTACAACTTATTTATGAAAAAATGGATTGTTTCAACTTTTTCCCTTTGATTTCCAATAACATCTTTTACAGGATCATAGGTCCTAGAAATCTTGATCAACTAGGCTTCCCATCCCTCTATCTTCTCTTTTAGCTCCTTAGTTGTCTCAATCCATATTAGACAGAATTGATAAAGCTCGCTAGCATCTCTGATAGCCATCTCTACATATTTGAAATCTTATCTAACAAAATTTTATATTTGGAGCATTTATCATTGTACTAACCTTTTACTATCAATCTCTGCTCTTACCTTCTTTTCAGCTACTTCTTCAAAGGACTCAAAATGAGAATTGGATGACTCCATGAGTTTCTTCATTTGTATCGCAGGAGTCAAGTAGGTGTCTCTCTTTACACCAGGCATAATACCGCAAGACCTGATCTTCAAACATGGACCAATGCATACCATAACACTATACTTCTACAATCTTCTCTATATTTAGCCAAAATACTTAAATCTTTCTACCAAACCAAAATCCTTGTTGCCATCAATGACAACACCATTCAAACATCATGATTAGTCCATCTCAGTCATACCAGTAGTGTTCTAATCAATGATGTTTTCCAAGTTGCCAACAATCTCCCCCTTTGGAATTGATGTCAACACATGATGTGAAAAACCATCAAACTACTCCCCCTTACTTTTTACACACTTCTTCCCCTTACTACTTGTACTCTTTCACATGCTTCTCTCTCCCCCTTTGACATCAATGGAAAAGGTATGTGATACAAGAGTATTTACAAATTTCATCTACTTTCCCTAAGTATTTTATTCTTATGTATACCAAAACTTCAAAATTGTTTGTACTATCCACATGTGTGTGTGTGTGAAATCAAATGACTTACTGGCTTATAGGGAGAATATCTTTATAAATCTTCTTTAGTTGTATTGTATCTCCATCCCATCAAGCCTTGGCATGGCTCAAAACTTGTATGTGCCCATTAATTTGGGACACCAACTCTTTTGCTTTCTTAATAGTAGTAGGGGCCTTAGTGATTTGCCTTATTTTATCTACATCTGCTACAAGTGCAGTCATAGAAGCAATCTTGAAACTTACAATTTCCTTGAGTTGGTTAACCCTATTTTTTATGGCATCCTTTTGGCTCTACAACTTATTTATGAAAAAATGGATTGTTTCAACTTTTTCCCTTTGATTTCCAATAACATCTTTTGCAAGATCATAGGTCCTAGAAATCTTGATCAATTGGGCTTCCCATCCCTCTATCTTCTCTTTTAGCTCCTTAGTTGTCTCAATCCATGTTAGACAGAATTGATAAAGCTCACTAGCATCTCTGATAACTGTCTCTACATATTTGATAATCTTATCAATTTTATCTTTGGAGCATTTATCATTCTACTAAACTTTTACTGTCAATCTCTGCTCTTACCTTCTTTTCAGTTGCTTGTTCAAAGGACTCAAAATGAGAATTGACTAACTCCATAAGTTTCGTCATTTGTATCGCAGGAGTCAAGGAGGTGTCTCTCTTTACACTAGGCATAATCTTCTTAAAAATTGTCATTGCCTTTCTAATAAATTCATTGTCTTCCATATTGAGCAGTGAGACTAGGACAAAATTTCTTCAAAATAGATTCTTTTAATTTTATATCCTTAGTCATGGCCTCTTCTTTTCTAGCAGTTAGGATGCTAGCTAGGCTATCAGGTAAGTCATTTACAACTTCAATTAATGCTTTATTAAACATATCAAGAAATTGTTGGAATACTCACTATCATTGAGAGGGGGGTGAATCAGTGATATAAAAAAACCTTATTCAATAAAACCTAAAAAACTTTTCACAAGAAAGAAGATAAGTGCACATCAAACAAAAATATTCACGCATAACACCAAGATTTATGTGGAAACCTTGTGAGGGAAAAAACTACTGATAGTTTCTTGAGTCTACTACTCAAATCCAACCTCAAAAATAGAAAAGATTACAATTGTTTTTGCATCACCAACTACAAGGTAGAAAGGACACCTATGCATTATTTACAAAGCCTCAATCTCTCAGGTACAATGCACACCTACTTAGTACAATATCACCTAAAAATACCAACCACAAAGAGGCACCAACCTCAAACACCTGAAACCCATACACCACAAACACCTTGGAAGAAACAAAAGAATGTGCAAAAAGTGATTCTTTAGTAATCTGATTTGCACCAGTTAATAACAACTAATCCTTTCTACAAAATAATCTTCAATAAACAAACTTCATTTACACATCTGATCAGCAAAATATCTTTATCTCTGTATCATGGCCTCTGCATAATGAATTCATTATTTTCTTTGTGTTCACAGCCTATACATATGCAATCAAGGCTATATACAAATTACACAATGTATAGAACATTACAATCTATGATGCAAGTACGAGGGCTGTTGGGGGAGTCCTAAGTCAAGATGGGAGGCATGTAGCCTTCTTTAGTGAGAAGTTAAATGAGGCAAAACAGAACTACTCTACCTATGATCTAGAATTATATGCCATGGTTCAATCATTGAGGAAGTGGAGACACTATTTATTGCCTAAGGATTTTATAGTTTTTACTGATAACCATGCATTAAGCTTCTTGAACAGGTAGCAGAAGTTAAACCACAGACATGTCAAGTGGATGGAGTACATCCAAGCATACACCTTCTCAATAAAGCACAAGAAAGGAGTGGCCAATAAGGTAGCCAATGCCTTAAGTAGGAGGAATCTTGTTGTGCAAACCATTCAGTTGGAAAGTACAGGTATTCATGCCATCAAAGATTAGTATGCAGTAGATGAAGACTTCAAAGAACCATACCAATCTTGCAAAGCCATGACAAGCAGGTATAACACTAATTTTTCTAATTTTTTGATACAAGATGGATATCTTTTCAAGGGTAGCATGTTGTGTATACCAAGAGGGTCTGTTAGAGAGAATATTATCAAGGAAAAGCACTATGGCAGCATGTCAGGCCACTTTGGCATTGACAATACCCTAGAATTGGTTAGGAGATACTATTTTTGGCCAAAGTTGCCAACCAATGTAAGGAAGTTTGTTGAAACTTGTCAAATTTTCCAAAGAGCCAAGGGGCATACATAAAATGTAGGTTTATACACTCCACTACCTATTCCTTCAAAGCCTTGGGATTCCATAAGCAAGGACTTTGTACTTGGTTTGCCTAGGACGAAGAATGGACATGATAGCTTCTTTGTGGTTGTTGATAGGTTCTCAAAAATGGCTCACTTCATCCCATGTAAAACCACACATGATGCCTCACATATAGCAGGTCTCTTCTTCAAGGAAATAGTCAGATTACATGGTTTACCTTTGTCAATCATCTCAGACAGAGACCCCAAGTTCATAGGACACTTCTGGAGGACACTTTGGAAAAGACTAGGTACAAATTTGTCCTTATCATCTACCTATCACCCTCAGTCTGATGGACAAATAGAGGTGATTAATAGGTCACTTGGCAACCTCCTATGATGCCTAACAAAGGAGCATGGTGCTAGTTGGGATATAGTTTTGGCATAGGCAGGGTTCTCATACAATGACACTATCAACAGAACCACCAGCCTGTCTCCTTTCCAAATTGTTTATGGCACTCACCCAAGGGGCATTTTGGAACTTAGGGAGGTTAGAGGATTGGAAAACAGTAGTACCTTGGCTGAAGACTTCATTCAAGTGATGAAAGATGTCCATGAACAAGTACAACAAAAATTACAGTCCACTTCTCAGAAATATAAACAGTTTGCTGATAGAAAGAGAAGGGATCTGCAGTTCAAAGAAGGGGATTTGGTCATGGTCCATCTGAAGAAGGAGAGACTCCCTATAGGTAAACATACCAAGCTACTCATAAAGAAGATTGGGCCTTGTGAAGTGCTCAAGAAATGTGGAGAAAATGCATATAAAATCAGACTTCCGGATGGCATTGCCTTGTCTCCAATTTTTAATGTTTCAGACCTTTATCCCTATAAAGGATCTGATCCTTAGACTACTGATGAAGAAGACCAAACTGATCAGACACTCCAAGAACTGATTCCTTCATCTCCTGATCAGATTGAGTGCATTTTAGATAAGAGGATTGCAAAACAGACCAGGAGGCACACATACTATGAGTACTTGGTGAAGTGGCTCAATAAACCTTAGGAGGATGCCACTTGGATGAGTAGAGCAGACATTGATAAGGTAGGTTTCACATTTGATAACATTCCTAACTCAAGAGACTTGAGTTTTGTTTGATAGTGGGTGTATGGTGCAGGGCACCTAAGAGTAGCATTTTGATTTCCAAGAGCATTTTGATTCTTTTTGCTAAGTTGTGTTTTTTTTTTGTTCTGTATGTATTGTAATAAGGCTTTAGCCATGGATGGAAGGTCTATTTGTGTGGTCAAGATGATTGAGGTGACCATATAAACCTCACTCATTCTTAGTCCACTTGGACCCTTGTTATGTCATTTAGGCCTAGAAGGTCTATTGATGTTTTTTTTTCAAGTCTATTGGATTGTTTTGATGTTTTGTCATGTTTAGGAGAGTAGGATAGTGGTTAAGACTCCATTGGACCAGTGAAATAAATCGGTGTCTTTGTGCTAGGGCAAAATGCCATAGTTTCAAGGGTTGTCAATAGTGTCAATGACACATTGACCGGTTGCAACTCAGTTTTAGACAGTTGAAACTGTTTGTAGAAGTTGTATACCAACTTGGAGCAGTGGATATGAGGGCTCTCTTGCTCCATGATAGGGGAGAAGGTTTTGTACGATGGTTTGAGCATAGAAATAAAGATTTTAGACTATTTTTCCCTATTTTTCTCCTATTGTACGGACGGTACAAATTTGGTAGAGTAGATCAATGTACTTTTTCTGAAAGTAGGTTGAGTCAAGGTTCAAATGCATTTGGTTTGAGGTTTTGAAGTGATTCCAATAGGGAGATATTGCAATTTTAGTGTAGACTGCCCTAAAACCCTGTTTTCTAGGGTTTGGCATATAAAAGTCACCCTAGAATGCATTCCCACCGGTGAAAATTCATGAAAACTAGTGAAATGCAGGCTAGGGATGTGTATCCTAGGATTCCAAAAGCATTTTCTTGGGAGAGATAGTCTTCAATTTTTAAGGTGATGCCCTAGGTCAAGTATTACCATGTATTTGGCCAATTTTATGCTATTTGTTGTTGTCGGTGATAGAATCCAAACAAGGTGAATGGATGGATGGTGGTTTTGAGTTGTTTGGGTATGGTAGAAGTAATACAAGTTCCTGTCCCTGATCTAGGAACCCAACCTAAACCCTTTGCTTTGTAACCTAGTCCTAAAATGATCAATTAGGCCTAGAGACCTAGTAGGAGTTTTAAGTTGCAGGAATAGAGCAGGGATTGGAGATTTGGAAGTTTGTTAGAATCCCATAGAGGGTACTCAAATCCACCATTGGTTTGTCTGATCATTTGGGATTTTGTTAAATTGTGTGAAGAAAACTAGATTTGGAGGGCTAGTAGCCTTACTAATCCAAGAGTAGGTTGGAGAGTTGAGTGAAGTTGGGAACCAAACCAACTATTGGAAAGGTGTTTGCAAACCTTCCATAAGGTGTAGAAATAGTCTCAGGGGTTGGGCAACAGCCTAGACCACAAATCCATAATTTGCACTTGGTGTGTGACTTTGTTTGGTTGAAGACTAGGTGAAGTGGGTGAGTGGGCGAAGGAGAATAATAAACCATTGTGTTGTTGCTTCCCTTGTGCCACCTCTGCATCAATAATCTTCTTAAAAATTTTCATTGCCTCTCTAATAAATTCATTGTCTTCCATATGAGATTTAAGAATCTCCTCTTGAGCAGTAGCCTAAAAAATTGTTCCCAACTTTATCTTTTATAGTGGGGACATTGTTGCCAAATTAATTTTCCCTTACAGCAACTCAGATGTGTCCAAAATTTGAGTTTCTCTCTACTTGGCCAAAAACTCTCTTAGAAAGACAAGTGAGCTCTCTCCAGTAGTGTCTCTTCTACCTTCACAAAGAGGTACTTCAACATCATGACTCTTTGGAGGGTCTTCTTTAATAAACTCTTGTTCATTATGCCCTGTTTCTGAAATTGAATTATCAATCATCTGCTCATTGACCTCTTCTCTTTGTTCATCTTGTCCTTCAGAGAATTTATCTTTAGATTTCTCTCTTGTCTCCACATTGATTCCTAAATTTACTGGAGGAGTGACCACACCTTGATCCACTAAAATTATGGAAGATGATTGAGATAGCACATTTTGTTCACCATCCACATGCGAGACTTCACTGGAGTTACCCACATTAGTATTCAACTTTCCTTCATCTATATCAACTTCAGTTGGGATGTGAAGTTATTTAAGCACCATCAGAATTTTCTCCTTAGTCTCTTTGTTTAATTTCTGAAGCTCACTTATATCCCCAGCCACTAGAGTATTTATTCTCCTTTTGGTTCTAAATTCTTCGTTAAGCATCTGAGTGGTTTAAACTTTATGTTCTCCAGTGAGACTAGGACAAAATTTTTTCAAAATAGATTCTTTTAATTCTATATCCTTAGTCATGGCCTCTTCTTTTCTAGTAGTTAGGATGCTAGCTAGGCTATCAGGTAAGTCATTTACAACTTCAATTAATGCTTTATTGAACATATCAAGAAATTGTTGGAATACTCACTATCATTGAGAGGTGGGTGAATCAGTGATATAAAAAAACCTTATTCAATAAAACCTAAAAAAACTTTTCACAAGAAAGAAGATAAGTGCACATCAAACAAAAACATTCACGCATAACACCAAGATTTACGTGGAAACCTTGTGAGGGAAAAAACCACTGAGAGTTTCTTGAGTCTACTGCTCAAATCCAACCTCAAAAATAGAAAAGATTACAATTGTTTTTGCATCACCAACTACAAGGTAGAAAGGACACCTATGCACTATTTACAAAGCCTCAATCTCTCAGGTAAATGCACACCTACTTAGTACAATATCACCTCAAAATACCAACCACAAAGAGGCACCAACCTCAAACACCTGAAACCCATACACCACAAACACCTTGGAAGAAACAAAAGAATGTGCAAGAAGTGATTCTTTAGTAATCTAATTTGCACCAGTTAATAACAACTAATCCTTTCTACAAAACAATCTTCAATAAACAAACTTCATTTACACATCTAATCAGCAAAATATCTTCATCTCTGTATCATGGCCTCTGCATAATGAATTCATTATTTTCTTTGTGTTCACAACCTATACATATGCAATCAAGGCTATATACAAATTACACAATGTATAGAACATTACAATCTCTATGTGTTCTCTCCTAGATGACACAAATAGTTGACTCTTCAAAACAATATCTGACTCTACTTTTCATGTACAAAATCAATCATGAACAAGACATAAACTATCAAGAACCTGTGAAACCTTTACCATACTTATTCTGCTACAACCATCATATTCTACAAACTTTTCTCAACAAGACATTAGAATCAAACCTTATATGCTTTTCATCTTCTATGCAAAATTCAAAAACACAAATACAGTCTATCAAAACTATGAAAATGCTTCTTCAAGATGCAGTTTTAAAACCATATAAATATATGAACACATAACATTTCATCAAGACTTAACACAGAAATATCCACAATACACTTACCAACACCTCATATACAAATGTTGACTTAGGATTATACTTCTTGTTTTGATTCATGACTCTATAGAATGCAGTCCTCTACCCTATATCCTCTCATTCACCATACTATCACTGTTTGATCTTTTTATTACAACATCTCATACACTTGATAATCCTTCATGTTAAAATCTCAAAATTCACCCTTAACTCTGTCAAAAGAATCACACTTCATAACGCTAAGTAAGAATTAACTATCACCTTTCAATAGGGTTATACCTTTGGTCTATACATTGGTAATCTCTCAGTGCATCAAAGTAACCCATGAAATGTCATGGAGGATAATTTAAACCCTCTCGTCATATTAGTTTCAAATACAGTTATTCTAATAGTTAATCAACTGCTTCCTAACTTGAATACAACACTTCAACCGTCAATATTATGTTTAACAAGGATCCATTAGGGTTTTGAAATATATTAAACTCAATCCATCAATTTCCATGTTTGCGGGATTGTGAAATTAAACCATAACTATCAATGCTATCTTGCCGCCCAAACTCAAAACCTTCACCGAGGCTTCTGGTAGGCACTAGGTCATGGGGCCAGTTGCCCTACATTGAGGACCACATAAGGTTGTGACTTAAGAAGTAGTCAACTATCGATCTTAAGTCAACCTCAAAACAAAACAAAAAGCAACCTTTCAATGTGACGAGTAAACAATATGTTAATGACTGTGCATAGGGTTTTTAGGGTTTTAGAATTAGGCATAACAAGGTACATCTCAACCATCACATCTCAAACATCACCTTTACCTTGAACAATCTACTATAGAGAAATCCAATGAAGCAACTTCAACTAAGATCTAGTGAGATCCAGACAACATGAAGGCATGAGCATGTGAACATGACATGAAGGCATCAACATAAAACATCAACATCCAACACTTAGTATGAACTATGAAGTGTGAACTATGAACATAATAACCACTAGAGCACCTCCAATGAAAAAGCAACACCAAAAGACAAATTAGACCTCCAACTTAGGATGACATCCTGATATGAAACATCCGAACACTTTGACATCAATGTGTTGCAAGGTGTGACACTTGGTCTCCTTGTTCTACGTTGCGCTGTGGTGGTTTGCAACAAGGGCTTAACCACCTCCCGTGCTTGTTAAATCAAGTGGTTGTATTGGGCATTAATAGTTTGATCTTTTGGTGCAACAGAAGCTAACAATTGGTATCAGAGCTGAGGTCACTGGTTCAAACCCCGTGCTTGCACTGGGGGGGATTGTTGCAAGGTGTGACCCTTGGTCTCCTTGTTCTACATTACGCTGTAGTGGTTTGCGACAAGGGCTTAACTGTCTCCTGTGCTTGTTAATTCAAGTGGTTGTATCGAACATTAATAGGTCGATCTTTTGGTGCAATGGCAGCTAACACAATGAATCAATGAAGTAACAACTTTTGACATCAATGATAAACACTATCCAAAAAACTCCCCCTTTGGCATTGATGTCAACCAATCGACCATCTGTACCTTTCTCTTCTCCCCCTTTGACTTCCAATGACAAAGGGCTACTAACTCTCCCTAACTAGATACTCCCCCTATCAACAAAATCCTTTGAAAATAGTTCTTAATATCACAAAAAGACTATCATTGTATCAAGTTTATCTGTCTCCATTTTGAGTACATTGCAACTATAACTCCAACCATGAACTATCATAAAGTCAAATAACCTGCTATACTGTCATTGACAAAAAGATCACTTACTAAGATTATACATGTTGTCCTATTCTTTAACAAGTATAGTCAAGCATTACTATTCTAACTAGGGATCATTCAATAAATTAGGGCCTAACTGAGTAGACATTGTCACTATGTCATACTATCAAACATTGTCTAGACACCGGGTTGAGCTTGAGAAACATTATCTAGCCATTACTTCTCCTTTTGATATCAATGACAAAATGAAGGTCACTAACAAACCACTACAACAATATCATAGCACTACCAACCAACCATAGAGATCACTACATCTCTCTCAAACATTGTATCCAAAATATTGACAAAGAAACATTGTCACTATCAAGGACATCCAAAAAGCCACCTCAAGAAATGTCACCGAATGAACTCTATCACCATTGAAGGACATTCTGTATACTTGACCAAACTCAGAAAATCCCTGTCATCGGTGAAAAGATTGAATGAAAGACAACAACCATGAAAGACAAATAAATCATTGTCATCATAAATTTACTACATAACAATCAAGAATAGATGACTGTCACTGCAATCAAAAGACATCATTGCAAAAAATACACCAAATGACTATCTTGCAACAATATGACAAACATGGCAAGTAGACTATCCAAATCACAGCATCAACTTAGTGAAAACACTACTCCAAACCACGAATGACTGTAATGACTGCACTACACTTTAAGCAAAAACTAAACTTCCTGTCATATACAATCCCACTATCTTAGAAACTCACTACACCAACAAGAAAATTACTGCACCAACATCCATGAATAAATGACTATCACTCAATCATAAAGACCATAAGAACCATTATGGCAAAAAGTACTGTCCCATTCACTGTCCCATGGAAAAAAGCACTGTCCTATCCTAACTATTATATCATCTCTATACTCAGGTCTGTTATCTAAAACATGAACATAGGACTAACATAAAATCATGAAGCTTATCACACACCATAAATCCCAATATTGTCATATGCTAAGACTTCTTTATAGAATCTTTCAAGATTATCAGACAAAAAACACTTTCAATCATGCTTTGACCCTATTTATAAAGCTTCAATTAGGAGGGATAGAGACATTTTAGCAAGATAAACCTGTCATTTCACTAGACCTCAGTCCTTAAGACAACCTCCAACTTTGAAGAAGACAACTCTTGGATAAGGATCATGTCAACACTTCCAATCAACTTCCATGAATGATAATCATGAACAATTAAAGAAAATCAACAATACCATTGACAAATATTCACATTGAGTCAACTTCGGCACTCAATATCAATGATGCAACTCTAGATATCAATGGAAAAATAAACAAACAAACAATCTTCTCCTATGCAATATCACCATTTTCAAAACAAGACACTACCATGACAGTCATTGTTTTACAATCTCTTCTTCTTCTTCATTTGCATAAATATCAATCAGGACACTTACAAATACAACAGCAACACAAAAAGACTTCTAGATATACTGATGAATACCACTTTGTTCCAAGAGTACCACTAAAGCAAGAATGTCAATAAAGAATATAGAATCAATGTTAAACTTGTTAACTGCAATTTCAAACTAACACAGAAGATAAGATTAATACAAAGTCTACAAGTCCCTAACACTGCAACACAATATCACTGAACTACACAAACTATCAATAGTCCTTGAAAACATTGTCACTCACACTTGTAACTCTATCAAGATAGTTTGTTCTATTTAATACTGTCAAAACACTATATCAGCACTCTCAAACATATATTGTATTGGCTACCCAAGATTGATTGTCCTTAATCCTTGACTATTTCATGTTTGAGACAGACCATATCTCTCCACTTTCCACTGCACTACTTGCTGTCAAGGCTACTATTCATTATAAAACATGAACAAACCACCAATTGTTCTTGTGTTTTAATAAAAGCATGATATCAAGCAGAGACCAAGATTGAAATCATTGCTCATAAGATCATGAGAGCCATTAACTTTTCAGACACAATGCTACTTCCACCTGTCCTAGAAACAAAGAATACATATTCCTCTTAAACTTTTCATGGGGCTAAGTGATAAGCAATATTCAACTCCTCCTGACTTCATGAATCTTTTTATGCATTTAGTGATGTTTCTTGTGCATTATGCACAAGTTCTTCCCTCTCTTGCATATGTTTTCACTTCCAAACCTTCTTAGTTTGTTCCCTCTCTTGTTTTCCTTATCTCCAAGAGCTAATAACCTTGTACTCTTGTTAAGAGAGGAATTCTCTTGTCCTATTGCACAAACTTGGTACTACAATGCTTTGCAAAATGACCAAGATTATTGCATTTAAAACATATAACATTGTAGTCTAGAGCAAAAAAATGATAGCTTTTCCTTGGAAACCAATAAGGACTTATGTTATTGTGCCTTATATAATCATATCTTTCAAGAGCTCTATAATCGTTCTCTATGTGACCAAATTTGTTACAACTATAACATATAATATTGTAACTTTGTTTTGACAGTCTACAAGAACTTGTGTTCCATTCACAATCACTTCTAGCATGAGATTTACAATCTCTAGCTCTATGACCAAAAATATGATATGAAAAATAATAAAGATGGAACTATGAGTAATTGTACCTTATTGTTTGCTTTGGCCTAGTAGGTGAAGATCTTGAGGACCTGTGTGTCCTCCCTTCATCAACAAATTTTATCTATTGTCTTCTTATTTTCAAGAGCAACAACATGAAAACTTAGATCAGTTTTCTTTCTAGGTGCATTTCTTGTTGGCATTAGTATTGTTTGTCATTGATGTCAAAGGTTCAGTTGTGTTGAGTTTAGGTTGAGTTTTCAAGATGTGCTTTGAGGTTGCTTTGATCATGATATAGGATGAGTTGTCAAGGTGTACTTTGAGTTTGCTTTGATAGGTGACAAAAGGTAGATCTCAGTTGATTTTTGGTGGATCATCAAATGTTAATCAGTGGATCATCATATGTTTCAAGAGGATCTCAATAGGGTAATGTTTGGTGTTAGTTTTATTAATCTCTCATACTGCATAAGACTTCTCATGTTGCATAAGGCTTGTCACATCTCTCATGCTTCATAAACATGATGTTGATATGCTCATGGTCAGGTGAGGTTGATATGGTTTAGTCTGATTGATGAATGGGTTAGGCATTTGTTTCATGGTTCGTGTCCATTCATTTCATACTTTCATCTTGTAATATTTGGTTCAAGTCATATTTCTTCATGGTTTAGAGTTCATTAAAGTTTCATGCTCTTATAGTTTAGAGGTCATTCATGGTAGAAGTATTTTTTCTTTGTTGTCAAATGTATGGAGGGTTGTTAGCTTCATGTTCATCATTGATTCAATGTGAAATTCATGATAAGCTTGGGGTATTGTTCATTGTCTCAGTCTATGATTCATGCTTTGACATGATACAAGGTTGAGGATTGAATTATATTACTATTAGAGTTGATGTTGATTCAAAGAGTTGCAAGTTGGAAGAGGTCAATGCTTAATGCAAAGTCATTACTACATACAAAGGGTTATTTCATTTAGTTAGGGTTTAGAGACACAAACCCTCCTAAAAACCTTAAGTTGTGTGAAGGCTCAAAACATCCATATGCAAGAGTATACACTTTATATCTAATTTGAAGGTGACTTATGATAGCAGGTGGAAGTGACCTAAGTCATGAGTTGAGGGTTTCGAGGTCATCGGGATACCAGCCCCTCTACCTAGCAAGACTAGCTAACCTGGTAAAGTGGGTACTCAAAAAGAATTAAAGGTTCAGATTAAATGTATCAAAGGCACGAAATATTATATCGAGGGCTCATATTTGAATGATATTTAAATTGTAATAGATTTACTTCACCCTTAAAATTGATAGGTGGTTTCTTAACAGCTCTTTAACTGCGATGTTCGGGTGTGCAAAAGACTTAGAGGACTAGAGAATTTAATTACTTGCTCCATTTGATAGATGGGTTGATGAGAGTTCATGATGTGTGCTTTACAGAGACAAACCTACTTGCCCATATGCAGATTATGAAGTGTAGTAAAGAAAAGTAGAGTTTTTGGAAGGCTTAAGTTTGAAGAATGTTTTCAATGTGTACAAGGGAGTTGTAAATGCAATTCTTTCAGTATGTTATAGGTGTTTATGTGTATTAATTTGTAGAGAATATTGAAGTGATTTGTAGGGAATATTGAAGTGTTTTATAGAGGATTGAGATTGAAATGTTTTTGTATTATGTAATCATTGACAAGTGATGTTGAATGTATGTTGAAGAAGGTTCGATGGGTATGAGACTTATACTCTGCAAAGAGTTATTATTATGTTTATGCTGAAAGCATTGATGAACAATCTATTTTGAAAAACTAAGAAAGCGCTTTAAGTACTGGTTGTATGTGGATACATAGACATATAGATTCTTGAGTCTCCAACAAAAATGAGACAATCAAGAAATGATTTGTAATGAAATAGAGATTATACTCTGTCCTTTTATTCATAGAATCATATTGATGTGAAACTTGTATTTACCAGTGAGGTAGTTGTATTTTCTAGTGAGGCATGTTGTGTAGCCAGTGAGGTTTTGTCGGTGAGGCACAAAAAGTAGCCAGTAAGGCTCTATGATTAGTGGGATTTTATTAATCCAGTGAGGCAACTTTTCTCAAGTGGTTTTTTATCCCTATGAGGGTTTTCCACTCATAAATCACTGTGTTATGGTTTCTCATTATTTGTGGTCTACTTGGTCTGCATGTTCAAACATTCAGTCTTGTGTATCTTTCAGCATTTGAGTTTCTATGGTGACTTCATCTTTTATGATTTGCTTATGTTCTTTATGTTCAATCAAGCTTGATATCTTTACATGTATGATGCAACACATGATTGTTGAACTATTTTGAAACTTGAATTTTATATGTTCAAAGTTGTGAAAGATTTATTCAAGTTCATTTTAAATTGGTATACCACTAATTCATCCCCCCTCTCAGTGGTATTGTACTCCAACAAGTGGTATCAGATCCTTGAGTTCCTTGGTCAAAGTTTAATCAACTTAGGAGATCATGTTAGTGGAGTATTATGGGAAAGTGTAGAAGAAATAGAGGAAGGAGAGATGTCAAGCAAAAGGATAAAAAAAAATTCCTAGTCAAGTCAAGTAATGAGTTGTTGCACGAGTCACCTCTTAATGTTGATACAAAGTGTGATAAAGAGAATGGTCTTGCAGTTGAGAGTTTTGACAAAAAGGAAGACTTCATTGTGAGTGTAGGTGAACAAGAACTTGATGAAAGAGAAGATGATTTTGTTGTTGAGATTTATGACGAAGAAGGAGACCTCTTTGTGGGTGAAGATGACTATGAACAGGAGTATGATGAACAGGTGTGTGAGGTTGATACAAAAGGTGAACTCTTGTGTGCTCTGGATACAATCAAGCAACTCAGAAAAGAGAACCAGAAATTAAAAGACCAACTTCAACAAGAAAAAATTTCAAGGACAAGGTATGTTCAGATTTTGCAAAAGTTTCTTTAGAACTTTAAGAGTTAAATAAGCTAATTATCAGCCTAAAGACAGAAATAGAAGAAGCCAAAAGGATGGTTGATTTTACAAAATCTGATCTTGAATTCAAAACTAATGAATGCTTAAAACTAGAGTCAGAAATAGTCTCTTTGAGAAAGGAATTGGAAAAGGCATCTTCTAAGTTGCACAAGAATCTACAGTTTGAAAAGAATACTAAATTCTTAAATGACATGTTGAGGAATCAAAAGCACCAGAAGGACACTATTGGTCTAGGTTATGAAGAAGGATAGTGCTCCAGAGTCAGAAATTCTCCTAGGAAGATGATAGATCTGAATAATCATGTTGTTGCTTCTGAAGAGAAGATAGAAAAAATATGTGTTGATGAAGGTAGAAGGACAAGTAGATTCTCAAGATCTCCACCTATTAGGCAATACCATTCAATAAAGTACAACTATTCTCAGTTTCATGGTTATTGCTATTCTTGTCATATCTATGGTCATAGAGCTAGAGATTGTAGGGCTTACACTAGAAATGATTTTGAATGGCATAAGAATAAAAGTCCTTATAGAATGACAAATAAGAGTTACAATGTGGTATGTTACAAGTGTAAAAAATCTGGTCACATAGAAAGGAATTGTTGGATGCATGGAAGATATGGTCATAGAAGATCATTTTGGTTGTCAAGAGAATATGATTTTGTTCCTTCTATTAGTTATAAGGTTATATGCTATAAATGCCATAATCTTGGGCATACAGCACAATATTACAAAAGAAACCCTGTGAAGCCACCTAATCACATTAAGAAGTCAAACATGACAAACAAGAAAAAGAAGAAGCCTATGAAAATCTAGAGAAGAAAAGAAAATTAGGACAAGAAGGATCCTAACCTTGTGCATATTACACACGATACTTTCCCAGTTGCTTGAGAAGTGACATGAAGATATGGGGAGTTATCAAAGGTTTTATTTCTTACCCCCAAGGAGCACTAAGAGGTTTGTTACTATATGAATGTGTTTGATGTTGCTATGAATTCATGTCTAATACCTTCATAGTCTTTAAATCAAGATGTTTGTTTACTTCTTGGAAGAGGAGTTTCCTCATGTTGATAGTATTGTGAGATCACAGATTAAGTTGTTTTGAGGATGTCACATTTGACTTTTCATTAGACTATGAGTTTCATCGGTACAGTGACAATGAAGATAATGCTATATAGACTTTTAGTATTCTTCAACATGATATGTTGCAGATGAGCAAGATGTAGATAGTACAAAGACAGCAATCAATGCTCTTGTCAAGCTTTTGTAATGTGATAGTCTAAAAGTTGAGTCTTATGCTCATTAGGTCATAATGTCATCAAGGTGGTTTTAGCATGCTCTTTTTGCACTAGTGACAATGTATTGTAGTGAGGTGATGGTGTTGAGAGTATAGAGTTTCATTGCAAACCACATGTAGTTCAGACCACCATAGTTTGATGTGAGATAGTCAAAGTGATTGATAATTTATCCTCATTGAGTTTGGTTTGATGCACCTAGTCTCACCATTTTTGATTATTCTAAAATTTGTGCAAGTTCAAATGAGACAAAACAGTGAATAGGACAAAGACAAAAGTGATTTGATGTCTGAGTTGAATAAGATCTTTGATCATGCTTCATGCTTATGGAGTCGATGTGGTGGATGGTTTATGATGTTATGCCATGGTCTGATGTTATTTCTATGCTTAAGGATTAGTTCATGGTGACTTTGATTACTTCATGAAGTTGCCTTGAGTTTGACAAGCTTGAGTTGATGGAATTGATAACATCATGCTTCACTTGGTGAAATTGTTTCTTTGGTTCATCCTATTTCAAAATGTTAGCAGAGTGGTGTTTATGACAAGAAGGACTATGAAGACTAGAAATCAGATGAGGTTAAGTGTTTGAGGATCATTGGAGTGTTAAAGATGTGGTGATTCAATGCATGTCATAGTTCAGTGCTTGAGGATCAGAATTTTCATGTCATAATGTTTATCTTATTTAATGTATTCATGCTAGTGGTGTGCTTTACTGTAATGTCAACAATACAATGTCTTTGTCATTACTTTTTAGATAATTGTACTTTGCATGCTCTAACAATAGCAGTAGTTTGAGTTTGCTGCTATGATAGTAATCTTTGGAAACAACAGTGATCATCTCTTATTTTATCAATGCAATGAAGGAGCCATTTGACCTAAAGAGGCTTTGAAGAAGTTTCCCATCATGAAAACTTGTCAAAACACAGAGGGTTCCTTAGTAGTGTTTGCATATGTTTATCGATTGTGGCAGTACTTATTTGTTGAGATATATAGTAGCCAGCCATTTTCCTTCTTGACAGTATTGGCAAATGATTGGAAGAGTAGGGTATGACATTCATCAAAGTATAAATTTTGAGGGAGATAATGTTGTAATGGATTTTTTTTACACTGCCTCATACAGTGTTGATTGAATGGTTATAAATGCATCTAGGTCTGATAGACATCTGTACTATGTTTGACAAGGTTACATGAAAGGGGGAGATAAGGGATGCATATAGATAAACTTTGAAATCCATTTCAGTAGTCTTGGAGCTCTTGGAATCAGTTTACAACTTTTATAGCACAATGATAATAATAGTGTTTTCATTTTGTTTGATCTACAATGTGGCAGTGATGATTCTTCAATTCAATAATAATGAGTTGTACTGGTTTATTGGCCTGTTTCATAATGAAATCATGGACTATGTTTTCTTGTCTTACAGTGTGCATTGTTTATGGTGTATGGATAATGATCAATCATTTTACAAATCATCTTTACAGTTGACAGGATTCAAATTATTATCTTGACAACAGTGTCCTTGCAGTGCTGCTCTAGTCTAATATCTTAGTCATATGCATCTTTTATATATTTTGTGTGTGCCTATGTCTACTTTAAGGGGGAGCTTTTCATTTCTTTGTCATTGTTGTCAAAGGAGGATAAATTGTTTGTCACAGGGAAGTTGACATCAATGCCAAAGGGGGATTTTGTTGGCATTGGTATTGTTTGTCACTAATGTCAAAGGTTTAGTTGTGTTGAGGTTAGGTTGAGTCGTCAGGATGTCCTTTGAGGTTGCTTTGATAGGTGACAAAAGTTGGATCTCGGTTGTTGGATCTCAATTGATTTTTGGTGGATCATTACATGTTAATCAGTGGATCATCAAATGTTTCAAGAGGATCTCAGTTGGGCAATGTTTGGTGTTAGTTTGATTAATCTCTCATATTGCATAAGACTTCTCATGCTGCATAAGGCTTGTCACATCTCTCATGCTTCATAAACATGATGTTGATATGCTCATGGTTAGGTGAGGTTGATATGGTTTAGTCTGATTGATGAATGGGTTAGGCATTTGTTTCATGGTTCATGCCCATTCATTTCATACTTTCATCTTGTAATATTTGGTGCAATTCATCTTTCTTCATGGTTCAGAGTTCATTCAAGTTTCATGCTCTTATAGTTTAGAGGTCATTCATGGCAGAGGTATTTGTTCTTTGTTGTCAAATGTATGGAGGACTGTTAGCTTCATGTTCATCATTGATTTAGTGTGAAATTCATGATAAGCTTGGGGTATTGTTCATCGTTTCATTCTATGATTCATGATTTGACATGATATAAGGTTGAGGATTGAATTATATTACCATTAGAGTTGATGTTGATTCAGAGAGTTGCAAGTTGGAAGAGGTTAATGCTTAATTTAAAGTCATTACTACATACAAAGGGTTATTTCATTTAGTTAGGGTTTAGAGACACAAACCCTCCTAAAAACCTTAAGTTATGTGAAGGCACAAAACACCCATATTCAAGAGTATACACTTTATATCTAATTTGAAGGTGAATTATTATAGCAGGTGGAAGTGACTGAAGTCACGACTTGAGGGTGTCAAGGTTGTCAGGATACCGGTCATCTACCTAGTGAGACTAGCTAACCTGGTAAAGTGGGTGCTCAAAAAGAATTAAAGGCTTAGATTAAATGTATTGAAGGCATGAAATGTTATATCAAGGCTCAAATTGAATGATATTTAAATTATAATGGATTTTCTTCTCCATTAAAATTGATAGGTGGATTCTTAAACAACTCTTCAACTACCTTGTTTGGGTGTCCAAAAGACTTAGAGGGCTAAAGAATTTAATTACTCACTCTATTTGATAGATGGGTTGATGAGAGTTCGTGATGTGTGCTTTATAGAGATAGACCTACTTGCCCATATGCAGATTATGAAGTGTAGTAAAGAAAAGCAGAGTTTTTAAAAGGCTTAAGTTTGAAGAATGTTTTCAATGTGTACAAGAGAGTTGTAAGTGCAATTCTTTCAGTATGTTATAGGTGTTTGTGTGTATTAATTTGTAGAGAATATTGAAGTGATTTGTAGGGAATATTGAAGTGTTTTATAGAGGATTGAGATTGAAGTGTTTTTGTATTATGTAATCATTGACAAGTGATGTTGAATGTATGTTGAAGAAGGTTCCATGGGTATGAGACTTATACTCTGCAAAGAGTTATTATTATGTTTATTCTGAAAGCATTCATGAACAATCTATTTTGAAAAACTAAGAAAGCACTTTAAGTACTGGTTGTATGTGGATACACAGACATATAGATTCTTGAGACTCCAGTAGAAATGAGACAATCAAGAAATGATTTGTAATGAAATAGAGATTATACTGTCCTTTTATTCACAGAATCATATTGATGTGAAAGTTGTATTTGCCAATGAGGTAGTTGTATTTGTCAGTGAGACAGTTGTATTTGCCAGTGAGATAGTTGTATTTGCCAGTGAGGCTTTTTCAGTCAGGCACAAAAAGTAGCCATTGAGGCTTTATGATCAGTGGGATTTTATTAAGCCAATAAGGTAATTTTTCCTAAGTGGTTTCTTATCCTTATCAGGGTTTTCCACTCATAAATCACTGTGTTATGGTTTCTCATTATTTGTGGTCTACTTGGTCTACATCTTCAAACATTTAGTCTTGTTTATCTTTCATCATTTGAATTTCTATGGTGTCTTCAGCTTTTATGATTTTCTTATGTTCTTTATGTTCAATCAAGCTTGATAGCTTTACATGTATGATGCAACACATGATTGTTGAACTATTCTAAAACTTGCATTTTATATGTTCAAAGTTGTGAAAGATTTATTCAAGGTCATTTTAAATTGGTATACCACTGATTCACCCCCTCTCTCTCAATAGTATTGTACTCCAACATTTCTGACTTTAGAAGTTTGACCCACTTCATACCCTAATTTCATGCATTCCATTGTTTTCACTTCAAGGTCAGATTTTGTCACATCCACTATTCTTTTGGCCTCTTCCAACTACAATTTTAGATCTGTAATAAGTTTATCAAATTCTTCAGCTTGTACCTATAATCTAGAATTTTCCTCTTTCAATTTATCAATTACATTGTAGGCAAAGAATAGTTCTTTTTCAAGATCCACTCCATCTTCTTCTAGATCAGATTGGACTTCACTTTCCTCATACACCAAGTTTTCCTCTAATTTAGTTCCTAATTCAAATTGAGAATCATTTCTATCAACTGATTTGACAACTCCATTTGCATTTGGTAAAGATTGTACCTTTTGATCTATAAGTGGCTTAATATTTCTTCTTTCCTTGTTCCTTCTACTTTTTGCCATTGTATTCCACCTCAGGATCTACCCTAGTCTATTAGACTCCTACAAGGAACCTTGCTCTGATACCAATTGTTGGAATACTCACTATCATTGAGAGGGGGGGTGAATCAACTATATACAAAAACCTTATTCAATAAAACTTAAAAAACTTTTCAAAAGAAAGAAGATAAGTGCACATAACGAAAAACATTCACAAAAAAAAACCAAAACATTCACACATAACACCAAGATTTATGTGGAAACCCTGTGAGGGAAAAAACCACTGAGAGTTGCTTGAGTCTACTACTCAAATCCAACCTCAAAAATAGAAAAGATTACAATTGTTTTTGTAGCACCAACTACAAGGTACAAAGGACACCTATGCACTATTTACAAAGCCTCAATCTCTTATGTACAATGTACACCTACTCAATACAATATCACCTCAAAACACCAACCACAAAGAGGCACCAACCTCAAACACCTAAAACCCATACACCACAAACACCTTGGAAGAAACAAAAGAATGTGCAAGAAGTGATTCTTCAGTAATCTGATTTGCACTAGTTAATAACAACTAATCCTCTCTACAAAACAATCTTCAATAAACAAACTTCATTTACACATCTAATCAGCAAAATATCTTTATCTCTGTATCATGGGCTCTGTATAATGAATTCACTATTTTCTTTGTGTTCATAGCTTATGCATATGCAATCAAGGCTATATACAAATTACACAATGTATAAAACATTACAATCTCTATGTGTTCTCTCCTAGATGACACAAAAGTTTGACTCTTCAAAAGAATATCTGACTCTTCTTTTCATGTACAAAATCAATCATGAACAAGACATAAACTATCAAGAACCTGTGAAACCATTGCCATACTTATCCTACTGTAACCATCATATTCTGCTACCATTTCTCAAAAATACATTATAATCAAACCTTATATGCTTTTCATCTTCTATGTAAAGTTCAAAAACACAAATATAGTTTATCAAAACTATGAAAATGCTTCTTCAAGATGCAGTTTTAAAACCATATAAATATATGAACATATAGCATTTCATCAAGACTTAACACAGAAATATCCACATGCACTTACCAACACCTCATATACAAATATTGACTCAAGATTATACTTCTTGTTTTGATTCATGACTCTATAGAATGCAATCCTCTACCCTGTATCCTCTCATTCACCATGCTATCATTGTTTGATCTTTTTCATACACCATCTCATACACTTGATAGTCCTTCATGTTAAAATCTCAAAATTCACTCTTAACTCTGTCAAAAGAATCACACTTCAAAACACTAAGTAAGCATTAACTTCACCTTTCAATAGGGTTATACCTCTGTTCTATACCTTGTTAATCTCTTAGTGCATCAGAGTAACTCTTGAAATGTCATGGAGGAATAATTTAAACCCTCTTGTCATATCCATTTCAAATACAATTATTCTAACAGTTAATCAACTACTTCCTAACTTGAATACAACCATTCAACCATCAATAGTATGTTTAACAAGGATCCATTTGGGTTTCAAAATATATTAAACTCATTCCATCGATTTTCATGTTCGTGGGCTTGTGAAATTAAACCATAACCATCGATTCTATCTTGCCACCCAAAATCAAAACCTTCACTGAGGCTTCTGGTAGGAACTAGGATATGGTGCTAGTTGCCCTACATTAAGAAAAACATAAGGTTATGACTTAAGAAGTAGTCAACCACCAATCTTAAGTCAACCTCAAAACAAAAGAAAAAGCAACCTTTCAATGTGATGGGTAAACAATATGTTAATGATTATGCATAGGGTTTTTAGGGTTTTAGAGTTAGGCATAACAAGGCACATCTCAACCATCACATCTCAAACATCACCTTTACCTTGAACAATCTGCTATAGAGCAATTGAATGAAGCAACTTCCACTGAGATCTACTGAGATCTAGACAACATGAAGGCATGAACATGTGAACATGACATGAAGGCATCAACATAAAACATCAACATCCAACACTCAGTATGAACTATGAAGTGTGAACTATGAACATAATAACCAACTAGAGCACCTCCAATGAAAAAGCAACTCCAAAAGACAACTCAGACCTCCAACTTAAGATGACATCCTGATATGAAACATCCTAACACTTTGACATCAATGAATCAATGAAGCAACAACAACTTTTGACATCAATGACAAACACTATCCAATAGAAATCTTACCACAGCTGCTTCAATTGTAGCCTTATCAACATCAGAGCTTTCATCATATAGATCTGTAATAGGTTTTAGATTACCATGCACAACCACTACATTGATTGTGGCTTCAAGCGTCATAGTGGCTTCATCTTCCTTAGCTTCAGTTTTATTTTCCTTATTCTTCTTCTTGCCCTTTTCTTTTCCCTTTCTGGATGGTTTTGCTTCTTTACTTGAAATGACTTGATCTTCTTTAGCATCAATCTTTTTTCTTTTTGCTGGTGTTTCTTCATCAGATTCCTTTTCCTCTTCTTCTTCACCATCACCACCATGGCTTACATTCTATTAGTGGATTTTGTTTCCACTCTTTTATTCTTCTTCTTCATAATAGGCTCTATTATTTTAGTTGTTTCCTTTTCCACATCAACTGTGGGTAGGGATCAAGAGGTCTTAGAGGTAGTTGTAGCAGAAGAGGTGGTCCTTGTTGTCCTTCTTTTCCTTGGAGTAGGCTTTACCTATTCATTCTTCTCTTCATGCTTCTTCGGAGACTTTGCTTGTTCAATTTTCTCCTCTTGCCTTTCCGAAGCCTTTGTAGCTTGAGCCTCGGCTCTAGCTTGGTCTATTTTCTCCTTTGTGAATCCTTTGCTCATAGCATAATCCTCCACCCATTTCCTTATTATTTTCTATGTTTATGGCTATGTTTGTTCAGAATGAACTTTGAGAGACTTTTCTTCAAAAGTCCCAAACCTTTCCTCTTTAGGGTCCCTAGGTTTACTCAGCATTAGATCTACTAAACCTATCAGAATGTCCTCAATGACCTCATATCCCATTGTTTGGATCCACATTGTCCTTGGTTCCACTACCTCCATGAGGCACTCATCTATAGTCACCATAAAAACAATATCATCTTTATACTCCTCTACTACTCTTCTAGGGATTCTATCCCTAACTTGAATTTTGTTCTAGAATACTTTGAAGTATCCCCACAGAGCTGTACTTTGAGCACTATCATCTCCAATACTTTGTAAATGGTTCATTATTTGTACTGCTATAGGAGTATGATTCAACCAAGCAATATTTCTCATACTTGGTATCTCCCTTGGGAAGTAGAATAGTAAATAGATGACATGAGTACCATATTTGAATGGGTACTTGGTGTCTTTGGTTCTCTTCAAGTTTTCCATCAACTGTTGCCAAACCAATTCACACAAATCATAATCAGTGTTCTTCTTCACCATCTCATATGTAGTATAGATGGTTGTGGCTGAAATAGAGTTCTCCCTGTTGGAGAAATACACCTTGTAACCAATGACCATAGAGGTAAACTTGACTATCGGATCCTCTATATCATTAACATTCAGAGTTCTTTTATCAAACTTAGCACCAATTAGCTTTATTACAGCATCATTTTTCACTGATTTAAGTGTCAGAACTATTTCGAAGGAGCACTAACATGTAACTTCCTTAATGGCATCCTTGGTTATCATATAGGGTACATCCAACCAAATGAATTCATTATGGATTCTGCTTAAGACATATCTCACCTAAGTATCTTCAGAGAAAATAGGAAAATCTATACATGTGTCCAATTTCTTTCCATGCAAAGCACTGAATTCTTCTTTCAATTCAAATTTATCACCTAACAACTCATCCAAATTGCATGATTGTAAGCCCTAATATCTTCATTTTGCATAACTACATAGGGTACATCAGAGAACACACCATCAGGGTCTATTTCTAGGGACTTAAATGGATGCTTCTTGAATTTAGGTCAGGGCCTATCAGCTATCTCAACAACTTGTGGATTTGACATTTTCACAGCTCAATTAAACTTTTCAAGAGTGATGACTGTAAATACCTTATTCTTCATTTCCGGTTAGGGTTTGATCATGCCAATCACTTTTATTTTGCCTTTGCTTTGCTGCTCAGATCTCCTTGATCACTTGAAAGTTGGATGCAATATGAATTTCCTTTGGATGGATTTTCTTATTATCTCTTTTCATTAAAACCTAAATTGCAATAAATCTTCTTTCCAAAAAGATGTCAATACTTCCTCTGCCACTCACAGTCGACACAAATTGCTCCACAATCTTCTGCATTAGACTATTTTCTTTCAAAATTTTCTTCAAAGGATCAGATATACTATTCTTCAACTCATATCTTCGTGCTAGATGTCAGTACCACTTCTCTGGCTAGGGGAACAGGATTTTTCATTGAAGCTCCCCCTGAGCCAAAGCTCTCAATTCACTTCCCAAAGGAAGCTTCTACACCAGAGTATGGTACACAAACTCATTCTTGTCATCAATAACATCCTTCTTGATCCATATCCTATTCATTTCCTTCTTGGTTTCTACCGGATCAACCTTTTGCACTGGTTTCTTCTTTTCTACTAGATTATCCTTCTTCATATTCATGCTTCTACAGAACTTTGCAATATGTCCAGGCCTATTGAAATTATAGCACACAATATTCCTCTGACTATTGTTCCTTTCATTCATTTTGGATCTACATTGGTTAGCCTTGTGTCCAAATCTATTACATGTAAAGTAGTTTCCATTGAAAGATTGAGCATCCCTTCCATTTTTCTAGACATTCCTTATCTAACTTCTACATTCACAAGCTCTATGACCAACTTTCTTTCATGTAAAGCAGTTTCCATTGAAAGATTAAGCATTCCTTCCATTGTTATAGCTATTCCTTATCTGACTTCTACATTCACTAGCTTTATGACCAATTCTCTTACATGTAAAGCACCGACCTAAGAAAGATGGAACATTTTGATTCATTCTGCTCCTACATTGAGTAGCCTTATGACCAAACTTATTGCAAGAAAAACAATAACTATTGAAAGATGGATACCTTTGAGCATTTGGTTGCCTAACTGGTGCTCTTCTAGGTCTATCCCTTTGATTCCAGATCTACTTGCCTTTGTCCTTCTTGTTCTCAACATTCATTGCTAGACCTATTTTAGAACTTTCACCTTTCTCAAATCCCAAGCCTTCTTTGTCATCAGGGCTCTTCTGGATAGCAATCATCTCATCAAGTTTTGCAAAACTTATCTTGAACTTTTCTTCATAGCTCATTGCCTTCTCCAAGTTTGACTTCAGGTTCACAACTTCTTCAAGCTTTACACATTCTTCAAATTTTCCTTTTACCATTAGATTTAAACACTCTTCATCTTTTGCCTTCTCTTCAACTTGCACTTTCAAATCACTCAAGGTTTCATTTGCTGATTTCAATTGTTTACTAATCTCCTTATGTTTTTCTTTGAACTTATTGACTTGCTCCCTCAACTTTCTAATGCACTCATCTGCTTCCTTGATATTTTCCTTAAGATCCTAGTTTTCTTCTTCAGTCTTTTCAAGTTCTTCAAGAACAACTTTGAGCTCTTCATTGTTGACAAACGTGCACTCTTCTTTTATAACTCCAATTGGATGAATTTTTTCTAGAGGAGTAGGATACCTTCTAGCTACCATGTGTTCAATCTCCAAGATCTTCCTCAAGTTGTTAGACTTCTTCCAAGGAACCTTGCTCTGATACCAATTGTTGAACACCCAGAATACTAAGCGGGGGGGTTGAATCAGTATTCTATTAAACCATTCACTTATTAAACCATTAATCCATTTTCCACATTTAATAATAGTAAAGAAAATCAAGCATAGAAAAGAGCAACCATAACCCATAACACATGAACACCAGGATTTTTATGTGGAAAACCTAAAAAGAGAAAAATCATGGTGAGTGTTAGCTCACAATATGTTATGTAGTATCAATACTTGTGATTGAAAATATGAACTACTGTAGAATCTACTTAAATATTCAATACTCAAATGAAAATAAGATAAATGCAATAAACCAAAGTTATACCTTGCGAACCGATTTACCTCATGTCTTCCATTATTGCCTATCTCTTCAATGATCTTTGTAGATTAATGATTGAGCTCTCAGAAGTAGACTTCCTTGTTTTAACATGACAAAGAGAGAATGGCTTTGTGGAGGATTATGCAAAGTGAGATAAACTACAATGCAACACTAAGATGAATGATGGAGATTATGATATGAAGCCATGGATGATGATTATGCAATGAGGATAATGAGATTACAATGTAAATGAGGGGAGCCAAAGGCACGCTTGATAGCTATGGTGGAATTTTTGTAGCATAAGTTTGCTAGAGCTTGAGATGTATAAAATGGAGTGAGAGGTTCCTTTTATAAGCCTAAGGAGGCCAAGATCCAAGTGTCACAATCTCAATGGTGGAGAATGAGTCATATGAGGTGTACAGTGGAGATTTGATTAGTTGGGATGAGGGAGATAAAAGGGGGAGAATTTTCCTCCTACGATTGCAAGGTGGAGAGAAAGGTGTGAGCATGAGGCCACTTGTCACAATGCTCTCAAAGGCCAAAGAATATGGGTCAAAGAAGGAATCCTTCTTTGTAGGGAGGTTGGAAGGAATCTAGGAGCTAATGAGACATGTGTCTCTAAGTCTCCTTTGACTAAGATGACATGGAGGAACTAAGTTATTGAGAATAGGAATGGTTAGAGGATAAAAAGTACATGTGGGTGAGGATAATTATATAATTAAATATTAGAAATATTCAATTATTAGTGCAACATGATGAGCTGTAAAGTGAGGTAGAAGTGATGTGGATTTATAGAATCAGGACTTTGGAATGATGATTAATTAAATAATCTGGGATTATTCAATTAAGATGATTTAGAGGAATTTGGATATTTTAATTAAATAAATTGGTTTTTATTTAATTATTAGAAGATTAAGATCAATGTGAATCAGATAAATAAAATAGGATGTTTATTTATTGATAGAGGAATGAGGATAAAATAAATATTAAAATATTTATTTAATTCAACTTTAGCCATTTTTAGGTGTATACATTTTGCCCCTCTTTGAGACAATGTGTTTTATCATGTTGTTTCAAAGAATAAAAATTTTCTAAGTATGATACATGCCCTAGTTTGCCCCTAGTATAGGTTTGATAATGCTAGGATTCCCCCTTAGGAGATTGGTCGAGATGAACTTTGGAAAAGGATAACGAACAATCTCATGATGTAGAAGAATTGACGACACAATGGACGGGTGTAAAATTTGGATGACGAAGAATGAAAAAAAGACAAAGAACATGGTATTCATGTGCAAGGTCAAACAACACTAGTTAGGGTTAATTTGGCTACAAATAAGGATGTGGGGCCTCCATTCTACTCATTTGCACACGTGTCATTTGAGGAGAGATTATAGGAGCCCTAGTTTATAGCAGAGCTTAGCAGTCAACGAAGATGGCGTGAATTCCAGTAGAGGACCACCAATTTGACAGGATCTGATGATTTGAGCAACCAGTAGAGTATGGAACCCTAGTATGTAGGCTTTCAATTTTGGTCAAAGTGCATTAATTACAGTCAAAATTTTGGTCAAAAGTCTAGGTTTTGAATGTGTTGTTTTACTATTTCTGCGCTTTTGATAAATTTTTTCCATGCATGTGATAATGGAATCTGTGCATATGTGATTTTTTCTCATTTGAAAGGCAATTGTACACATTCAGTTAGAGTTTCCATGCAAATGATTTATTAAGTGCATTTAAAGAACAGTCTTGCGCATATGATTGAAGTCTATGCATTTAGTTTTAAAATGCGCATTTCAATAGGGTTTCAGTGCATTCAATATGAAAGTGTACATTTGATTTAGAAATGCACATCTGATTAGGGATTCTGTACAATTCCCTGATTTTGCACAAATGATTAGGGCTCCTACACATATGGTATAAAGTTGCACATCTGGTAAATAGAGATGCACATATGATAAAAGCAACCAAGTACTTAGCTAATTTGGTTAAGTCAACTTCTTGATCGGTGTTGGCCAACTGATAGGTCATCTTCGAGATTGACAGAATCTTAGAGGAGATGATAGGATAGGTTATTGATAGGATAACTAAGTAACTGTTTTGATTGATTGGATAGATATGCAGCTTAGTTGGTTGGTTAACACACTTTGTTGTTGATTACAGGACGAGCTAGATAATGTCTTGATGTTGCGGGAGATATTCCTAATAACGTAGTTGCTTCAACCCTACTTGACTGATATAGATCATTTGGTGCTCAGATTGGTGGGACTATGGTTTGTCTACTTTATGCCTAAGATGCGGCCAAATCTGGGACTGCTAACTACATTGGGAGAGAGGTTTCACAGCGAGACAAGCACATTTCATTTGCCTATTGGGGAGATGATAATGACCTTGGAGGATGTGTATCCGATTTTGTAGATTCTGATTCAGGGAGAGTTGGTTGAGTACGAGTCACACCCAGGAGCTGGATTGGCAGAGTGTAGATGTGTGTTTAATGACACTGATCTTGAGGGGATGGAGATCAGTTGGGCTAATATTGTAGATTATTATGAGCCCCTGCCATCCATACTAGCAGGTTTGATTGGGGTAATTGTTTATCCAAACAGGAGATCTCGTGGATTCTAGGTTGGATGGGGGAGGACATTAGAGAGGATGATATCTGAGGGGACACACTTTGCCTGGGGCTTATGCATACTTGCACACTTATACCATGATCTTCACCAGTTTGTCTATGATGGAGTTGCCAGTCTATCTACTGGTGTGTCATTATTACATAGTTGGCCATGGTTGCACATAGCAGTCACACAGCTAATAGGCATGGGAGTTAGAGGCCATGACAGACCATACTAATATAGGTTTCAAGAGACCCTTTCCTAGCCCAAGCTAGGAAATCTTGAGTACTGGCGGTACACATTGGATAATGTGGATATGGTGGAGTGGCGACCATACTTGGATTGTGAGGTATGGGAGGATTATGTTGTTGAGCTGCCTTATTGCTTTCAAACTAGATGTTTAATAGGGAGGGGTCCCTATATCTTAGAGCAACACATTGTTTTTCGTTTGCTCCAACAGTTTGGTAGGGTCTATGGGATGCCCTAGGGGACTACCATATTTGCTCAAACGCACAAGGAGCATTCATGTTGGGGTCTGACTGCATCTTACGAGACTACTAGAGCTAAAATTCTACATATTCCATACTAGGTATGGGATTTGTGGAGACACATTGTGGATGCAGGGATGACAGCTGATTTTGCGACCCTCTTTACAGTTCATCCTATCCCGAGATACTCTGGACCTAGTGATCGAGCACCTAGACTAGAGGATGAGGATGATGATGACACTCCACACCAGAGGAGGAGGTGACGGCGGGGTGGTAGAGGTGGCCTAGGTGATGATGGAGGTAGAGGTGGGAGGGGTGATGATAGCGATGATGGGGATGGCAGTGGGGATGATGGTGGACAGAGGAGGGTTAGAAAGAGGGTAGAGGGAGTGCCACAGAGCTGTAGGGCTAGGTTGGACATTATGATGGGGCTATGGCAGCACTACGAGCCCAGGTGGCTCAGCTTTAGGGGTAGGTTACACAACTGTAGGGAGATGTCAGGACAACTATCTTAGAGTGGGACACTATCATTCAGAGATACACAAGGGCAAAGACCTTACTGTAGCAGGTATAGTAAACAGTAGCTCAAGGTCCCCATGGGCAGATTGTTATAGATATGGTTCAAGTTGGGCAGAAGATCTTTTACTGGAGATCCCTGTATGAGCAGGTAGTGCCCCCAGAGTAGAGGGTTAATAGCTTCCACCTGAGCTCATGCAGAAGGTCTAGGCATACACTAATAGAGAGCAGGGGAGTTATGGGGCCACCACCTCCTCATCCTATAGGTTCATAGCCTCAGCATCAACCTCAATAGCCTGCACCTTCCAGAGATAGTACCACTTAGGCATTTTGGTGACATGTATCATGTTATATCATTTTTTTTGTATACACCATTTATGACAAACATTTATGACATCATTATATACTTGGACATTATTATTATTTTTTATTATTATCTATATGATTTTGATGGACTACATGCATGTGTTTTTGGATGGGTGGATTATTTTTATATGATAGATGTTATCTATTTGATTGACGTGATCTACATGATCGATGTTATGATTTGTTGATTCTAACATGTTGATCTTATGATGTACATGATACTTATGATATGATGCACCTATGGTTCACATGATGACTAATATCTATGTGTTAATGCTATTTGCAATTATCCTATATGCTTATAGTTTATGATTTCTTAATACATAAGTTGATGAGTTTTACATGCAATACTTGATGTTTAGGTTTCTATGTATGATGATCTAATATGCAACTACTATGAAAATGATATCTATGTTTTTTCTAAGTTTTTGATGATAAATGTTATGCATGCGACCTATGTGGATAAATGACATCACTATCATGATCTAAATGCTCAATACAACTAATGCACTTAAATGATAATGAATTTATGATTGACAATGTTTTACTATGTAACATGATATCACTATATGAAACTGTTGCTAACAATCATGAGTTAAATGTTTAATGCAACTAATGAACTGAAATGATATGAACTAATGATGGACACACTTAGAATATGCAAAATGATAATGATTTCTTTTTTTTTGGTTAATACCAAGTATACTCAATCATAAATGAAAGAACACTTAGAAGAATTAGGCAAAAGATTTGGATATGATAGATAACTTAGAAGAATAATTTGGATGAATGAAAGAAAATGACTTGGATAAATGGATAATATGGATAACTGAAAGATATGATTTGGATAGATGGACAATATGGATAAATGAAATAAATGACTCAGATCTTAAGCCACTCGGCAAATGATGATTTATGGAATGCTTATAAATGGAATGAAATGCAAACCTATCATGCACAAATGAGGCTTTGTCATCTTGTATACAAGTATTTGAAGTACTTTTTCATCATTGAGCTTTTAAAATATTGTAAGAAAATACAAGCATCTAGGTATAATTAAACCATGATGACCTAAGTATCTCTTACATAGATTTTGATTTAGCAAGTTAATACAAGCATCTAGGCAAAATTGAACATTTCATGCATGTATCAACAGACAAGGATTACACTCTTTCATGCTAAGACCCATAAGATCCTCAATGATCTTTTGTTGATCATGTCATTAGACAAGTCATCACATTACTAAAGATTGATCCACAAACAACAAACAAATGAAAATAATCATGCCCCTATCATAACTCCTCTAGTATCGGACATCCTTGAGTAGCATAGGAAACATGATAATAAAAATCAAGACATAAGACTTTAACTTATAACAAAGCATCAAATCATCTTGCCATAGATATGTTTTCTTGCCATGAAAACTGATATAATCATCTTGATGGTTTAGGCACATTGTTGTCTGATATAGGTTTATGTCTTGTGTCAAGCTTTTTGTTGAAAAGGTTTGTTTGTAGTGTTGCATGTTGTCTAGAGATAGTATCGCAATCCAATTTGTTATCCTCTAAGATTTTGTGACATTCAAGAATCCAATTCCCAACTAGGTCAAGGATATTTCCCCTAGTCAAGTAAAGGATTGATTTATTATGGATGAATATGTGGATTGAACGGATGGTAAATATGACACGATGAGCCCTAAGGGACTGACCTAGTGGCTCGAGGGCTCATTGATGATGGTCTTGCCTACGTGACAACGCAGAGGCAACATAGTTCACTAGTGTGGACTTATGTGGACCTAAGACCTAGGGGGTGGGAAGCCTCGGGGGCTCATCAATGATGGCCTTGCCTATGTGATAGCTCAAAGGCGACGTAGTTCAAGCAATGGTAGGTTGAAAGTGGTGATGGCTAAACAAATGGTGTAACAAAGGTTTATGATATGATGAGGGATATGGATGGATGGGAAGCATTCAGGGCTCATCAATGATGGCCTTGACTACGTGATAGCTCAGAGACAATGTAGTTCAACAATGACACTAATGATGGAGTCATGATAGATGACAAGATAGATAAAGGATTAGATGGATAGACTGAGGTGATAATGCGATAATGGTGAGCAGACACAAGCCATGATAGGTATCTTTATGTGATTTTGATGGAAGTTGTAAGAAAAGTGAATGAGGACTAAAATCCTATAAGATGGAGGAAGCATTTTATCACAAATAGCACTTGTTTCCAAGTTTTCACTACTTTCTTTTATTTGCACAATTTTTTTTGTAAGTCCCTTGCATTGGGGTTTTAGGTATAAAACTTACGAAGATGCATGTTGTTGATGGGATCATCAAACAGTTCACCTTCTAATGTTGCTAATTGATAGGCACCTGATCCATAAGTAGTAATGATTACATATGGACTAAGCTAGTTGGGTTCAAACTTGCCTTTCTTCTCCCTGTCTTGCTGATTTCTAGGGTTTTCCTTGAGAACTAGGTCACCGACTTGAAAGACTCTAAGTTTTACTCTGTGGTTGTAACTCCTTGACATCCTTTGTTGATAAGCTTTTAGATGATTAAAGGCATTTTGTCTTCTTTCCTCCAACAGTACTAACTCCTGAAATCTAGAAACCTGGTATTCTTTATCAGATATTAGACCTTTTAATGATACTCGCAAGGAGGGTAACTTGACTTCAATGGGCAAGATGGCTTTAGAGCCATAGACTAGGGAATATATTGTTACACCTGTGGGTGTGCGGATACTTGTATGGTAGGACCATTGAGCGGGATTCAATTGGATGTGCCAATCACGGTCGACATCATTGACAGTCTTCTTTAGGATTTTCAAGATGGTTTTATTAGATGCCTCCACCTGACCCTTTCCTTGGAGGTAATATGGGGTGGAAAAGCGGTGTTGGATATGGAATTTGTCATAGAGTTCTTTGATATCTTGATTTTTAAAGGGTCTTCCATTATCAATGATAATGGATAGGGGAATGCCATAGCGGTAAATGATGTAATTTAGGATGAATGAGGCAATTTGTTTTCCTATGACATTGGCTAGGGGTACGACTTTGATCCATTTTGTAAAGTACTCAGTGGCAGTGATTATGAATTTATGGAAGTTGGATGATGGGGGGTGTATCTTGCCCACTAAGTCGAGTCCCCACTAACAGAAAGGCCAAGGAGTCATTAAAGGTTGCAGCTCTTGTGCCGGTGCATGTATTAGGTTCCCATGAATTTGGCATTTCTTGCACCTTTTTACAAAACAATGGGAGTCTATTTCCATACTTGGCCAATAGTATCCCATACGCATGAGTTTCTTAGCCAAGGTAGGACCACTAGAGTGGGTTCCACATATAGCTTCATGAACTTTGCTTAGGGTGGTTTGATATTCCTCACTGTCAAGACACCTAAGGAGAGTACCATCTAGACCTCGACGATATAGGGTGTTAGTGATTATGGTATAACGGGAGGCTTGGCGGATGAAGCTTCTTTTTTGGTTATTAGATAGATCAGGTGGTAGGGTGTTCTCTTTCAGATAGGTATATACTTTTTCGTACAAGGGAGAATCAGATCCTACTATGTGGCATATGATGCTGGTTTCGGGGATGTCGTAGGTAGGATGGGATACTGGCTCCACCAAGAACTCGTAGAAGAACTAGTTTTTAGGTATATCAATGAGAGATGAAATGGTTGCCATGGCATATGCTCCTTTGTTCTCCAATCTGGGTATCTGCTCAAAAGAAATCATAATAAAGTATTCTTTGAAGTCATCTACCATACGCTTGTACGGTGTTAACTTCTCACCCTTGGTTTGATAGTCATCATTCACCTGGTTGATGACAAGTTGTGAATCTCCATACACATGGAGTTCTCTGACTTTCCATTCTATTGTCATTTTGATGCTAAAGACCAGTGCTTCGTATCCTGCCACATTGTTGGTACATGGAAAGAGTAGTATGTATGACTTTGGAATTGTGTCTCCATGAGGTGTGACCAACATGATACCTAATCTAGACCCATGTTGAGTGTATGATCCATCAAAATAGATTTTTCATGCTTGGGTTGTGATGTTAAAGAAGCATTTGTATGGAAACTTGAAGCTTAATGGATTCTCATCTATCAATGGTGCATCTGCCAACTGATCCGCAATCACCTGACCTTTTATGGCTCATCTTTCTACATACTCGATGTCAAACTCACTGAGTATCATCACCCACTTTGATAACCTACCTGTTAGAGTAGCCTTGCTGAGTAAGTACTTCAATGGATCTATCTTGGTTACCAATTTGATGGAATGAGTGAGCATATAATGCCTTAGCTTCTGTAATGCAAAAACTACTACAAGACATGCTCATTCTATGGGTGTGTATTGTAGCTCATAGCCTACCAGTGTCCGGCTGATGTATTAAATAGCTTGCTCCTTTCCTTCATAGTTCTGTTGTGCCAATAGAGCTCCTAGAGCAGTTGGTGTAGCTGAAATATAAAGTAGAAGTGGTTTGCCCGGGATTGGCGGCATTAAGATTGATGGATTCATTAGATACTCTTTGAGGTGTTGAAAGGATTTTTCACACGTGTCATCCCATTTGAAAGGAATGTTCTTGTGCAGGAGATGTGTGAACGGATAACATTTGTCAACTAGTTGAGAGATAAACTACCAGATGGATTGTAGTTTGCCTTGTAATGACCTTAGTTGACTAAGACTCTTGGGTGGTGGCATGTCCATGATTGCTTTTACTTTGGTTGGGTCCACCTCAATTCCATTAGCTGACACTATATATGCTAGAAGTTTGTCGGATGTAACTCTGAAAACACACTTCTTTGGATTTAAGTGTATGTTGAATTGCTCTAATCTCTGAAAGATTTTGTCTAAGACCTGCAGGTGTCCTTCTCTGGTAATTGATTTTCCTAGGATATCATCAACATAATATTCTATGATGGTGTGAATCATGTCATGAAAGATTGTAGTCATGGCTCTTTGATATGTTGCCCTTGCATTTTTCAATCCAAATGGTATGACGCACCAACAATAGGTACCCCACGGACATGTGAATGCGGTCTTGTGTTGATCTTCCAGTGCTATTTTGATTTGATTATAGCCAAAAAATCCATCCATTAGTGACAACATAGTGTGCCCTGTTGTTAGATCTACAATGATGTTGATGTTAGGCAGAGGAAAGTCATCCTTAGGACAAGCCTTGTTCAAATCTCTGAAGTCATTACACAATCTAATCCTTTTATCTGGTTTTGAGATAGGTGCTATTATTGGAAACCCATTCCAGATAATCAATAGCTCTGATAAACCCCACCTCTAGTAGCTTCTTCAATTCTTCTTTGACTGACAATGCTATATGGGGATGCATCTTCTATATTCTCTGCTTAATTGGTTTAGCTCCTAGAGCTAGTGATAAATGATGCATTATTAGATCTAGATCTAGTCCTAGCATATCTACGTAGGACCAAGCAAAGTTTATCTATTTCTATTTGATGAAGTTAATGAACTCCGCCTTTTCTTGTTCAGACAGAGATTCTACTAAGTGGATTATCTTCAGATTGTAGCATTTGTCGATGTTGACAGGTGTAGCTATCTCAATCACAACTAATGATCTCTCCTAATGAGTAGGATAGGGGAGAGTGTCAAGACTTCCATCTTTTGGCACCTCAGAGAGGTTTTCACCATCAAATACATCTTTTTTTTTCCTTTTTCTTGATATAACACTACCGCGGAGCGGTTTTCACCATTAGATTTACTTTTTATTTTTATATTTTTATGACTGAAAGGATTGGCACTCTCTCCAAAGTATGCCACATCGTTGAGCTCTATAGTGAAGCCAAATTTGTGATCCCCTGTGGGTAGATGGTCCCTTAGTTCTAGATAATCTATGATAGCATAATCATTTTGGAAAGTATCTAGCTCAGGGGCCTCTTGTAAATCCCAGTCTATAAGTTCGGGATGCACTAATGGTAATGGGTCATCGGGTTCATCTGATTCGAGGCTAGTGATGGTTAAGATGGAGGAGTTGTCTACTTTAGTGGAAGTATTTACAAAGTCTATGATGGTACTCTCCTCAAGTTGATCTGTCAAGTGTGACATCATACCTTCCTTATGAAACTCACTTTTGGTATTTTGTGGATCTAACTTTAGAGGTCTAGACCTAGAGCTTTGTCCCTCGTGACTTGTATGGATAGAGCTATATTGTTGAACCACATCAACACCTTTGTCTTCACAATATAGTTTAGAAAGAATATCCCATTCATATTCATTTGAGTCTGTCTCACTCCCTTCTTGTAATCGGTGTATCTACTCTACTAAGTTAGTAGTTGTTTCCCTTCCTTTTCCTTTATGCTTTTCTTTACCTTTGATATTTTATTTGCCTTTGTACCCTATCCCTGTAGTGTCTCGAGCTATTAAAGAAGAAGGTTGGATAGGTTCGATGATACCTTATTTTCTTAATCACATGGGACTATGACCATCATATCCCATTCTTTGTAAGATAGAGAAACCTTGACCATAGTGTTCGGTTTGCAATTGGCATTGAAGGTCTTATGGTTTGGATTCTCTATCTTCATCTTTATATAGCCATTATAGAATATCCTTCTCATCACTTTCATCTGATAGGTTTTCCCATTTGACAAAAGAATCTTTAGGAGTCTCCAGTGACTTGTGTTTATTCATGGATGGTTTTCCATAGGACTTGGGAGATATGGGTAGCTGTGCTAGATAGAAGGTTTGCTCGATGGTAAACTCTCCTACACCCTTGTCTTTAAGCTTGACTTTAAGTTTGGATGTCTTGGATGTATAAGGTAGTGAGTCTGGGTCAATATGGGTTGAAGAGGAGGAAGCTGCACGGTTGGTGGGGATTACAACTTCAGGATTGGATTGGATGGAATTGCAATATTAGAATGGAACAGAATCACTTTGGATAGTGATTTCTTGGCCATTATGAGGAAACTTGATACACTGATGCTAGGTGGATGGAATGACCTTCATCACATGTATCCAAGGTTGACCAAGAATAATATTGTATGCTAGTTCCATGTCTAGAACTTGGCAAACTACATCTTTTTCCACTGGTCCAATCCGTATCGACAAGACCACATTACCTTTTGATGTTCCTTCTTCTTCATCATATGCCTTGATTGTAATTCTCTTCTTAGGATCAATGAAATTATTTGAAAACCCCAATGCAAGGATTAGTTTTAATGTGCAGATATTTAAACCTGTCTCTCCATCTATTAGGACTTGTTTTATTCTGTGTTTATGGATCAAGGCTTCAATATGGAGGGATTCATTGTGCGGTTGGGTGATATACATATCATCTTTTTCTATGAAAGATAAGAAATGGGGTGTAGTTAGATGTCCCACCATGGCCTAAAATCACTCTTGAGCTAGATTGGTTGGCACGGTAGTTTTCAAGAGAACTTTTTCTAGGATGGCTTTGTGAGATGGAGAGAGATGCAAAATCTCCAAAATAGAGATATGTGTAGGTGTTTTTTGGAGTTGGTCAAGGATGTTATATTGGTTAGACGTGGAGGATGGTTTGGATGGAGCTCCTTGGAGAGTAATATTTCTACGACGAGTGGTTACATTACAATCGGGCTTATTATTTATAGTGATCACGTTTATGTGTGAGTCACTTTCTAAAATATGGTTAACTGTGTACTTGTATGATACAATCGTATAATTTTCTTTGTTTACATCATTATTATTTTGATTAGAGGATCCTCCCTTCTCATAGTCAGGGAGAAGATTTTTGAATGTCATGTACTCATCATTGGAAGTATGTCCATCAATTAATATTACTTTTTGATCAACCATGTCTTAGATGGTATTCTTTAGTCGTTGGCAATAATTAGTTTTGTGACCCTTGCTTCTATGAAATTCGTAAAAGTCCAAATCTTTCCACCAAGAAGGTTTAAATTTACCATTGGAAGTGTTATGACGTTGCTTGATATTAGCTTCCTTAGGGTAGATTCGAGTGATTCTCCTAGTGGTGTGAACTTTCTACGAGGAGGAAAGTTTGTGGGTCTTGGATCATTGTTTTGAGGTTTGTTTGATGGTGTGTTAGTGTGTGGATTTGATAGATTGAAGATTGGTTGTTTTGGTACCACATGTTTAGCATCAACAACTCCATCGTTTACAATGTTTTTGTTTTTTGTCCAGAACCTTGATTTATCTGTGTTATTACTTGAATTAGGGACATCTTTGTAGAGTTTGATTTGTCCCTTCTCTATCAAGTCTTTCTCAATGAGTAACCCCATTTCAATGACCTTACTAAAGGAAGTAGGACATTGTATTTGTATTTGATAGCTCAAGTCAGTGTTTAAGTTGTGGACAAACATCTCAATCATTTATTTTTCCAGGATATGGTATGGACACTTGCTAGCAAGTTGTCTCCATCTTTGTGGAAAAGAGGCAAAGGATTCTCCACCCTTTTTTTTGTTGTTACAAAGATCCAACATTGAAATTTCATGTTCAATGTTGTAGGAGAAATGGGTCACAAACTTATCCACTAGTTCATTAAAAGTTCAGATGCCAGGATGTAGATGGGAGAACCATTCCATTGCTTATCCTCCTAAGCTGCGTGGAAATAGTCACATAAGGTATGTTTCATTGTGGGTGACTTCTAAGCATGCAGCACTAAATTCCCTTATGTGGTCATGAGGGTCACCTTTTCCTCTATATTTATCAAATTTTGGGACCTCAAATCTTGAGAGGAAAGGTATCATGACCAACCTTTTGTCAAAAGGATACGGGGAGATATCCTCTAGTGAGTAGTGCTTTGTGGAAGTTCCTATTTGTAGGTACACAAATTGTTGTAGCAAGGCTTGGATTTGTTGCATGAATATGTCTAATGGGTTTGACATGTCCTTAACCTTGTCATTTTTTGAAGCTTCGGTTTCATTTGATGAATCTGTTGTTCTCAATTGTGAGATATCAAAATCAATGGGTAGTTTAGCTCCTTGTTGTGCTAGCATAAGGAAATACTTTTGGGGGTCCATGGTTATGACCTTATCCATCATTCTTTGAAATTTAGGATCTTGCAAAGCACTAACAAGTTCTTCATGTGGGATTTCTTCCTCTTCATCACTAGAAGAAGAGGAATGAACACTATTGTTTGATGTATTGATTTCTTTTCTTCTCTTGAATTGGGATCTAGTTTCAACCATAAAATTTTGAGCTATGAATGTAGTTGGAGGAGATACTTGTGGATATAAGTGATGTTTTTGGTGGGTGTCATTTGGGTGAAAGATTTGGATTTTTGAATGAGTTGATGGTGATAGGGTTCTCTTAAGGTTTGCTTTTAATCTTTTTATTTGAACAAGATGGTCTTGAGCTATGATGGTATAGCTATCAAAGTGTTGATATAAAGGAAGTCAAATAGGGATAATTGGTAACTGCTATTGATGTAGGCTAGACCTTTATCAAGATGCTCTAGTGTAGTTTTGAGGTAGAGGATGATTGATCCTGATAGGAAACTAACTAAGTTGTTTGATTTAGAGGATCTCAATAATACCTTAATGGAAATATTGGTTTTGGTTTGATTTTAGGATGGCTAAGTATGATATGGTAAGTGAAATGTCTGAAAATGGGTATCAGATGAATTTTTATGGTTTAACTGATTTCACCAATTGATTCTCGGTTGAAATGGGTATCTGAAGCTAATTTTATTTTTCTCAACACCACGGGAACAGGTCATTGTTTAGAATGTGCAGAAATAGGGTTTGTATGTGCAGCTCTGTTGAATGAATGCACAGTTCTATATGCGCGGTTCTTCTTTTTATATGTGCTAAAAGGTATATATGCAGTAATAATGCTCAAAAGGGTAGTAATATGATGTATATGCGCAACAAGAAATAAATGTGTTGAAAGATGGGTAAAATGTGCAGCAATAATGTTCAAATGCGTAGTTCTATGTTTTTGCAGTGTCTGATCAATTTTGTTTTGTTTGAGGCAATCTAAAAATGTCCTATGTTCTTGGTAATGATTTTGTTTCAGTTTGTTGCAAGAAAACACAGCAGACAAGAAGATCTCATGATTTTATTATACAAGTTTTTGATAAACATTTTACAAACAAGTACAATTCCTATGGTTAGCAAGGACAATATTTATTAAATCCCAACTTGGATTTCTCCAGCCACTTAAACCAAGGTGGATAGTTAGAAACTTGGTATTACCGACTCCCCCTTGCTTGGCACTCGTTTCTCTAGCATACCAAGTTTCAATTCCTCCAAAGAGTTGAATTTTTTGTCTCTACACATGATTAGTGAAAATGTTAGGTGAATTTAGAGGTCCAACCTTCTACATCAACAAATAGAAGGATTTTGCCCTCTAAAAATAGTTAGTTCTTAGTAAGGGCATTTGTTCATGTGGTTATACATGCAGTGATTTGCTCCGTTTAGGAGGCTTCCCAATCTGTAGAGGTTAGGCTCTATAGGTTTTCACGCACCACAAGGGTACTAAGGGAAACATTCGTCGGTATAACACAACAACACCTATTGTTTATGACTTTCATCACAAACACTTTTATTTATAGTGGTTCAAATTAGCTTGGCTTTAGCTTGTTATCGCTCAAGGTCATCCCACTTGGATGAAACTCAATCCAAGGGCAGGCCTTTTCTAAAGGTTAAACAAATGAAACGATGGGTCTAGCATTTTGGTCACCCAAGATGGGGAGAGCATATGCATATCATTGTTTTACAAACACAGTAGACACTGGTTCATTGACTTTATAGAGTTAATCTAAATGTGATTTAATCTACCAAGCACAAAAATGACATGATAGCATAAAATGAAAAGATAGTTGATTTTAACTTCTTAATCAAACTATGTGATGATTGTATTGAAGATTTGATCAAGTTATTTTCCCCTACTTATGCTAGATGTGGATTTTGTAAATGAAAGATTTGTTCAATTTTAACCTCCTAGTTTGGGACTATGTGAAATTTGTATGCAAAGATGTAAGTTTACTCCTCCTAATTAAAAACTAGATGAAGATTTGTATGCAAGATGTAAGTTTACTCCTCCTAATTAAAAAGTACATGAAGATTTGTATGCAAGATGTAAGTTTACCCCTCCTAATTAAAAACTAAGTGAAGATTTGTATGCAAGATGTAAGTTTACCCCTCCTAATTAAAAACTAAGTGAAGATTCTATACAAGTTGTATGATGATGCCTAAACCACACTCTAACACCTACAAAAACCCATTGTCAGTAGTTCAAATATATTCCTTTTGATGATTGATGATACTAGCAACCAAAGTTAACATCGAAAATTATCAAAAAGACACCCTAAAGACTAACAAATTTCATATGCGCTGAAATAGACATTATATGCATAGAAAGAGATCAATTATATGCACAGGAAAACAAATGTGCAGAAAGAAGTTTCATATGCATAGAAAGAAGTTTTAATTGTGCAAGATTGTTATTTTCTTGACAAATGCGCAGAACTAGAAATTGAATGCACCAGAACAACCTGTCACAACTACAACTTCACCAAAAACTCAAAATGGAAGTTAAAAATGGGGCAGTGGCCCCACGGTGGATGCCAAAATGTGATTGAAAACCTGAACTACTATAGAATCTACTTAAATATTCAATACTCCAATGAAAATAAGATAAATGCAATAAACCAAAGTTATACCTTGCAAACTGATTTACCTCATATCTTCCATTGTTGTCTATCTCTTCAATGATCTTTGTAGATTAATGATTGAGCTCTCAAAAGTAGACTTCCTTGTTTTTTTAAGATGACAAAGAGAGTATGGCTTTGTGGAGGATTATGCAAAGTGAGATAAACTAAAATGCAACACTAAGATGAATGATGGAGATTATGAAATGAATCCATTGATGATGATTATGCAATGAGGATAAATGAGGGGAGCTAAAGGTATGCTTGATAGCTATGGTGGAATTTCTACAGCATAAGTTTGCTAAAGCTTGAGATGTATAAAATGGAGTGAGAGGTTCCTTTTATAGGCTTAAGGAGGCCAAGATCCAAGTGTCACAATCTCAATGGTGGAGAATGAGTCATATTGATGCAAGAGCATCCTTGGTTCAAGAGCAATCTTGCATCAACCAAAAATATTTGCATTTCAGTTTTCTTGCAATTCAATTTGTTTCTTTTTATTTTCTAATTCAGTTTAGGCAGTTCAGTCAGAAGCAGTTTCTGTATTTTAGTCTGCATTCTGCCTCAGTTGCATTTCAAATCTTGTGGAGAAAGACTTAGCTTCTTGATTCATTCATCTACATCATATCTAGAATTTAGATAATTTGGATCAGTTATGCTAAAGTTATCGCTATTAGAAGATCGATTGTTTTCTCAGAACAGAGCATCATGACAATCTCAGATAATCATCTAAAGGAGAAGACTTGTGGAGCATTTCTTGACTTGTGGAGCCTAATGACACATCATTCAATGTTCTATGGTTTGTGGCCAACCTTCCCTAAGATCCACATATCATTCCATTGATCTGCGAAGGAACTCTTCATGATTAGGTCTGACCTATTCTTGTACACAAGGAGGAACCTTTTGTACCGGAGATGATATATATTGATGTAATAGATCCTTAGGAAAGTAGTTATCAAGTTCTCATGATTTAGAAGATCAATAGTTTACATTCCTCGCGAAGGGACTTCAAAGCCCTATCTTGTGTATATTCTGATTTCAAGCCTGTGAGTTGAATTGTAAGCTTGCATGTTGTCGGCCCCTTTGTATTTAAATTATTTGATATACTGAATGACTAAATCTACATTTGCCTCATATTTTTGAGTTGTTTATGTTGTGTTTACTCTTGCTACACGGCCTGTACAGTTCATTCTATGAACACTCCTACTGTGACTACACCAAGTGGTATCAGAGCGAAAGTTTGAATCTTTGGGAGCGAATTGAGCAAAGTTAGCAAAGGAATTCCATTAGATCTTGTTGTGGATCGATTGCCGAATTGAGGCAGGTTACTTGTGTCACAACCGATCACCAATCATGAGGCAGTTGTCACCTTGTAGCCCAATCGCCAAACTTGAGGCAGTTTGCACTTAAACCTAGGAAGAATGCCGCCAAGGAGAGTTGTTGCTATTGGAATGATGGCTGGTAGAATGGATGAGATGATGGAAATGATGAAAATGATGAGAATTTGATTGGATGTTGTCAAGGAAGATAGGCGAATAGGATTAACAGAAAGTGATGATGAAGAGGAATTTCAATCTGTTGAACAAATTGGTGAAACCCTAGGAGGTGATGAAGAAGAAGAATTAGATCAAGTAAATATGTTGTGAGCTATTTCAAAGATTGGAAAGAGACCTAGAGTTGTTGTACCGAACTATACTGGTAATTTAAATCCTGAAGAATTGATTGACTGGATAAATGACATGGAAGAATACTTTCAATATGAAGAGATTGAAGATCCGGAGAAAGTGAAATTTGCAAAGACAAAGTTGAAAGGACATGCTGCTATATGGTGGAAAGAAGTTCAGTTAGAAAGAAATAGAAGAGGGAAGGAAAATATTACAAAGTGGGATAGGATGGTGACAAAACTAAAGAATCAGTTCATACCTACAGATTATGAGTTGGACCTGTTGAAAAAATTGCAAAACCTGAGACAAAAGGAGAAATATGTGAAGGAGTACATTGAAGAATTTCATAAGATGATCATAAGGATAGGACATAGTGAAGAAAAAAAGGAGAAAGTGGCTAGATATATCAATGGACTAAGATTGAACATTCAAGAAGAACTAAGCTTAGTAAGGATGACATCTTTGGAAGAAGCATATCAGTTTACCCTGAAAGTTGAAGAGAAGATGAATAAAAGGCATGATCTGAGACAAAGAGGTAGAGGAGATAAATTTTAGAGAGGTAGAATATTTTCCAGAGGAAACAGATCACATTCAGAGCAAAACAAGTTTGACAGCACATTCAAGGAGGACAGAATTAATAATGCTTACAGGTGAGATGACCAATTTTTTTACCGAAGAGGAAACCCTAGTGCATACTGGAATAAAGGACATAGAAGAGAGGGAAGAGGATTTGATAAGAGAAAATTCAGAGGTACTTGTTTCGAGTGTGGAGGTGAAGGATATAGAGCGTTTGAATGTAATCAGGGTAGTACAAGTAAGAAGATAGAGAACGGTGGAAGAACAGCCTATGTTGAAGAAGAACATGTTGGATCACCTAGTTCAGTTGGTAAACCAGAGAAAGGAGAATCACTTGTGATGAGGAGAGCATTATTTTAAATAGAGACAAATGAGGAACCACCGCAGACGAAAAGTTTGTTCAGGACAAGATGCAAATCTAGAGGTAAGTGTTGTAAAGTTGTGATTGATAGTGGTAGTTTAGATAATCTAGTTTCAGAGGAGATGGTGACTAAGTTGAATTTAGAAAGATTGAAACACCCTAAGCCCTACCAAATAGCATGGATTTAGGATGATCATAAAATACTGGTGAGTGAACAATGTTTGGTGAAATTTCATATTAGATCTTATCATGATGAAATTTTGTGTGATATTATGCCTATGGATGTATGTCATATCTTCTTGGGTAGACCTTGGCAGTATGATAGAAAAGCTATACATGATGGGAGAAAGAACACTTATACTCTGACATCTAATGGAAAGAGAATTACCTTGATACCTTTGGAAGATAAGCCTAAGAGTGAAGTATGTGGGAATGCTAGAATCTGTTTCGTAGATGGAAGGACATTTCTGGATGGTTTGAGACATGAGAACATGTGTTTTTCTTTCATTCCTATGAAGCATGAAACCCTAGGAGTAGAGACTAAAGAATCATAGCCAGAGGAGATAACTGAGTTGTTAACAGAGTATGAAGAAATCATATCAGATAATGTACCTAATGGATTGCCACCAATCTAGAGTATTAGTCATCACATGGACCTTATACTTGGAGCTAGTTTGCCTAATAAAGTAGCACACTAGATGACACTAGTAGAGAATACAGAGTTGAAAAAACAAATACAAGAATTGTTTAGGAAAGGTTTGATCAGAGAAAGTTTGAGCGCTTGTACAGTACCTGCAGTGTTATTGTTGACCTATTTTTCCTCTGTCCAGAGTTAAATAGGTCACCTTATATTTTCCTTGAAAATCTTTTACAAAATGAACCAAAAAGGCTTAAATCCTTCAAATAATCATGATATGCCTTGCCAAGAATCCCAAAATCTTGCCAGAGGAATCCTTGTAGAAAACCCAAGAAAACCCAGAAATCTTTTGTCTTCAAGTACCCCCCCATTGCAGATATTTCTTAGTTTTATACTTAGTCATTTTATATGCATATGCAATTGTATGTTTCTTTGTATGTATGTTCGCATTGTATATGCGATATACAAATCCAATATACAAAGGAAAAGATACAAGGGGAAGATGCAAAGAATATACATCGGCAATACATGAGGCAGTTTCAAAGAATCATCGCCGAGACAAGCCTCATCGGTAGCCAAGTCCAGGGTTTCTCCGATTGACCGGTGAAGATACAAAGCGGAGTATCCAAGAGGTGGGGTCTGCAGATGCAAAGGCGACTGTATTTCATATACAAGTTGCAAATATACAAAGCGCACATGCAAGACAACATACAAGGGGAAAATGCATGTGCAAAGTCAATATGCAAGGAGAGATACAAAGGTCTGGGCCCACCAATTGCATATATATACAATTGTATGTTTGCATATACAATTGAACATACAAGCGCATGTACATTTCTGATATACAAGGCTTGGACCTGAAATGAATATGCAGTTTGGTTTATAAAGGCAGATGTTTGTTTGCATCCTTCCTTGTATGTTCACGTTGTATGTTTGCACATACAAGGGAATATACAAAGGTAACATACAAAGGTCAGATGCATGTTTGCAATGTGCAAGTGTGTTTGTATGTAGTTTTGCTTGTATATTCGCATTGTATATGCGATATACAAAGCCGATATACAAAGGAAAAACATACAAGTCAGACCCGACTGCGAGGTCAAATTTGGTAAATTCAGCATTAAGTTCCGCAATTTGTATGTTGAGGTGCTTGTATGTGCCGATATACAAAGGAAAGATACAAGATGGACCTATTTTGAAGAATCAAATGTGACTGATAATCTTTTGAGTTCCACATTGTATGTATATTTGCGATTGTATGTTTGCATATACGATCCCGATATACAAGGAGTCGCATACAATGGATTTCACCAGGACTTAGTGCATCAGCAGCTTAGTCTATGGTCTTTTCGATGGCTGATAGGGAGGATGCGAATGTTCAGTGATGCTTCTCAATTCAACTCAGCGACCAATCAGGTGATGACACGTGGTAGGGGCATACATGCAAAAGGTGATACAAAAGTAAAGGCCCGCGATTGTATGTTGTAATTGTATCTTTGCACATGTATTTGCACATACAAAGCATACATACAAAGGGTGATGCTAAGGTCGGCATCATTTTTTAATGTTGGCGATTGTATGTATATACATTTGCACATACAGGCATATATAAAAAGCACATGTAGGGGTATCGGCAAGACCATAGTGTATCGGCAGCTCAACTCTTTTTCTACCCATCAGCCTGATACATACAAAGTAGTTTGCATATGAAGGTGATATACAAGTGCAGTTTGACCATAACTTTGACCATGAATATCTTCTGCATCCTGGTGAATTGTGACATGCTTCAAAAGGCAAAAGTGCTTATTTTTGCCTCTTCTTTCATTTGGTGGGATTTTGAGGGGAATATTCTCACTTTCAAATTTTGAATCTGGATTTGCATACTCAATCGACTGGACATTTCAGCGACCATTTTGACATATACAAATGCAGATATTCATTGCATTTATCAATGCAGATCAATGATTCAGTAGCTCACATTGAAGATTCAAAATATCTTCTATCTGCCCCAGTTCCAGATCTTTTATGCCATGAATTCTTGTGGATGGATGTCCCTTCAGATGTAGATATTTTCCTGATATAGCCCATGGGGCGAATTTATTGTAACTGACTTAAGATAATTTGAAAATGCTATATAGGCATATGCTTGAGATGTAAATAGGGTTGGAAATTGTTTAGCATTCTGTCTTTTCTGTTTCCAAACAGAACTTTCCTCTACTGTAACTATGCCTTCTTATTGAATATATGCAAGTTATTTTGACCTCTTTTACTGATTTTTAGTTTAGTGTAAATCTGCATGTGATTGTCTGTGAACATCTTTGTTCCTCTCAATCATTTTGTTTCTTACCTCTACTAGAATTATCTAAATCTATGTACATCTACTTGTTATATCTGTTTGTGTTGTGCATTTTCTCAGTTCTGAGAAGATTCTTTTATTCAACTTGGTGAATCACCCTTTATTTTCAAGTTTTCCTGTTCCATCTTTTATTTTAAATGCATATCTTTCTCCCTTTTCCTCTGCAAATTCAGTAGATTTTAGGTGATAACCAATCAAGGAAGCTGGCCTTCTCCGGAGGTTCTTTCCAGACACAGGTGACCCACAGACCTTGGAAAGATCCCATGTTTCTCCAGATTGTCAAGTTTTCACAAACTCAGCAAGGGTGCAAATCTGGGTGATAACGACTTTGGCATGCCCAGTGGGACAGTGGAATTAGAAAATAATCAAATACTACTTTTTATTACTGGTTTTGATGTGCAGCTAGTGATTTTCAGACCTGTAAGAGGTTAAAACCTGCATATCTGGCGACTCATACTGAGGAAAGACAAGTAGGTCAATGATGTTACATTTTATGTGAAAAATATAAACTCAGAGTTTGAGTTCATTTGATTACTTCTAGCTATCTCCACCTAGAAGATAGAGTAGAGCTGTGGTAAGGACTCCAGTTTCCAAAAGAATACAATCAACCCCACCAAGTTTTAGGCCAACAGTACCTGCAGTTCCTGTACTGGTTCAAGCAAACCCACCTCTAGTTGTTCCAATGGCAAGAAATCAGCCATTTGTGGCTTTTGATGGGGGCAGCCCATTGAATTTGACAGTACATGACAACATACCCATGGCAGCTTTGAAGGGCCTGCCCTATTTCATAGGGGAGGATCAAACTACCCCAATTGAGCACATTGGAGACGTAGCTTCTCTATGTGGAGTTCACCATGTAACCCAAGAAAATGTAGCCATTAGGCTACTGGCTGCCTCATTCAAAGGAAAAGCATTACAGTGGTTTAGGAGTTTACCAGTGCAAACCATTGGAACTTGGGATGATCTGGGTGATAAGTTAAACAAACAATTCCAAGATAAGTCAGATAACTTATCATTGGTTAAACAAATGACTACAATAGAGAGAGCTCCCCAAGAGCAAATGATGGATTTCAACTTCCGATTTCAAAAGACATGGGATAGAATTCCTGCCATGGTAAGGCCTCCATCAGAATATGCTTTTCTGTATTTTTTAAAGCCCTAAATTATGATATTTCAGTAATGATACAATCATTGGGAGGTACAAGTCTACCTGATGCATATGAAATAGCCATTAGATCATAAAACAACCTAATCTAAATAGGAAAAATAGCACCTAGACCACCAATGCCCATCTTCCCCGAGATTCAAGCTTCAATGCCCTTGCCAATCCCATATTTTGCCCCTTTACCTGCTACTGCAACATTGCCAAGTACTGCCAATTCAGAAACTATTGCTCCTAGCTCGTCACAAGAGTTAAAAGAGATTAAAAATAGCGAACAGAAAATAGAGAACATCCTGCAAACTTTTGGGAATGAACAGGTAAACATCAAAAAGTAGCAATCCCAGAATAGACAGCCTTATCAGCAACCCAGCCAAGGGCAGAGTCAGCCTTATCAAGGGCAAAATCCATGTTCAGAATAACCTTGTCCCTGTTTAAAATAACCTTGTCCCTGTTCAAAATAACCTTGCGACTGAATATGAATGGTGTTTTCCATGCAATCAGCCACACAGTCAGGCAGCCTGTTCAAATGGAGTAATAAATTAGGCTCTAATGGTGCAAAATGTTACAGTCTCATAGCCAAACACACCTAATGATGGGGTTGTGCAACAGCAGGAACAACCTCAAAGTGATTCTACCTTCATAAATTGGCAGGAAGGTGAATTCTGTGGTGTAAACAATAATAATACTTCAGTGGCAGAAAACACAAGAGCCAAAAAGAAGGGTTATGAGATAGATCAAGCAGCAAACAAAGGAAAAGGACCTGTTGATGCTTCTACATCCTAGATTCCTAATATTTTGTAAAGAAATACTCAAGCAACTACAAGGGAACTACCTCATTTGTAGGCTAATATTGTGGCTACAAAGTCACATCAGAAGGTAAATGTTACTTCACCTTTCAATATCATTGAAAATATGAAGAAGATGAATGTGATAATATCTATGTGGGATTCCCTAGCCATCCCAGGCCAAAAGGACATGTTACAATCTGTCTTGTCTAATTTAAAAGTGTCCAATGATGTAACTGTTGACCCAACTAGGGTTGTCCTTACCAATTCATCCTAAGACAACAGTAAACAGCCAAACAAAAGTGCTAAACCACTTCCATTTTATGTGTCATTAATAATTGGAGACAAGTTAATACATAACTACATGGTGGATAGTGGTGCAAGTAGTTCTGTGATGCCAAAACAGATTGCAGACCAATTAGGATTGAAGTACCAACCCCTGGAGAAGGGTGTACTCCAGCTAGATGGCACAGCTGTTAATACTGTAGGTGTGATAAAAGATCTAGGTCTCACTTTGCACACTTGCCCAAATGTTTCCATTTCCCAGGAGGTGTTCATCATTTATTTACCTCCTTGTTTTGCCATGTGTTTATCAAGAGAGTTCACAGCCAAGATAGGAGGATATTTATCCTCAGACTGGTCCCACATGTTTTTCAGGACCAGATATGGCACAAAAGTAACCCTAAAATCTGAATTGCTTGCCAAATACTACATAGAGCCTTATACACCAAGTGTTGTTAATGCAAATTGCATTACTTCTGATGATCATGAGCTCATTGCTACTCAAGAACTGCAAGCTGAGAGTATACTAGAAGTGTTGTTAAAGGAGTGGGCCTTGGAAAGTGTTGTAGATGATCCTAAGGGGCACATCCAAGAAACTGGTATGGGGGTTCACATACTGCATGAACCTAAAACAACAATTCCAAACCTTGTAAAGAATGCAGAACAGCAGATAGAGCAGCAAGATGAGGTATGGAAAATGTACTTTGATGGCTCTAGGAATAGGAATGGATCTGGTGGTGGTGCAATATTTGTGTCTCCACAAGGTGAAAGATATTATACTGCTTTCTGTTTTGCTTTTTCATGTACAAATAACACTGCTGAGTATGAGGGCTTGATCCAAAGTTTGCAATGGGCAAGGAAGAGGAAAATTGATTGTTTGCAGGTGTATGGGAATAACGAACTCATTGTAAATCAAGTGAGGGCACTACATGTTACAAAAAATGATGTTTTGAAATGCTATAAACATCAGGTATGGGATATGATTGAAGAGTTTGATGCTTTCAATCTGATCTCTATTCCAAGAAATCAGAACTATCATGTAGATAGGTTAGCTGCGATTGGGGCTCAGTTCGATATCTCCAATGATATTCAAAGAGAAAAGGTGCAGCCTCATGTGAAAATAGTTGATAGGTCCTCTATCCCTGATAATAATATTCATTGGCAGGTTTTTGAGAGGAGCAGATTTTGCGGTTCCTGTTAGAAGAGGATGAGTTTTCTATGATGAATCAGGATAAACTCAAACACCAATATGATGATGATCAGGTTGTTCAGTTAAGGACAAACAAGCTTCCCAAATGATTGGTAACCTTGGAATCCATTTTTGGTACTGATGATCAGCTGTGAAAGAGTAAAACTAGCATGCAGGTCAAAGAGGAACATTATGAGGAGCTGGAAATTTTTAAAGGTAAGTTTCTTAAAACTGGCAAAATCTATTCGCCTAAGGATAGGAAAGTTTTTGTTTTCTTGGGATTACTCAGACCGAAAAGGGTTTGACCCTCATATTGCCTAGTATACTATAGAGTTAGAACCAAGTACAAAACTTGTGAGGCAGAAACAAAGACCTTGAAATCCAAAACTTGAGCCTCTAATGATTAAAGAATTAACCAAGATGATCGAGGGAAACATCATTTTTTCTGATCAAGCATACTTCTTGGGTCTCCAATCTTGTTCCTGTGAGGAAGAAGAATGGAGAGATTAGGTTGTGTGTCGACTTTAGAGACCTTAATAGAGCCTCCCTGAAAGACCACTACCTACTGCCCTCAATGGAGCAAATTCTGCAAGTAGTGGCTGGTTCAGAAAGATTCTCCTTACTTGATGGATATTCTAGTTATAATCAAGTGTTAGTCAAGGAGGAAGATTAGTTTAAAACTGCTTTTACTACCAAATGGGGCACCATGGCCTACAAAAGGATGCCTTTTGGTCTGTCAAATGCTGGCTCTACTTTTCAGAGAGCTATGGATATGGCTTTTAAGGGTTTGCTTTATAAATTGGTGCTGGTGTACCTTAATGACATAACGGTTTTCTCCAAGGATATATCTGAACATTTATTCCACTTGAGGCAAATATTTGAGAGATGTAAAGAGTTTGGGATATCTCTCAATCCCAAGAAATGCATTTTCGTTGTGCACGAAAGCAAGATTTTAGGACACATTGTGTCAAAAGAGGGAGTTACCATTGATACAGAAAGAGTAAGAGCTATTCTTGAGTTGCCTTTCCCCAGTCACAAGAAGGGACTGCAAAGTTTTATTGGCAGAATTAATTTTCTGCAAAGATTTATACCTGACATTACAAATTTATTGAAACCATTGACCTCTATGCTTAAGAAAAATATAATTTTTAGTTGGACAAAAGAGGCCAAACTCAGCTTTGAGTCCATAAAAGAAGCATTATCAGCTGCACCAACTCTGGTAAATACCGATTTCTCAAAAGATTTTATTTTGTATGCTTATGGTGGTCTGGATACAATTTCTACAATTTTGATACAACAGCAAAATGAAGGCATTGAGCAGCCAATTGCTTTCTTTAGCCAAGGACTAGAAGAGTATGAACAAAGGTATAGTTTCATTGAAAAACATGTTCTTGCAGTGGTAAGAAGTCTCAAGAAATTTAGGCATCTTATTTCTAACAATAAGATACATTTGATGGTTGCTCACCCTAGTGTGAAGGGGTTCGTGTTAGGTAAGGATGTTAATGAGAAAAGGGCTGGTTGGATTACCAAAGTCATGGAGTATGATGTAGATATCAAAATAACCAAGCTCATCAGAGGTAGTGGACTCAGTGAACAGCTTGCTACTAATTTTGAAAATGAAACAGAAAAGAAGAAGAGGTGCTTTTGACCATTGAAAATGAACATCAGGATGATACAGCAGCAAGGTTGGGCTAATGATATGACTCAATTTCTGCAAACTGGTGAATGTCCAGCAGGTTTAGATAGAACCAAGAGAAGATATTTTAGACTACAATCTATTCCATATGTTTTAATAAATGGCATCCTTTTCAGAAAAGATTTTAATGGTGTGTTGTTAAGATGCATTAATAATGATCAAATTGATAAGGTGCTGCATGAGTTTCATGATGGAATAGCAGGGGGTCATTTTGCCCCGAGGACTACTGCTTGGAAAATAATGAGAGCTGGATATTACTGGCCCAGCTTATTCAGGGATGCCCATGCATGGGCTAGAAAATGTGTAAAATGTGCCATGTTTGCAGGCAAAGAAAGGCTGCCAGCTTTACCTCTGCAGTCAATTCAAGTAGAATAGCCCTTCATGAGATGGGGCATTGATTTTATAGATCCCATTAATCCACCATCAAGTGTAGGCCACAGGTGGGTACTTACAGAAATAGACTACTTCACAAAGTGGACTGAAGCAGTGGTTCTGAAGGAATCCAATGAGAATGTTGTTTTGAACTTTTATTGTGATTTAATATTTAGATTTGGAGTACTTGAGTCATTTATCTCAGACAATGCTTTAGCCTTTGTTGGATTGAAGATAACTGACTGGGCTGTGAAGAATGGAATCTATTTGAACACTTCATCAAATTATTAGCCACAGGGTAATGGTTTGGCTGAATCTACAAATAGGAATCTCATAAGGATTATCAAAAGATCCATGGAGGACAACCAGAGAGCCTGGCACACCAATTTGAAATCTGCTTTATGGGTAGATAAGATAACTCCCAAGAGGTCTATTGGAAACTCCCCATATATGTTAGTTTATGGGAAAGAGGCAAGATTGCATGTATCTGTGGAGCTGCCAGCACTGGATATCATGAATCAACTGGAGATGTTTGAAGGAGAAGATCCCATGGCTATCAGATATGCTCAACTTATGGACCTTGAAGAGATCAGAAATAAAGCTATGAAAGCTATGGAGTATCATTAGCTTCAGACAAAAAGAGTTTTTGATAAAAGAGCCACTCCCAGAATTTTCAGGGAGGGTGATTTAGTACTCAAATGGGATGAATTGAAAAGCAGGCCAAGGAAGCACTCCAAATTTGAGATGTGGAGTGGTACATTTATCATTACTGAATGCAAGGAGCACAATGCATTTCAGTTATCAAGCATGGATGGAGAAAATTTGCCTATCCCAGTCAATGGGATACACTTGAAGAGGTGTTTTTGAGGTATGAGTTGCCTTGTAAATCAGTAGAGTAGGTTTCTTGCTTTCAATAAGTGTTGTTGCACAATAATTTAGATCTTTTGGTTTTCCCTAAGTGTTGTCTAAGCATAGTTTAATGGGTTGCTCTAGTTTTTGTTCTATTTTTGGTCTTTCGTGAGTTCTTCACGGCTGATATGCTGAGTTACTAAGGTCAGGATTGTTTGTCAAAGGTATATTTTGAGTCTCAATGTGACTCCATGCCCAATGGATGCTTAAGTCCACTAGTCTAATTGTTTAGTAGGCAAACATCCCTTAGAAGTCGCCAAATTGTTGACCTATTTTTCCTCTGTCCAGAGTTAAATAGGTCACCTTGTATTTTCCTTGAAAATCTTTTAGAAAATGACCCAAAAGGGCTTAAATCCTTCAAATACTCATGCTATGCCTTGCCAAGAATCTCAAAATCTTGCCTGATGAACCCTTGCAGAAAACTTAGGAAAACCCAGAAATCTTTTGTCTTCAAGTGCCCCCCATTGCAAATATTTCTTAGTTTTATACTTAGTCATTTTATATGCATATGCAATTGTATGTTTCTTTGTATGTATGTTTGCATTGTATATGCGATATACAAAGCCGATATACAAAGGAAAAGATACAAGGGGAAGATGCAAAGAATATTCATCGGCAATCTACGAGGTAGTTTCAAAGAATCATCGTCGAGACAAGCCTCATCGGTAGCCAAGTCTAGGATTTCTCCGATCGACCAATGAAGATACAAAGCGGAGTATCCAAGAGAAGGTGGGGTCTACAGATGCAAAGGCGACTGTATTTCATATACAAAGCACACATGCAAGACAACATACAAGGGGAAAATGCATGTGCAAAGTCAATATGTAGGGAGAGATACAAAGGTCCGGGCCCACCAATTGCATATATATACAATTGTATGTTTGCATATACAATTGAATATACAAGCGCATGTACATTTCTGATATACAAGGCCCGGACCTGAAATGAATATGTAGTTTGGTTTATAAAGGCAAATGTTTGTTTGCATCTTTTCTTGTATGTTCGCGTTGTATGTTTGCACATACAAGGGAATATACAAAGGTAACATACAAAGGTCAGACGCATGTCTGCAATGTACAGGTGTGTTTGTATGTAGTTTTGCTTGTATATTCACATTGTATATGCGATATATAAAGCCGATATAAAAAGGGAAAACATACAAGCCGGACCCGACTGGGAGGTCAAATTTGGTAAATTTAGTGTTGAGTTCCGTAGTTTGTATGTTGAGGTGCTTGTATGTGCCGATATACAAAGGAAAAGATACAAGCCGGACCTGTTCTGAAGAATCAAATGTGGCCGATAATCTTTTGAGTTCCACATTGTATGTATATTTGCAATTGTATGTTTGCATATACGATCCCGATCTACAAGGAGTCGCATACAATGGATTTCGGCAGGACTCAATGCATCGGCGGCTTAGTCTATGGTCTTTTCGACGGCCAATAGGGAGGATGCGAATGTTCAGCGATGCTTCTCAGTTCAACTCAGCGACCAATCAGGTGATGACACGTGGCAGGGGCATACATGCAAAAGGTGATACAAAAGTAAAGGCGATTGTATGTTGTAATTGTATCTTTGCACATGCATTTGCACATACAAAGCATACATACAAAGGGTGATGCTAAGGTCAAGATCGTTTTTGAATGTTGGTGATTGTATGTATATACATTCGCACATACAAGCATATATAAAAAGCACATGTAGGGGCATCGGCGAGACCACAGTGTATCGGCGGCTCAACTCTTTTTCTCCCCGTCAGCCCGATACATACAAAGCAATTTGCATATCAAGGCGATATACAGGGGCAGTTTGACCATAACTTTGACCATGAATATCTTTTGCATCCTGGTGAATTTTGACATGCTTCAAAAGGCAAAAGTGCTTATTTTTGCCTCTTCTTTCATCTAGTGGGCTTTTTAGGGGAATATTCTCACTTTCAAATTTTGAATCTGGATTTGCATACTCAATCGACTGGACGTTTCAGCGACCATTTTGACATATACAAATGCAGATATTTGTTGCATTTATCAGTGCAAATCAATGATTCGGCAGCTCACATTGAAGATTCAAAATATCTTCTATCTACCCCGATTCCAGATCTTTTATGCCATGAATTCTTGCGGATGGACGTCCTTTCAGATGTAGATATTTTCCTGATATAGCCCATGGGGCGAATTTATTGTAACCGACTTAAGACAATTTGAAAATGCTATATAGGCATAAGCTTGAGATGTAAATAGGGTTGGAAATTTTTTAGCATTCTGTCTTTTATGTTTCCAAACAGAACTTTCCTCTACTGTAACTATGCCTTCTTATTGAATATATGCAAGTTATTTTGACCTCTTTTACTAATTTTTAGTTTAGTGTAAATCTGCATGTGATTGTCTATGAACATCTTTGTTCCTCTCAATCATTTTGTTTCTTACCTCTACTAGAATTATCTAAATCTGTGTACATCTACTTGCTATATCTGGTTGTGTTGTGCATTTTCTTAGTTCTGAGAAGATTCTTTTATTCAACTTAGTGAATCACCCGTTATTTTCAAATTTTCTTGTTCCATCTTTTATTTTAAATGCATATCTTTCTCCCTTTTCCTCTGTAAATTTAGTAGATTTTAGGTGATAACTAGTTAAGGAAGCCGGCCTTCTCCGTAGGTTCTTTCCAGACACAGGTGACCCACAAACCTTGGAAAGATCCCATGTTTCTCCAGATTGCCAAGTTTTCACAAACTCAGCAAGGGTGCAAATCTGGGTGATAACAGTTAGCACCTAAGAAGGATGGAGAATGGAGAATGTGTACAAACTCTAGAGAAATAAACAAGATCACAGTGAAGTATAGTGAGGTGTATTAAAATTTGGTGAAGAGAAGTGCCAAAGTAGGGAAATTGTTCTAGAACCTACAAAATGTGCCTACTAGGAGGGCGCCAAATGTTCTCAACCCTACAATATGCGCCCAAGGTCAGGGTTTCAAAATTTGGCTAAGTGTTGAAGTGAAAAGTGGGGAAATTTCTCTTTGAAGAGAAATATGCACTCAAGGATAAGTGGTGAGATTTTGACAAAGGAAAGTTGGTTTGTAGTGAAGAATCACCTTGTATCAAGTCACTCATTGAGAATTGCTGAGAACACTTAGGAAATTTGGCTAAGTAAATGAACTTGCAAAAGAAGGAAATTTCTCTTTAGTAGGAAATATGCGCCTAGAAAGAGATATTAAATTCATGTTAAGAGGATTTCAAGATCATGCTAGAATGATTTCATAAACTTGCAAGAAGTTTCCAACAACATTCGCCAAGAGCAGAGAAATTGAATTGGACAAAACTTCAAGAATTGACTAAGTATGGTGGATGCAAAATGGGGAAAATGTTCTGCCCCTTGCATTTTGTGCATTGGAGATGAGTTGGAAATAAGGAAAATGTTCTGCCCCATGCATTTTGCACCCAAGGTTTGCATTGGGAAAACTTGTCAAATGTGAGAAATATCAGAGATCAAAGCTTGCCTTGAGGAGTTACAAGGAATGTTTGAAGGCCATGATCAAAGTGTATGAAGTAAAATTTTCATCAAAAGGCAAGAGTTCATAATGCTCTGGAGCATGCAAAATGTGCCCTAGGAAGGAGGGCTTGATTTATGTTAGAAATGCTAAGTGGTTCAACTATCAAGTGAAATTCGCCAAAAGGGAAAAGGGCTTAGAAACATTTGAGGAAGATGCCTAGCAAGGGCAGAAGTGTGAGGAAGTTTGAAATTTGAAGGAGGAATTTGACTAAGTAATGATCAAGTAAAAGGGCGCAAATTTCCTATGAGCATGCAATATGCGCCCTTGGAAAATTCTCATAGACATGTAAAATGCGCCTAAGGTAGATTGATTATTTTGAGATCAAAATGATGAAAGGTCATTTTCCTTAGTCAAATCCGTGAGAATACAAGTGACAAGCATGAGAAATTGCTTGAGAAAGTTGGAGAATGTGGATAAATCTTGAAAATGCCTAATTTAGAAGTGAATTCTCCCAAAGGCGCATAATGCTCTACCTCATGCAAAAGTCGCCCTAGGTTTTCAAGAGGGAAATGTAAGCAATGTTTGCATCTCAAAATTCAATGATTGTTTTATGGTTCTTAGAAAACATCAAGAGCATGATTGAAGATGTAAATGAAGATGTTCATCCAAACTTGAAGAGTTTTCCAAGGAGGAGGGCAAATTGTTCTAGTCCTTGCATTTTACGCCCTAGATTTTCATGTTGAAATTTGTCTAAGTATAAACAAGTCTAAATCCAACTTTGAATTGAAATTTTCCAGTGAATATCAAAGATTTGATTAGAGACAAGTTGGAATGTTCTTCAAAGTGTGAGGGCGCAAATTTCTCGTCTATGCAATATGCGCCCTTGTAGAGGAATACAAAATCAACTCAAGCAAATTTTGCAATGCAATTCCAATTACAAATGCAAAATTGAATGTAAGATCATTGAAATTGAGGGAGAATTCACCAAAAGAAGAAATTGAAGGAGAGAACAAGAAAAATTCTAAGTGTTGAAGTTGCAAAATGGGAAAATGTTCTAGAGCTTGCATTTTGCACCCTAGAAAGGCGCATCTTCCAAGGACCCAAACAATTTCCACTTTTTGAAAATTTTCATAGAAAACAAAATCACTTTGCATAATTAAATGAGTTGGCTTAAATTGAAAATTGTTTGATGAATATATGGAAATTATTTTATTTGTCCCACATTCGTAAGGAAGGTGAATTTAGTGGTGAAAATTCCTTTATATCATGTATCATGTTGATGTACTAACTTGAGGTATTTTTCTTGTAGGTTGGCAATGTATGCGGTGAATGTTGAAGGAGAGCGAGATCAAGTGAAAGATCGAAGTATGCGGAGGCAAGCCATCCAGAGGATTGAAGTGTCATCAAGCTCATTCACCTTGCATCCGAAGAAGGCGACATCACAATAATAGAGGAAGAATATTGCATCATCAAGTTCGCCATCATCCAAGCATCCAAAAGATCATTCCACCTGCATGTTCAAGAATCCAGCATCATGAGAGGAACATTTGTCCAAAAATCCATTTCCAGGAATTTGTTTTCATCTCCAAGCTCCAAAGTTATCTATTCCATGAGCCATCTACATCCATCATGAAGTCTACTCCAAGAATTCACACATAAAACATCTTCTACTTCATGCACCATCCAGAGTTAAAATCTTGCACAAGAACAAGAACGTCACAAGAAGAGAAATGAGCATGAGCATCAAGTAATTCATGAATTACATTCAAAAGTACAAAAACATCAAGACAACAAGAGGAAATTCAAAAAATTTCCAAATTACAAGTTCCAAAGATGCTAAGTTCCAGAGGTAAAAATCCAAGTTCAAAGATGATATTTGGGAAGTTATTCCAAGCAATGTGAACACAGAAAAGATTAAACCAGTTTGCAAGATGCTGAGGTGGCATGTCCACGTCACCAACCCAATCATATTTCGCCACATCATTCGTCCAAGATCCTACTGCAAGCTTATCATCTTGGAAAGCGTGCCTTTATTGCCTCTCTTGTTGTCCAAAAATAGCAATTCTTGGCCATTGATTTGCAAATCAATCCTAGTCGTTCATGTAATTCTTGAGCTCTATATAAAGCTCATTCTTCTCATTTGTAAAGGAGAGACATTAGCCATTAGGAGTAGATACTGTTAAAATAGAAATAGAGTAGAGGAGACTCTTCAAAATCATTGAAGAGACATGCAAAATTGTTGTAAAATACTTCCTAAATCAATACAAGCTCATTGTTGCCTCGCATGGTGATTTGTGTGATTGTGGGGATGTTGGCATGGTTTCAAATTCTCGCATATGATTGAGCAATGTTTCCAAGTAGCTTAGATAGTAGATTAGAAGTTCATTGATGTAATGGATTTATGTTGAGATATTTGATGAATTCCTTTATGTTCATACTTTTTGTGATTTGTAGCTTGCAATTCACAATGCAAAGTTAGTATGAACCTTCATGTGATTTAGGTCGATTGTGAATGTTCATTCAAGTTGCGCCAGCTGTGGGTATTTGGATGCATGTTTGCAATTTGAAAATCCTTCATTTCCCTTTGAAGATTGAACTAGCTTCATGTAGTTGTTGCTCTCATGGCGAAGTGAGGCTTAGTTCAAGGAGTTTGTCTATTGAAACATCATCCATCACTTCATTGTCCTTAGATTAGCTTTCTCAACCCTTGTTTCTGCATTTTCTTTTGTAGCCAATTAGAAGTTCCATTTCATAAGGAAGAAGTAACACATTTGAGTGGAGTAAGGAGCATATTCAACTTAAGTCCCTTTGTGAGTAACAGCATTATCACATCAACTACTGAGTCTATCCAATTTGCAAGTCAAGAACTGATGTTAAGGAACCTTAGAGTTGTCTCGATTGATCACATTGTTTAGCATTCGAGAGACTTTATTCAAGAGAGGATAGAATACTTAGTATTTTATTCTGAGTTTGCATATGCATAAAAAACACATCAACACATCTATTATCAATGACAAAAACAAAATTATTTTCATGATTTAATCTTAAGGATTGTTTCTAATTGGTCGTTATAACCATTTAAGTTGAATGTCTAATCCACAAAAAAAAGCCTAATAAAATATATTTTAAAATAAATTTGGGTAAATCCAAACAATCAACATTGAGTGAAATCTAAAGCAATGGTAGACAACAAGCATCATAGGAACTTATTAACCTATCCTACGAGGCCTCTAAAAGGTTTCGTGATTAAAAAGCACCTTCTACAGTTGGAACTCTAATGTTTATTAGACCCTAGACTTGTGAACAAGGAAATGCAAAACAAAATTCAGGAAATATAAGAAAATAATCAATTGTCATGTCCCTATAATGATAATTTATAATTATATATGAATGACATTAAAATCCATATTGAATATTATAAAACAAATATACTTATTTAAATAATAAATTAAATATTATATAAATCATATATCCTAAATCAATATTATAAATTAATATAATTAAAATATAATATATAATATATTTTAAATATATTATTAAATATAAATAACAAATATAACTATTAATATAAATATAAATATTAAATTAGATATTAATTATAATAAATATTATTATATTATATAAGAATAAACATAAATAAAATATTATAAGTTAATTATTATAAATAAAATCTATCATGTCCCGATATTAAGACATTGTTTATATTAAAGATTTAAACAACATGATAAAAGTGGGTGAAATTGCTTTGGTAAAATATAGTATTTAGTCAATTTAAACAATAGAGATAATTACGTATATTTAAGTACACATATATTATTAATATTTATCATCTAATAAATAATATTAAATAATATTATTAATATTCTTTTATAATTAAAACATATATATTTTAATTGACAAGATTCATAAATGACAATGATAAATATAAATAATATTATTATTATCCCATACTATAATTATATAAACTAATATAAAGTGAGAAGTAGTTCCATTGAAATGAAGTCAGCACTTGATCTTATATAAGGCAATCAAATATAAATAAAAGTTTGTATGCCACAATTATAAGACAAGTTTATTAATATGCACCAATTTATAATGAAGACTTATGGAGCAATCACTAAAAGCCACGATCTTTAGTAAAAAGTATTATATTCTATAATATTATAATGGATATATTGAATATGTTAAACATTGAAAATATATATATTTGATAATAATAAAAGATGCATAATATTATATGAATTAAAGATTTAGACAAAATATATATATATTAATAGTGATAATAATAATATTATAATAATAATATTTATTATATAATAATATAACAAATAATAATAATCATATATATAAACAAATAATAAATAATAATATACATATCTAAGTATGCATAATCTAGAGTATCTCTATATACATGAGAATTGTCATTATCGTAGTAATAGAGATCCAGTTACTTCTTTTGCAGTATGTTACATCTTCATGCATCCATATAATACTTCCAAAAATGTTAAATGCATATAGATATTCCAATAGTAAATGCATATAGATAATTCAATTGTAAATGCACAAGTGACTGTACAAAGATTGTCTTCTCCGTGTTTGTTACCCTGTTAGGATGGGCGAAACATTTGACAAGTGGTTTGCCTAAAAACCCCATCTAAGATTCCGTCCCCATAGGCCCGAGTCAAGGGTTTGGAGCATGGAGGGATGGGGGTCCCACGTTGGATTATGCCCCATAGGCCCTAGGCAAGGGAATTGGGCAATAGGATAGTGATAGGCCTTAGGCCACTTGGTCTTTAGGGTTTCCCCTTCTAATAGGGTGAGTGTCTTCCAAGGAACTGCACTGGGTAGAGAATTCAAGTACTAAGCCACTAAGAAAAGAGGTTTGCATTGGACAACCTTCCGTGCTTGGCATGAAGGCTTTAGGGTGGATCTACCATGGCATTCCTTTTGCTTGTTGCATTATTATTATTATGATTGAGTCTGGTTTTGATATTGAATATTAAAGTGAAATATGAAATGCATCTTTATATATGGTAAACTATAATGTTAATTATGATTATAAGATTACTAACCCTAAATAGAAATATGGAAAATATACGAACTTTGATATTGTTATTAATAAGTGGTTATTAACCCTAATTAAGATATGTTGATATTATAAGAAAAATTGATTACTAATGTTTCCTTTTACAAGTTGAAATTGGTGCAAGGTTGTGAAAATTTTGACTTGCTAGAGGGGGACATTACATCAATCCACTTACAAAGTTTGGAATAACAGGTCTAATTATTTTTAAGTATTCTATAATTAAATTGCAGGTTCCAGATTTCTAGGCTAGAGCGAGGTTGGAAAAAACAAATCGGTCACCCACATTAATCTTGTTTTCATTTAGATACATACCAGATCTATATCTCATTCACTACTAAAACATTTCACGCTGGTTTTCTCCAAATAAGAGAATATTATTTGACCTTCCAAGATTACGAAAACCTAATCCTGTGAAATGTTTTCGAAGTTTGCATATGTTCTTTATTTTATTTTCCTGTACAATACTTTGGCAACAGCACAACACACTATCTAATTACTTAGAACATTCATGTCCAGGCTACTACAAATAACCTCTATGAAGGAGAAATGCTGCTTGCATAAAAATCAGCACTTTGAAAGAATTAGGAAACACTCTGTAATTATATACAAGTTATTAAAGATTTGATGCTCGTAATTCCAACAAATCATTGTTATTCTGTAAAATGCTGCTTAAACAGGCATAATCAAATCCCTTACAAGGATAGGAATTGAATGTCCTTTGCATAGAACTACAAATGGCAAAGAATAAGGTACATAGTGAAATTTCAATGTTCACAGATCTATTCCTCAATAGCTATTTCAACCTGTGGATGCTTTATAACTGAATCAAGTGAACTTTTATCTCTTACTGTAATGAATAGGAAAATGAAGTGGCTTTATCCTTGTAAAGCAGGATTCACACTTGATGGATGTTCAATGACAACAAGACGGAAGCCACAGAAATTACATTGGTACAAAGTTTTATGGCTGATTTATAAAAACTGTTCACTCATGACAACAGGTGCTGGTGCTCCCTCTTTCCTTAAGCGCTTCCTTGGATCTTCATTTAGAAGTTTTTCTACAGCCTTCCATACATCATCACTAATGACTTGTCCCTGCAACGTACAAGAGTTAACCTCAAATTTCTCAATGCAGATGCAAGAATAGAAATAAAAGCTATAATGATTTCATGCTTGAGAAGCAACGGTCATACCATTTGTGGCCGTGGTGCCCCATATGTTGCATAACCTGCATTTCCTGGGTTAAAGGTAACTCTACCAGGCAAAGAGACACCATGGATACCCCAACGCCCCGCATGTAAGAGTGCTCCATATTCATCAAGAGGCATGACTGGGGGCTGCAAAACATTTTTACTTCAGTTGCATATAATATAGCCTTGTCTATTCAGAAATGCAATTCCCCTGTACAATTATGACTTCTTGTTTGTGATTTGTCACAAAACATTGGAAAAAGTTAGCGTAAAATTTTAACATAAACCAAATGCAATGCAAAAAATTTCTTAGAGAATTATGCATACAGTATGTACAGAAATGTACTAAATTGATTTAGTTATTTTGTTTATAAATTATAGCATGCTAGCATAAGAAGACTCAACCCTTTTAACAATTTCCCATGTCCATTACTGGTTTCCTTCTAAATTGTAGATTAGAAAATTTCTGATATACCTTGACCCATCATTTTATTGTCATGTTGACAGTCCAGAGAACTGTGATACTATTTTGAACAATTTTCAATATCACATGGGGGCTCCCACAGCACTCCTAAGAGTCTCAACCAAGTATAGATCGTCTCAGCCAGTATTAATCATTTTGCATTACTCTGATCTCATTTTACCATTGTGCAACCTATTTTTCAGTTCATATTCACTTTCAAACCCTGGTAAACCCATTTGGTATGACCGTACACAAAGTAATCCAGTGTATTATTGGATAAATTTAACAGCCCCTGTTTGCAACTGCACCCACTCTTGTATTAGTATATTAATGTAATAAAGTGTATTGAATTAGGTTGGTAGTTAGGTGTAGTTAAGTATGGTTATTATTGCAGGTAGTTGTAGTAGGTTGTACCATTACTAATGGTAGTTGTAATAGTAACTTTCAAACTTTATAAAATGTTGCTTCACCTCATTGTTAAGTAAGCTTTCTTGCAAATTTCTCTCATCTCTCTTCTTCCCTAGCTTTGCCAACAGGCAGCACTAAAGAGTCCCTGATTTTCCTGATTCATGAGGATTTTACACTTGGGATGGGTTTTCTTTTGCATGTGGCGGGCTTGCCTACCATTTTGGTTGTTTGAGAAGATGCCGAGCTTAACAAATAGAGGTTTATGATCAGATTTCAGCTCGATAGGGCAACCCTTGATATCAAACTCTGACAATCTAGAAATAGAACTATGGGAGCAAATTACATAGTGTTGATGCGTTTTTTATGACAGCAACAACATCAAAATAAAACACTAAGTATTCTATCCTCTCTTGAACAAAGCACCTCAAATATTAAACTATGTGATCGAGTAAGACTACTCCAAGGTTCCTTGAATGTCAGGTCTTGACGTGCACAGGGATAGACTCAGTGTAATGCTGTGATTTTGCTGGTAATCACAAAGGGACTTACACAATCGTTCGATACACGATACTTATTGCTTCCTTCACGGAGGGAAAAGACTTGGAATTTCTAAGCTCTATTGCTGAAGAGGCGTATGATTTCACAGTAAGGCTCTTTGAAAACTAATCTTAGTGAAGATCTAAAACGATTGCAAAAGAGAGATGAGGGTTTAGAAATCTACTTCGATGCAAAGAATGCTATTGACTTAGTGAAACCAAATCATGCTTTGTTTCGCCATGAGACAACAACTACACAAAGATGATGCAATCTTCTAAGGAGTTTATGACGATTTTCAGATTACTTATACCTAAAAACATGGAAATGAATATGTAGAAAGCAATTAAGCTTTTAAATGAGTTCAAACTAACCATACACTGTAATCTACAAGCCACAAATCACAAATGGTATGAACATAAGGGTTTCAACATGCATCAACAGCAATATCTTTCACCATTCTAACTAAATGAAGACTAAAAGAAACTGAAAATAAAATAGATCTGAACTTGGAGCTTATGATTTGCTTTAAGGAAATCAGAAAACCATGCCAACATTCCAAAGAACACTATAGGCACCAAACTTCAATGCTTATGTATTGATTTGGAAATGCCTTTTACAACAATTCTGCTAATACCTCAAAGTTTCTTGCTCACAAAAATGGAGTACTACAGCAATGAACAGCAGCTACTACTCTTTTTCTCTCCTATTCTCTCTATCATGTCTCTCAAAAATGAGGCGAATGGGCCTTTATATAGGCTTCAAAATTACAAAGGGCCTAGATTGAATCTAGGAATCAATGCCCAAGATTAGGTCAAACAAAAACCCTAAAGAGAAAGAAATCATGGCTGCTAACATTCTGGCCAATGAAAAGGTGACACATGTACTAGGCGCCTCCCCATGCTGACTAGGATTCCAACAAGGCATCATCTAGAAGGTTGCCACCTCATCTTGTTCTTTTGTCTCTAGTTCAATGAATCTGGTTATAACAACTTCCAGCTCCTCCATTGGAACACTCGGCATGTTCTCCATCTTGTAATCCATGATCGATAGGTCAGCATCACATGTAGTGAGAATGTTCTCCCAATTTGGTCCCATTTCGTGAATTTCGTTCATGAAAGTCAGGAATGAAGAAGCATCCTCAAAACGTCCCTCTTGGATAGGATGGGTATCCCTAAAATATATCCTTTGCGTCTTATCCTTCAAATTTTCCACGTTCACTACTCCATCATCTCCTATCTCCTGATCGAACCAAGCCTCTATTGAAATAAGGATTTTATCACGAATTTCTTTTACCATCATCCTTGCTTGGGTGGCATTTCTTTCCATCTTCTCCATCATTTCTCTCTTCATGACTAGAGCCAAATACCAACTACGGAAGTCATAGGCTTGATTTGATTGTATTATGTTACCCTCTACCAGGACCTGCCTTGGAGTATTAATCAATGCCTTTAATCTTGGAATAGTCTCCTCCTTGACAATGCTGAATTCTTGACATGTTAACAATATCACTTGAATTCTATCCATAAGGGTGACGACCCTCTCATATACTTGGATGAGATCATCCACAAATCCATGAGCTCTCTCTAGGACACTTCCTATCCATCCCTTTGATGCATCACTTATTGACCTCATTTCCTCCAACTCAGCTAGTGAATCCTTGGAAATACTTGCAGGCTGAGCAGCTGTCCCTTGGGTTGATTGGAGAGGATCCATCAACTGTTGGATATAGTGCGTTAATTCGTCATTTTCCCTCTTCAACTGATTCTTCTTTTCCTCTTCTTTCCTCAGCCTTTCCTTGATTGTTGTTACTAAATCCTCTAACTCTTCCACTTCCTGTCTCTTTGTAGTTGGTTCCAAATCCACCGTCACTACATCGTATTCTTCGGGGGCAATGTCCTCTTGTGCCTTATTTACCCTTGGAATTGCAATTTGAACTTGGCGAGACCCGAATTCTCCTTTTGTGATTTTTGAGTACTTCTTTGCTTTTTTCTTCTCCACGGGCTTGCCTATCCTGTTCAGGAAATCATCTAGCTCAGCGGCTAGATTACATTCCACAACTGATTTCTTCTTCAATTGCTCCTGCAATCATTCAGGTTTCGTGGATGGTTCTTCATTCTCCTGAGGCCCTTGATCATGAACTTCATGTGGAGCGGATATCCTGCATTCATTGAATTCCTCATCTAGGAATTCATGTCTTGGTCTTCAAATGTATTTTCAACATGGATCATTCCCATATTCCTTGGGGGATCATCAGGAGGAATTCCCACAACTGGATTAGAAGTCCCCTGCTGAGTGGACTCCATGGATTCATTTTCACTCCTATCTTGTACATTTGGGACCACCTCATTTTCCACGTGCCCCTTATTCTTAGCAATTGATAGCATATTGTCATTAGAGAACAAATTGACTTCTTGGACAGAAGTACTTGTTGAGTGGGGCCTACTTGTGTTATGCTCTTCCTGTAGTGGTCTCTTAGTGGAATCTTTTAGAACCTTCACCCTCTTTGTAGGCAGAGTTTCAATTGCCTTATTCTTCGCCCCACATCTTCATGTTCCAAGTTCCTCTCTTCTCTCATATGATTCCTCGGTCCTTTCATCCTCGAAAGATTGCGACTCCAAATCTCTCATCAAGTCATAAGTCAGGGGGATATTCTGTTTATTCAACCTATCAACCTGCTGACTTATCCATCTTTTGGTGCTTGCCAGGACGGGTGCCATCAAATCATCCAAGTTGGTGACCTCTAGCTCGGCCCAATTAAGTGCAGGAAGAGGTTTATCCTTTTCACTTTCAAAGAATTGTTGAACTGGCCTCCCATCTTTCTTGGCTTGATCCGGAACAGAAAATACCCAAGTTCCTCTAATTATGTCCAAAGATAACCCAGAGCACACTCTTCTCCTTATTTCGAAGTCATCCACCGCATTCGCCCAATGATCCTCTAGTTGTACCTTATGCCTATACTTTCTTCCACAAGCTACCTGAGTGATATTGAAAGGATCAAAATCAGCGCTTGAAGTATGAGTCACAAGGTTGTAGAATTGTAGTTCTTCGGTGGATTTCTCCGCAGCCTAGATGGATGAACAAACTTCAATAGAATCAACAATTGAGATTGGGAACGTTATTTCGGCCTTCCTCTTCTTCTTCTGGCCTTTGTCGTATGCTAATAGTTGCCTTGTTAGTTCATGCAATACCATCTTGTCTGTGGGATATCTTGGTAATCTGTATGGATAGGAGGAGAATCCCTGAACCCAGATATAAGTGAACTTCGGGAACTGGATGAACCAAGAACCATATTTCTTGACTAACTTCATGGCTTCCTGTGATAGTCTCTGATGTGTTCCTCCTTGAAGTGTCCTTGTGATATGCATGGAAAATGCATCATTGAATCTCTTGAAATGGGATATGCTTTGAAGGTGCAACTGCGGGTAACAGTCATAGACTTTGATTTGTCCTTGGGCATTTCCAACATGTCCTTTCCATGCCAATCCTTTGTATTTGTAATTCCTTGCCAGCATGTAAATCAAATATGAACTCATGTGGAAGGTCTTTGATTGCTCCAGATTCCCCAATTGTTCATCAATGTTATCACTTATTAGTTGGGCCCAATCAATCATCTTCACTCTACTGGTTACCTCCTCGATGAAGTAGAACATCCATGGCTCAAAAGTTGAAGCTTGCGAGCATCCCATGACTTTGTTCAATAAAATGACAAGATCTCCATATTCTTGCTTGAAGTCAGACTTGAGAAGCTTCTTCGGCAGCTTGGAATGATGAGACCTTTTCTTTTCCATCCATGAAGCATTGATGATCTCCATACAAGCCTCAGGTCTAGCTTCAAACATCTTCAATGTGGCCTCTTTACTCTTGTAGATGGTGGGATTGTAGGTAGGAATGTCGAAGGCTTTGGCAATCATCTCTTTGGAAAGGTATGCCAACATTGTGCCATCAGGAGCAATAATCCTTCGTTGCTCAGGGACATAATGCTTGGCGCATTCCACGATTAGCTCGGGGCAAGGCATGGCGGGAGGAAAACAAGCGGCTTGCACAATTCCATTACGGACCATCCTCTTGGCAATCTTTGATGGAGAGTGTCCTTCGCTACCGTACATTTGCTTCTTGATCTCATCCATGTTGATATGCCCAATATTGGTGTCACCAACATCTCTCCATTTTGAAGCAATCTTGGACTACGGAAGCACTCCCTTGAGAACATCTCGCATTTGTGCCTATCTTGAGGTGGATCCGACTTTAGCACTTGCCATTTACCTAGGAGAACAAAGCAAATCGAAGTAAGAACAACAAGGTAATTAATAGGAATTCTCTAAATGTAAAGAAAATTCACTTCAAATGCAAAGAAGTCCTTGTCAATTCATGCCTATGGGATAAAAAGGTATGAAATTCAATGTAATTCCTAACATACTTGTGAAGAAAATATGAAAATGAGATCTGAAAACTACTTCACAGAAAATTCGCCCTCTTCCCCAAGAAATTTGCTTTTTCAATGGAAAATTCTGCCTTTTCTATAGTGAAATTCGCCTCCTTAAGGAAAATTCTTCTTTTTTAATGAAGAACTCTGCTCCTTTAATTGAGATTCGTCCTTCTCTTTGAATGCAATTCGCCTCTTGAAATGGAAATTCTGCTCCTGCTTTGATAAAATCTGCTCTTGTTTTGAAATTGTGATTTGGCTTGCTTTTGAGGAATTGCAATTTCAAGAGCCTCTATATATACATAGGCGAATTTCCTACTTATTAGGCTGACTTGAGAAGAGGAAATACTTGGCCGACTTAGACCTTTTAAATTTTCCTAGGATTCTTGTGTTAAGTTTCAAGCGGCTACTTTTGTCAGCCACCACCCTATGAGTTTCCATGTCGCAAATCTCACTAAGTCGCGGATTTCATTGGGTCGTGGATTTTGTTCGTGTTGGGGATTTCCTTATGTTATGGAGCACAATTTCCTTGGACTCGTGGATTTTGCGACTTGGAAGGGCGCGGATTTTATCACATTGTGAATTTTGTTCACTTGGATTTAATCCCTTGAAATTCCCTATCGCACATTCCATATAGTCGTGGATTTTTGCCTTAAAGTTCCAAGTCGCATTTTTGATAAGGTCACCGATTTTGCTTTGAATTCCAAGTCGCAATTTCAAGGAACAAAACGAATTTCAATAATGTTTTCACATGTGAATTTCATAGGCCGACTTAGGAAGGATTGAAACGGTTTTCCACTTGTTAAGTCGCATGTTTTATGGGACCTTTCACAAATTCAATCGCAAATTTCATATGATCTTTCATATTTGAGCACATTTCTTAGGTTATCTTTTAATGATGGGTAGGATTTCTATACTCTCATTCACAATCTCCAGGAGCACAATTTCAAGGTGATCGTTTAATGAAGATCGCATTTCACTTGGACTCTTTCAATATTCCTTGTCACACTTTCCTTGCCTCATTCACAATTTTGCATATTTGGAGTCATGAACAATTCTGGCGCATATTTCATAGACTCTTGGATAAATTCTCGGAGCGCATCTCACTTACCTTTGGAATTTCAAGTCGCAAATTTAAAGGAGTTATGGAATAAACTTCACTTCGCACCTTTTACCTCATTCACAATTTTGAGTGACTTAGGGAATTTCGCACTTTCAGGCTAGTTAAGGATAAATTTCTCATCGCAATCTCCCTAGAGTCATGAATTAAGAAATTCCACATTTTTAAAGAGGTCAAGGATTTAATCCAGGTCACATATTTCACTCTTTTGAGGAATTTCACAATTTCTAGCATGTTCCGGATAAATTTCATGATGTTGTCTCTCACCTGGTATTTTTCCTCACTGCGAATTTCTTGGTCTCGTGGATAAATTCCTTAGGAGCACTTTTGATGTTGTCCAAGACAACTCCATTTCGCACTTTTTCGAGGGATAAGGATTCTCCTAGGTCGCAAATTTAGATAGGTCTTGGATTTTCCTCATGCTGGAGCGCATTTTCCACGTTGAGGTGGAATTTGCACTTTGGATTGTTTCCTAGATTGCATTTTTTTTTTACCGAGTCGTGGATAAATTCCATGTCGCAATTTCCATGTGCTCAAGGATTTTGCGCCCTATACCTTGGAATTTTCATTCTAGAAGTTGAGACAATCTTGATGGAGCTTTCTAATGCTTTGACGAGGATTTTTGAGTTTTGATAAGGGATTTCACTCTGGATTCAAGGATTTCAACTTTTGAGACTTCTTCAATGAAGAAAATCAATCTTTCCCTTCACTGTTTTAAGCATTCTTCTAATTCCCCATGAGCTAAGTGTGTTGACATTTCTCCCTAGTCAAGTGTTCATGGATCTGAGCAAGAAACTGCAAAATCAAGGCAAAACCGAAACCAAACAGAAAAAGAGGGGGGGGACCCCATTTGCAATGGGGTGATGTGTGAAAACATCACAACACGTAGTCCACCACACTTTTACCATTATAAGTTTTGTAGGTGATACTGCCTGAAATTGGCTAAACTTTCATGCCATTGCAAATAACCATGCCATACAAGCTACAAAGTCCTAATAATTATGCCCCAAAGTGCATCACACTCCCATTCCCATCTTGCGATGCTCTTTCCCGCGACTGACTTTTTCCTTCCTCCAACCATAAAGGATTGTTGTCCCCTCTTTCTTCATTGCTCAACTAGAGAGATTGATTGTTAGTTGTCCTTGCATTAAAGGGACCTATTAGAACTATTTCCCCTGAGGTGTTGAACATAAAAATGTCTTTTTTTAATGAAGCATACAAGTCTTTGCTATCTAAATTTCACCTCTTATAGATCTTTGAATTTTTTGGTGCAAAGTAGCAAGCAACCAATCTAAAAGTTACTTCATTATCTATTATTTGCAACCATATATATGTATTGCTTATTTGGGTCCTCTTTCACGACTTTTACTATTCCATACCACCACTGTCTAATTAGTACTATGCCCCCCCATGCTCTTCACCTATTTCATTCCACTCATTCCGAACTAAGATTTTCTTGTATCCTTCAAAATTTGGGACTTTGAAACCATCATGCTCATGCATTTCCATAAGAATGATAATGTCTTTCCCCTCTGCTATGGGCCCCAACCCAAGTCCTCTTCTCCATAGGGAACCTCTACAATTCCAACTTATTACATGTAAAGCACCTGTGGTTTTTGTAAATTTAAGTTGAGTATATGAAATGCTTATTAAACCCTAATTTAAAAATTAGATCTTAATTACCTAAATCCAAAGCAAATTTATAAAGAATGATCTCTCACTTCCAATTATAGGTAGCATTACAGCTTAGAATATCATTCTTCCATCTGTTATTTCACTTGTCATTCTCATATCCCTTAAGTACGACATTAATTATAGCTGTCAGTGGAACAAGCTAGTTGGGTGACCAGTCTAGTTTTAGGTTTCTCTCAGAGTATCTAGAATTACAATTTCCAATTGAAAATATACTACAATGAGAAGTGAAATTGTGCAAGAATAACAAGCAAACAATGGCTGTCTTGAGGCATCAGAATTCAAAGCTTTCAAAACTAAGCTTAGCTCATCTTTGTGTCACTCAACAGAGACTTAGCAAATCAAGGTCCTGCTCATGTCTGTTTCACTTTGTTGAAACTTAAGTAATATTAACATCTATATTTGAAACTATAACTTTTTTGTTTATCTTTATATTGGGGAATATAATTATTCAAGGTGTTGGATACAATTATTGTCTTATTGGTTACTCTCTCAAAAATTCAATTTTCTATTATCGTTAATCTATGTTTTCAAGTTTGGAATTTTCTTGGCAATGTCTTTCATTACACAATTTGGTTTAACCAGTGTTCCAAGGAGTCTTGAAATTGAGGGATGCAGTGATGGGCTTTAGGGATGGCAAATTTTTTCCCAAAATTTGGGGACAAAATAATATATAATATTTGAAAATTTTATTATTAAAAATAGTAAAAGCAATTTATCATTTATGTAAACAATTTGACAATCAATTGAGCCAAAATTCTGAATACTTATATAAATCCTTTATCATAGTAGCATTACTCAAAATCGAGATTGATTTGGCAAACCAAATGTATAAATGGAATTCAATAAGTCAAGATTTAACTATGTTCCTCGGAGTTTCAAAACATGGGAACGGTACACAAGGCAAGGCTTCAAGGAAGGGGGCCTATGGACCAAAATTTGGGGACACCAGCCACCATCCCACCATCATTCATATATATATATATATATATATATATATATATATTCAATAAGTCAAGATTTAACTATGTTCCTCGGAGTTTCAAAACATGGGAACGGTACACAAGGCAAGGCTTCAAGGAAGGGGGCCTATGGACCAAAATTTGGGGACACCAGCCACCATCCCACCATCATTCATATATATATATATATATATATTTGCATGGCCTGCTGCCATCCCCCTACTGTCCCCAAATTTTGGTCCATAGTATATATAAAGTCTTCCCTGCAATTACTATGTTTTCTCTGACACCAAATTGTCATTATTTCTGACCAAATCGCCATTCTTCAGAGAACTAAAGGTGAAGTTGGTGAGTCTGACCAGTCTAAATGATAAGGGTTCTGCAGTTGAAGACGGGACTATATCAACCTTGAATCATTTTATTTATTTTCTTCTCTGTTTTTTGAAACTACTTAAAGCAGTTAGCATAATCTCGCTAACATTTATGAAAACTTCATAACATCCACACCACCTCACCCTCACTGCTTCCTCCACTCTCTACTAAAGCCTGAGGTGTCCATAACATACATATTAAGTAATATTTGATGACCAACTTCCTAAAGTTAAAATAAGAGAGAGTGTATCCAAGTAAACAAAAGCAATAACAGCTGTTTTGATAGTCTATTTTGCCTCCAATACCATGTAAATATTATTTCTCTCTTCTAAGTTCAACCATTTGCACATGCCATCATGTTGTGTGTTTGTTCAAAGCTTTGACAAAATCAAAATCATTATCATGACTTGGAGAAACTTTGGCTGCTGCAGGGGCTCCCCAGCATCCCCAGGACAGTCGAAGGGACCTCCAAGCATCCCTAACACCCCCTGCAGAGGTGGCCACACCCAGGAAGTCCCCTGCTTCTGCAGGGATGTCTCAGGGACATCACCACCTGTGGATGGTTGTGGCAGATGGTGGATGGAACACTGGGATTTAATGGGAAAAAATAAAGAAAAACACACTATTTTTCCATCCAGCACAGTCCAAAACAACTTTTATGTTTTCTTTTTTAAGATGTTTGTGATTTGCAAAAGCACTTACAAGTAATTGACGAAAACAAAATTAGCAAATCAACCTAACCTGTGGAATTCTTGGAGCCTTCCTGAATATGTCCCAGATTTCATTAGCCATAATCTCATCTTTTTCTAGCAGAATATCTATAATAAGACATGCAAACTGTCAGTAACTTTCATCTATTTCAGATTTAAAAACAAAATTATGATAAGAATGCATCCTTTGAGCACAATTTAATCTAAAAGGGTCATCTGCAATCAATTTCAATTTGCAACCTTCAAGTTCCTTGAAATGTTCACTGAATAATGCCAGACTTTAATATACTGCCTTAAATAGTCAATAAATTCTCAAGACGACCATAAAAAGGGTGCATCTAATATCACAACTCTAATGTATCCAGATATTGGTTTCTTAAGTACCTGCAATGTTCTCAACTGCAGAACGATACTCTCTTAAAACAGACGTGCATTTCTCCACACCATATCGCACATACTCATCCCTCAGTGCTTGTATCTTTCTATAAAGCTGACATTGAGAATCACAAAAATGATGATCATATTAAGCATTTGCCATCAGTTTTTTACAAAAATCATGAACCACTCAATACACCCACATACTGTATTAGAACCACTATGATGTAAAAAGCAACTAAATACTATTAGCTTACATGAACCATAACATCCTCGTGTTTTCTGTAATATATCTTTCCAAGCACCGACAGACCACTTTGTAAAATGAATTTCTCTGCATACACGCCAGCTTCAGAAAGAGCTGCTCCTGATAACCAAGATAGATGGTCCATCCCAAATATCTCCTCTTCAATAATCCTAGCTGTTCACTCATCACAATTAAAAAAAAAAGATGCAAGTCTTCAGCACAATTTCAAGTATTTCTAATCTTTATCTTACATTATTATGAAGAGCATTTTTCTGTCAAAATCCGTGTTCTGCAGCTCACCTGCAGACTCTGCAAGTCTGTAATTTGAGGTTACTGCTGCCTCACTAAAGATGACTTGGCCTCGTAGTAGCGCAAACTTCTTGAGACTCATAATATTGATGTTTATGTATATAGCCTTACCAGACTTGTGAATCCCAAATGCAAACATAATATGTCCTTTTCTTTTGTAAATAAGAAAAATTAAAGGGGGAGAGAGAGAGAGAGAGAGAGAGAGTCTAATCAAAACGTCACTTGGGGCTTGAACCACCATATGACCTTTTCAACACTAATTTGACTTGCCCATTTCACTTTTTAATTCTCACACACTCTCATTATAATTTTCATTTTTACTTAAAAGGCTGATTATTTATGTGCACGGACTGGATACTGTTTGATTTGTGGTGATTGTGGGCATAGTATGAGCTGATGAAGAGGATGGCTTTATTTTTATCAAATTTTCAAATCTTTAGAAGAGGTAAATGGAACAAACACTAAGATCTTTTCCTCGTTCTTCCTTCATCCTCTCCTTCAATCTTCTTTATTTTTTCTGATTACAGAATCTAAACTAAATCTAAAATAAAGCAACCCCTATGATTAATTTTTAACATTTTCCTATTCTTTCTTTGAATTCTTTCTTATAATTTTAACTGATATCTATGTTTCAATCCTTTCTTTATTTAAGTTTATAGGAGACAGTATTATTAAGCATCTTTTAGCTGAAGTTGTAATGTCCCCTTTCCATCACTAAAGATTGAATATAAACGTTAGCCTTTTTTATTTCCTGAAGGCTAAATTGTGTTGGTAAGGGAAATGTCAACTTAAAAAAGAACTAGAATATTACCGAATGTTAATTACTCAAATCTTTCAGTGGCAACGTATATCTTTTTTAAGTTTATTTGCAACCTCTCCTTTGCTGGGTGTTACCTTGGTGTGCCCCTCCTTTAGTGGTCTCCTATTCTGGCTTTGGAGGAGTGGAGCACTTATAATGACTATTAATTGATTTATCTATATTTGCCTTGGGCGTGGGATGTGTGGAGGAGGAGATATTTAATCCATTTGCTCATTTGGAGAGCTTCTTCATGCATTTTTGGAATTTAAATTTTCATCTGGTGTTGTTGCAAAGAGATACTCTGGAGGTTGTTTAGCCTCAAACATCATCTGGTTTCGGTTGTGTAATATCAACCCTAGCTGGAGAATCTGTGATTTTCATCCAGAAAATCAAAGGAGCTTAAATGGAGTCGTTTTGCAGTTGTGTGATTTTGACCATTTTTTATGTGTTCTGATGATCTTCAGATAGAACCTGTATTGGCATTGATTTTTGGTGGTGATTCTATGTGTTTTTTATTGAAGAATGTTGGGTCTGTATCAAGAAATGATCTGAGTGCAATTTTCTGGTGTAGCTGTACTTCCTGGAAATGGCCGTACCATTGAAAATTTCCTTCTAAATGCAAAGACAGAGAGAAGGGAGTTTAGGGAATTGTTTTGTCTTGTAGTGGGCAGAAAAAGACGAAATAGGATGAATATGCAGCTTGAAATATTTTAAGTGAGTCCCTTTTTCCTGCCATACGGTTCCTAGCTGCCATACTACACCAAGCTACGTGAGCCTCTAGAAATTAAATCGCTCACTTATGGAGTTGTCTATGATTCTTGGAGGTGACGCCTAGGCATTTGGAACATTTTGAATCAGGTTTGGAGTGGAGGTTTTGGGTTTATGTAGAGTTATGAATGTTTTGGTGAGATTTCTGGGTGCAGCCATGACCGTACCAGCAAGGTACAGGACTGTCTTATGAGTTGGGCAGAAACTGTTATGTTGTCTGGGTTTGTTGCATTGGAACAGCAATTAAGATATATCCAGTTTATGTTTTCTACAATGATTGGGCTTCTTGGCAACCCATACATGAACCAACCATTAGCCTGAAGCAGTGGTAACCATCTTCCTATGAGAGTTTTGTCATTTTCTGAGTTAAATGTTTCTGATTTATTCAATAGCAGATGTAAACTTGTGTCAATCAGTTATCATACTTTGTGTTTTTTTGTAAAAGAAATAGGGTGTTCATTTCAGAAGTTGGGTAAAATTAACTGACATAAGCTTAACTCAGGTGACTTGGCCTCTGTTTTATAACTGAATGTCTAGGTATGCACATAGTCAAATTTGAGAGTGTCTACATGGTCATTTTTGTAAGCATGCACATCACATGTGTTTACTGCCTAAGGAGTCTAATTGTTTCCATACAGAGTAAACGAGAAAGATACTTGCACTATCACAGTATACTGAAATGCATTACATTGTACGAGAATAACCACAGAATTGGTACTCAGAATATCAACTGCATATATTAACTTAAAACAGCAAGTTACAATCATAATCCCAAAAACTCCCTATCCATACAATGGCCTGACAAGTACATATATAGGTTTGTCGGACGGTTGCCAACCATCACCAACCAACATACCGATCAGGAGTAACTACTCACCGAAACTAACAAACATAAACATACTTCCCGAAACAACTAAACAAAACATATTTCACCAAAAGGTACTAAACTATGTAAAGTACGCCTAACATCATCCCCCCCAAAAAACTTGTCGTCTTCCAAACGACTACAAACAAGATCCAAAAATAACTAGGAAGAACGAGGGTCAGTGAACGTCCCTGGAGGTGTGGATGCCGTCCGTGCTGAACCAAGAGCCTCCTGCTAAGGTTGAACTAACCGTTGAAGCCTGTAAACCTCCTCAGTCCTTTGCTTTAGATGTGTTGTGGCAATGATATGCTTGTCTCTGGTGAGACGTACCATCTGGGCAGCCTCGACCAACTGCTGTTTTGTTTTTTCCTGTGTTGCCTGAGATTCGGCCAACTCCTTCTTTGTGGCTTCTAGTTCTGCTCTGAGTGCATCGGCCTTGTTCCTTTCTAACTGTGTGAGTTCGGCTTCCTATGCCAACTACCGTTGGAAGTGCACCTGTTGCTCATCAATTTTCTCCCTTAGCTGCTTACTCATAACTACAGCTTCCTCCAATTTTTTGCTGCATTGTGCTTTCTTCTGAAAGTCCTCCTATCTAGTATAATATAATGCTCGGAACTGATCCTCAATGCTATGAAGGGCTGCCAGTATCTCGCTGTCAGCATCTCCAAATCCAAAGTTTGGTCTCTCTAGTTTCCATGCCCTCTGCATCTCCTCAGTAATCACCTCCAGCCAACCCTTATTCCAAAATACTCTTAAAAACTTTGTCTCGGCATTCTTGGCGAAATGTTCAATTCTTTGTACCTCTGCACGTACTACTGGTGAAGAGTATTGGGGATTGACCCTAGCAGCAATATCAGACACCCTCTGAAGAATGGCTCCCATAGACCCTAAATCCTGTGCATACCTAAGAATGGTGCCCAATGGATCACTCTCATCTGGCTCACCCATGTGTACTGTCAACCCAGCTGGCTCAGTCGAGTGAGAAGTATCCTCTGTATCATCAGCACTGCTTGTCATACTGGTATTGGTGCCTTCCTCTTCTGAGCTATCTACAGCTATTTCTTCCTCCTTGGCTTCAGAGTCACTAATCATTATAGCATCTTTTGGTACATCAACTGTTTTCTCCTCCTCTGGCTGTACCATCTCACCTTCAAGTGCAGGTGGCAGTAAGGGAGATCTAGTGGGGCTTAGTGGAGGAATGTCTGCCAACTCTGAAGGCATGCCCAGTAGCTGAAGCCAAGTATCTACTTGTACTGAGTTGTCCGCATGTGCCATGCTCTCTGGAGATCTAGTCTCAAACGGAGTGATCTGCCCTGATGGAAGAGGAACTGGTACGGTGTCATCGCCCTTCATCCTCATGATTTGACCCCATGAAACGTGAGTGGTACTAGGCTAAACGGGAATCTACGCTTGAGTGCGTGTGTCCAAGTGCAAGTGTGCATGCTTCTTCCCCAATGCAACATCCCATATGTTCTCTCCTGCTAGTACTATAGGGCTGGGGCTGGCGGGATTGCCGGGAGTGGCTGAGGTTGATGAGGCCTCAATGCAATCCTCCTCGGCACCTTGTGCACTATATGATGCTTCTGACGAAGACTCAGGTAACTCTTGTTGTTCTCTTTTTGCTGCTCCTCGACTCATCTCCCTTCCCACCTTGAGCAGGGGCCTTCAAGTTTGTCCATCTGAAGACAATTGGCCATGTGGGGTCATACCACTCATTTGGCTGAAATGGAGCTCGTGCCAATGAGGGGACGTGAGTGCAGATGGCATCCAGAAACAACGCAATGGCCTATTGAGTCATGTAAAATGACTTGTGAGTCATCTTCAGGAACTCATGAACCCTGTCAGAGAGAACTGCTGCCCAGTTGTACATTGTACCCTGGCTAAGACCAATCATATAATCCGACATCCAAAATGGAATATCTGATGAGCATGAGGCTCCCGTCAGCCGCCCCCTAATCACATCCATTATGCACCGCCATTCTTCATTCGCCAAGTGATCTCGTCTAAGTCCTCTATTTCCTGCAGCCTTCAACTAGTTCTTTTCTTTCTCACTCAAGTCTGGTCTACAAACTTTTGCCATTATGTTGTCCTTGTGCCTTGCAGTCATTTTCTGTTTGCCGACTGTAAATCCTTGGCGCGGTACACCCATCACTCTCTCGAAATCCTGTGGCGAGAATGTGATTTAGACCAATACATTCATGAATCTAATGATGGTATGTTTTGCTCGGGGGTTGTAATTCGCCACCATGCTTTTTAGAATTGCCTCAAACTCTCTGAAATTGAAATAGGGCATTTGTATTACCTTATCCACCTATGCCTTCTGTAATGCTATCTTGAGAGGATGGTCGTCAGCATGACTATTCCACCATTGTTTACACTCGTTCGCCTTGAGGCTTTCCCACTGCAAGGAATCCATTGTGATTTTTTCTTTTTCTTTCCCTTTCCCTTTCGACTGCTTCTTCTGTGCTGATGAACCCACGTCAACTTGCAGTGTCTGTGCTGGCTTTTCTTCAATAATTAACTTTGCTGCCATTTTTCTCTCTTCAGCCTATCCTGATATCTGCCTTGTGCTCTGGTGACCCTGTTCCCCGGTGAAATTGACATTCTGACCTCTTTTATACTGTTCAGCCGAATTCAGTTATGATCGTTAGGCTAACCTGGCACTTGTGTGTACTGCAATGGTGATTTGAAGTCGACTAACACTGGTACGGCGCATCAAGATTAACTCGTACGGCCTGGAAATCCTTACGGCAGGCTTGTTCAGAGAGAATTTGTACGGCAGCACTAAAATCCGTTGGGCAACACTAAAATTCATACGGCAGCACTAAAATCCGTATGGCAGCACTAAAATCCATACGACAGCACTAAAATCCGTACGGCATGTCTATAATTCGTACGGTCGATTGGAGGAGGTATTCGCACGCTTCAAATTTTGGACTCGTACAGCCACTAAAGACTCGTACCAGGGGTTCCATACGGCCAGCAGGGAATCCGTACGGGAGGAAGTTTTGTTCACTTCGTATGACAAAATGCTTGTACGGCCTGTGTGAGAAACTCATACGGTCAACCTTCCTCCATTCGTACGGTGACAAATTCTAGGGTTCGTACGATGAAAAATTCCCTCTTTTGTACGCTTTGAGACATGTTTGTATGGCTAAGGATTGTATGGCAGAACTCGTACAACAGGTAATCCGTACAGTGTCTGAAGGAGGTGCTTCGTATGGTGGAGTTGTTGCAGAGGTCGTACAGTCACACCAAACTCACTTCGTATGGCCGCTCTGATTCTGATTCGTACGGTCAGCAGGAAAATTCAGATGGTACAATCTGCTTATGCAACAATAATGGTACGGTTTGCCTTTTATGCTTTTTTTTTTTTACTCTACCTTACTTTTCCCGCTACCTGACTTGGCATTTTCAAATTCCTCGAACTCTGCTATCCTCCATTCGCTCTCCCAGTTTTCTCTCTCCTTGTCATTGTCGTTCTCCTCTTCCTCGTCTAGGATCTCCATTTCCGTCAGCTAGCGGAAGATGCAGTTTATATAACCCTTCTGCCTGAGGCAATCGTTTGAGCAGCATTTATCAATTTCTTCCAATTCCCATATCCAGTCGAATATCGCTAATTGATCTCTCACCCATGTCAAATTCCACCCCATTGGCTCCTGGACCCACTGAAATGTTTTCCCGTCGTCGTTCATCCTTACATTCACATTCCTGCATCTGTACTTCGCCTTCCAGATCCGACTCTTTGGAAGCTGTATGTGAGATACTCCGACTGGCCAGTTTTTCCTCAACTCCCAAACTTCGTCGCAGTAGGGTGATCTTTCCACAATGAACATTGCTTCTGCCAAGTACTTCCTTTCTAGCGGGTCCTGGACTTCCTTTGGTAGTAGGAACTCAAATATGTCCTGTACCTGGTTGCATTCTCTTATCCAGTTGTTCCAGTCTTCTTCCCCTTCTTCTTCTTCTTCTAGGTGATTCTTATTAATCCATTTCCCACCATAGTCTTCGTCAATTAGGCCTTCGCGGGCTTTCATCCGCACTGGCCTTGGTGCAAAGAACCCAGTTACTGGTTCAAACTGAGTGCTTGAAAACACCATCCCGTCAACTTTGTTTTCCACCTCCTCATGTTGTTTGCCTCTTTCCTCCTTCACTCCCTGGCTTGTTATTGCGAATCCGAGCATATTGATTTGTATGGTTTCTCCTCTTCGCTCTTTATAAATCTTCAGTTTCGACCCGTTCACTGCTTCTTTGATTGGGCTTCCATCCAGATTGTCTAATTTTATAGCCCCATTGTCCATCAATTCCAGTATTCTGAACGGTCCTAACCACCGAACTTTGAACTTGCCAGTTTGATTTCGTTACGGCTGTTATATTTGAGGACTAACTACCCCGGCCAGAATTCCATTCTTCGTAGGTGTTTATCGTGCCAATACTTCCGGCGTTTCTGCATAATTTCCGTTGACCATTGGGCCAAAATTCGTTTCCCGTCCAACTTATTCAACTGGAATAGTCTTTCTTCTAGACTCTTCGTATCTCCTAGTCTGTTCTCCACTGCGATTCTCAGACTTGGAACCAAGTATTCTGTTGGTACTACCACTTCTTGCCCATACATCAACTGGAAAGGAGTGTGTCCAGTCGTTACCTTATAAGTGGTTCGATAAGCCCATAACACTGCCGATAACCGCTCTTCCCAATCGGATCCTTCGATATTGCACGATTTGTGGATTACCGAAATGAGCACCTTGTTTGTTGATTCTGCCTGCCCATTCGCCATTGGATCGTACAGACTCGACAGTGTATGAAAGATCTTGAACTCCGTTGTCATCAATCTGATTACGTGGTTGACGAAGTGTCCCCCGCGATCACTCGTCAATTGTATGGGTATGCCGTACCTTGTTACTATCTGTTCATAGATGAACCTCGCAGTGCTCAAGGCAGAATTGTCCTCCAGTGCTCTTGCCTCTGCCCATTTCGTCAAATACTCGGTGGCTACCACTATGTATCGACACCAATGCAGTTGGCTGACCTTCAATGGTCCCAGAAAATCTAGTCCCCACCTCTCGAAAAGTTCTTGAGGTTGGGTTGGCCACAGGGGCATATAATCCCTCCTCCGTGGTTTCCCTACTCTCTGGCATGTGTCACACACCAATACTCATTCTTTGGCATCTGCATACAGTGTTGGCCACCATAGTCCGGGTAGCAAAAATTTTCTAGTTGTGGCATCCGGACCCATGTGCCCGCCTGCGAGTCCTTCATGTGCTTCTTCTAGTACACCCCTTACTTCTACCATGACACATCTCCTCAGGATATGGTCTGGTCCCATCTTGTAGAGCAACCCATTAATAAGCTGAAATGTCTTGCTTTTCAGTGCAATCCTTCTCTCATTTGTAGACATTCCTTGAGGGAATGTGGACGTCAACAAGTATTCACCAATCTTCTCATACCATGGTGGCAGTGCTACGATCTGGAAGAGATGAGCGTCGGGGAAGTCTTCATTTACCCCTTCGGCCGGTTCCCCTGACCTGATGCATGACAACTGATCTGCTATTACATGACTCTTCCCCGGTCACACTATGATAGTGAAAGTGAATTCCTGCAAGAGTAGCCATCGACTGATTCTCCCTTGGATGATCAATTTATTCACAAAGTACATGAGTGCTTGATGGTCGACGTAGGATGTGAATGGTGTTGCCAGCAGGTAGTACCGAAATTTTTGCACTGAGTACACCATTCCGAGGGCCTCCCTCTCGGTTGTGTTATAATTTTTTTCTGCCTTCGAAAGTAACCTACTGGCGAAATACACCAGGTGGTCCAGACCATGGGTTCCCACCTGTGCCAATGTCGCCCCGATTGCAAAATTTGAGGCATCAACAGGCACATGGAATTCTTTATCCCAATTCAGGTATGCCAGTATGGGTGCACTGATCAACCTGTGCTTTAGTTCCTCGAATGCCTTCTGGTGTTCATCAGACCATACGAATTGGACTCCCTTCCTTGTCAGCATGTCAAGTGGGCAAGAGATCTTGGCAAAATTCTTGATGAACCGTCTGTAATATCCGACGTGACCAAGGAATGATTTTACTCCTATGATATCACTCAGGGCTTCCATCTCCATGATCACCCGTATCTTATTTGGGTCTGCTTTTAGTCCCGCTTTACATACAATGTGACCCAATAACTTCCCTTGAGGCACCATGAATCTACACTTTTTCGGATTCAGTGCCAACCGTGCGGCTCTGCAACACTCCATGCATTTAGCAAGTGCCTTCAAATGTGTTTGCTGATCGCTATAGATCGACCAATCATCCAAAAATGCCTTGAAATTCCCTACTGACATTTTGTCAAAAATGTGCAAGATAATCCTTTGAAAGGTTGCCGATGCATTACAGAGACTGAACAACATCCGATTGTATGCATAGACGCCGCCCTCGACCACAAATGTTGTCTTCAGTTTATCCTCTTCCACAATACTAATTTGGTTGTACCCCGACAATCCATCCATGAATGAATATATCTCATGGCCAGCTACTTCTTCCAGAATTGAGTCTGTAAACGAGATGGGAAATGGATCCTTGATAGTAACTGCATTCAGGTATCTGAAATCCACACATATTCTGATCTACCCCCCCTCTTTTTTGAGTGATATGACGATGGGAGAGACCCATTTGCTCGTTTTTACTTTGAATATGATTCCGGCCTCCAGCATCTTCTCTATCTCCTCCTCAACTTTGGCCACATAATTCTTATTCATTCTGTATGGTCATTTCCTCACAGGATGTGCTCCAAGTACCAGGGGAATCCTATGAACACATAGTTCTGGAGGGATTCCTTTCAAGTCCTTGTATGTCCAAGCAAACACCTCCTTATACTCCATAAAGATCCTGAATGCCGCTGTTTTGAGGACGGGATTCCAATCATCCCCTGCTAGTATTACTCGAGGGTTACTTTCTTCACCCAGGTTTAGCTTCTCCATGGATGGTTCCTCGTATTTGATCTTTCCCTCGGCTCCAAAGTCGTGAGCCGGTGTACTATCTATTTCGGCGATCCCTTCTGTGTATTCCCCAAAGGCAGTCAGGAAAGTGTGTTGGTCGTCATTTCCTTCCGATTTGTCTCCATTCCCTCAAGAGGTCTCGCCGATTTCCTTGATGGAGATCATGTTACATTCCGGCTTGAAGAACTCATAATCCTCCATCTGCCAATGGAAAAGCCCACTCATTGAATCAGTTTCGTCCTCAGAACATTCTTGTAGTTTTAATATTCCCTCCTCGTCAGGTTCCATTGGCCCTCTGCCAACTGACTCCCCTTCGTTTGAGTCAGAATCTGATGCTAGTTCCTCACTAACAGCCTGTGTTCTCAGGTCTATGACAATCTTCTTGCATTTATTCTCTATCGACAATGTGTTCTTTTTCCAATTATGGTTGGCTTTGGCGGCTATTAGCCACCCTCGGCCAAGTAATGCATCGTACGACACATTTTGTGCTGTTATGACTACAAAGTTTAATCGAAAAAGTTGGGTGCCAATCCTTACTTTCTGAACCATTAGCACTCCCAACGCTTTAATTCTGTGCTGGTCTGCTCCCAATAACTAAAAATTTTGTGGCCATAGTGTAGGTTTCCCCAAGCACTTCCACGTATCTTCTGTCAGCACATTCACTCCCGATCCACCGTCGATTATTGTGTTCGTCAGGTGACATCCACCGATTTCCATGTGTGCGACAGCTGGATTCTTGCCATTGTTAATAGCCAACAGTCTCGGATTGACGACTTGTTCTCCTTCCAACGGTGGCTCCACTATGATATCTTCATCCTTTGTTTGCCCTTTTGAATTCCCTTCCATCGCCTTTGAGATCGCCACCCTCAGTTGCGGCATGCTCTGTAGAAGATCCGCTATCTTGACCGATACAGTGGTTTGCAGCACCTGATTCACGATACTTTTGTCCGACTCTGGTCGTACGGTAGTTGTTCTTGTGTTCTTTCCTTCCGTTTCCATTGCTATTTCTACTTCTTTCCTAGCCTCTCGAAGTCTCTCCTCGGTTCGGGGATCTGGATACATCGCTTTTTTTCCTTGTGCTCGGGTAACCGCCAGGATCTCTTCATCATCCTCCTTGAAACTAATCATGTTCACCCCTTTTTGCTTCGGGCAATCTTTTTCTTCGTGATCTCCAGGGCCACACCACTTGCATAATGCATTTATTGTGTTCTGATTGTTGTTCGGGCATTCTCTTGTAAAGTGTCCCCACTTGTTGCACTGCTGACATTGTATCATAGGTCGCCCTTTGCTGTCGTACTGCAGTCTGTTTCTAGGGCTGTTATTATTAATCCTTCTTTATTCCGGTATCCTCCAGGGGATGCATTCGGACTGTTTTGAGGCTTCGGGGGTGTCGTCGGTGGAGTTGATGATTCTCCCTGTGTGAACAACACTTGGGTACTTCTTGCTTTCAGGTTAAATGGACATTCCTTGATTGAATGTCCCATTACCTAACAAATATCACAAAATAACTTTCTTGGGCAGTTTGCTTTTACGTGACCTTCCCTGTTGCACTCGGTGCACCATAATTCCCAGCCTTCTTTAGTTGTCTAGTTATCAGTTTTCAGTTCTTTCATCATGCGGATCATGTCTCTTCTCAGTGCCTGAATGGTTTTTGACTCGCCTTCACTGCTGTCATCCCCCGTACTGTCATCGTCTTCGGTTCTTCTCTTACTTCGGGAGGATGTTTTGTTCTCACTTTCTATATCCATCGCCCGGTTGTACGCTTCAGCGTACGATGATGGGGGTACGACTTTCATCTTTTTCCTCAACGACGAGACTAACCCTTCGATGAACCATCTCTTTTTCAGTCCATCGGCTGGCTGAGTTTCCAATTTCCGAGTAATTCTTTGAGCCTTCTATTATATGCCCTTACATTTTCATTCTTTCCTTGTTTGGTATTGTAGATTTCCACTACAATCTCATTGTCATCTCTTCGAAGTTTAAACTCATTCTCAAAGGCTTTCCTCAATTCATCCCATGGGGTTTTCTGTGCTGCCCCTAGGTCTGTATACCAGTCAATGGCGATACCTCTTAGCGTCGTTGGGAATGCTTTTACCTAGTAGTCTTCGTCTTCTTGTCCATTTGCAACCCATATGGTTTCACAAGTTTTACAGTGCTGAACAGGATCCTCTAACCCGTTCCCCATGAATTTCGGCAACTTCTGCCTTTCACTCGCCGGTGGGGTCACCATCTTTTTCCCGAGGTACCCTCTCTGTGTCTTTGACCCGATTGGACTGATTCTACCGTGTCGTTCCGGTGTCTTCCTAACACTGCCGGCCACGTACAGTTCCTTCCCACTTCCGTTCTCGACGTCCTCTACACTTCGAGTCACCTCTGGTTCTCCTTGGTTCTCTCTCTGCGCAGGGATCTCAGGCTCAGGTCCTCTGTTCCTCGGCCTTTCGTCTGAAATGGACAATGCCACAATACGACGTATACTGTCCTCTAGTTCTTCTGTCAGTTTCTTCTCATTTTCTTTTCCTCTATTTGTTATTGGTGTTCTAAAATTCTATTCATCAACCCCTTGGTCTACTTCTCCATGTCGTGCATTTTCTTTTTCAATAATTTGTTTTAATCTTTTTCTGCGTTCTTCTTGTTCCTTTAGTCTTAATGATCTTCTCACTATTTCTTCTCGTGTTTCCTGCCCAACTGGTATTTTATTCTTGTCCTTATTAAGCTATATGGGCATTAATTATGCTTACCTCTATCAGTTGTACGGCGTGCGACAGCGATCGGCATCACATTCCTCCTCTTGTTTCAGACATTCCTTATACCTCCTGAGTATTTGTTGCCGTCGCAATTCCTTCTTTCTTCTCGAAGGTCTTGGAAGGTTATCAGGTTCCTTGCCAGGAGTCGAGGAATGCGGTTCAAAAGGTTGTCCACCTCGCTATTGACACGCAGGTTTTCTGAAATAACCTCCTCTGGAACCTTTCTGTGGATGGATTCATCTCACACGTATTGTTCGACTGATAATAACCACGGTTTGACCAATTCCTGAGTTACTTCATCTTCCTGGCTTCTTGGTTCATTTTCTTCTCTGTCACGTTCTTCTTGAATTTCTTGTACTATTTCCTCTACGTGCCTTCTATTTTGTACTTCCCTATTTTATGCTTCCTCGTCAGTGTCGACCAGTTGCCCCATTATGCTGCCATTCTCCCGTCTGGATGTTCACCTAATTCACTTAGGCAACGGCGCCAAAATGTTTACTGCCTAAGGAGTCTAATTGTTTCCATACAGAGTAAACGAGAAAGATACTTGCACTATCACAGTGTACTGAAATGCATTACATTGTACGAGAATAACAACAGAATTGGTACTCAAAATATCAACTGCATATATTAACTTAAAACAACAAGATACAATCATAATCCCAAAAACTCCCTGTCCATACAATGGCCTGACAAATATAGGTTTGTCGAACGGTTGCCAACCGTCGCCAACCAACATACCAATCGGAAGTAACTACTCACCGAAACTAACAAACATAAACATACTTCCCGAAACAACTAAACAAAACATATTTCACCAAAAGGTACTAAACTATGTAAAGTACACCTAACAACATGTCACTTTTCATTTGGCAATTTGTATGTGTATTTTGCACATCGCAAGTCACTATTCATCTGGCAACCCATATATGTTCACACTAACGTATCTCACAAGGGCACAGTTAGTAAGCCTCCTAGAGTATGGGTAGCCTTTTAACACGTTTCTCTTAGTTTGTAGTAGGAAGCTCTTTTGTTTAATTGAAGTCATTATTCTTTTGTAATTATTTAATCCTTATGAATATAACTGTATTTTATATTTAAAAGGTTTTCTTTTGACACACTTAGTCTTGGAAGATTTGACCCATTTTACACGTCCAATCTAAAAATTGTATCAAACCTTAACCTATTTGCTCTCCTCCTAGTCCTTCGTCCTATCTTGCTGCTCAATTAAAATTGCAGTGTTAAAAGGACGATACTATCAGATTCAACATAGTGTGAGTGTTTTATGGTCTTTTCTTACCATACCACATCATCCAAAATGAGGTAAAACCTTAGAACCAACTCTAATTTCATTTACGGTCTTTTCTTACCATACCACATCATCCAAAATGAGGTAAAACCTTAGAACCAACTCTAATTTCATTTAACATGGGACTCATATAATGGAGATATCACAGTTTGAAATTTTATTTTGCATTACAAGGGGCTCTTCTAAAAATTTTATTAAATAAGATTTTGTAGACCTTTGTTCTTCTGAAAAAAAGAAAATTACAAACATATATTTGTAGAGTTCATAAAATCCCTACTCCACCTCGTGGCCAAAAAAACTTTTGGGACCCCCTTTTTTGTAGGCATTATAGAAGTATTTGCAAACAAGATACATTTCGTCCTTCGCCACTTGACCACAGCTCTTCTGCATACCAACCAAACCACCTCCATGCACGGCTTCTCAAGCAAACTCTTCAACAGCCTTCTAGGCATACTCTCTTAAAGAGCCCATTCTCTTCATGCTTGTTGTTCTTATGTGCTACGCCTTAGGGTTTCTTTGGCACCTCTACAATTTTTGTGCCCCATGACTTCTCCCAACATCACCCTATCCCTAGACTGGCTTTTGTAGGTACTTAGCCCAAAGCTAGCCTTGATAGAAAACTTTCCAATTGAAGACTCAACCCAAGCAACTCTTTGCTAGTTGACTCCTTTGTTAGATCCTTGCTGCACATAGGCTTTCCTCGCCTTGACCACAAGTTCTCGAAATCCATGGCTCTTGTTGTACTTCAATGGCCTTTTAAATCCTATATCCTCTTGTTTTAGTTTGCCTCAACCCTACAAATAGATCAAGGTTGACCCTTCAAAGCTCAAGTAATCTTCCCAAGTGCCCTGCTATGTCAGCCCACTTTCTTGGCTTTGGAATCCCCTTCCTCTGCTACTACCCTAACTTTATCTAAATAAACAACCATCTTTGTCTTGGCCTCACTTGTTCTCAATTCCCTTGTATCACACAACTTTGGGCGTCTAGTTCTAAAAGTTTTGTTAAACATAGCTCCTGCTAGCATCCAACTGCCATCTCCAAAAACACACAACTTCCTCCTTTACAACATCCCAACTTGGACCCTTCTTGTTTTTCTCTCCTTGTTGCTAGACTTGGCTTGACACCCTTGGCCACCTCCACTAACAAATCTCCACATGGCTCTTTGCTTGGCCGATCATTATTTTATTGAAACAACCATGCCTTACAACATTCAATATACAATTTGACCAAGAGCCCAATATTTTACTTTCACTATCTAATTTTTATTTTCAAGAGGGTGTTTTTTGAGTTTCTTCAAAAGTATCTTGGTTGTGTACACTGTACACAATTGAACATATAATTTGGGTAGCAGTGGGGGGCCTTCCCCCAACTATTTGCTTTGAAAGAAATTAGGTTCAAATTTTGCAAACCTTTACTTAGTTAAACATCCTACTGATCACATTGAAAATTGATTGGTGGATCTAGTCAAACTGGCCATCATACCCCCTCATGCTAGAACTTTTTTTTTGTCCAAACAACATTTCTACTACTTTAGAATGAATTGTTGGATATGTGGTGTATATTCTACATGTTTTACACCCATTATAGACTATGGACCCCAACATAATTCGTGGGGCCCGAAGCAACACCTCAACTAATAGGTATGGGGTGCTAGTGGCCCCCATGCAAGGGTGAAGAAAAATTGGGTCATTATAAGTAGTTTTTGGCCCATAAATTAATACCCTTTGTATTGTAATTCTATGTCATGTCCTCTTTCTAATTAATTTAAAACAAGTGATTTATTAGCCCATTCTTATATTACCTGTGGGCTAAGGATAAATAAATAGGGAAATAGTTTATTTAATATTTTAATTACAGTCCAGTAAATTAATGATTTCTTGTTATTTGGGAGCAATTAATTATTAAATTTTATTATTTATAGCACCAAATGGGGCGTCGGGTTTTCATGAGTTGTTGTAACTCCCAAGGCTAAGAATAGGAGATTCTATGATAGATTGTATGACAGGTTGTCAATGCGTAAGTGGCAGGTTGTCATTGTGTAAGAAACATGTTATTTTTAGCATGCAATTATGGAATGGGGATTCTTGAATATATTTTTAATTATATTTTCCCAAATAAGGCATTGGGATTTGGGCACCCAATTTGGGCCTCTGGCTATTATAAATATGCAGGTGTTGTCTTTCAAAAGAACCTTTGGATCATGTTTCCTCTCAACTTTTCCATATGAATACTTGTGTTCTTACATTATCTTCTGTGGACAAAAACCCACTGGAGGGCGAGATCAGTGGACGAAAACCCATTGGTTTTGGGATCAGAGGACGAACCCCTTTGGTTCAGTAGGACAATTGCATCCTAATGTTGTGAATGTGCTTCAAAAAGATTGCAGATGTCCAGTTCTAGATTGTGTTTGTTTTTGCAGGATTTGGAGTGTAGTTGTGTGTAACTGTAGATTTGATTTTCAATTTGTTGTGTTGTGTTGTGGTTGTTGTAGCAGCTGTGTTTCATATTTTGATCAGCTACAGAAGTTTTGATTATTCATATTGTTTCCTAGAGCAGAATATTGTGGAGCATTTTGTGCAGTTTGTTTGGGCTAGTTCAGAGTTTTTTGTTTTCAGTTGTTTGCTGTTGGCTGTTCTAACAACAAATATCAGTGTAAAAATCAAAAAAATACCAATGGAAGAAGTTTCATGGGTTGGTGGGTCAAATTGTCTTAAATTTGTTACAAGTTTGTTGAAAATTGTGTTGAAATTTTATAATTTTGCAAGATCTGATTTATGTTATTCAACTCTGAAAATTATTGGATAATTTAATGTGTGGAGTATTTACTGCCGAATGAGTCTACTATTTTCATACAAAGTAAACAAGAAATATAAACTGAACTATCACATTGTACGAGAATGAGAATTGAATTGATACTCTGAAACTCAAATGCATATATTGATTCAAACAGCAATTACAATCAACACCAAAAACTCCCTCTCCGATACAATGAAATGACAATACATATATAGGGTGTTGATGGTTGCCTGGGTGGCCAACCATCGCCAACGACGCACCGAATCAGCAGTAACTACTTGCCAATACAAACTAATCAAACATACTTGCCGATACAACTAACACAATAAATATAAACTACGCCTAACATTATCCCCCCCAAAAATTTAGTCGTCTTCCAGACAACAGAAAACCATGGAGTATCAAGTGACATTAGGTAAGCTCTACCAAACTGACGACAATGCTGAAGATCCTGTAAGAAAACCATGAAGTACGAGCTGAGAAAAAGTTGAACCAACAATTGAGATAGTACTGCAATCCTTTGGACGGTGGTAGGACTTATACTCTACTCTTGCACGGCGGCAAAATTTGGATTCGTACAGCATCTTCAAGGCTCCATTCTCCTTTACTCGTACGGAAATAAAGAAAACTCGTACGACAAAGCACATGTAGCATTCGTACGGCCGATCTTGTAAATTCATTTGTATGGCGATGATACTCTTTTCTACTCGTACGGCCCTTTTTTTTATAATTTTTTATTTTTCTCCATTTTCAGTTTTCAATGTTTAATTTTTCATTTTTCATCTTTTTTCACTTTTCGATTTTTTTTCTTTATTCTATTTTCTTTTTCAGATTTCTCTTTTTTCCATTTTTTCCAATTTTCCATCCATAGCAAACTAAATAGAGTTTTTTTATTTCTCTCCGGCGGGATCCACCTATAATTTACGGTTTCAACTATAGAATTTTCTTGTCCCGTACTATTTTTTCCTTCCCTAGAATGTCCTTTATTAATTTCTTGAACTGTTGTCTTTTGCGAGCCTTGTACCATATTCCGGCCACAAACTGTCTGACTTTTTACGATCATCTTTTCTCTGTTGCTTTTCACCAATCGTCGTAAATTCAAAAAAATTCCAGTTTGACGAAAATACCAGTCTTGTTCCTCGTACCACTGATATTCTATGGACACATTATTCTGGAAGTATTCCTTTCAAATTTTTGAGTGTCAACGAGAGTATGTCGTTGTATTCGAGGAAGATATTAACTGCAATTGCTTTTAATACTGGGTTCCAATCGTCTCCGAGCAAATTTGCCTAAGTGTTACTTTCCTTGCCGAGATTGACTTTCTTCATCGACAGTTCCCCTTTCATGATATTTTTCTCAGTTTCGAATTTGTATGCCAGCATATTGTCTATTTTGATGCTTTCTTCCTTGTATTCCTCATAGACCACTAGAAAAGTATGTGTCACATTCGGTTGGTTATTACTTTCCTTTCCTTTTTCACTCGTCCATTCCTTCTTATCAACAATTTCACTTGTCAACAATGTTTCACTTGGCGGTTGAGAGTTGCCGAGACTTGCACTAGTCGCCTGATTGTTGCCGAGACTTGCACTAGTCTCCTGAGAGTTGTTGAGACTTGCACTAGTCGCCTGAGAGTTGCCTAGTGTTTCACTCTTCGGCCGAGAGTTGGCAAGACTTGCACTGCAAGGACTTGCACTGCCAGGACTTGCACTGCCAGGACTTGCACTATTCGTCTGAGAGCTCTCGCCAACTTCTTTTATTGAAATTATATTACATTTTGGTTGAAAGAACTCGTAATCTTCCATCTGCCAATGGAAGAGTCCACTAAAGGAGTTGGTTTCATCTTCTAAACATTCTTGCAATTTCAATACCCCTTCGTCATCGGGCTCCATCTGTCCTCTTTCTCCTTCTGACGACTCCCCTTCATCCAAGTCAAAGTCCGATGCCAACTCCTCACTAACGGTTTGTGCTCTCAAAACAATGATAAACTTTTTACCCTTATTTTCTATTGACAGGGTGTTCTTCCAGTTGTGGTTGGCCTTTGCGGCTATTAGCCATCCTCGGCCAAGTAATGCATCATATGATGCATTTCGTGCTGTTATGACTACAAAATTCAACAAGAATTGTTGAGTACCGATCCTTACCTTCTGAGCCATTAGCACTCCCAGCGCTTTGATTCCATGTTGGTCGGCTCCCACTAACTGGAAGTTCTGCGACCACAAGGTGGGCTTGCCGAGGCTCTTCCAGGTTTCCTCTGGTAGTACATTCACCCCAGATCCCCTGTCCACTATTGTACTCATCAAGTTCCTTCCGAGGATTTCCATATGTACTACGGTCGGTTTCTTCCCCATGTCAATTGCCAATAGCCTTGGGTCGAGCACTTGTTCACCAGTTGGCAGTGGTTCCACTATGACATCTGTAATGTCCCCTTCTAGTAAGCTTAAATTTTTCACTTTTTAACACAACTCCAACTTAGTAAAAGAGAACATTAGTAATCTTTAATCATTTCTTTCAACATATAATCATTAAGACTGAAACATATTAGATTATATTCACATTAAGTTTCATATAATTCATTTTATCATTATGCATTAACACACATTCACATATATGTTATTCATTTTCATCATTGGTTCATGATCTATCTTATATCATTAATCACACATGAGTCATGGACATACCTCGAGGAAGACATTCGTAATCCTATCCATTAATCAGACCACTCACCTAATATGAGAGGGTGGGTTAAGGATTCCAAGACCCACGGCCGTAGGCCCAAGGCTTCACCTCACACCCGAAGGTACTTCACTCTTGGCTCGGAGGGGCTTATAACCAGCTCGAGGTTCACCTACCATTAGGCTATTAATATTATCTAGGTCCTACGCAACCATAAGGTCAAGAACTTCATGCTACACCTGGCAATACTTCGTTCTTACCCTAGGTCTAAGAGCTTCATGCTACACCCGGCAATACTTCACTCTTAGCTCGGAGGGTAAATGACTTGCCAGCTCGAGTGCTAGACACTAGATTCCTTCTGACCACCAGTCTCATACTAATAAGGTGTGTAGGTGGATTAAGGGGAAGGCTATTAGTCCTAGCCCGGTACTCCAGGGTCATGATGATTGCTTCTTAAAGGTGATCTCATAATCAATCCCTTTGTAGAGATATACTTATTATTCTATCATTTATATACATATCTAACATTATATATATATTTTTTATCTTAGGTTAGATGATGGATTCTATTATCTTTTGCCTATTCTTTAATACTTATATATTATAATATTTGTTATAATATTCATAATATCTCTATATTGTATTATTATATATGTTATTAATATTATTGTATATATATATATATATATATATATATATTTATTTATATAAATATATATATTTACACACACATATATATAGATATATTACATCTTAATAATTAAATATATTAAAATACTTACCTGTTGTTTAGACGATCTGCAGGTATCTTTTTTGTCTGTCGTAAATATTTATTCCCTCCCTTCCTTTTTCTATTCCTTTTTCCCTTTTGTTAGAGGGGCCGGTTAATATTTATAAGTTTGAAGGGATGCAATTTACCACCCGTCACCACCCTTAAAAAATAAATATTATTAAACTTTAATGATACTCGATATTTGTTTGTATTAGTTAAGGGCTCCTTATTACGAGATCGACATCTTCTCAAGAGGCCCCATTCCATATATGAATGCCCTTATATTATGCAATGAATAAATATATATTTACTATTATATATTATTATTATTATTATATATCTTTTCTACTTGTGATTCAGAAATGTATTATATTTAACGGATCTAAATATATTTATTTATCGGATATTCCTCTTTTTATTTATTTATTGTCCATCCTCTTTTCTTTCTATCCCACAACCTTTATTTATTTCCCTTTCAAGGGATATTTATTATGCCTGGTGGTAAAAGACATACTTACCCTTTTATAATTTTTATTACTTTATGTTATTCCCTTTTATGGGCTGTGGTCAAACTAGTTCTAACCATACGTAACTCCCTTAACATAGTTTATTTATATTATTTGTATTCATATTATATCATTTATATTATCATAAATGATATATTATTTATTTTATATTATTTATATTATATCATTTATATCATAATAAATGATATATGATTTATACTTATATTATAATATAAGATAAATATAAGAATATTTATATGTATATTATTAGATATACTTATAATATATTATTATTGTTTATATGTGTTATTTATAAATATAATAATAATATATCTTGTTAATTGTTTTAAATAAATAATATTTAAATATATTAAATATATTCAATTCATAATATCATTCATATCTTTGATTTGAATGAATAATACATAATGGAGGGACATGACAACATCGTCCTCTGCCTTACCCTCATTCGGGTTTTCTTCCACCACTTTGGATATGGCCATCCGCAATTGTGGCATGCTCTGGAGAAGATCCGCCATCTTGATTGGTATAGTCGTTTGCAGTACCTAGCTTGCAATAGTTCTGTCGGATTCTGACCTTAAGGTCGTGGTTGCCTTTTTGTCTAAGTTCCTCCATTCTATTTCCATGGCAATCTCCACTTCCTTTCTTGCATCACAGAGTCTTTCTTTCTCTGTTCGGGGGTCTGGATAGTGTGCCTTCTTTGCTTGTGCTCAGGTGATGGCAAAGATTTCCTCATCCTCCTCTTCAATGTGAATGAGATTTACCGTACCTTTCTGTTTTGGGTAATCATTATCTTCATGGTCGCCAGGCCCACACCATTTGCATAGTGCATTTGGTTTGTTCTGGTTGTTTCTCGGGCAATCCCTGGCAAAATGCCCCCACTCGTTGCATTGCCGACATTGGATCATTGATCGTCGCTTTGCATCGTACTGGATACGACCTCTTCCCCCACCGTTATTATATCTGTTGTTGTTGTTGTTGCCTCCTCCCCGGTTATTGCGGTATCCACCAGGCGATGCATCTTGATTGTTTGGTTTGGGCGGTGTGTTCGGCGGGGTAGATTGCTCTCCCTGAGTGTGAGTGTAAAGTACATGGGTGCTCCTCATCTTCAAATTGTACGAGCACTCTTTGATAGAATGGCCCATCACTTGGCAGATTTCGCAGAACATCTCCCTAGGGCAGTTTGCTTTGATGTGGCCCTCATTGTTGCATTCCGTGACCATAATTCCTTACTTTCCTTCACCATCTCCTTCTCGGCTTTAAATTCCCTCATCATTCTAATCATGTCTTTTCATAATGCTTGTACGGTTTTTGATTCCACTTCGCCACTATCATCCGAGCTATTGTCATCCTCTTTCTTCTTTCCTTGGCTTGACATCTTGTCTTCACTTTCGATGTCCATTGGCCGGTTGTAAGCCTCGACGTACGACGCTAGCAGTACTATCCTCATTTTCTTCCTGATCGAGGGGATCAAACCCTCAATGAACCATCTCTTTTTTAACCAATTAGTCGATACCTTCTCTAGTTTTACTAGAAGTTCTTTCAGTCGTTGGTTATATGCTCGGACATTTTCATGTTTACCTTGTCTTGTATTATATATCTCGGCCACTATCTCATTGTCATCCCGTAGTAATTGAACTCTTCCTAGAATGCTTTCTTCAGTGCATCCCAACTGGCTCTTGATGTGGTGTCCAATTCTGTATACCAACCTATCGCAATTCCCCTCAGGGTGGCTGGAAATGATCTTTAGCCAATAGGACCTGTAGTCCTATCTGTTGGCTATCCATATGGTCTCACAAGTTTTGCAATGTCGAACCGGATCCTCCAATCCGTTGCCAAGGAACTTTGGCAGTTTTTGCTTCTCCGTGCTCGGACTTCCCATGTTCGGACTTCTCGGCAAAGTCACCATGTTTCTTCCCCGATGTCCTTGTGCGTTCAACCTGACTGGACTGGTTCTCCCTCGACGTTCCGGTGTCTTCCTTGCACTCTCGACCACATATGGATCTTTCCCACGTCCCTCTTCAGCGTCCTTTGCACCTAGAGTCTTTTTGAGTTCCTTTCGGTACTCCTTTTGCCCAGAGGTTTTGGGCTCGGGTCCTCTAGTCCTTAGCTCTTTGTCTTCTGATATTGACAGTTCCCGAATACGGCATATACTATTTTCAAGTTCCTCTGTTAATTCATTTTCATCATCTTTCTCTTTTTTTTTTTATTAGTTACTGGTGTTCTGAAATTTTCTTCGTCGACTCCCTCGACAAGGCTTTGGTGTGCTTCTGTGGTATCCTGGTTTATTTCATGATGCTCATTTGTTTCTTCAACAATTTGTTTTAATCTTTTTCTTCGTTCTTCTTGTTCTTTTAATCTTAATGATCTTCTTAACCTCTCTTCAGGTGTTTCTTGCCCACTTGGTACTCGATTTTTATCTTTGTTAAGTTGTATGGGCATTAATCGACACTCGTACGGTTATCAGTTGTAGGGCGTACGACGACGGTTAGCGTCACGCTCCTCTTGTTTCATGCGTTCCTCATACCTCCTGAGTATTTGTTGTCGATGTAGTTCTCTGTCTCTTTCTTCTCGGAGGTCTTGTAGGATTATTAAGTTTCTTGCCAAAAGTCGAGGAATGCGATTGAGAAGATTGTCCACCTCACTATTGACTTTCAAGTTCTCTCCAATGATTTCCTCTGGAATATCCCTGCAGATGGCTTCATTTCTTATGTACTGTCCAACTGCCAATTGCCACAGGAATACGAGGTCTTGGGTTAAATCATCTTCCTGATCGTTCCCTTCTTGTTCGTTGTCCTCTCTTTCGCTTTCCGCCCGTTCTTCTTGAATTTCTTCTATTCTTTCCACTTGTCTTCTCGTTTCTAGTTCCTCGTCGGTATGAATCGGTCGCCCCATTATATTTCCATCGCCATTGTCTCCTTCCTTCTTCTCTGACTATTTAATTCATCTAACAATTCAACTCGTCATCCACTACAAGTCGCTTTCTCCACCCGACTCCGTATCGGCAATAGCGCCAAATTGTTTACTGCCGAATGAGTCTACTATTTTCATACAAAGTAAACAAGAAATATAAACTGAACTATCACATTGTACGAGAATGAGAATTGAATTGATAGTCTGAAACTCAAATGCATATATTGATTCAAACAACAATTACAATCAACACCAAAAACTCCCTCTCCGATACAATGAAATGACAATACATATATAGGGTGTCGACAGTTGCCTGGGTGGCCAACCGTCGCCAACGACACACCAAATCGGCAGTAACTACTTGCCGATACAAACTAATCAAACATACTTGCCGACACAAACTAATCAAACATACTTGCCGATACAACTAACACAATAAATATAAACTGTGCCTAACATGGAGGACATTACATAGCAGTTCCCTATTGTATTGTAATACCACTTAGCAAATTCCTATTAGATACAGAGAATTGGCTACTATGGATAACAAGCATTCGATGATCCCTCAAAGAGAGATGTTGCAGAAGTTTGCATGGAGCAATATAGTTTGCTATATCACCAAACCAAGGACTCATGACTAAAATTGCAAAGAGATGCTCATCTGGGAAAGAATCATCCATAGATATTGAATTGTTGTCATTTTGCAACCTGGACAAGGAATTTACAACCACATATTCTCGACCAAGCTTATCAAGTATAGTGATACCAAATTCTTGCAGCAATAACATCCATCTAATAACTTTTCCATTAATTATTAGTTTATTCATTATAAAACAAATGGAAAAATGACTTGTACGAACAAAAACAAGATAACCAATAATGTAATGGATTAATTTATTGATCGCATAAACAACTGTGAGAATTCATTTTCAGTTACAGTATAATTCAATGCAATACAAAATAAAGTTTTACTCACATAATAGATAGCATCAAAATGATTACCATCCTTTTGTCTGAGTACAACTCCTAAGATGGTGTCTAATGCATTTGTATAAATTTAAGGCAGATTCCAGTGTGGACCTTGTAGCACTTGATTCAGTACAAGCTTTTCTTTCAATGTGTCAAAAGCTTGTTGGCATTCTACTATTTAATTAAAATTTGCATCATTAGTCAACAAAACAAAAAGTGGTGATGCAATCTTATTGAAATTTTGTATGAACGTACAATAATACATGGCATGTCCAAGAAAACTTTTTCTGCACCACTCCACTTCAGTGTAGACTGTCGATATGGCTCTAAAAGGAGACATGTCTGTTGACATGTGATAGGTGGTATTATAACAATGCTCTCCCAAATACAATCACCCAATCCAAGCCTTGCTGCCCTGCAACATAATTGCGTAGATATCCTTCCACCCATTTGTTCACAATCTCAGTCTGTCCATCTATCTGAGGGTGGTAGCTAGTGCTCAGAGTCAACTCCATACCAGCTAATCTGAATAGCTCCTGCCAAAACACACTAAGAAATCTAATATCCCGATCGCTGACAATGGTCTTGGGAAGTCCATGGAGTCTAAACACCTCTCTAAAGAACAACTCTGCAACCTGAGGTACCTTATACTCAGATGAAATAGCAAAGAAAAGTGCATACCTAGTCAATCTGTCAACAACCACAAATATGCAATCTTTGCCTTGGACTTTCGGAAGACCTGTAATGAAATCCATTGATATACTCTCCCACTTATGCTCTGGAATAGGCAATGGCTGAAGTAAACCCATAGGGAAAGTATGCTCTGACTTGTTCTGTTGACCAGTCATACACTCACGAACATGTCGCAAGACATCATCCTTAAGACCCTTTCAAGATAATCTCTCTCGCACCTGCCTGTAGGTCTTGAAAATCTTTGGATGTCCTGCTAAAGGAGTGTCATGAACATCCCTCAAAATTTTATCCTTCATTTTTTATTCAAGTACCAAATAGATCCTGTCCTTGTAGTAGATCACATCATCAACTACCTTATATCTGTCATCTTGAATCTTACCGTCCATGAGCTCGCATGCAAATGTATTCTTGGAATACTCAACCAAAAGGTGAGTTTTCCAATCAGCTGAAATCTTTGTCATAGAGCAAAGTGTGGGTCTCCTAGATAATGCATCGGTAACAATATTATTCTTCCCCTTAACATACTCAATATCGAAGTCATATTCCTGAATCTTACTCACCCACTTTTGTTGTCTCTCATTCAAATCCTCCTGCTTCATAAAGTATTTCAAGCTGTTGTGGTCAGTCTTTACCACAAACTTTCCACCCACCAAGTACTATTTGAACTTTGCCAACGCATGCATAATGGCAAGCATCTCCTTATCATGGGTGGAATACAACCACTCCACATCTCTCAGCGTCCTACTCTCGTAGACTATGGGATATCTGTTATGCATGAGAATGACGCCCATCCCTTCCCCTGAAGCATCACACTTCAATACAAACGACTGAGAGAAATCACGAAGAGCCAACACTGGACAAGTGCTCATTACCTCCTTGAGTTTATCAAATGTCGCCTAAGCCTCATCCAACCATCTAGATGCGCCCTTTTTAGTGAGATATGTAAGATGTGATGCCAGCTGTGAAAACCCCTTCACAAGCCTCCCATAGTAACTGCAAAGCCCGAAGAAACCTCTCAAATCTGAAATGTTCTTCGGCAGCGGCCAATCCAGAATAGCCTATATCTTCTCTTGATGCACCTTCACTCCATCAACGCCAATCACATGTCCTAAATATAGAATCTCTATTATTCCAAACTCACATTTGGAAGCCTTAGCAAATAGTGATTGTGCCTCCATGATGCCCAACACCTCGTCAATATGCCTGAGGTGATCCTCCCATGTCTTACTGTATATCAAGATATCATCAAAGAATACCAAGACAAACTTTCGCAACTGCCTATTGAAAATATGATTCATACATGACTGGAAAGTCGCAAGAGCATTAGTAAGACCAAAAGGCATAGCCAAGAACTCATAGTGCCCTTAATGACATCTGAATGCAGTCTTATGAATATTCTCATCACGGACTCTAATCCAATGGTACCCTGAACAAAGATCAATCTTGGAGAAATATACTGCTCCATGTAACTCATCCAACAACTCATTAATCTTGGGTATAGGGCACCTGTTTTTGATGGTCCTCATGTTCAAGGCACGATAATCAATGCACATCCTCATCGTGCCATCCTTCTTCACCAAAACCACCATAGAAGCAAAGGGACTAGAACTAGCCCTGATGTGTCCCATATCCAATAGCTCCTTAATCATCTTCTCTATCTCCTCCTTGAGTCTCCTCGGATGACGATAAGGAGTGGTGACGATGAGCTTGGAGCCCTCCTCTAACTCAATCACATGTTCAAAGCCGTGATCAGGAGGTCTACCAGGAGGAATCTCCTCAAACACTGTGAGGCCTACCTTTGCCTTAACCATATATTTTGCTTACAATACATATGTGATGGATTTTTATTATGGACATGTGGATATTGGGGACTGTTGATCCCGCACTTGGACCTTATTCCCTTATCTTATGCTTAATTAGATAGATGGTTTATGCTTTGTAGATGATTAGATCTTATGTTAGATTTCATTTGATGATATAATGTTTAGAGGCTATGATTTCATTTGATGATTATCGGTATATGTATTGATGGTGAAATTGATGATTTATCTTACATTATGTGATCCTGATGATGCTTGTGAATGGGAATGACTTGAGAGACATATATGTTAGCATGTGGTTATTATTGATGTTATATGCGATCATGTGTGTGACGTATGTAGTTCACTTCGCTTCGACTATTTTACCATGTGCTATTAATGGGTTTGTGGAAGTGTGCAGGTAACTTTCCATGCCCATGGAAAATCGGAGGTCGGACAATAACCATATGTTATACCCCTGTTTAGCCGACCTAGTCTTAAGTAGGATTAAGGTCACTTGTGTTTGAGAATGTTGATTATGTTGTATAGGATTTATGGTATTATGTAAGGTTTACCTTTTTTAATTTATCTCTTGATGTGTTGTAAAAATTGTAATGTTGGGTTTTCACAATTTTTAGTGCTAAATGTTTGAAGCCCTTTTCAAGTGAATTTATGTGTTTCCTAGTAATATTAATGGTCAAATATTGACCCTAGGTCATACCCCTAGGGTCTAGGACCATTCCTAACATGTTTAAACTTGATTTAAGCCATGTGTGGTCACCCAAACTTGGCCCTTGAGTCAAGTGACGAGTTTGGGAAGTGTGAGGGGTGGTTGGAAGGTCACTGTTGTGATGTTATCACACATCGCCCCATTGCAAATGGGGACCCGCTTTTCTCTGAGCTCCGGTGCTTTGCCTTGAGTCTTGGATGATGTCTTAGGATTATTTCATGATGGAGTCGGTGGTGTGTGAATGACAACCTCATGTTCTGGACTTGAACAAGATCTCAACAAGTAGTAAGCTTATACCACGGCACAATTCAGGGGGTTTGATTGTAAGCAAAATGCGCCTTGAAGGAAAGTGTCATTTTAGGGTTTCAATTCAGACAAAATCCAAAGAATTAACATAGAAAAGCTTAGGCGCAGAAATCCTCTGTTTGTCTTGGAATTTGCGCCTCCACCTAGGCAAGTCACAAATCATTCAAACAAATGGCGCCCTGCATAAAGTGATGTTTTGATCATTGTAATCCTTAAACATTGAAAATTTTGCAATAAAATGGCCTGAAAATTCTAGGCGCAAATCTGCATCTGAAGAATCACCAAAGTGCGTCTGGGCTTGGTAGAGGAAGAGAAGCATCATCCAAAGTCATCAATGTGCACCTAAGGATGAGATATGAACTGTTTAACTTAGAAAATTTTGAAAATCACGAAGAGAATCAAGGCGCATTTCTACCTCTGTACATGTCAAAATGTGCACCTAGAGTATGAGCTTGTGAAATCATCATTAATAACAAGTTTGCGCTTGAAGACTTATTGGAGGTTCCAACTTAGCTAAAAAATTGTTTCAAGATACCTAGGCACATTTTATTACTTGTTGAGCCACAAATGTGCGCCTTGAGAGAAGATGTTAGGAGTTGTCAAAGGAAGTGGCGCCTTGAAGAGTTAATCCTCCCAAAGACACCTTCTATTGCTCAAGTCCAAAAGTTCACTTACCCAACCTAAGGCGCCAGTCTGCATCAATAGGATCATCTTTTTGCGCCTAAGAAGAAGTATGCCTAACTCCTTAAGTTTTGAGGAACTTTCAGTGTCAAGACTCCTCCTTGAGCTTATGCAATGATAAAACTTGAAGTATGAAGCCTCCCAAGTCTAGGTGCAATTGCACACCCAGAGAATCACTAAAGTGCGCCTTGCAAAAAAGGGACTTGGAACCCTAAAATTTGATCACCTTAAGGCAAGAAGTGTTCTAGGCACGTATGCATTAGATTGAAATCATTGATTGAAACATGTTTATCACCTAGGAAAGCTAGGCGCATTTTATCTGTAGAAGTCAAATGTGCATCTTGCAAAAAGGGGGGTTGACACTATGAAGATTGATGTCACCTTGAAGCAATAAGCCCTCTGGACACCGATACATTGAGTTGAAACCACAGAATACCAAGAAATAGCCTAAGTTACCTAGACGCACTTTCACTTCTTCAACCCCAAAATTGTGCCTCAAGTGCAAAGAGCAGGAGACAGTGATGAGGAGTCGTTTTGTCAAGATGAACATCATTAGGCATCAATAAGGGTTTAAGATCACAAGTTTGGACCAAGAAGCTAGGCGCATATTCCCATCTCTAAAGACCAATTTTGGCGCCTTGGAAGTAAAGTGCATGTAATCATGAGAGTTGGCACCTAGGGATGAAATAAACAAGTGTTTAAAACTATAAAATTGCAAAATCTAGACTAAGTGGTTGAAGGCGCACTTTTCCATCTCTTCAAACCTAAATTTGCGCCTCAAGAAAAGAACATGAATTGACATCAAGAAGTGAATGCCTTGAGGAAAAGAAACATTCTAAGACATTTTCAATTGTTTGAAATCATAGCAATGGCAAAAATAAGACTAAGTATGAAGGCGCACTTTTGCATCTTCACAGGCCTAAATGTGCGCCTAGGCTTGGAAAGGCTATTGAATGTTTCAAAATGATTTCTTTGTGTAATGAAGTCAAAATGCCTATCAATGGATTGATATGTTTCTTTGTTTGTGTTGCAGGAGAATTGATGGGGCTGAGGAGTCATACAAGGAGCCAGGCGCTTGGAACCACCTTCATGCAAGGAGTGAAGTCAAGAGGCAATCACTGAAAGGGAAACATCATGTCACCACTCCAAGAGATCACTTCAAAGTTCATCATGCCAGTACACTTCATCATTTGCATCATAGAAGACATCCATCAGACTTCAAGTTCTTCCTGAATTTTCAAGTCTCTAAGAGAAGTCTCCTACTCCATGTTATGAAGGAAGCATCATTATCTTCACTACTCTCTATGAAGAAGTATCCAAAGAAGATAAACATATATCCTGCCAAGAAAAGAAGTATCACAGAGTTAGGCAAATGAGAAACATGTATCATACACATCCGACATACAAAAGACACAAGGCAAAATCAGCAAGGATACATTCCCAAACATTCAAGTTCATCAAAGCAATCGCATTCGAAGACATCACACAGATGATGCAATTTGGGAATATGCCCAAAAGCATATTGAATAAACTGTTGAAATCCATAAGAGTTGCTGAGGTGGCACCTACATGGCATGTGCATCATCCTCACCAATCAAATGTTGCCACATCATCATTATCTTCTTGGAAAACGTGCCTTTATTGCCTTTCTTATGCACTAAAAATAGCAATTTGTTGTAACTAACTGCCGATGTGGCATAATCTAGGCCATTGGCTTTGCAAATCGATCCTAGCCTTTCATGTATTTTTGAGGACTATATAAAGGCCTTGTTGCCTCATTTGTAACAGTTAGTTATTTTTGCAGTAGAGTAGAGGAGTAGAATAGGAAGAGACTCTCGAAATTCTCTAAGAGTGCTTGAAAATTGTTGTAAATATTTCTCAAGATTAATGCAATGACATTGGAGCATTGGAGCATGGTGCTCAATGTTGTCTTGTGGAACAGCATGGTTTCTTGTATTTTGATGAAATGAAGAGATGTTATTAAGTAGATTAGAAGTAGAATAGTAGCTCATTGATGTAATGCATGTATGTATTGAATATTTGATCAACTCCTAGCTCATGCTTTTGACATCCATCGCTGGTGGAGCGTTGTGTAAAGCGAGTCTGAGCTTCATTATAATTCGCTTAAGTTCGATTGTGGATGCTTATTTGAGCTGTGCTATCCAATGGGTGCTTATATGAGCTTTCATGATTTGAAAATCATTCGCTAACCTTAGGAGATTGCACCTACTCCATGTAGTTGTAGGCATTCTTGACGAAGTAGAGTTAGGTTTATTGAGGAGCTTGTCTATTCATGTATCATCATTGCCTCATTGACCTTAGATTAGTTTCTCTAAACCCTTATCTTTTTTCCTTTTCTTTATTATTGAAGCATAGTACATACATCATCCACACTGAAAGGAGAAATAAGTTGAGTGAAGCAAGAAGAAGTCTACGTAAGTCCCTTTGAGGAAACAACAATATCACATCATACCAACTGAGGCTATCCTATGAGCAAGTTGAGAACCAACATACTGGAACCTTGGAGATAACCCACTGGATTACATTGTTTAGCTTTTGGGTATCTTTGTTCAAGAGAGGATAGATTACCTAAGTAATTTATTCTGAGTTTGCATGTGCAAGAAAAACACATCAACAATCACCATCTCACTTAACCTAACCTCACCCACTTGCGTAAGGTTACCCTTGCCTCAAGTGCTTTAGAAGCTTCTTGAAGCTTCTCACATGTGTGAGACCTCTTCCCTATGCTCTCACGTGCGAGAGCACTTGTGGGGAAGAGTGTAGCTTAGTTGAATGAGAAGGTGACAAGTGTCACCTCCTCATTCATGAGAAGCTTCCCTTGTGTGCTCACATCTCCCTATGCTCTCACACGTGTGAGAGCATTTGTGAGAGAGTGTGTAGCTTTGTGGAATGGGGAGATGACAAGTGTCACCTCCTCATTCTTGTGGGGTTGTGAGGAGAGTTGTGGATGGAGTCGAGGGTGACAAGTGCCACCTTCTCATCCATTAGGGTTTCAGAGCCTTGCCTATTTATCTCTCATTTAGATGAGATGAGGGTTCTTTTGTTCTTTTCTTTTGGCGGAAATTTTATGCTTGTGTTGGGAGGAGAGAAGGACTTGTAGATCTTGGAAGGAATTTGGGAGGACTTGTGGAAAGCTCTTCGCCAACATCCTCCATCCTTGAAGCTTGAGAGGTATTCCTCAAGGCTTCAAGCCTTTAATTTTACTTGCTTTTCCTTATGCAACATGTATGTTTATGAATGTTGTGCTTATGTTCTTTTTAGTTGTGTTTGTGGGTTTTAAAGGGTTGTTGGGTGAGCTCTCCATATGAGAGAGCTCACCTTTGTCTTGGGTGAGGGAGGATGTGAACCTCCTCGGTTTCCCCTCTTTGTTTTGGTATAGTTTTATGGCCAAGGGCCTTTTATTGAAGTTTTGAGAAGTATGGTATCATGGCATGAGTGCTTTGTTTTGAGAAATGAGAAGTTATGGCAAGAGGCCAAGTGATTATAAGCATATTGAGTATTATGAGTGTGGGTCTCCTTGAGTTGAGAGTAGTCCACTCTCTCACCCTTCAAACTCATTTTCAAAATGAGTTAGTTTTGTGTTTTGCCTTAGATGGGTGTTAATGTGCATGATGTGAGTGTCTTGTTCCTTTGTGGTATGATCCTTGGTTATTGGAAGGCCTCCTAGCTTGGGGGTGGCCTATTAGTAGGCATAGGTTTGGAGGAGAGCTTCCCATGGGCATAGTGAACTATTTTATATGTTTTGTAAGTTCATTTGGTGACTATGGAGGAGTTGGACTTGGACAGAAATCTTGTTTATAGTGGTCTTATGTAGTTTGTACAGATGAAGGCATTGAGATGCCTCAGCCCTATATTTTGGGCTTGTAATAAGTTTATTCTTGGTGGAGAGTGGAGCTCTCTTTTGAGTTGTATTCATTTCACCCTCCTTGTAAAACTTGTGATTATTTAAATGACTAATGGCAAAAATAGATTGTTTCATTCCATCGTTATGAAAGAAATTATATCTCTCTTCCCTCCCTCTCTTTATTATCATAATGTTATGCAAAAGAAGATTACTTCAGGAAAGAAAATATGTTATTATAGACCTCTTTGTGGAAGAGATTATGTTATTTTGTTGTTTTTAAAGAAAGAAAATTAATGCATGATTAGTTTAGTTTGGGCCTCTTTTTGTGTTAGTATATATGTTTAAATATATATATAGTTGCATATATATTTTTATGACTAAATATAACTCACTGTTTTTATTATTTTTACACAATGAGCATGTTAAGTTATTCTTTTGTCAGAGCAGTCTTTTGTCAAAGCAGTGTGTATTTATATATATTCGTTGATAAGTTTCATGTATTAAAGTTTAAATGAGCGATATTATTCATGGGTCTTCAAAGACAGCCTTTATTTGTTTCTATCGTTTTAGGTTAGGGTTTAATATAATACCCTACGCAGGGATTACCCTATGCAGGGCATGGTGTAAGATGCTACCCCAATTTTTTCAAAATCACATACAATGATATGATAGGGTTAGCATAAAATTGCATCAACCAACTAAATGCCTCACACTTTCTGATCACCCAGATCTCAGGATGGGCAAGGTGAGAGCATACAATGATTGGTTTACAATAAACAACTATGCAACAAGGAATTACAATTCATCCGCTGCAGCGGACATCCACAAGCTGTGGGGATTCACCACTTCTTAGTGGGTAATGAACAAGAAAGGAAAATTACAATGCCATCCACTTGTTCAGTGGGAATACTCCACTTATGCAGTGGGTAGGAACAATAAAGAAAAGTTCATTTATCCTCACTAGCGCTAAACCATCCAGGGGTCCTTAATGTTGTTGCATTAATGAAAGATTTCAATGAAAGCAATTACAATGATGATCAGTAACACTTGATTTAGAATTTGAGGAAAGGAAGATCATACCCTGCATAAAAGGCATCAATTACTTTCAATAACTGACCAAAACTGGAAGGAAAACTCATTGCTGATGACTGATCTCTGTACTGCCAAATTTCAGATATACTTCAACTGTATGGCTGCCATGGAAGAGGCATAAGTGCATAGCAACACATAGTTGTTGATACCATTACAAACTACCTTCAAAACTGATCACATTATCATAAACAACTATTCTAAGCACAAGGACCATAAAGATCAGAGATAACACTACAATTACTAATGCCCTGCTTTAGCACATGACCGTATGGCCATGCTGGTACAGCTTGCTCCCAGCTTTCATAAATCTCAACCAAAAACAATGAAACCAGTCTTAAATGAAATGTCTATGATCAGCTAATAGAATCCAAGCGATATTGCTCAGCAAATACTCCCCCATTAATTACTATGCCAAAATGTACCTTCCAGCTAGTACGGCTATGCAATTTACGGAAGACTTAGAAACAATGCGCAAATTGGAAGTCCATCACTCCCAAGGCCTAATGACTTCCGCTGCACTACTCTGATTAACATAGGAATCCAAACAAGCCAAGTCCCAGACTCCTGATTTTGGTAACAATTATCAGAAGAAGGCAAAGTAGTGGATTTGTAAAGTTCAGATTCAACACCTTAAGTCAAAGATATATCATACCAAAGTAAACTAGGAACCCCTTTATTCAACCCACCTCTTTGTGATATCAAAGACCTAGTTAATTCTTGTGTGTGTGGGCTGAAAATAAATTGAGCACACCTCATAATGCAATCAAGGTGAAACTCTCCTGCCTGCGCTAATGGAATACCAAAGTAGTCATGTGCATTCCATCCAATACTACCGTCATCAGAAGAAGACTCACAACTCACAACAGAATGAGTTGGTCTTGCAACAATGTCATCACAACCCCGTGCGACCCTGTCAACAAGACCTCTATCAGATTGCAACTACAAGTGTCCCGACTCACTATCAGAAGTGAATAGAATATCATCATCAATGCCCTCAAACTCTTGGAAAGAAGCTGGTACAACACCGGGGGCCAACGTGCAAGACTCAGAAGTAATCATCTTCTTCTAATAAGACTGACCAACGTCAATCTCAAAACTGCCAATGTAGAGCATGGCGCTCAAATCTCCAATGACGCCCAAACCTGTAGCCGAGACTAATGCGTTTGTATCATCAACATTCCATTCCATACTGAGTGGTCTCCTGCAGATGTGAACGATGCCCCACATAGGTGCACAAAAACATATACCAACATCTGTCAAGCTGCTAGCATAAATCATAACAGCACCATGTAACCTATGAATCAAGTCCATGATGGAGCAAAAAATATCTCTGCTGCCCAAGGATGATGAGAACTCATCATTACTCCATCCTCTAACTCCATAGTGACTATCCCAACGTCTCCTTTCTGTCTCAACAGCTGCTGCCCTCAAAGTGTAACCTGATAAAGCTCGAACCAGCAAAGTAGGACAGCCATCAATCAATATAGAGGGAGGTAAGACCCATGAGTATGGTGCTGGGATACTACTGCCAACATTTAAATCAAGAACAATGCATCCCTCACTAACTAACTCCTCTTGTCTGTCCAAAACAAGACACTGCACTTGTATCTGGAGTGTGAATGCTCATGCTATTTACCTCGTCCTGTGCCCTGGCTGCCATAGATGACTGAGTCTCTGCTGAAAATGATGAACATCTAGCTACACTCAACTCTAAGCAGAGCTCATCAATGTGAATCTCGGATTCCTGAAGGGCTAACTGAGTACTCCTCAAGGAATCACTAGTAAACATAAGCTCGTAAGAAAGCTTATCTACTTCATCTTCTTTCCTTCTCAAAGCATCTGAATAGACCTCAACGAGGTTGAGAAGGTGATCCCGATCTGAAGGAAGGTGCAAATAATTTGTTTTCATTGTTCCCATACCTTCTTTGATTGCCTGTAGACTATCATGAGAAGACTCTGCACCAACTCCCTTTTGTCTTCCCTCTAATTGAACCATCCAAAGATGATTCTCAACTAGATTGTGCATCTTATCATGTCACAGCCACAATCTCATCCTCACTTACTTTCAACTGGTTCTCCAATTTGTATGGACTGTCAGCTTTATGAACATCGTTCACTCCAAATGAAGACTCATCAGGTTGTTCCTGAGTCAAGCAACTGTTTTCTCCTTCATTATCAACCATACATTCATTCTGATTTGAGATTAGGACAGCACTAATATCATCAATGTCCTCATTAGGTGTCATAACTTTGAAGGGCTCCATTTGTTCATTGAACTCATCATCCAATTCAGTTGATTTATTGGATGATGACATGCTATCCACTTGCAGAGAATGAGGAACTTGTATACCTAAAGAGATTAACTCTTTTGTAGTCAGCGGATCCTTGAACTTCTCAATCTTCAGCTCCATCAATTTTGTCGTAAAATCATATGTTGCAGTGGAGACATGTTGCTGTTTCCTCCAAATGATCAAATCTGATTGCAACTGTGTGCAACCCTCACCACCTTCATCTAAAATCAGGGACATGATGCTGAGCATACTTGTTTTCACCTTATCTAAATGACGTTTTCTGATTCCAGAAATTAAGTATTCAAACATCTGGAGGATCAAATCATTGCACCCGATATCAACCAGCAAATAGCATAACTTAATCTTTGCCATAATTTCCAAGATTTTCACCCTTTGACCAAAGGTAGGTCCTTTTACATCATGCAACCCTTGGAAACTTTTCACCATCATTTGAAATATGAATTTCATAGTATCATCATCATAGGGTGCCTTAGGAGCTGAAATCCTTGCAACTTCACTAATGCAAGTGACAACTACAAGCCTTATCTCCTTGTCCTGATGTCTCATCAACTCTGGCTTGACCAACGAACACACCAAAGGAGCCAAAGCTTTACACACTGCTTGAGAAGGTGATTAGCCAACCTTACACAGACAACCTTCTACTTCATCCAAGATGCTAAGAACTACTGTAGCCCGAGGTAAATGTTCAAACTTCTTACCAACCATCTTCAGCTTCTCTTGAAAATCTGAGATGGCTTCCTGTTCTTTGCACCATCTTTCAAATCCCTCTTCAATAGAAAACTAATTACCAATGATTTAAACAAAGCTTTCAATGGCTCACTTTCAAAAGCCATGTAGCCCAACTGAAACTCTAATATGGCTTTGACTAACTGCAACAAGATCAGTTACGCAACAGGCTGGCAGGATAACTGAGAGCACTGATACCACTGTAAGATGCTACCCCAATTTTTTCAAAATCACATACAATGATATGACAGGGTTAGCATAAAATTGCATCAACCAACTAAATGCCTCACACTTTCTGATCACCCAGATCCCAGGATGGGCAAGGTGAGAGCATACAGTGATTGGCTTACAATAAGCAACTATGCAACAAGGAATTACAATTCATCCGCTGCGTGGGCATCCACAAGTTGTAGGGATTCACCATTTCTCAGTGGGTAATGAACAAGAAAGGAAAATTACAATGCCATCCACTTGTTCAGTGGGAATACTCCACTTATGCCGTGGGTAGGAACAATAAAGAAAAGTTCATTTATCCTCACTGGCGGTAAACCATCCAAGGGTCCTTCATGTTGTTGCATTAATGAAAGATTTCAATAAAAGCAATTACAATGATGATCAGTAACACTTGATTTAGAACTTGATAAAGGTTCCCCTGAAGAAAGGAAGATCATACCCTGCATAAAAAGGCATCAATTACTTTCAATAACTGACCAAAACTAGAAGGAAGACTCATTGCTGATGACTGATCTCTGTACTGCCAAATTTCAGATATACTTCTCCTGTACAGCTGCCATGGAAGAGGCATAAGTGCATAGCAACACATAGTTGTTGATACCATTACAAACTACCTTCAAAACTGATCACATTATCATAAACAACTATTCTGAGCACAAAGACCATAAAGACCAAAGATAACACTGCAATTACTAATGTCCTGCTTCAGCACATGACCGTACGGCCATGCTAGTACGGCTTGCTCCCAGCTTTCATAAATCTCAACCAAAAACAATGAAACTAGTCTTAAATGAAATGTCTATGATCAGCTAATAGAATCCAAGTGATATTGCTCAGCAAATACTACCCCATTAATTACTATGCCAAAACGTACCTTCCAGCTGGTACGGCTATGCAATGTACGGAAGACTTAGAAACAATCTCTAATCAAGTCTAATGCATATCAAACTATCCCAAGATGACTACCTGTGCATACAAATCAATGTTCAAGCAAGAAAGAAGGCAAGGGATTCGTGATTTAATTCCAATCTAAATCGTACCACTCCGCAACATGTACAACCATCAGTTGTACGGACACAATAGAACTCTTCATACTATGCCTTAAACTGAATACAAATAGTCTTGAAAGGAGCAGTTCAATCATACAATGACACTGTAATTGATAAACAATGCAAAGAAGTTGATAATAAATTATGATGTGAATCGACCATTCCCAGCTAGTATGGCATAGGCAGTACGGACTTGCTCAGAAATTCTTAAAATTGTATTAAGGCATCTGCAAATAGGCTTGAAATGGGCGTCTATAGCATACAAAAAGATTGTAATAAGCTTCAGTTTCAATATCACCAACAGTAATTTCTAACATGCATCGTACCATTTCAACGGGTACGGCTCTAGAAGAGTACAGATGATCACCATAATTCATTCACTGCTTATAAACTCCTTAAATTGGTTTCAAAGAAGTGATTTTACCATACAAAGACATCAACAATAGCATAAGACAAACAAACTTCAATGTTATTTGCAATCTCCAAAAATGAGTTTCAGCTGTGCAGCCATGGAATGTACGGCCACAAGGAAATACACTCAACAATACAAAGATATGAATCCAAACCACACACTATAACCTCAAAACTGCATCCCCACTATACAGAAATGGAATACAAAGCATATCACAACAAAATCTATCAATCTCTGATCAGCTCCATTGGTTTCCTTAAGTATAAACCACCATTACCAGCTAGGGTAGATATCACACTACCGAAACTGGTCTTCTTCAAGTGGGTTTTCGTCCACAAGAAGGTAGAAAATGGAAGAACACGTAGGTTCACTCCAACAAAGTAACAATACAAAATCTCAACATAACCACAAATGAGCTCTCATTGCCCTTTTATAACCTTTTGAGAGGAATATAATATTAATTTCCTTTTGTCTCTTCATATTACTTCTCTCATAAGTCCTTTTATTATTTTCCCGCCTTAACTTAATGTTATAAAGTGACTTTATTAAAGTAAGCTATCACGTCACTTTATAACCTTTTAATATAATTATTTAATATTACCTTTTAAACTTAGCATTTTTGCCAAGTAACATTAAATAATTAGAATAATAATTATCCCTTAGGCGGAAGGTCAATTGAGGACATTACACATGGCTGCCACAGATGTTATGTAATTGGGGGTGGGCCGAAGCCTGCCCCCTGTGAGCTTCCTTTGGGGGTTTAACCCCCATCAAACCTTCACTGCGATTTATGCGATATATGCACTGCGTATGGGTTATCTCCCGGCCGCGACTGTGGAATATTATGGCTGTCGGCCATTAAAAGGGCTCGGCCCTGTATTTATCACTATCGTCTTAAATATTGTTCTCTGCCCTAAATTTGAACTTCGGGCCTGTGTTAACGTATTCCGCTATATACATATTTATATACATAGATATATATACATGCAAACATACAGGTGCCCCTGTTGTATTATATTTTGCATTTTTGGGTATAAATATATATATATATATTCTTGTATATATATAAATATATACCCTAGTCTAAATATTCCTATCTCTATGTAGAAATTTTGATCTCTGTGTTTCCCCTTTCAGCATATTTAAATACCATGTAAATATATATATGTGTGATTACCTATTGTATATATAAATGTTACTGTGTTTTATTCTAAATTTCTAACCCTCTGTGTTAAACATATATTCTTTTTCAAAAAATAAACCCAGAGAGTAAATGGGAAAACTTAGAGCAACTTCAAGCTATTTTAGAAATGTTTATTTAAATTATAGAAAACTATTTTATTCTAGAAAACCTGAAATCTGTGCATGAGAACTTTTGAAAAATGGTAATAGAACAATCTTAGAAAAGTATAACTTCATCCTGTAGGAGCACATGGTAAGAAAATAAATATAGAAAAACTTTAAATTATCCTTGTTTGGGAAGATACCTCCCACTTGGGGAGGTACCTTCCATCCTTCATGTCCCTCTTGAAACCTGCACACCCAACTAGAAAACATTTGAGTTTTGAATGTGAGCAAATGGGAAATATTGGTGTATTTATAATTCAAACCTAGGGTTTGGTGCCCTAACTCTTAGCATTGTGTTAATTAGTCTTAAATGGTTATAGGGTGTTGAGTAAACCCACTTGGAGTGTGGGAGGTTATTTTGGACTCTAGTATGTGTGTGAGGAATTGTTTTATTTAAGTTACTTAATTTATTTAGTTGTTTCAATTCTTGTGTGCTTTTTAAATGAGGACAAATTATCCCTTTTGTTGAATGGATTAACTAAACCTTTCCTTGCAATTATAATTACATTATTTACCTCATGTTGAAAATAAAACTATAGTGGGAGTTGTGTTTATCTATTTGATTTATTATTTAAATAATCGGGTAGGGTTCTTAGTCAAATTATGCATTTAATTTATTTAAATTTGAAAGGGGTTAAGGTAGGAGATTTATTTTAATTTAATTTTTGAAACCTCCTATAGTTGATGAGATGGCGTTATGCTGTCGAAATCACTATAGGATTTAGTTCCATTTTGACCCGTTACGCTGCCGAAATTTATCTAGATTTAATTGAGATTATTGTTTAACATTAGTTTGATTAATTTAACCCTTTTTGCTTTAAATGTTAGATTATTGTATAGGTCAGTTTTGTTATAGTATTATTTTAATGTTTAGGACCTTAGGTTTATAGTTGACCTAAGGTTAGATTTCGATTTGCATTGAAATCGACCCACTTCATTTTAGTAACTCTAGGGTTGGAAACCCGAACGGCATCCAACCCTCTTAGTGTCGCTCCTTGCGACACACACCCCCTTAGTGGCTTACGTTATCGTAGGGATGGCGAAGAGAGTATCGCTTCATCCCGTTGTGATTGACTTTCCCCGCCTTCGGGCGACGCACCTGGCATTAGTTGTAGAGACAACTACGTTGAGTGCATGTGTCACCGAGCGCGCATGTTGCATGCATGTGTCACCGAGCGCACATGTTGCGTGCAAGGGGGTTTTTAGAGTCTGGTGGGAAATTTTTTGGTAATTCGTGTCATGACCACATGGCAAATGTGGACATGACATGTGGTTATCGTGTCATAACCACATGGCGAATGTGGGCATGACAAACACCATGTTGTGCTTATCCAGCACTGACTAAATATCCACATGATATTGCTGGTCACTGCTAGAAGAAGATTTAGATGACACAAAACATTGAGCTACCCATGCAACATCACCATGTCTAAACAATGTCTACATCCTCTTAGTTGTCACTACCTTGGCGCTCCATCCGCTAATGCTCTCAACACTATCTTCCTCCCATCTGACATGAACTCCAACTCTATCTCCTAAAAAATTCTAAATGTACCTAACAAGTGAATGCAACCACTGGATTCCCAAAACAACATAGAAGTCATCGATAACTGTATAGTCACCCAACTGGATACTCAACTGCAAAATCTTCTTAGTGCAACTCATCTTGAATTCATCCGCAACCATCACAATAAAGCCTGGAAACTCCTCTACCTGCAATCCTCTCTTCACCACCAAACCTTCATCAATGAAGTTATGAGTGGCCCCACTGTCAACCAAATATGTGACCCGTTGTCCCTTCAGGACTCCTCTCACTCTATAAGGATGATACTTAGTAACTCCTAATAATTTAGCAATAGTACCATGTATGATATCAAAGGTAGTTGTAGCATCAAGCTCCAACTGTTGCTCCTCATTATCACTTTCCGAACTAGTGTCTTGGACTCCATCATCATCAATGTCGGAAGTGACCTCTATGTAATGAGCTTTGCCTCTCCCAAGGCATCTATGATCGGGCTCCCAAGATTCCTTGCATGAGAAGCACAACTTCATCCTCCTTAGTTCATTCTTGGCTTCTATGTCGAGATTTGTCCTTCTAGGCCATTCCTTCTGAAATTTCCTTTTGGGATCCTTTCTTGATGAAGAGAAGGGTTTGCTTTGAAACTTGGGCTTGGACGGTGCTAAAAATTGCATAGCTCTAACCCTCTTAATAGCCTCCTGTAATGAAGGTGGACCTAGGGCTTTCACCCAACCACAAAGAGACTCCTCTAGACCCTCGATGAAGAGATATGTCAATCGGCTCTCTGAAACATTCGAGACCAAGACTGCAAGCTTCTGTAATTCAAATATATAGGCATCCACTGAATCCTTATGTTTGCATTGGGCCAACTCTCTGAAGAACTGCTCGGGGTTAGTCTTGTCAAACCTGTCAATCAACCTCTGAGTGAAATCTGCATAAGTAGTGATAAGGGTATGACCTTGTGTAACCATCTCATTGTACCACCAATCATGTGCATCTCCCTCCAAGTGCAAAGTAGTAAATTGAATTGCTTCCTTCTCGAACATAGGATTCAAAGTGAGATAGTTATCCATCTTCTGAATTCATGCACGTGTCGTGCATTTTCCCGAACCATCAAAAGGTGTAATAGTTACCTTTCCCAACTTCCTTTGCAAATCATAGTTGTGATTTCTCTCCGCTCTAGGCCTATTCCTATACTTCAATTGACAGAAATCCTGTAGAGACATAGCAGCTTGAAACTCATCGCCTAGAGATTGCCATTCCCTCATGTAATCATTGAAACTCTCACCTTCAACCTGTTGTCCACCATCTTGAGCTCCTTGCTGATCCAAGAAAGTAGGCATGAGAGGCCACTCGCGGAAGCTTGAGTGGTTCTGGTGTGAGTGTTGGCATTATTTCCAGAATTACTAGCTTCCCCATTGTTACCATTGTTTCCATTGCCTCCATTGTTTCCATTGGTCGCCATGTTATGCCGCACAAATTGGGACAAAAGATGCATTAGATCACGTTGTCCTCTAGCTATATCATTGAGGATATCTCTAGTGCTAGGATCCTCATGATTCCTATCACCCATGGTGTCTTCTCCTTCGGAATCTGAGCCAATAAACTGCTGCCTTCTCTTGTAGGTAATGTACTCTCTATCCTCAGGATTCATAAGTCAACATTCTTATCATATAAACCCTTCAGGCTGGCAAGATCACTTGCTCTAATACCACTGTAAGATCCCTGACCAGATCTGCCCTAAATTTCTGGTTTTTCTTCTTCTCAAACCCTAAATCTGAATTCTGATTTTTATTTCTGAATTACAAATAGTTGTGGACATGTACCAAATGCTCAAATAAACATGCCAAAAATGTATCCTTATGATGAAATATCAACCATGAATTCTACCACAAGATATGACCATCCAAAATGCAAACAAATTATCTATAATTCTGATTTCTGAATATTAAAGTCTGCTGCTACAAATCAGAATATTCTGAATTGAAATTACATCAAATGTATAGGCTCAAACATGCCCAAACATAGCCCAGATTTCTGCTCTTACAAATCAGACCTAAACATATGCTTATACATACCAAAGTTGGTGAATAATGATGTCAATCAGCAAACCCTAAATGGGTGAATCCTCCAAATGGTGGCGCTCCTCCAAATGGTGGCGCTCTCCACGAAGATGACAAAATGCATGCACAAGAGGGCAGCGGCGGCCAGGGTTTGGCTCCAAACTCAAAACAAGAAGTCGCCCTCCTTGGTGTTCAACCTAGGGTAAAACCCCAACAGAAATCTCCACTTAAAACCCTCCAAAAATGGCTCTCCCAAGCTGATCTGAAAATCTGGATATATCCTTGATCTTCCAAATTGTATTTGGCACAAATCTCACAATTTGGCCCTAGGGTTTCTCCTCCAAACGTGAAGAAATAGATGTCCTTGAAGCTCAATTCGATCCTCCAAATCTCCAATGAAGTGCAAATGTGAACTCCGTATGAATTCACCTCCAAGATGGAATTGGGTTTTCGTCCAATCCACCAATATTCCTAAGGGTTTTCATCCTTGGAATATGCTGAACCAAAGTTGCAGCCACAAGAGAGAATCTCCAATGAAAAGATATGAATGTGAATGATGAAAATGACTTGTAATTTGCCTTCTTTTATAGCCACCAATTAACTCCTTCCATGGTCGATCTCCCTTTGGAAATTTTATTATTTTTTATCCTCATCTTGGCCGACCTCCCTCTAGGCGCTCACTTTATTTTATTTTTTTTAATCTCCGTTCCTTGGCTGTCCACCTCTTGGGCAATTTTCTTTATTTTATTTTATTTTACCAAGTGGCTCACAAAAATATTTGAAGTCATTCCACATCACAAATTGGTCCAGCAAAATTAGTTAAATATAAATAACCCAAAATGATTTGTATTACTTAGTATTTAGCAAATTAGATTATTCCCTTGCACTTCCAACTTAGCCTACAGGAATAAAATAGGCTAGCCAACTCCGTTGGGTGATCACTCAGAAAAAGGGGGCATTACATAAGACCATATCAGTTTCTCCTAGGCCCACTGCATAGAAATCATCATGCACCCTGTGTCTACCCAATGTGATGTCAAGATGTTGTATCCTCTTAGTGTAAGGAATGGTGAAGCCATTTGCTACTACGACATTAAATCCTTCAAAATCCTCTGTTACAAATCCCCTTTTGACTACCAATCCCTCATCTATAAAGTTGTGGGTTGCCCCACTAGCAATCAACATTGTAATTTTCCACCCTTACAAAACTCCACGAACTCTAAAAGGATGATATTTGGGAGCACCAAAAAGTGCGGCAAGGGTGCCTCTTGAAGTTTCTTCCTCTTCTTTTTTTTCAAGTTCTAGTTCTTCCTCTTCAATTTCTGGCTTAGGTCACTGTGATACTTCATCTGATATCACCTCTATGTAATGTACCTGTCCACGACCAAGACATCTGTCACCAAGCTCCCATGGCTCCTTGCAAGAGAAGCAAAATTTCTCTCCTGAGCTCATTCCTATTTTCTTCTTTACTCATTCTTTATGGCATGTCTTTCTACTAGGAAACTCCCTTCTAGAATAATTTATTTTGCTGCCCCAAAGGTGGTGTCTTTGAATAAAATTTGTTCTTGGGTACTAAAGTTTCCAAATTTAAAGCTCTCTTGATGGCTTCCTACAAAGATAAGAGGATCAAAGGTTTTTACCAAACCTTTGAGAGGTTCAATTAATCCTTCCACAAATAGAATAATGAGTCTTTTCTCTGACATGTCAGGAACCATAACTAATAATCTTTGAAATTCTACAACATAGTTGTCCATTGTTCTATATTGCTTAAGCTAAGCCAACTCCCTCAAGTGAATCTCTAGATCTTTCCTATCAAACATTTCTGTCAATCTTTGATTGAATTCTTCAAATGTGGAAATGGAGTTATGTCCTTGGGTGATCATACTGTGATACCACCACTTGTGTGCTACTCCTTCCAATTGAAGGGTAGCGAACTTGATCGCCTCTTCTTCATACAAAGGATTCAATGAGAAGTAGGTGTCCAACTTTTGTAACCAAGATCTAATAGAACATTTGCTGGACCCATCATATGTTGGAATTGTAATCTTACCCAAATGGTGTTGGATGTCTTTATGGGGTTGGCCTTGCTGAAATCTCCTTTCTCTTCTTATCAATTCTACATCCTTAGATCACAAAACTCTTGAAAGTCATCTCATCACATACTACCTAGCTTAGATTATTGTATTCATCATGATATGTTGTAAAGTCATCTCTTATTTGATGAAGGGGCTCTTCCTCTTCTGGATGTTCCTCTTCTCTCTATAAAAATTTTGCTCGAAGGTCTTGGAAGGGGGCTTGATTTAAGTCCAATTAAGGCTGAAGAGCATCCTTCTCCTTGGTTAGCCTTATTCTGATTCATAATCTGCAAGGCTTCTAATAGCTTTTCCATGGACTCTAAAGAATTCATTTCATCTATAGGTAACTCTTTTCTCTGTCCCCCATGATTTCCTCGTCTGACTCTGGTGACTGAAACTTCCTTCTTTCTCTTTGGTAATTCTTGAGTTCTCTTTCACTGGCATGCACATGTTATAAAATAAAAATCTGCATCAAAGTATTAGCTTTTCACCCTACAGGCTGGCAAAATCATAGCTCTAATACCACTATAATGACCCTTTCTGAAATTTTCATAAAATATGCAATTCTTTTTTGTATTTTTTGATTTATGCAAACTAGAATGAATATGAGATACAAAACAATAGTATATAATACCAGAAATAAATATGATAAACCCTTACACATCAAATGTCTTCACTATTAATGTAGCAATGTCATGTCCCCATTTCCGGAATGAGCTATCATGGAGTTCTTGGTCAGCCTATCATCCATTCTCGTAGGCTAACAGGATGGTAAGGGAATGATCTTGTGACTTTGGCTTGGTCTTGATACAACATTTCCATCACTTAGCCTTTCGAGCTTTGCACAATCTTGTGCCTTTGTCATCGAGATGTCTTCATGTAGACCTATTTTGGGGCCTTGTCAAATCATCTTTGCATCTACAAAGCTTTGGGTTTCTTGTACTTGGAGGCCGACTTGGTTTAAGGAGAGCATCGAATTCATCTCAGCATGTATTTGGATGTAAGAACAAGTTTAGGGCCGACTTGGCTTAAGGAAGAGTACCGAATGCATCAAGGAGAGGTTTCAAGGCCGACTTGCATAAGAGAAGTGTGTCGATGGGTTTAAGGAGACTTTGGCGCCAAGTTCAAAGATGAAACAGAGATGAAATATAAACCTTAAGCCAGCCGACTTGCATAAGACCTTCTAGGCGCCACCTTGGATGTCTTCTAGAAGTGCACATGTCAAGGAGAGATCTAGAACAAGAGGTGGTATAAAAGCAAGGTTTGGAGCTGCATTTTGGAGCATCACGGATGAATGTTCTTGGTAAGCTTTCCTATCTTATTGGCTGAGAATTCCGATTCTTAGTTCAAGTGTCAAGGAGATGGCCCCTTGACAAGGAATGGAGATGACCCCATTCACTTAACATTGTATTTAATAAAGAATTCCTTATCAATACTTGCAGATCGCTTTGAGAGACTATTGAAGACTATAATCTGGAGGATCGAAGACTTGTAGCAGCAGCCATTGACAAAGAGGCAGCGAAATAGTGCAGCAAACTTGTGAAGAGTCCCTTCATCACCCTTCTAAGGACAGGGAACCTAAGTTGAGAGGGCAGCGAAGCATCCTTGAGAGGGATCGGCACCCATTAAAGGCCAGTGAATTATTGCAGAGTGTTCAAAGAGTTCTTCGCCACTGTATAAGACAGTATTCACCACACAAAAGAAGCATATCTTGGCCAGCGAATAGGAACTGAGGAGGCAGCGCATTGAAGAAGACACATCAGCATTATTGGGGCAGCGAATTAGGACTGAAGATAACTTAATTGCTAAGCATCAAGGATCTATCTAACATACACTTGGTGGAGTTTCTATCTCATGTTCATGTTCGATGTATGATGTAATTGAGGACTGATATCATCTGATTATAGTTATTCCATTCGAAGACAATAATATAAGCAATATTCATTTCATGATCCTATACTTCATTGTTCAAATTTGTGGTGCTTTAATATTTTCTTGAGATTCTTGTGTAAACACAAGTTAGGATCATCTCAAGCAATCTGAATGCTAATAGATATCATTGCAAGGTACAACAAATACCCAAATATTATCAACAAACCAAATATCATTTACCAAAATCAACTACAACAGACTTAGAAATGTTGGGAATGCTATAGCAAATACTAATGCAAATGAAAAATAAAGATGCAGCGATTGATGTAGAAATCAAGCCGTACAATCAACATGAATAACCTTTGTATGGCAACAATAGTATTAATCCTAAGAATACTCCAAAATACTGCAATCTGGGCACAGCCTCCACAAGTGACTGCCTTGAACAAAGAGTCGGCAATTGTAGAATGTATGGCAAACTCCAAGAATGGTACGACAAGGTCACAACCAACAACAACAATTTAATTTGCTATTTAACAACAAATGGAATGATATTTTACAAAATATCTTCACCAAAGAAATTTGGAACTTATTTGCAATCTTCTGAAAATCTTCAGAAACCAAACTGAAATTGAAATAAACTTCAAAATTTCAGCACAGATGTGATCCCTAGATGGAACCACCACAAATGGACAAGAGGTTTTTGTCCTCCAATCCAATATGGAAACTAAGAGGGTTTCCGTCCTCCAGATTCCCTAAACCAAAGGGTTTTCGTCCTTGGGTGAGGAGATGAACACAAGTGCTCAAGCTCTCAGAAAAGGGTTTGATGACAAATAATAATGGATACCTTCTTCTATGCAATTCTTCCCCTTTTATAATCACTTTTTAATTTGAATTTCCTTTTCCCTCCAAAAATGTTCAAAAACACCTTTTTATAAAACATTACATTAGGCCCATTTTAATAAAATTATAATAATACATAAGTCGTCCTTTTACAAAGTTATAAAAATGAAATTACTAGGACAACTTAAAATATTATTATTAAATTACTTCCCTAACCTTATCCCTTGGCCTATAGGAAATAAAGAAATAGGCTACGAGCCTCCCAATTATTTTAATTATGAAAAGGGGGCATGACACCCTTGTCCAACTATCTTGCCAATTAGCATTTTGGGAGATGAAATCGGTTACACCTGGCATAATCTACTTCACCCTCAGGTTTACATGGCAATCTTTCACATAACTGCCACTTGAGAATTGATCTGAACTCAAAAACACCTTTAAGACATAGGCTTTCTCAATTGGACCCAAAATGGATCTCAACTGAGTTTTTTAACCATTTCAGATCCGTTTATTTTCAAAGAAACTTGGGCAAATTCCTAGGTGAAAATGTTTCAAGGTGAAATCCCTTTCAATTTTGATTCACAAAGTTTTCGACCTCGAGTTTCAATGAGACAACACATTGGGAAGGAAGGTTGCAATGATCCAAGATAGACATGTGTCTCAATCTTACACTAGTCTACATCCATGCGGCACGATCACATGGACTGCAAAGGAAAATTCACAACGTAAACAATTGGGGCCCACTCTCATAACCCAACACTTAGAAGGAAAATATAGAAATTTTGGGCTCCAAACTAACTTAAAAGTTAAAACCTAAGCCACTATAAACTATAACCACCTGCTGACGACTTGCCTAAACCAAGGTTACAACTAAAGAAAGAAGTTGATTAAAAGATCAGCTAAAAGACCGGGAGTAAACTATATGCACCTACACAAAATAATTAGGGACATTAAAATTAAGTCCGACTTACTTAGGTACCTCATCAAAGACTACTATAAGGATTTACTTCAACAACTAAAAGAGTCGGTAGCTCTCCAAATCAGCAATGCCAATAAAATCGAATATCCAACTTGGAGAAATTTTGGGGTTGGAGAGGAGACTATAATCTCTAAATTCCCAGGATTAGTTTAATTTGTTCTTCTTGGTTAAGGGGTGAAGCTGGGGTATTCATTTTATTAGAGGCATCAGCCTATGGTAGTAATGTTATCCAACTGATTTGCCCAAAACATTCTCACAAGATTTTATACAAGGACATCCATTTTCTATCCTCAACTACATAATCTGTTTATAAAGATCATAAGTTTGATCATTTATCTAACAAGGAATTCCCCAACATAGAATCTTGTTCATGACTCAAGGCATTTCACTATAATATTATTATTTGGGCTCCCTTATGTAATATATGCACCTTGCCCCTTGCAGACCTCTCGTAGATTCCATAAAGTTCCTAGACAGCATTTGCAACATTTAGACTTTCAAGATAACAAAATCAATTCATCAAGTTATTTTCATAACATGATGCCTTTAGGATTAATCTAGGATTTAACTCAAAACTTTTCATTTAAGCCATTGAGGACAAGAATATATTATTAAAGTCCTATGTAAAATTGTTCATCACTTCACCGTTCACACACAAGCAAGGTTTGCAGCACTCAACATACCAGTTATCCAAGGTATCACATTCGGTATATAAGCAAGACAATTTAAAACTGGGGTTGTGACTCGTGACTTCTAAGTTGATCTAGGTTTGTAGCTAGCACATATTCTCTAGGAGCCATCTCAATTTTGCTCTAGCATTTATACTACTCCTTCCTACCGCATACATATCTACAACTCCAACACAATCCAACTCAACTAGACTGAAAAAATCACAATAATACTACACTTCCATCTTCAAACAAGTATATAAATATGAACTCTATTGCCACAACACCATCCAACTAGGAGAATATAGCTCCTCTTTGCTTTTGTCAATATAATCATGCCTAGATTTCACTTGCATATTAGCATTACGTAACATATTCCAAGTATGATATAAATAAAATGGGTTAGCATCAACCTACATCAAAACAAAGTTAGTATCACACTAATCCAGGATAAACTAGTTAGAAAATATATCACCAATGTACTCCTTAATGCTTAACACTCCTCCACACATGTAGCCAAGCAAAGGAAGTGGTGCAGTTGTTCCACCCGACCACCCTCACAATGGGTGTCTATCCTGTAGTGGATACCTTGAATGAGCAACCAAGTGACGCCTACCTGTATGTTGCAAACTGTTACCATCCAATTCTCCCTCTCCTAAAGAATCACTAACCCCACTACCTTAATTTTACTTGGCTTTATAGCATTCTTTCCACTAGTTTGTGGACACTTGGCTATTTTCTGCAGGCCTCTTTCCTCGGTGAGTTTAATGTCTACTATTAATTCTCTCTAGTTCATTTCTCGATGCTGCCATCATTCCATTTCCCTTGGATGATTCAAACCTTATTTTCTCTAGCATCTCAATCACAAACAAGTTCTATTGATTGGCTCTCAAACTTGTCTATCCATTCATGGGTTGTTTGTCAAACTTATGCACATCCAAGTTTTCCCTAACTCATCCACATATTCGCTCAATTCTTAATGTCCTTTATTTTGTGGACTTCATTTACTACATACCTTTACTCCTCAACATTTCTCAAACCGTCCTTTGCTTCTAGTGATTTCCTTGTTTCATTAGTGTTTTCTCAACATCACACATGGCCTGCCACTAATTTCTTAACCGCTCAAATTCTAGGTTGTTTTTCCTTTTTTTATCGCATACTCCATTTGGTTTTAATTATTTAGGCTACCGTATTCTCTAGATAATCATTATCCAATTAATTATTCTCTATAGACTTTATTTGATATGCTATCCTCCAAATCAATTTCCTGTCTCGGCTTTTACTGTACCAACCAATTTGCCATTGACGAATTTGCCACAGTGGCTTCCTACCGACCCAATTGCCCCACAGTTATCCCACTTAGATATAGGCACCTCCCCTCTACTTCGGTTGGCTTTCCACCAATGACCTGCACATTTGGCAACCAACAAAGTCATGGCATCGGATTTAATTATAACATCAAAGTTTAATCAAATTTCCCTGACTAATGCTAATATTCAATCATTCACCCAACACTAATTATAAGACTACTAAATATATCCTTGAGAAACCTTAGTCGAATACTCATGCCTCGGTTAATCTTACAGCCATTTAATAAAGTCTAATGCCTCCCAGATTTATTTATTTGTCTATCTTAGTTTCTTGAATCCATTTAACTACTCAAGTTTATATTTTATCAGATAACCAAGAATTCATTAATCATCACATATCTAATAGCATCAACCAGTTAGGTAAATCTAAGGTTCTCAATCAGGATCCCAAATCCCCAGGGTTGGGAAAACAGGTTACTACACATGCACTTTCCAAAAATGAATGACTCTGACCAATTACACCTTGAGAACATTAATCAGAGATATTTCTCTGCTAGCAGAGCCACATTCATGACCATAACAGTGGTATGTGCATTATATCAAACTATGGCATTCTCACATTCCTGAGAGATTACCGAAACGGTATCAGATGACTACATGCATTTTCAAATAAGGAACTAGCAAAAATTAAATCACTTAAATTTCTCATCAGCACAAATCCACACACATTCTTAAATTTCTCATCAGCACAAATCCACACACATTCAACTTTTATATGTGGCAAGAAAGATCCTGAGTATCCTAGCAGTCATTCATCTCAACATGCTAAAACATGTGGTTTATATAAAAGAGCCATAGATGCAATACAAAGCAAATGTTCTCCGACAACTTGTACAATTGAACTTGGAACTCTCCCACCAGGATAATTTAACTGTACACTGCACACTTCAGCTTCTTTTCGAAACATGTTATTGTTCACATTATTGGAAACTAAAATTCAAGATAGTTTATATTTGTATCACCAGAAGTGACGAACACAGATGCATTAATCTTTGCATACAGCTGGGTAAATAGAAAATAACTGAGCTTTTTCACTTGGGTACAAAGACACATATAAACGCAATCACTATGTCTAGGACTCAAAAGCACATAAAAGTTTTACACACAAAGCAATAATTTCCCAACAAGCAGACAAAAAGCGATGTAAAGTCCTTACGAGCACAAGCACGAACTATTGAGTTCACATAATCAGCTTTTCTCGAAAACACAGTATGCCGTGTTTCCATGTACTCCATGTTGGCGGTATTGTCTGCAACTAGAATATCCGTCTGGCACATGGTAAAAAAGATGTTTTTAATTAGTTGGGAGTTAGGTATGACAAACTAATTTGCAACCATAATCAATATGGATGACAAGATCCGCCAAAATAAATATTGCCAATTTTTCTAACAATAGATCTATACCTGTAGTATAACTTATAATAATTTAAAAACAACATCAAACAGCAAGGACAGATATAGTAACAACTAGATTCACCTTCACAAAAGGCCGACTTGGGTTAGGATAATAGCATTCCAGAATGGCAATTGCAGCCTCTCGATATGCCACTTGCATTTTTACTTCTAGAGAAAACTCAACATGATCCTCCAGACCTGTTTCAAATTCCCCTTCTTGCTGCAGAAAGAAAAGATTGAAACTGCCTCACTATGTAGCCATACGGAACGGACCATCTTATAAAGTAAGAAATACCAAAAGTAAATATATCTTTAGAAAAATAAAAGGGTATCGATGAACAGTAAATATTAATTTTAGAAAAATCCTAACAAATTAATCTAGACAGTCACATCACATTTATATATCGATGACTTAAGAATTTATGGAACTAGATACCAACCCTGCTCATTGCCTCCACTAGGTCTTCCCTTTCAATAAAATTCTTGTCCTTCCGTACACACAAAATTCCAGCTTCATTCCTGGAAAACCACATATCAATATATTTGAAATGACATTATAATCAACAAATGGAATTCAAACAAAATTCTGACATAGTTATAAATAACTATCAGGACTTACATTATATTTGCCAGTTCTGCTCCACTAGCATCTACTGTTTCTTCTGCAACTTCCTTCAGCAACTTCTCTTTTTCTTCTTCAGACCTGAAAGCCTTGTTCCTAGAATGAACCTGCATATACAACCAGATCAATCATTGATCACTTAATTTTAATATGATAGCCCAACTAAATTGATATGTTAATTAAGCCACTGAACAAATCTGAGCTTTTTAACTTCAACATACCTTTAAGATTGCAAGCCTGCCTTCCTCTGTTGGCAATCCAACATTTATGATCTTGTCTATTCGACCTTTCCTCAGAAGAGCAGGGTCTAATAGGTCCTTTCTATTTGTAGCCCCCACTAGAAGAACCTGAGTTCCTGATTAAATTAGTAATATATTGTGCAAAATCTCAAGAATCATTAAGTAAATAGCACCAACAAAGAAAACAAAAAAAAAAACAGAGGATACTGAAAACTTAGTCTCACCTGTTCTGTGTTAACTTTGAAGCCATCCAGCTCAGTGAGGATCTGCATCAGGCCTGCTTCCCTTTCTGCACCACCCTGAACCCAAAAAAACACATCTAAGTTCCATGATTATCATATCCAACATCACAAGACAACAGTTGGTCATGATAAATATCAGAAAATTACTGTGTTACAGAGTGACGCACCCATTTCTAAACGTGTGTCCCCAGCCCCTAAGCCACTTAAAGAACACAGGAACAGTGGCAGATGTCCACTGGCCATCCCCTGTCCCAAAGATTTGTGACAAGGAGGCACCGCAGGGATTGATTGGGGTCTCATTGGATGAGTCACAATTTCATATAGAGAGTGACTCAAAGACAGAGGCTGATTTTGATATTATAGCATATGGGGCAGTTGTAGGAGGTCTAGTTGTTGACAGTTGGATATTTTTAGATCTATAATCTTACTGCCATGTGTATTGTTAGACATTTTGGCCTTTTGTAGCCATGGGACTTTTTGTCATGATGAAAACAATGAAATTTTACTCTTTTATTGCTGCTAGACTTGAATTATTGAACATTGAATCACAAATTTGATGCATTATGTGAATGTCTAAACATGAATTTTGATGTCGTGTACAGCTCTGTGTGTGTGTGCACGCAGGAGCATCCCAAGGTGTAAGATCAATCTCGCATCAACCAAAAAAAATATTTTCTATCACTTTTGTTCATTTGCAAGTTTCTAGTCATCAATCAGTCACCGCAAATAGCACCACATTTCACCATGGTTGCATATCTCACCTCACGGCTTGGAATATATGTTCTACTATGATCCTTCAATGACATTCACTTTCAGAAGTTTGTGATCACCGCAAAGGCATATTTTGGTTTTTAATCTTCCACCGAGCTTGACAGGCTTACACTCAGTTTCATTATTCATGGCTTGCAGCAGCTTTCTGAAGTTTGCAGCAATGAAGGAACACATTTCTAAATAAACTGGACCCAGGAATGCTTATGGTGTGCACCACATCAAGTTTTATCAATCCATCATCACCACATTCAACTTGGGGGATCCACCTGTTGGTTCACAAAATAACTACAACCCGAAATCCTAAAACATTTTACAATCACCTAGGACGGGTGTCGTCAAGGTGATTGAAAGAGGTTTATCAACAAGTCAAAGGTGACTTTGACCAACTGACAAGAGTGGGTATACTCCTCTGCACTTCAGGCTCAGCTAGACCTAGGAGGGAAATTTCTAGAGGCATGAAATAGAACACAAACAAATAAACACAGCCATACCCAATGTACTCTTGATCCCCATAACTGTCACTAGGTCAAGACAAACTAGTTGCATAGGGCTCTGATTAAGCTGATTATTGCACTATGCACTAGCACCCAAACATGGCAATATTACACTCCTTGAGATGACTCCACTTAATTTCACATATACAATATACATAGTGCAGACATACATGTACATGATTCGCTAATGATTAAAATATTTTCGCATCACTTCAAATTTATCCTTGGTTATTACATTGAATCATGGGCAGCATGTATAACCCTAAACTAAATCTACTTCTACTCCTACGGCTAACAAGACGAGGGTTTGATTAAAATGATGATTGATCCATCCCCAATATGGACCGGTGCCTACTCCATTAAGCAATTGAGTCATGAACAACAAATGAAAGAAACACACCCAGCAAAATATCAACAGAATCATGAGTTGCAAACATACAACTCTGAAATATATTTCATATGATGGACATACTTATTTATCCCAAATACAACTGCAACAATCCATACATAACAGAAGAAAGACCCATACAAAAAGGTTTGCATGATTTACATGTTGTCATACATTATCTAACTTCTATTACATTCATACCAGCAAATGTGGCAAAGGAGACTACAAAACTGCGATTCAATATCCCCCTGAATTATTACAAAGTACCCTAGAGACATACCATGATATGAGAATATTCAATGAAACCTTTCCTCCCTTCTACTGGACACATCCCTTCATCTCTTGTTTAGACATTATCCTCTATTAGGCTTTCCTGACCAGGCAATTGGTTCAACAACCAACCCGTAAAACATCTCTGAATCATGTATATATGGCAATATTTTCTCTTCTGCATTCTGGGTGGGGAACAAACTACCCCACAAACTGCCATTACTCCAGTAATTAATTCCACCTAACTCTGCCACCAACCTGTACATGCTCATCAATTCTATATTCCTGGTGGCCAAGTAGAAGATGGGCGTTTAAAATAAAATCCCGTCGAAAGTGTCTATAAAGCCTTTACAACACTTTAAATTATTTTAAAACTTAATTTAAAATATTTTAAACTATTACATTTATACTTCATGCTTTACATTTGATTTTTTATTTCAATTTGCCTTATCGGCAAAATTCTTCTATCACAAACCTTGGAGTGTCTTTCTTTTCCTTCTTTCTCTCTATCTTTTTGGCCCTTTGTCTTTGCAGTCGGCATTTTTGCCTTATCGGCAAACTGTGAAGTTGGCGAACCTTCCTGTTCGTGAACTTCATTGTCATCTCCTTCCACCTTTTCTTCTTCTATTTTTCCCTTTGTTGGCAAATCCTCCCCATGGCGAACTTCATCCTTGTCTCTTTTTCTTTTGTCTCTTTTGTCTTCGCTTTACCCTTTGTCGGTGAAATCTTCCATTGGCGAACCTTACAATTTGTGAACCAAAGACTTTGCCGATGAAGACACTTGTTTCCTTCTTTGTCTTTTCTTTCTTCATCGATGCCTCATTGCTTTTTGCCCCATCGGCGAAGTTTAACATCGGCGAACCTAACGGTTCGCGAACTCTTCCTTTGCCAATGAAGACTTTGCATTTTCCTTCCTTTGCATCTTTCTTGTCGGCAAGTTCGCCAATCGGCGAACTTGGCGATCGACGAACCCAATGGTTCACGAACCGCCCACTTTGCCAACACGACTTGGCTTTTTTTTTAAGTTTTGCCTTAGAAAATTTTCACTTCTTTTATCGCTGACCCGAGTCGTCGACAAAACCACGAACTGGCAAATTGTTGTCGACGAAACAGTCGGTTGCCAACCAACCAATTCGCCGACAAATGAGTTCACTTGTTCCTTTTTTTGTCTTTCAAACCTCTTTCTCATCCTAACCACCTTGTCGGCAAATCGGCAAATCGCGAAAAAGGCGAACCAACGAACCTTAATCGGCGAAATCGGCGGTTCACGAACCAGCCAATTCGCCGACAAAGACTAGCAACTGAGCAAATTTTTTCAAAGGGAAGAAAACACTATGATAAGGGGGAAATTTTACTTAGAATTTTTTGAAGGAAACCCATGGAAAAATAGTCCTAGATCGGGTATAGACAATGGGTTTAGACTGCAAAGGCACAAGTCGGGTTTTTTGATGGATTTGGGGCAAAAAGATGCACGTTTGGGAACTGGATTTTTTTGTCATGTCCCCGTTTCAGGCTTGATCGTCAAGTGAAGAATGGATTAGCCTATTCCTCATTCTCGGAGGCTAATTCAAAATGATGAGGGAATGAATTGGTTTTTGACTAACTCTATTTTATTGTTTTGCAGAATCTAAGTCAAGAACCCAAAATTTGGCTAAGTCTGGGTCAGGGCGCACCTCGTCTCTATTCTAACCTCAAGTGGCGCCTAAAAGAGAATCATCAAGCTATGAAGCACTTCAATCATATCCATTGGGGCGCCTTGGAAGGAAAGGGTGTTTTGATCTTCAAAGTAACTCATACTTTGCCAAAACTTCAGAGAACATGACCAAGTGAGCACTAGGCGCACTTCTTCATCCAGATTGACCCCAAGGTGCGCCTAGGGTGTTGAAAGCATACAACATGAGGCAAGGCGCTAGAGTAAGGCTCTGTGACTCTGGATTGGCGCCTCATTGAGGAATTGAAGGTAAGTTGTCACTTCAAGATGAAAGGTCGCTTAAGGGATGCAAGGCGCTAATCCTTGATCAAACAAACCAATTGTGCACCTTGATACTTGAGGCGCTAGATCATGATGAAACAAACTTGAAATGGCGCCTAATGAATTGAAAGGGTAATTGCATCTTCAGAGGGTCGAGATTGGTTCAAGAAGTCATCCTTTCAATTGAGATTGTCATCTAAGTCTAGAGAAGTGTTATGGAAGTGAAGGCGCACTTCTAGGTCTCCATCACCTCAAATGGGTGCCTAAGCAAGTTAGGCACAGATCTTCTTCTCTCCTACCTCCAGTTGACGCCTAGACTCCAGAAAACCTCTTTTGGGCACTTAAACTTGTTAGTCTTTAAATCAAAGCCTAGGAGTCTTCAATGAATGGTGTTAAGAGTTTGAAAGTATCAAAGTTCACTAGGCGCATGTCTATGCCACTGCAACCTCTGATTGGAGCCTAGGACCCAGACACCTTCCTAAGGCGCAATTCTACTCATCTATGACCCTACTTTGGCGTCTCAACTTGGAAACTCCTTGAAAGACTTGTATGAAGTTAAAATTCTCTCCCAGGAGATTAGGCGCTACTCCATGACTCTAGAACCTTGAAAAGGCACCTAAGACAATTAAGGCTTTTTGAATCACAACTTACCTTTTCATTTTGTTGAAGAAGTTTGAATTTGCTTAAAGGTTCTTTCACTAAGCCAAGATCTTGATCAAATGACAAGGGGAACATCAAAATGCCCAAGGCGCACTCTGCCTCCTATGCCACCTTGGTTATGCGCCTCACGTAAATTCCTCATTTACATGCAAGTAAAAATCACAAGAGGAGCATTCTAGTTTGCACCAATGATGGATAAGTGGTTAAGTGCCAAAAAGACAAGTTCTATTGTTAAGGCGCACTTCCTAGTCTCTGCCACCTCAGGGAAGCGCCTATCTTGGAAAGGCGCCTATTCTAGTCCCCACTACCCTTCAGTTGGCACTTAGCCTTGAAAATCTTGCAATTATGACATCATTTTGGCTCCTGGAGTCTAAGAAACCTTCATTGAATATTGTTAAGTGTTTTGAGGGCATATGGAGTTATCAAATTTCTCTAGGCGCATATCCATGCCTCTGCTACCTCAGTTGGGCGCCTAGTTCTACATTGGGCGCCATTCCATGATCAAACTGCTTCAACTTGGCGCCTAGTTAGAAGATAAGGTAGTTGTAACTACCTGAACTCCCATTGGTCGACAGGATGACATTGGGATCCGTGTCAAGGTCTTTGGATAAGATTGCCAATTCAGGATGAGTTGTCAAGTGGAATATTCTCCTAAATATGCTCCTTGGAAAGCATGCCTTCATTCCCTTTGGAAGGCCTATAAAAGGAGGAGCTCTCTCATTCATTTGATATCTAATCCTTTGGCAAATTTTCTCTACAAAGCTTTATGCTTGTAATCTTGAGGCCTGCGAGTTTCAAGTGTTGGGGTGATGCTCCCTCAACTGACAAGGTGATGCTCCCTTGTTGTTTTGTGAGATGTTAACATCCAGTCGACATCATTGGGTTCAATAGAGTTGATCATTTGTGGAATCATTGTAAACATCAAGGCATCAAGGCCTTTCTTGTAATCAAGTTGAATAAGAACTGTATATTCATGCCATTGAAGGCATCATCATTGTAATAAGACATTTGCAATAAGTTGAAATCAAGTTATAATACAAGTGCCCAACTTCTAGTTGATTGATGCAAGTTGCCTTTGTTAACTTTTCAGGTGTGATGTTAAGTAGACTAAGTAGTTGAAGAGTTAAATGCAAGTAAATTTGTCTAAGTAAGGAAAACTTTTAGTTAGAACTAGTTGGGTAACTTACATTTTTAGGTCCCAACAGTGGCTCTGGTTGGGGACATGTGGCAAACTTGGCACAGCGAGAACCAACTATCTCTGACTAGACCAAAAGGCAAAAAAAAAATGAACAAGGGCAACAGCGTATTTACAACGAGGGCGTATATACAAGACAACATACAGTCATAAGCATGAGGGTACAAAAGGAAAGTTGAATGTAATCAAAATTTAAACATGTTGCAAGTCAAGCCTGCACAAGATGAGTGAAACTACTTGCCTCTGTCGAAAACAAACTGAATGGAGGAATTGATCTCCCTCAAACCAAATATGCACTTTTCACCCGACTGGAACAACTGAAGTCTTTCATCTACATGTACCAATCTGCAATCACTATACATGACGTGAAGATAAACTTCACCATTGAAAACACTGCTATAGGGCAGCCACAAATAATAGCTGCTCAACCTATTCCATACTACATCATATTCGTTCCCAACAACAAGGGGTGACAAATATAGAACCAGGTAGCACCAAAAGAGATAGATAGAAGGAAGCATCCATCATCAACTGCCACATTGTCATACCTGCTAACCTCTTCATGCAAATTGAGGGAAAAGGAGAACACCTCCAACTCACATGGCAAGGAGAACTGTGCCTGAATGCACTGTTGATCCACAAGAGAAGACACTTCATCTTGCAGAGCAAATTGGAAAAAACTCCAGCTCGGGTATACATTCAAGTTGGGCTAGCATCTGTTGAAGTTCAGGCATACACATGCCTCGCTGTTCATTCACATCAATGTCCCATACAAAGGACTCAACCTCTACTGCAGCACCAACACATTCAAGACCTGATAAACATTCCACGTCAAAGTGGAAAGACTCATATTCATTTGCATTTCCACCAAGCTCTTGAAAACAAATTTCATATGTGCTGCTACAACCTTCAACTTCTGAATCATAAGCATGACTCAGGCTGCAATCCAAACCATCAACACACAAATCAATACCATGAGACACCTTATGTGAAGAACCATGTTCCTCAAATTGTCTCTCTGTTTCAAGTTCACCTTGACAACTTGTTGTGTCAAAGATGTTGCAAAGAGACTGCTGACATGTATCTTCTTCCTTCATTTCTCTATCATTTCTTAGTGGCTCAAATAAAGCACACTCTGCATGAGAAAGAGAACATACCTTGCACCAATGAAACAAATTCTCATATGCTTCCACCTGATCACCATCTTCACAATCCAGGGCAAGCTCTTCACACTAAAACTCCATGGTTGCACCAATATCTGTCTCTGATCGACTATCATCATGTGCAACCACCTCTACATCTACCTCATGCAAGCAAATACTAACTACTTCCTCATCACAAACGGGAACAAAGGAGGGTAATACATCAAACAAGAAACAAGTTCCTTACTCACAATCTAATTCATTTACCTGTGTACACTTAACATGATCAACCTCATGAGCTGATCCTACTGATTGTTCATCCTCGTACACATCACCTACCTTGTTCACTGAACCACATACCTCAACATTAGATTGGAAGTCATCATTGGATCTATCATTATCGTTTTCACTTGATGAACTGTCCAATAGAAGGTCGGTGCATACACTACTTTCATCATTTGCATCACTATTATATAATGCACCACCTTCACTTTCTACCCTCTTGACTACACAATCATCATCATTTGATGCTACATTCACTTGATTGTCTGTATCCACACGGTTGTTGTTTAGATTAGCATGTTGATTACCAACAACACATGCACTTGTGGATAACAAACCCTTTATGTAGTCATCTCTCATTTTCTCCATGGAGTCTAGGGACAAATATGCCCATTGCATACTCGTTATTTTGAAATCATCCTGTACATAACTCAGTCCAGTTTCATATGCTTCGAAAAACATATCAATGCAAGCGGGAATGTTAGGTCTGAAACTTCAGGAATATGGGAAAGAGCAACAGCAAACCTATGACCAAAATCCTTGCTCGACTCTATCTCGTCTTTTAATTTTTTCCAGCTCTATGACAAGATCAACAAGGTCAAGACCTTTGGCAAATTCATTTTCAAAAGTTGCCACAAGTTCATTCCACGAGGCAAAGGATTGCCCTGGAAAATTTTAGAACCATTCTTTTGCCTTTCCATGTAATGACCTAACAAAAAATCTCATGTACACATCCTCATCCTCAAACTGATGTTCTTCCATGAATTCTGAGAATACATCAACATGTGTGTCCCCTTCCCAAATATTGTACCCATCAAACTTGGGCAACTGGCTAAAGACCTTGGTTGGCATGCCTCGTGTTGTGTAGTCAACCCATAAGAGGTCTAGCTGATTGTATATTGGATCTAAGGGAGGAGCAGGGGACTGAGCAAACTGATTTTTTGGGGTAGAAGGGAATATGCATTGGACTGCACCCTAGACTTGTTGTGACCTAATCACACATCGCCCCATTGCAAATGGGGACCCCCTTTTTTGAGCTCTGATGCTTTGCATTTAGTTTTGGATGGTGTCTTAGCTTCGTTTCCTCTGCCAATCCAACAATAAGTCTCTCTCTCCTAGAAGGTTTTGCTTTATAACTGGAGGTCTCGTCCGGAACATAAACTTGCAGAAATGAAGAATCTTGATCAAATTCCATCCAAATAATTAACACTGAGACCAATCCTGATGTATGTTTGAGATCCTGAAAATGACTAAGTCTGGTAGCCTGAAATCCTGAAAAATTGACTAAGTCTGAAATCTGGTGGATCCTCCAAATTCTATAATCTGCATGTTAAAACTGGTGGATTCAAGACCTGTCTCAAACATCCTGAAAGGTATATTGAAAAATATTTCAAGTATAAGAAATTCAATCTTCCAACTTATACTAAAATATATTTTTCAATAGACCTTACCCTCAAGGACACTAAAAAAATGGCTAAGTACTCTAGAGTGCAAAATCTTCATCCACTACGACAAGACATAAGAGTGGCGCAAAATCTTGATGAAATGAGAGTCTTCTAACTGGAGATCAAAATGCCTAACCATTGCGCCACATGTAATGCGCCCAAAATGAAAGTTCTTTGATTGCCAAAGTGATCATTCAAGAGGATTCACAACTTCTATCTAATGCGCCATTGTTAAGAAGAGATCAAAACTTCTATCCAATGCGCCACATAGATAAATTTCTAATCAGCATTCAAAAGTTCAATCCAATGTGCCCTTTCAAGGGGAGGATAAGGTAAGCTTTTGAGTGATACATCAGAAGTACTCAAGATCTTAATCCAATGCGCCCATATAGTATGAGGAGAGTTTCAAGTTCTAAAGTGATCATTCAAGAGGATCCAAGATCTCTATCTAGTGCGCCAAGGGATGAGGGTGTTCAATTACGAAATTCAAGAGGCTATTCAACTAGAGGATGAAATCTTGATCTAATGCAATCATCTTGGAGTGAAGTTAGGTGAAATTTTGTGAAGACTTTTTAGAGAATTTCAATTCCTTAACCAATGCGCTTGAAGAGATTACTGATTGCAAGTTTTAACATACCTTCAAGAAGAGATCAACATCCCTATCTGATGCACCAAAGTCAAAAGACTTGTTTTGAGATGTAGATTTTATGAAAAACAAAATCAGAGATCAATTCCTTCATCCAATGCGCCCAAAGCAAGAGGATTCAAAATTGTTAACTGCTGCGCCATCATTGAGGAATTTCATTTTAAGTTTCTTGACTTATTTTCAAAGAAGATTTAAAACCTTGATCTTGTGAACTTGAGGAGGTAAGTTGATTTCATGCAGATCCAAAACCAAGAAGTGATGTGCCAAATCTTGATCTAAAGTAGGTAAGTTGCAAACTTTGGAAACCTTTCAAGAGGAGAGTCTTGAATGTTGATCTGATTTAAGAAAAGAGATCCTAACATGATCATCTAATGCGAAACCTTCCAAATGTGCTTACAAGGAGAATTCAATATCTTCATCTAGTGCACCCACCTATTGGCTATTTTGAGGATGACTTCAAATCCAAATATTCTTATCAAGGAGATCCTAACATGATCATCTAAAGCACCAAGGGTAAAGAAGAGATTTAGTCCTTCAAGTGAGATGAAGATCCCAAACACATCAAGTGATGCACCATCCAAGTAGAAGGATTGAAAAGTATATCAAGACTTTAAGAAGAACCCAAAGTTCCAATCCATTGCGCCACCTTGAGTTAAGGGATAAATTGAACTAGATTGAAGATGAGATGAAGATTCAAAATCTTGATCTAAAGTGTCAAATCCATGAAGAATATGAAAGTTCCAACCAATGCGCCCTTTCAAGGATAGAATAGATGTAACATAAAATCAAGTTTAAACACTTTTAAGGAGTTCTTAGGTTATTGAACTAGTGCGCCATCATTTGGTAAGTTTTTTGATCCATTTTCAAGGAGGATTCAAACTTTTGATCCAATGCGCCACATATGGAAAGAGGTTACTAATTGTTTTTTGATACACTTTCAAGAAGAACTCAATATCCTTGTCTAATGCGCCACCTTAGAATAAGGTTGAATCTAAGTTGTCAAAGGCTATCTAGCAAGCATCAAAATGCATATCTCATGCGCCATGATGAAGAAGGTAAAGTTAAGTTTTGAATGTTACCTCAAGAAGATTCAAAATATCTATCTAGTGCACTGCCTTTGGGTCAAGTAAATCAAAAGGATATAAAAACCACATCTGCTGCGACAAAGGAGGATAAGGTAAGGTGAGTTCTTGAAGATATGTGGCAAGAGGATTCCAAATCCTTATCTAATGCGCCAGTGAGGGAGGAGATCTAATTTAAGTCTTATGCAACCTTTTAAGCGAGGATCTAATTTCCTATCTGCTGCGCCTAGAAACAACTTTCATAAGATAGTCTTTTAAGTAGGTTCTTTGAGAAGTATCATCATTTTATGTTTGAAGTCATTGAGATATCTAAAGTGAAGTCAATTTGATGATAACAATGTTGAATGATTCCTATGTATTATGAAATCAGTTAAAAGGATTGATGTTGTTTCCTTCCTTTTGTGTTGTAGGAGCAAAGATTGAGCTAAGGAATCAGCAAAGGAGCTAGCATCTGGAGTTACCTTCATGCTAGGAGTGAAGTCAACAAGTTGCCATGTGGAGAAAACATCATAAGCTGCTCAAAGTGATCATTTCAAGTTCAACATGCCAACACCCTTCATCTTCATATCATCAAGCATTCCAAAGACATCTCCAAAGTTTCAAGTTCCTCCGATGCTTTCAAGTCTCCTTGAGAAGTCATAAGGAAGGTGTTATCATCAAGTTGGAGCATTTCATCTATTCTACATCAAGCTCAAATCAAGTTCAAATATACATCATCATCTTTGAAGGCGTCTATCCATGGAATTATACTTCAAGCAAAGACATTCATCCATCCAAACTTCAAGACTCTTCAAATCTTCAAGTCTAAGAGAGATCTCCTCCTTCAAGTCATGAAGGAAGCATCATCATCATCTCTTACTATACTACTCTCCAAGAAGATGCATCCAAAGAAGATCATCATGTATCTTACCTGCAAGAGGAGAAGAAGCATTACAAAAAGTTAAACCAAATGAGCAACACATAGCATACATCCAGTTTACAAGAAGATGAACAAGGCAAGATCAACAAGTTACATCCCAAACATTCAAGTTCAAGCAATCACATTGAAGACATCAAAAGATGATACAATTTGGGAATAAGCTAAGGTGGCACCTACGTGGCAAACACTCATCATCAATCCAATCATAATCAGCCACATCATATGACTACATTCAATGTATCATTTAATAAGAAAGAAGCCAAAGGGACGCCTATGTGTAAGATGCCTCAAAAGATTCCATCTTATCTTTTCTTGGAAAATGTGCCTTCATTGCCTCTCATATGTACTAAAAATAGCAAATTGTTGTAACTACCTGTTGAGTTGGCATGATCTGAGCCTTTGGCTACATGAAATGATCCTAGCCATTCGTTGTATTCTGGAGTCTATATAAAAGCCTTGTTGCCTCATTTGTAAAAGATTAGAGAGTAGTTCAGTTTGTAGACAAGTAGGAGTAGAATAGAAGAGACTCTCGAAATTTTCTGAGAGGACTTGAAGTTGTTGTAAATATTTCTCAAGATTAATGCAAAGACATTGGAGCTTATTTGGTGTTTAAGTGTTATCTTGTGGAATCACATGGTTTCTTGTACTTTGATGAAGTGGAAAGATGTTTCAAATAGATTAGAAATAGATTAGAAGCTCTTTGATGTAATGTATGTATGGAATATTTGATCAACTTCTAGCTCATACTTTTAACATTCATCGCCGGTGAAGTGTTGTGTAAAGCTAGTCTGAACTTTATTTATTTAAATTCGATTATGGATGCTTGTTTGAGCTGCACCGTTCAATGGGTGCTTGTATAAGCTTTCATGATTTGAAAACCATTCGCGTACCTTAGGAGATTGCACCAACTTCATGTAGTTGTAGGCATCCTTGGCAAAGTGGAGTTAGGTTTATTAAGGAGTTTGTCTATTCATACATCATCATTACGTCATTGACCTTAGATAGTTTCTTTAAACCTTATCTTTTGCCTTTTCTTTATTATTGAAATCTTGTATATATATCATCCACACTGAAAGGAGGAATAAGCTAAGGAAGTATGAAGAAGTCTAATGTAAGTCCCTTTGTGATTATCAGCAAGATCACGTGTAATCACTGAGTTAACCCATCATGAATCATAAATAAGGAACCTTGGAGTTACTTCACTGGATCACATAGTTCAGCGTTTGAAGAGCTTTATTCAAAAGAGAGTGGGATACTCTAGTGTTTTACTCTATTGTTGACTTGTCTAAAAACAATCATCAACAAGACTCTAGCAGCCTAATCTGATTTTTTGTTTCTTCTTGCTGCCATAAGGACTCTAGCAACTATTTAGTCTTATCAATTTCACATTGTTGCATTGCTAGGTCATTTTAATTTTGCATGGGTGCATATAGGTTTGGGTTTGTATAACATGCAGAGCCATGATAGAAATATAAATTACCAGAATGGTCAAAACCCTAATAGTTTCTAGGGTCTGCAACATAAGAAAATGCATAGGAAGGAGCATCCCTAGGGTATCCATGTTCATACAAATTGGCCATGACTAAAGCATTCTACAATGCAGGGTAGAAAGCAAGAGGCATACAAATTTGTTCCTTCAACATGACAGGAACAACAAACTTCAAAGGTTGGGAAGAAAACCATATGTACATTTATTTCACCAGCTGTTGCACCTTGAAATGTTGTCTTCAAATCACCAACAACTAGGGAGCAACAGTAACAAACTTATGTTCTTTGACAGCAAAGTCGCCACCTCTTCCAAAGAGGAATTCCTTGAAGTGTGACTGAGCTTCAAGGCCACAAATTGATTCTGGGTTCAACTCACCAGCAGAGTCTTCAATTTATTTGAACCCAACAATATCATCCCCGGCAACGGCGCCATTCTATTGGTTCCCAAAATAACAACCTGAAACCCTAAAACATTTTACAATCACCTAGACCAAGGGTGTCGTCAAGGTGATTGAAAGAGGTTTATCAACAGGTCAAGGGTGATTTTGGCCAACTGACAGGAGTAGGTATACTCCTTTGCACTTCAGGCTCGCCTAAACCTAGAAGGGATATTCCTAGAGGCATGAAATAGAACACAAACAAACAAACAAACACACCCATACCCAATGTACTCTTGACCCCCATAACTGTTACTAGATCAAAACAAACTAGCTACACAGGCCTCTGATTAAGTTGATTACTGCACTATGCACTTGCACCCAAACATGGCAATATTACACTCCCTGAGATGACTCCACTTAACTTCACATACACAAGATACACAATACAGACATACATGTACATGATTCACCAATGATTAAAATATTTTCGCATCACTTCAGATTTATCCCTGGTTATTACACTGAATCATGGACAGCATGTAGAACCCTAAACTAAATCTACTCCTACTCCTACAACTAACAGAACAAGGATTTAATTAAAATGATGATTGATCCATCCCCACTATGGACCGGTGCCTACTCCATTGGGTAACTGAGTCATGAACAACAAATGAAAGAAACACACCCAGCAAAATATCAACAAAATCATGAGTTGCAAACAGAAGAAAAACCCATACAAAAAGGTTTGCGTGATTTAAATGTTGTCATACATTATCTGACTTTTGTTACATTCATACCAACAAATGTGGCAAAGGAAAATACAAAACTGCAATTCAATATCCCCCTAAATCATTACAAAGCACCCCGAAGACATACCATGATATGAGAATATTCAATGAACCTTTTTCTCCCTTCTGTTGGACACATCTCTTCATCTCCTGTTCAGACATTATCCTCTACTCGATGCCCTAAAATCTCCCTTTGGCTAACCTGACCAGGCAATTGGTTCAGCGACCAACCCATAAAACATCTCTGAATCATGTATATATAGCAATATTTTCACTTCTACATTCTGGGCAAGAACAAACTACCCCACCAACTACCATTACTCCAGTAATTAATTCCACTTAACTCTGCCACCAACCTATACATCTTCATCAATTCTGTATTCTTCGTGGCCAAGGAGTAGATGGGCGTTTAAAATAAAATTCCGCTAAAAGAGTCTATAAAGCTTTTACAACACTTTAAAATATTTTAAACTATTACATTTATACTTCATGCTTTACATTTGATTTTTTTATTTCAATTTTGCCTTATCAGCAAAATTCATCTATCGCGAACCTTGGAGTGTCTTTCTTTTCCTTCTTTCTCTGTATCTTTTTGGCCCTTTGTCTTTGCAGTCAGCCTTTTTGCCTTATCTGCAAACTGTGAAGTTGGCAAACTTTTTTGTTCGCGAACTTCGTTGTCATCTCCTTCTTCTGCCTTTTCTTCTTCTATCTTTCCCTTTGTCGGCAAATTCTCCCTGCAGCGAACTTCATCCTTATCTCTTTTTCTTTTGTCTCTTTTGTCTTCGCTTTACCCTTTGCAAAATCTTCCGTTGGCAAACCTTACAGTTTGCGAACCAAAGACTTTGCCGACGAAAACACTTAGTTTCCTTCTTTGTCTTTTCTTTCTTCATCAATGCCTCATCGCTTTTTGCCCCATCGGCAAACCTAACGATTCGCAAACTCTTCATTTTCCAATGAAAACTTTGCCTTTTTCTTCCTTTGCATCTTTCCTATCAGCGAGTTTGCCAATCGGCGAACTTGGCGATCAACGATCCCAACAGTTCGTGAACCGCCCACTTTACCAACACGACTTGGCTTTTTTTAATTTTTGCCTTAGAAAATTCACTTCTTTTATCGTTGACCTGGGCCATCGGCGAAACCACGAAATGGCAAACTGTTGTCGGCGAAACTGACGGTTCGCGAACCAGTCAATTTGCCGACAGATGACTTCACTTATTCCTTCTTTTTTCTATCTTTCAAACCTCTTTCTCATCCTAACCGCCTTGTCGGCAAATTGGCAAATCGCGGAAAAGGAGAACCAACGAACCTTAGTCGACGAAATCGGCGATTCACGAACCAACTGATTCGCCGACAAAGACCAGCAATTGAGCAAATTTTTTCGAAGGGAAGAAAACACAATGATAAGGGGGAACTTTTACTTAGAATTTTTTGATGGAAACACATGGAAAATAGTCTTAGATCGGGTATAGACGATGGGTTTAGACTGCAAAGGCACAAGCCGGGTTTTTTGATGGATTTCGGGCAAAAAGATGCACGTTTGTGAACTGGATTTTTTAGGTCCCAACACCTACACGTTTAGCCGACTACCACTACACATTTCATCAAGACATTAGGCTTTACGCCACCTTGTGGCCGACTATGATTAATTCTAAGGCTTGAGACTGCTACATAAACATTGTTCATAACCATTTGGAAACAACAAAGTTGGGTTCAGAGATGATGAAGATGATATGGAGAAGATAGTTCTATTTGAAGCTTGGAATATTAGATTGTATTGTAATACCATTTGAATTTTGTAGTTTGCATATTTGTAATCAAACGTTAAGGCATAGCATGTTGGAAGCCCATTGCGGCAGATTGTAATTCATTCATGATTGAGAATCAATAAAATTCATGTATTTGTTTCATCGGGTTTTCCGTTGTTGATTGTGTGGTTTCGTTTCAATGTACAGTTGGATAATCCTTCATTGGATCCTCCATCCACAACTGCAGTATATATATATACAATGAAATTTTAGTTTCTTATTCCTGCTATACTTGAATCATTGAACTAAGAATTTGTTACATTATGTGAATGTCTAAACATGAATCTTAATGTCATGCACAAAGCAAAGCATGTCACTTGAGTTCTATGTGTTGCTGCACAAGCTTGGAAAGGTCGTGTAGGATCCAATTCATGCCTTGGATGGTGTTTAAGTAAAGAAACCATTCGTAGGCAAACTGGTGGATAATAGCAAACACCTTCATTAGTTATGTCTAATGATGAAGCATGTTACATGCATGCAAGTGGCAAGCAAAGGTGTTTTAAAAGAAGTCTAAGAATCAACAGGTAAGCAGATGGAAGTTCAAGCTTCATAGAATCTTGGAGTTCCAGTTACAGTCCAAGGCATGGAAGTGACCTTTCTGCTCCCACACCTGTGGGGAAGCTAAAATGTTATTGTGTCAACTTAAACAAAAAAAAAAGCAGTTCAGTACCTTTAGAACAAGTTGTTGAAGTCTTGGGCTAAAGTTCATGTTGAAGAAAAGAGCTAGGATTGCTACTGAAGGTATAGCAAGGTAGTCATAGGTTGCAATAAGCTTACAAAGGGGATAGATTGTAATGCAGAGAGTCTCTACAAGTAGGCTAAAGATAACTGGTTGGATAACATAGATTAGTTGGGTTCCATTTATTTTTGGAGTGGACCATAAAGCATGTAATTCTTCTGCATATAATTCAAATAAAGAGTTTTCCAAATTCTTCTTGTTCTTCCTTAGTCTTGTGCTTTCATTGAGTACTCTAGAGTCTAGGCAACTACTACCCGATTGTCCGTTCAACCTACTTACTATTCACATCAAGTGGTATCAAAGCAAGAATCAAGTCCTATGAATGAGAGTTGTTTGAGCTCCATAACAAAGTACCTTTGTGTATTTGTTGCATTGCAGGTGAACCAAAGGAGTTATGGCCCACAAAGGAAGAAGAGTTGGATCAAATCAAGTGGCTAGAGAACCACATTTGGCAGATCTTGTTGATACGATGAGAGCCCTTTAGGTGAAGCTTGATGTTATAGAGACCACCTAAAGAAGAGGAACGATCATAACAAACGACATCAATGAGGATGAGAGAGAACATGTTGTGATGTGAGAGGCCATAGATACTAACTTTGATGAGGAAGTCACCCCAAAATACACGTTGGTAGGAGCCGTAGTGAGGGCTAGAAAAAACAAGGTTTGCTCTGCCAACTTTCTCCGGAAGCTTGAATCCGAAGAAACTGATATATTGGTTACCAAAGCTAGAGAAGTATTTTGAATTTGAGACAATTCAAGACTCCTATAGAATCAAGTACACAAGCACGAAGTTGAAGGGCTATGTCTCCTTGTGATTGGATTTTGCGCAAAGAGACTGCATCATGTGAGATAAATAACAAATGTCAAGGGAAAATTCATGGCACAAAACAACAGCCTAGACTTGTTCAAAAGACTTCAAATTTGTGCTAGGAGACATCCATGAAAGAATACGCAAAGGAGTTCTTCTGACTCAACATTCGACTAGGTTATGTGGAAGATAACACTGAGAAAGTTTCTAGGTATGTCAATGGGTTGCATGTCTCAATTCAAGATGAGATTTGGCTGCTACAAGTACATTACATTGAGGAGGCCTACCAACTCGCACTCAAGGCAAAGGTGAAGTTGTCTTGCAGGAACAAAGCACCAAGGGTATGGGTAGGGGCAATAAAGGCAAACATGCTGTAGGAAGGCAAACATACACGCAAAAGGAGAAAGAAATGATAGAAACAAGTTCCATTGAAAGCTTCAAAGGTGAGCAAACTTCAAGCCACAAAGGGAGAGGAGGTTGCAAAGAAGGTGGCTTCAAAGGAACTTGCTTCAAGTGTGGGAAAGCAAATCATCAACCATTTGACTATTCATAAGTCGAGAAAGAACAAGTTTGTTCCGAGAAGGGAGTGCATGTTGTATCGATCAACAAGGATTTAACCAAAAAGCATGGCTCTAGAGCATGGAGAGAATTAGATGATGTGCAAAGTGTTATTCAAGCCAGTAAAAAAAGAAAATGAACCATGGATGAGGAAGAGCATCTTCCGCAACAAGTGCAAGTCAAGCACTAAGAGTTGTAAGTTGATAATTGATGGAGGCAGCATAGACAACTTGGTGCCAACAAAGATGGTTCAATAATTGCAATTAAAGGTTGTCACACACCCCACACCATAGAGAGTCTCTTGGTTGCAAAAGGGACAAATCACTATAACAAAACAATGCAATGTTGCATTCTACATTAGAGGTTATGCCAATGACGTATGGTGCAATGTGATCCCAATGGATGTGTGCCATCTATTATTGGGTAGGCCATGGCAATATGACAAAAGCACCAACACCTTCATCATCATGGAGGATGGTAAGCAATTTGAGTTGTTGTCAATGCAAGAAGATGAGGGCATGACAAGGTGATGTTGCAAAGCAACAAGGAATTTCTCAGAGAAATGAGGAATCCAGAGTAGTGTTATGCAATAGTGTTTAGGCTCATGCGAGAGGTAAAAGGTGTGGCATGACTCAAAAGAGCTAGAAGTTGAAGCACTACTAAATAAGTATGAAGACAGCATCACACATGACATGTTGGAGAGATTGTCACCTGTGTGGAGCATCTCACATTGTATTAATTTGATTCTAAGATCCAGTTTGCCAAACAAGGCACCACACAAAATGAGTCTAGACATGAGTGCAAAACTCAACAAACAAGTAGATAGGTTGCTAGAAAGAGGTTTAATCGAGGAGTATGAGCCCTTGTGTAGTGTTTGTGGTACTTGTGCCAAAAAAGGGAGGTGAATCAAGAATATGCATGGACTCCAAAGCAATCAACAAGATCACCATCAAGTATCAATTTTTGTTACCACAGATGCATGATTTGTTAGATTGTCTAAGTGGAGCCAAATACTTTTCGAAGATTGACCTCAAGAATGGTTATCATTAGATCAAAATGAAAGGAGATGAGTGGAAGACAGCATTCAAAACAAGGATGGTTTGTATGAGTGGAGGGTGATGCCATTTGGGCCAACGAATGCCCAAAGCACATTCATGAGGATGATGAACAAGGTCTTGAAGTTGTTTCTAGGCAAGTTTGTGGTCATATATTTAGATGGCATTCTAGTGTTCAGCAAGACAAAGGACCATTATGCACACGTGCAACAAGATTTTACGCAGTTGAAGGAGTTGTGCATTAATCTAAAGAAATGCAATTTCATGCAAAAGGAATTCGGATACTTGGGATTTGTGATATCACAAGACATGTTGAGAATGGACCAAGAGAAAGTAAGAGCAATACTCAAATGGTTGGTGCCCCAAACTGATGCAAAGTAAAAAGTTTCCATGTGCTGGCGAGCTTCTATAAGAAGTTGATAAGAAACAACAATGGTGTGTGTGCACCACTAACTCTATGTAGAAGGGTGGGTTTGATTGGATTGTTGTCGTAGTCAAGAGTTTCAAACTTTTAAAGAAGGTGAAAGAGGAGGCTGCATTAGTGCTCCCTAATTTGAATAAGGTTTTTCAAGTTGAATGTGACAACAACATAACCACAAATGGTGTAGTTCTTAGCCAAGGAGGAAGAAAAATTGCATTCTTCAACGAGAAAATGAATAATGTCAAGAGAAAGCACTCCATGTATGACCAGGTGTTCTACACCATCATTCAAGCTTTGTGGAACTAGAGGCATTATCTATTGCCCAAATAATTTGTTTTGTACACGGATCTATTGCCTCTAGCATCTATTGTACCATCTTGTCGATCTCACTTTTTTGTACATATGGGTACTGTTGTGACCAAATCACACATCGCCCCATTGCAAATGGGGACCCCTTTTTTTTTCTTGAGCTCTGATGCTTTGCATTTGGTTTTAGATGATGTTTTAGGTTCTTTTCCTCTGCCAGTCCAATAATAAGTCTCTCTTTCCTAGAAGGTTTTGCTTTATAACTGGAGGTCTCATCTGGAACATGAACTTGCAGAAATGAAGAGTCTTGATCAAATTCCATCTAGTTCATGAACACTGAGATCAATCCTGATGTATGTTTGAGATCCTGAAAATGACTAAGTCTGGTTGCCTGAAATCCTGAAAATCCTGAAAATTTGACTAAGTCTGAAATCTGGTGGATCCTCCAAATTCTAGATTTTGCATGTTAAATCCGGTGGATTCAAGACCTACCTCAAACATCCTAAAAGGTATATTGAAAAATATTTAAAGTATAAGCTTATACTTAAATATATTTTTCAATATACCTTTACCCTGACAGACCTTGAAAAACGGCCAACTACTTTAGAGGATCTAAAAACTTCATCCAATGCGACAAAGATAATAGTGGCGCAAAATAGTGGCGCAAAATAGTGACGCAAAATCTTGATGAAGTGCGCTTTCAATCAGAGAACAAGATGATGATCTCTTGTGCCTAGACCATTGCGCCCAAGGATGGGATGATTACTTTCAAGTTTTAAAGCGATCATTCAAGAGGATTCACAATTCTGATCCAATGCGCCATTGAGGTGAAGATCAATATCTGAAAGCAATGCGCTGCTTGTGGAATAACCTCAAGGAAGATCTCAAACTGCTGATCCAAAGCGCCCATCCTTTAGAAGATTTAAGATCAGCATCTAATGCGCCACATATAAAAGGAGGTTATTAATTGGTTTTTGATGCACTTTTAAGGTGAACTCACTATCCTGATCCCATGTGCCAACCTTTAAGAAGATCCTTCACCTTAGATCCAATGTGCTAAAGGGTAAAAGGTGCTACAAGAAGAACTTGGAGTTTTAATCAAAAGCGCCAAAGGGGGGAATAAAGTTGAAATGGCAAAGCTTAGGATCATGAGATTGTAAGGAGAAAGGAAGAAGACCTCAAACATTAGATCTACTGTGCCATCCTACGAGGATCTCAAACTCTCCATCTGCTGCGCCATCCTAAGACGATCTCAAACTCTCCATCTGCTGCGCTAGGGGTAATTGTAGTAGAAGAAGACCTCAAACATTGGATCTAATGCACCAACGATAGAAGAAGAAGAGGATTTCAAACTCCTGATCCAATGCGCCAGCCCTTAAACGATGTGAAAAGTGTGATTCAAGGCATATATTTCAAGAAGATTTTGTAATCCTTATCTAATGTGCCAGCTTGTGGATGATTTTGGAGAGGTCATCTAATGAGATAAGAGGATTTAAAACCTCAATCTGCTGCATCAGGGTCTAAAGGCAGATCTAAGTGGATTCAAAAAACTCAAAATCATGATGTAATGGGCCTAGAGCCTAGAGGGCCAATGAATTGAAGATCAAGGTATCTAAAGTCACTAATCTTTTAAAGGATTCGAATGCCTCATTCATTGCGCCATTATAAAGGGAGATATGACTCAAGTCTTAAATGACCTCAAGGAAGAGTTTAAACTCCAATCCAATGCGCTAACCTCAAGAGGATTCTAACATCTTCATCCAATGCGCTTAAAGGGAAAAGACATTTTGCTAAGTGTTTTGAAGACTTTTAGGAAGATCCTAACATCCCAATCCAATGCGCTAATTTTAAGGAGATAAGTGTTGAGTGTTTTGAAGGAATATCAAGGAGGATTCCAAGAATCTTCATCCATTGCGCCTAAGCTTAGAGGAAGAATCAATTACAAATCTTTCAACATTTTGTAAGAGGATTCAAAAACCTGATCTAATGCACCTCATCCATTATGCCCCATCCAATCCCCTTGAAAGAAGATGTTGATTGAAGTCTAAATGCAATTTTTTAAGAGCATTCTAGATGCTGATCTGTTGCACCTTAACCACAGCACCCTTTCAAGAAAGATATCAATCAAGGATCAAAATGCATATTTGATGTGCCATGATCAAAGATTTGATTTAAGACAAGAAGATCCCTAAGGTCTGATCCAAAGCGACCACCTTGAAATGAAGCTGAATGAAGTTTTTTTTTTTGTGAAGGATAGAAGAAGAACTCGCTATCCCTATCCAATGCGCCACTTTGTAAAGGAGATGAGACTTAAGTTTAAGAAGATCTTAGTTTCTGATCTGCTGCGCCAGGAAGGAGGAGTTCAAGAGTTTAAGGGAAGATTCAAAGACTTCATTCAATGCTCTATTTTCTATATTGCTTTCATGTTTTGATCTTCTTTAGAGCTTAAGCAAATGCTTCTTTTGTGTTATGAAATGATGTTATAAAGTCAAAAGATTGATGTTGTTTCTTTCTTTATGTTGCAGCAATAGGGATGAAGCTAAGGAGTCATCAAAGAAGAAGAAGCTTGAACCACCGTTATGCTGGGAATGAAGTCAACAAGTTGCCATGTGGAGAAAACATCATAAGCTGCTCTAAGAAGTCACTTCAAGGATATCCTATTGGATCACTTCAAGTATCAACTAGCTTCTTCATCAATCATAGCTTCAAGGCATCATGTAGCTGCTCCAAAGGATCTTCATATCATCAAGCATCCAAAGATATCTATAAAGTTTCATGCTCCTCCGATACATTCAAGTATCCTTGAAGAGTCATCTACTCTACATCTTAAGGAGATATTATCATCAAATACCTACACTCTAAGGAATACTTCAAGATCATCTTCAAGGAAGCATTTCATCAAATACTTCAAGATCATCAAGAGAAAGTGCTTGAATCACCTTCAAATTGTAGAGGAAGCATCAATGACATCATGTTAGATCACATCAATTTCAAGTGTACTTCATCAACTTCTACATTGAAGACATTCATCTATTCAACTTCAAGTTCCATTCAACCTTCAAGTCCAGGAGAGATCTCCTACTTCTGATCATGAAGGAAGTACACATCATCCTCATCTCCTACTACTCTCTATCAAGATGCATCCAAAGAACATCAACCTACTTGCAAGAGAAGAGAAAGCATCACAGTGTTAGTCAAATGAAGTAACATCCATCATACATCCAATTTACAAGAAGATGAACAAGGCAAGATCTACAAGATATCTTCCCAAACCTACAAGTTCAAGGAAATCACATTAAAGACATCATACAAGATGATGCAATTTGGGAATAAGCCAAGGTGGCACCTATGTGGCAAACACTCATCATCAAGCCAATCAAATGTTGCCACATCATTCAGTCGCATTCAATGTATCATTTAATAAAAGAAGCCAAAGGGACGCCTATGTGGAGGATGTTTTAAATGATTTCATTGGAAAGCGTGTCTTCATTGCCTCTCTTTTGTATTAAAAATAGCAATTTGTTGTAACTACCTACTGAGATGGCATGTAATGTCCCAAATTATGAGCTAAGTGTGTTTTTGAGCTACATGGGAAATGCAATATTGGAATTGTATTTTCAATTATGAGGTTGGTTTTGATTTTTAATGATTGCATATGATTCATAGCTGGCCGCCAAACATGAAGGAAGGATATATTAAATGCAACATTTATTTATTAAATGATTGCATTGGATCGATGGAATATGAGGTCGATTGGGTTTGTGGAAATTAAATGATTGCATTTAATTTGGTATTGAGCTTTGAAAATATTTTAAATGCAAATTTTATTTATTAAATATTTGCATTGGAGTGGTTGAGGATTTTTATTAAATGCAAATATCATCATTTAATGCATGCGCATGAGGTAGTTGTGGATTAGTGCAAGAATAGAGGAACATTTTAAATGCAAGTTCATAAATTGAATGCTAAGTCGCTTATGTCAAGGATCAAGATTTTAAATGCTTGCATTTGGATAGATTGGTTTATTTAATGCATTTCACGAAGTGGTTAGTGGTCGTCCAAGGCAAGGAATGATTTTCAATGCAAAATCAAAATATTTAATGATTGCACACAAGCCGCCACCGCCCATGCAAGGAGAGTACATTGCTATTGAATGATCCATTTGAAGGAGTTGTAATTCATTTAAAATAATTGAAGATTGTTTTAAATGAAAGAGTTTGATTGTAATTCATTTACAATTGTTCAAGTTCGTTGATTCTCATTGGTGGAATTCAAATTTCAATTCAAAATTGCCAAGGAGATGGATGCCTATCCATGGAGGAGTTAAATAGAGGACTTGAACATCAATTTGCAACTTATGATGCTATGGTATGTTTTCTTTATTATTGTTTATGACTGAAAATTCCGATTTTCTAGTTATTTTTCAAGGAGATGTTCCCTTGAGTGTTGTGGTGATGATCCCATTACAATTTGTGAGATGTTGTCATACAGATTTCATCATTGGATTACATTTGCAGGTTATTTGAAGAGTTTGGAAGTGACATTGATATCTATTTGAAGCTCTTGGTGTAGAGGATTGACTACCAAGGTAGTTTAGTGAATTTGGAGTATATTTTGGATGGTATTTTCATATTTTGCAGGGTCTGATTTTGCAACAGCAGGGTCTGATTTTTATAACTGCGACTTTACATTGGAATTTCAGGGCTTTTTAGGTGAATTTGATCAAGGGTTTGAAAATTGAAGAGTGGTGCTTGATAGAAGACATTCCTATGCATCCATAGAATGCATTTGGAGGAGTTATTTCATGATATTTCATTGTAAACCCTTGGCTGGGCAAAAAGTACACTTTCAGCAGTCATATCAACATACAGAAAGTTTACATCAGAATTTTATTGAAGCTCTTTCAAGGGTGTTTTGTGTCCATTTGATAGCCATCATCATTCTAGAGGCTTTGGGCTATATTTGTATGCAAAGTTTGATGTATTTGGGCTTCAAATTGATTTGTAATTAAGTCTGATATAAAATCAAACATGGACTGAAATAAATTCCAGCCACTTGACATTTCATGCTTCATTTATTTGTTGGTTTCATATATGCAAAGTTGATGTGAGTTTGATGTGCTACAATTCTTTATTCATTTGGTGTAGTTATTTAATTGAAGTGTGCAAGAAATCTTATCTAAATTTCCAAAAAATTTCAGTCATTTCTAGAAGGGTATTTTACATGGCACGATCTAAGCCCTTGGCTACATGAAATGATCTAAGCCATTCATTGTAATCTGGACACTATATAAAGGCCTTGTTGCCTCATTTGTAAGGGGGTAGTTGGATATAGATTTTAGAGGTAGAGTAGGAGAGACTCTCGAAATTTCCTGAGAGTACTTGAAGTTGTAAATATTTTCAAGATTAATGCAAAGGACATTGGAGTTCGCTTGGTGTTTAAGTGTTATCTTGTGGAGTAGCATGGCTTCTTGTATCTTGAATTGAATAAAGAGATGTTTCAATTAGATTAGAAGTAGATTAGAAGCTCTTTGTTGTCATGCATGTTTGTGTTGGATATTTGATCAACTCCTAGCTCATGCTTTTAACATCCATCACTGGTGGAGTGTTGTGTAAAGCTAGTCTGAGCCTTATTTGTATAAGTTCGATTGTGGATGCTTGTTTGAGCTGCGCTGTTCAATGGGTGCTTGTATAAGCCTTCACAATTTGAAAACCATTCGTGTAACCTTAGGAGATTGCACCAACTTCATGTAGTTGTAGGCACCCTTGGCGAAGTGAAGTTAGGTTAATCGAGGAGTTTGTCTGTTTAATACATCATCATTGCTTCATTGATCTTAGGTTAGATTCCTAAACCTTTATCTTTTTTCCATTTCTTTATCATTGCAACCTTGTATATACATCATCCACACTGAAAGAAGAAATAAGCTGAATGAAAGGAGAAAAGTCTGCGTAAGTCCGTTTGTGATTATCAGCAAGATCACATGTACTCACTGAGTTAACCCATCTCGAATCATAAATAAGGAACCTTGGAGTTACTTCACTGGATCACATAGTTCAGCCTTTGAAGAGCTTTATTCAAGAGAGAGTGGGATGCTCTAGTGTTTTACTCTATTGTTGACTTGTCTAAAAACAATCATCAACAGGTACCTTTTATAAGGCTTGATGTTGTGCAATTGTCTCCTTGGTACTAGTTGAATGCCATGATCATTAGCTCTTTTGGGATGCAATCCTTTTGGCATATCTCCAAAAACTACTAAGTGTCAATGTACAAGTGCTTGCAAATTTGGTGGTGTAGGAATCGTTGATTGTTGTGCCTCTAATGAAAACGATAGGGCCACAAATGCATCTACCCCCTTATTAAATATCTTTTGGATTTGATGGGAGCTTACAAACTGTGGAGACTTTGTCCACAACCCTCTCAATTCAATTGTCCTACCCTCTAAGTGACAATGCATGAATAGCTCCTGGAAGTTCATCTCAATTGTCCTCATTGTAGTAAGCCATTGGACTCCCAAAACAATGTTTGTTGCACCCATCGGAGGGGAGTTCACCCATGGATGAGAAAAGAGAGTGGGCACTTGATTCTTTCATGGTGCCACCCCTACCCAGTTATATAGGTAGGGTTGTAAAGGCCTATAGATAGTAGAGGAATTCAACAACCAAATTCGAGTATTGCAAGCAACCCTTCCACTTGGAATCACTCAAATAGTAGACAAGAAGTGGTAGAAGTAGTAGTAGTTGCTCTGGACTGGTAAAGATCAACAATACCCAGATGAAGTGATGATAGCAAACATGGGTCAACATAGTTGGTATTCTCCCATGGAAAGTGTAATGCTATGCCGTTTCCTTGAATAACTAACTATACCCCCATTTGCAATCATGACCTAAAATTCTAGGGCCAGATAGATAAATCAAAAATTCAAAGAGTAGACTCCTAACGAATTTTTGCGAACTTTTCAAAAATGTAAAAAACATCTGAAATATTCTAAAAATTGCAGCCTATAGAACAGATTTACAAAAAACCCTAAAATTGCAATAACTCATTCAATATTGATCACCAACAACTAAAATTTGAATTGTAACTCTCTTGAATGCTCCTACAGCTCCAATAAAAATATTGCAAAACAATTTACAGCCGTTTGTGGGATCTACGCAAATCTTCAAAAATGAGGATGAAACCATAAATTCACAATAACTCTTTCAAAAATACTTCAATTGACCTCCAACTTGGACTGCAGATGCATCAAAACATCCTTGATCAACCCTCTAGATTTTAGGAAAAAAATGCCAAAATGAGAGATATGTGCTTGACAGCTTGACCTCCTTAATCAAAAAATTTGCCTTGTCCCTGTCTCTGAATACCAAATCATGCTCTATTACCACTTGTAATGAAATAACTTGCACAAGAGAAGAATACCACAGTAAATACTTGGAAATATAATTGGAATTACTTGCAAATGCTCAATAATAATAAGCCACTTCAAGGGAGTGACCTCCAAAATTCTTCAACAAGAACAAAATTCGTAATATTATGATAATAAACTAACCATTACCTACTATATATACCATACTTATGCCATGGAGACCATGCAAGCTGACCTAAATACCTCTATAAAACTATAGAGATGATAATATGACTTAATGAAAGGTTATTCCAACCACAAGTCGGCTACACATATCCCCGTGCATGTGATAGGTTAAGGGTATAGCAACTTAAGTGAAAAGTGGGAGAGTCATAGCAAGTTGACTTCAAATTAAAACAAAATGTGAAAATTTTGTAAGCAACAAAAGTGACATGAGGTTCAAAAGTGCACACTTTTCATCTCATTGCCAAACATCCTCTCCCAAAGCACGTGTTGAAGCATGATTTTCCAAAAGGCATAAAAAGAATCAAAAATAAAAAAGGATGTGTTATCATTCTTGCAAGTGGTGTTCAAGTGTAGGGTTTGGTGAGAGTTTGGAGACAAGGAGTTTTATTTCCCAAATTTGTAAAAGTTTTGAAGGTGGTTTTTATTGCAATTGTCCGAGCAATGAGCAATAAATTTGTAAAAGTTTTGAAGGCGGTTTTTATTGCAATTGTCCGAGCAATGAGCAATTCCTATTATTGAAAGCAAGAACATATATACAAGGATGTTGATTAGTATTCAACCAACCACAACCAACTTCTAACCATTTATATGGCTAGAAAAATATTAAGCATAATATCATTATACTATTATTGTTATTACATAACATGATGTAATATTATTTTATTCTAACAATCCCCCCTTATTACATCATTTTCTCAAGAGCACAAGTCAAAAAGTGTTGAAAATCTTTGAGCTTCACTATGGCAAGTAATTTGGTGAAAATGTCAGCATGTTGCTCCTGACTTGAACAATGTTGGAGCTGAATATTTTGTTGTGCTCATTAAACACTGGATTGCAAACAAGTTTCAACACACCTTGATCGTCATAGAAAAGAACTATAAGTTGTGTCTCAAGTATGCCCATTCCTATCAAAATGCAACATAACTATATTGCTTTGCAGACAGCTCCACCTATAGCGAGATATTCTACTTCTATGGAAAAACGAGTAGCAATGATTTGCTTTTTACTCCCCCATGATATCAAACTAGTGCCCAAAAATGATACAAACCCTAAAGCGGATTTCCTATCATCCGACAATCGTGCATAGTCCGTATCTATGTATCTAGCCAAGACAAATTGATCATTCTATTTATATTTCACGCCATGTTCCACTATACCACAGACACATCTCAACACTCACTCAATTGCTTTCCACTAACACCTTTGATTCCTATATGAACCTCAAAAGTTAAGTGACAACATAGCTAATATCTAGTCTATTGTAGGTCACATAAATGAAACTCCCAATCAATTGGTGATTAAGAGTAGCATTCACCTGAGTTAACAGATCATTTCTTGATAATTTAAAATTGTCTCCCTTGGTGTTGACATTGGCTTGCAATCTATCATTCTGAATTTCTCGAACAATGTCATGGCATACATCATTTGAGATACACATATATGATTTCCTTTTGCACACTTCCAATCCATGACAATAATGCAGAAGCTCAAGATCTATTATGTCAAACCATAGTTCGCAGACTCGGACTCGGAGAGTACTCGGCAAGCCCAAAATTTTTGACTCGGCAAAAACTCGGCAACCTAAAAAATACTAAAATTTCTTAAAAAACATTTTTTTTTTTTGCAAATTCCAATTATAGAATGTATCAAATGAGTCTAAAAAAGTTAAAACCATAAGGAAGTGTTTTCTATTAAATGTGATTCTTAAATACATAAGGATTACAAAATCGCATCATCATGCGAAGCCGAATAAATCATAGTTCATAACTTCATACTATAGTATTATCATATTATGAATTTATGATGATTGTCTTTGAAAATCATCATCATAAATTTCATATCTAGGCAAAAAAAAACATTACAAGTTTCTACATTTTCCTCTTCCCCAACCTACTGAAGAATTGGGGGGTAGAGGGTACGGTCCTCATAGTCAATTGTGGCTCTGGCTCCACCCTGCTACTAGATGGCAATAACTCCTCCTCTACCATATCAATGTTATCCAATCCAATCTCCCCTGCTTCTGCTGCAGCCACATCTTCCATGGCTTGCCTCTCAAAATCAGCAATCTCATCCTCTGTAAACAAGGAGGGCGCATCATCGTGCACGGTCCAGTCATTGTAGGGATCAATCTCATCCAAATCAATAAGCTCCTCTTGTTTATCCTCCACCTTTCTTGTGCGAAGCCGAAGGTTGTATTGCACATAAACAAGATCATTAAGGCGTTGTTGAGTCAACTTATTACGCTTCTTCGTGTGAATGGCATCAAACAAACTCCAGTTGCGCTCACAACCAGAAGCACTACAAGGTTGAGACAAAATTCGGAGAGCCATCCTTTGCAAATTTGGGGTATATCCACCCCAATCTTCCCACCAAGAAGCTGCAAATAAGATATTCAAGAGTTTGTAAATAAACATTATTGAATATTCTATTAAATTATTAATAATTGTAATTTATAACTGGCAAGATATAAGACTTCGCGTTTTCTTACTTGGTGTCTGAGTTAATCTTCCTCGTATAGCTAATGGTGAAGAAAAGAGCTTCCCACTACTTTGCTTATAACTTTGCAACTCAGACATGATGATGTCTCTCTTCTCAATCTCAGCCTCAGGTACCAACCTCACAATGCATGTGGATAGGCCCTCCATAACCTCCCCACTACCTGAGAATCTATCAGAATAGAAAAATTTGGGGTTGAGGTAGTACCCTGCTGCATGAATGGGTTGGTGGAGTTGATTGTTCCACCTCCGATCAATGATATCCCAAATAGGTTCAAATCTATTTGCATCCCCCTTGTAATAGTTTTGGATGGCCTCTTTGGCCCTATCCATGGCCTCGTAAATATATCCCATTGCATTTTTCTCCCCATCCACCAAGCGTAGAACCCTCACCAGTGGCTCCGTTACCTAAAAAGTACAAAGTAGAAGGAAATTTAAGTTAAAACTTACAATGAATCAAAATACATTTGAAGTTTAAAAATAAAGGATTCAATTTGAAAATTAAATTTAGTTTGAAGTTACCTTGACAATCTCTATAGATCTAGTCTCAAAAATAGCATCAAACACTATTTTTGTGATCCTTTTTCCATCAACCTTTTTTGCATAAGTTGACTCTATCCATTCATGACTCACAAACATCTGCTTCAAGGAATTCAATGAACTAGAAATACTTTGCAACGTTAGAAAACTAGTTGCAAACCTTGTAACACCCGATCGCACAAGCTCTTTCCCCTTGGTGTGAGTTCTCATCAAGTGAAGAACCCATGGGTGATTATAAATATATTTTGTTATATCTCTTGCTTCTTCTATAATTGGTCTCACCCAATCAATTTTGCCTATGTCCTCCAAAAGAAGGTCCAGGCAATGAGCTGCACAAGGAGTCCAAAAAAGTGTTGGATGCCTCTCTTGAAGCAATCTTCCAGCCGCCACATATGCCGCTGCATTGTCAGTAACAACTTGGACAACATTTTGTATGCCCACCTCTAAAACAACCTCCTCCAACATCAAGCTCAAATTTTCTGCATTCTTTATTTTGTTGGAGGCATCAATTGACTTCAGAAAAACTAACTCACCATTTGAAGCCACTAAAAAATTGATGAGGGTGCGGTTCTTTCCATCCGTCCACCCATCTGAAAGAATTGTACATCCAAACTTTTGCCACTGCTTCTTTTGCTCTTCCACAATGAGTCCTGCATCTAGAATAGCATCTTGGAGCAACTTGCCACTTAAATCTTTTCGAGTGGGTGCCTTGTATCCTTTCCCTGCAACTGTCAATGCTGTCACCAAACACTCCCAATATGGACTCTTTGCCACATTGAAGGGAAGGTTGTTGTAAAACCAAAAATTTGCACAAGCCTTATCTGCTTCTTTGTGCACCTCCTTGTTCCACCCTGTAGCTTCTAACGAAGGTTGTGCTCCTGGTACATTTCTAGGAACAAAAAACCCCTGCAACTGAACTTTGCTCGAACTGGATGAGGAGGATGGGCCACGTATACGTGGACCGTGACTAGCACCCACAATGCCTTCGACTTCCGTATCCACATTGAAATCAGATTCTCTTGACAAATTAGGAGCAATGGCTTGTTGTATGGCTGCTTGTGTCTTCGCCCTCTCCAATTTCTTTTCATCTAGTGCTGCAAGAAGGGCCAACATCTCTCGTTTCACCTCTTCTGGGGCTTTTTCACACGCTTTGGCATCGCGGCAAGGAATGCCTGCGAGATGGTATTTGAGGCGATTGATGCCTCCACTATGCCTCTTCTTGCACCAGGTACAAATCACGGACCCTTGTACCGGTCCCATTATGCCATATTTCCAAGTGGGGTCACGGCTCCCAGGGGGTTTCCTTCCAACAGGCTGACTTGCAGTTGCTGAGTCTGAACCAGATGGAGAGCCGGATGCCATTGTGATTATGTATTAACCTACAATATCGATAACAACAAAAAATAGTGATTAAAAAAATATAACATTCAAATTCAAATGCATTTAAAAATTTAAATGTAATCTAAAAATTAAAAAATATAACACAATTACATCCAAAAACATTCACAATTAAATCTAAGATTCTTAACTAATAATTTAATAGTATATAACTAATTAATTTACCCTAAAATTATTTGACACGATTTATTTCCCTCCAGACTAAAAAATTTAAAATACCTTACAAGCATTTGAATCTTTGATTATGCTTAATAAATTTAGTTAACAGTGAACACTATTTTAATTTTTCAAAGCTATATATAATATATATGTTTTTTAAAAGGTTAATTATTATAATAATTTAATAATTTTTAATAATTTTAATAATTTTCAGTTTAATACCATAATTTTATTGAGTTGTTATAAGTGATCACAATGCAATGTAATTATATGTTGTAATTTTTTAATTTTAAATATTTTTAATATAAACATGTAATTTTAACTAATAAATATTTAAAATTTCAATCGATAAAAAATTATTAACACCTATAAATTTAACTCTTATTAGAACTCTCACTGTGATTTTAATTTTGAAATATACAATAAATAAAGTTAGAAAGTATAAAGTTAAACTATTGGTATTAATCGATATACAATAAAATTAATAAATATTTAATATAGTATTGGAATCGGTATTAATCCAGAATGCAGACCTGGTATACCCTAGACGGGTGTAGACGGGTGAATACTTACAGGCTACAGCTACAACCAAAAAAAATTTAAAATATCCAAATCAAAATGCTTAAAAAAACAAAGGGAAAAAAAATGGAAACTTACTGAGAAATCCCGAAATTCTCCTATGCAATTTGCCGAATCGTGAAGTGTGAAATCGCAGTTGCTACAGTTGTGAAATCGATGGGTTTTTAAATAGTTGAAATCGCGTTTAAAACGCGTTTTTACAGAGTGTAAAATCCATGAAGTTTTGAAACGCGTCCCTGCCGAAATCTCGCGCTTTTACAGTGCGGTTTTGGCGAATCTCGCGGTTTGCATTTGTTAAAACTTAACGGCGTCCAAGGATGCGTTGAACTCGCCGGAAACCCTGCAAGTGGAGAGACAAAACTCGGCGCGTTTTCTCCTGCAACCCGTCCGCTGAAAACCGCGAGTAAACATTGCAAAAGCTCGGGGGCGCTCAGATCCTGCGAGTACTCGGAAACTCGGCGAGTACTCACAGGGTTTTCAATCTATGTGTCAAACAATTGTTTAAGATAATTCTATTAGAGCAACATCCCCTTGTTGCTTTTGGAATTTCTTCTTCCACCAAGGATTCCTCTTCTTGTCCCCCTGGAAATTTTGTTGTGGCTTTCGCTAGCTTGATTCTTCTTGTCCCCCTATACTTCTGCTTCACTATTTGATCCATTTTTCAACTTTTTTGATCTGGCACAAACTCACCCTGCTCATTGCAACCTATGCCAGCCCTTGATTCTCCTGGATTTCCTCTTGCTAGACCATCAAAGTTAAGTTTCATCAATCCTAGTTTGGGAGGAAACCACTTAGCATCTTTTTAATGTACTTTGAACCACCCACCCCATGAACAAGAGGAACATGATTATATTATTATTGTTGTTACATAGCATGATGTAATATTATTTTATTCTAGCAATTGAGAAGCAAATTTGAGGAGCCTTTCAAACTAGTTATTTTTACCTAGTTCTATATATAGAGTAGATTTATTTTGGGGGCAAATTTTTAAAAATCTTATTTTTTGTCAGTGTTTATCTAAAAACCTTTATTTATAGTTTTCGCTTTAAAGTACTTCTATTTTCATCTTTTTTATCTCTTGTATTTGAGCTAGCTATAATTACTTGATTTTTATGATTATTTCATGTCAATCCTAAATCTCCAAAAGACCATTTTGCAAACTTATAAATAAGTACTTAATGCACAAGAATTTCTTAATGATAGAGGATGCTATGCTTATGCTACTGAAATTATTGTTCAAGTTGGTGTTGAACCTATGTTGTATGTGTTTATGGTTACTGTGTTTTAGATTTCATCAATTGAAGTGAAAGTAAGTAATAGTGTCAGGCTTTGTATTTCCATTGTTGTTCATCTAGGTTGTAGCTTTCCATGCAAGTTAGGTTATTTAATTTATGAAATCTGGTGTTATATGCATATTAGTATAGTTCATGTTGTGACCTAATCACACATCGCCCCATCGCAAATGGGGACCCACCTTTTTTGCAATTTTGAGCTTGTAGGATCCTTAGGAAGTGTTGTCAGACCTAGTCTCTTCCATGAAATGAAGAATGAGCCTCTCCGAAGCAGCGTGAAATAAATCAAGTGAGTTTATCAAGGAGCAAATGTAATGTCCCCTTCTAGTAAGCCGAAATTTTTCTCAACCTTGCACAATTTCAACTTAGTAAAAGAGAACATTAGTATTCGATTCATCTTTTATTTCAATATAAATTTATTAAGACTATAACATATTAGATTATATTCACATTAAGTTCATATATTTGTTTCATCATCATGCATTAAAACATTCTCAATTTATAAGAACATTCACATTATTCATTGTTATCATTGGTTCGTGATATGACTTGTGAGGGACTTATGGTAGACTCTTGCGTTAACCAGCTCTAGATCACCAAGTATGATTTCATTAAAGAAATAGTTCCATCTCTTACGGAGGCCCAAAGGTTTCACTCACACACGGAGTCCCTCACCATTTGGCTCGTGGGATTTCACTCACACACGAAGTACCTCATCCAGACGAGAGTCACCATCGGTAGAGCAAAATTAACTCTTACAAGTTCTTCAAGGCCCAAGGATTTCACCCACACGCGGGGTTCCTCATCACTTGGCTCGAGGGACCTACGTCCAGTCGAGAGATACCTAGGCTAAAATAAACTATTTCAACTACGTCATACCTTAGAGGTGATAGAGGGGTTAAAGGGAGAGTCTGAGTTAGCTCCAAGCATACCACCAATTTATCTTTTATTTGATTTCATAGATATCATAATTGTTCTCATTATCATTTAACACAAGATGCCTTATATTAGACATCATGGCCTTATATTAAAATTGAACATATATCATTGACATTTATTCATTATATTAGTCTATGATCATCTTTCTTATTTCATTTCATATTTCAATAACATTTAATTATAAACAATTTATTTAACCTAGTGCATATTTTAGTTATAATATATCTATCATTTACAACCTGCATATATTTATTCTTTTATATATAATAATCTTACCATTTATATTTACCAACTATAGATTGAACAAATTAAATATAAATACTTACTTACCTGCTAGAGCTTTACCTGGGATTTCTTACCTCTGCCGTCGTAATATAATTTTTATTGTATTGTTGTTTGTCGTTTATATATTTTATAATATATATTTCACACACTTTTACTACTGATGTATTTATCCGATACTCTTTTTATATTTTCTTCCGATAATGTTTTCGTTCTATCTCACAATCTTTATTTATTTCTCTTTCAAAGGATATATTCGAAAAGGTATGTCTCTTATTATGCTTGGTGGTAAAAGACATACTTACCCTCTTATAATTTTTATTACTTTATATTAATTCCCTTTTGTGGTAAAATTAGTTCTAACCATACGTAACTCCCTTATCATAAGAGGATAGGTTAAAAGATATTTATTTTATCTTATTATTTATTTATATTATTTGTATTTATATTATATCATTATAATAAATGATATATTATTTATTTTGTATTATTTATATTATATCATAATAAATGATATATGATTTATATTATATTATTTATATTTATATTACAATATAAGATAATAATAATAATATTTGTATTTATATTATTAGATATATTTATAATATATTATTTATTAATATGATCGCTGGTGTCAACCAACTTAATCGCTGCACTTATAAATATCCTCCTTCCTCACATATTAAGGAGTGATATTAATTTGAATAATATATATATTATATTATTTATATAATATACTATATATTAAAGTATATTATTTATATAATATATATAGTATAAATAAATACGTTTGTTATTAAGTACTGGGAGCTCTTTTATCTTGTTTTATTCACAAACATATATCGTGGGTTAATATTTTTGTCTTAGTAGACTATTATCTTTATATGTTACTTTGCCTTATTCTAAATTATTTTACTTTCAAGCTTTAATGGATAAGACTCTTCATTAATAATATTTATTTTTATATATAATCATATATCTTATTCATTATTCATATAAATATTAAATTAAAATATTTATATTTATAATATATCTAGTTAAATTATATATTTCATATATTTTATAATATTTAAATATTTATATTTATAAGATATTTAATTATATCAAATTAATAATATTATTTAAATAATACATATTAATAATATATAAAATATATTATATATTCTATTTTAACTAAACAATTCAATTATAAATCATTATAGGGACATGACAGCAAATGAAGGCAAAGGATGAATCCTAGAATACTGAAATCGACTAAGTCTGATATCCTGAAATCCTAAAAAACTATCTCTGAAATCTAGTGGATCCTAAAAAATCTAGAATCTGCATGTCAAATCTCATGGATCCGAGATCTATCTCAAACATCCTAAAAGTATATTTCAAAATATTTAAAGTATAGGAAATTCAATAATATACGTGATTCCAAGTACTGAAAAATGCCTAAGTATGGGAAAAGCACACTTTTCCTAAGTGTCTGCATTCTGCTTTAGGCGCACATTTCACCCTCCTTTGCACTCTGCATTTTATGCAAACGTACATGATTTGAGCGCTTTTGGGTTTTGGTGCAGATTTTGAGGGTGCTCGCATTCCGAATTGTCTGAACTTTATGCAAGATTGCATGAAATTGACGCTTTGCTTTGGGCACACTTTTACCCTGAGCTTGCATTGAACATTCAATACATGAAGACATGAAACTTGCGCTTATTCCTTTTGACGCACTTTTGACATACCTTTGCATAACACACCCAATGCACATGTACTTGAAATTAATGCTTTTTGGCTCACATTTGGAGGCATCTTTGCATTTTAAACTTAGAAATTTCACAACCCTTCTCCTAGGCGTTGATTTGCTAGGTGCTTGCATAAAGCATTTATACATACATCAAACTAGCGCTCCCTTATCATGCTCTTGTCTTGGGCGCTCATTCACCATGCCTCCACATTTTGCACTTCATACATACATGCCCAAAACTGGCGCTCATCCTTTTGGGCGCACTTAGAGAGGGTGTCTGCATTATGCAATGTTATACATGCCTGCCTAAGAAGTGCACTTTTTGGCGCAAATTTCCCATGACCTTGCATTGAGTATTCTTGGGCTCTAATCTTGCATGTGCTTGCATTGGCACTGATTTACCATCACTTTGCAACTCACATTTTATACGTGCCTGCATGAGATTTGCGTTTTTCTTAAGCTATCTTTCACATGCATTTAAATCAAGAATATGATTCTCTTGTTATCAAGAACTATGATGTGAATGACCAACGATGTTTTATGTTGCAGAGCAAGGAGGTTATTTCAAGGAAGGAGAATGGCAAGAGTCCACACAAAGATGGAGGAATATTGTCAAATTCATCGAAGGAGACATCATTGCTACACGGAGGAATTCCTACATCAAGATTGTCTAAGAAACTCCAATTTCACCATCATACATCAAAGAAGACTTCATATGTCCAAAGGAGGAGCATCACTTCACCATGCATGAGAGGGAGTCATCATCCAGAGGTCACTCATTTCATGTGCCTAGGCAAAGATAGAGAAAACATCTATCATGCACCCTGTTGTGACCAAATCACACATCGCCCCATTGCAAATGGGGACCCCCCTTTTTTGAGCTCTAATGCTTTGCATGAAGTTTTGATGATGTCTTTAGTTTATTGCATGATGAAGTCAGTGGTGTTTGAGTCTTATAGTCCCCTGATGACCTGATCCTGATGTTTGAGATCCTGAAAATGACTAAGTCTGGTATTCTGATCCTGAAAATCCTGAAAATTGGCTAACTCTGAAATCTGGTGGATCCTCAAAAATCTAGAATCTGCATGTTAAATCCAGTGGATCTGAGACCTATCTCAAACATCCTGTAAGGTATATTGAAAAATATTTAAAGTATAATTATACTTAAATATATTTTTTAATATACCTGACCCTGGGGACTTTTAGTTTTGGGCACGAATTTGCTCTAGGTACTTAGGCGCATTTTCCCACTTGCAGAGACCCAAAAGTGCGCCTTGGGTAGAGACTTATATTTGCGCCTAGAGGAAAATCAACTTTCAACCACTCCAAAAGATGGCGCCTTGATTGGAATTGATATAAAAGGCCTTAAACATCAAAAAAATTGACAAAGGAATGATTGAAGAGTCTAGGCGCCCTTTCCATGTTTAAATGATCATAAGAATTGCGCCTTAGGTTGAAGTGAATGAGTTTAGGCGCCATTTCTTGTCGCTTTTGCCATTTAGGCGCCTTGGCAATAGTGTGGATGAATAACCTCAAAATGGGCACCTAAGGATGATCCAGTCTCACAAGGGTGTAAACAACTTCAAATGTCAAGAATGAGCAAACTTAAGCAATTTCACACTCCAATCATCATCAAATTGCACTTAGAAGAGAAATCAAGTTGGAATCACCAAATTTGGCTTAGAGAAGGTGCTTGAAGTAATGAAATGCCAATCTAATAATAAGTCTCTCTCCTCGAAGTCTTTGCTTCATAACTGGAGATCTCACCTGGAATATGAACTTGCAGTAATGAAGAGTCTTAATCAAATTCCATCCAAATAATGAACACTGAGACCAATCCTGATGTATGTTTGAGATCCTAAAAATGACTAAGTCTAGTAGCCTGATATCCTAAAACACTGAAAATTTGACTAAGTCTGAAATCTGGTGGATCCTCCAAATTCTATAATCTACATGTTAAATCCAGTGGATTCGAGACCTATCTCAAACATCCTGAAAGGTATATTGAAAAATATTTAAAGTATAAGAAATTCAAATACTTAAATATATTTTTCAATCTACCTTACCCTCTGGGACTTACACTTCTAGGCGCAAAATTGCTCTAGGGAGTAAGGCGCGCCTTCCCACCTCTACAGATTCAAATCAGCGCCTAAAGTAGAAACTTAAAAGTGTGCCTTGATACAAAAGGGATGTTTTGAAGTATAAAGGATGGGCGCCTGGGAATATGATGGGTTGAAAGAGTCATCCTGAACTTTAAAGGAGTTTAGGCACATTTCTATCATTAGAGAATCCATTTTGGCGCCCAAGTAACAAGATTCAAGACCATAAGCATGATAGGCGCATTTTCTTGTTTGTTTCATCTAGTTTTGGCACCTATGAATACAGAGTGTTAGAAGTCATCAAACTTAGCTTAGTGAAGGTACTTGAAGTTATAAAATACAAGTCCAAGACCCCATATGATTCTAGGCGCACTTTCCATGTCATATAATCACACATTGGCACCTCAACATCTTCTAGGCGCTATTTCATATTTGGAGCATCATAAGTGAGCGCCTTCTAAGAAGAGGGTTTAAGAACATGAAAATTGGGTGGCATTTAGGAGTCAAAATCATCAAAATTTAAAGAAATAAGCCAATTAAGATAAGGCACCTTGGCTTGTCACTCCCACCTCCATGAGCGCCTTGATTGAAGTTGCATCCAAGGACATCTAAGAGTGGGCGCCTAGAGGGGGATAGTTATCCTAAGACCTTCACAATTGTTTAAAGCATAAAAAACGCCAAGTATAAAGCTTCATAAGATTGGGCGCTCTTTCACCTCCATACCAACTAGTTGGCGCCTTGAGAGCATAGTATTTGCAATCACCTAAATGGGCGCCTAGAAGGTATAAAGCTCTACAGTAAGTGTTGAAGTGTTTGTGAATAGGCGCCTTAATGAAGAGGTCTCCAAGAGGTCTAAGCGCAAGTTTAAAGTTCCCAAAATGATAAGTTTGAAACCAAGAATATCTAGGCGCCAATTTGCCATCAAGACAACCTCAGTAAGCGCCTAAGGGGTATATGGTCTTTGAAATCTTCAACAAGTGTTTGAAGTCATCGGAAAAACATTAAGACTTTAGGCGCCATCTTTTGTAGTTTTAGTCATTTTTAGCGCCTAAGGAAAAAATTACATTGAAAGGCACCTTTTGAATGAATCTGATAAGGGAGATTGATCTTTTTTAAGCCATATCAATTGTTTGAAATCATTAAAAATGACAAGTATAGCACTAATTTGGCTTAGGCGCACTTTTGCTCCTCATTACACCTAGATTTGCGCCTAGACCCAGAAGGGTGTTGAATGCTTAAAACATGTTTCTTATATGCTATACTATGCAAGGTTATCAATTGTTTGATATGTTGTTTCTCTATGTTGCAGGAACGTTGATCCAGGAGAAGCGATGGAGCTAGGAATGAAGCACATAGAATCACCTTCAAGCGAGGAGTAAGGAGTCACCTTCAAGGAAGAGTCATCATGCTAGCCACCTTTGGCGATCACTTCAAGATCATCATCAAGTTGCATCATTGAGAGGAGTGTTGGTGAAGCCAAGGAATCATCTGAAGGACAAGCACCTAAGGCACCTTCAAATTGCAAGAGGAAACATCAATGACATCATGTTAGATCACATCAAATTCAAGTATACATGGTGAGTACACTACTTCATCTTTAATATCATCAAGCAAAGACATTCATCCGTCCAAGCTCCAAGTTCTCCCAATCTTCAAGTATCAGAAGAGTCTCCTAGGAGCATTATTATCTACTCTACTTCATGTCATCATCATCATCTACTCTTACATGAAGCAAGTAGTATCATCATCATCTCCTACTACTCTACATGAAGAAGCTACAAAGAAGATCACCATGTACCCTGCAAAAAGAAGAAGTACAGTGTTAGTCAAATGAGCTACAAGCATCATACATATCCTACTTACAATGAACAAGGCAAGATCAACAAGATACATCTCAAGTGTTCATCATCAAAAGCAATTACATTCACAAGTATGCTGAGGTGGCACCTACGTGGCAAGTACACATCATCATCCAATCATAATTAGCCACATTATATGACTATATTCAATGTATCATTTAATAAGAAAGAAGCCAAGAGGATGCCTATGTGGAAGATGCTCCAGAGATTCCATCTTATCTTATCTTCTTGGAAAACGTGCCTTCATTGCCTCTCTTCTGTACTAAAAATAACAAGTTGTTGTAACTACCTGCTGAGGTGGCATGATCTGAGCACTTGGTTACGTGAATTGATCTAAGCCATTCATTATCTTTCTGGACACTATATAAAGGCCTTGTTGCCTCATTTGTAGTTCATTAGTCATTAGTTTTGTGGGAGTAGAATAAGAAGAGACTCTCAAAATTCTCTGAGAGTACTTGAAGTTGTAAATATTTCTCAAGATTAATGCAAAAACATTGGAGCTCATTTGGTGTTAAGTGTTGTCTTGTGAAGTGACATGGTTTCTTGTACTTTGATGAAATGGAGAGATGTTTCAAAGTAGATTAGAAGCTCTTTGATGTAATGTATGTTTGTGTTGAATATTTGATCAACTCCTAGCTCATGCTTTTAACATTCATCGCTGGTGAAGTGTTGTGTAAAGCTAGTCTGAGCCTTATAATTTGCTTAAGTTCGATTGTGGGTGCTTGTATAAGCTTTCATAATTTGAAAACCATTCGCGTACCTTAGGAAATTGTACCAACTTCATGTAGTTGTAGGCATCCTTGGCGAAGTGGAGTTAAGTTTATCAAGGAGTTTGTCTATTCATACATCATCATTGCTTCATTGACCTTAGATTAGTTTTCCTAAACCCTTACCTTTTTATTTTTCTTTATTATTGAAACCTTGTATATACATCATCCACACTAAAAAGAGGAATAAGCTAAACAAGTATGAAGAAGTCTAATGTAAGTCCCTTTGTGATTATCACCAAGATCACATGTAATCACTGAGTTAACCCATCATGAATCATAAATAAGGAACCTTGGAGTTACTTCACTGGATCACATAATTCAGCCTTTGAAGAGCTTTATTCAAGAGAGAGTGGGATGCTCTAGTTTTTTACTCTATTGTTGACTTGTCGAAAAACAATCATCAACACACCCGTCTACTCCAAGAAGTCGTGAACAAAGACATCTTCTACTGCACCATCCAGAGCTAGGATCCTACAAGAATACATGAAGATGAGAAGAGAAATGAGTATGAACATCATAAATCCATAAATTACACTAAGGCATGGAAAACATCAAGGAATTTGACAAATTCCCAAATTTGCAAGTTTGAAAGATGCAAAGTTCCAGAGGTGAAAATCCAAGTTCAAAGACTACTCCAAAACATTCATAATTTGGGAAAATATTTCAAGCAGTGTGAACGCATTGAAGATCAAACCAGTTAGCTCAACACTTAAGTGGCATGTACACATCATCAGACCAATCATATTTCGTCATGTCATTTGTCTACATTCAATGTATCTATAACAAACAAGAAGCTAAAATGGGCGCCCACCTTGAGATGCTCCAAAGATGCTTTATTCTTCCTTATCTTGGAAAGTGTGCCTTTATTGCCTCTCTTGTTGTCTAAAAATAGTACTTCTTGTAACAAACTGCCTATGTGGTGTAAACTTGGCCATTGGTTTGTAAATCAATTCTGGCCGTTCATGTAATTTTGGAGTCTATATAAGGCCCATTTCTCTCATTTGCAATAGGGCGGAATCAAGACGTAGAAGTAGATGCTGTCAAAATAGGAGTAGAGTAGAGGAGACTCCTTGATATCATTGAAGAGATCATGAAATTGTTGTAATCAAACACTTCCAAATCAATACAAGCTCATTGTTGTTTTCATGGTGATTTGTGTGATTGTGGAATGTTAGCATAGTTTCTAATTCTTGAATATGATGGAGATGCGTTTCCAAGTAGCTGAGTTAATAAGATTAGAAGTTCATTAATGTAATGTTTATATGTTGAGATATTTAATGAATTCCTTAATGGTTCATACTTTTCGTGGATTGTTGAAGGCAACTCACTTCGTAAAGTTAGCCTAAACCATCATGTGCTTTAGTTCGATTGTGAAGATTGTTCAAGCTGCGTCAGCTGTAGGTGTTTGGATAAATGTTTCATAATATGAAAATCCTTGAATTACCTTAGAAGATTGCACTGACTTCGTGTAATTGTTGGTTCTCTTAGTGAAGCGAAGTTTGGTTTCGTGAGGAATTTGTCTATCCTAGCATGTTTCATTATCTCATTGTCCGTAGAATAGCTTTCTCAACCCTTATCCTTTTTCATTTTCTTTTCATAGTCAATTTGAGGAAGTTCCATTTCATAAGAAAGAGAATAACATATTTGATTGGAGTAAGGAGTAAATTCAGCATAAGTCCCTTTGTGATTACCAGCATTATCACATCAACTATTGAGTTTATCCATTGCAAAACACAAATCAGGAACCTTGGAGTTGTCTCATTGCATCACATTGTTTAGCCTTTGAGAGACTTTATTCAAGAGAGGATAGAATACTTAGTATTTTATTCTGAGTTTGCATGTGCATGAAAAACACATCAACAGTTCACTTCTCAAATTTTCGTATACACTGACTTGTTGGTTTCTGCTCTTATCCAGTAGGATGTGTGGCTGTCATGTTTAGATTAGATGTTGATTCATGCAATTTAGAGTTATAAAACATTAAATCTTGTCTATGAGAGAGGAGCTCATTTCAGTATTCTGCTCAAATTTCACTTTGCAGCAAAAATCCCAGACAATTATTGTGCATAGTGTGAGTTCTTGTAGATTTCATCCATAATCTAGCACCTAGGGTTAGTTTAGTTACAAGGGAGCTTACCGTTCCAATTTGAAGAGAGTTTTGACCTCACATACTGCTTCATTTTGTGTCATCTTCAAAAAACAAATTCAACTATTAATTTTTATATATTATTTTAATAGCCATCTCTGTTGCAAGGTGTGCGCCCTTGGTCTCCTTGTGCTGTGCAACACAGCGCTTGGGTTCATGACAAGGCTTAACCGCCTTCCGTGGATTCATTAATTCTAGCAGTTGTATCAGGCATTAATAGGTCAATCTTTTGGTGCAACGGCAACCGTCTTTCCAACAATTGGTATCAGAGCCTGGGTTATGGGTTCGAACCCCTCGCTTGCGCAGGGGAGGGGGGGGTATAATGTCCCCTTCTAGTAAACTGAAATTTTTTTTTCACAAACTTGTACAATTTCAACTTAGTAAAAGAGAACATTAGAATCTACTCAATCTTTATTTCAACATGGAATCATCACATTCATATAATTCTTTTATCATCATGCATTATAACATTCCTAATTTATAAATACATTCACATATGTGTTATTCTTTTTTATTATTGGTTCATGATATGACTTGTGAGGGACTTATGGTGGACTCTTGCGTTAACCAACTCTAGATCACCAAGTATAATTTCATTAAGGAAATAGTTCCACCATCTCTTACGGAGGGCCAAAGGCTTCACTCACATACGGAGTCCCTCACCATTTTGGCTCGTGGGATTTCACTCACACACAGAGTACCTCATTCAGACGAGAGTCACCATCCGTAGAGCAAAATTAACTTTTACAAGTTCTTCTAGGCCCAAGGATTTCACCCACACGCGGGGTTCCTCACCACTTGGCTCGAGGGACTTACATCCAGTCGAGAGATACCTAGGCGAAAATAAACTATTTCAACTACGTCATACCTTAGAGGTGATAGAGGGGTTAAAGGGAGAGTCTAAGTCAGCTCCAAGCATACCACCAACTTATCTTTTATTTGATTTTATAATTGTTCTCATTATCATTTAACACGAGATGCCTCATATTAGGACATCATGGCCTCACGTCAAAATTGATCATATATTGTTAGCATTTATTTGTTATATTATTTTATGCACATTCATAGTTTTGTCTAAGTTTAGTGCATCATAATTGTACCAATTAACTTGACAGTCATAATCAGAAATGTCAACATTATTATATCCTATCATTTATCTAAATCATCTTAAATCCTATCACATATACTATATTCTCATTACTTTATTATTATGCAATACATATGATTTCATTCTAACATTTTATTCTATTATTTATATACCTATATAAAACTATTTATATATCTAAAATTTATATATCATTTTATCTTATGATAGAGGACGTACCTGTCGATCTGCTGCAATTTGATCTGCAATATCCTTTCTTTACCTTATTGTATCGTGGATTCCTTAATGAGGCTTTGATGCTGCCTCTGTATTAAATCTGCTTTAGACTCTTTTGTTTTTCCCCCGATCATTCTCAAATGCCAAATCACCAACTATATATCTTCATATTCTTGTGAAGAGATATACCCCTTTCAAAGGTGAAATCCCTCCACCTGATCGTACTATAACAAATTGCTTAGTTTTGTGTTGATCGCTGCCTTAATGAGGCTGAGCGCACCTTTTGAAAATTATATTTAATATCTTCTAAATGTAATTGCTTCGTTGTCTTCCTATAAGAACCGCTATAACTTGATATTGCTTCTTTCTTATGAGTAATCGTTGCTTTGATTACCAAATACTGATCGCATTACTTACTTCAAATAAATATTTAACTTATGATAGGGGTCGATCTCATTTGTCTTATATGCTGCTCTTAATATTTATTAAATAGCAGCCCATTATATATGAATATAAGATATTTGTTTGATATTCGTGGCTACTACTTTTTATAAGGTTTTGTCTTATATATTAGCTGCCATTATTTTCTGATTTCTCCACTTTAAATATTAGTATTAATATATATATATATATATATATATATATATATATATATATATATATATATATATATATATATATATATATTATTTATAATATTTAAATTGCTTATATTTATATTTATATTATTATATATATATATATATATATATATATATATATATATATATATATATATACATATATTATATTATAATCATAATAATATATATTATTTATATTTATATTTGTTATAATATAATTTAAATAAATATAATATGTATTATTAATTTATAGAAAGCTAATTTATCATTTAAATAAACATATTCGATTTGTACTGAACAATTCAATTATAAATCATTCGTATAGGGACATGACAACCCTCCCCACTCAAGATTGCTTGTCCTCAAGCAATGACAATGAGTTCTTTCATTACCTTGCATTTTTAATGTCTACCTTCCGATGCGTTGAGATGAAATCGTGGTTTTTGGGGTTAGATTGAACATGCTCTAGTGAAGAGAGATTGATTGTAATTCTATGACGAGTTTGTGATCAAGAGAGCATTAGTTTGATGTTTTGAATAATAACGATGGGATGCAAGTATCATAGATTAAGAAGATTTGAGAGTATTGAGATTTCCAAGATGCATCTTGATCTTTGGTTATGAAATTCGGTCTTATATGTTATTGACCACAAAATCGAGAAAAGTTATGTTCTTTGAGGACTAATTGATTATATGATGTCATGGTCAAAGAAGACTGGATTTGATTTTGAATAGCAATATGATTGAGGAAATGTAGTTAATCAAATGAATGCAGGAAGGAAGAATTTTTCAATGTTAAAGAAAACTTTGGTGGGAGTATTGATAATCCGAGATTGGAGATTTGGAATGAAATAATATTGATGAAAGTTCCAAAAGATGAATATAATGATTTTGTAAGTAAGACTTTGATTGCTTAAGCAAGTTGATGATAAGATAACGTATAGCATGATCTTGGGGGTTGATGATGAGATAATGTCCCCCTTTTGGGGATATTCTTGATCTATTAACCTGCACACAGGAATAACTACTAGAAAGAAACATTAGCAATATTAAAGATTCATAAATTAACAATGAAATCAGTACGTCATAACATAATTAATGATATAACATAAATAACATTTAATTTCAGCATATAGTTAGCCATACCTCAAGTTGATCCTTTGATAGAATCCATAGAAATACTTGCAAGTTAGAGCGTGATGGAGGGCACACTTCCTACCTATCAGCTCAAGCACGCAAGCAAGTAGCTCAAGCAAATAGGCAAGTAGCTCAAGTAGACAAGCAAGTAGGCAAGTAGCTCAAGCACATAGGCAAGTAGCTCAAGTAGACAAGCAAGTAGCTCAAGCAAGTAGGCAAGTAGCTCAAGCACATAGAGTATATGCTCGAATACAAATACAAGTCATAGAGTATACACTCAAATGCATATAAGTCAATTATCATTCACAGGATGGCAGGACGATAGCTGTGATACCACTATAATGTCCCCTTCTAGTAAACTGAAATTTTTTTTTCACAAACTTGTACAATTTCAACTTAGTAAAAGAGAACATTAGAATCTACTCAATCTTTATTTCAACATGGAATCATCACATTCATATAATTCTTTTTATCATCATGCATTATAACATTCCTAATTTATAAATACATTCACATATGTGTTATTCTTTTTTATTATTGGTTCATGATATGACTTGTGAGGGACTTATGGTGGACTCTTGCGTTAACCAGCTCTAGATCACCAAGTATGATTTCATTAAGGATACAGTTCCACCATCTCTTACGGAGGCCCAAAGGCTTCACTCACACATGGAGTCCCTCACCATTTGGCTCGTGGGATTTCACTCACACACGGAGTACCTCATTTAGACGAGAGTCACCATCCGTAGAGCAAAATTAATTTTTACAAGTTCTTCTAGGCCCAAAGATTTCACCCACACGCAGGGTTCCTCACCATTTGGCTCGAGGGACTTACGTCCAGTCGAGAGATACCTAGGCTAAAATAAACTATTTCAACTACGTCATACCTTAGAGGTGATAAAGGGGTTAAAGGGAGAGTCTGAGTCAGCTCCAAGCATACCACCAACTTATCTTTTATTTGATTTCATAATTGTTCTCATTATCATTTAACACGAGATGCCTTATATTAGGACATCATGGCCTCACGTCAAAATTGATCATATATTGTTAGCATTTATTTGTTATATTATTTTATGCACATTCATAGTTTTGTCTAAGTTTAGTGCATCATAATTGTACCAATTAACTTGACAGTCATAATCAGAAATGTCAACATTATTATATCCTATCATTTATCTAAATCATCTTAAATCCTATCACATATACTATATTCTCATTACTTTATTATTATGCAATACATATGATTTCATTCTAACATTTTATTCTATTATTTATATACCTATATAAAACTATTTATATATCTAAAATTTATATATCATTTTATCTTATGATAGAGGACGTACCTGTCGATCTGCTGCAATTTGATCTGCAATATCCTTTCTTTACCTTATTGTATCGTGGATTCCTTAATGAGGCTTTGATGCTGCCTCTGTATTAATTCTGCTTTAGACTCTTTTGTTTTCCCCCCCATCATTCTCAAATGCCAAATCTCCAACTATATATCTTCATATTCTTGTGAAGAGATATACCCTTTTCAAAGGTGACATCCCTCCACCTGATCGTACTATAACAAATTGCTTAGTTTTGTATTGATCGCTGCCTTAATGAGGCTGAGCGCACCTTTTGAAAATTGTATTTAATATCTTCTAAATGTAATTGCTTCGTTGTCTTCCTATAAGAACCGCTATAACTTGATATTGCTTCTTTCTTATGAGTAATCGTTGCTTTGATTACCAAATACTGATCGCATTACTTACTTCAAATAAATATTTAACTTATGATAGGGGTCGATCTCATTTGTCTTATATGCTGCTCTTAATATTTTTAAATAGCAGCCCATTATATATGAATATAAGATATTTGTTTGATATTCGTGGCTACTACTTTTTATAAGGTTTTGTCTTATATATTAGCTGCCATTATTTTCTGATTTCTCCACTTTAAATATTAGTATTAATATATATATATATTATTTATAATATTTAAATTGCTTATATTTATATTTATATTATTATATATATACATATATTATATTATAATCATAATAATATATATTATTTATATTTATATTTGTTATAATATAATTTAAATAAATATAATATGTATTATTAATTTATAGAAAGCTAATTTATCATTTAAATAAACATATTCGATTTGTACTCAACAATTCAATTATAAATCATTAGTATAGGGACATAACAGGGGGGGGGGGGGGAGGGGGTATTGTTGCAATGTGTGCGCCCTTGGTCTCCTTGTGTTGTGCAACGCAGCGCTTGGGTTCGTGACAAGGCTTAACCACCTCCAGTGGATTCATTAACTCTAGTGGTTATATCGGGTATTAATAGGTCGATCTTTTGGTGCAACAGCAACCATCTTTCCAACAATCTCCTCGTCATCCACAAAATCCGGAAACTTTTGTCATCCCCAAAACTCCTAAACCCCCCCATTTCCAAAACTTGCAGAAACACTTTTTTTTTAAATTTACCAATAAAAAAAACCCAATCATATTTTCAAATTTATCTAAGTTTCATCTAGTTTTGTATTTATATTAAAGCTGAAATTTTGAGCCATATTTATAAACTATTGGTTTAGTTCTTAGTTTTTCTTCCTTTTTTTTCTTTTTACAAGAGGAGTTGGTGACCTGGCACCCACTCAGAAGGCACTAAAAGCCAATGCGAACCACTATAACCTCATGGTCACGCCTGGTGAGGCTCCATACTATAGCACAGCATCTGAATCAAAATTTGAACTCGGGTTACTCAATGCACACCGCACTTAGAGCAGGAAGCCTAACCAACCAAGCTAACTCTCAAGGGCCTAGTTTTAACTTAATTGATATATATTAATCATTAAGTTTTAACTTTTAATGAAATTTTATTTAAACATAGGATTTATTTCCTTTAAATAAAATATAGCTTTAAAAAAAATTATATTAAAGTAAACCTAAAGGACTCATCACTAATTATGTATTAAATATCAAATGTATATCAGAGTACATGGTAATCCTGCCCCTGTAATGTGTAGAACACCATACGATTTTGAGGAGAAGAAAGTAGATTTGTTAAAGGCGTTTTGACTCCTGCTGAAGCTGTGAGCAAGTCTGTTGGAAACCCGCCATCTATAAAAGCACAGTCATCCCTCAAATTAATTTGCTGTTGTAGAAAACAGAGTGTGGAAGGAAGGCATATTGTTGCAATTGTTTTACATTCACTGCAAAAGCCAAGATAGTTGCATGGCATTTCTGCTAATGAGCAATCAGTACAGAGATGTCAGATATGTGTGAAAGGAGAGCAGCCAGCCAACGTCATTTTTAGAGCCACTATTTCCAACAGTCACAACCCTGAATGAAGACAAAGGGCAGACTGAAACAAAATATATAATGCCAAGCATATCTGCCAGACATGCCACAATGATTGATTTAGTTAAAACAAAAATCCATCCAAGGAAAAATAGTTATGAAGTCTGGCACAGTTGAAGGTATAAAATTCCTGGGAATTTGCAAAAGGTTTTCAAAGATTTGAAGGTGCAATCTTTTAATATTTTCCTCAATATGTGACAAGTGGAAGTATAAGTGGGTTTAAATTCTTTTATATTTTAAGGAAACAAAATCAAATTTCTTGCTTTTATCCCACGTTCTGAAGATTGAAGGAAAAATAAACAGTTAAAAACCAGAAGTCACACAAAATTGTTTGAAGAAAAGAAAGGGGTATTTTAATTTGATAAAATTGCAAACTAAAGTGTATTTAATATAGTTGGAAACTATGTAGATTTTTTTAATGCACTAAGACTTTAAATGTGTTGGAGTATTGCAATTTTTGTCTTAAATAAGCTTTTTTTTGTTACGTAATAAGCAGCATTTGGTATAAATGTTGTCTCTGATTCACATTTATAGGTAATGTTGTCATATTGAAATACTGCATCTAACACCTAATATAGCTGCAACAGTGTCATCTGTGGCATCATACCTGTAAATTGTCGGGAACTAAGAATGGAAAAAAAGTGTACTATTCACTCCATTCTTTACCCATCTATAACTGTCATTCAGCTATAAAATCCAAAGCAAGTCATCACTAAGTATATAGGAAGCTTGTCCTTCCATGTAGGGAATGAGCATGTGATAAGTTGTCATTGACAGCACATATTCCTTTAACGTACTACCAAGTTACCACATATTATTTTGCTCTCACATACCTTAAGGTTTCTTTTATGTACTACTGGGTATACCGAAAGGAAAAACTTCTTCCACGTACCAAAGAATATATCAGAAGGGCAAGTATATCGAGAGGTCTATTATATGGATCGGGCAAGTATATTTAAAGGGGGACCTATTGGAGATACAAGGAATGCTCATATTTTGCAAAATGGCTTCAAATGCTTCTAAAATATTGCTTCCTAACTCTCAATTGGTGATAGGAGATAATTATTCAGATTGGAAAACATAGGTCCACACCAAACTTGAGTTTGAGAACTTGTCGGATATAGTCATTGGAACTATCACGAGACATGCAACAGATGCGAATGAGCAACAGAGATTTGATAAAGCCAATTAGACAACCAAACTCGTCATATTGTTTGGTCACATATGAGGTACAACCTCATATCAAAACAGCCAGAACTATAAAAGATGCATGGGATAGATCGAAAATAGTGTATGAAGTGGAACATTGGATCCAAATTCTTCACCTCCAAAGTTAGTTACTTGGCTTGAAGATGCAAAGTGGTGAGAAATAGGAAGGATCTTGAGGAGAATAGCAAGGTTGACAACATCATTTCAAGCATTACGGCAAACAATTTCAAATAACTCTCTTGTACCAAATGTCTTGAGAGCATTGTCCCCTTCCTTTTGAGTGTTTGTGACCCATCTGAATGTGGCTAACAAAAATGTAAAGACCCACTCCTAACTTTTGTTATTTATTTTTGCAATAAGAAGATGCAAATGCAATCCTCGCGCTTTCTGATCACCAAGATCCCAGTGTGGGCAAGGTGGGAGCATACGGTGTTTGAACAACTATCTATTTGTATAAAAGCACTACTAAAAGTAAAGGCGGCAAGTCGACCAAAAGCATACAGGTGGTTAAGCCGACCCAAATCTACACCTCTTCAGCAGACAAGTATGCTTGAAATGCAAAGCCACTGAAAAATTCCTACAAGTTTGTTCAAGACAAATTGGTTGATTGTTGAGAAGACTTGATCAATGCCAAAACAGGCTATGAAAACAACTAGGTCTAGTGGTGAACCGACCAAGACCTTACAATGTTGCAATGTACATAACTTGCGGAATACCATCCAGTTTTACAATAATATGAAGTATGAACTATTGGCAATATATTGAAAAGGAAACTAAATAAGCAACATGCTGAAAATATTATTTCAAATCAGTAACACACTGCTGCAACACAGAGATTAGTCCAGATAATCAGAAAACAGATCATATTCAACCCCTATGGACTAGACAACTGAAGTAAACTGGAACCAACATTGAAGGAGGATAAAGTATGCTGATGAAGACATGCAAAGAAGACTAAGAACTTATCCAAACGGTAACTAATACTGAAACACTGCACAAAACCCAAAGACTGCACTGGACGGCTTAAAGATACACTAGTACAACCTCATTAAATGTTGTTGACTGTTGCAACTCATTAAAATATTGTACAGCCAGCGTATATAGTAGTATGGGTGGGAGAAATAGGGCAATATTCTGCCTCAAGTAGTAGTGATTCCATCTGCCACTTCACACACCTCTAATTTCATGAACACGGCATGCACAAAGGGTACGGTCAGCAGTATTACTTAAGTACAACCCCTAGGAATTGGTATAGATTCCCTCAAGCAGGAAGTACGGCCAGTTTGATGATGTACGACCAGCCAAGACTGAGAACAAAAGCATAAGTACGGCCAAGTACTGAGATAGTATGACCAAACAATCCTCCAAAATGGTATGGCTTCCACAAGCACTACAAAACTGAAACTAGATTATATCAACAATTCAAAACACATCAAATATCTCCATTTTACTGAAACTGGAATACTGCAAAATACGCACAAAGTTATTAAAGTAAATCTCTACTTCGTTCAGCACAGGTGATTCTTGAATGAAATCACACAAACCAACTAGGAGGGTTTCCATCCCCGAAACTGGATTCACCAAAGAGTTTCGTCTTCAAGCAAATAGAAGAACTCATGTTCATTCTCCAAAGCAAAATAAAATGAATTAGCCAGAAGAAGATATTTGAGGACAAATCTCCCTTTTATAACCTTTCTGAAGAAATAAAATAATATTATTTCTTTTTGCACACTTTTCTCTCCAAAATTATAAAAATTTAATAAACTGTCCTTGCAACTAGTGACGCTTCATTCGAACAACTTAAAACACCTTTTTAAATAATTAAATATAAATTGTCTAAGTGTAGAGCTTCTAAAACAACTGTGTATAGCTTTTTTATGCATCGACATTTCGGATCACACTATGTGATCCATCATCGGATAAAAAGAAGAGAATGAATTGTCTTTTAAAATATAACTTGTCTTTTAAACTATAACTTAAAAGCACTTTTCGACAACTTTATTTTATTATTTTCCGTATCATCCAACGTCTACAGAAAATATTAAATTAGGTCAATTCTACTTCCCTGATAACTCCCCCAACACCTTAAGTGCATAGGTCTTCCATCCACAAAAAATTGGCCCTCTCCAAGGATGATGGACTTCTCCAAGAATCTTGGAACTTTTCAAGAATGTTGGAAAAGACCCAAAAAGGGACACTAAAAAAAAGCCTACATTTAAGGAATTTGTGAATTTGCTTCAACAGGAAGAAACAATTTAGGATGAGACGGCCAACACCCCAGACAATCAAACTCTCACATCACAACTGCAAAGAAAGCAATTAGTACATCCGCATAATGCACCCAAACAATAGGAGATTCAAGCTACGCCTCAAAAGAAATGCCTCATTTGTGGAAATAACGGACATAAACTTCAAGACTATTGGTGCAGCTCCTTTGCAACTAGAGAATATAGCTAGCGGAAGCCACAACACAATTCACATGGGGTTAAGAAGAAGAATCCCTAATAGAAGAATAAAACTCACAAGCAACAAGGCAATGTTGATTCAATAAATGACTACGCTGAAAAGGACTATTTGTATGTTGCACACATAAGAACATCTTCTCCAGATTAGTCGATGCGGTGTGTCGATTTAGGTGCTTTCGGACACATGACTGATGAGAAAGAGTGGTTTCAATAGATGAGGATATTACTTGTGAAGTTTGGAGCGTCGATGATATTTCTCTAGCACTCAAAACCCACAAATGTTGACTTACAAAGATTCTGTATGTTTCAAGGCTCTCTAAAAACCTTTTGTCACTAAGTCAATTACCTAAGCACAACCTAAAAGTTGAATTTGATCATCACAATGGTGAGAAGCTTTATATCATTCACAACAAGTCTCAAAATCTAGAAGTTGTTGCACATGCCTCGAGAGTAGGGAAAATGTTTCAGCTTGTTGATGTTGCACATGAAAATAAAGCTATAAAAATGAAGACACACTCATCCACAATACTTGACATAATTGATTTGATCATCTCAGCTTTGGATATCTTCTTGCTCAATACTTTGACATTGAAGATTTGATCATCTCAGCTTTGGATATCTTCTTGCTCAATACTTTGACATAGAAGATTTGATCATCTCAGCTTTGGATATCTTCTTGCTAAGCATGCCATGGTGCAAGGAATTCTCCTCATAAAGAAGACAAAAGATCTTTGCTCCAGCTATCTTGCCAAAAACAACGTAAGGCTCATTTTCCTGCAACAAAAAAGCGAGCCCATGGTCCTCCAAATCTGGTGCATACTAATTTGTGCAGACCTATGGCACCCAGTAATAATTATTCCTACTACTTATAACTTTTTGTCAATGATCATACTAGAACAATGGGGGTATATTGCTTGACTAGCAAAGATCAAGCATTTGCAAAATTCAGGGAGTTTGAGCCATAGTTGAATAGTCAATTGGTCGCCCTCTCAAAGCCATCCACTCAGATATCATATTATTGAAGCACAAAGAGCATATATAGTTAATGTAAAAAGAGTTTAAATACATTGTAGATGTCAATTATTCATCAACCACTAACAACTGACAATAATATAATTACTCTAGATAACAATAAAAATATTAACAAAATTATTATTGTTTATTACTATATGATGTAATAAAAAAAACAATGCTAACAGTTATAATACATTTAACATCATCTTAAATGTCAAAAGGGTTGTGGTGTAATGGTAATAAGGTGCATTCATAAATACTATGACCCAAATTCAAATATCCACATCGCAATATGCCAGCCCATATACATGCATGTAGTAGAACGTCCTATGACTGGGGAGGCTGTTCTGTTGCGAACTGGTCTAGGCTTGGTGAGGTTTGTAGTGTTTTTAACTATCGAGAATGTTAAGAACTAAATATAATCACTCAAAGTATATTGAACATACATGGTAGTTAATATTTAATGATAAAACATATTTATAAGTAAAATATTGTGTATTAAATTTTAGAAAACTTATACAATATAAAATGAAATTAATTTAGAATATTATAATGTGTTTTACCAAGAAACTTACCAGAAAAACATAACATCTTATTTTCAGACCACCTCACAAATTGGTTTTGACATAGTTAATGTCAAATAATTTTATTCTTGCTGAACACAAATCTTGTAGGCATGTTTACATATAGGTTGTGGCAGTTTGTAGAACGACTGGTGTTTCTAATGACTGTTCAGGAGCCAGTACTTCTCTGGGATCATTAATTAGGGCATGAAATTGTATTGACAATTGATAAGAATTCATATATTTCAGTAAGGTATTACGAATATCACATTTGAGAGTTACATAGTAATGCATGATATGTGGAATAAGCAATGAACAGACAGCCATTATGTTCTATTTATTGTTCATTTCTTGTAATCAATGTATCGCAAGAGGAGTTCAAAATCTGTCCTGTATTGTGATGTCTTCCTATTGCTTATTTTTCCTACATTCCTAAATGCTCTGATCTCGTGTCAAAAATCCTTCACATGTAAAAGAGTAATTGAGGCCAACTCGGATATAGGAATGAAACAACTTGACAGCAAGCATTAAAGGTAAGAATGAAGTGGAAAGAAACGTGTGACCAATTTTACAGTTCTACATGTCTTCAATCTGAAAGCAACATATAATGAACCTAACTTCCATCCTTGCTTTTACTTAGTAAGCTACTATTATTTTCCTAGGATGAGAGGCCTCGGTGCTACTTTGCCTAACAGAAAACTAAATGCTCACCCCACCAACATCAGGCCCACCACGTTCAGCCCCAATTGCATCAATCTCATCAATGAATATAATGCAAGGTGCAGACCGCCGGGCACGAGCCCAAAGGTCCATGACACGAGATGCAGCCACACCCGAAAACATCTGCAAGGATAACAAAGCAAAGCATAAATAAAATCATAAAAAAGCATAAAATATGAAATATTTCAGAAGTTTCTAGTAATAAGTACTTTGTGTAATACATCTTAAGAAGCCAACTATATGTCCACAAGAAACTTAAATATGGAATTTATATTCTTAGGTGTGTGATCATCGAAAACAGTCTCTCTTCAAATATAAATTCCCTACTCACTTCAACAACAATTGAACTTAAGGAAAAATTATGCAAAAAAAATATTACCATTGTCTCCAAGTTTCTGGGATAGAGATACGGGGGAGCATGGGAATGTGTTTCAGGGACAACAAAATATATTCCCAAATTTTGGGGCAGGACGATAGAAAATATTTTATATGTTTAGAGTTTTTCAATTGTATAATTAAACTACTAAACATCATTAAACATTCCAAATAGCAAAAATTCAAATAACAATAACATACCAATATCTATCACATTAAACAACTAACACTCAACATTGACCATTGAAATTTAACCAAAATAGAATGAAACACTGAAATATGAATATAAAATTGTATGTATATGTTTGATTCTCATAATATCAATGACCTCGAAAATAAATGTCTGAAAATGCTCTGCTTCTATTTTTTTTAATTGTACAAAATAAGTATTCTTCTTTTTTCAAACAGTTGAAATGGGGGGGTGTCAAGATGTCCCTAGTACAGACCTTGAAGAAGAGGGACATCCCTAGATGCCTTGAGGATGTCTGGATGTCTCCAAGCACACCCCCAAAGCAAGAAAGATTCCGAGGAAGCCAAAAAAAAACCTGAAACATCCCTGGGATGCAAGAAAATTTTCAGGAAGAGAAGGGGATGTCCCATCTGCATCTCCTAAATGCATATTCAGAGATATGATAGCCAAGCTTCATAGGTTTGTTTGCAATGATATTGAGAGATATTATTGGAGGAAGTGTGCATGATGGAGGTTTTATTCTTCATAAATTGCAATAGTGGCATTGAATGTATGAGAGGCGTTAGTGCATTAGGAGGAGAGTTGGAGACCATTGGCGGCAAAAGTTATTAATGGTAGAGTTGTGGTCATGCGTGTAGGAAGCCTTATTAGTGTGGTAAGAGCTCATTGTGAGAATGCTTGGTTTGTGGCATATTGGTGGCATTCTCTGTCTAGTTACCCTATTAGCAAGAAGCTTTTATAGAGTGAAGTTGGGTATGGCAAGTCTTAGTAGAGCTGGCAGGAGTAAAGAGAAGGGTCGAGGCTCTCTATTGAACTAAAGAATTAAATAATCAATGTCAGAGAGACTAGTTAAAATTGGCCTAACCTTGCAGCCAAACTTCGAAAATCACAAACCCATAAGTAAACAATGCAACTTTGGGAAAAAAAATTAATGACGGGTTTAATTATTTACTTTTCTAACTCATTCAAACTTGCACAAGAAAATCCTAGAGCAGATCTAGTCTAGCTTACAATGCATTACTTAATCTAAATATTCTTCATACAAATTTACTCTTCAATCTCCATCACTGGTTTTCAATTCTCCTTATGTAGCATCAATATACCGGCCCTGTTCAGCTCCTTCTTACATGCTCTGTTCTCCTATGTTCTACAAAATGTACCTTCATTACAGTTTTCTGTCACATTACACCTCTTCATTCAGCATTCGTCTATTTTCCTTCAAATCTGCCTTCTCTTCTTTTTCCAACTCTCTAGATCTATATCTTTTCTTTCTGCCAATTTCTTGTCCTTCGCTGCAACCCACGGCCAAGAAAATTGCTCTGAAACCTCTGCCAAAACAGTTGCCCAAGTCCTTAGGGTTTAGACACACGGCCAGCAGAAAAGACACGGCCTCCATCATTTTTCAACAGCCAAGAAGCAGTGCAAAAGAACCTGCGCAGTTTTCAACAGCCAAGAAGCAGTGCGAAAGAACCCACGCAGCCAAAGAAATCCTCTAGAAAATGTATGTAGATCAGAACAGGTCGAGAAGAAAATAAAACCTAATACCACAAACTAAGAGGAAACAGAAAGTCGCAGCTGCGAGAACCCAATCAGCACCATGCAATGAGAAAATTTAATGCCAATAAGATTAATGGACTGCCAAAAATCTCGAGAATTACAAGAGTTGATTTTGTATTTCCAAAGGCAATATTAACAAATTGAAATAAGACAACTTGCCAAATGCCAAATTGGAAAGAAGAAAAAGAAACCCCGTCTAAATCAGAAAAATACAGCTGGAGATTTTACAATTAAAACATATCTTTTGATCTTTTCTGATTTATGCCACAGTTTATGCCTAGTCAACGTCCAACTCAACATTTAGGAAAATTGAAGTGACCCTAAACATTACCCTTCCCGTTGCTGCCACCCAATTTAAAGCATTTCAAGCAATAAAATTTTGGCCAAGTGTTTAATCCAGCTCCTATCACCCATATAAAGCTTGGTTGTTTACACTCACAGCTCCTATCGCCTTTCTATAGCAGCTCGTTTAACTCAATGACAGACTTATGGAAGCTAAATACAAGTCTGAAATAGCTTGATGATGACTCCAAAACACCTCTTCAGAAGAACTGAAACAAGAAGAAGCCTGAAACCTTCCTGAAGCTCACTCAAAGGAAGTCGTATGACATGAACTACAAGCAACAACTCAAACAAAACTGAACATGAAATAAAAACAAAACTTCACAAGTATTTTTTGATACAAAAACTATAAAAGATTTATTATTGAATATAATCTGATGAATACAATGAGAGAGTGAAAGCTCACTTTATAGAGAAGTTACATACTAAGAAAAGCCTAAAAGCTAGAATAAAGAAAAACTAACAAAACAGAACTGAAAGGAAATATTTAAAGACGGAAAAAACCTATCTAATATGAGAAAAAGAAGGAGAGTGACCGAGTGACCATTAAACTAGCTTTTATCTTAATACCCCCCCTTAATGGTCACTGCACTAACTAAAACAGAGTTGCCCCCCCTAAATGGTGACAACCGAAAATGAGAAAGATTGGTCCACAAGCAACTGAAATATCAGACAGAAGAGATGGCCTAGAAGGCATAGAAAGCAGACTCCTTCTACTCAATATGTTCTGTGACATGTGCTGATGGTGTTGATGCTTATGGTGTTGATGCTTCAGACTTGGACTGTTCAGCAGCCAAGCGTTTCCGGCAATCCTTTTTCATATGGCCAAACTTGTGGCAGTAATTGCACTGGATGTTTTTCTTCTGAAAAGTGTCCTGTGATGGACCCTGACTGAATGGCTGAGAGGGCTGATTGGGACCCTGATTCTGCTGAAAGGACTTGGCAGTAAATGCCTGTTTTATAGCAGCTCGTTTAACTCAATGACAGACTTATGGAAGCTAAATACAAGTCTGAAATAGCTTGATGATGACTCCAAAACACCTCTTCAGAAGAACTGAAACAAGAAGAAGCCTGAAACCTTCCTGAAGCTCACTCAAAGAAAGTCGTATGACATGAACTACAAGCAACAACTCAAACAAAACTTCACAAGTATTTTTTGATACAAAAAATATAAAAGATTTATTATTGAATATAATCTGATGAATACAATGAGAGAGTGAAAGCTCACTTTATAGAGAAGTTACATACTAAGAAAAGCCTAAAAGCTAGAATAAAGAAAAACTAACAAAACAGAACTGAAAGGAAATATTTAAAGACGGAAAAAACCTATCTAATAGGAGAAAAAGAAGGAGAGTGACCGAGTGACCATTAAACTAGCTTTTATCTTAATACCCCCCCTTAATGGTCACTGCACTAACTAAAACAGAGTTGCCCCCCCTAAATGGTGACAACCGAAAATGAAAAAGATTGGTCCACAAGCAACTGAAATATCAGGCAGAAGAGATGGCCTAGAAGGCGTAGAAAGCAGACTCCTTCTGCTCAATATGTTCTGTGACATGTGCTGATGGTGTTGATGCTTATGGTGTTGATGCTTCAGACTTGGATTGTTCAGCAGCCAAGCGTTTCCGGCAATCCTTTTTCATATGGCCAAACTTGTGGCAGTAATTGCACTGGATGTTTTTCTTCTGAAAAGTGTCCTGTGATGGACCCTGACTGAATGGCTGAGAGGGCTGATTGGGACCCTGATTCTACTGAAAGGACTTGGCAGTAAATGCCTGTTTTGAGGAGGAAGTAGCACTGCTACCAAACCATTGTTTCCATCGATCCTGCTACAAGAGTTTGTTGCAAAGTTCTGAAAACTTAAGTGTAACATTAGTTGAAGTAGTGTTAAGTGTCTCGATAAAGTGCTTGTAAGAGTGTGGTAGACTTTTTAGAGTGATAACTACCATATCTTCCTCGTCCATGTCTTGACCAATCACCATCAACTGATCACAGATGTCCTTGATTTTGGTGAGATGCTCCTGCAGAACATCTGTTCATCCATCATGATCGAGAAGAGCATGTTCTTTAAAAAGAACACACGGCTCTTGTCGGACGTTTCATGAAGATCCTTCAACAAATCCCAGATTTCTTTTGCAGATTTCCCAGACGGAACTTGAGGCAACTGCTCATCGGTCACTGATAATGCAATGTCCCCTTCTTGACACATGGTTAGTCCATCACTCTGTTCTCGTGGACTAGCAGTTTGGATAGGGAACTGGAGTTAGTTTGGCTCGGAGGCATTTGTCGATGATGGAGAGCTAGTTCGCATTCAAAGGATCTAGTTGGCACCTTCAGAGTTGGCCTAGTTTGATCTTGAGCGTTACTACTTTTAGTAAGTTCGGGCTCAATGTCGGTTCGAGATTTTCAGAGTGGGGTCAGAAACGTCTCATCGAGACCTTTCCGACGAGCTAAAGAACATGGCATTCCGACACCGTTTTCATATTTATTTTAAAGTCCGAAGTTAATATAATTATTTATTGGGACTTTACAAATAAATATTATATGGTCACTTTATAAAAATAAGTTATAACTTAAGAGTGACCCTCTAGGAGGTGGGCGCCCATGGGAGTCATAAGGGGATGAAAATTAAATAACAAACAAATGCAAATTCCCTCCAAAAGGGGCGTTGGGCTTGGAGTAAGTTATAAAAGGTGTTGAAGGGCTCATTTTGTATTATGCTTGCTTTATGATATTTTCTTCTTGTGAGCTCTGCTACGGTTTGATATTGTTAAGGGTTTGAGGATTCGAACCAGAGGCTTGTGGAGACGAAAACCTCCATAGGTAACGGCATTCTACAGGTGTGCAAGATCACCCAACGGTGACATAGTGAGTGGATGTATTCGGCATTCACATTTGTGCTACAATGGAATTCAGAGATGGAGTTTTGGAGCTGATTTGTTACATCTATCATCAATGAAGGAGTATTCTGATTTTCTGAGAGATTGTAGGCAGATTTCAGTGTGTGGAAGTGAGTTATTGCTGCTGTGTTAAACACCCTTGCTGGCCGTACATCTCATGCTGGGTTGTACCTTGTCTTAGAGGAGATTTTGGCATTGCAGCTTCATTTTATTTGCTCCATACTTGGTGTGAGGGTTTATTTTGGAGGTGCAGCAACATTGGAAGGAGTGCAGGCCTGTTTTGGAACCTATTTCTGTTGTTTATCCTTGGCTAGGCCATACATCCTCACCTGGAGGGTCGTAGGTCTTCTGGGGAACTCATTTCTTGGTTTTGGGCAGTTGTATTTCTTCTCTTTCCGGGCATTTAGACCCCTTTTCTCATTGTAATCACTTGCACATCAAATATTATCAATACATCTGGAGTTTGGAGTAATTTTCAGCCATACCCATTGCTGGTCCAGCTACAGCTGATGTATGAAGTTTCAAATCTCAACATGGGTATGTGTTAGTAATTGTTTGTTGGCTATTTTGCTATCTAGGTAGTCAATAGTTTCTCCATATTCATTGTACTTTTTCTGGGTTTTCTCTCTATGCTCTATATTGTATGCTCCGGCAACACATCTGCAGGAAAATTGAAAAACCCTTCTGCATTCTTCTGTCTCGTCTGAAAGATCACACTAAAAAATTAATAAAAATCACACATAAAAAGATTTTTAAAAAAATACAAACAGGTACAGCACATTACAGATAACTTGATAAGCATCACCGCTTCACGATTTTGCTCATTGAATTTTTCCTGCTCTTTACCCGCCACTTGAGGACGTGTAGATTTGCCCAGAACTAGCTGGTCAAGACGTCGATATTTGAATATTGTCATCATTTGCTGCTTCCAGGTGTTGTAATTCTTGCCGTTGAACTTCTAACTGCTCTCCAACAGGATGTTGGTCAAATATGCCATACTTCACGTTTTTCGAAACACAAAAAAACGAATTATAAGCAGTTGGCACAGATACTGAAGTAGATAGACGACACAAACAGGGAAAATACAACCCTAGCACGGGTTATGAAACATAGATTCCGAAAACACGGAATAAACTAACTCAAAAATCCAAACACGGATATCGAGGTACAGATCTCGAGACAAATCCGAATCACGAATTTCAAGGTACGGATCTCGAGATAACAGAGAGCATAGGTTCAAAACATTTGAACGCAGATTTCGAAACAACAATATCTCTGCATGTCTGTTGGGCGCTGGGAGATGTGGCTGCCGACAGGAAACTATAAAATCACGAACAGAAGTCTTTAACGTGACAAATTGAATGAGCGCTTAGCATAGATGGAGTTAGGTGGTAGCTATGCCCGCCAAAACATAGAACCTCAAATAGACGCCACAGAAAACACGATCACCCAAAAAAACGAAATCCGGTATAGACTGAAAACAAACCACCAGACTTTTTCAATGAAGACTACCAATACAAATGCGAGTTTACAGACAACATAAACTCACCGATAAAATACACACCGCCGACCACTGGCTTAGGATGCCAAACACATGCGCGACAGTTTCACCCAAACACCGCGTCCTCCTCTCAAGGCAAGTGTCATGTCCCCGTTTCCAGCTTGATCATCAAGTGTAAAATGGATTAGCCTATTCCTCGTTCCCGGAGGCTAATTCTAAATAATAAGGGAATGAATTGGTTTTTGACTAACTCAACTTCTTGTTTTGCAGGAACAAAGTCAGAAACTTGAAAATTGGTTAAGTCTGGAAGCCAAAATTGACTAAGGCAGGACTCCTAGAGTCAGGGCGCACCTTCTTGTTTGCTCAATGTCAAATTTGCGCCTAACCAAGAATCATGGAGCTTTGAAGCACCTCAATCATATCAACTAGGGCGCCTTGGAAGAAATGAGTGTTTTGATCTTCAAAATGACCCACTCATTTGGAAATCTTCAGAGAACAGCATTAGGCGCACTTTTCCCTGCAAATCTACCTGGAACAACTATCAAATGGCGCCTAGACTAAAAGATATCCAAATGGCGCCTAAGTGCATTTTAAAGGAGAGCTTGACTGATGAAGATGATAGAGGTACAATGAATCTTTCGGAGAACATGGATAGACAACTAAGTCTCCAAATTGAGTCTTCTAAGTGAATTGGATGATGAAGAGGGTCTAGTCATTTTGGGCGCTAGTATCAAGATGAATCATCCAAAATGGGCGCCTAGAACCAGAAAGCGCCAATGCATGGTTTCAAGGATCCTCCATTGGAGCGCCTAGCCCAGACGCATGTGTTGGGTAAAACTCTTTGGCTCTGGCGCCTAGAATTGGAAGCTTTGTAAGATGCACCAATTGATGAAACATTTCCATTTTTGCGCCTAGAATAGAACTCTCACATAGTTGAAATTGACTTGATAGAAGGAGAAAAGTCTTAAGGACTAGTTTGGCGCTTCACTTGCCTATCTCACCTTCAAAATGCGCCTTGGTTGGATGATCATCATTGATGGCGCCTAGTGAAATGAAAAGCTATTTGCATCTCCAGAGGATCAAGATTTGATTAGGAGATCATCCTTGCAGTTGAGATTGTCAGTTAAGATTAGAGAAGTGTTAAAGGAGTGAAGGCGCTCTTCTGGGTCTTCATCACTTCAAATGGGCGCCTAAGCTAGTTGAGGCGCATATCAATGCCACTGTAACTCCAGATTGGCGCCTAGGATCTAGTCATCTCCTAAGGCGCAGTTCTATTCACCCATGACCTTGCTTGGCGTCTAAACTTGGAAACTCCTTTGGAAAGCTCCTGTGCGCCTAGAAAATTGAGTTTGGGATATCAACTTGGAAAAGGCTTAGAAACTCTTCAAAGATGTTAGGCGCCATCCCATGGTTCTGGAACCCAGTTTTGGCGCCTTCAAAAGAAAACCATTGGAAGGAACTTGTAAGATAAGGCGTTATTAAGAGGAACATCTTGAAGCTTTGACCAGAGGTTGAGGTTGTAAACAACAAGTATGAAGTCTAGAACTCTAGGCGCATTCTAGAGTCTCTGTCAACCTTCAATTGGCGCCTAGTGATGGTAAGGGGCAGTTTCATGAATGGAACTATATCAAATAGGCGCCAAGACATGAAAATAGCCTTAAACGCTGTCAGAGAACCCTCAATGAACATTCCTACAAGATGTCATGCATGTTAAAGTCACCAGAAAGGTTAGGCGCATCTCCATGCCTCTGCTACCTCAGTTGGGCGCCTAGGACTCATTGGGCGCCATTCCATGTTTAAATTGCTTCCACTTGGCGCCTGATCAGAAGATGAGGTAGTTGTAACTACCTGAGCTCTCATGGTCGACAAAATGTTTTGGGGATCCGTGTCAAGGTCTCTAGATGAGCTTGCCAACTCAGAATGAGTCATCAGTTAGAATATTCCCTTGGATATGCTTCTTGGGAAACGTGCCTTGGTTCCTCTTTGTGCATTGAAAAACGTGCCTTCATTGCCTTTGGAAGGCCTATAAAAGGAGGAGCTCTCTCATTCATTTGGCATCTATTCATTTTGACAAAATTCTCTCTGCAAAGCTATTAAGCTTGTGATCTTAAGGCTTGCGAGATTCAAGTGTTGGGGTGATGCTCCCTCAACTAACAAGGTGATGCTCCCTTGTTGTACTGTGAGGTGTTGACATTCAGTTGACATCATTGAGTTGATCAAGTGAAGAAATCATTGTTCACATCAAGGCTTCAAGGCCTTCTTTTGTAATTCCATTTGAATAAAGTGTAACTTCATGCTATTGAAAGCATTATCCATGTAAAAAGACATTGCAAGTTGATTGAATCAAGTAATAAGACAAGCACCCAGCTTAAGGTTGATTCATTCAAGTAGTTATCTTTGATGTATCTCTTTAAGTTGTTGAGTAGTTGATGAGTTGATAGCAAGTAAAATTGTTTAAGGAAAAATTTTAGTTGAATTAGTTGGGTATCTTACAGCAAGACTATTACTACTGAAATGTTTCTGCAAATACACAGTTCCTACGCCATTCTTTCCAACGCAGAGGATCGCTCCCAATATGACCATCAGCTAGAGATGCAACAAAGGCGCCTTCGACAAAACAGAGCAAAGGCCAAAAGGAAAAAGCACCTCTGAAGCCATGAAACTGAGTCTGCAAAAAAGTCGTCGCAACAAATAGAAGAAACAAGTCGCAGAAAAAAATGGAACTGCGATTCTTTACAAATCGCGACCTCTAGAGAATCTTTTAGAGATTGTAAAAACCATGCCCAAAGAATCGCGATTGCAGAGGCCCTAAAAAAAAGTGACCAAAAACAACAGCAAGAAATCGCAATTTTGAGGAAAAAACAGAAAGCGCACGATTTTTATTCAGATCCTCCATACAGAAGAAAAAATGGCGATTAACAACCAGATCCGTACATCGTACAAAGGTACAAACAGGCACAGGAGGGAAATGGCTCTGGTACCATGATACAAAAACTATAAAAGATTTATTATTGAATATAATTTGATGAATACAATGAGAGAGTGAAAGCTCACTTTATTGAGAAGTTACATACTGAGAAAAGCCTGAAAGCTAGAATAAAGCAAAACTAACAAAGCAGAACTGAAAGGAAATATCTAAAGACGGAAAAAAACCTATCTAATAGGAAACAAAGATTGACCATTATAGAAACTAACTAATTTATTTTAATACCCCCCCTTAATGGTCAATTTAGTTAGTGCAGTGACCATTAAGGGGGGGTATTAAGATAAAAGCTAGTTTAATGCTTTTGGTGGTGCAAGATTGCTTATGAGCCCAGATGCTCCTGCATCAGTTTGTGTGGGGTGTGTTGGGAGAAAAAGGTTTAGAGTTTGGCAACAAGCCAAAATTGGCAATAACGGGAGAATTTGTTGCTAACCTTGGTCTTGTGGTAGCAGATGCAAATTTGCACCTTTGGTTGCTAAGTGTTATTTCCCAAATGGGATCTGCCCTAAAATTCTCAATATTAAACTCTGAATTCTGCCCTAAATTTCTGCACTTTAGTTTTCTGCTGAAACCCTAATTTTCTGATTAAAATTTCTACTCTAAACAACTGTTCCCAGCAAGCATGAAACACATCCAAACATGGCTAAAATTGATGGCAAATGATATCACACATTTATACTCATCATAAACATGAATTACTCCATGAATCACACAATGTAGGGCAATCAAATGAACGCCACAAATTTCATTTTAATGAATTAAACTTCTGCTGCTACAAAATAGAATGTAATGAAATGAAAGGTTCACCAAACTCTAGGGCTTGAACATGCCGAATACAAAGTTGGATTGTTGCCACTACAATCCCAACCTTAAAACCAAAGTTTAAATACCAAATCAATGACAATGATGCGCCCAGTTCTGCTAATTTATTTAGGGTTTAGAAACCCTAATCCATGTGCCAAAACACCCTTCGCCAAGGAAATGCACCCTTCACAAAGTGGCACTCCAAATCTAGGGTTGAAACCCTAATACCATAGCAGCAAAAATCTTTTGGGAAAAAAATCGGCAAATCAAAAGTATAAGATTTTTTCAAAAAATCGGAAAAAAATCGGATTTCCAAAAAACGTAGAAAAAAAAAGATTATATATATATATATTAATGATATAAATATTATATTATAATATATTATAATATAAATATTATATTATAATATATTACAATATAAATATTATATTTATATAATATAATTATACTATAAAAATATAATAATACTTATAATAAATATTAATAATATAATACATATAGACATCAATTTAACATTTAAAATTAAATATTAAATAATTTCAAAATTTAATAATTAAAATAACAAATAATATTAAAAAATTATTAAATTTAATATATATTTTAAATCTATGCATTTAAAATTTAAAAATTAAAGTATTTATTTTGAACTTTAATAATAAATAGAAAACATGATAATATTTAAATGTTAATTAATAATAATAAATCATTAAATATTAAGTAATTAATAGTAATTTTAATTTAATTAAAATTTTAAACATTAATTTAAATTTTAATTATTTAAAAGGAAACTAAAATCCTAAAACAAAACCCTAAATAAAATATTAATAGACATCAATTTAACATTTAAAATTAAATATTAAATAATTTTAAAATTAAATATTAAAAAAAATTTAAATTTAATAATTAAAAAAATAAAATAAAATAAAAAATAACATTAAAAAATAATTAAATTTAATATATATTTTAAATATATGGATTTAAAATTTAAAAATTGACGTTTTTATTTTAAACTTTAATAATAAAAAGAAAATATGATAATATTAATTCATTAAATGTGGGCGGATGGGCGGGAGTCCTTCCACGTCATGGATGTGGAAGGACTGGGGCAAATCAAAGCAATTTAGGGATGAATTATAGGGTTTTGAGGCGGCCAGCGAGATGCAGATGAAGGGACACGTGGTGTCGTGATCATTATTTAGAGTGCCTTCTTGGCAACGTGGCGCTAGCGATGACTAGTTTTTTTCACATGTCACGAGCGAAGTGTTAACTTCTCAATTATGACCCATTAAGCGTGTTGTACCCAATCAAAATTTTTGCCCCATTGAGGCATTTTGTGAAAGCTCAGAAAAAATTTCGTCAAAAAAAAAAGTCAAAAAGTCAAAATTTCTATTTTTAGAAAGTTTCTAAAAATAGACATCAAATTAGGTTTTCTAGGTTTCTTGAGATACGGATGCTGGCAAAATTTTCTAAAAATAGAAAGTTTCTAAAAATAAAATCTCCGATTCAGGTGTCGTGTTCGGTTCTGATTGGCTGATTTTGCTTCACGATCAAGGTGGTCCAGACAGAATCTGCAAAAGGTCAGGTTTTCTCTACTGGGTCAATTCTGCTTTTTCAGAAGGCGAAGCATGAGCTCCGGAGCCATCAATGGAAGTTCATCTGCCAAAAATCAGTGTCTTTCGAGCTGTTCAGCTAATGCAGAACTGACAAGTAGTCATCGTTTTAACGAAGAACGCGAAACGGAGCAGGATGGATTCAGAATATGTTGAAAAGTTAAAAATCCTAAAATTTGACTAAGGCATGGATTTCCAAGCACCCCTAGAGGCTAGGGGCACCCAGCTTTAGCAGTGTTAGATTTTTTTCGCGTTTTTTTAAAAAATGCTAGAAATGTCTCCGTCAGTCAGTTCTGGGGTGGACAAAAGCAGTCATTTTGGTCAATAGGCCCTAAAAAGCTGGAATCCACGTCAAATATACTCAGGCTATCCATTTCATCCCTCATCCAGTGGTAGTTGACTGATGAATCGTCGAAATTGACATCAGGGAGTAGCTGCCGGCACGCGAAACGAAGCAAACCGTAAACAGAGGTTGAAAATCATGAATTTGGCTAAGGCACTAGAATCCAAACGCCCCTGGAGGTTAGGGGCGCCCACCTTTTCATGCCTTAGATTTTTTTAGCGTTTTTCCAGAAAAGGTCAAAAAGCCTCCGTTAGCCCGTTTCCGGGTGGTCAAACTCAGTCAAAAGCTTGAAAAAGTTGGGATTTCATCTCAGGTGTGTCCAGACAACTCAGATCACCTCCCGTCCTGCTTCAGCAGCCATCCGGACGACAGAAAACGATGATCAAACAGGACTTGTTGGCACGGAAATCGAGGAATGGAATGAAATTTTGAAAATATCAAAAATTTTCTAAGGCACAAATTCCTAGGCGCCCCAAGAGGCTTGGGGTGCCTAGTTTCACCAAAGTTAGAAGATTTTTAAGATTTTTACGGAAAACGACAAAACCTCCTCTGTCAGCCCGGTCAAATTCATAGCAAATCAGTTTGGCACGATTTATGAGGCAGACAGAGGGTACAATCAGCTTAGTTTTCATCAGGCTTGTCTGTTTGCCAGACCATCAGACTCAGTTTTGCTCCGGCGGGCAGAAATCGACAGCCAAACAAGGGTCCACAATCACCGGAACGCGCGCGGGAATCGAGAAATTGAAAAAGTTGAAATTTTCCAAAAAAAATGGCTAAGGCACAAAAAACCAGGCGCCCCTAGAGGCTAAGGGCCCCCAAGTTTTCATGCCTTAGAAAATTTTCATGTTTGATAGTGTTTTCTCGCAGCCGCTTTCCAAATCTTGGTCCGGCGATAGTTTTCAAAGGTCAGATTTGCCGTCAGATGTCATCAGATCGTCAATTTGAGGCTTCGGATGAAATCACGGTTGATAAATCTTCAAGGTGCCATGATCAGTCAGCTTTTTCAGTCAACGGTGACAGTTTGCCGTCTTGTTGAAGTCAAGGGCATGCCATACTGGAGTCAAAATGAGTGCAAAAGTGGCGAAACAAAGGAAAAATTGGCTAACACTTTTGCAACCTCACGTGTTTGATGACATCATCAAAGAAGATATTTTTCATCATCTCACACATGAAGCCATAGGCAGCTATAAAATAGGGATTCTTCCTATTCGAAGACATCTACTTGGATTTGTGCTTTAAAAGATACTTTCTTCATGAATAAGATTGAAGCTTTATTCTTTCACAAAGAAAGTTACTTTTTTGCCCTAAAGTTCTATAAAGACAAGCTTTTGGCCTCTTTTATTTCATTACTTTTGCCGGTTGCATCCAGAGGGAAGATTTTTATTTTCATTCCATGAAGATTCGAAGGCTCAAACGAAGTGTTTTTTCAACGTTCATAGTTTCGGGATAAGGGAGCAAGGAGGCACGCTTTTTCAAGGTCCTTTTTTCTAGGGGATCGTTTTTTGGAAACAGGATCGAAGCTTTTTCAATTTTCATTGAGATGGGTCCATCCAGAATTTCATCCTCTTGAAGATTGGGAAATTTTATTTTTCTGGGAAATTTTATTTTTCCGGGAATCTACTTTTTTGCTGCTTTTTCAGGAAATCCTCCACTTTTTCAAAATCTGACAATCTGGGTTGCTTCAAAACGGAATTGTCTACAAAACCCATGTGCCAGCTTTTTCGGTTACTTTATGCTTTTTAAAAGAAATCAGCAAGTAATTTTCAGCCTTTTGTCCAAGATTTTTCCGACATAGGCGTGTTCACAGTCATTTTTCAACTCTTTCAGCATGCAGTACTCTCCAACTGAGATCATGCCTAAAACGGCGTTGGTTCACGATTACCTGAGAACTTTCGTGACGAACTTGCATAAAGTACTTCTAGTGTTCAATTTGCATCCTTTGGAAGATGCAGGAAACATTGCTATCAGAAATCTGAATCACTCTAGGCTGCTTGCAACAGCTTCATTTCCCATCACAATGTAAAGTATTGAATTTGTAATTGCTTGTATGAAGCATTACAATTCAATCACAAGAGAGATCCAATCAGTAGATGGACAGGTGCTTTGCAGTCTCAGGCCAAATGCTATTGAGAAGTGTTTTTCAATACAAATCTGGAGGGAAAACTTGGTTGTTTCGATTGAAGAATGCAAAAGGGTGTGGCACAATGATAAGGAAAAGTATCGAAAAAAGATTGCTCAGAGGTGGTTGCAAGAAAAGCAGAACGTCATGCCAAAGAACGTTGGACATGGAGAGTTCAAAGAAGAACATGCAATAATGATTACTCTGCTAAGCCGGATCACAAGTCAAACAGATGCTAACAAATTTCAACCTTGAATGTTTTACATCATGTCCCAGATTGTTGACGAAACTAAATACTATGATTGGTCGACACTCATCAACGATAGTCTCCACTAGCAAATAATTGATTTTCAAAGGGCTCGTGAATTCCACATGATGTCATACCTTGTATATTTGATGGCTTTTCAGGGTCAATCTAGAGGTTTGAATATTGTTGGAACTCTAGGTATTCAACATGTTTATCATCATTTCCTGCAATTAGAATTTTCTAAGGCTGAGCGACATTACAGGTGGGTGAATGATGCATTTCTGATGCATGCAGTGCGAGATCTGGATAATGAGTTGCATATACGATTTTCAGCTGATGCCAGAATAGCGATGGCGGAATGGGCTAATTGGTTTATCCAATTTTCCACTTTCTCCTACATTAGAGTATATGGCTTCTCAGGAGAACCAGCCACGCTGCCGAGATATCCTACAAATGAAGTAGCATTCATGGAATTTCTGAGGCAAGCCTATGAAGTTCATAAATTTCTGCGCAGCAGGCCCAAGGCGGCTTTCAATTTTCCAATTGGAATGGAAATTTATAGATGTAGATCTGGAGCAGATGCCAAAGTAATTGGTAGTGAATCGTACAAGTACAGTCTTAAGTTTTTTGATAGGAGGTCTTCATATGATCCTCATGGTGTTTTTGCATCACACCTTGGTCAAAATTGTGTACATGCACCTGCAGTTGAAGATTTCTGGGCTAATTGTGCTGATGAGTTTGAAGTGCGAAAACATAGTTATAGCAGGTTTACTCTTCAGCAGTTGGCTGGTATCCTGTCAGAAGATGCAGAGGGCTTGTCAGATGATGGTGAAGTTTTACTTCCCACATATTTCAGAGATCAAGTTGAGCAACAACCATTGCCACCAATTAATTGGTCAGCCAAAGAGAACACCTCGATTGAAGAAAGAACGAACCGAGTTGTCAAAAACAGTTTGATATTCTTGAAGAATAAACGGAAAGAACCTATTCCAGTTGCAAAGCTGCCAGTTGTTCAACTATCAGAACCTTCCACTTCCAAACCAAAACAAAGGGTTCAAGCTATGAGCGTCCTTCCAGAAGGAACAAAGATGGCCAAGTTGAAAAGAAAAAAGGTTGAGTCTCCAGTTCATTTTCAGCAGGAACAACGAGCAGTTACATCTGAAGTTCCTACTGAAACAATACCGCATGTAGAAACATTGCCTTCTGTTCATGTTTCTCCACCTTCTTCACCAAGTTCTTCTCCCATTCACATTGATTCAAAGCCAGATTCGCCAGTTCGTAACTCTGAGACACATATTGGTTCACTAGGAGTTGAAGTTAGAATTGAGTTTCCAAGAGAAGATGGCTCATCTTGGCTTGAAAACATTCTGGGAAGGAAGAGGAGAAAGCCTTCATATCAGTTGAACTTGACAGAACTTAAAAGCATCTACCAAGATACACCAAACAAGAAACTTAAGAAGCAAGTTCACATTGAAAAGAATGCAGATGGAAAAATGATCCTTGAAATTGCAACACCACCAGAAGACAGAAATGTTGATGATATTGAGGTTGATGACTTCAAGGTTGTCAAAGCTAATCTTGGTAAGAGTACCCGACATACAGATGTAAATCTCTTCAAGGTTGCAACAAATAATCTAAAAGAGAGGGTGTTGAAGGATGGAGAAGATAAAGCAACCCTCAAGGCTGAAGTTAGGTAGCTGCGGCAATACATTTCCAATCTTTTTCATGGCACATCACAAGCTGTTTTACTGCTTTCTCCGAATCTGGGATCACCGGCCGATCAGCAGCAATTCAGTCAATTGGTCATCTATGGGAGGCACATGAAGGATTGGGTGGAAGAATTTGTGACTAAAGGGAGAGTTGTACTTTCACAGTTTTATCAATTAAAGTATAACGCTCATGATCTGTGTCAAGGCATCCAGGGGTTTCAGCAGACTATGGCTGAAAATAGACCCGTGTTTGAGATCATTATCTCTGACTTGAAGATAGCACATAATTCTGTTGATTCAGCTGAAGATAAGAAGATTGTTTCTACTTGGAAAGCACAGTATCTTTTCACAGTAAAAACTTATGACAGTATAATCTCAGAGTTAGCAGAGTAGAAAGAAAAAGTGGTAAATGTTCTTAAGTTCGTCAGATCTTTTGTTTCTCAGATCCCGTGTTCATATGAAAAAGAAGATGGTACCCCGTACAATCTCAGGGAGGTGCAAGCAGAGTTCCAGACTCTCGTCCGCAGCAATTTTAATGGTGATATCAGTGCCGGCAAGATGGATCGTTTTGCCGCAATGACAATAAAGTTTGACAAAGTTGTGGGCGAAGTTCATGAATTCCTTCAAATGGTTGCAAATGGTGAAGAAATGTTAGAGAATCAGAATATCATTCTAGAAAGTATCAGTGTTCCTGGCAAAGATGTGGTCACTCGCTTTTTAGAAGATATTATTTCCCAGAATATCAATGGATGACATCACCAATAAAGCAAGAATGTAGATGAAGATGTGACTCAAAAGAAAGCAACTTTAACTCAGATGCTTTTTGTTTTAAAGCATTTGCTTTCATCCAAAGCTCATCCATTCTTTATTTAGAAAGAAATCACTTTGTATTAGTTGGAGTTTTCTTTGCTTTAAAGCAAATTGCTTTAAAACGTTTGTTTGTTGTAATCTTTGTCTTAGAATAGAAATAAAATTTGCGAGTTGACTAGTTAGGGTAAATCAAGGAGATTTTAGGGTTCCCTACTCCTTTGATTTAGTATAAATAAGGGTAGCCTTGCCCATTGTAAGTAATGGTAATTGTGATAGCAAATTTGTCGTGCCTATTCTAGCCTGCAAAAATTGTTATTTCAGCTACTTGTTCACTCTGTGTTATCTGTTCTCCAATGTTCGATCACTTATTGTATGCCTGCCTTTTGCTACAATATTGTTGTCCTAGAGTTGTATCAACTTTGTGATATTGGGAATAGAAGTCTTATGCCTGCCTTTTGCTTTGATTTTCTATCTCACTAATCATCAAGTTTTGTCGTCAGATGTGTGGCTTGCGTAAATGTTATTTCAAGTACAATGAGTCTTGTGATGTGAATCTGGGAGAAATTTATTTAAGTTTTTGTGTTAAAACAAATCATTCCTTGTCCACTTTTGATTTCTGTGCTCTGTGTTTACTCAAACAATCAAAAGCGTCATTTAGTTTAGGCCTAGCTGTAATTAGAAGTTTATTAAAAAGAAAAACCTCTTCTACAGTGAAATAGAGTTTTCTAACCTTGTGCTCACAGCTAAGAATCAAAAAGAAGATAGGCAAATTTGTTTTATTTATCTTTCAAGCGAACATCAGCAAAAAGGGAACCCCCCCTCATAATAGGAGAGCAGTTTATCTATGCATAGTTGTCCGTTTCCAACTCGCATTCCAGAGGTGCGAATTGAAACGCCAACAAATCCCTAAGTCATTTCTTGAGCAAGTTTGCAGAAGAGGACGAGGATCTCACAAGCGGGCAAGCGGCATGAGGACTTCGACAGGGTGTTTAAGTGGCAGATTTGATAGGAGCTATGATTACATAGCACGCCTAAAGCTCAAACAATCTCTTTTTATCTCTGTTCTCCCAGTTTGCTCGGTGTTAAATGAAATGTCTGTCAAACCGAAGGTAGTTTTCTTCTCAACTGAGTGGATTAGGTGCTGAGGTATGGAAACTCTGGTTCAGCTAGTGAGCGCCAAAAGGCAGATGGCATTCCTGGGTAGCATTTCAGATCTGTGCATTAAGCGGATTTTGAAATGTCAGGATGTTCTGGTTTTGGGGGCAGTTAAGATGATACTGGGGAAGGAGTTTGTGGAGAGCAGTGAGAGATACCAGGTGGACTCTGATATAAGCTCGCAGTTCATGGCAACATTGTTGGACCTAAATGTGGCAAAGACATGGGTCGATTCGGTGGCGCAAAGACTTTTCATCCCCAGCGTGCTAGGAGGTCTAGCAGAGGTTTTGGAGGTCGCTTCGTTCGGCACAGGCATGCCACGGCCAAGGGGCATTCCTCTCCTGCAACAGCCAGGTAGCGTTGTCAAATTTTTTCCCTTTATTCTGCATCTAAGGATGAGGACCTAGTTTGGTTCAGACAGAACGCACGGGTTGGGGTGAATTTCCTGTTAAAGTTTTTCAAAATTCTGGAGACTCGAGGCAGCAACTGGTTGGAGGATTTCAACATGAAATTACATAACTATGAACTGGAGGCATGAAGAGTTAGGGTTTTAGCGGGGTGTCTAGTTACAAGTTAGGGGTTTTATTGTATAGTCAGATATCATAGATATTTTCTTATGTTTAGTCAGTATGCTCAGCCCTGCGTGGCGTTTTGTAGCGGTTATGTGGCATTAAGTGGTTTAGTGGAGTCTGGGGCAGCCCTTTGGCTAGTTAATGTCAATGCTTAGAACTAAAAAACTGTATTTTGTGGATGTTATCAATATAAATAGAAACCTTATTATGCAGCAAAAAAATAAAATTAATTCATTAAATATTAAATAACTAATAGTAAAATATTAATTTTAATTTTAATTATTTAAAAAGAAACTAAAATAATAAAACAAAACCCTGAAGCATGGACAAGGCACGCAAATTGTTTACATGGCACGCGAACTGTTTGCCAAAATGCCTCGAAGAAATGTGGTCTCATGGACTGCAATGATTGCAGGATATGCACAAAATGGATTTGTTGAAAAGGCTTTGAAAACTTTCAAACAAATCCAATTGGCAGGTGCAAAGCCAAACTCCACAACCTTTGCCAGCATCCTTCGTGAATATGCAAACCCTAAATTGTGTTTTGGTATGATCGCGAGCTCTAAGTCAGCATCATACAATCGCGAGCCCTAAATCAGCATAGAAACCCACGATTTGTTTAAAAAACCGCGATTTGTTTGGGAAAAAAATCGCGAATCCCGACGAGTTACGATTTTTATCATAAATCGCGATTTATTTGTCATTTCTGCTTCTATGCCTAATACAATACAATCACAAGCACCAACAAGTACGCCTCAACAATGGTGAATTGGACCTGTTGCTGTTGCTGCTCCAAAATCAGAATAGTCTTCAAACCCTAACAGCCAACAACTCCACAAATCGCCTCCCAAATACCACACCAATGATCCTCCAAGGTGGCACGCTAGTTTGCTCCAAACACTACTCCAAAGGATGACAAATCGCTGCCCAAGGATGGTGATAAGTTGCTGCTCCAATCTACCCAACAAATGCTGCTCCAAGTGATGATAATTTTCTGCTCTGAAAATGATTAGTTTTCTGCTCCAAAGAATTTGAAGTGCTGCTCCAAAACTCTGCCCTAAAGGCATTCAATTTCTGCCCAAAATGCCGATCGAACTGCTGCTCCAAAAGCTGATTAGAATTCTGCTCCCAACTTCGTAATCCTCCAATAAAGTGCAAGTAGACCTCCATTATGAAGTCTTCCCAAGATGAACTAGGGTTTCGTCTAATTCAACTCATGTTCAAGGGTTTTCGTCCTTGGAATATGCTACTCTAAATTGCAGACCAAAAAAGGAATAAATGATAAGCTGAATGATGATTGAAATGATTCCAAATACTTCTTATTTATACCAGATTTCCTCCTTTTCCCAAGCTGACCGACCTAGACCTTTTATCCTTTTATTTTTTTTTTTTTCCTCAAAGAGGCCGACCATCCTTATGTAACTTGGCACCAACTTTCCTAGGCCGACCAAGAAAACATTTTTTTTTCTTATTTATGGTCTTCTCTAGGCCAACCTCACCTTAGCATCTTGTAATTATCTTCAGCTTGGCCGACCCACAAAATATGTCTTCTCCTTTGGCGCTCAAATAATAGATGCAACATTTATTATTTTTCTTCTCCATCTTTTCCTTACTCCAAGGAGAACATATGTGCATGAAAGATAACACCAATTGACTCCAAATGAAGTCATCCACACAAGATAAAATCATCATGAATTAATCCTTAATTTCTCATGGCAAATTTCATACCTTCCCTCCATCTTCACTTCTCCACATGGGTTGCTTCTCCTCAAGGCCATTTATTTTGCTAGCATGGAATACACCAAAATGGCTACAAAAATATGACAAACCAACTCCCACACTCAAAATGTCTCACAAAATTTGCCAAGTGTGAATATTGGCTCCCTATCTCCTTATTAGGTGATCACTCCGAAAAGGGGGACATTACATTAAGCTATTCTTGCCTAACCAATTCGAAGACATGAAAACAACAAAGGACGTGGAAGCAATTAGAGTGACAAAGAGTTTGGCAGAAAAGTATGTTGAAGATGATTCAACATTCTCCCTAGTGCAACAAGTGAGCAAGGAAGTGCTTCAATCCCTGAAAAGAGAAATTGATGTTGAGGACATTTTGTTGTGATATGGGTAAGGTTATGGCAGGCTTAAATGTTTCACATGATAATAGGAGGCTTGAAGTGAGTAGTGATTACACCATTCCAATGTTATGCAGCAACTCTATTCATAGGGCCAACAGTCACAGGAAGCTCAATAATAGTATCCAATTCCCATCATTCACAAGGTCTGCAAACTATTGGCGGGCTCAAGGAGGCCCGTGGGGAGTGGTTGGCATTGTAAAGGAGGTATATGAATTAGTCGCATATGTGCCTAAAAGCAATTAGAAATGCGAGGTGGTATATGTTATAGAAATGAGACAGAAATAATATAGGAAATATTATTAATGAATAATACAATACTTTACAAGGAAGAGCGAAAGCTCTTATAAAGAATTTACAAGGACTAAGAATAGACGAACAGCTGTAGAACGCAAACAGCTGAAGCTAATAAAACAAAAAAGATTGACCGTTAATAGAAATACTATATTTAGTTTAATACCCTCCCTTAATGGTCAATCGGTCAACTACACCAAGATGCCCCCGAAATTTGACAAATTTATCTAGGCCTAGAGACTTAGTGAGAATATCGGCAGTCTAATCCTCTGTAGAAACATACTGCAATACAACGGATCCATCTTCAACCAGCTGGCGAATGAAATGACAAGAGAGATCAACATGTTTTGTCCGTTTATGGAAGACGTGATTCTTGGCAAGTTTCAGCACCCCTTGATTGTCACAATACAAGGGTGAAGGCCCTGCTGGAGGCATTTGCATTTCTGAAAGCATTATACGAAGCCAAACTGCCTCACAGGCTGCTTTAATAGCTCCCCTATATTCAGCTTCGGTCGAGGAGAGAGCAACTACCTATTGCTTCTTGTTGGTCCATGTGACTGCACCTGTGCCCAGACTAAAAACATATCCAGAGGTACACTTCCTGTCATCAACAGAACCCCAATCTGAATCGGTAAAGCCAAGTAGCTGAGGATCTTTGCACCTACCATACAGAATTGCAAAGTCTAAAGTGCCTTGCACATATCGCAACACACGTTTTGTTGCAACCCAATGGGCAATTTTAGGGCAGCCATGAAGCGAGAAATGTAACCGACTGCAAAACTAAGATCAGGTCGAGTGGCAGTAAGATAAACGAGGCTGCCAACTAATTGTCTGAATGCAGATTCATTCTCTACAGGAGAGTCGGAATGGATTGAGAGTTCAGCTCTTTCTCCATGGGGGTAGAAGCAGGTTTACAGTCTGTCATCCGGAATTTGTCCAATAGACTACTAGCATATTTGGACTGAGAGATGAAGATAATATTAGGGTGCTGCCAAACCTCAATACCTAGGCAATAATGCAGGAGGCCCAAGTCTGTCATGTCAAAGGTTTGACTGAGATCATGTTTGATTTCTTGAATCAACTGCTCTGAGCTGCCAGTAATAATGAGATCATCGACATAGACAACAATGTAGAGACTATCATCAGCATACTTGTGGACATACAGATTGGAATCAAAAGGGCTCTGCTGAAAGCCATGATCCATGAGGTACTGATCAATTTTTATGTACCAGGCCCGAGGAGCCTGTTTGAGGCCATAAAGTGCTTTCACCAATTTGCACACTTGATGTTCTTTACTAGCAACCTTGAAGCCAAGACGTTGCGTCATGTAGACTTCTTCCTGCAAATCTTCGTTGAGGAAGGCATTCTTGACGTCCATTTGATGGACTTTCCACCCAAACTAGGTGTTGTGACCAAATCACACATCGCCCCATTGCAAATGGGGACCCCCTTTTTTTTTTTGAGCTCTGATGCTTTGCATGAAGTTCTGACGATGCCTTAGGTTCATTTCCTCTGCCAATCCAACAATAAGTCTTTCTCCTAGAAGGTTTTTGCTTCATAACTGGAGGTCTTGTCATGTCCCCTCTTTAGCGCTGTCTAGCAGAGACATGAGAGTTGACCTATCATCCGGGTTCCCGTAGGTCAGCAGCGTGGTTAGGGGACCTATCCAGAGGCAGTGTAGCTTGGCACAGAGCTTTACAGGCCTTTCCAGTCAGTTTTTGACAGTTTCCTATTTTTTAGGAAGGGTTCCTATTTTTTAGGGTTTGACCGAGAGTTGACCAAGAGGCATCAGGGGACCTCCAGGAGCATTTTTGGAGTTTTGGTCAAATTCCTATTTTTTAGGAGGTATCCCTACATTTTAGGGAGGCACTGTCAGTTGGCATGACACGTGGCGACATCACCAGTGGCGTGGGCTACAGAAGTTCTCAGTTCAGGATGGCCAGGTGATGGATTTGGAATAATTATTGAATATTAAAGTGTGGCTTTAATATTTAATAAAAATAAATAAAATAAAGTGAATAACATGTCACTTTATATTAATAAGTTATTAAAAAGTCCCCCACCTAGTTGACACAACGTTGTGTTTAAAAAGTGGGCTTTTAATAATGAAGTTGGGCCCTCAACTTGGGCGCCCAACTTGGGAAGACTTCATTAATAAAAGGATCTTTTAAAGATTCTTAATTTTGATCCCTTTTGGAACCCTAAAGTGGACGCCCACTTTGGGAAGTGCATAAAGTGACTTTGAAGTGCTATTTGGATCCATCTTTTGCATATCTTTTGAAGCTTCATGGCAGCTCTGAACTCTGTGGAAGGGGGCAGCAGCATTCAGACTCTTGGGAACGAAAACTCTCAAGGATTTTGGTGAATTGGACGATAACCCAGTTCTTGTTTGTGGGAGGCCTACTCTGGGTCTTCATTTGTGCATCATTGGACAGATTCCAGGGCATGTTATTGCAGATCTAAGCTTGCAGCAGTGCTAAATCAGCTTTATTCTTCAGATCCTTCATTCTCAGTTGCATGTATAGCCTCTTCTAGGCCAATATTGCCTTTGTATGCAAGTAGGGTTGCAAACCAGGCTTCCATTGAATATTAAAATACAGATCTGATGGGTATGTGCCTCAATTTCTCATGTGTTATCTTTCTATCAGTTATTATTTATTTTTAGTCCATTTTATTTGAGATTGCAGCTGTATGTATTTCTATTTGCCATCTTGGCAAATACACATCTCAAGAAAACTGAAACCCCTTCTGCATCTCCTCTCTAGGCTGAAAGAAAACAAAAAAATAAAAAATAAAAAATCATAAAACAAATTAAATCACAAAAAACAGCACTTCATTTCAGCAACAGGCTCCAAAGTTGCATGGACACGGATACGGTATCCGATACGGGCACGGTATCCGATACGGATACGGCTAATTTTTAGGAACCCCCAATACGGATACGGCTGGATACGGGGCTAGATGACAAATATATATATATATAAACAAATATATATTAAAATATAATTTATTATTTTATAATAGCATATATATATATATATTATTATAAAATAATAATATATTAAAAGTTTTAAATTTAAATATTAATTATAATACATATTATATTTATTTATATATATATTAAAAGTATTAAATTCAAATATTAATAACATATTATATATATTATATATATATTAAAAGTATTAAATTCAAATATTAATTATAATACATATTATAAATATATTTTAATTTAAATACACATTAGAATTATTAATAAAATATTAAAGTTTAAAAAATTTAGAAAGATAAATTTTGAACTTAAGTAAATTTGAACAAAGTTTAATATATTTGGCCGATAGGCTTTTATACGTGAGCATTATAGTGCTCCGAAAACTGTCTCACGCTGAAAAAAAAATTCGCAGGAAATTTTCTGAACATCTCCGTCATTCTCATGACGTGAAAAAAGATTCGCCAGGAAAATTTCTAAACTTGTCGGTTGTTCTCACGGCCTAAAAATAATTCGCGAGGAAATTCTCTAAACTCGTCGGTTGTTCTCACGCCCGCGAAAAATCGTTTGAGAAACAATTTTCTATGCCTACAAAAAACCGTGTGATTCTCGGGCCGGGAAAAATCGTGTGAAAAATCCAGTATTCTCACGCGGGTAAAAATCAGCGTATTCCTTGAAGAACTCGTTGGATTTTTTTTGACGAATGGATGCATTTTTAACTGGTTTTAACCGGATACGGGGCTTTTTTTTCTAAAATCCCGTATCCGAAAGTATTGGGCACGGCTGGAAAATGTTATTTATCAGGGCACGGATGGGCACGGTACCCAGGCCGTTCCCAGGCCGTACCGTACCCGAATCCGTACCGGGTACGCTGGTACGCGTGCCAGGACAAGCCGGGGTGCCGTATCCGGTAACTTTGGCAACAGCACTTCATTTCAGCAAAGGGATCCATCAGGGATCTTTCAGTGGTATCAGAAATACATACACAGAGCTTTACAGCTCTTTCCAGTCAGTTTTTGACAGTTTCCTATTTTTTAGGAAGGGTTCCTATTTTTTAGGGTTTGACCGAGAGTTGACCAGGAGGCATCAGGGGACCTCCAGGAGCATTTTTGGAGTTTTGGTCAAATTCCTATTTTTTAGGAGGTATCCCTACATTTTAGGGAGGCACTGTCAGTTGGCATGACACGTGGCGACATCACCAGTGGCGTGGGCTACAGAAGTTCTCAGTTCAGGATGGCCAGGTGATGGATTTGGAATAATTATTGAATATTAAAGTGTGGCTTTAATATTTAATAAAAATAAATAAAATAAAGTGAATAACATGTCACTTTATATTAATAAGTTATTAAAAAGTCCCCCACCTAGTTGACACAACGTTGTGTTTAAAAAGTGGGCTTTTAATAATGAAGTTGGGCCCTCAACTTGGGCGCCCAACTTGGGAAGACTTCATTAATAAAAGGATCTTTTAAAGATTCTTAATTTTGATCCCTTTTGGAACCCTAAAGTGGACGCCCACTTTGGGAAGTGCATAAAGTGACTTTGAAGTGCTATTTGGATCCATCTTTTGCATATCTTTTGAAGCTTCATGGCAGCTCTGAACTCTATGGAAGGGGGCAGCAGCATTCAAACTCTTGGGAACGAAAACTCTCAAGGATTTTGGTGAATTGGACGATAACCCAGTTCTTGTTTGTGGGAGGCCTACTCTGGGTCTTCATTTGTGCATCATTGGACAGATTCCAGGGCATGTTATTGCAGATCTAAGCTTGCAGCAGTGCTAAATCAGCTTTATTCTTCAGATCCTTCATTCTCAGTTGCATGTATAGCCTCTTCTAGGCCAATATTGCCTTTGTATGCAAGTAGGGTTGCAAACCAGGCTTCCATTGAATATTAAAATACAGATCTGATGGGTATGTGCCTCAATTTCTCATGTGTTATCTTTCTATCAGTTATTATTTATTTTTAGTCCATTTTATTTGAGATTGCAGCTGTATGTATTTCTATTTGCCATCTTGGCAAATACACATCTCAAGAAAACTGAAACCCCTTCTGCATCTCCTCTCTAGTCTGAAAGAAAACAAAAAAAAAAATAATAAAAAATCATAAAACAAATTAAATCACAAAAAACAGCACTTCATTTCAGCAACAGCACTTCATTTCAGCAAAGGGATCCATCAGGGATCTTTCAGGTCTCATCTGGAAAATGAAGAATCTTGATTAAACTCTATCCAAATAATGAATATTGAGATCAATCCTGAAGTATGTTTGAGATTCTGAAAATGACTAAGTCTGGAGCCTGAAATCCTGAAAATCCTGAAAAAATGGCTAAGTCTGAAATCTGGTGAATCCTCCAAATTCTAGATTTTGCATGTTAAATCCGGTGGATTCGGGACCTATCTCAAACATCCTGAAAGGTATATTGAAAAATATTTAAAGTATAAGTTGAATCTCTCAACTTATACTTAAATATATTTTTCAATATACCTTTACCCTCGCGATCCTAAAAAAATGCCTGACAATTCCAGAGGATTCAAAAAGCTGATCTAGTGCGACGGGGTACTTAAGTGGCGCAAAATCTTGGCGCAAAATCACGAGGAAAAAGGCGCTTGAAGATGATGATTTCCACTTGATGAACCAATGCGCCCATCTAAAAACTTGAAGTGATGCGATTTTCAAACCTTGAAGTGATGCGAAAATGCTAAAGGATTTCAAACCTTGAAGTAATGCAATTTTGGATGACAAGAGTCAGAGGATTTCAATCCTTGATCCAATGCGCTAGGAAGAAGGATGGAGAGTTGACTCCGAAAATCTAAAATTTTGAAGAAGAAATCAGAGGATTTGAAAACCCTGACTGATGCGCCACCTAGAAAGAGGAAGAAGTCTTGAGGTTTTGACTTGAGAAGGATTTAGTTTGAAGAGGATTTCAAAAGCTTAAGTGATGCGCCAAAAGCATGAGGATTTTTATCCCTCATCTAATGCGCCCATCTAGTAAACATCATATTTAGGAAGTCTCCCAAACATTTAACACAAGCGCTTAAACCAATCCACCAATGTGAGGCTCAGAGGAATTTAAAACTTGATCCAAGGCGACCTAAGGAAGAAGGATTCAGTTAAGGTTGATTACACATTAAAGGTGAATTCCAGAAGACTTCCAATGCCTCATCTAATGCGCTAGAAACCAGAGGATCTCAATCCTTGATCCAATGCGCCTATCCAGTCAAGTCTCCAAGGCGAAAACTTGAGGATCTTCAAGGCCTTATCCAATGCGATTTCATGAAGGAAGACTCCGGGCGCTCCAAAGAGGATATATCACAAGGTTTAAGTCAATGATCAAGAGATCCCAACATAGTGATCCAGTGCGCCAAAGTAGTTTCAATGTGAAGTTTGAAGGATCCTTGTCTAAGGCAAGATCTCAGAGGATTCTCCATGTTTGATCCAATGCGCTCTACAAGGAGGAAGGTGAACATTCAAGGTCAAGCCTTCAAGATTTTGTTCAGAGGATTTTAAAGCCTAGTCTAATGCGCCAACATCATGAAGCTTCCTACAACATGATCCAATGCGCCCACTCCAAGTTCATCCAATGCGCAACATAAAGAAGAGTGAGATTTGTTTTTAGAGGATTCTCCGAGTTCATCCAATGCGCCAAACACCATACATGATTTACTTCAAGGTAAAGGCCATCTAATATACCAAAGTTTGGAGATTCCAACATGATGAAGTGATGCGCCACTTCTAAGACCCTTATCAAAGTGCTCAATAGGAAGAAATCAAAAGTGACATCTAGTGCGCCATATGTGAAGGGAGAATGAAGTTCATTTTTGAAGATTTTAAGTTACCCGTCTAATGCGCCACACATGAAGATCTCAAGTTGCCCATCTAATGCGCTAGAGGGGAGAAGGTAGAGTATTTCAAAACACTAACTTGAGGAGGATCTTGTCACCTTGAACCAATGCGCTACTCCCTTGCAAATGAGAACGAGTTCAAACCCAAGCAATTTGAAAGAGGTTTTGAGAGGATTCTCCATTCCTCATTCAATGCGCTCAAAAGAAGAGGATTTCAATCTTTCAACCAATGCGCCACTCCCTTAAGCAAGTGAAAACTAGTTCAAACTAAAGCAACGTTGAGAGGAGTCTTAAAACTTGATCTAAGGCGAAGTCTAGAGGATTTTTATCCTTCATCTAATGCGAAATGCTAGAAGGAATCAAAAACTTGATCTAAAACGCCTAGAGGATGAGGATTTTGAAAGTGTGATCTAATGCGACTATCATGAATCAAGTCTTAAAGTGAAATTCTAGAGGAATTCAATCCTTGATCCAAAGCGCCACTAAATCAAGGTAGTCTAGGCAAAATTCAGAAATTTTCAAAATGAATCCAAAGTACCCGACTACTCCGCCACCTCATGAAGGGAAGTAAAGTCAAGTGTTGAAGGCAAACTTTAGAAGCTTATCAAGGAGGAATCCAGGAAGAATTCACTTACCTCAACCAGCACGCCATCTTAGTGTGAAGTCTAGATAAAGTTTTCATATCATTCAAGTTAGACATTAAAGTCCTTAACTCATGTGCTTAGATTAAAAATGCTTGTAATGATTCTTATGTATTATGTGTTATCGAAAGAGAATTGATGTTGTTTCTTTGTTTGTTTGCAGGAGCTAGGAAATCATCCTAGGAGCTAAAGAGTTATCTCCAAGCGAGGGATGAAGCTAAGGAAAGGAGCTGAAGGCTGGAATTACTTTCATAGAGGAAGGAAAGTTAGGAAGCAGTCCACAAGAAGAAGGCATCATAAGCTGTTCAAAGTGATCACTTCAGGCATCATGTAGCTGTTTCAAGGGTATCCTTCATCATCCTTGTGTTGGAATTCTTCATCAAGTGGCATCGAGTTAAGATTGTCTAGAAGACATCCATCCGAAGGACATCATCTTCATCAAGACTTTCTAAGACATCCAATCTACTTCAAGTTCCTTCGAGCTTCAAGATCATCTTCAAGGAATCATTTCATCAAGGGCATTCATCTATTCGAACTTCAAGACTTTACAACTTCAAGTCCAAGAGAGTCTCCTACTCTTACATCAAGGAAGCATCATTATCATATCTATTCTCTACTCTCTTCAAGAGGATGCATCATCAAAGGAGATTATCATCATCATGTATCCTACAAGAAGAAGAAACATTGCAAAGTTAGTCAAGCGAAGCAACAAGTATCATACATCCAGTTGCAGGGAGATGTACAAGGCAAAGACCTATAAGATGTATTCCTAAAAGTTCAAATAATCACATTGAATACATCACATAAAGATGATACAATTTTCAAAGTATGCTGAGTTGGCATCTATGTGGCGAGTACACATCATTCAATTTTGATTAGCCGCATTATTTAATGCATTAAATGTATCATTTAATGAAAGAAGCCAAAGGGATTCCTATGTGGAGGAATATTTTAAATGCTTTCGCCTTACCTTATCACATTGGAAAACGTGCCTTCATTGCCTCTCTCTTTTCTGCTAAAAATAGCAAGTTGTTGTAACTACCTCTGAGGTGGCACGATCTAGGCCCTTGGCTATTGAATTAATCTAAGCCATTCATTGTAATCTGGGCACTATATAAAGGCTTTGTTGCCTCATTTGTAATTCAGTAGATCATTTTGTTAGAGATAGAGATTAGATCCTAGGAGTAGAATAAAAGAGACTCTCAAAATTCTCTGAGAGGGCTGGAGATTGTTGTAAATATTTTCAAGATTAATACAAAAGACATTGGAGCTACTTGTTTGGTGTTTAAGTGTTGTCTTGCAAAATAACATGGTTTCTTGTACTTCAATGGAATGGAGAGATGTTTCAAGTAGATTAGCAGTAGATTAGAAGCTCATTGTTGTAATGTTTGTTGTATTGGATATTTGATCAACTCCTAGCTCATGCTTTTAACATTCACCGCTGGTGAATTGTTGTGTAAAGCTAGTCTGAGCCATATTTACATAAGTTCGATTGTGGATGTTTGTTTGAGCTGCGCCGTTTAATGGGTGCTCATATGAACCTTCATGGTTTGAAAACCTTTCGCGTAACCTTAGGAGATTGCACCAGCTTCATGTAGTTGTAGGCACCCTTGGCGAAGTGAAGTTAGGTTTACTTAGGAGTTTGTCTATTCATACAACATCATTGCTTCATTGACCTTAGATTAGTTTCCTGAACTCTTATCCTTTTTACTTTTCTTTATCATTGAAACTTTGTACATACATCATCCACACTAAAAGGAGGAACAAGCTAAACATGAATGAAGAGAAGTCTGCGTAAGTCCCTTTGTGTTTAACAGCAAAATCATACTTAATCGCTGAGCTGTCTCTTACCGAAATCATCAGAAGGAACCTTGGAGTCATCTCGTTTGATCACCTAGTTTAGCATCCGAGAGGCTTTGCTCAAGAGGGAGTCAGATACTCAGTATTTTACTCTAATTGTTGACTTGTCGAAAAACAACCATCAACACTAGGTTGCCATAGCAAGGAGAAGTCGAATGGTACTCATTTTGGCTGTAGGGGCAAAGGTCTCCTCATAGTCAATGCCTTCTTGCTGGGAGACTCCTTTGGCAACCAACCGGGCCTTATTCTTGTCAAGAGTCCCATCAGCTTTGCACTTGACTTTGTACACCCATTTGCACCTAATGGGCTTCTTCCCAGGTGGAAGAACAGCAAGAACCCAGGTATTGTTCTTCAGCAGGCTGTGATGCTCGACATCCATAGCCTTCTCCCATTCAAGTACACCTTTAGCCTCAAAGTATGTTTGAGGCTCTGAGATGCTGTGAAGATTGGCCATGAGGGCAAAATTGGCAGTATTTTGCAGTTTGCTCTTCTTTCGAGCAGATCTACCCTCGACTAGTTCATTATCATGATCACCAATCGTTTTGGCCCACCATTTAGGCTGAAGAGTAGGTGAATCACCACCTGAAATAGGTGCATCAGCTTCACCAGGAGGGGCAAGAACAAGATTAGGAGGATCCAGAATATCTTGAGGAGGGGCGGGTACAGTCATGACTTCAGGAACTCTCCCATCAGGTGGAGCAAGAGGAATGCGAACACCCAAATCGGAATCCTCCAAAGGCTGATCTTCAGTGTGAGTAGATGAAGTAGAGAGCAGAAAAGGCCCAGTAGTCTCATCAACTACAACATCACGACTGAAGATGAGACGATCAGTGTCTATATCAATCAGTCTGTAAGCCTTATGATTTTCACTATAGCCAGTGAACATGAGTTTCTGACTTTTGGAGTCTTGCTTAGTGCGCTTGACATTTGGAATCCAAACATGAGCAGTGGAGCCAAAAACTTTCAGATGATTGACGCGAGGTTTACGTCCAAACCATGCTTCTTCAGGAGTCATTTTTTTGACTGCATAAGTGGGAGATCGGTTCAGAAGATAGACAACAGTGTAGACTGCTTCAACCCAGAATTTCTTGGGAACACTGCGATGTTCTAACATAGAACATGCCATCTCTGTAATAGTGAGATTGCGACGCTTGACAACACCATTTTGCTAAGTTGTGTAAGGTGTAGTAAGTTGACGTTTGATGCCATGTGCTGCACAGAAATGGGTGAAATTAGAGGAACAAAATTCCCCCCCATTATCAGACCGAAAAGAAACGATAGGACAGCTAGACTCTTTTTCCACCAAGGCTTTGAACTGCTGAAATGTACTAAGTACATCAAATTTCTGTTTCTAGAAATATACCCACATCTTTCTGCTGAAATCATCAACAAATAGCAAAAAGTATCTGCAACCAATAACTGAAGGAGTGTTCATTGGTCCACATACATCAACGTGAACCAGCTGCAAAAAGGGGTCCTATGCTGTTTTCTAACCTGACATGCGTCGCAGACGCCAGGAAGTTGAGTCTGAATGTCTGGAAGACCACCGACCAGACTCTCCCGAGCGAACTAAGAGAGATAGTGCATGTTGAGATGCCCATAACGCTGATGCCAGAGTTTACTGAGGGAAGTGCTCCTGGCTGCCAAAGTTTGCTCTAGAGAATCACCAGAATCCACTAGTCTATATAGACCATGATCCTCAAGAGCCTGAGCAACAGTGGTGCGTGTCTCTCGGTCCCCTATTCTACATGAGTGCATACTGAAGACAACATCCAGATGAGGTGAGTGTTGTATGATCTGACTAACTGACAGAAGATTGAGCTCCATGCCAGGTACAAAGTACACATCGAGAAATATTAAATTTCTCCTACCAGACTACATCTGCACAGTGCCTTTTCCGACAACGGTATACTCCTCGCCGCCTCCAAAGACAACAAAGTCTCTGAATGGTGTATATTCGGTGAACTAGGCTCGCCGATGTGTGAAGTGCCAGGAAGCACCGGAATCAATGTACCAGGCAGAAGATTTGACAAAATCGGTTGGTCGTTTGGCCATAAAGGCAGAAACCATAGACTTCTTTGACACAGTGTGCGCGGCAAATGAGACCGTTGGCACGCATGGCGAGAGATAAAAAATAATATACTGGAAAAAATGGCACAAATCTCGAGACAGAGAAGCTGGCTTAAAAAAACGAACACCAATGTTGAGAAAAAAAGAAAAAAATGCCTGCAAAATTTTGGCATAGTGTGGAAAAACAGAGACTTTCCTCTGATCATGATGAAGAAAGCTTGCCAAAATTCCAGAAAATGTCCTGTAGAGACCACAAACTCCTCGCAATGATCAAAACAAAAGGATAGATGATGCTATATAGATGCCGTGTGAACAGCACTCCACAAATCGACCAAAGATTTGGAAAAAACCGCCAATTGTTATCAACGAATGGCGAGCATACCAAACCCCGCCAGAGAGCCAAATTGGGAGTCAAAGACCCGTCGAAGTCTCAGAATATTAGATGTGTGTGTGAAGAGAATGACGTTGACCAAAAAGAAGACATAAATCGTGGCCAAAAGTCTTTAAATCCCATTCAGACAGATAACCCACGATCAGCACAAAACACCAATATCGGAGAAGAGGGCGTCAAAAATGAAAAACACGACCCAAGACAAATGATCGTGACTAGATACAGATAGAAAAATGAAAGGTCCGCAGAGAGAAAAAAAATGCGTCCAGCAATCTGAAATCACCGAAAGACTTTTTAAGTAGTAATCTCAGGAAGAAGAATAGCAGACTGGAGCTTCAGAGACAGACGTAACTTGTTAAGTAAAGTCACGATAGAAACGCACGAACAAGAGAGAGGACGTACGGAAACAAACAAAGAGGCACCCAAGAAAAAATCAAAGTTTTTTGTTTATTGGCTCTAATACCATGTTACAGAAATGAGACAGAAATAATATAGGAAATATTATTAATGAATAATACAATACTTTACAAGGAAGAGCAAAAGCTCTTATAAAGAATTTACAAGGACTAAGAATAGACGAACAGTTGTAGAAAGAAAAAAGCTGAAGCTAATAAAACAAAAAAGATTGACCATTAATAGAAATACTATATTTAGTTTAATAGTATAGAGTTAAGTGCATTGATAGTTGAAGAGTTTTTGTTTAGTGTCATTAGTTCTGGGGGGAACATACTATTCGTTTTTTTCTTTTTGTTTTTGCTTTGGCTGGTCTACAAGACAGCATGGCATATGCATTGTACTATTCACACAACATGAAGGTTTCTTTTAGTTGCTTTGAGTGCTGGGTCGTAATGCCATTTTGTTTCCTAGGTCTCACTCTGTTATTGCTAAATGTTATACTAGATGTATGAAATTATGTTTTTTAAGGGCAGGGTCCCCAATAAAACCCCCACTAAATTATCTAAAAAAAACCTTTATGTTGAGTTCAATAATAAATTGTTGTGCTTGACCCAAAGGATGGTGAATTTAAATCCAGCATATCATAAAGATACTTTTCAGACTAAAAAAATTTCACATAAAGAGAAAAAATGAATAGATTTCATCCACGTTAAATATAAGAAGCATTGCATCATTCCATGTCTAAACTAATAGAGCATGGCTGATTCACAAACAAACCAAGTGATACCAACAGCTATTTAAGAAGGGAGAAAAGTTCACTTGGTAGAGCATGTACATGCCATGTAACAATGAACCAGACCATAAGTCAATCTCTGATATAAACTCAATAGGAGTTGGAAAGCCCGTGCCTTAGACACCACATGGCTAAACAGATGGAGAAGGGAAACAAAGCTTTTCCAGATGCCTGAGATTGTACTTTTTGCAATTTTGTATTATATGACTTTGTTTTTGCAAAATAATAAAAACTCAACCATTAAGAGATAAAAAAGGATACTGACCTCAACAAACTCAGAGCCATTGACAGCAAAAAAAGGAATGCCTGCTTCTCCAGCAATGGCCTTTGCTAACAGTGTTTTACCAGTTCCAGGAGGTCCAAACAAAAGAACTCCTTTGGGGCAATAGACATCAGCACCCTCAAATTCACCGGTTTTCTTCAAAAGTTTTACAACTTCTATTAATTCACGCTTCACATATTCATGTCCAGCAAAATCATCAAATGTGACACCTGTACTTTCCTCTGCAGCGATGAATCTAGCCCTGTGAAAGGAAAAAAAGAAAAAAAATCAGCTAAGAAAACACCAGTACCATTTCTCTCATTCATTCAAACAAAGAAATTAGTACCAAACTTGGAGAGCATGTAAACATGGAAGCAAAATTTTGAGAAGTAAGCATTATTACAAACAATTTGGCTTTGACAATCAAAGATCTGCAGGGGCAATTATCACATAGCAAAGGAGAGCTTATTAGTGCATATTTGCATGCTATTGTAATTCAAACTTGTCAGGCTCCTTGATCCCCTATTGTGTGTGTGCCTAGGATGCTCAAAGTTTAGGTATTATCCCTATGAGGCAGTATCATGAGGCGTTCTTCAATCATATTATTGCAAATCAAATAAGGTACAAACTTGTACATTGACCCTATCTTATAGTATGTTATATTCAATGTAGGCCTCGCTTTATATAATAAAACACCAGCATAACATAGCCACCCTAGGTTTGAAAATTCATGTGGATGAAAATAGATGGGATCTATGTAGACAGTTATATGTTATTGCCAATAAATGTTTTATGCCAACTTCATTTGTAATGTACCGTTTGGAAAATTTCGTATATATCAAACCCCAAGCACACAATTATGATAATTTCTGCATAATTAATAAATAAACAATTAATATTTATTACTTCTTGATGAAATCGATTCAGAAATTTCAGTTAATATGTTTGATTCTTTATTAGATATTATATTTAGAATTCTGCACGAAGAATTCAGACTTATCTTCAGCAGCGGCTAATAAGTTAACTTAAAATCTGCAGTGAATTACAATTAATTGGAATGTCTTTGAAAGGTCTCAAAACTGTACACTAGTTATTGACAGCACTTCTAACTGTCTAACACATGAAACTTCCATGCAATCTCTGGTTGAGATTGCCCCAGATTTGAATCAGGGGTTTTTGTCCTCTAATTCAATAATGGAATTCAGAAGGATTTCGTCCTCTAATTCCAGACCTTAAGAGGTTTCATCCTTAGGTCAAATTGAACCACAGTTCCATGCTCCAAAGGAATAATAATCAGATAATAAAAGATGTATTCGATGATTGATGGTATGTGAAAAGTTATGTCTTCCTTATATACCCTGTTCCTTCAATGGACAGAACTTTTCACATGCCCCTTAACCTTTATTAAACATAAACTTTAATTTTAATTTTAATTGATTATTAATTTACCTTTCTTTAAAGAAATTGCAGGGACTTTAAGGAGGGGGCATTACATCATTGAGCTGTTATCACTTATCAGCTTAAGCACTAAACATTACACGGTTGTCATGAACAATTAGACCAATGGTTGCATCTTAACTGACAACAAGTGGTCCTTCAAATAGCATTGATTTTATGATAGATCTTTCTTGTGCTAATAAGCATTGTATTGGTCACTACCAATGAAATGAAAGCATCATTCTCTATTTTATTTGTGTAATTGTTCCTTGATATGAATTGTAATTCCAACAATGTTGCACAAGGATGTGTCCCTCAGGGTCCAAGTGAAGCCCCAAGGACTTGGGAACCTGAAGAGGACGTCCACTTTTTCAAGACTGAACAGCCTGCTCCATTTGGTGCATTAAAATTAAAAAAGCTAACTTTTTAAGGAAAAATGCTAAAAAACTCTAAAAATCCAAATGGAGGACGATTGTCATTGAAAGTTGCATTGTATTTACTTTTTAAAATTTCAGCTGCTTTTAGTTTGTTTAAGGTATCTTAATAGTCATCCCCAGAAGTGGAGTGGATCGATGATGATTTAATGTTGAGGGATATTGACAAAATGGAGTGGATCAAACCAGAAATGGAGAATAGGCACAACATTTGCAAATATATTTACAACTATGCTTGGGTACTTTCTTTAATGAGAGTTCACAGATAAGTTGATAACAAGGAGTTGGCTCAAACTGGTGTAACCTGTTTGCAAACTCATTCATCAACTAGCAATATTTGCTACAAGCAAATGCTTGTTAGAAAGCAATAGAGCAAGTCATCCTAACTCCTACTCAAAGACAAATGTTGGGGTCGATGTTGTAGACTAGGCATTTGGTGAGACCCAATTTTGAACCCCTGCAAAGGAGATTGTGGAAGTAGGTCTTTTCCTTATAATTTTTTAGTAGCTTTTAATTTTAGTTTTTCTTCATTTAAGACTGAAGTGTAGAGTAATTTTTGTAACTATTTAATGTTTTAAAGATCATTAAACCATTTGTTTTTCTTCTTCTTACAGTCAATGAAGAAAAGATGCCAACAGGCTACATATATAGGGGCACAAATTGAGCTAAGGATCATATTAAACTTTACAATGACTGCATTGAGGTCAAGTATAGGCCTATTTGCAATAAAATTGATCAACACTAGACAAAACATCTTCAAGGCTCGCAAGGAGGTTATGGGAGGCTTCTACATAGTGATTGAGGCTATGAAGCCAAGCCCACACTTTAGGGCAAAGATCATGTCCACAAGTAAGATCTGCAAACAATCACTAGGAGATCTCTTTTCTCAGAACATATGTAAGTTGAAAAAGCCAATTTCTAGGCCAGGTAGAAGTTTCTATAATTCAAATTTGCATTCTTTTAAAAATTGATTTTAATCTTTCCCAATTTTATTTTTAAATATTGAATTTTTAATATTTGTAAAGCTTATAACATTCTGATATTTTCATTACAAATGCATGGTGGAAAACTAACAATGAGGTGTCAAATCTTCATCTGATTGTTGAGCCAACCAGTGCTTCTAGTTGTGAGTGAAATAGGAGTATGATTGCGCACATACACTCAAAAAAGCACAATAGGCTGTCAATGCAAAGGTTGAATGGCATTGCATTTGTGCATTACAGCTTGCACTTCCGCCACAAGAAGGTTATAGCAATGGATTTGGAATTTTCCCACTGAGATGGGGTGCGATCTTGTGTTTAAGTGGTTCACCAAGGATTACAACCCCACGTTTACAAAGAAGGACCACACATGGATCAATCAAGCTGATCGCATGGGTGGAGCAGGAGAAGCAAGCTTGTACAGTTAGAGACAAAGAGAAGAAGAAAAAGAAGAAGATTTTCCAAACTCGTCAAAGTCACTATCAATTTGACACATCTTGTTTAAGCTATGTAATGCTGCTACCACATTTCAAGCATTGATGAACAAAGTATTTAGACAATTCCTTTTGTATATTTTGTCCTTGAATTTTTTGACAATATCCCTGTTTATATTAAATCATTAGCATCCCATTTAGAGAATCTAAGTTGAGCTTTCTAATGCAAAAAATTGCACTCCAATGTAAAAATCAGGGTTTGCATTCAGAGAATGCAATCAGGCCCACTGGTTAATTGAGAGAACGCTTTCTGCTTTCTTAATGTCTGGTGCTTCCCCTCTTGTGCTATTTCATTTGCAACACATTGAAATACTAGATTTGATTTTCAACAATTTATCAGGTCCCATACCATATATGGAAAATGTGCAGTTCATCAAAAGCCTCAATTTCTTCAGTGACATTTTCTAAGGAGAATCTCCAACATTGGGACCGCTCTAAATCTTATTGCTTTCAATTGATAAGAGTTTTTTAGGTTCTATGCTTTTGTTGCAAAGATTGCAAAACTCATTTGTGAAAAAACTGCAGAATTGATTAAATTCAAAAATTTTGATCAGGGTGAGTACCTTGCCAAAGAAGGTAAGGTAGGTGTGGTGTTTATTTCATTTGAAAAGGGGAGACCAAGGTTTCTTTTTCAACACATTCAGAGGTATCAGCGAATCATTATACAAAGGAGAAGAAGGCTCCTTAAATAGAATTACAAAGACGATGTTTCTAAAAGAAACAATCGTTAACAAGAGACGAAGTTAGAAACTACTGGATGATCATTAAAAACATAAATAGAAAGCTATTATTCTAATACCCTCCCTTAATGGTCATCATTCTAACTACCCAGAGAGATAACAGAGAAGGCTGCCCCCTTCTTCTCAGAAGGCCTCTGCAACAAAAGACAAGAGCTTGCCATTGACTTTGCCACTTGAGATGAGTCTGCCACCAACCCTTCCAGAAACTGCAGAACTTCTGGAAATAACCAAAAACCACAACAACCGTCCAACCTGATGTTGGAGAACTGTCCCTCCCTGTAACCAGAGACACACCGAGAACAGTTGCCACGATTTTGAGGAAAAATTGGCAAACCCTCCAAACTTTTGCAGATGAGCACAACGCTCTAGAACAGACTACAAGAAGTTAGTTGTGCAGATGTTCGCCCCAACAACTCCAGGTGTGACCAAAACAGACTGCAACAAAGTATGATTTTTGAGGAAAAAATCGCCAAACCCAGAAATCCAAAGATTACAAATAATCGTTTTTTCGGAAAAAACGGTAAAAACCAAATACCAGAGAGCCGTCCCAAACGACGGAAACCCTGACTAGGGTATACAGGAGAAAAACCCTTAATTTTTTTGGAGAAAATTATAAACCTTATTACAAAACGATTTTTAAGTCAAAAGTCGCACAAAACCAACCAGTATTTTTAAGGAAAAAATTAATGAAAACCCAGAACATCGATTTTTCAAGATTGAAAACGGCACCCAAAAAAATAGAGGATTTATTAAAACCCTAGCTGCCAAAATTTATCAGAAACCTTTTAGGTAGATGGGAACCAAAAATCCTCAGACCAGAACAAATTCGAGGCAAAAATCCGCCCAGAACAAAAGCACGATTTTTTGGAAAAATAGGAAACGCCCAGAAAACGCAGCAAATAAGGATGAGAAGAAAAAAACGCGCCCTAATCCACACCACAAAGCTTGAAGGACACGCGCCTTAGAGACACGGGATTATCAAAGAAAGAGACGAATTTTTCAGACGAAAAATGCAGGGTATAGAAAACCCGCGATTTTAAAATCGCGTCTCTTTCTTCCACAATTTTTTTTAATCTCCAACCCTTCGATTTCTCCAGCAAACAGGGCCCACAATTTGCAGCAAACCCTCAAATTTCAAAACAAAAAAATGCCCCATGAATTTTTTTTTAAAAATTCGCTAAAAAGCAAGAGGCCACGAATTTAAAAAAAATTCACCAAATTCTTAAAAACAAAGAGCCCTCCCAAGATCCCGAGCCCTCCCGTGAGGGAGTCCGACTCAGATTGGCTCTGATACCATGTTACAAAGAATCGATGTTGTTCATTATACAGAGGAGACAAAGGCTCCTTAAATAGAATTACAAAGACGATGTTTCTAAAAGAAACAATCGTTAACAAGAGACAAAGTTAGAAACTATTGGATGACCATTAAAAACATAAATAGAAAGATATTATTCTAATAGATCTATCAATGAAGCAAGAAGCTTATTTTTGATATGGATACATTGATTAGACTCATCAGGCTGGTGTATTTCTTTGAGTAAGGTGATTAATCCGGTGCTAAGTCATTAATATATGGACTTACTATCAGCAAAGTTAATCTGCAATGTAGAGCAGAAGAAAGCGAAGCATGCTTATTGGAAGTGTTTGACTTTGCTTGGAATATAGGTGGAAATACTACTAAGCAGCCTGATGATCTTATTATGATAAAATAACTAGTTTAATGGTCACTCGATCATTCTCCCTGCTTTTCTCCTATTAGATAGGTTTTATTACATCTTTAGTTATTTCCTTTCAGCTTTGCCTTGTTAACTGTAGCTTTTGCTTTATGCAAGCCATCAGTCTTTTATTAGTATGTTTCCTCTCTATATAAAGAGCTTTCGCTCTCTGATGTATTTATTCAGATTATATTCAATAAACTCTCTTATAGTTTTTGTATCATGGTATCAGAGCGGTTTTTTCCCTAGTGCCTATCCATACTTCTGTTGTTTGGCCGCCATTTTCCTCTCTGCTAAAATTGTGATTTCTAAGGTCGTGTAGGGTTTTTTCCGTTTCTAATCGCGATTCATTTTCCTATTCGCGATTCCTTTCTAGTGGTTTTTTTTTTTTTGCCCTCGCGATTATCTCTGGTTCGAGGGTTCCTTTTGAAGCACTCGCATTCACAGTCTGGAAGCTGCTTTGAAATCTGCATTCGTTTTTTTGTTTGGAGGTCGCCGTCTGAAAGTATATCATGCCTTTTTGGGTTGTGCTCCTTTGCCTGGACGTCTTCTCTCTCTAAACTCAAGAGTCCTTTCTGTCTTCTGCGGGCTCTGAATCTGTGTTTTAAAGGCCACGATTTTGAAGTCTTTTTCTATGGTGATCGTTGGTTTGACAACTCCCGCGGGTTCTCATATTATTTGGATCGACGTCAATGGTTTTTGACTCTGGGCAGAGATTTATTCCAGGAGTATTTCATCATCTCAGGACTCGAGCTTTTGGCATTCATGCCTATTGTGGGCGCATCCCTGCTCACCGTTGCTGTATAACGTTCAATCGTTGGTTTCCGGCGCTGCCGTTCCTTTTTTATTCATGAGGATATAAATTTTACTTGCGACTTGATGATGACTCGGTGATATTCTCATGGCCTTTATTTCCCAGCTCATGTTTTCTTGTCTGTACGCCACCTTGCACATATATGTTCGCTGTTTGTATTGCCAAAATCATCGGCATTCTATATCTCTGCATCTTTTATTTAAGTCATATTTTCTCTGGATGCAAGTTTTCGTGATGTTCTTCTCTAATTGCAGTCGTGATTTTCTGTGGTGATGTTTTGTGCGGTTGCCTAGGTCCAATCTCAGTCGTCTCTACCTGAATGATCTGTTTTTCAGTACCTAGAACTATCCACGTTAGTGTTTTTTGTGATCAAGGTTTTGTCTCTTGTGTATGGGTCCCACAGCTACCAGCAGTCATGAAGACATCTATTTCTCCTTGTTTTGAAATCAGTGTTCAAATATTCTAAACTTCTGCTCTCCGTATTCTCGAGATCAGTATTCTGAAATCCGTGTCAGATTTGTCTCGAGATCCGTACCTCAAAGTCCGTGTTCAGGGTTTTTGAATCAAAATATTATGTGTTTTCAGAATCTGTATCCGTGCAAGGGGTCTAATTTCCCTATCTGTGTCGTCTACTGCTTTGGTATCTGTGCCATCCACTTATAATTCGTTTCTTTCCGTGTCTCGGAGAAATGTGAAGTATGGCATCTTTGACCAACATTCTGTTGGAGAGCAGTCAGAAGTTCAACGACAAAAATTACAACACCTGGAAGCAGCGCATGATGACTATCTTTGAATACCAACGTCTTGACCAGCTAGTTCTGGGGAAAACTACACGTCCTCAACTGCCGGGTAAAGATCAAGAAAAATACGATGAGCAAAATCGTGAAGTGATGATGCTTATCAAGTTATCCGTAACCGATGATCAGCTACCTCAGGTTCCGTCTGGGAAATCTGCAAAAGAGATTTGGGATCTGTTGAAGGATCTTCATGAAACGTCTGACAAGAGCCGTGCATTCTTTTTAAAGAACATGCTCTTCTCGATCATGATGGATGAACAGATGTCTCTATAGGAGCATCTCACTAAAATCAAGGACATCCGTGATCAGTTGACGGCAATTGGTCGAGACATGGACGAGGAAGATATGGTAGTCATCACTCTAAAAAGCCTACCATCTCCTTACGAGCACTTTATCGAAACTCTTAACATTACTTCAACTAATGTTACTCTGAAGTTTTCAAATCTGTGCAACAAACTCTTGCAACAGCATCGATGGAAACAGCAGTTTGGTAGTGCTACTTCCTCCTCCTCAGAACAGGCATTCACTGCCAAGTCCTTTCAGCAGAATCAGGGCTCCAATCAGCCCTCTCAGCCATTTAGTCAGGGTCAGTCACAAGACCCTTCCAAAAAGTTCAACATCGAGTGCAATTACTGTCACAAGTTCGGCCATATGAAAAAGGATTGCCGGAAATGCTTGGCTGTTGAGTAGTCGAAGTCTGAAGCTTCAACACCATCAGCACATGTCGTAGAGCATACTGAGCAGAAGGAGTCTGCTTTCTACGCCTTCTAGGCCATCTCTTCTGCCTGTTATTTCAGTTGCTTGTGGACCTATCCTTCTCATTTTCGATTATCACCATTCAGGGGGGGCAACTCTGTTTTAGTTAGTACAGTGACCATTAAGGGGGGGTATTATGATAAAATAACTAGTTTAATGGTCAATCGATCATTCTCCCTACTTTTCTCCTATTAGATAGGTTTTATTCCATCTTTAGTTATTTCCTTTCAGCTTTGCCTTGTTAACTGTAGCTTTTGCTTTATGCAAGCTATCAGTCTTTTATTAGTATGTTTCCTCTCTATATAAAGAGCTTTCGCTCTCTGATGTATTTATTCAGATTATATTCAATAAACTCTCTTATAGTTTTTGTATCAGATCTGCTTCTGAAATTGAAAAGGTTTGTTTGCTTTGCAAAGCTTGGCTCGCCTACTTCTACAAAGACTTGCTGAAACACATGGATGCCATGCGAAAGGAAAGCAGGAATAAGGATTGAGGAGAAGCCATAATTAATTGTTTGATTAAAGACTTCACCTCGTTAAGATTAAGAAGAGGAGCCTGCAGGAAAACATATTGCCAGCATGATTGTATTCAAAGCTTTGGTGTTAATAAATTGCAGATGGAGCTTATATTAAATCAAAGCCCGCGACTATATATGTTGCCCTAAAAGCCATTAGTCGAAGTTTTCAACAGCTCAAAAGCCACTGTCAAAGCTTGTTGCCAGCATATGTTTATGAAGCCATCACCTTTGTTGAAAACGCTCAGCCACCACTGATTGCACCAATTCAACAACCCCTGATAATTTCCAACGTATTCAAAAGGTGGTCAGAGGTAAAAACCATGCAATTGGATAGAGCATTGTCTAACTCAGCATGGTGGAGCCCACAGATTTGGTTTTAAGCTGAAGCATTAAGAGATTAAAGCCCACATACAAATGAATATAGAGGCTGCAGCCTTAGCTCAAACACTTAGCCACCATTGATGTCTTAGAGCTAACAGTCTACAGGGTTTTGGAAATTATTAAGAGGACTTCTCAAAGGTAGAATAGCGCAATTGGATGGGGAGAGTGCTGTGAAGAAAGGATCCACAGATTATTAAACGAAAGCCTGCAGGCTAGGCATTCTTGGGTAAGCATTAAAAAATCAATACCTGCATGCAAATAAGAATTAAACATCACAATTTTAATATAAAGCTAAGGTTTTAAAACAAAACAAAGCCCTTATGCAATATATTAAAGCAAAGTGAGCTACGGATTAAAGATTTTAACCTTTGGTGTAATAAAATAACGTAAAGGAGCCCACGTGTTATTTGAGCTTTGCCTTAATATTAAAAAAGGAGAAAGAGCCCATGGAAAGAATAAGTGAGAAAAGAAAGCCCACTAGGGTTTTGGCATTAACAAAGACAAAAGGAGGCAGTTTCATAAAGTTTTGACTCCAGAGCCATTAGAATGACAGGCACAGTAGTACTGGGATTCATGAGGTGGCATAATTTTGGCATGCATTTTTTTTGTTTCAGGTAAGAATGCAAGAGACCAACTTGGTCGAGCATTTAATATTGTTCTATTATATTTTTCCCCTCTTCTCATCTATAAATGTAACAAGCTTTCTCAAGAACAAGGAGGATCTTTGCAAACCATGTTTTTTGAAAGTTGAAACCTTATGTGCAATAATTTTCTCTGTTTTTCATTTTGTATGTTCAAGATGGCTTCAATACATGTGTCCAGAACTCTGTTGGTGTTTTGGAGTATGTAACTGTGCAAGATTTTTATTTAAATAAATTCAATGGATGTGATTCTTTCTATCCTTCTATGTTGCAGTTTCCAAATGTGATTGTCTTTTATATTACTGGAACTATGCTTTATTTTAGGTTCTGTTGACTATTGGGTTCCACGCTAAGAATCCTTGTGCAGATGAAGAAGTTTTCTATTCCGGTGCATCGCCATTTTAATTGCTTTCTATTTTAGGTCCTTCTCCCAATTTCAACCCAACCAGATTTGGCTTAGCTAGAATAGGCAAGGAAAGCCTTTCAATCCCACAGGTCGTCCTGCACTTCAAGTCCCATTCCTACAAGATTTCTCATTGTTCATGCTCTCTGCATGGCACTGATATTGCAAATGCATCCATGCAATATCTAAGTATCAACATGCTTGATGTTTTTGCTAAAGAGAAGTTGTATGCCAAAGCTTCTAAATATGAATTTGCTAAACTGTCCTAAAAATACTAAAGTCACATTATTTCCACTAAAGGGATGTGTGCCAGCGCCAACCCCACTAAAATAAAGGTGATATGTGACTAACCATTGTGCAAGTCACTTAAGAACTTTATGTTTTCTTAGGTTTCACACTTTAAGATTTCATAGGCTTCACAAAGCCTGCCGAAGGTTTGTCAGAAACTTCTCTATCATAGCCATTCCACTAAATGACCTCAACAAAAAGGGTTGCTTTCAAATGGCTTATAGAGGCACATAATACTTTTGAGAAGATCAAACGAACCCTAATAACTGCCCTAGTGTTGGCAATCTCAATTTTTCCAAGCCTTTTATCATCAAATGTGATGCTTCTAGATCCAAGCTCAATGCACTATTCTCTCAACATGATCATCCCATTGCTTTTGCAAGCAAAAAGTTCAATGATAGAGAGGCGAATGTTAACATACAGCAAGGAGATGTTGACCATCCTCCATGCAATTGCCAAGTGGCATCACTTTTTGCTGGGGAACAAATAATTTATTATAACTAACCATCGCAGCCTCAAGCACCTATTGACCTTGGGCACACTCCCAAAGGAGCAACACCAATAGATTGATCATCTGCAAGCATATAACTTTGAGATCCTCTTCAAGAGAATCTAGAGGCTATTGCACAGTCACATTAAAAAGAGTCACTTATCTTTCATGCCATCTCCATTAGCCAATTTGCTTGGTTACAGGATCTTCTCCACGATTATTTTAAGTGACCCCTCTTTGGTCCAACTACAACAAAAATTTGTCAAATGAAAGAGGGGAAGGGTTTGGTCTATCCACAATGTCGTCATCTTCTTTAGAAACCACATTTATTTTTTCCATGGATCTCCTTTAGTGTGAAACACACTTGAGTATGGACATGAATCCTCAATTGCGGGTTACATAAATTTCCTAAAGAATTGCACAAGGTCACCTCCAGTTTCTTCTAGCATAACATGAAGGAGGAAGTTCTGGAACCAATCAGTCCTCATACAAAGAAATAGATGAACAAATGTGTAGCAAAACCCTAGCCTAGTGATAGGCAATGAAGACCAATGATGAAAGACTTCAACTAGGGATGTATGATGGCTGTAGCTGACCTTATATGCCCTGATGTGACTGCTGTACCTGCTGATCAGACTGCTGCAACTTGATTACACAACCCAGATTTGTCTAGAATGCCAAAATGATGCCAAAAAAAAGCCTCCAAAGGCTAGCGATAGGGCAAAGGAGGGCAGTGATATGTCTTTTGATTGTTCTTTATGCTTCAAGCCTTCAAAATATGCAATATTATGATGTATAACAGCCCTGTTATCAATTCCCAGTTCGCTGATTCAGAAACCAGAATGTCATTTGCTAGCAAAAACACACTAAAATAGCCTTTTCATGCAAATCGGCTACCTTGGAAGCCTTCAATGATGAACCAATAATTCAATGACTTCAAAAGCAAACCATATATCCTTCAATATCACCATGAAAACCTGCAATTCAATAACAATGATGAAATCCTTATGATATCACCTCACAATATGACATGGGATCATCTCCATATCAAAATCAAAGGATTATCTCCTTGACAAAATACTGAAAATTGCAATTTCCAGCCAAAACACAAGTATATTAAAACTTACCAAGTGATCAATTAGTTGCAAATTGATGGCAGATGGCTCTATTTATCCTCCTCTGGGCCTAGGCATCCCAATTAGCTCCATTTTGCCGAACTTTGAAGTCCACCAATGAAATTGCAATTGTCCAATGACAATTTTAAATGAAATGCACCATCTCTTCACATAGGCGTTGATCCTTCTTGGGGAATTAGACATTTTCATTGAATTTTGTCCTCTCCTTGAGCAGCGGCCAGCTTGAGGCAAAATATCATTTAAAAATATTATGTCTTCCTCCTTGTACGGCACCCATAGCAATAAAAAATAATATTTTATTAAATCAAATACTCCTTCTTGGGCGACAGCTCCTTGGGCATTGGAATCCATTATTTTATTCTTTTTTTCCTTGGCGTGGGCTCATGATCCAAAGAAAACACAATATTTTATTAATATTTGAAAACTCCTCCTTGAGCATTGGTTGCTTGATCCAATGAGAGCAATATTTTATTGCTATTTGAAATCCTTCTCATAGGCATTGGGCACTTGATCCAATGGAACAATTTGAAATCACCTTTTCCTTTGAGCGTTGGCACAAAACCTAATCAACAAACAAACTTTTATTATTATTTTATCTCCTCCAAGGGTGGCGTCAACCTCCAAGTGGCGTTGGAAAGCTCTAGATGAAATATATTTTGAAAATGCAATTAAAGATTGGCATTTTCCCTTTTGTCCACTTGGCATCAATTTGAATTAACCAATGAAATTATGAAAATACAATTTAAATATTGCATTTCCCATTCTCTATCCTCCACATAGCTAGAAGAACATGATATTTTGGCTAGATAAACAATACCACTTAGCAACACTTAGCCAAAAATCCAATAAAAATCACTAGTTGAGCCAACACTATAGTTTTCCATCCTCTAGAACCAAGCTCAAACCAAAATCATTCCCTTACCAAATGTATTAGCCTACCGGTGTTTACTGCCTAAGTGGTCTACTTGTTTTCATACAGAGTAAACGAGAAAAGATATTTGCATTATCACAGTGCACTGAAATAAATTACATTGTACGAGAATAACAACCAGAATTGGTACTCAAAAGATCAACTGCATATATTAACTCAGAACAGTAAGTCCCAATACAATCCCAAAAACTCCATGCCCATACAATGGCGTAACAAGTACATATATAGTTTGTCCGACGGTTGCTAACTGTCGCCAACCATCGTACCGATCGGGAGTAACTACTCGCTGAAACTAAAACATAAACATACTTCCCGAAACCACTAACAAAACATATTTTGCCAAAAGTAATAAACTATGTAAAGTACTCCTAACATCATCCCCCCCAAAAAACTTGTCGTCTTCCAGACGACTACAAACAAGAGCCCAAATGAACTAGGAAGTAGGAGGGTCAGTGGACGTCCCTGGAGGTGTGGATGCCGTCCATGCTGATCCAGGAGTCCCCTGCTGAGGTTGAACTAACCGCCGAAGCCTGTAAACCTCCTCAATCCTTTGTTTCAGATGTGTTGAGGCAACGATATGCTTGTCTCTGGTGAGACGTACCATCTGGACAGCCTCGGCTAACTGCTGTTTTGTTTTCTCCTGTGTTGCCTGAGATCCGGCCAACTCCTTCCTTATGGTTTCTAGTTCTACTCTGAGTGCCTCAGCCTTGTTCCTTTCCAACTGTGTGAGCTCGGCTTCCTGTGCCAACTGCCGTTGGAAGTGCACCTGTTGCTCATCAATTTTTTCCCTCAGCTGCTTACTCATAGTTGCAGCCTCCTCCAGTCGTTTATTGCACCGTTCTGTCTTTTGAAAATCCTCCTGTCGAGCATAGTATAATGCTCTGAACTGGTCCTCAATGCTATGAAGGGCTGCCAGTAGCTCACTGTCGGCATCTCCCACTCCCAAGTCTGGTCTCTCTGGTTTCCATGCTCTCTGCATCTCCTCGGTAATTACTTCTGGCCAACCCTTATTCCAAAATACCCGTAAAAACTCCGTCTCAGCATTCTTGACAAAATGTTCAATTCTTTGTACCTCTGCACGTATTACTGGCGAAGAGTATTGGGGGTTGACCCTTGCAGCAATATCAGATACCCTCTGAAGGATGGTTCCCATAGACCCTAAATCCTGTGCATACCTGAGAATGGTGCCGAGTGGGTCACTCTCATCTGGCTGAAATGGAGCTCACGCCAATGAGGGGACCTGAGTGCAGATGGCGTCCAAGAACAACGCAATGGCCTGCTGAGTCATGTAGAATGACTTGTGAGTCATTTTCATGAACTCGTGAATCCTGTCGGAGAGAACTGCTGCCCAGTTGTACATTGCACCCTGGCTGAGGCTAATCATATAATCCGACATCCAAAATGGAATGTCTGACGAGCGTGAGGCTCCCGTCAGCCGCCCCCTGATGACATCCATTATGCACCGCCATTCTTCATTTGCCAAGTGATCTCGGCGAAGTCCTCTATTCCCCGCAGCCTTCAATTGATTCTTTTCTTTCTCACTCAGGTCTGGTCTGCACACCTTTGCCATAATGCTGTCCTTGTGTCTTACAGTCATTTTCTGTTTGCCGACTGTAAATCCTTGGTGCGGAACCCCCATTACTCTCGCGAAATCCTGTGGCGAGAATGTGATTTTGACCGATACATTCATAAACCTAATGATTGTGTGTTTTGCTCGGGGATTGTAATTCGCCACCATATTCTTCAATATTGCCTCAAACTCTCTGAAATTGAAATAGGGCATTTGTATTACCTTGTCCACTTTCGCCTTCTGCAGTGCCTTCTTGAGAGGATGATCGTCAGCATGGTTGTTCCACCACTGTTTGCACTCGCTCACCGTAAGACTTTCCCACTGCAAGGAATCCACTGTGATTTTTTCCTTGTCTTTCCCTTTCCCTTTTGGCTGCTTCTGTGCTGAAGAACCCACGTCAATTTGTGGTGTCTGTGCCGGTTCTTCTTCCATAATTACCTTTGCTGCCATCTTTTTGTCTTCCACCTGTTCCGGAATCTGAATTTGTTTTCCTCTGCCTTGAGCTCTGGTAACCCTGTTTGCTGGCAAGAATGACATTCTGGCCCTTTTATACTCCCTCTATTCAATTGTGACGCTTTTTTTTTTCCTTTCCCGATTGAACGGCCTCACTGTGAGAATCCGTACCGCTACCAAGGCAGAGAGACTGGCTGGAGAGGAGAGTCCGTACAGCAGAAAAGAATTTAGCAACCGTACGGCTTGGCTTGGTACGGCAGATTCCGTACAAAGGTAGGATCGTACGGCGGCTAAGGAGGCGTTGTACGGCCAAAAGATCCTGTACCAGAGAGGCCGTAGTGCCAGGAATCCGTACGCCAGGAATCCGTACGGCTAATAATTACTTGCCAATCAAATTCGTACGGCCAAAGCAGGAATTCGTACCAAGCAAATTCGTACGGCCAAAGCAGGAATCCGTACGCCAGGAATCCGTACGGCAGGGTGTGTACGGCGGCCAGCGACAGATGGAGGTAGATTTCCGTATGGCAGGGTTCGTACGGCAGTTGGTAATGAAGAATTTTTTATTTCGTACGGCCCTTTATAGTTTCGTACGGCCCTTCTGTACGGTCAACAATTTTTTTTTTTTTTTTTTTTGGCTCTATTCTATTTTGCTTTTTCCCTTACCTGACTTATCGATTTCAGGTTTCTCGAACTTTTCGTCCTCCCAGTTCTCCAGGATCTCGATTTCTGTCAGCTGATGGAAGATGATTTATGTAGCCTTTCTGTCTCAGACAATCGTTCGAGCAACATTTATCAATTTCCTCTAACTCCCATATCCGGTCGAAGATCGTTGATTGATCTCTTACCCATGTCAAATTCCACCCCATTGGCTCCTGGACCCACTGGAATGTTTTTCCGTCTTCGTTCATCTTTACATTCACGTTCCTGCATCTATACTTCGCTTTCCAGAGCCGACTCCTTGGAAGCTGTATGTGAGGTAGTTTGACTGGCCAATTTTTCCTCAACTCCCAAACTTCGTCATAGTAGGGTGATCTTTCTATAATGAACATTGCTTCTGCTAGGTACTTCCTTCTTGGCGGGTCCCGGACCTCCCTTGGTAGTAGGAACTCAAATTTGTCCCGTAGTTGATTGCATTCTTTTATCCAGTTGTTCCAGTTCTCTTCCTCTTCTTCCTCTTCTTCTGGGTAGTTCTTATTGATCCATTTACCACCATAGTCCTCGTCGATTTGGCCCTCACGGGCTTCCATCCGCACTGGCCTTGGTGCAAAGAATCCCGTGACTGGTTCAAACTGAGTACTTGCAAATACCATCCGTCAACTTTGTTTTCTGTCTCCTCCTGTTGTTTGCCTCTTTCCTCCTTCACGCCGTGGTTTGTTAATGCGAATCCCAGCATATTGATTTGTATTGTTTCTCTTTTTCTCTCTTTATAAATCTTCAGTTTCGACCCGTTCACTGCTTCGTTGATTGGACTTCCATCAAGATTATCTAGCTTTATAGCCCCATTGTCCATCAATTCCCGTATTCTGAACGGTCCTAACCACCGAATTTTGAACTTCCCAGGATTAATTTCGTTACGGCCGTTATATTTCAAGACTAACTGCCCGGGCCGGAACTCCATTTTCCATAGGTGTGTCGTGCCAATACTTCCGGCGTTTCTGCATGATTTCCGTCGACCATTGAGCCAAAATTCTTTTCTCGTCCAATTTATTCAACTGGAACAGTCTTTCCTCCAGGCTCTCCGTATCTCCTAGTCTGTTTTCCATTGCAATTCTCAGGCTTGGGACGAGGTATTCTGCTGGTACTACCGCTTCTTGCCCATACATCAACTGGAAAGGTGTCATGTCCCCATTTCCGGCTTGATCATCAAGTATGAATGGATTAGCCTACTCCTCATTCCCAGAGGCTAATTCTGAACAATAAGGGAATGAAATGGGTTTTGACTAACTCTGTGTGTCATTGTGCAGGTACAATCAAGGAGTTTTGAGTTAGAATCCACGAAGTCAGTGACAAGGCGCCCCTTCTGTCAGAACACACCCATCCTGGCGCCTAGATTCTAGAAGTCACTTCTAGCATTGAAGTTGAGGTTTCAACAGAAGGCGCTTCACCTGAATGGGTTCCTCCAATCAAGCGCCTAGATCAGAGATGAACATAAACAGGTTATCATGGAGTCTTCATGCCTAGGCGCTCATCCTACATCAGACCTCCCAAAAAGTGTGCCTAAATAGGGATATGATCTTCAATCCCCTCAAGAGGTCAGGGCGCTTGGTGAGGCAGGTAGTTTGTTTCATTTCAAGACTCCAGAAGTGAGCATTCGCATAGCAGATAAGCTTTTCAAGGGAAGGCGCCATTTTATTCTTCCACTGGCACCTTAGTGCGCCTAAGATGGGAGTAAGTCCTCACATTCAATCTAGATACAAGGCGCTCCTTCAAGGAGGCAAGATCAATCCAATTAAAGTTCAGTTGCTTTCAATCTACTTTGAAAAGTTGTGCAATTGGATCCTAAGCGCAAATTCCTAGTCAAATTGATGACAAGTGCGCCAAAAGCATCTTCAAAGGAGGTATGTCATGGGCGCCAAATCTTCTGCAAACCCTCCAAGCAAGCGCCTGAGTTGGAAGGACGTTTCCAATCGCTCCCAATAGTCTAGGCACTTGGTGAGTATCTCAACATACATGAAGTTGAATCCAACAGGAGGCGCTAGTATCTTCCTACACTCTCTCAGAAAAGCGCCTCAAGAAGGTTGACTTGGTATGGAGTTGGTAGAGTTCCCTGGAATGGGAAGGCAATACAGGAAATATTTCCAAGTTGTATCATCCATTATTAGTGCAAAACATTCAAGGTATGCGCCTAAAGACCATAGGGCGCCATTTTCATGATCCTGTCATCCTTAGGCGCATTCTCCAGTGCATTTGACCTAGCTTTGGCGCCTAGCTTCTAAACACTTTCTTAATGATTCTATTTTGGCGCCTAACCCTAGCAAGGCGCAATATCATCTCCAGTTGGCATTGGGTCTTGGAAGCTAAGCAGTTGCAAAGTCATTTTGGCGCCTAGGGTCTAGTTGGACTTCTAGGATTGCAGTCAAGGTATGGCGCACTCCTTTGGTGGCGCCTAAACCCCAAGTGGCGCCTTGATCAATCTCAATGAGCGCCTTAAGGAGACTGGATAAACTGAGTGTCCAGATACCTCTTTAGATCAAGGTAGCAACACTTGCAAGTCTTCCCAAGCTAGGCGCTCACTTCCAGATGAAGCATTCCACCTCCCTGAACATCAAATCTTGAAGAAACACCAAGGAAAGTCAATCTTCATGCAAGGCGCACTTCTATGTCCATGAAGCATCATTCTGGCGCCCAACATCAAGTAGCATTTTGGTCAAGTTTCAGTGAGCGCCTTGGGCAGATTGGGTGAATGAAGCCAACCTAGATAGGCGCAACCTCATGATGGGCGCACTTGACACTCCAGATACTTCAACTTGGCGCCCAGTCAGAAGAACACTTGAAACTGCGCCTAAGATGAGGTGGTTCAGGTAGTTACACAACTTGAGCTCTCATTGGTCAACAGAATGTCTTCGGGATCCGTGTCAAGGTCTCTAGATGAGCTTGCCAACTCAGAATGAGTCATAAGATGGAATATTCCCTTGGATATGCTTCTTGGGAAACGTGCCTTGGTTCCTCTTTGTGCATTGAAAAACGTGCCTTCATTGCCTTTGAAAGGCCTATAAAAGGAGGAGCTCTCTCATTCATTTGGCATCTGTTCATTTGACAAAATTCTCTCTGCAAAGCTATTGAGCTTGTAATCTTGAGGCCTGCGAGTTTCAAGTGTTGGGGTGATGCTCCCTCAACAAGCAAGGTGATGCTCCCTTGTGATATTGTGAGGTGTTGACATTCAGTTGACATCATTAAGTTCAATTGAGTTGATCAAGTAAGGAAGACATTGTAACATCTAGGCTTCAAGGCCTTTCGTTGTATTTCCATTGAATAAGTTGTACTACATGCTATTGAAAGCATTTTCCATGTAATAAGACATTGCAAGTTGATTGAATCAAGTAACAAGACAAGTACCCAACTCCCATTCAATTAGTTATCTTTGATGTATATCTTTATGTTGTCGAAGTAGCTGATGAATTGATAGCAAGTAACATTGTTTAAGTAAGGAAAAATTTTGGTAGAATTAGTTGGGTATCTTACAAAAGGTGTGTGTCCAGTCGTTACCTTAAAAGTGGTTCGGTAAGCCCATAACACCGCTGGTAACCTCTCTTCCCAGTCCGATCCTTCGATTCCGCATGACTTGTGGATTACCGAAACGAGCACCTTGTTTGTTGACTCTGCCTGCCCATTCGCCCTTGGATAGTACGAACTTGATAGGGTGTGCAGGATTTTGAATTCTGTAGTCATGAGTCGGATGACATGGTTGACGAAATGTCCCCCGCGGTCACTCGTCAATTGAATCGAAATTCCATATCTCGTCACAATCTGTTCATATAGGAACTTTGCCGTGCTCAATGCAGTATTATCCTCCAGTGCCTTCGCTTCGGCCCATTTTGTCAGGTATTCTGTAGCCACTATTATGTATCGACATCGGTGTAGTTGGCTGACCTTCAGGGGTCCTACAAAATCCAGCCCCCATCTCTCGAAAAGTTCTTGAGGTTGTGATGGCCATAGTGGCATATAGTCCCTTTTTAGCGGTTTCCCTACCCTCTGACAAGTGTCACATTGAATTACCCACTCTCGGGCATCTGTGTGTAACGTCGGCCACCATAGGCCGGTGAGTAGTACTTTCCGTGCCATGGCGTCGGGGCCCATATGTCCCCCTGCCAGTCCCTCATGTGCTTCTGCCAATACACCCCTTATCTCTTCTTCCATCACACACCTCCGGAGAATTTGATCGGGCCCCATTTTGTAGAGCAGCCCGTTTATCAGTTGAAATGTCTTACTCTTCAATGCAATCTTCCGTCGTTCACTTGTAGACATCTCTGGCGGAAACGTTGAAGTGGACAAGTACTCGCCAATTTTCTCGTACCACGGCAGCAAGGCCACAATGTGGAATAGGTGGGCATCCAGAAAGTCTTCATTAACTCCATCTCCTGGTTCTCCGGATTTGATCCTTGAGAGCTGGTCGGCAATTACATGGCTTTTTCCTGGTCGTACAATAATGGTGAAAGTAAATTCTTGCAGAAGTAACAACCATCTACTGATTCTACCTTGAATAATCGGTTTGTTGACCAGATACATTAGAGCTTGATGATCCACATAAAAAGTGAATGGTGTTGCCAAGAGATAATGCCTGAATTTCTGTACGGAGTAGACCATTCCTAAAGCCTCTCTTTCTGTAGTACTGTAATTCCGCTCCGCTTTGGAGAGCAACCGACTGGCAAAGTACACTGGATGATCCAATCCATGAGATCCGACTTGTGCAAGAGTGGCGCCAATTGCAAAGTTTGATGCGTCCACGTGCACGTGGAATTCCTTGTCCCAGTTTGGATAGGCTAAGATAGGTGCACTGATGAGTCTTGTCTTTAGTTCTTCAAAAGCTTTCTGTTGTTCCTCCAACCAGACAAACTGCACCCCTTTCCTTGTCAACATGTCCAGTGGGTGTGATACCTGAGCAAAATTTTTGATAAATTTCCGGTAGTAACCGACATGGCCGAGAAAGGACTTTACTCCAGTGACATCTCCTGGAGCCTCCATTTCTACAATTACCCAAATCTTGTCCGGGTCTACTTTTAGTCCTGCTTGGCATACGATATGGCCCAGAAGTTTCCCTTGGGACACCATGAACCGGCACTTCTTCGGGTTTAAGGCCAACCGTGCGGCTCTGCATCGCTCCATGCACTCGGTGAGGGCTTTGAGGTGAGTCTGTTGGTCACTATAAATTGACCAGTCATCGAGGAATGCCTTGAAGTTTCCCACCGACATTTTGTCAAATATGTGTAAAATAATCCTCTGAAAGGTGGCTGGTGCATTGCACAGACCGAACGGCATCCGGTTGTATGCATATACCCCATTTTCAATCACAAATGTTGTCTTCAGTTTGTCTTCCTCGGCGATGCTGATCTGGTTATACCCCGAAAATCCGTCCATAAAGGAATATATTTCATGACCGGCCACTTCTTCCAAAATGGAGTCTGTGAATGGGATGGGGAAGGGATCTTTGATTGTTACCGCATTGAGGCATCTGAAATCCACACAAATCCTGATTTGTCCCCCTTCCTTTTTAAGTGATATCACAATCGGTGACACCCACTCACTCGTTTCAACCTTGAATATTATTCCTGCCTCAAGCATTTTTTCAATTTCCTCTTGTACTTTTGCCGCGTAGTTCTTATTCATGCGATATGGCCTTTTCCGTACTGGACGTGCTCCTGGTATAAGTGGAATTCTGTGGACGCACAGTTCTGGTGGTATCCCCTTCAGGTCCTTGTAGGTCTAGGCAAACACGTCCTTATACTCGAGGAAGATTCTGAACGCTGCTGCCTTGAGTACGGGATTCCAGTCGTCGCCGGCCAGAATTATTTTCGGGTTGCTTTCCTCGCCGAGATTAACTTTCTTCGTTACCGGCTCTTCGTAAATAATCTTCTTTTCCGGTTCAAACTGATGTGCCGGCGTACTGTCTACTTCTGCATTCCCTTCCTTATATTCCCCGTACTCTGCTGGGAACATGTGGGTTACTTCCTTCCCCTTCTCACTTGTTCGTTCCAATGTTTCACCGTCGTCTTTCTGTTCACTCGTCGTTCCCGAGTTTTCACTGATTTCTTTTAATGAAATCATGTTGCACTGTGGCGGAAAAAACTCGTAGTCTTCCATCTGCCAATGGAATAGCCCGCTGCATGAATTTGTCTCATCTTCTGAGCATTCATGTAATTTCAGCACCCCTTCCTCATCGGGCTCCATCGGCCCTTTCCCACTTTCTGTCGAGTTCCCTCCATCCGAGTCAGAATCTGACGCCAAGTCTTCACTGACGGTTTGTGTTTTTAAATCAATGATAAACTTCCTACGTCCATTTTCTATGGACAGAGTGTTTTTCTTCCAATTGTGGTTGGCCTTGGCGGCTATTAGCCATTCTCGACCGAGTAATGCATCATATGATGCATTTTGTGCTGTTATGACTACAAAATTTAACAAGAATTGTTGGGTACCGATTCTTACCTTTTGAGCCATTAGCACTCCCAGCGCCTTGATCCCGTGCTGGTCGGCTCCCACTAACTGGAAGTTTTGTGGCCATAGAGTAGGCTTCCCAAGGCTCTTCCAGGTTGCTTCTGGTAGTACGTTTACTCCGGATCCACCGTCAACTATAGTATTTGTCAAATTCCGTCCAAGGATTTCCATGTGTACTACAGCCGGTTTCCTTCCGTATTAATCGCTAGCAACCTCGGGTTGAGTACTTGTTCTCCCGTTTGCGGTGGTTCTACTATAACATCTTCCGTTGTGAGGTTTTGGTCTTCGTGCGAGTTGTCCTCCATTACCTTGAATATTGCTACTTTTAACTGAGGCAAGCTTTGGAGGAGGTCTGCCAATTTAATTGGTACGGTAGCTTGCAGTACTTGACTTGTTATGTTCTTGTCCGATTCCGATCGTATTGCCTTTTTCTCTGAGTTCCTCCGTTCGGTTCTCATGGCAACTTCCACTTCCTTCCGTGCCTCTCGCAGTCTTTCTTTTTCCGTACGGGGATCTGGATAAGTGGCCTTTTTCCACTGTGCTCGGGTGATAGCCAGGATTTCTTCATCATCTTCCTTGAGATTGATAAGGTTCACCCCTTTCTGCTTCGGAGAGTCTTTTTCCTCGTGATCACCAGGCCCACACCACTTGCACAATGCATTTACTGCGTTCTGATTGTTGCTGGGGCATTCTCTGGCAAAGTGTCCCCACTCGTTGCACTGCCGGCACTGTATCATCGGTCGCCCTTTGCTGTCGTACTACAATCTATTCCGAGGGTTGTTATTGTTAAACCTTCTGTTATTCCTGTATCCTCCGGGGGATGCATTCGGACTATTTTGAGGTTTTGGCGGTGTGGTCAGCGGAGTTGATGATTCTCCCTGTGTGAACAACACTTGGGTACTTCTTGCTTTCAAGTTAAATGGACATTCCTTGATTGAATGTCCCATTACCTGACAGATGTCACAAAATAATTTTCTCGGGCAATTTGCCTTTATGTGACCTTCCCCATTACACTCTGTGCACCATAACTCTCGATTTTCTCTAGTTGTCTCTTTATCCGTTTTCATTTCCTTCATCATGCAGATCATGTCCCTTCTCAACGCCTGAATGGTTTTCGACTCGTTTTCACTGCTGTCATCCCCCGTACTGTCATCATCTTCAGTTCTTTTACTTCGGGATGATGTTTTGCTTTCGCTTTCTATGTCCATTGCCCTATTGTATGCTTCCGCGTACGACGATGGGGGTACCACTTTCATTTTTTTTCTTAATGACGAAACTAGCCCTTCTATGAACCATCTTTTCTTCAGTCCAACGGCTGGCTGCGTTTCCAGTTTCCCGAGTAATTCTTTGAGCCTTCTATTATATGCCCTTACATTTTCGTTCTTTCCTTGTTTGGTATTGTAGATTTCTGCTACAATCTCATTGTCATCCCTAAGAAGTTTGAATTCATCCTCGAAGGCTTTTCTCAGTTCGTCCCATGAGGCTTTCTGTGTTGCCCCTAGGTCTGTATACCAGTCAATGGCAATACCCCTTAACGTCACTGGAAACGCCTTTACCCAGTAGTCTTCGTCCTCTTGTCCGTTTGCCACCCAGATGGTTTCACACGTCTTATAGTGTCGGACAGGATCCTCTGACCCGTTCCCCATGAACTTCGGCAACTTCTGCCTTTCACTTGCCGGTGGGGTCACCATCTTTTTCCCGAGGTACCCTCTTTGTGTTTTTGACCCGACTGGACTGGTTCTACCATGTCGTTCCGGTGTCTTCCTGCCGGCCACGTACGGTTCCTTCCCACTTCCGGTTCCGGCGTCCTCTACACTTCGAGTTACCTCTGGCTCTCCTTGGTTTTCCCTCTGGGCAGGGGTCTCGGGCTCAGGTCCTCTGTTCCGCGGCCTTTCGTCTGAAATGGACAATGCCACAATCCGACGTATACTATTCTCTAGTTCTTCTATCAAATTATTTTCTTTTCCTCTATTTGTTACTGGCATTCTAAAACTATGTTCATCACCTCCTTGATCTACCTCTTCATGTTGTTCATTTTCTTTTTCAACAATCTGTTTCAATCTTTTTCTACGTTCTTCTTGTTCCTTTAGTCTTAATGATCTTCTTACTATTTCTTCTGGTGTTGCGTGCCCCACTGGTAATTTATTCTTGTCCTTATTCAGTTGTATGGGCATTAATTATGCTTACCCTTTCTCAGTTGTACGGTGTGCGACGGCGATCACCGTCACGTTCCTCCTCTTCTTGTTTCAGACGTTCTTCATATCTTCTGAGAATTTGTTGTCGTCGCACTTCCCTCTCTCTTTCTTCTCAAATATCTTGGAAGGCTATCAAGTTCCTTGCCAGAAGTCGAGGAATGCGGTCCAAAAGATTATCCACTTCGCTATTAACACGCAGGTTCTCTGAAATAACCTCCTGTGGAACCTCTCTGCGGATAGACTCGTCTTGCACGTATTGTCCGACTGATAATAACCACAGTTTGACTAATTCCTGAGTTACTTCATCTTCTCGACTTCTGGGTTCATTCTCTTCTCTATCGCTTTCCTCGCGTTCTTCTTGAATTTCTTGTATTATTTCTTCTACGTGCTTTCTGTCTTGTACTTCTTCGTCGGTATCAACTGGTTGCCCCATTATGCTGCCATTCTCCCGTCTGAATGCTCACCGGATTCGCTTAGGCAACGGCGCCAAAATGTTTACTGCCTAAGTGGTCTACTTGTTTTCATACAGAGTAAACGAGAAAAGATATTTGCATTATCACAGTGCACTGAAATAAATTACATTGTACGAGAATAACAACCAGAATTGGTACTCAAAAGATCAACTGCATATATTAACTCAGAACAGTAAGTCCCAATACAATCCCAAAAACTCCATGCCCATACAATGGCGTAACAAGTACATATATAGTTTGTCCGACGGTTGCTAACCGTCGCCAACCATCGTACCGATCGGGAGTAACTACTCGCCGAAACTAAAACATAAACATACTTCCCGAAACCACTAACAAAACATATTTTGCCAAAAGTAATAAACTATGTAAAGTACTCCTAACAACCGGAATGGTGAATAGGCTAATCACCAACTCCACATGTGATCACTCCGGAAATGGGGACATGACATAAACTATCTCAACTAGCAGGAGTAGCATTCAATGGGAATACTACTATCTGTAACATCCTCGTGAATTTGTTTTTATATTGCACTCACAATCCTAATGTATTTGGACTAGGGTGAAAACCTATTGATTGTGTTGTTATGCTACTATCTGTAACATCCTCGTAAATTTGTTTTTATAATGCACTCACAATCCTAATGTCTTTGGACTAGGGTGAAAACCTATTGATTGTGTTGTTATGCATTATGACTGATACGTGTGTGTGATTACTGAATAACCATGTGATTGAGAATATGATTATTTGAATTCTGTTATTATGATTTCAAAATTGAATGAATTTTATCATATATATAATATGTATAATTGGAAGCTTTTTATCCTTGTGTACTTGTGTGTGAGGTGCATCATACAAGTTGCGGGTTCCAATGGACAAGATGATGCAAGTTCTATGAATCTATCAGGAAGCATTCTAATGCCAAGTTATATCCAGTACCAGTCCAGTGTGTTAATGTCATGCTCCTCTGCAGAGGAGGTATGACTGCAAGTGTTGCAAGTAAACTAGAAAGACTCATGCTTGTCTACAGTCCAAAACAACTTCAAAGCACTTACTAATCTTCTATATGTTAACACATAACACATAGAGAGCTTCTTTTTATCATTCATTGAATGCTCAAAGCCTACTAAAAAATATTTCCATGAAGGAGCATTTTTTTATCTCCGTATCTTACTGATCCATAAACTAGATAAAGCTATGCCTTACAACAAGTCACCACATACAGATCTTTCTGAAGGATTGACCAACTGTACTTTCTAACCAAGTAAATAACAGTGAACTAAAATGAAAGTGAAAGAAATGAACTCCACAAATGGAAGACACAAAGGATTTACCCTATAGAACACTCACATTTCCACTATCTTAAAAGGGGAATACAACCAGCCTGAAATCAACTTTATTTCAATCCCTATGATCACTACAACAGCTCTCTGTTACATACTCGGTACCATACTTTTGCCTGTGACAGTCAATTGAGCCTAGGTCTATTGGGCACACAACCAGCCTGGAATCAACTTATTTCAATCCCTATGATCACTACAACAGCTCTCTGTTACACACTTTCAGTACTGTACTTTTGCCTATGACAGTCAATTGAGCCTATGAACACTACTAGAATAAGAATCCAATACAGTTCAACTCAAATCCTTCTCTTGTGCCTCCGAGGGCATTTACACATTATATAAACCCATACAGTCCTGTTTGGAATCTCATAAGCTTTCAGATACTGAAACAAGAGGAATTTGAAACAGTTTTGGGTGTTAGTGGCCATTTTAGAAGACATGACAATACTACCACTTCATGCAGTGATGAAACCACCTCGGCAATTACAAAACCACCGCCTCTCTAGACCAGCAGTTTCCAACAAATCTGCTAAAACCTTTATTTTACTCCAAATTTCCCTGCTTCATGTGTCTTCTGAGCTGTGTTCCACTTCTCCACTGAAGTCAACTGATCTTTTTACTAATCACTTACCCCAGCCATGGCCCCCAGTAAAGCTGTCTCAAATCAAGATCAAGAGAGGAACTACCATAGAAAAGGATTAATTATGGTCTTGCACAATTTTGTCAAGCACTTGATGAACACCAAAACAAAAGCTGCCCCGTGCCATATTAGAAACTCTAAAGAAGCTGATATTATAAATGCAAAAAACCATTCTCTTAAACCAAAAATGTCAGTTCAGGTTCGGGTACTGCTGTTTGCTAAAAAAGAAATTTACCCAGGTTCAGTTCAGCTAGGTACAAGTGTACAAAATATATGTAAACTATTGAAAATTTTAAAATATAAAAAAATAGCCATAAATCTTCATACAGATAGTGATATGAATTAAGGAAGGATTCATACTTGTGCGGATTAGAGATAGATGAATCCAGTTGTAGAATTTTGATATGGAAATCGTGGGTTGTGTAGGGCAGCACGTGTGCCAAATTTAGGGTCACCGAATCCCTTTGGCAGCCCAAATACAAGACCATGACCCTTCATCTCATGTAACCCCAATAATTTAGTGGCTGACATACCACACTTACTTTCAATCAAACCCTGCTTTACTTTACTCGGAAATGCAGCTGATATTGTTTATGATTGCAGAATATATAAATGCTGTTGCAAAAAGAGTTATCATGCTCTCCTGACTATGCTATTATTGTTTTCACTCGCTAAATCACTTCATGGTATCCCAAATACATCCCAAGACTCTAATTCCTGCTCATGTACATACTGGGTTCTCCCCAGCCATACCTGGACAAGACCCACAGTCCCAGGCCATACCTTGGACAGACCCAGTGCATACCCAGTACAGACCTGGTACAAGTACGCCCTGGGTACATGCAGAACCCAGTAACGCAACCTTAAACTGATTCACCCAACCTGTGGTAAGTATGATAGGTGAACAGAAGGAGCCTCTTTCAACTGAAAATGGTGTCACTTGAGCTGAGTTACCTAATCTAATTCCTTTTTCTTTTGTAAGTTTATAAGCTTCCATCATGGTCCTCTTAAAGGTTTTGTAGTGTCATTACTACTAAAAACTGATTTGGAATTGTTTTTGCTTTTATCCTCCTGAAAGAATCCACTTTTTGCTATGATCGGCTGAAGTGTGCAACCATGCTATTTAAATCACTATCTCAAATGCATATAATCATTAATACATAATCAAACAAGATTTTCACGAGTACATAGAATATATACAATTATAAGTGCCAGATGATATATATTCTATTGGATCTTACATATGCTCTGTACATTTTACAAATAAAAACAACCGTGCAAAAGTTAATAATTGCCTACCTACATCACTCCAGTGTACATTATTCATGTTACCTCCAAAAGAGAACTAAATGATAAACATCCAAAGAGTTGATGAATGTCTTTACAACAGAAACTAGACCAATTTAAAGTTTGCTTACCTGCTCTCTGCAAAAGCTCCAAGTTCACTAGACTTCTTAAAAGTAGAAGGTTCATCTTCTACTTTAAACTTTGGTCGGTCTGGATTATTCCATAAATAGATCTTCCTCAGAAAGGAATCAAGTATAAGGTACAAAAAAAATACAAGACCAGACCGCATGGCCCATATAACGGCTAGTGCAAATGGCGGAAAAATTTGATAAGGGATGCTGTTTGTGTTCACAATCTCTACGTTGATTAGCTGTTGATGTAATTTTTGCCAAATGTCAGTCCCACAGTCAACAGGCATCCTCTTAACCACATGACGTCGAAATACAATCTCTCTTTCTGAATCATCCAGTGACGTTACTGCATCACCATCCATTGCATTCCCATCCTTGTAATATGGCAAAACAACTGCGCCAGAAAAACTACTTAATCAATGCCAACATCTTAAAACCTAGTTCTAAATTTTCCTACTTAAGAAAAGCTTCAAATCACTTATTTTATTAAATAAAAGAAGAGTAATACACAAAACCTCATCTCAGTGCAAAGAAATAAGATAGCCTATTATTCTGAGATAGATTTTAGAGGAAAACAAAATAACACCTTGAAATAATCAACTGTGTAATAGCGCTAGGAAATCCTTCTCTGGTAATGAAATCAGAAAAACACTTGCCATCATTTGCAAGCCTACCACAACATAGATCTCACCATTCTAACATTTATTCCTCTAAATACTTCACTTCTATGACAATGAAATTCAAACAATTCTGTCCCATGTCTTTACAATACATCAAACAAACAATTAATCCCACCATACCAAGGCCAAAAACCATCTGGGCAATTCATAGCCCTAACATCACAATGTTTTCATATATTTTCATTGGTATGGGGATCTTAAATTTTTAATTAAATAATCAACATACTTCCAAAAGATATATACCAAAATCTGGCTTGTATACTTTTTAAAAAAATTAATTCTAGGTTCCCATATGGCTTTGAAAAATTACTATTTTGGCAAAAAAAATATTACTAACTATCCTACATGCACAAAATCTTAGCACATCATATTTAAGTTTTTAACTCTGCTATGAGAACACATGCATTAGGAAACATTGCCAAATACAAACTATTTGAATAATCTATGAATTACTTATGTCATTTTTGTTCAATTTTAAATCACATTCTTCATTTTCAAACAATATTACGGCTTTCCATGTAAAAACCGAAACCATCTGTGGTATTTTGCATGGTAAAAACTATGTTTAACAATTATTTTAGCCATTAAATTTTACTAACTGAAGATGGTACAAAAATTGATCAAGATTTTTTGTTGGCTTATTGAGAAGTTCTCCCAGATTTGAAGTTCTTAAGATAATTTTGACACTTCGTACATCTGTTGATCCAAAAAGGATCAAGGTGAACTAAGGAACAAGAAATGATGTTTTCCCCAAATTTTGAAAATGTGCAAGTACCTGCTGTTTTGTGACAGACAAATTCCCTGCCTGGCAAAAGTGGCAAAAACATCTGAATACCACAGTGAATGATCCATATACTGCGGCATATGATAGAATACCGCATATGACAGAAAACAATGGCAAAAGGAACACTACAGAAAGTGGCAAAAATGCCATGGTGCAAGCAACAGTTGGGGACATGAATAGTCACGGTTTTTGACGTTTCATTTTTTATCTTGGAGGCTTCCAATGCATGGGAGGACCACACCATGGATTGAAAAGGGGAGTTGGAAGTTTGTTTGAAACTCTTTGAAGGTTGGAGAAGTGTTTGGACACCCTAGAAGCACAAGAAAAGGCAGCTCCAGTTCATAGAGAACTAAACAGAGAGTAGGAAGCAGCTTGAAGTTGTAAACACCTCTCTTATACTAGTTTCTAATTAATAAAAATAGTTAAACGTGCTCTTAGCACCTACCAAGCTGGTTTTTCCTCCATTAGTGAGGGTTTCTAGGGTAAAATTGTGTTTTCCACTGTATTTGTGTTGATGAAAGCTTTTCTAAGTTGAAGTTTCTTAATCACATAGCTTCCAAAGGATTGAAAATAGTTATAAACAAAGCATAAACAATATTGGGTGGTTTGTAATTCAGAAATCATAGTTTTGTAGCAAATCACAGATCATTTTGGTATGAGAGCAGGCTAAATTCCTGGGGAGTCAAAGTGGAAAGTGCAGTTGTATGACAGTAACAAGGTCTTAAAGTGGAGATGGTTTAGCCCAGCAAATCCAAAGATCAGAACACGTTGTTGGAATGAATAAGCAAGAATGGATGACATGAGTGCAAGAGTTTCAACCCTAGAGAATCACATAGAACAAATGATGAAGCACCAACAGCAGATCACCCAACAACAAGAGCATATGGCCAGACAACAAGCTAAAATGACCTAAGAGCGGTCATAGTGTGGGCCCTAGCCTAGAAATTTGGCATTGAGATGATGGAGAAGAGGAGAAAGGTGACCATGAGTGCCATTGGGAAGAATGAGAAATTGAGGTAAAATCTAGAACAACCCCCATTTAAAGTTGAAACCAAGGTAGTCATCAAAAATTTTAAAGGTCAAGATAATGCACAGATTTTAGACACTTAGATCAAGCAAATGCACGTGTATTTCAGTGTCCATAACATGAGTCAAGCTCAGAAGATTTATTTTGCTTGCTTGAAAATAAATGGACATGCTCTTTTCTAGTGGGAGAGCTATCTTTCTTCATGTGAGAAGAAAAAGAAACCAGCTATCCCAATTGGGACAGTTTCAAAGATTTGCTAAGAAAGAATTTCTATCCAATCAGCCATGAAACCAATCAAAAGATAAAGTGGCTCTACTATAGGCAAGGAAGTGGTCAAAGTGTTCCAGATTATATAATGAAATTTCATAGGCAAGCCATGTTACTTTGCATGGACTTGAAAGAAGAAGATATCCTTACCAAATACCTCAGTGGGTTGCATTCAAATCTTGGGAGTGTCCTCACTGCTAAGCCAGCTGCTTTGCATGAGGCCTGTGTATTGGCATACAACATAGAGGAGGAAAAGAAGAAGGGTGGGGGAGAATCTTCTAAATGGAAACAACAACAACAAAATAAGGACCAGCCAAAGAAAAAGAAATGCAAATCTTTCAAGAAATGGAAAGGAAAGAAGACTAATGCTGCTGTTCACCAATGCAAGGACCCCAAAAATCATTGTTCACATTGCAATATTGATGGTCACATCGGAAACAAATGTTAGAAGTTGCATCCCCAAGTTACACCTAAAAAATAAGCACAAAGACGATTCCAAAAAGTCCATGGCTACCATCCATGAAGAGCTGGAAATAGAGGGCAGCTCAGATGTTGATGAGAAATAAGGTTGCATCGCTACAAGGACCATCATAAATGAACAAGAACTTGAAGCAATGAACCAACTATTCACTCTAAAACACCAAGTGAAGAACACTTGGTTTGAAGACTTATGATCATCCTCAACCTTACCCTTTGGATTGGATCAAGACCAGTGTTGAGATTTAAGTAAAGAAGAGGTGCAAATTTCAGTTTGCTATTAATGCTCAATAAGTAGATCAAGTAGAGGTGGATGTGATTGCCTTTGATATTGTGCTTGGGAGTCCAGACTTGTCTGTGAGAGGTGTTATATTAATGAGGAGGGCTAACAAGTACCAGCGGATAAGGGATGGAGTCAAATACATCATCAAGGGACACCAAAGCAAAGCGAGGATTGCCTTGGTAAGTTCCAACCAAGCACTCAAGTTAATTTAAGAGACCAAGCAGTTTTGTTTATTTCGTTTGAAAGATAAACAAGAGGATGGGATTGGGGTTTCTTCTATATCTCATACTAGCAAGAAGACCAAAGAGATAGATGTGTTGTTAGCATCATCTAAGGAGGTTTTTCATGAGCCTAAGGGACTGCTGCTAAAAGAGAGGTAGAGCATGAGATTCACTTGCTTCTTGAATCTCCTCTACCCAACAAAGGATTGTATAGTGTCGGTACCCACGAAACTCGATGTTTGCACTACTGGATGTCCGTTTTTATCATCAATTTAACATTCGTGAATCAAGTCAAGGTCGGTGATGGTGTTCTCCAGTCAAGTAGCAAAGTTGCCATGTCTTGGTCTGGTGTTTTGGCTAACTACTCTTGCAAGGTGATAAAGGTTGCAATCCAAATGGATATGGCAAAAGAAGATATGCGGATATGGCCAACGTTAAAATCTAAATCACCAAGCATCAAATCGTGACAAGTGATGAGGAGATCTCCGCCTTGGTCAAGTTGGGAAAAGAGATCAGCTTACTAGCATGCTTTCCATTGACAAAAACCAAGCTAAAACTCCTCTAAACAGGTCATGGCAAAGTGGCAAAATTCAAGTCAAGGTGGTGCAATTTTCCTCAGCTTAAGCCATTAGTTTTTTTGCCAACTCCCCACAAGGCAAAGTGGCAAAATGTTCACTAAAGTGCACCTAGCAAGGAAGCAGAGCAAGCAGCAAGGTGGCACACTTTTGAGGGGGCAAAACCATGACTAAGTTATGCCAATATCAGAAAAAATGGGCTAGGTCTTAAGTGATCTTTGCTAAGGTGTTGAGGGCAAAGAAATGACGCACTTTTGATGTGGCAATACCACCTAAAAGCTCCACCAACCAACAGGGAAATAGGGCAAACTGTTGAGTGAATTCTGCCACCTTTTAAAAGCAAGTTGAAAGCATCTAAGCTAGGTGCACTTTTTGTGTGTCTTTGCCACCAAATGCTTCTGTCCAAGTCAGTTTTAAGGTGGCAAAAACCTAAGTGAAAAGCGCCTAGGATAACGAAGGGAGTCTAAGGCATGTGTGGCACACAAAATGGGTGGAAAATCCAACATAAAACTTCGATTAAGGGAAAAGAAAGCCTATGTCAGTTTTGGTGCACTTTTCAAGTGGCAATGCTATTAGTATTTTTCTATGTCGGCCTGATTGTTTCTATGTCGGCCTGTTTTTGTTAATGCTAATCTATCTCTTGAACTTTGTATATATTGAACATTTTCGCTCATTTGTAAATATCAATTACAACCAATTCATTCTGCAATTTCAAACTCTTTATGGTATCAGAGCTTTTCGGTTTTGGGCGCCAAAAATTGCTGCGTCTTGTGGTTTCCCTGTCCATTTTGCCCACGTCTTTGGTCAAGACAGATCGTCCATTTGCAGGTTCACGTCTTTAGGGCCGCGATTTTGATCTCTGCATGGTCGCGTTTTTTTTTACCAGTCGGATCGCGTCACCCTGCCCTGCCGAAATCTCCAGTTTTTGGCCGCGATTTTCAGAGGCCGCGTTTTGCACAGACCACGAACCTTTGTTTTTTCGCAGGCTCCTTCTGCTAGTCGCGACCGCGACTTCCTTCCGACTGAAGTTTGCTCGCCGTTTTTCCCGTTCGCGGCATGATTTCGTGGCTTGGTTCTATCGCCATTTTTCAGTATTTTGGACTGCGTTAACAGTTTCTGGCCACGTTTTGCCTCTGGTGGTCGTGTTCTGGTCTCCGATTCAGCTAGGACGCGTTTTTTTAAGCTCCTGGCGCCATTTCCAAACTGCGGAATCCTTGTTTCCGCGGACTCTTCCCTGACTGTGCGTCTTGCCCTTGCACAGTGAAAAGCCCGCGGCATCTCTGCATCATTTCAGAATTTTTTAAAAGGGATCTCCAATTTTTTAAAAAATTCTAAGTGCCTAGGGTTCCTGCCATTTTCGTCTAGGGTTTTGACCCTCAAGACATTGACGAAAATTTTTTTCGAGACCAGTTTTGAGGTGGGTTTTTCGAGATCTTTCGTGGGTACCTGTCAGATTTTTTTCGCACCTCGAAGTTCGTGCCTCGTTTTCCGTGCAACCGTACCTGTCTCGAATTTTGTACCTGATCCTGTTCTGCTCCTCAGTTGAACATTGTTCAGTTTTCTGTCGTTTTCCTGCATTGGGAGACGTGCAAATGGCGTCTTTGACCAACTTGATGTTGGAGGGCAATCAACGATTTAATGGCAGAAACTATAATATCTAGAAGCAGCGTATGATGACTATTTTTGAGTATCGCCGCCTTGATGAATTGGTTTTGGAAAAAGAAACTCGTCCTCCCACCGCTGGTGCTGATCAGGACAAGTTTGATGATCATAACAGAGAGGCTGTCATGCTTCTTAAACTTTCTATTACAGATGACCAGTTGCCGCAGATTCCTTCAGGCAAGACAGCTGCTGAGATTTGGAAGCACCTGAAGGAACTTCATGAGACCTCTGATAAAAGCCAGGCTTTCTTTTTGAAGAATCAGTTGTTCTCCATCATGATGGATGAACGTATGTCCTTACAGGAGCATCTCACGAAGATTAAGGACATTCGAGATCAGCTTGAGGCTATTGGTCGAAAAATGGAGGAAGAGGACATGGTAGTCATCACTCTCAAAAGTCTACCTAAATCCTACGAGCACTTTGTCGAGACTCTCAACATTACGTCTACGAATGTTGATCTGAAGTTTCCTGAATTATGCAACAAACTCCTGCAGCAGGATCGCTGGAAACAGCAGTTTGGTAGCAGTGCTTCATCGTCCTCTTCCGAACAGGCATTTGCAGCTAAATCCTTTCAGAAGGATAACAGCAAATTTCAGTCATCTCAGTCATAACAGCCTACAAGTTCAAATCAACCTTCGGGCAACCCTAAGAAGAAGAATGTGCAGTGTAATTACTGTCACAAATTCGGCCATATGAAGAAAGATTGCCGTCAGAGGATAGCTTCTAAACAGAAGAAGCAGGGAGGGTCACACCAGAAGGCGCATGTTGCTGAACTTTCTGAGCCGAAGGAGTCTGCCTTTTACGCTTTTATGGCTAAAAGGTCTTCAGATCCTGTCAAGACTTCTGCTTGGTACATCGATTCTGGTGCGTCACGTCACTTTACTCACAGGCGTGATTGGTTTACCGACTTTTCTCCCTTCAATGATTCGGTTATCTTTGGCGGAGGTGAGGAGTACACAGTTGTTGGCAGAGGCACTGTTCAGATACAGTCTGGTGGAAGGAACCTTATCTTCCTCAATGTGTACTACGTTCCTGGTATGGAACTCAATCTGCTTTCAGTGAGTCAGATCATGAGGAATGCTCCTCAGTTGGATGTAGTGTTCAGTGCTCACAAGTGCTCTATTATTGATCGAGAGACCCGTCTTACTGTTGTTGTTGGTCTAGAGGATCATGGCCTTTATCGGCTCATTGACACTGGTGATTCTCCTGAAGTAGCTATGGCAGCCCATGTTTCTTCTCTCAGCACTTTGTGGCATCAGCGATATGGACATCTCAACATCCATTATCTCTCTCAGCTGTCCCGACAGGGACTTGTTTCTGGCCTACCTGATATTCAGACACAGCATCTTGGAGTATGTGGCGCCTATCAAGCTGGCAAACAACATCGGACTCCCTTCAAGGATGGAGATTCTTGGCGTGCGTCTAAGGTACTTCAATTACTTCATGCTGATATTTGTGGTCCTATGAATACATCTTCAGTTACTGGTTGCAAATATTTCTTGCTTATTGTTGATGATTTTAGTAGAAAGATGTGGGTGTACTTTCTCAAACAAAAATCAGATGTATTTAGTATCTTTCAGAAGTTTAAGTCCTTGGTTGAAAAAGAGTCTGGCTATAGCATCATCACTCTTAGGACAGATAACGGTGGGGAATTTTGTTCTGCTGCATTCTCCGACTTCTGTGATACCCATGGCATCAAACGCCAGTTGACTACACCCTACACTCCGCAGCAAAACAGTGTTGTTGAGCGTCGCAATCGTACGGTTGTTGAGATGGCTCGTTCTATGTTACAGCACCGGAGTGTTCCTAATAAGTATTGGGCAGAAGCAGTTTTTACTGTCGTCTATCTCCTTAATCGCTCTCCTACTCAGGCTGTTAAGGGGAAGACTCCAGAAGAGGTTTGGTCTGGTCGCAAGCCCAGTATCAGCCCCCTGAACGTTTTTGGCTCTCTTGCATATGTTTGGGTTCCAGATGCTCAGCGCTCAAAGTTGGAATCCAAGAGTCAGAAGCTCATGATGACAGGGTACAGTGACAACCATAAGGCCTACCGACTGATCGATATTGACACTGATCGTCTTATCTTCAGCCGTGATGTTGTCTTTGATGAAGATAGAGGACCTTTTCAGTCTTCGTCTTCTGAGCAGTGTTTTGAGGATCAGCCTCAAAGTGTTCTTCTTCCACTAGGTCCACCTGATGGGAGGGATGATGCAGAATCTGTTCCTGATGCTGCACTACCTGAGTTTCCTCCGAAGAATAATCCTCTTCTTGCTACTCCTGTTGCTGATCCTGAACCTCTTCCGGCTCCTCCAGATGTTAGCACTTCTACTCTCCGGCCTAAATGGTATGCTAAAACCATTAGTGATCTCTAGGATGGTGAGCTCATTGAGAGTAGAACTTCCAGACATAAGAGCAAACAGCAGCCTACAGTCAATTTTGCTCTCATGGCTAACATTAATAGTGTTTTTGAGCCTCAGACATACTCAGAGGCTAAAGGTATACCTGAGTGGGAACAGGCTATGGAAGCTGAGTTCCAGAGTCTTCAGAAGAATCACACTTGGGCACTTTCTGATCTTCCTCCAGGGAAGAAACCCATTAGCTGCAAATGGGTGTATAAGGTGAAATACAAAGCTGACGGCACTCTCGACAAGTATAAGGCTCGTCTTGTTTCTCGTGGGTTCTCACAGACGGCAGGCATTGACTATGAGGAGACCTTTGCTCCTACAGCCAAAATGAGTACCATCCGGCTTGTTCTTGCCTTAGCAGCCCAGTTTGGTTGGAAAGTCCACCGGATGGATGTTAAGAGTGCTTTTCTGAATGGCGACTTGCAGGAAGAAGTCTACATGACGCAACCTCCAGGCTTTAAGGTTGCTGGTCAAGAACACAAGGTCTGTAGACTCGTCAAAGCGCTCTATGGTCTGAAACAAGCCCCTCGGGCTTGGTACATGAAAATAGATGAGTACTTGACAGATCATGGTTTTCAGCGAAGTCCATCTGATTCAAATCTGTATATCAAACTTTCTGGTGATGATATATTGCTTGTGGTTGTCTATGTGGATGACTTACTCATTACTGGCAGTTCCGCACATTTGATTGCTGAGATCAAACAGGATTTGTGCCGTACCTTTGATATGACAGATTTGGGCTTGTTGCATTATTGCCTAGGAGTTGAGGTTTGGCAGACTGAGCACAGTATCTTTCTTTCTCAGTCCAAGTATGCTCGCAGCCTCCTGGACAGGTTCAGAATGCAGGATTGCAAACCTACCCCTACTCCTATGGAACCCGGGCTTAAATTGTCAGCAAACCTACCCCTACTCCTATGGAACCCGGGCTTAAATTGTCAGCTCAGTCCACCTCACCAGTGGTAGATGAATCTTTGTTCAGGCAACTAGTAGGCAGCCTCATTTATCTTACTGCTACTAGACCTGACATTAGTTTTGCAGTGAGCTACATATCACGCTTCATGACAGCCCCCAAAGCTGATCATTGGACAGCAGCGAAGCGTGTGCTGCATTATGTGAGTGGCACTCCTGATTATGGACTTCTATACACTCGGAGTTCTGATCCTCTACTCAGAGGTTACACAGATTCAGACTGGGCAGGTTCTGTTGATGACCGTAAGTCTACCGCTGGGTATGTGTTTAGTTTGGGATCTGGTGCTGTCACCTAGACTAGTAAGAAGCAGCAGGCAGTGGCTCTCTCCTCGACAGAAGCAGAGTATCGGGGAGCAGTTAAAGCAGGTTGTGAGGCAGTTTGGCTTCGACGGATGCTTGTGGATATGCATGTTCCTCAGGCAGGTCCGACTCCCTTGTTCTGTGATAATCAGGGAGTGCTCAAACTGGCCAAGAATCCGGTCTTCCATGAACGAACCAAGCATGTGGAAACTCATTGTCATTACATACGATAGCTGGTTGAAGACGGATCCATTCAGTTGCTGTATGTTCCTACCTCGGAGCAGCCAGCAGATATCTTCACCAAGCCCCTCGGTTCTGATAAATTTGTAAACTTCAATTTCAAACTCTTTAAATGCCACCTTCAAACTCTGCCATACATGTTGAGGAATGGCAAAACAGGTAGAAAAATACGCCAAGCATTCAAGGGGAAATAATTGCAGATTGATGACTTTTGTAATAATATTTTTTGATCTTTCCCCCAAATTTACCTGCCGCATGGGTGGAGGGCAGCTCATGCAAATGGATGTTATAGTGGTGCATGTTAGGAGCTTGCATCGCAAGTCCCACCATGTGTTTGATTCCTCCGCAAAAAAATAATGATAATATTTTGCGATCTTTGAATTGAGAGCACTGGTGAATGGCCGCAAGCAAGGATTTTTACTTTCTTGTTACGCATGGGAGCTCACTAAGGCCTAGAAGGCCTTCATAGCTGTTGCTACATGGCTTCCTTTCGGTCTGCTCATCCCCTTTCAGCCCATAGTGCTTTCTTGGAGTCATTGATTGGTGCTTTTTTTATCTGGTTTTTTGCCTATGACCCAAGGTTTTTGAGTTTGGTGGCTGGCTGTTTTCGACCCCATTTTTTGTGCTGGGTAATCACATTCTCTTGCTTTGTCACCTATGGCTGTGTTTGGACGGGGCCCAAGGGATCTCTTTCCTTTTTCTTTTAAAGAAGTTGTGCAAGCTAATGAGCCCACAAACTCTAGTCAACTTCCAAATGCAATCCACGCATGATACCAAATCTGACCAGAAGGCTGAAAATCAACCCCGATCTAAAGGTTGCCTGCAAAAAAGTGAGGATCGGCCCATTGTAATCATCTATCCAAACCCAGTTGCTATTGATGTGTTGTATTTATCTAAGCATTCACTAATCTGCAAACTTATGGGTATCAAGGTCACATTGCCCCTCCTAGAGAATTAGGCCCAACATAAACATGTTATCTTGTATTTACAAGACTGCTAGCGTCAATTTATAGATCAACTCCCAACGTCCACTTCATGCAACAAAGGCAGACATGCAAAACCACCTCCAAGAATATCATGCTTTAAAGCAAACTATTCTTGTCATGTAAAGGCAAACTTGTAATGTAAGCAAACTCCACAAAACAAGGAATTGACCACCTCAAATAAGATCAAAATTGGAGCGAGTGTGGATGAGATTATCTAGTGTAGAGATAGCATCAATGACAATGCAACAAAATATATGGTGCGTGTTGTGACCAAATCACACATCGCCCCATTGCAAATGGGGACCCCCCCCTTTTTTTTGAGCTCTGATGCTTTGCATTTAGTTTTGGATAATGTCCTGGGTTCTTTTCCTCTCTCAATTCAACAAGAAGTCTTTCTCTCCTACAATTTTTTTGCTTCATAACTAGAGATCTCATCTGAAAATGAAGAGTCTTGATCAAATCCAATTCATGAATCTTGAGGTCAATCCTGATGTATGTTTGAGATCCTGAAAATGACTAAGTCTGGTAGCCTGAAATCCTGAAAATCCTGAAAAATTGACTAAGTCTGAAATCTGGTGAATCCTCCAAATTCTAGATTTTGCATGTTAAATCCGGTGGATTCGAGACCTATCTCAAACATCTTGAAAGGTATATTGAAAAATATTTAAAGTATAATTATACTTAAATATATTTTTCAATATACCTTTACCCTCAAGGACCCTAAAAAACGGCTAAGTATTCTAGATGATCTCAAAAGTGTGATCCAGTGCGCAAATTTCCAGAGGATTTCGAAACCTCCATCCGATGCGCCAAAAGGAGAGAAGAAGATGAGGATCCTCGACCCTTGATCCAATGCGCTAAAGGTAGCATAGATGATGATTCCGACTTCCCCATCTAATCTGCCAACTTGAAGAGGATTTTAAAAGTGCTATCCATTGCACCACATTCTAGGGGATTTGAAATGCCTATCTAATGCGAAAATTTCAGAGGAAATCAATACCTTGAACCAATGCGCCAACATCAAGGATGATTTTGAAGCTCTCATCCAAAGCGCCAAAGAAGGGAGAAGGTAGGGGGATTTAAAAATGGATCAAGTATGCCAAATGCTAGAAGATTTTAAAACCTTAATCCATTCTGCAAGCTCTAGAAGATTTCAAAAGTGCTATCTCTTGCGCCAAAAGGAGATGATTGGAAGGAGATGTCAAAGGTCTCATCCGGTGCGACAAAAACAAGAGGATCTTCGATCCTTGATCTAATGTGCCAATACCAAAAGGATGTGAAGACTTGTCAAGAGGAAACCAAAATGTCCAACCAATGCGCCACTTCTAAGAGGATTCAACATCAAGGTCTAATGCGATTTGAGGAAGGTTTTAACAAGTTCTAGAGGATTCTCAATACTCCCATCTCATGCGCTTATCAAGAGGATCTCTTGCACCCCGTCCATTGCGCCAAGAAGGAAGGGGAAAATTCTAAGTGTCAAAGTGTAAAAGTTTTTGATGTTTCCAGAGGATTTCAAATCCTTATCTAATGCGCCCTTATAGAGGCATAAAGTGAAGAGGATTTCAAAAGTAGGATCTAATGCGCCAATCCTAGAAGATTTTAAAACCTTGATCCATTGCGCAAATCCTAGAAGATCCCAAACCCTCAATCCAATGCGCAAATCCTAGAGGAAATCAAATGCTTGAACAAATGCGCCAAGATAAAGGAGGCAGGTTTTAAGAGGTAAAGTGCAAATTTTATAATGTTTCTAGAGGATTTCAAAATCCCTATCCATTGCGCCACTTCCTAGAGGATTTCAATTCCTTGATCCAATGCGCCACTAGGGGGAGTAAAGTCAAGTTTTAAAGCAAAAGCCTTAGAGGATTCCTAACACTTCAACTGCTGCGCCATAATCTAGAGGATCCCAAAAGTCTGATCCAATGCGCCAAGGCAGATTTCAAGGGGAAATAGAATTTTTGATCCAATGCAAGGGGATTTCAAAACCCTCAACCAATGCGCTGGCCCTTAAAGGATGTTGAAGGTCAATCCAATGCGTTAGTATTCAGATATCAAGGAGATCTCACAAGTCTGATCCAATGCGCCCATGTTGTATGAGGAGAGTTTCAAGTTTCAAGTGCAATTTTGATGAGGATTCAAATCTCTTATCTGCTGCGCTACCTTGTGGAGGGAATGCTTAAAGTCTTGTATCATCTTGAAAGAAGATCTCAAACTGCCCAACTGATGCGCCAAATTAAGAGAATCTGAAAATGGTATCTGCTGCGCTCATTTGGGAAGGGAAAGAAAGGCTGATATGAGAAATTTCAAAGTAAAAGATCCTAAAACTCCAATCCAATGTGATAGCTCGAGGAAGATCAGAATTTTTCGAATTAGTGCGCCATCTTAGTGTGAAGTCTAGATAAAGTTTTCATATCATTCAAGTTAGACATCAAAGTCCTTAACTCATGTGCTTAGATTAGAAATGCTTGTAATGATTCTTATGTATTATGTGTTATCAAAAGGGATTGATGCTGTTTTTCTGTTTATGTTGCAGCAATACAAGATGAAGCTAAGGAGTCAGGAAAGAAGAAGAGGCTGGAATCACCTTCATGCTAGGATTGAAGTCATGTGAAGAGAACATCATAAGCTGCTCGGAATAATCACTTCAAGTTCAAGATTAACATACTACTTCAAGTTCTTTCAACCTTTAAGGGAACTTCAAGGAGCAACTCTAAAGGAGCCTTCCACATTCATTCATGCCAGAGACTTAGGATGGAAGTAATCACTCCCGAGGAAACATCACTTCAAGAGGTAGCTGCTCCAAGACGTCACAGCAAGATATATCTCAAGTCCTCTTCATCAATGACATCATGAAAGATCATACTTCAAGTTTCAAGACTCATCAAGCTTCAAGTCTCCTTGGGAAGTCAGCTGCTCCATCATAAGGAAGGTATCATCATCCAATGTTAGAAGCATTTCATCTATCCAAGCTTCAAGTAAAGTTTTCCCAATCTTCAAAGATTCATCAAGTTTCAAGTATCCTTGAGAGGTCATCTACTCCACATTCAAAGAAGGTGTTGTTATTTACACTCCGAAGGGTCACTTCGAAGATCATTGTGCAAGATCACTTCATCAACTTCTACATCAAGCAAAGGCATTCATCCATTTAAGCTTCAAGCCTTTACAATTTTCAAGTCCAAGGGAGTCTCCTACTCCTACATGAAGGAAGCATCATCATCTGCTTTCTACTACATCACTCTTCAAGAAGATGCATCTAGAGAAGAACATCATGTATCCTACAAGAAGAAGAAACATCACAAGTGAAGCAACATCTATCATACATCCAGTTTGCAAAGTAAGATCAAGGCAAGATCAATAAGATACATTTCCAGACATCTCAAGTGTTCATCATCAAAGCAATCATATCAAAGACATCATACAAGATGATACAAGTTGGGAATTCATCAAACATGCTGAAGTGGCACTTATGTGGCATCTACATTATCATCCAATCATAATCAGCCACATCATTTCAATAGCATTAAATGTATCATTTAATGAAAGAAGCCAAAGGGATTCCTATGTGGAGGAATATTTTAAATGCTTTCGCCTTACCTTATCACATTGGAAAACATGCCTTCATTGCCTCTCTCTTTTTTGCTAAAAATAGCAAGTTGTTGTAACTACCTCTGAGGTGGCATGATCTGAGCCCTTGGCTATCAAATTGATCTTAGCCATTCAATGTATTCTGGGCACTATATAAAGGCTTTGTTGTCTCATTTGTAATTCATTAGAGAATAGATTTTAGATTTTAGGAGTAGAATAGGAGAAACTCTCGAAATTCTCTGAGAGGGCCTGAAATTGTTGTAAATATTTTCAAGATTAATGCAAAGAACATTGGAGTTCACTTGGTGTTTAAGTGTTATCTTGTGAAATAACATGGTCTCCTGTATCTTGAATTGAATAAGAGATGTTTCAAGTAGAAAGTAAAGTAGATTAGAAGTTCTTTGTTGTAATGTTTGTTGTACTGAATATTTGATCAACTCCTAGCTCATGCTTTTAACATTCATCGCTGATGAAGTGTTGTGTAAAGCTAGTCTGAGCTTAATTTGTTTAAGTTCGATTATGGATGATTGTTTGAGCTGCGCCGTCTTATGGGTGCTTGTATAAGTCTTCATGATTTGAAAACCATTCGCATAACCTTAGGAGATTGCACCAACTTCATGTAGTTGTAGGCATCCTTGGCGAAGTGGAGTTAGGTTTATCGAGGAGTTTGTCTGTTCAATACACCATCATTGCTTCACTAACCTTAGATTAGTTTTCCTAAACCCTTTCCCTTTTACTTTTCTTTATCATTAAGACCTTGAATATAAATCATCCACACTGAAGAAGGAACAAACTAATGAAAGGAGAAGAGTCTGCGTAAGTCCCTTTGTGATTATCAGCAAGATCACATGTAATCACTGAGTTAACCCATCATGCATCGTAAATAAGGAACCTTGGAGTTACTTCACTAGATCACATAGTTCAGCCTTTGAAGAACTTTATTCAAGAGAGAGTGGGATACTCTAGTGTTTTACTCTATTGTTGACTTGTCTAAAAACAATCATCAACAGTGCGGAAGACAAATTCAACTTGAAAGCTTGTGCCCCATTCAATTGATGTCCAACCACAAGAAGATTGCAAAGGGTGTCCAAAGGCTTGCGCAAGCAACAGAAGCTTCTCAAGACTTGCACAAGGCACATTCAACAAGCCACGCTCAAGAATAAACAATCGCATAGTACGCATGAAAACAACCAACTATGCATAAAGGTTACACTATTTGCACTAGGTTCCACAAGAACAAATGCACAAGGCACAAGGTTGCCCAGGTCGTCCAACTACCCCAACACATGAAAGACATAAATGGAAACATGGCATCCAAGCGCAAGACTGGCACACAAAAACCAAACAATAGAAGAAATATTTTTGGTGATGCAAGATTAAACTACACCTAGGATACTCCTACTTCAACTTACAATGCATAAGAAGTGTTACAAAGCTGATAGAAATTGAAAAGACTAAAGAAATGCCCAAAATCGAAGAGTTTTACAAAAAATTGGAACATCACAAGACATCAAAAATTATCATAACGAATTTGTCGCTTTCCGCAGAGAGACGATTTTGTTTCCACCCCAACGGTTTTGTTTTTGCCCCAGCAATTTTGTTTTTGTAGGTTGCTATATTTGTCGATTTTGTCACTGTGAGCAAAATACTAAAGTGTACACTGATTCCTCATACACCAAAGCCTACACATTAATGTCTCATACCACCCTACACATTCTCCAACTTCCAAGAATTTGTTCCCTATTCCAAAACCCTTCAAACATGCCATGAATCACAAAAACCAGACCTTTTATGCATCACCCAATACTTTCAATTGGTGATTTTTTTCTGATTCCATCCACAATGTCCAATCCATGTTTTAAAAAAGCCCATTTTTGGTATGCCATCAGTTCCTTTAATTGAGTCTTGTACATGTATTATTATCGAAATAATTTCCACATCAGTGCGGTCAATAATTTTCACACCAACAACAGCTTTCAGTGATTTTTGAATTTTCTTCTCATAAGTCACAACCAAATTAACTAAAAATTTTACTTTAGGGTTGCCCCATCCATCATTTGATAAACCAAATTCCTCGATCAATTGGCCTCTCTAGCCACATTTCCACCTTTTTTTAGATGTGCTGAGATCCTACTTCTGCCCTTTCATCTTCCCCATCCATACTCATGGAGGTGTCTCCATTGCAATATCATACAGTCCTTATGGAAAAAGATCTGCCTGTTGAGACAGAATCAACAATCATACCAATCAATAGATTTTTATGCTTTGCCAATGCCTGGATTATATTGCTGTTCACTATCTTTCTAGAGATACCATCCTTTACAGAGCCAACCAAAGTAAATGGTAGAGTATGCACACCACTACTCACCTATGACCTTTTCTTAGTTACCCTAAACCCGATCAACACTAGCCGTGAACCTCATCATCTGAAATCACTATTTTTTTTTATTTTCTGTTTTCAGTAGTTGCACAAATGCCTAGTCTTCCATCACCTCCTCAGGGTTTTTCTTCAAATTATCTTTAGCCATAGCTTCCTCCCTTGCACCATAGATTTATTTTATAGCTACACAGTAAACTACCACTTGTTAACACTGAACAGTGACATTGTGTTCCTCGCCCTATTGAATCTTTTCTACAACAATCCTATCAGAATTTGCAAATAAAGTGAAGCAGTAATTGCACTTCAACCTACATTGTCATGTCCCTTCCCCCTATAAGCCGTGTTGTGACCAAATCACACATCGCCCCATTGGAAATGGGGACCCCTCTTTTCTTGAGCTCTGATGTTTTTTCATTTAGTTCTGAATAATGTCCTGGGTTCATTTCCTCTGCCAATCAAACAATGAGTCTCTCTCCTAGAAGATTTTGCTTTATAACTAGAGGTCTTATCTGGAAATGGAGAGTCTTGATCAAATTCCATCCAAATAATGAACATTGAGATCAATCCTGATGTATGTTTGAGACCCTGAAAATTGGCTAAGTCTGAAATCTGGTGGATCCTCCAAATTCTATAATCTACATGTTAAATCAAGTGGATCTGAGACCTATCTCAAACATCCTGAAAGGTATATTGAAAAATATTTAAAGTATAAGAAATTCTTATACCTAAATATATTTTTCGATATACCTTACCCTCTGGACCTTCAGTTTTGGCGAGGATTTACTCTATGAGGTTAGGCGCATTTCTCATTTGCAGACACCCAAACTAGCGCCTTAGGTTAAGACTCCAATATGCACCTAGGAGAAAATATGTTTCCAATTAACCTTGATAGAAAAGTTGTTAAAAGACCTAAGGAAGTGAATTTGACAAGGAAATGCTTTGTGAGTTTAGGCGCCTTACAGGCTACAAAATCTTGATTCTAGCGCCCTTGCGAGGGTCTTTGAAGATGTATTGGCGCCTTGAAGGAAAGCAAAAGTGAGTATCATGAGTTTGGCGCCCTAGAGTGGATTAGTGATGGAAGGTAACTTTTAGCGCCTTGGATGAAGAAGACTTGTAAAGCGCCTTAGGGAATAAAAAGACATGATGAATTGTGTTTTAGGCGCCTTAGGAGGGGTTGGATTAGTCTAAGCACCCTAGAGAACCCTCATAAATCTACAACCTAGGATTGCACCCAACGGGGTCCTTGAAACCCTTAACAAGTGCTTAAAGCCACCAAAAGTCTAGAATGAGCCAAAATATCTACCTCTAGTGAGCATTTGAAATGAAGAATCACCTAAGGGGGTAAGGCGCACTTTGCACCAATTTCAACCTAGGATAGCGCCTAGAAGTAAGAATGAAGGCTTTGTGAAGTCTAAACATGAATAAAGAACATTTAAAGTTTCAAGAAGTTGAAGTCTCAAGTAACACCTTAGAAGTTTGGGTCAATTTGCATTTTGTATAACCTCAATACTGCACCTAGAGAGCATAGGAGTGTGAAACTTTAAGGGTTGGCGCCTAGTGAAGAAAAGTTGCATGAAATATTAAACAAGGGTGTGAAGTTTCACAATGCGAAGTAAGCCATAGGATAAGGCGCATTCTCACTTCCATGGAGTTCTATATTTGCGCCTAAGATCATCACTTGCATTTTTCATCATGAAGTGAAAGCTTGAGGACGAATAAGTTTCAAAACCATCTCACCAAGACTTCACCATGTCTTTGAACCCATCCATGATGAGGTAAACACCTATTTTACCTAGGGCGCAATTTCACGTTCAAAGCATCATAAATGTGCGCCTAAAGATTGAAGATCACATCTAAAGCTAGGCCTGGATTTGCCTTTCTCTAGATTTCATTTGGCGCCTCTAAGCAAAACACAAGGCGCATTTTCTTGTTTAGATAACCCTGTAAGTGCGCCTATGTAGGTGATGAGATGGAGTCTCGTGGAAGCAATTTCAATAGTAGGAGGTTGAGAGTGTTTTGAGGTCCTTGTGACTTTAGGCGCTTATTATAACTCATCCCACCTTATGAGCACTTAGTAATTAAGGAGGTTTGAAACTATAGTTTTAGGAGCAAGGAGACCTCTTAAGAGGTCGGATGTGAGACAAGGTTTTTAACGTGTCAAACAAGGATTAGCTTTAAAGGACTCAAGGTGCACTTTCTTGTTACTGTGGTCATCTTAAGCGCCCATGCTAGTTTCTTTTACCCAATTTTGGTGCCCTCTAGTATCCAAATAACCTTTCATTTGGCGCCCATTATGTAATCTCTTATTTAATTTTGGCGCCTAAGTATAAGAAGTTCCAAATTTTAAATTTTATAAAAAAAATATCTTGAAAATCATATTTAGTACTTAAACTTAGCCGACTTTCTTTGGGCCAAGTAGATGTAAATTCACTATATAAGAAGGAGCGCTCCATCTCATTTCTATATCATTCACTCACAATCAATAATCAAGAGCAGCGAATTTCCAAAGAGGGCAGCGAATTTTCTTAAAGGAGCAGCGAATTTTCAAGAGACAAGTGGCATTTTAAGGAGAGGAGCTAATTTTTCAAGGTAGACCTGCATTTTAGAATACTGATTTGATATTTTTACTTCTGGTTTCTGCCATTTTGTTTACTGATTTTTATCATTAAATTCAGAAATCTGCTTTTTCTAAGTCAGAAATTTGATACAAGGTATGTTTTAATCATCTTTTCCTTCATAAAATTGCCTTTATTTATTTAATTTTGCAGAATTTCATAGCTTTATCATCAAAAATCAGGGTAAAATCTATCATTTCAAAAGTTACTTATTCGAGTCTTGTCTTGTAGATAGATGGGCATGACGGCGAAGGAGAGGCAAGTGATGATCAAGATGGATGCTAAGTCTAATGTACCCGACTCCAAGCTTGAAACTCAATGGAAGAACGTGGGAGACACCAACATGGGACACATCAACCTCGAGGAGGTGAAGGATCTCTTGCTCGCCATCACAAGGAATGAAGACATCAAGGCCATCGCGAAGAGTGGAATTGTTCAAGCAGCATGTTTCCCGCCTACCTTACCTAGTGCTGAGTTAGTATTGGAATGTGTTCAACGTTATGATAAACAAAAGAGACAAATTATAGCCAAAGACGGAACTGTTCTCGCTTATCTGCAAAGAGAAGCCATCCAAGAGATCTTCAACATCCCAAGCCGGAAGGGAGTCTTCATATGTCCTACAACTGCTCAAGGTACTTTTGAAGGCGACCCTAAGCACTACATGCAGGAGGTGAGAAAGAAGTGGATGACTGATCCATCAATCAAGATATACAATTCCGAAGATCCAAAGTATCACAAGGCAAACTTCAAGCAAGAGATAAGTTACTTCATCATGTTCCTGAATCGAGTAACAAGTAGGCCTCAATCATCTACTTTTGAAGGATGGATGTATACCTATTTTGATCATGTGTTTACAAAGAATAAGATGGTTGACTGGGCTGCCCTTATAAGCCATTACCTCGATGAGCAGTTTGAAAGGTTTGATAAATCATGTTCCTGAATCGAGTAACAGGTAGGCCTCAATCATCTACTTTTGAAGGATGGATGTATACCTATTTTGATCATGTGTTTACAAAGAATAAGATGGTTGACTGGGCTGCCCTTATAAGCCATTACCTCGATGAGCAGTTTGAAAGGTTTGATAAAACAAAGTCCTTCTTCATGACTTCCTATCTTGTTTACATCCTAGCAAGAAATGTGGTTTATAAAGGATTAATAGTTAAAGGAGTAGGTACAAAACCTGGACAGATTCTTTCACATCAGTGTTATCCTCAGCTTCACCTGAAGAACATCAATCATTACAAGAGGTTCAATGATGCCTTCGCCATGTTCATAGTGAGAAAGTTGCAAGGCGAGCTACATAGAAGACTAACAGGTGCTGCTAGAAACTTCATCAAACAGTATGGAAGGTATTACATCCAGTATGACAAGTTCACTTATATCAGAATTCAGGGTTTCACCTCCTTTCCATACAGACTGCCCAGATATCCTACCAACAGAATGGTGTTGCTGGAAGTTTCAAGACAGTTGCTAGAGTTTCGTAAGATGCAAAGGGCAAGAAAGAAAGCCAGAGTTCAGTTTCCTCTCCAGCTTGGCAGATATTACTCCTGTCCGTCACTTCAAGCAGCAGAGCATTCGGAGGTTGAACTTCAAGCATATCATCTACATCCTCATGATTCAAGGAGGGAGAACTTCGATCCACATGGAGCCATTAAGCAGTCATATTCTTCCTACAGACATGTTGAGCAGCTAGAAGATCACTGGGCTAATGCTATTGACGATGATGATGTCAGGATGCAAAAGAGTTCAAGGCTGAAATGGGATTTAGTGAGGAATACTAAGATACTGAGGATTCCTGATCAATTAGATAATGAAAGAACTCTTTTAGGTGACGAGTACAATAAGATCCGGAACCTGTCTTATGATATCAACTGGGCTGATAGAGAAAGGATTGATGAAGGGTTGATAAAGCCTATCATTGCTATTACTGAAGAGCAGATAAATGAGCAAGTACAAGCATTGCTTGATGAGGGTAAGAAACTCACTTATACTAAAATGGGAGAAGTTGATCATCAGGAACAGCACAGTGCACCTGATAGAAGTTCACATAGCAAGGACAATGAAAGAGATTCAAGTCAGGCAAAGAAAAGGAAACATCTTGAATCCGCACAAGGAGAATCCAGTAAGAAGAAAAGGATAAGTATTGAAACTACTTCTTCCAGACAGCCAGGTGATACTCCACTGAATCAAGACATAGTGGTACATGTTGGGGATGCAGTTCCAGAAACTCCAGTTGAAGAAGTGCCTTCGAGTCCACATGATACTGAGATTATTGATGAAGCTAACACCGAAGACAAGGATGAAACTGAAGAAGAGTCATTGCCTGCACAAGGAAAGCAAATACAACAGTCACAGGATCTTTCATCATTGCCGGAGTGGCTGCAAGAAAGAATCAGGGAAAATTACGAATGAGAGATTGGATGAAAAGATCAAAGGAAGTTACATATAAACACCTGGAAGATATCATGCAAGTGTATGATAAGATTGCTGATCTCAAAGAAAGGGTACTTGCATTGATGACAGTTTGTGCTGAATTCAAAGACATCAGAGAACAATACCTGCCACCAAAGTTGCATGGATACGGATACGATATTGGATACGGGTACGGTATCCGATACGGATACGGCTAGTTTTCAAGATGCACTACTATGGATACGGCTGGATACGGATATATATATATATCAAATTAAAAAATATTAAATAATCTATCATATTAAAATATAATTTATTATTTTATACCTAAATATTATACTTTTATTTTATTAATATTAACTATATTTAATAAGTTTATATATAAAGTTTATATTATTTAATAATATAAGTTTTAATTTGATATATATATTATAATATATATCTATCATATTAAAATATATAATATATTTAATATATCAAATTATATATATATATATATTAAATAATCTATTGTATTAAAATATATTTTATTATTTTATACCTTAATATTACACTTTTATTTTATTAATATTAACTATATTTAATAAGTTTTTATATATAAGGTTTATATTATTTAATAATATAGCTTTCAATTTGATATATATATTGTATAATATATATTAAATATATAATATATTATATATATCAAATTAAAAATAATATATATATATATATCATATTAAAATATATTTATTATTTTATACTTAAATATTATACTTTTAATAATAATAAATGTTAAATATCAAATTAAAAACTATTTACGAATAAAATAATAAATTATAGTTTAAACTATCATTAGCCGATAGGCTTTTATATGTGAGCATTATAGTGCTCGGAAGTGTCTTTACGCCGTAAAAAAAATTAACGCTGGGATTTTCTAAACTCGTGGTTTGCCGGAAAAAAGAATTAACGCAGGGAAATTTTCTAAACTCGTGGGTTGTTTCCTATTGGCGTATTCCTTGAACCTCTGTTAAAATAAATGCGATGCTGAAACCTTTACGCCCAAACCTTGAAGGCAATCTAATGTTTGCACTTCGTTGTTTTCAGAAGATCAAGATGCTTTGGGCAGATACGGGATCTTTTTTGGAAATCTCGGGGGCACTGCACTAAATGGAATTTCACCTGTTTTGGCGTGTTTTTTTTAAAGTTTTAGGGTTTGATTTTATTTTTTTTTAAATGTTACCTGGATACGGCATAAAAAGATCAGGTCGCCGAATCCAGACGCGTCTGATGCGGCTAAAAAATTTATCACGGCTAAAAAATTTATCACGGCTGGGTACGGGTGGGCACGGTACCCAAGCCATATCCAGCACGTATCGTACTCGTATCCGTACTGGGTACGGCGGTACACGTGCTAGGGCAATAGGGGTGCCGTATCCGGTAACACTGCCTACCACACTTAAAGAGCTTGCTGGAGACTTCAATTGATGAATTGATACATGCTGAAGTGATTGAAGAAGGTAGGGCATATGACTTCTCTTCTTGGTATTATGGCTTTCGCATTAAGGGACAGTTGCTGGATAAGATAGAAACAGTTATGTCAAGAGTAAGAAGTGTACTTCAAAGGATTCAAGATGGAGTACATGCCTCCTTGATGAAGATATGTAATCTATTTGGAGAGATGACTCTTGATAACATGAAAGAACAAATTCAAGCTTTCTATTTCCAAGAAGATGATGTTTCTGATGAGAAGCTTGATAGTATATTCTCACTTGCTGTCCACCTTGGTGCCAACAAAGCGAGGATGACTGATTGGGAGAAGACACTTGGCCTCTATTCAGATGATGTACTTGAAGCTGAAGGAACCATTCAAAACACGCCAAGTGTACCTTTGGATGATGTCAAGCAGATAGTGTCTAGATTCATTGAATGTCAAGCTTCTAGTAATGGGTATTCACATGGAGACTCCTCATAGGCTGATGATGTATCATTCTTATCTTCTTGGAAAGCATGCCTTCATTGCCTCTTTCATTTACTAAAGATAGCCTATTTCATTTAATAAAGATAGGAGTTTGTTATAACTACTTGTGATGTGGCATGATCTAGTCCATTGGCTTGGACGATCGATCTTGACCCTTCATTCATTTTGAGGTCTATAATAGGGCTCATTTTGCTCTCATTTGTACGATTGAAGACTCTGGAATTGTTGCAAGAGCTCTCTGGAATAATATAAGACTCATTGTTTTGGTGACTCTATATATGTTTCTAAGTGTTGCATGGTTTGGATTTCTTCAAACGAATATCGAATTAGATTAAGTTTTCTTTAAGTATATGTTAGTTGGTGGAAGGCTTTATTACTATTTGTGGTGAAATCCCTATGTTCACACCATTTGTGGTTTGTGGCTTGCAAATTGCAGTGTATGGTTAGTATGAACGAAACTAAACTTCAATTTGATCTCTATGTTTGTTGAATGTTTCATGAGCATAAGTGATTTAAACATCTTGTAAAACCTTAGAAGATTGCATCAATCTTGTGTAGTTGTCTGACTTGGCGAAGCAAGATTTGGTTGGATTTCACTTGAGCAATAATTATCCTTGCATTTAGGATTAGATTAGTGTTACTAAACCTTTCATCTTTTGTTCTTTTTATCAATTTGGTTAGAGTTAGGATCAAGAACATCATCGCAACATCATACGTCATAAGCTATAGTACCTAGATATTCCAATGTTTACCTTTTCTTCCATTGAATCAACAACTTGTCGAACAATTGTGTAAGTCCCTTTGTGTTTACCAGCATAATCATACTTAGTCACTGAGCTATCCCTTACAAAATCATAAGAAAGGAACCTTGGAGTCATCTTGTTTGATCACTTCGTTTAGCATTCGAGAGGCTTTGCTCAAGAGAGAGTCAGATACTCTGTATTTCACTCTATTGTTGACTTGTCGAAAAACAAACATCAACAAGCCGACTCAAGTTACAAATTATACAAGCAAGGGTACACGGGGATGCGTCCCCACCTCCTCCAGCCCCGTCCCCATCCCTTGTGACGTTTCCGAGACGGGGGAACAACTGGGGACGTCCCCTTGGCGTCCCCAATAAAATGCAAAATCTCAAAACATCTCGGGGACGCGCATGAAAAATTGGGGACGGGTAGTGGATCGGGGACGGCCCGAGGACAGCCAGGAGTCCCCTGACATCTTAACACATACAGCCCATTTTTTTAATTTTAATTGGGGCGTGGGGTCCACAGACCCTCCCACGCCCCTTCCAAAACCCTAAAATCATGATATTGATAGCCCGAATGAGGTATAGATATTAGTCTTTAGATTGTTGTATTTTGAAGTTTGAGCCTTTGGGTTTAACAGTTAACTTTATCTTTAATTTTGAAGTTTGAACTTTGAACTTTAATTTTAGAATTTGAACAAAATGCTTTAATATTGCTGTTATGAATCTTCAATCTCATGATTATCATTAATTCTGTTGTTGTTTAGATCGTTGTTATACTAGTGTTTAATCATTAATGCTCATTGTTTATTGTTTAAACTTTATAGTTTATAGTTATATTGTTGTTATACTACTGTTATACTGCTGTTACACTACTGCTGTCATGATTTATTCACATATTAATATTGTTGTTAAGTTATTAACATATATGATATCTCTATTTCATATTGATATTTTGAAAAATTCATATATATATATATTGAAAAATTCATATATCGCCATTCCCCGCCGTCCCCAAAAATTGGCCCTCGAACTGCCGTCCCCGAAACGCATCCCCTGCTGTCCCCCCGTCCCCGACCCCGACCCCGACCCCGACCCCGAAACGCGGTGGAACATAGTATACAAGTTTATTCATAGAAGACAAATGCAGCAATTAAATTATGAAGAAGACAAGACATCGATTAAAAGGATGGCCGAATCATATAAGGGCCGACTATGAGAAGCAAAGGCAGTCATAAAGGAATCAGAATTAATTAGAATAAATAATTGTTTGATATGGCTGACTCCTCTCCTTGAAATGGCACCGACATTGAAGATCAAATAATATATATATTATATTCTAAAGTGTTGGCCGACCTCCCTCCTATAGGCAATTTGAAGATTTGAAGTTAAATATTAGTAATGCTGGACGACTTGACGGAATTATCTAATGCCGACTTCATATTATCTATGCTGGCCGACTACATTTTGAAATCACATGTAATGGTAGCGAGTGTATTTAGAGGAAAAGCAATTATTACAAAGGCAACGAATATAATCTAAAAAAGGCAGTGATTAAGGTGTAAAAGGCATGATTGTTTGAAGAGTCATGTCTCCTTGGAACAAACATTTCCTAAAAGGACACCTCCCTTAAGAGAATATAAAATAAAAGATAGATGACTAAAGTAGAGGAAGCAGAGAATAACTGATATTAGATCTATCCATCGATCAAACAAGGAATAATAGTCATTGAATTGAGAGCAGACATTGGATCTGCAGAAAATTATCTATTTACACAGTCATATAGACTATTAAGACAGCAAAGGATATATTATAAACATTATTGGATAAATATAACAGGTCAAATCATTGACTATTGACTGATTTATTTATATCACTGTCATTTATATATATATAACATAAGACTCACCAGTCCTAGAAGAATGGTGAGGGGACTATGTAGAGGGAACCCTACCATGCCTCTCTAAGGGCCTGTTTGAAGGAAGGACAGATCAGCACCCCTGCCATGCCTCCCTAAGGGGACTGTATGGAGGCCTTGTTGACAGTCTATATCCTGCCAAGCCCCCCCTAGGGACTGTTTGGAGGGAGAACTGAGCAACACCCTGCCATGCCTCCCTGAGGGGCCTGCATGGAGGTATTGTTGACAGTGTATGCCCTGCCATGCTTCTCAGCACCATCCCCTTCTATGACTGAGTTGAGTGAATAAACTGAGTTAACTGCATAGTAATAAATAGATGATCTTTCTATATGAATATTGTTTATAAATTTGAATGCAAGGAAAATCTTATCTAACACTAATATTCAAGAGGTATATTTGTATATCTATATTTTGTATATGTGTTTTCCTATGTCATGATTGCAGAATTAGAGCACAAGAATTATGCAGTTTGAAGATAGTCTAAATGGTAATTCCAAATCCCTAACCCTAACTTGTGGCATTTGAATTTTCTAGGGCAAGTTAGGTAAGGGACATTACATACGTCTTGTAGCCTCTTCATATCTTTTATTTTCTCATTCAGACGACTAGCCCAATCTGATACCTCTCTCTTTAGGATTCCTTCACATGCACAACTGACCATAATGATGATTCTGTATTTCTATCCACACAGACTAATCTGGCTAACAGAAACTCAGACCCCGCTTTAAAACTATTAAATTTTGACATTTATACACTAATAGCATGCCACTTGAAAATCCTTCAACTATCATGACAACACATTGTTTGCACAATTTTTTCTTTGACCAGCAGAGGAATAGAGTGTTTAGTGCTTGTGCAAGTAATTGTTTTTGCCAAGTCAAAGACCATGTGCAACAAAGGCAGTGTGACACATAGCTTCTGCTCGTATAATGAAATGCAATTTGTCTCCAAACAGTAGTATGATGGCAGTGTACCTATGAATAATAACAGCATGATAACGAGCTCAAGAACTCTTGCTTCATTGAGTTTTGAAAATAATACCTGATTTGGTGGTATTGAATGTACACCTCAGTGCCAGTAGCAATCCTGCCATAACCATTGAAATCCTCTTAAAGTTCATCCATCATGACAGGAATGTTAACAGTTAAACAGTTGCTTCTTTAATCCTAAACCTGCTTCTTTTCTCATTTTGGATGTAATTGCCAACCACTGTAGTGTTCGTTCCAGGTTCTGCACTCTATAAATAGTTCATTGGTTTCAACAAGATAAGCTAGTAAATAATTTTGAAATTTCCTGACATTATCGATCTTGTAATTTCCCTGAAGTGGGATCTCTTGGAGACTCAAAATGTCAGAATTAAAAACACTACATGGTCGTATCCAGATACATGTTACAATGCCTAGCTGTCAAAATCTAAAATCTCTGATTTTGAATTTTGTTTAAATAAATTAGGTTCCATTATCTCTGTGCTTTTATTATTCCTAAAAGTTATTAGTAGTGTTTTTTGTTAATTGTGTGACTGTGTCAAAGCATATATAATAAAGTGTCATTGCCAACAGGTGACTGTTGTGGTATGTTCCACAGTTGGCACCATCAGCCCTTATTCTTTCAAAGTCTTGGCAAATATCATTGTGTGATCACAGGTTCAATACGTGGCCTTGTTTCCATTTTTAGTAACCAGCAGTAAGATATTCTTCGGCATCTCCAGACATCAGATGCCTGGTGCCTTGCAAAAATGATACTGTTTTTTCCAGCCATTCTTCATCTTGATGAATGGCATTGTTTTGTCTTTTGTGATATTTATGTAGAATTGGGTGCATTGTTCCATCCAAATTTTGCGATTGCGCTATTCCATCATGAAAGATTCAACGAACCTTGTAAGGCCCTCCCCACATAACATTTTCAGCTTTGGTCCCCTCTTATACCTTAAATTTCAAATGCCTAAAATTCCTTCACATAACTAAAATCTTTTAATTTGTTTATCATGCCAACTCTTTCGTCTATTTTGTTCCACCTCAATGTGACATTGTTCCAAAAAAAAAAAAAAAAAAAAAAACCCATCCAATGCATTTAACTCTAATAATCTTTCTTGCAAGCTTTTGATATCACCTTACTAATTTTATACAGCCACCAGCAAGCTTAGATGGATAAGGCCAAGCATGTACAAAAAGCAAAAAACTGATCACAAAGACAGATATATTCACAAGAGACTAATGCTCATGCATGTTACTGAATGGAAATTATGTGTTCATACGGTTCACTTTGGATCTTTATCTTTATCAACCTTGCCAGACAATCAAACCTGACAAGTAAGCACATAAAACTAATACTTCATAAACAATAAAAACATTAATTATCTCAGCAAGAAAACGTCTTCAGATATCTCATCTCTGAAAGGCTTTCTATTGCCACATAGATGCAATTTACATTGCAAGAATTTATAAAAGAATATTCATTGGGATGCCCATAGTATATTCCCCTGATTACCTGCAACTGACTGGCCTAGATCTCCATATTCCATGTAGTTAACTCGTTTTTTATCAAGAAGCTTCAAGAATTCACTGAAAGAAATGTCATGTGAATTCTCCGGATCACATGGTGTTCCTTTAAGCTTCCCTTGCAACTTAAGAAATTCCTTGCTCCATAACGAGGCCATTATGTATTCTCTCTCAAACTGTAAATTTGCCTTTCTTTCTATCTCATCTAATTCTTCAACCCTCTGTTTCTCTTCTTCTCTTAGTTTCTGAAATAATCAAATTATTATGTCATCAGTTCTCCAGCCCATGTTGAAACAACAGTCACAATCTCAAGAGAAACTAAGTAAAATATCTGCTTGCAATCAATTCTTTACAACAGCAATCAACCCCATGCTAAACAATTATAACTATAAGAAAATGCTAATTTCAATCAATGCATGAGAATGCCCTTTGTTGATAGGGTCTGTTCAATTGTAGATATTACCAGTCAGTAACTTTACGTTAAGAAACAAATGAATTTATTGAAGCTCCTGCTTATCCATGATTATCTATTTCTCTGAGGTATGAACATAAATCCTCATAAAATTCTGGAATGGGGCTCCCAGTACAGAAGCCTTACAATTAGACAAAACAATGAAACCACACCATACACAATTCATGTTTTTCAAGCATAAATAGGCAATCTAAATTACTTTTCTACAAGAGCTAAACACCATTCAGAATCAAAATTTCCTGGATAGAACTGTGGATGATATGTTCATTTCAAATAAAAAGATTTTCAATGTTGAATGTAAAAATGATAGAGGAAGGCATTTTTTTTCTGACCTTTCAACTTGTGGGCCTATCAACTTTTGCTAGAAATTATTGGAGTTCATCTTTTTGGATTTTTTTTTACCTTGGTTTGTACAGTATCTTAGAGTGCCTATGGTTGAAATGGTAAGTACATGGCACTTACTATGATGAGACTTGAGATCCAATCTTGCATGCATGCTGCCTGCCACTTAGGTTGAACACTAGTTACTATGTAATCACAATTCTTCTAATTCATTGTAAGTTATATTTTAGCATACATACAGTTGAGTGGTAAATAGGGGATTAATGTGGAATAAATGCCATCATAGATATATGACTGTAATAAATGGCTCGTAAATTACATAGATCACAAAGAAAACAACCACAAGCTAAAGAGGACCCAGTCATTGGTTATGTTAGTACCAAATAGACAGAATGCTCACAAATGAACCCAGGGATTTGCACCCTAAATCCTTCTTCTGGAATGATAAAGCTATTAGTGAGAGAAATGCCTTGTAAGCCACCTCTTACTATACAGCTCCAATGGACACATAATTGTAAACATATGAACTGCTAGAGGATCTATTTTTGTGGGGCAAGGGGTCCCATGAAACCTAAAAAAAGTTGCCACTGCATAAATTAGAATCTTTTCCTCCAAAATAGGAGCAGCTACTTTTTAGGGTGTAGATTTTGAGCAGGCGTAGCTGGGGTGGGGCTGAAACCTTCCCCCACCAACTTAGGGAGTTTTCTACCAGTTTTTACAACCTGGCCATTTAATTTAGGGAAAAATTTGTACCAGTTTTTACACTCTGGCCATTTAATTTAGGGAAAAATTTGGAGGGAATTTTTTATTTGTCATGGGACCCCAGCTTCCTAATTTTCCAAGCTTAAAATTTTAAGCATACCTGCAATTACAAAATTCATGGAACCACCTGCTTTAAAATGCTCCTAAAAAATCTCAGCAGCACTGCTGAAATAATTTAGGAAGCCCCCTCCATGGGACCACAGCCTAAGTAATCATAACTCTTCTAATTGATTGTGAGTACTATCTTAACATGAATGTACGTGAGTGGTAACTAAGGGTATAATATGGAATAACATCCTATCATAGACATATGACTAATAAGTATAAATAGCTTGTAAGTTACATACATCGCATATAAACTAACCACGAGCTAGATAGGATTCAGAATGCAGGGCACTGAAGCTATCACTAAAGTTAGTACTGTTGATGTTTTGGTAGCTTCGGGAGGTAAGCCTAACGTCAAGTCGGCCATCAATTAATAAAAGGCCGACCTCCCTTTGCGAATAGTCACCCTCCTTGGAGGATCGCCTCTCTTGGGTGAAGAAGCATTTGAGGAGATATAAAAAGGAGATGGAAAGGGAGTTAAAATGAAGTAAGAAACAATAACAGAACAACACATCTGATCTGAAAATTAACATGGTATCAAAGCAGGTTTAGGAAAATCTGATCAGATTTGGCTTTAACAGTTGTGGAAATCTTACAATCAGATAAGGTTCATTTGGATACTCCGAAATGCTTTGGTTTAAACTGGCCCGTGGAGCATGTCAGGAGATTACTGAACGTAGCAGATTGTCAAACGAAGATTGTGAAAGTGGGTATTCATGGCATGGGCGGGATGGCTAGATCAACCCTAGTCAAGGTTGTTTACATAAAAGTCCTCTACTCTCAGTTAGAAGTGTGCGAACAGATGTTTGTTCAAAGAGATCAAAGGGAGAGCTCAAATATTTTATCCGCTAGCCTTAAAAGCTTTTGGCAGCCACCTCTTCAGTAAATACAGATCGGATTTGTCAAAATGGGTCGCTGAGATAGATGGCTTGGTAGACCAATCCAGTTATGGTTTGAATGACATGTTTGCTGTTCTCGACAGATGGCTGCCTCACCGCTCCTGGCTGGGTGTAACAAATTGTCCAAAATTGTATTGAGAAGATGTGGCCCAGTGACCGCATGTGCAGATATATATGTGCCCCGCCTAGCCCTGGCATGGCTTCAGATAAGAGGGGTAAATCCAAGGTTTAAGCTTCATGAATTAAGCAGTCTCATTGGGTTACAATATATTGAGATCGACATTGGAGTCACCCATGGGCTCAATCAGCTGGGAGAATCCCTGTATTAAGAGATTTTATTTTTTTTCTGCAAAGTTGTTGTAAATTGGAGAGCGAAACAAAAACCCCGTCCAACAATTTTTGGCAGTCGCTGCCCTGGAAAAGATCCTTACTGAATCTGACGATCATCTTGATGCTTCGCATCACATCCTAATTCTCAGCACGGCTTCTTTGGAATCACCACGAATTTGAAATTTGCCAGAGGGCCGAAACCTGCTATAGAGGATGCACGCAAATTGTTTGACAAAATGCCTGAGAAAGATGTCGTGGCTTGGACTTCGATGATTGCTGGGTATACACAGGAAGGGGATGCTTATGAGGTGTCGAAACTGTTTGAAAGAATGCCTGAAAGGAATGTGGTCTCTTGGAATGCAATGATTGCAGGATATGCCATTCATGGCCGTGGCAAGGAAGCCCTTAAAATCTTTGAACAAATGAAACATTCTGGCATAAGCTCAAATCAGGTTAAGTCAAGGCAGGGATCTTGCAAAGGGTTGTGAAGTCTGGGACTCACAGCTAAGAGGGAGAGCCAGTGTCTGATACATTGGGTGCATCAAGTATGACAGGGTCAGAAATGGTGCGGAGGAAAGCAATTCAACTCAAGTACATTTGCACTGATGATCAGACGGCTGATATTCTCACCAAGCCTCTCTCCAGAATGAAGTTTGTGCATTTTCGAGACAAGCTTGGAGTTGTGGAGAATGAAGCCCCTACTAAGAGGGAGTCTCAGCATCAGTGATTTGTGTTATCTGATATAATGCATTTTTCTCTGAGACGGAGAAATTTGAGGTGAAAGCCCTTGTCCATCTCTGAGACGGAGATGTGGTTCTTTCCACCCTCTGGGAGTAGCCATGGTGGACGTCATGTTGAGTGCCTCCATAACAATGTATTTTTTCCACTAATGGGAGTAGCCATTGTGGACATCACGTTGAGAGACTCCGTGATGATTCTCTTGTACTTGTGTTTATCCACCCTCTGGGAGTAGCCATGGTGGATGTCATGTTGAGAGACTCCATGACATCACGTTGAGTGACTCCGTGATGGGCACTTGTGCACTTGTTTTCTTCCACTCATGGGAGTAGCCATGGTGGACATCATGTTGAGTGACTCCATGATGATATCACGTTGAGAGACTCCATGATAAATTCTTCTCACTAATGGGTGTAGCCATTGTGGGTGTCATGTTGAGAGACTCCATGACAACATCACGTTGAGAGACTCCGTGATTAATCCTTTGTACTTGTGTTTTTTCCACACATGGGAGTAGCCATGGTGGACGTCATGTTGAGAGACTCCATGACGACATCACGTTGAGAAACTCCATGATGGGCACTTGTGCACATGTTTTCTTCCACACATGGGAGTAGCCATGGTGGACGTCATGTTGAGTGACTCCATGACGATATCACGTTAAGAAACTCCATGATGAACTATTTCACAAATGGGTGTAGCCATTGTGGACGTCATGTTGAGAGAATCCATGACAAGACATGATACCCTTGAGTAGGAATCAAGGAAGACTTTTGCTAAGAGGAGTGTTAATGTTTGTATCTTAGGGAGGTTACAGATTTCATGGCCGAATAGTTCTAGCGCTAGAGAAAACAATACATCCATTGGCCAACTCCCTCCTTATGCACTCCAGTGACAATAGTTAATGATAATAACTATTATTGATTATGGAAAACCGATTTGGGAAAGCAATCGGTCAAATAAACTAAAGATAAACAAATCGATTCCATGAAATGACGCCTTTTGAAAGGGTAGTGGTTGATGGTAAGAAAGCAACCCTTCAAGGCATATAAGGACTCGGTGGAGACTTTGTTATACGTCCCTAGCTAAGAGGGAGTGTTGATGTTTTGGTAGCTTCGGGAGGTAAGCCTAAAATCAAGTCGGTCATCAATTAATAAAAGGCCGACCTCCCTTTGTGAATAGTCACCTCTCCTTGGAGGATCGCCTCTCTTGGGTGAAGAGGCATTTGAGGAGATATAAAAAAGAGATGGAAAGGGAGTTAAAATGAAGTAAGAAACAATAACAGAACAACACATCTGATCTGAAAATTAACAAGTACCAGAGAGACCAAAGGATGCTAACATGCCAACCCAAGGGCTTGCACCCTAAATCTATCTTCTGGACTGGCAAAGCTGTTGGTGCAGAAAATGCCTAATAAACCGCCTCTTACTATGGCCACACACAGGTTCTGATATTGTAAACAAGTTGTCTGCCAGTTGCAATGGACTCGTGTACGGGACACTTTCTATGGCAATATCCAAATTCCAATCCCTTAAACACGTTGTCTGCAAGTTAGAATGAACTCTTGTTACTATCAACAGGACTTTGATAACAAGGACTCGGATTCAAATCCTGGAAAAAGTGTTAATGAGCATCGGAATCCAAACGTGGTATACTTCAACCAACAAGGCTGTATGCAAATGCTGGGTGAATTTGACGGAGGAGACGCCTAGGCCATCGTATATAAGCCCAAGTGAAGCCCGTTCCATGGGTACAAACTAACCACACTTTTTCATAAACAAGCACACCATACCGCCTACGTTAAATTTCATTGAAAAACCCCATCCAACCCAAAACTCAGAGTCCAAAAATCAAACAGACATGCACACCTCAAATGCATTCAATTGAAAAAAAAGTCATTGTCTAACAGTTCTACCCAGCATCCAAATTCATAAACAAGCACAGCTTACCAGCTACATTGAATTTATTGGAAAAACCCATAACCCCTGAACCGCAAAATCCATACACCAATATTAAATAGTCATGGCTACCTCGAAAATTCTCAATTCAAAGAAACAACCACTATGAAACAGTTTTAACTAACATACACATTTCTAGATAATCACACCATACTAAGTTTTTAATAACATTCAGCAGGCCAAACAGCCTATGAGACCACCAGAAAATCAAAATTGGCTGCTAAGCCCAAGAGTCCCTAAAAGGTAGACCACCCACACAACCCATAAATACAATCCATAAATATTAAAAGATTATATATACCTCAAAAACTTCCCGAGTCATTCTTTGGGCATCTCCTTCGCTTTTAACTAATTGGGTGTCTGTATTTGAAGCCCTGATCACCCTTATTTTTCGTATGTGCTTCATTCTGATAAATCCTTTGTTTAATGAAATCCTGTAAGGATTGATCTTGCATACCATGAATAATTTATTAAAAGGTTTGAGCTGTTTGAATGAAGAAGAATAAGATTTTTTTAGTGAAGATAAATGCATTTGATGAGAATAAGCCTGAGAAGCCATGGTTGAACCTCTGCTACTATTTCTCAGTGAAGATAAATGCATTTGATGAGAATAAGCCTGAGAAGCCATGGTTGAACCTCTGCTACTATTTCTCAGTGAAGATAAATGCATTTGATGAGAATAAGCCTGATAAGCCATGGCTGAACCTCTGCTACAATTTCTCACTGCGGCTTAAACCTTCTCATTTCTCCAATGGATATAAAATTGGACAAGGGTATAAAGCACATTTATATGTGTTTTACCTGTGAGATTTGCCTAATGTATTCATCTTATCTTTCCAGAGTCTCCAAACAATTTTTTCCTTTTATGTACTAGGGAGTAAATGAGAATCATTCAGATCATTTCATAATTTTTATTTTTTCCAAATTTAATGTTGTCATGTTTCGGGGCGGAGATGGAACGTGGCAGATTGCCGTAGAGTCTCTGAATGTGTGTTACATAAGTGTAGGGGAGATAAATATATCTTTTATTTAATTTTAATCTAAAGTTTAGATATATAATTAATTAATTGAAGTAAATTTATTGAGATAAAAATTAGAGATGTGTTGAAAATATAAATGAAATAGATTAGGGTTATATATTTTTGAATTGTTCCAATGTGGATTTTGATTGATATAATAACATTGTGATATAAGATTGGTAGTTAAATTTTAAAATTGGATAGAGGATTAAAGAGTTGAGACAATTGATATATGAGAAATTAAGTGTTTGGTATGCAATTCCATCAACAATTATATCTAGGTGGCATAATTTCGTTTAACTGGTGTACTTTTGTCCTCAATAGAATAGAACTTCAAAGCCTACAAATCATGTTCACTTGATGTATATTTACGGAAGAAAAAATTGTATAGTGTTAAGGAGTATCGTTGGAACCTACTATGAAAGGATTGAAGTTCAAAATGTCCTTGCTCCTCAATCAAGCCCCAAGATTGAGTTCAATAGTAGTAAAAGAGATAAAGTGTTGAAATGGATGTTTATGTGTGGCGACGATGTATGTTGTTGAGCTAGTCATTGAATCTTGTAGAAGCTCAATGCAAACTGATGAATGATTGTCATGAACATGTCTTCGGAATATGCTTTGACAAAGAATGTCAATTTGTCAATCTTTAATTATCAGTCGTTGTTGATGCTTGGTGATAAAAGATGAGGACTAATTACTGATTCTTACAAAAAGGAGGAAAGATTTTGTCTTCTTTTGATTCTTTGTCAAATATGATATTGATAATATGCAAATATCCTAATGATGCCTTTATATACACACAATCCTAGACACGTAATTCAAACTTTTCTCCACCTATGCCAATAGGTAATAATCAATCCTAAGATTGTTAACCTTCGAACGCAAGATTTCAAATTTTGGGAAAGGGAGATGCAATCGCGTTCATGATCCAATCCAAGAGATAGTCACATATGTAATCATGTCTAAGATGAGCAAACTAATGAGAAATATGTCAGGAAAGTTCTAAAGTTGCATATCAAAGTACTAGGTTTAGGATGTAGGAGCATCTGAGTCACAGGCAATCCCGCATCACCAAAAACATTTGCTAGTTTTATTTTTTAGTTTCTTGTTCATTTTTGGTGTGTTGTGTTGTTGTTAGCTTCTTTCAACTTACTTCTCAAAAGATGGTACGAGAAGATTGCTAGTTTGAAAAAGGATTTCAAACTTGAAGATGGGCTTTAGGCCTTCTTCACATTGTTTTAGTCCTAACTATGCTACTATAGGTCAATTTCATGTGTAAATATAATCTACTATAGAAAGGTGACATGAGGATTGTGCATATATAACTATAAGAGGATTGTGCGTGTATAGTTATAGGACTATTTATTTTTTTCTATAGGGACTATTTATTTTATGTTGTAGGACCTATGTATTATTGCTATAGGGACTATTTATTTTTTGTTGTAGGACCTATGTATTACTGTTATAGGGATTATGCATTTTCCTATTACAAGACCTGTATATTTCTGCTACATGGGCTATGTACTCTCTATTGTAGGACTTGTGTATTACTAGTGTAGGGGCTACATATTTTACTGTTATAGGACCTATGTTATTAGCTATAGGAAGACTATATTTTTCTACTACATAACCTATGTATGCTACTACAAGAAGATTGTGTGTGTTGTTTTCAAGTTTTTATGCATATGTTACGAGTTGCAATGGGAACTATATAAAGGTTGCAACATATATGAAGTTATATTTGGTGACTAGGTAAATTATTATTGCTTTATGCAATAAATAATCATTTTATATTTGATATGTTTAACTCTTATGAAGCTATTAGCTATCTACTTTTAAACCAGAGGAGTTTTTTTGCCTTTTCGTAATCCTAGTGGCCTCATGAGACTTTATTTCCTTCAACAATAATTTATATGGAAAATATTTTTTCTATATTCATGGCAAATTTATCTCACATGGCAACTGATAAAAGGGGGTCGTGCTTTATTTTTTCCTTCTATCTTGGGAAGTTAGCTCTCTTTTTATTCGCAACTACTCACCTTTCCCTTGTGGCAATGATTTTTGTTGATTTCTTGAGGTCATTATTCCAGCCATTGTATGTTTCTGTCGTAGAATATATTGTTTGATAATCATTGTTTGGCATGATAATCTCTTTCATGGATGATCAACCTCCCATTTTTTCGCACTGAGCTCTTGCCTTCATTGATCATCGTGGTAATCATCCCTTGGTCATGATCCTTTTTTTCCTATTGTTGCTCTTTTTGGTATGACTATTATATCTATCTATAGAAGTTGTAATAGTCTCTTGGTCGAGGGTAGTGATTATTATAAGTTTTTTTTTTTTTTTTGTTGTAGAGAAACTCTCCATTCCAGCAAAATTTTAGAGGGGAGAGCAAAGAGGGAACCTTTGTAGAAAGGGGAGCAGAGCTCTATTTAATACAATTAGGAAAATATTTTAGAGCCCCAAATGTGATGACAAGATTGTAATAACAGCGCAATGGTTGTGTTGAAGCCTCACATTGATAGTGAGAGAGATAGATGACAAAAAGTTGTTGTAGCTCAATGTATTTTTGTTGCAAGTTGTAATCAACTATAAGAAATAGATAAAAATTACTATGTTTAGCTTTTAATTTATTCTGTTGCATATGAATGTGTGTGAATTAGAGTGGATGCAAGGATTAGCTACCCTTAAGTGGATTCTCAAGCCTGACCACATCAAAATGGTGTCAGAGCTAGTTTGCTCGTTGGGTATGTGAGGAAAATGAGTTGAAGCGTAAGAGCTAGTATGCTCGTTGGGTTGAGTTTGGGGAGGCTCTAAAATTTTGTTGCGGGTGAGTGGAAGTCCTATAACTATAGAGAGCATGTGAGAGAGGAAATGTGTCATTAAAGGAGTGTTATATGTAAGAGTGTGTGGATTGTCCTCCAATAAAGATAGTGTTAGGTAGAAGATGTGCTAATGTCCTCTACTATGTGGAAAGTGAGTAGATGGTGTTTTGGGTTTACATCTTCCAATATCATTGTTAGGTAGAGAATATGTGAAAAACCAATTGTAGGTTGTGAGAGAATGTGAGAGGTCATTGTTTTGTGGGTTGTGAGAGTGTGTGTGTGTGTAGAGAGATGTCTTCAAGAAAGAGGATAGTGGTAGCCTTGAGAAGGGATATAAATTTTCATTTAATGGAGAGGAGATGAAGAGCTTAAGAGTAGATACGTTGGGTCAGGATTGAAAGCATGTATGTTGAAATGTTTGGGGCATTAGGAGTCTTGAAGGGGAGAATAGTTGAGATGAGTAAGAGGAGAGAAGAAGAAGAGAGGATAGGAGATATTGAATCCCATGATATTTCTAAAGTTGTTTTATTTGTGAGTAAAGAAGAGCATAAAGAAACCATACAAGAGGTGGAAGAAGAGATCCTCATGCAAGAGGAATGTGAAGAGTAGAAAAGCAATAATCCAACCAGGGTGATAAGAGAAGTTGAAGAAGAAAAGAATGAGGTTGCAACTAAAGCATGTCCATTAGAAGGCATGGAAGTGTTGGAGAATGAGGATGCACATGGAGATAGAGTTGCAATAGAGGAGGAGCATAGGCTTGCAGTGGTGATTGGTCCTTTAGAGGATATGGAAGTGTTGACAAGTCTAATGCAACAAAACACATTTGTATGCATGTAAGATGCAAAGAGTGTGAAGAGGAAGAGTACGAGGAGGAGATTGAAGAAGTCTAATGCAACAAAACTCATAGTTTAGCTAGAGCTACATAAGTGTAGGGGAAATAAATATATCTTTTATTTAATTTTAGTCTAAAGTTTAGATATATAATTAATTAATTGAAGTTAATTTATTGAGATAAAAATTAGATATGTGCTGAAAATATAAATGAAATAGATTAGGGTCCTATATTTTTGAATTCTTCCAATGAGGATTTTGATTGATATAACATTCTGATATAAGATTGGTGGCTAAAATTTGAAATTGGATAGAGGATTAAAGAGTTGAGACAATTGAAATATGAGAAACTAAGTGTTTGGTGTGCAATTGCATCAACAATCCTATCTAGGTGGCATAATTTCAATTGGTGTGCTTTTGTCTTAAATAGAATAGACCTTCAAAGCCTGCAAAACATGTTCACCTGATGTATATCTATGGTAAGAAAAAATTGTATAGTGTTAAGGATGTTTAGGTGGAAAATTGGATTTGTTAATGTTTTAGTGTTTTGATGTTTAAATCCTCCTCTCCACTTTACATTCAAGGATCTAGAGTTGAGTGGCGAACACTATCATACCCTAGATCACTTGTGAAATGTCGAGAAAGTTGGATTAGGGAATTTAATTATTAGTTTTTCTTCTCTTATGCTCAACTAACTATTAAAACCCTAATTATGCAAATACGGCAATAAACTGACGAATAACGAAAAATGCTCTTGCAGACAGGAGTAAAATAGCAAATCATAGAATACCTATTTTCGGGGTTCTGAGGCAGAACAATCAAGGACACTGGAGTGGGTGCCCAAGTCCAAGGTATCAGTTTCTTTGCGGGATCTGGACCTCCCTTCAACACTGATCAGCCCTATAACTCTTGTTTCCAACAATTTAGCTTCAGAGGACACTAGAGCGAGCACCCAAGTCCTGGAAATGCTCTAGTGTCCTGTTTCTCTTCAGATCCTGAATCCTTGATGTCTGTCAATCATTCTTGCAACTTCACTTTTTCCAGATGCGACACCTGTAACCTACAATTACAAGACTCGGTTTGGGGGTTGTGGTGTTTAGAGGCTTGCCTCAATCAAGCCCCGGAGGACACTTAAGTCTCTGAACACCGTTGTCAGATAGAGAATGAGTGCCCTTGTGAGGCAAAGGCAAAAACTAAAGGAATCAATGATGAAAACATAATATAATGTCACCTTGTAGTGAAGCTCTCATGGGAGGAAGATGCTCTTCATTCCATGAGGAAATTGATTCTCAAATCTGCAAACAAACACATAAACCACACAAGTCTGCTCTTACAACACAATGAAAGCCTTAAATCACCTTGAGAACACTTGAACATCACAATTGCCATATAGTTTACAAATGAATGCCTAAACATGCTTTTATATGCAACTACAAACACTCCCACCAAGATTTTCGTAATTTAAACTTACCGTGTCGGCAAAGGGACCAAATAACGGTCACAAACTGACACTTGAAAATTAAAGCTACCCCAAAATAGGGCAGAACTAGGGCGCGGGTGCCCAAGTCCTCCCCCCCATTTTGGGCAGGGTACAGCTCAAGGGGTCCTCCTAGGTCTACTTTGCCATGAAACCTAGGTCTCATTCCATCGGGATGCCAAAATATGAACTAAGATGTCCTAAATGCATGCTAAAGTCCCGAGAGCTAAACCTTATGAGGGAAAAGCCCCCAAGGGGACATTTTATGACATTACATTTAGCACCCACTTTAATGTATGTATAAATGCGAGGCCAATACATGCATTAAAGTAAGGTCACAAACACAGCAAACACATCAAGCATGGAGAATACACGCCAATCACATAGAAGACAGTACCAGGCACACAAAACACAAAGAAGATAGTTATAGTTGTATACGCCTAAAAATGACACATTTCAGTCTAAATAAATATTCTCAACATTTATTCCATTCTAATTCTTCTATCAATAAATAAATAAACAAATTTATTTATTCGATTCATATTCCTCTAAATTAATTAAATATTAAAATATTTAATTATCTCTTCTAAAGTCAAAATTAAATAAAATCATTTATTTAATTAAATTCTTCCAAACAATTAAATAATTCTTAATTATTTAATTAAGTCAAAATCATTCTTTCAAATTTAAATAAATCAAATCAAATTTATTTAAATCCTCTCTATCTCTAAAAATAAAATACAATCAAATATTTTATTTATTCTTCCAAATCATGCACAACAATTAAATAAATTTATTTATTTAATTTGCTTTCTTATCTTCTAATTCTTCAAATATCTTCCAAATCTTCTGCAAATAAGTTTTCTTCTTCATACACATAAAATTAAATAATTTATTATTTAATTTCTCTCAAATCATGCAAAAGTAAATCTCAAGTTGAGTTAACTGACTCAACCAACCTTATTTTTATCAATATTTCTTAAATTAAAAAAAAGCTTTCTAATTTATGAAAAGCATCTCTTATCTTTAGAAAAGAAAGTAGTTAACTCAAATAAATTAGCTTTTGTGTGACACTTGTCTTCTTCTTATTCGCACACATTCCTCAACCGTTATCAACCGTTGATCTTCTCATTCTTTCTATATTGTTGATTTTCTCTCTTTCAAGTCTATAAATTGAACCCTATTCTTCCATTTCATTCATCCAAGCTTTGAGTATTATTACTCTGCAGGAATTACAGTGTGCCTTTGGCACCAATTCCTTCATTGCTTGCGATCACACTGGTTACTACACACTACTATCATTTGTTGTGAAGCTCCTCTTCATTACAAAGCATTATCATAGCCATTCTCCATTGACAATCCTGGAATAGCAAGGAAGTGCACTCTCTGAGCGCCTTATTCATACATGCAAGATCGATTGAGATAGGCAACCAACAGAAGCTATGAAGCTTTGAGGTTTGCAAAGGTTTTTGAAGTTCTTTTGTTTGATTGATCTCTTTGTTTTTGTATTTCGTTGAGTTTTGGGTATTTTGATGTTATATTGATTATTCATGTTTACACTAATTTTCACTTAACATTTTTGGTGCCCATCATAGGGCCTAGCCCCAATTTAACCCAAAAATTGAGTTTTTGTGTTTTAGAAAGTCGTACACAGGAGGAAATTGCGCATTTGACACATCTTAACACGCATCTACTATCTGTTCAAGCGCATACATCATTTCGGCGCATATAGTCTCCGATCCGATGCATCTACTGTCTGTTCCGGTGCATACATCCTTTCAGCGCACACAGACTCTATTCTGGCGCATCTATCCTTTGATACGGTGCATCTGTCAGTTCAGCGCATCTGTCAGTTTGGTGTATATATACTGTTTTCCTGCGCTTTTGACCTCTGTCTTAGCGCATATGTACTGCAGCGCTTCTGAGCTTTGTTTCTGCGCATTCAAGTTATGAAGCTACGCATCTAATCTAGGTAGTGATTTTTAGGGTTTCCTTGAAGTTTTTACTAATGCTAACATCTTTTTGCAGGAACGCTCTTGATCTGTTTTGTTAGCTAGGTACTGGTTTAGAATCATATCGTTGCACTTGTTAACTCACACTTTGATTTCTAAACAGGAAAGTAAATGGATGCTCATGCAAATCTCACATAGTCTTAACTAGGAAGGTAGTACTTGAATCATTTCTATCTTGCATATCATTGAATCATTGCTATATTGCTATCCTTCAAAGTTAACAACTAATTGCTATCTAGGTAAAATTGAACCATTGCCATCTTGGTATCACTTCAAAGTTAACAAATCATTGCTATCTGGGTAAAATTGAACACATCATTGTTATATGGGTAAAATTGAACCATTGCTATCTTGTTATCACTTCAAAGTTAACAAAATTATGTGCTTGCCCAAGTAGATAGCTCATCTATTTTTTCTCATTTTAACTAGGGAAAAGAACCACTGTCTTTTGTTTTTTGGGAATGATACCCGGCCTATGCTCTCCCCTATCTTGGGTGACCAAAATGCCAGACATATCATTTTCGCATGTATTTTTCCTTTAGAGGAGCCTGCTCTTGGATACCGTTCATCCAAGTAGGAACCCTAAGTGGTAACAAGCTAGACGTCAAGCCCTGCCAATCCACTATAAATAAATTATGTTTGGAGCAAAAGCTTCAAACAACGAGTGCAGTTGTGTTATACAGATAGCCAACCTCCCCCAAAACCTTCCAAGGCGCAACCCTTGCAGGCTGGGAGACTTGATAATGGAGAGTAGTGTTGCCACATGTATAACCACTTGAACGGTTGCCTTTATTAAACACCTTTGTCTTAGTGGCCAAAAACCCCTATAATCTGGTGCAGGGAAGTCAATTATCACCTCCCGAAGATGTTCATTAGAGATAGTGAGAATTTGGTTTTATATTGTCCTTTGAAACCTAGGTTTGTACTTGCTTTCTTTTAGTCCAAAAAGAGTCAAAAAATCACAAAAAAAAACCATACAAACATTCTTTGTGTTTGTTGTGTCTTCTTACCATAATTTTAGAAAATCAGATAAAAAAGACCTTCTTGCAGCCAAAGATACCAAAAACATCAGAAAATTGCCAAAAAAAATTGTAAAAAACACTAAAAAACTAGAGTGGCGCATTCATCCTTCTTTTCCTACACATTTATACAGACTTGCTGCACATCTGTGCTGACTTATTGCGCTTCTGCAACCTATTACGGTGCATTTGAAATTTACTAGTATTATGCCTCTGTCTAACTTTTTCACGCATTTAACAGTTTATGCGGCACATCTGTTCCGGCGCATGCGTGACAGTGAGTACTTCCACTGTCTTTGAGAGGAAAATTTTACAACTTTTGGATACCCATTTCAGCCTAGTTCTAGGTTCTGAGATCAGATCTTACCTTGCAGTCACTTTTCAATCCATTTCACATCAAAGGCTCTCTTTCATTGGTCATCTCATTCACCTTCTATCAGGTCTCCCTAGTCCAAAGTCAAAGTATCCCATATCAGATTAGCATAGGCCCCTTTTTTGGATCACTGTGGATTCAAGCAACCCTAGTAAGTCACAGAACTTTGCTAGTGGTCTTGGTGCACGACTAGTCCCTACACAGTAAGACAGGTATCGAGTACCCTTACTAGTGGCTATCGTCTTGTATGGGCCGTCTTACTTGGAATCATTAATTGGGAAAGTCCCTTGTCGAAATCTTGTCATAAGTATCATATTCTCAGCAGTCTCCACCAACATCTTGCCAAAATCTCTAGTTTTATCCCACCGCATCCCACGTCACCTTGCATGGTTCTTACTAGATCTCAATACTGAAAGCAACTTGAAATGGCTGGATCATCTGACCGTATTATCACCCCTCATGATAGTGATGAGAAAATCTCTCAGAAGAATTATCAAGGACACCTCCAAGATCAAAAATTCCAATGCTTGCTAGAGAAAGTGCTCCATGAGGACCCTCACAAGTATTTTTATCATCTTGCATATCTTGGAATTAAGCTCCCTGCTAATTTCGATCTAAGCAAATTCAAAGACACCGTAGAGGATAATCATGAACACCACATCGGTGAGGACAAAGGAAAGAGAGTCATAGACCCAAACACACCTATGGAAGAAATAAGGAAACAAATCGAGGGTCTAACGCAACAAATGACAGATCTCAAGACAGGTACAAACACTAAAACATACTCCTTGGAAGACATTGCACCGTACCCCTTTGATAAAGGTTTGAACATGATACCATTCCCCTTTCGATTCGAAGTCCCTAAGTTTGACAAGTACAAAGGGAAAGGGGACCTTAGAGATCACATTAGGGAATTCAATGCCACATGCATAGAAGTAGCTCACAATGAGACTTTCCTAATGAGACTATTCTCTAGATCTCTAGGTAGTCAAGCCATGGAGTGGTTCTCACGGCTTCCATTGGGCATCAAAACTTTTGATGAGTTAGTCAACATATTCATCACACACTACTCATACAATATTGAACACAAAGTCTCCATGCTTGACCTATGCAATACCAAGCAAAAGAGTGGCGAATCATTCGCCTCCTTCCTACAAAGGTGGAGACAACTAGCAAGCAAATGCTCATATGATGTACCCGAGAAGCAATTAATGGAGATGTTTGTCCACAACCTCAACTCCAATCTAAGCTATCAAATACAAATTCAATGCCCTACCTCATTTTTGAGGGTCATTGAAATGGGATTGTTCATCGAGAAAGCTATGATCGCCAAGGGACAAATCAAGTTATACAAAGACACACCTACCTCCAATTACACGACTGACAAATCAAAGTTTTGGACTAAGAATAAAAATGCCATCAACGATGGAGTAGTTGATGCCAAGGTGGTGGCTCCCAAACAACAACCAATATTCACTCTCAAAGGAGAGGCAAGCAATGTTATGCCCAACAAAACATTCTCTCTGGAGCCAAGACCATGGTTCAAATCAAATCCAAGGCGAAAGTTCACACTGCTGGGTGAGTCTCAAGAATTTGCATTAAGGAAGCTATTGGCCAACAAAGAAATCTCTCTACCGCCAACAAGTGATTACGAACCTCAAATAAAACCTCACTATTGGAAAGACACTGACTTTTGTGCGTATCATAGAGGAAGAGGACATACAACCAACAATTGTATCCATCTCAAACATGTTATTCAAGACATACTTGATCAAAATCAAGGAGGTGCTCAACAACATACTTCTAATGAGACGCATGTGGCTTACAAAGATCCACTTCTCAATCACGACAGACCGTACAACAACAACAACGGCAACAACAACCGCAACAGGCAAAATTAGAATAATAAGAAAAATAATGCTAATTATGCAAGTGTGCCATTCGATTATACCATCAATTGCATAACAAAGCACATACCACAAATCAATGTGGTCACGCCCTACCAATAATCAGAGCCCAACAAAACTGATTGCAGTATCATTATCCGCAGTGGCAAGGTCATGTTAAATACCATTCCTCCAAGGTCATCACCTTCTCAGTCCAATTCCCATCAGTATAGTGTCATAGACTAATTGCGGAAGACTCCTGCCCACATTTCTATCTTAGAGTTGTTGCGTCTATCTCCTTCCCACAAGGAGATTCTCGATAAAGCCTTAGTGGAAACCATTGTACCCACGAACTTGGCCCAAGAGAAGTTTCAAGTCATGGTAGGTAATTTGACCTCCTCTAGTACCATATCATTTACCGAACAAGATGACCTCTCAGTGTCTCAACCTCATAACACCCCTTTACACATTGTCGCCTTCATCCATAAGCACTGCATCAAGAGGGTTCTCATTGATGGGGGAGCTAGTTTAAATATTTGCACGCTGAAGCTAGTCCTTACATTGGGGTTATCTGAAAATGCAGTTGATCCAAGGAAGAAGATTACTATCAAAGCCTATGATGAAGAGGAGAGAACTACCAAAGGAACTGCGGTATTACCCATACAAGTGGGACCGGTGATAAAAGATGTTGTGTGCAAAGTCCTAGATAGGGAGATAGCCTATAATATTCTTCTAGGTAGACCATGGATTCATGCCATGAAAGTCATGCCTTCTACCTATCACCAATGCATAAAATTCCCTCATAACGATAGGCAAGTCACCATCCAAGGTGACCCCAAACCCTTTTAGCATTGCAACTCTGTCCTTTCAAAACTTGATTGCATCATACCCAACAATAGAGGATATACATCCCCTACCCCACAACATGATTCCACCTCTGAAGATTCCTCATCCAAGCCCAAAGAGCAGAAAATTACCATTAAAGAAATAGGAGTAGGGGAATACTCCATCGAGCATAGCCTCAACTTGGCCAAATTGCCTCTATCTCCTAGATCCTTCGAGTGAGCCAAGCATTTTCCAAAGACATCTGCTCCTCCTAGACCTCCCACAGCTCCCTTTGTAAAATGGGGGACCCTATCAGATGAAACAGAGGAAAGAGATATCTTACAGTGGCTTTACACTGAAGAAGAAGAGAATATACAACAAGAACCATCTAAGCTCCCAGCAGAAATCTATGGGCGAGGTGAGTCTATCCTACACAGAATGGGTTATGAAGGACAAGGCCCCATTGGCCTAAGAAAAGAAGGAATTATAGAACCCATTCAACCCTCTTCATTCGCATTGGCTAGAACTACAAAAGGTCTAGTAAGGATAAGGGCAAAGCAAAAGCAAATGCTCATCTTGTGGAAATGATCCATACCCTTCAAAAGGACAGTGACACAGATTCCAATGAGTATGAGTGGGATGAGTTGACAGAGCATTCCTATGACAACAAGAAGGTTGATACCATTCAAACTTATAGCCCCTACCGTGAGGGACAAACGCTACCGCATAGGCCATTAGAGTGTGATTTACCTATCCCCGAGAATACGACTTTTGAGGAAGGTTTGAGTTCTATCGCAATAAACAATTTGGAGGAAAGTACCATCCCAAACACTCTCCCTACCAATACTCCTAGCATATCCATTCAAATTATCAATGAATCAAATCTATCCTCAGACTCCCTCCCCCTTATGCATTCTGAGCTTATTGACTGGGATCTACAAGGAACCCCGCAACTAGATATGTCCCAAAACGATGATGCCTATATTGACTAAATGGAACTTAGGGACCACCTACTTAAAGGAGATCGTAAAGATGGCTTTGCCATTGAACTTAATACCGTGGCTTATTTCAGAGAGGGTACCAAGCCTTCCAGTTACAAAAATATCAAAATAAAAACTGGATTCGATGGTGAAAACCACTCAGCGGTAGTGTCAGATCCCAAAATAGTAAAAAGAAAGGACACATCCGATGGTGAAAACCCAACTGTGGCACCTGACGATGGAAGGCTTGACACTCTCCTCGATGACATGCACCAGGCGAAGTCTCAGATTGTTGTGGAACCCACAGAGCCTGTTAACATTGGAATAAAGGAACAACCTAAGATCATTCACTTTGCTAAGTCTCTAACCCCACCAGAAAAGACTAAGTTTGTACCATTCTTCAAGAGAAAGCAAGTCAATTTTACTTTGTCATACACAGATATGCCAGGGTTAGATCCAGATCTGATTCTACATTGTTGGCATTTCAATTCGCACCTCTAGAATGCGAGTTGGAAACGGATAACTATGCACAGATAAACTGCTCTCCAATTGTAAGGGGGAGTTCCCTTTTTGCTGATGTTCGCTAAAAAGATAAATTAAACCAATTTTGCCTATCTTCTTTTTGATTCTCAATTGCGAGCACAAGGTTATAAAACTCTAAACACTGCAGAAGAGGTTTTTTCCTTTTTTAAAACTTCTACTACAACTAAGCATAGACTAACGACGCTTTTAATCTCCTAAGTAAATTCATAGCAAAGGAAATTAAAAGTGGACAAGGAATGATTGTTTTAACAAAAACCTAAGCAATTTTCTCCCAGATTCACATCACAAGACTTATAGTACTTTAATGATGAAAGCTGAAATGAAAGCTACCAAAGCCACACATCTGACGACTAAAACTTGATGAATCAAGATAAAATATCAGAGCAAAATAGGCATGAGACTTCTATTCAATATCATAAAGTTGGCATAACTCCAAGACAGCAATGTTGTAGCAAAAGGCAGGCATACAACAAGTGATCAAACACCGGAGAACATGTTACACAAAGAGAAGAAGCACTTTCAATAACAATTATGCAGGCTAGAATAGGCACAGCAAAATATGTTATCTTCAACACCGCTTCCTTACAATGAACATAGAGTGAACAGACACTTGAAATAACAAGACTTGCAGGCTAGAATAGGCACAACAAATTTGCTATCACAATTACCATTCCATACAATGGGCAAGGATGCCCTTAATTATACTAAAATCAAAGGAGTAGGGAACCCTAAAATCTCCTTGATTAACCCTAACTTGCCAACTCGCAAGCTTTATTACTATTCTAAGATAAAGATACAATAAACAAACGCTTTAAAGCAGTCTGCTTTAAAGCAAAGAAGATTCTAATTATCACAGAGTGATTTCTTTCTAAATATAGAATGGATGAGCTTAGGATGAAAGCAAATGCTTTCTGTATAATGAAAAATTTGGATTTGTAAATAGAAATGATTCAAACAATGAAATGCATAACCTAAACCCAAATAATTCAATACCTCGAAAATGCAAAATGAGCTTGATTGATTGATCGCTTTGTTGTGTTGATTGCTCGATTCCACAGCATAACATTGATAAGGAGATAGATGATGGATGCAAAGGCTCTAATGATATTTCAACAGCATGTGGATACTTGAGGATCAATGCCCTTTTAAAAAATTTGACAGAATAAGGGTGCTTAAGGCTCAATGCATGCTAATGGCTTGTGAGGGGGTTGATTTATAGGAAAGGCTTGGTTCAAATGGATGGCTAAGATCAATTAGGGCTTTAGGTGAAATGGATGGATAGGATTAAGTTAGGTTTCCTTGCACATCAAGAAATTGTAGTCATATGACATGTGGCAAAGGAGGATGAGGCTTAGGTGTGCTTGTGTAGATAAATACTAAAATTAGGTCCCATTAGTTGTGCATGTGAAAGATAAAAGTTGTAACACATGATTGACTAGACAAGTGTTGGAATGTGATGAAAGATGAGTGTTTAATTCAAATAAAATATTTGAATTAGTTGGGATATGAGTTGGATATTAATTAAATAAATAAAATTTATTTAATTAATTGAGAAGTTGAATAGGATGAGATAAGATATGATGTGGAAATTAATTAAATAAATAAAATTTATTTAATTAATTGGGATGGGGATAAGATAAATGGGATTATGCATGTGAAATTAATTAAATAAATAAAATTTATTTAATTAATTGGCTAAGTAGGATGAGGATGAGATTGAATGGGATTTTAATTAAATAAATAAAATTTATTTAATTAATTGACTAATGGATAAATGGGATTAAGAGTGGGATTTAGGACAAAAATGGCTTATGATGTTTAGGATAATGTTTTAACAAGGTGTTGTAAGACATGGACAAAGTTGGGACAAATTTGGGTGTCTACATTTTGCCCCTCTTTGAGATGATGTTCAAGATGATGAGCTTTGTGTCGAGTAACATCATTTCAAAGAAGTTAAGGTATGGATAATTGATAGGGATGTTGATGGAAAGATATGATGAGGATGATGATGGTGGAAAGATAGGATGAAATGGGATGATGATGCCCCCTCGAGAGGTTAGGCGGGTTGGACAAACACGGGTAGGCTCTCGAAAAGAAATGGCTTGGCTGCAAAAAGAAAGATAAGGGGATAGATAGAAGAAATGATGATGCGTTATGCTGCAATGAAGGTGAGCAACCATGATGTTTGATATAGCACTAGACGTTATGCACCAAGGTATAAGGACCAGGGTGACGATGTGTCTTGTGCCCCAGCCTAATACAACCTTGTCTAACGTATGAGGAAGAAAACTTAGAGCATTGAAGTCCTAATGCACAAAAGGTATGATATGACCTTAGATGCAAAGGATAGTGCAAAAAGCTATTCCAACATACACAAGATATGAATATTAGCTGGAAAGTTACAGATGTGATACAAATGCAAGATAAAAAGATAACACACACAAGCAAGCATGCAAGCATGCACAAATGATTCAAAAACAAACAAGGTATTGCTCCTGTCAAGCTGTAAACCAATGATTAATTGTTTGATTGATGATAGTTAAGAGTGTTGTCATTGCGGGGAAAGCTATATCCCTAGATCAACACAGGGTTGTTTGCTGAGTTGGTTGGCTAGTTGATTGATTGGTTTGGCTTACAACAAGGCTAGGATCAAGACCATGGATTGTGTTTGGATAACTTGGCTTGATTGATTAACTTGATTGGTATGGATTAAGGATGGACTTGCATTTGGATCTTTGCTTGGAATGACTTGAAGATGATGAAATGATGGATGATTAGATTGATATGATTTGATTTGATGAATGGATGATTAGATGATATGTGGGGGATTGAGCTACTTTTGATTTGTTGGAGTGGCTGGATTTGTTCCAATTGGAGTTGATGTGATTGAGTTGATTTGTTTTGGTGTTGATGTTGATGATTGATAGGATTTATTTTGATGGTTGGATTGATGTGCTTTGATTTGATTTTCTTTGGTGTTAATGCTGATGATTGATAGGATTTGTTGTGATGGTTGGCTTGATGTGTTTTGGTTGTGATGGTTGCTATTGTTGGGTTGATTGTTTTGATGATTGGATTTGTTTAGAATGATGATAGTGATGGTGTGATGATAAGAGTGTCCACTCAATCTAAGTATAAGCAAGTATTCTTAGTGTGCACAAAGGATATAAAATAAACAAGGTATTGCCCTTGTCAAGTCATAAACCAATGATTGATTGTTTCATTGATAAAGATAGATAGTGTTGTCATTGTGGGGAAAGCTATATCCCTAGATCAACACAAGGATGTGGGAACGCTATATCCCATTGATGATGATTGATGATGATTGATTGGGCTCATGACAAGATTAGGATCAAAACCTGTTGATTTGATTGGATAATGTTCCTTGATTCATTAGCTTGCTTGATATGGATTAGTGTGACATGGATTTAAGATCATTGCTTAGATTGATTTGATTGATATGACTGGAAGAAGTGATTGATTGAAATGGATGAATGAATGTTATTGATAAGAAGAATTGATGATGATAATTTTGATTTTGATTGATGTTGATGGAGTTGATTGGTTTGGATGATATGATTGGTTTTATTGCTTGGATTTTTTGTTGGATATTTGATTTTTTTAGATTTTTTGACATATTTGATTTTTTTTTGTAGTTTTTGAAATGTTTTGGGATGTCAATGGATTTACAATTTAGGTAGCTGTTGTGCTAGATACCAATGACAAGGGAAAACCAAGTCTAGGTGCAAAGATGGATGAATGGGATTGGATGGATAAAAGGATGGGCAATAAGGGATGGAAGGCTCATGATATATGGATGGATAAAAGGATAGGCTGTATAAGGTATGTATGCATGTCTCATGAAAAATGGATAGGTAAGCTATAGTGGAAAGCTCGTGATAAACAGATGGGGATAAGCTATAAGATGGAAAGCTCATGATAAGGATACGCCATAGTGGATGGATCATAAGGGAGCTAGGATGTGATCTTCAAAGGCTATGTTGCATAGGAAGAACTTGTCCCATTCGAGGTCGTAATGCTTAGGATTTTTACATGACAGAGTTCATGACCAAGGGATAACATGATTGGATTGGTTTGAATGGGATTGATAAATGGTCAATGGATAGGACTTGGTTTGGAAAGAAGGTATATCAAGAAATATCCAAACATGTTTCACCATTTCACCCCTATGTCTTCATCAAAATCAAAAGGCGGAAGGATGGGTAAATGGGTTCAATAAGATAGGTATATGGATGTAATGGCTAATGATGGTAGGATAGGATATGGCAAGATAGGACATGATAAGATGGAAAATGATAGGTTGGATGAGACAATGTGCCCCCAAGTGTAAGTGACATAGAAGATCAACCTACACATGACGCCTGTTTGCCAGGTTTTCATCATGGTACTTATCCAAGGCGCCTGTTTACCAGGTTTTCACCATTAGACGAAGGGATTTCTCTTTACTATTTTGATTTCTTTTTTTTTTTTTTTGTATTTTTCTTTTTTGCTTTTTAGATGGGTTGACAATTACACATGGCGCCTGTTTGCCAGGTTTTCACCATGGTAATGGATAGGAGGGACTCAAGTGGCTAGTGCTATGAGAGATGATATTGTCCCTTTAGAGATGGATGATGTCTTCGCATGGACCATGTCATTATGCTCATAGATGTTGATAAGGGATTGCATGGATAGGAAATGGATTAGGTAGATAATGGATTATAATGTGGAATTATGAAAGGTTCATGTAAGGATAGATGGATGGGGATAGTGGATTATGATGTGGAATTATGGTAGGGTAGGCTAGTGGCTTATGGTGTGGATTTATATAGGCTTATGGAATGAAGATGGATGAAAGGCTTATGCAAAAGCATGGACCATAGGGATAGCATGGGGGAGATATGTAGGATAATGGATGAAGGTTGGGGAGATGGAGTTATGTGAAGGTGTTGCGGAGTGGAAGGGAACCATGACCAATGGTTGCACACACCGTGATAAACATTGAAGCTTTTGGTGAGATGGTGGTGTAGGAAGCAATGGAGATGTTTTCTTAGGAGATGGTTGATGAAGTGATTTAGGAACCCACATAGATTTAGTATTTTTAGTGCTTTTGTTTTGCTTGTGGGATTTTTGAAGGGAATGGAAGTTTTGGGTGGAAATAGGCTTTTGGATGAATATAGGTGGTTGGGATTCTTGAGATGTGGATGAAGATGCCTCATTCGCTTTGCTAGCTATTTACTTAGGAACCCAAACCATTTTGCTTTTGGGCTTTACTTTTGGAGGTATGGGCTTGGATAGCTTTTTGGATTGCTTTGCTTTGGTTCTTTGCATTGATTTTTCATGTTTGTGCCCTAAGGCATGAGAGTCCTTACGATTTTTGGTAGGACTTTTAGCTTTATAGGTAAAGGCATCAAAATTTTTGCTTTTGAATCCCATGGGGTGGGTGGAGTGGATGAAATGATTGGAAGCTTTATGCTTATGTGATGTGTGCTTTTGTTGGCCATGATTAGGGATGTAAGGATACTTATGAATGATATGTATGTTAGGTGTTGGAAGCAATGGTGGCAAGGTGGATGGAGGGATATTTGGAGTTGGTAAAAGTGGAGGCAAGGTGGATGGCGGAAGGTGTATGGTCACATGCTTTTGACATTTATAGGATGATGGAGATGGAATGGCTACATATGTTTTGGGTATATGATGGGGGGTGTGATGGAAAGTGGTAGGTTTAGGATGCATGAAAGGATTACCAACATCTTGGCCTTGTTTACCTTGGGGTGTGTATCCAAGGCCATATGAGCATGGAGGGATTTTGACATGGTTTGGCTCCAAAATACCTTGTTCATAAAGGCCTAGACCTTTGCCTTGGTAGTTCATGTTTTGGAGTATGCGATGGACAATGGGACTAGGTGTGCTGTGAACATTAGACTTGAGCTCATTATTGGATGAAGAAGGTGAAGTGGATAAAGGTCGTTGTTGTCCTAAGGAAGAACATTCATGGACAAAGGTGGTAAAACCAATAGGACATGATGGTGGACTTGAAGTGGAATCGATGGTCAATGTGAAAGGAGGATCATTAGGGTCTTGCTTATGTTCATGTTGATCCAAGTTATTGGTATGATCTTTTATGCTTACTTGGGGGACAAGTGTCTCATCATGACAAGTTGATGTTTGCTCATTATGGATAGGGCTAGATGGTAGATGACTAGGAGCAATGTGGATATCTTGGTCATGGATAGATATAGGATTATGGATAGGATCAAGGTGCTCATGGATAGCTTCTTCATAGGTATCATCTTGATCATAAAGAAGGTAAATGTTATGGATGGGTTGCATGGAAGTGTTTTGATCTTGAGTTGGACTAGGGCTTAATGTTTCCACATGTTTAAGATTATGCTCTTGACATACCTCTTGACTTTGGATGGAAGTGGAAGGTTCTTGAGTGGACTTGATAGGCTCTTGATAGTTATCAACATGAAGGCATGATGGCTCTTGACTTAGGCTTGTGGTTGGAGACTCTTGAATAGACTTGTTCGCTTGTAGGTCACATGATGGGCTTAAAGGGCTAGGTATGTTAATGGAAGCCTCTTGAAGAGGCTCAAGGATATGTGAACCACATGATGAGATTATAGGATTGGACATGACCTTTGGAAGTTCATTGGTAGGCTCATGAATTAGTGTTTGACATGGAGGTAGTTTATTCCTAGCTAGTAGCCAATGGATCACATCCTTTGCAAGTGTATGGGTGGATGGAAAATATAATGGATGTATGATAATGGTAGTTGGTGTTGGATTAGGATTAGGACTAGGATTAGGTTGAGACCTAATTGGATTGGATGGATTAGGATTTGGACTAGATGGGGGTGATGATGTGGCACGATTTCCCATTATAGGTGGGTACGCCTTGTAAACAATTGAGATAAATATTGGACATTGATTTGTATTATGGCCTTTGGTCCTATGGTATGCACAATAATCATGTTCATCATATGGACTTTCTTCACATGGTTTGACTTTAGGAAGTTTAATGAGTTTTGCTTCAAGCATCCTTTGTAAAACTCTCTCAGCCGCATCCTTTGGTGAACGATTATAATGATATGGTGAGGAAGGTAATGAGGGGCTTGGTGGTTTGGAAGGTAAAGGGATCAATGGACTATGATTGGGATCACATGGTGGTGTTGGGATAGGATTAGTTGGCTCATGTGTTGGCGGGTGATTAGATGATGAAGGCCACTCATAAGATGCATTTGCTAGATTGGTATCTCCCTTGTCAAAGGTAATTAAGTCTTGCATAGGATAACTTGGGCTTGTTTGATTTATGTACAAGGGATTACTTGGACTTGGATGTGCTTCTTGTTGCAAAGTTGGACTTAGGTCTATCAATGGTGCTTGGTGATCTTGTTGAAAAGGTGTACTTGGACCTGATTGATTTATGTACAAAGGGCTATTTGGACTTGCATGTTGTTCTTGTGATATCACTTGATTGCCTTGTGGATGGGCTTGGTAGTGCATTGGAATGGTGGTATGAGGGATTGGATAAGCTTGAGGTGGACGTTGATAGGTTGATGTGGCATTGACTTGGTGGATAGGTGGATTAAGTTGATAGGAAGTGGATGGATATGACATGTGGCTATAAGGTGGATTAGGTTGATAGGAAGTGGCTAAGGATTGTTGTACTTGTCGAGCTTGACTAGTGGCTAAAAGGTGTTGGACTTGGGCTATGGAGTGTTGTAGTTGAGGTGATTGGCTTGCGTGGGGTTGAGCTTTTTGGATGAAGAATTGTAATATTTCAATGGCGTCTTGGTTTAGGGGTTGTAATCCTTGATAAAGATTTTGGAGGAATCTTTGGAATTTGATTTCTAGGTCTTCTAGTGTAGACATGTTGTCACCACGTGTTTGTCTTAAGTCCTTTTAGCAAGTGCTTGCTTAGGGATTTGGATGATGATGTGGAATGTTTAGATGATGTGTTTAGATTGATTTGTTTATGTGTTTGGGTGTTTAGAGCTTGATATGGCAATATTCAAACAAATGATTATGCATATACACACATGAATCACTCACGCAAGACACATAAGCAAGTTGTTGACTTTGAAAATGAAATGTGATGATTATGCAAGCACACATGGAAGACACATCAACAAGCCTAATGTGTAGTCAAGTGGGTATAGCCAATTAGGTCTTAGGCTATCTATTGCACAAAGTTGACTATGGAATTGAAAGTGAAATCCTGCCACACAGCCAGGAGAAAGGGGTAACCCACCATTCACCTTCACTTCCCAAAGGTATAAAGTTCTTTGGGGCTTAGCCAAGAGTGACAAGATTCCAACTCCCAATGAGGGTGTCTTTCGATTCAGCCTCGATTGAGGTCGTCCCTTGGAGTGGTGTGTCTCCAAGCAGGCCTCCTAAGAAGGGTATGACAAAAGCAAACCAAGTGAGCTGTCACTTGATTCACACTCGCAGTTGTTAATTTCCCCTTAGAAACTTGAAATGTGTAACAAACAGTTCAAGCACTTCTTTTTTTTAGACCCAAATCTAAATGTGATGAAGACAATGGTTTGTTTTAGCCTAATTTTTTGATGTGAATTTGCAAACAATTGTTTATTTTAAAGCCCAAATCTAAGTGTGATGACAAACAAGTTGTTTGTTTTATGCCCAAAATCTAAATGTGTGATCAAATAATGATTAGAGATGAGAGATTAGAATGAGTGCACCTCATAAAAATTGCTTTCCAAGTTGCTATTATGATTGATCCAAATGTTGCTCTAGCTCCTTTGATTCACTTACAAGTCACTGCAAAAAATAAAATGTGATTTGGTTCGCTAGATTGGAAGATATGATTTTTTTTTTCTAAAAGTCGCGCGTCAAAAATTTCTGAAAAATTAGAATCGCAGGGTCAACTTCAAATCGCCATAACTCTTTGAATACTGAACCAAATCTTTAATGTAACCACTTTTCGGAAAGCTCTCGAAGTCCTCTTTCCAACGAATTTAAGATCTCCTTTTTACAGGACCTGTGTAAAACAAAAAACCCTCTGCAACAGATCTGGTCATAAATTAAAAAAAATCAGCAAAAAGTTGCGCGTCAAATTTTTTTGAAAAATTAGAATCGCAGGGTCAACTTCAAATCGTCATAACTCTTTGAATACTGAGCCAAATCTTTAATGTAACCACTTTTCGGAAAGCTCTCGAAGTCCTCTTTCCAACGAATCTAAGATCTCCTTTTTATAGGATCTGTGTAAAACAAAAAACCCTCTGCAACAGATCTGGTCATAAATTAAAAAAGAATCAGCAAAAAGTCGCGCGTCAAAAATTTCTGAAAAATTAGAATCGCAGGGTCAACTTCAAATCATCATAACTCTTTGAATACTGAGCCAAATCTTTAATGTAACCACTTTTCAGAAAGCTCTCAAAGTCCTCTTTCCAATGAATCTAAGATCTCCTTTTTACAGGACCTGTGTAAAACAAAAAACCCTCTGCAACAGATCTGGTCATAAATTAAAAAAAAATCAGCAATATAAAATATCTTCAACCTACAAATCAAAGTGCATAAACCTGCAAAAATGAATGATTGATGCTCCAAGAAATCTGATCTTCACAAAAACAACTCAAACAAGAGGGTTAATCAGGGACGTGAGTCCCACCGGGCGTGCCAAAATGTATAATGAAAAATTTGGATTTGTAAATAGAAATGATTCAAACAATGAAATGCATAACCTAAACCCAAATAATTCAATACCTCGAAAATGCAAAATGAGCTTGATTGATTGATCGCTTTGTTGTGTTGATTGCTCGATTCCACAGCATAACATTGATAAGGAGATAGATGATGGATGCAAAGGCTCTAATGATATTTCAACAGCATGTGGATACTTGAGGATCAATGCCCTTTTAAAAAATTTGACAGAATAAGGGTGCTTAAGGCTCAATGCATGCTAATGGCTTGTGAGGGGGTTGATTTATAGGAAAGGCTTGGTTCAAATGGATGGCTAAGATCAATTAGGGCTTTAGGTGAAATGGATGGATAGGATTAAGTTAGGTTTCCTTGCACATCAAGAAATTGTAGTCATATGACATGTGGCAAAGGAGGATGAGGCTTAGGTGTGCTTGTGTAGATAAATACTAAAATTAGGTCCCATTAGTTGTGCATGTGAAAGATAAAAGTTGTAACACATGATTGACTAGACAAGTGTTGGAATGTGATGAAAGATGAGTGTCTAATTCAAATAAAATATTTGAATTAGTTGGGATATGAGTTGGATATTAATTAAATAAATAAAATTTATTTAATTAATTGAGAAGTTGAATAGGATGAGATAAGATATGATGTGGAAATTAATTAAATAAATAAAATTTATTTAATTAATTGGGATGGGGATAAGATAAATGGGATTATGCATGTGAAATTAATTAAATAAATAAAATTTATTTAATTAATTGGCTAAGTAGGATGAGGATGAGATTGAATGGGATTTTAATTAAATAAATAAAATTTATTTAATTAATTGACTAATGGATAAATGGGATTAAGAGTGGGATTTAGGACAAAAATGGCTTATGATGTTTAGGATAATGTTTTAACAAGGTGTTGTAGGACATGGACAAAGTTGGGACAAATTTGGGTGTCTACACTTTCAAACAAAAAGCATCTGTCTTTAAAGCTGCTTTCTTTTGAAATGCATCCTCATCAATATTCTTGCTTTTTGGTGATGTCATCCGTTGATATTCTGGGAAACAATATCTTCTAAAAAGCGAGTGATTGCATCTCTGCCAGGAACACTGATACTCTCTAGAATGTTATTTTGATTCTCTAACATTTCTTCACCGTTTGCAACCATATGAAGAAATTCATAAACTTCACCCACATCCTTGTCAAACTTCACTGTCATTGCGGCAAAATGACTCATCTAGCCGACACTGATATCATTATTAAAATTGTTGCGAACGAGAGTCTGGAACTCTGCTTGCACTTCCCTGAGATCATACAGGGTACCATCTTGTTTTTCATACAAACACGGGATCTGAGAGATAAAAGATCTAACGAACTTGAGGACATTGACTACCTTTTCTTTCCATTCTGAAATTATACTGTCATAATTTTTACTGTGAAAAGATATTGTGCTTTCCAAGTAGAAATTGCCTTCTTATCATCTACTGAATCAACAGAATGAAGTGCAATCTTCAAGTCAGAGATAATGATCTCAAACATTGGTCTATTTTCTGCCATGGTCTGCTGTAATCCCTGAATGCCTTGGCGTAAATCATGAGCGTTGTACTTTAATTAATAAATTTCTGAAAGTACAACTCTCCCTTTAGTCACAAATTCTTCCACCCAACTATTCATATGCTTCCCATAGACAACCAACTGACTGAACTACCACTGATCAGCTGGTGATTCAAGATTTGGTGGAAGTAGTAAATCAGCTTGTGATATGCCATGGAAAAGGTTAGAAATATACTGCCGCAGTTGTTTGATTTTAGCTTTGAGAGCTGCCTTGTCTTCTCCATCTTTCAGCACCCTTTCTTTCAAATTATCCGCTGCAACCTCAAAGAGATTAACGTCTGCATGGAGGGTACTTCTACCAAGGTTAGCTTTGACAACCATGAAGTCATCAACCCTGACATCATTAGCACTTCTATTTTCTGGTGGTGTTGTAGTTTCAAGGATTATTTCTCCATCCACATTCTTCTCAATGCGAACCTACTTCTTCAGCTTCTTATCTGGTATGTCTTAGTAGACGCTTTTAAGCTCAGTTAAATCTAGTTGATATGAGAGCTTTCTCCTCTTCCTTCCCAGAATGTTTTCAAGCTAGGTTGAGCCTTCATCTCTTTGAAACTTGGTTCTAACATCATCAACTCCTGATGAATCAATGTGTGCATCAGAGTTACGAACCGGTGAATCTAGCTCTGAATCTATGTGGATAGGAGAAGTGATCGGTGAAGAAGGTGGAGAGACATGATCTGGAGGTAACACTTCAACATGCAGCATTGGTTCAACAGGAACTTCTTATTCAATTGGTGGTTGTTCCTGCTGGACATGAGCTGGAGACTCATCCTTTTTCCTCTTTACCTTAGCCATTTTTGTTCCCTCTGGAAGAACACTCATAGATTTTACCCTTCGTTTTGGTTTGGAAGTGGAAGGTTCTGATGGTTGCACAACTGGCGGCTCTGGTAACAGAATATCATCCTTCTGCTTATTCTTCAAGAATATCAAACTGTTCTTAACCACTCGACTTGATCTTTCCTCAATGGAAGTGCTCTCTTTTACGGACTAATTAATAGGTGGCAACGATTATTACTCAATTTAGTCCCTGAAATACGTGGGAAGTAGAACTTCACCACTTTGTGTCAAACCTTCTATATCTTCTGATAGGATATTAGACATTTGATAAAGAGTAAACCTGATGTAACTGCGTTCTCGCACTTCAAACTCATCAGCACAATTAGCCCAGAAGTCTTCAACTGCATGCTTGTGCGTACAATTTTGACCAATATGTGATGCAAAAACACCACGAGGATCATATGAAGACCTCATGTTGAAAAACTTGAGACCATATCTGGATGATTCATTACCGATTGCCTTGGCATCTACTCCAGATCTGCATCTGTAAATACTCATCCCAAGTGGAAAATTGAAAGCTGCCTTGCGTCTGCTACGCAAAAATGTATGAACTTCATAGGCTTGCCTCAAAAATTCCATAAATGCTATTTCATCTGTAGGATATTTCGGTAACATGGCTAGCTCTCCTGAGAAGCCATATACTCTGATGTAGGAAAAAGTGGGAAACTGGATAAACCAATCAACCCATTCTGCCATTGCTATTCTAGCATTTGCTGAAAACTGTATATGCAACTCATTGTCCATATCTCACACTGCATGCATTAGGAATGCATCGTTCACCCACCTGTAATGTCGTTTAGCTTGAGACATTTCCAACTGCGGGAAACGGTGATAAACATGCTAAATACTTAGAGTTCCAACAACATTCAAACCTCTGAATTGACCCTGAAAAGCCATCAAATACATAAGGTATGACATCATGTGGAATTCATGAGCCCTTTGAAAATCAAGTATTTGTTGGTGGAGGCTATCACTGATGAGTGTCGACCAGTCATAGAATTCAGTTGCATCAACAATCTGGGACATGATGTAAAACATCCAAGGCTGGAATTTATTTGCATCTGCTTAACCCGTGATCCTGCTCAACATAGTGATCATTATTGCATGTTCCTCCTTGAATTCTCTACGTCCAACGTTCTTTAGCATGACATTCTGCTTCTCTTTTAACCACCTCTGACCAATCTTTTTCCGGTATTTTTCTTTATCATTGTTCCAAACCCTCTTGCATTCTTCAAGTGAAACAGTTAAGTTTTCTCTCCAAACAAGTATTGTAAAACACTTCTCAATGTCATTTGGCCTTAGGCTGCAAAGCACACGTCCATCTCTTGACTGGATTTCTGTTGTGACCGAATTGTAATACGTCATGCAAGCAATTACAAATTTGATACTTTGCACTATGATGGGAAAGGATGCCGCTGCAAGCAAATCAGAGTGTCGTAGATTCCTGATAGCATTATTTCCTGCATCCTCTAAAGAATGTAAATTGATCACTGGAAGTACTTTATGTAGGTCTGTTTCACAAGTTCTCAAGTAATCGTGAACCAACACTGTTTTGGGCCTAATTTGTGTTGGAGAGTACTGCATACTGGAAGATTTGAAGATTGACTATGAACACGCCTATGTCAGAAAAATCTTGGACAAATGGCTGAAAATTACTTGTTGATTTTTATAAAAAAGCAATGTGAGCAAAAAAGTTGGCACATGGGTTTTGTAGACAATTCCGTTTCGAAGAAACCCAGATTGTCAGATTTTGAAAAAGCGGAGATTTTCCCCAAAAAATAGGAAAAAAGTAGATTCTAAAAAAAAAGCAAAACTCGAATCTTCAAGAGGATGATATTCTGGATGGACCCATCTCGACGAAAACTGAAGAAACTTTGGTCAAATTTCTGAAAAACAATCCCCTTGAAACAAGGACCCTGAAAAAAGTGAGCCTCCCTGCTTCTTCAACCTGAAACTATGAAGAACACTGAAAAAGCACTTCGTTTGGGTCTTCAAATCTTTGTTGAAAGAAAAATAAAAATCTTTCCTTTGGATGCAACCTGCAAAAGATAATGAAATAAAGAAGCCAAATGCTTGTCTTTATAGATTTTTAGGGCAAAAAAGTAGCTTTATTTGTGTGAGAATAAAACTTCACTCTCATCCATGAAGAAAGCAACTTTTAAAGGGCAAATCCAAGTGGATGTCTTCAAATAGGAAGAATCCCTATTTTGTAGCTGCCTATGGCTTCATATGTAAGATGACGAAAAATATCTTCTTTTGATGATGTCATCGAACACGCGAGTTGAAAGAAGTGTTAGCCAATTTTCCTTCGTTTTTGACATTCAACACTTGTTTTGACTTAAATATGGCTTGTTTCTGACTTCAACAAGGTGTCGAAATGTCACTGTTGACTGAAAAAGCTAACTGATCCTGACATTTTGAAGACTTCTCAATTGAGATTCCTGTTGTCACATAGAATTGCACCCTGCTTGGAGAGAGTCCAAGCATTCTAATGCAACAATGGGAATGATCTCAAAGTGTGGGACCTTGCGAATTGAGATCAGACCTCCGGAGTAGGCTGGCTTCCTACTTCTAAGCCTAATGCCTAGAAGAAAATATCTAAACCTAGTGCTAATGCCGTAGGGGAAAAGGGGGAGAAGGAAAACTAAAATTGAAGGGGTGATACACCAAATTTAGTGAGCAATAGTGATTCTGGAAGAGAGACACAACAATGATCTCAATCATGAAGGGGGATCACACAGACTTATAGGGCTGATTGAGGCTTTAATATGAATATATAATCTATAGAGGAGCCGTTTTACTCACAGAATAGATTATAACTTCAAGTAAAACACAGAAATCAGGACATAAGAGAGACAAGAAATCATGCATATATTGATCATGAAGGTCAAAAACCAGTACATTACAGAATATTCAGTAGAAGAAGTATACTCAGTATAGCTAATCACATTCATTGGTGGATAAAAGGAAGACAACAGAGGCCAGATTTAGGCACAGTGAGTCATATTCCCATACCCTGCAATTACGCTAAGAGGTCTGACTACAGAAAAAATGGTAGCATAACAGCTCCAAAAAAAACCATCCTGCTAAATAATGAGGTTACACTACATTTTTAAAGGTCAAGTTCTTGCGCAGAAAGTGTTGAAGTCGCTCCACAGGATTCGAGGTCATCAATACAAGGACAAGGGCGCAGACACAGAGGCATGGTGGAAGGACAGGAACCATGTCGATGGCAGGTCTGCAACCAGTGAAAAACGGTTACATATGCAAGATAGGATAGGGCATTGAAGAGAAAAGCCCCAAAGTCATCGCCAAACACATGAAGATCTGCCAGCAAGACATAGAGCCCATATGCATTGAAGAGTGAAGCCATCTACCATGAATCCACCTGCAAAGCCTACCAACTGAAGTTATTGTGAAAATATCAGCCTCTGCACATGCCAAAATGGTCAATGAGATGTCCTATCAGTCAAGCATGCAAATCTAGATCATATTTGGAAAGTGAGGAAAAAACCCCAAAAGCCCATCAAATGAAAGAGGAAGCAAAAATAAGCACTTTTGCCTTTTACAACATGTTGAAATTTGCCAGAATGAGGGAGATATGGGCAGTCAAAGTTGCGGTCAACTACATCTTATATCTGTTTATCACTTTGCATCTGCACTTGTATATACAATACAATGGCCAATATACAAAAGCATGCTTTTGTCTTTGTATCACCCTTGAATCGGCCTTTGAATCAGCCTTGACACGTGGCACTATTTGATTGGCCACTGAAGTGAACCTGGGACCCATCGCTGAACATTTACATCTTTATCGGCCATCATAAAGACCACAAATTGAACCGCCGATAAGGCTGTCTCGCCGAAAGTCCTTGTATGTGACTTTGTATATGCAATTGTATATGAGATACAATCACATGTACAAACAATGCGGAACTCAAAGGATTATTAACCATATTGGAACTTTAGAACAGGTCCGGCCTTGTATCTTTTCTTTTTGTATGTTGCACTTTTTGGACCTTGTATATGCAATATACAACTACGGACGCCAAATGATTATCCGCCACATTTGATTCTTCAGTCATGTCTAGATTGTGTGTATTCCCTTGTATATTGCCTTTGCATATCGCATGTACAATGCGAATATAAGAACAAAACTGCATACTCTCACTTGTACCTACAAAGATTGCATCTGACCTTGTATCTGCCTTTTGTATCCATAAACATACAATGCAAACATACATACAAAGATGCATACAATCACATCTGCCTTTATAAACCAAATTGCATATTCTTTCGGGTCCGGGATTGTATCTCAGAAATGTACATGCCCTTGTATGTAGGATTTGTGTATGCAAAGATACAATCGCATATACATACAATTCGTGGACCCCACCCTTTGTATCTGACCCTTGCATGTCGCCTTGTATATGTGCTTGTATATTGAATTGCATATACAAGGATAGCCCGATTCACTTTTGCATCCTACCCTTTGTATCTCCCCCTTGTATATTGACTTTGCATCTTCCCCTTTGTATATACAATTGTATATGCATATAAAAATGACTAAGTATAAAACTGAGAAATATCTACAATGGAAGGCACTTTAAGACAAAGGGTTTCTAGATTTTTCTAGGTTTTTTGCAAGGATTTAAGCTTTCTCTCCTTCTATTCAAGCTTTCTCTGATCGGATTTCTTTGATACAAGGAGGGAAACATGGATATTTTGGGGCCAGGCAAAATATGACAACAATTCCATTTCCAGCCTCTGACTAACAATCTGACATCATTTGACCAAGTTTGACCTCCTGAAAACTGCCAATGGACGAAGATCGGGAAAAACTATCAGAAAACAATGTCAAATATGAAAATTTTCTAACACTAAGCAAGTTGGGCACTCCAAGTCACCAGGGGCGGTTGGTTTCACCAAACAACCATTTTTTTCAATTTTTGCAACTTCTTCAATTTCTCGATTTACGTGTGCATTCCAGTGGCGAAGGACCCCTGTTTGGCTGTCGATTTCTGTCAACTAGGATAAAACTGAGTCTAATGATCTGGTAGATATGTAGGCCTGATGAAAATTGAGCTGATTGTACTCTCTGTCTGCCTCAAGAAACGTGTCAAACTGACCAACTCTAAACTGGAATGGGCTAACAGAAGGAGATTCACATTTTTTGAGAAAAAACTTCAAAAATAAACTAACTCCGAAGAGTTTGGGTGCCCCAAGTCACCTCAGGTGCCTGTCTTGCCATGCCTTAGAATTTTTTTTGAAAAAACTCAAATTTTGTACCTTTTCTCATTTTCTGTGCCAACAGCTCCTGTTCGATCTTTGATTTCGGTTGTTTTGACGACTATCAAGGTGGGATGGAGGGTGATTTGAGTAGTCTAAACATATCTGTGATGAAATCCCAGCTTTGACGGACTTTTGACCAAGTTTGACCAACCGAGAAAGAGCTAACGGAAGCATTTTTTATGTTTCTCGAAAAACGTGAAAAAAAAAATCTAACACAGGAAAGGTTGGCTGCCCCAAGTCACCTGGGGTGCATGTATTCTCAACACTTAGTCAAATTTCTAATTTTCCAACCTTTCATTCCACCTTGGATTGCATCTTGCATCATTTTGCGTGTGTCATCGAGTCGACAACTGTTCCTCAGTTCTGCGTCGTTGGAACAATGTTGAAAACTCATCGACGAGCTCTAGTAGATGAACTTTCTCTATTGATGACTTTAGAGCTCATGTTTCACCTTCTGAAAAAATAGAAATGACCTAGAAGAGAAAACTTGGTCTTTTGAAGATTCCGTCTGGACCGCGCCGACCATGAAGTAAAATCGACCAATGAGAATCAAGCGTGACACCTGAGTCAGAGATTTTATTTTTAGAAAGTTTTGCCAGTATCCATATCTCAAGAAACCCAGAAAACCTAATTTGACATCTATTTTTAGAAATTTTGCTTTTTTGACTTTTTGATGATAATTTTTCTAAACTTGTTCAAAATGCCTTAATGAAGCAAAAAGTTTGGTTGGGTACAACATACATCATCTTCTACTAGATCCAGGAGTGAAACTAGTGAAACAGAAGCTTAGAAAAATGCATCCACACATTGCATTGCTTGTAAAAGAAGAACTCAAGAAACTACTGGATGTAGGGTTCATTAGAGCTATAGACTATCCGGTATGGGTCTCCAACATAGTACTAGTGTCCAAACCTGATGGCCGAGTCAAACTATGCAACAATTTCAAAGATCTAAACAAAGCTTGCCGCAAGGTTGATTTTCTGTTGCCAAATATAGATATCATAGTCAACTTAACAATAGGGCATACCATGTTATCTCTCATGGATGGCTTCTCAGGATACAATCAAATCAGGATAGCACCAGAAGACCAACATAAGACAACCTTTACTTGTCCACGGGGCACTTTCTACTGGAATGTTATGCCATTTGGGCTAAAGAACGCAGGAGCCACATATCAACATGCTATGACCACTATATTCCATGATATGATGCATGTCACAATGGAAGACTATGTAGATGATATCCTTGCAAAGTCACTCACAAGAGAATCACACTTGGATGTGTTAGAGAAAGTCTTTCAGAGACTAGAACAATTCAAAGTCAGGTTGAACCCAAAGAAATGTGTGTTTGGATACACCTGAGGCAAACTCTTAGGTTTTATTGCATCGGCAAATGGAATAGAGGTGGACCCTGCCAAAGTCAAGGCTATTATGGACATGCCACTACCCAAGAATCTTACTCAACTAAGATCTCTACAGGGCAAGCTACAAGCAATCCGTAGGTTCATATCACAACTGACAGACAAGTGTCAACCCTTCAATCATCTCCTACATAAGAACATTCCATTCAGATGGGATGAGATATGCGAAGAGGCATTCAACAAACTGAAAGAGTATCTTATGAATCCACCCATTCTCATGCCTCCTATCTAAGGGAAGACATTGTTATTATACATATCTGCTACACCAACAACTCTTGGGGCCCTTCTACCACAACAAGATTATGAAAGTAAAGAAAGAGCTATCTACTACATCAGTCACACATTGGTGGGCTATGAGTTGGAATACTCTCAGAGAGAAAGATCATGTCTTGCAGTAGTTTTTGCTTCCCGAAAACTCTGACATTATATGCTAGCACATCTAGTCAAACTTATTGCAAAAATAGATCCACTTAAGTACCTACTAAGCAAAGTAGCTCTAACAGGTCACTTAGCCAAATGGGTAATGCTCCTAAGCGAATACGACATTGAGTATGTAGACAAAAAGGCTATCAAGGGGCAAGTCATTGCTGATCAGTTAGCAGATGCACCACTACAGGACACCACACCAATGCAATTTGAATTTCCGGATGGATCCTTATTCAATATATCAACATATTCTTAGAAACTTTACTTTGATGGGTCCTACACAAACCATGGATCGGGGGCAGGAATCTTGTTTGTAAGTTCTCATGGCAACACCATACCGAAGTCCTATCGTCTATTATTCCCATGCACCAACAACATAGCAAAATATGAAGCCTTGGTCATTAGCCTCAAAATGGCAACATAATGGAAAATCAAAGAGCTACATGTCTATGGAGATTCTCAACTAGTGATCAATCAGGTCAATGATGATTACCAAACCAAAGATGAGAAGCTTGTCCCATACAAGCAGATGGTCGAGGACTTTAAGGAATACTTTGTGATCATCTCTTTTGAGCATATACCTCGCATTGAAAATAAAGCAGCAGATGCCATGGCAACCATTGCCTCTCTTCTCGAAATCCTAGAGAACGAGTCACGGTTCAAGTTCTTAGTGTAATCAATTCAACAACTAGCTTATGATCTTCCTGAAACCCATTCCATATGGTTATTAGTTGGATCTAATTCACCTTGGTATGGTAAGGTTTACACTTACCTCAAGGACAATACCCTCCCACTTGACTTATCTTCAAACCAATGATGAACCTTTTTACGCCAAACCTCTCGTTATACCATTATTGCCGACACCCTATACCGACGTGGTCTAGATGGTACTTTACTCTGTTGTTTAGAACGAGAAGAATCCCAAACCGCCTTACAAGACGTACACGAAGGGATCTGTAGAACACACTCTAGCGGTCCTTCCTTAGCTAAGAAACTCATACATTTGGGTTATTATTGGCCAAACATGGAAACAAATTCATATCAATTTGTGGACAAGTGCAAGTAGTGCCAGATACACGGGAACCTGATACATGCACCAGTCCAAGAGTTGAGATCTTTAACGACACCTTGGCCCTTTTGTCAATGAGGACTCGACCTTTTAGGAAAGATCCACCCACCCTCATCCAACAGCCACAAATTCATAATAACTGCCACTGAGTACTTTACTAAGTGGATTAAATCCGTCCCCCTCACCACCATCACAGGTAAACTAATCTCCTCATTCATTATCAATTACCTCATCTGCAGATACGAAATTCCCTCGTCCATTATCACAGATAACGGAAGATGCTTCAAAAACTAGGATGTCCAAGAACTCTGTGACCGATTCAAAATCCAACACCGTTTCTCCACACCCTATTACCCCCAAGGCAATGGCCAAGCAGAAGCATCTTGTTGTGATGTTCACAACACGCCCCATTTTACTCCTTAGCAAAATGAGGACCCCTGCTGTGGCTGTTGTTTTTGCCTCTGCGTGTGTTGTTTTGCTTGGTGGTAAAGGGAAAAGAGCGGTTAAATTTGCAAATTTTGTTAAAAATAGAGAAAAAATGCATTTTCAGTACCAGAGCATGATATGGTTGGATTCCTTGTGAAAAATGAGCTAGGGTTGCTTTTTGAACCGTCTTAAAATTTGCCATATTTTGCAAGTAATGGTCATTTTGGTAAAATGTACATTCTGGTTTGTATATCGCTTTCATGTGCATGGGCAATTGTCTTTGTCTTTTTTTTCCTTTGTATGCATTTTGTAATGTTCTATGTACATACGGGCCGGAATCCAAATGAATCTGAAGTTGGATTTATCCTATGTATCACGTCCAAGTTGTATATCGAAGGGCATTGGTGTAACTTCTATCGTCGGGCGTTCGTAGAAGTTCTCCCTGAAGGGTATTGTCTCACCGATGATTTATCATCGGTATAACATTGGATATCGGCCGAGTTTGAAAGTTTCTCGCCAAGGGTTGTTCTTTCGCCGATGAAACATTTGGTCATCGACATAACAAGGTCTATCGGTGGAGTTTGGTTTTGTCTCCCCGAAGGGTATGGTCTCACCGATGATTTATCATCGGTATAGCTTTCAATATCGGCAATGTTTGATTTTGTCTTGGCGATGAGTAATCTCATGCCGATAACATAGAAGGAAGCTCATCGGCCAGAATAAGGTGATCGGCCAAGTATTTTTTGGCCGTGCTGATATGAAATATCATACTGATAGGAAGGAAACGCAAGCCGCTAGGGCTATTTCGGTGAAACTCACGCCGATATAAGACATCGGCCAAACAATGGAAATCGGCCCATCATTTTTTGGACTCGCCAACAGCATATCTCACGCTGATGGGTGGGAAAAGGGCAGAGCAATAGGGTTTTTGGGCGTTTTGAGGCTCGGGTGAATGTTTCTGGTCAGCGATGGTTGACCCGATGGTGTTTTGGACATTGTATATGCATTTTGAGCACGTTTTTGGGGCATTTTTGGGCCCAATTTCTACATTTTTGCATAGTCATGCCTTGATTCAATAGGTGTTTCAGTTTCCTACTGTTTATTAAGTGAAGTGATACTTATTGCTTGCCCGTTTTTGCAGGTTTACAGTTGAAAGAGCTGAAACTTAATGGCAGTGACATCATGGAGGAGGAAATCAGATTTCAGGAGCAGAGGAAGATAAGGACAAAGGGCGAGGAAGTCAAGGGTCTTCATTGATGAAGACAAAATGCAGCTGAGGACATTATTGCAGCAGACCACAGAGGTTAATATTGAGCTGCCAGGGTTTCCAGAATGGCATATTTCGCCCAGATTAGATGTATACTCAAAGATATTTTGGGAGACTTGTTCTCCAACATTTATTGCTGTAACCAGAGGTTTGAACTATTGTTTAACTAGGGTTTTGGGCTATGTTGAGACAATCAGAAAGTCTATATATTGTGCCTTGATACACTGTAAAACTCGACACAAGGGCTACTTAGAAATTGGTAGCAACAGTTTTTTTTTAGAATAGCATTTAGAATAGAGGGACCTTTGAGTTTAGAAGTAGAAGAAGGAGGTCGCCTGTGTCTGCAATAAGGAATGCGTGGAACATCTGGCTTCCTTATTGTATCTGTAAAGCTTGTAAGTTTTTTGTAGTTTGGTCAATGAAGCTAAGAGTCATTCAGACATTGTAAAATCTTATATGACTGTCTGTTTCTAATACAATTGAATCTAGAATTCTGCATCTATCTTCTGAGTGTGTTCCTGCTCTTCTTTGTGTTTGAAACATTTTCTCTTAGAGCTTGCAATCTTAGGTGTATGTTTGTGAAAATGCTTAGAATATACACTTAAGGTTTTGTCTGTGGATTTGATCAAGTTAATGTATGATTTATATAGTGCATAACAGAACAATTAGATCCTTCGGTAGATTTAAATGAGGTTTTTTTAAATTAGATCTTTCTAACTTTTCCCAACCCTTCTGAAATACTTAGCTGAAAACGCATAAATTTAAAGGAAATTGTCCCAAATTTGAAAGAACATGCATAACAGAGTTGAAAGTTGACAGTTTTCATAATACTTAAGAGGAGAAGGCTGCAATAATTTAAGAGAAAACCATTAAAAGCTTTGCAGCACAGTAACACTTTTATGCAAAGAATGAGAAAACACACTGATATTTCATGATCTTTTTTGCACAAGTTTGAGTCCAGTTAACCAACATGAAACCCTAAACTACGTAAGGCCCCTTGAACATTACATCTTCACATTGACCAACTAAATTTGCCCAACAGGTCAGACCTGACCATATTAAACTTGGGATTAAGTGAATCTTAACCGATTCCTTCATATCTTTCAAGTCAGTTTTGGTTCATCTTATGTGAATTTTAACTAATTGTTATGATTGCATCAAAACCATCATCAACAGTTTTTCTGGCGCTAGAAGAAGGGCCTGACTTGAGTTAGGGTTTGTTTCAAACTGGCTAATAACAGTGATAGAGTGACCAGGTCTAGATCTAGTTCAGGGGATATTTTTGTGCAATTACCTAATACTGTTGATAACTGAGAGGGGGGGGGTGAATCAGTTATCCTAATTATTTCCCTTAGTGAACTTTTCTTTTAATTGATGTAGCATAAAATCAAACACAAAAACATTAACCATGAAATAAGAAACACATGACACAGTATTTTTGACGTGGAAACCCTGTTAAGGGAGAAAACCACGGGGTGATTAACCCAAGAATTATTCTCTGTTAGAAGAATAGGAAATTACAAAAATGGCACTTGCCAATTAGGGCTCACTGCCCGAGCACACTGCTCACAAAGAGGCCCACTGCCTACAAGGAGACACACTGTCTACAAAGTGATGAGAATCACAGTCTTGAACTGATTGGAAGCATCTGCATATGCTGGAGTTCAGTTCCGGTTAGGCTCAGTACACTGATCTGCTGCACTTCATCTTTCCTCTGTTCTTTATTCTGCTATCTTTCACATACCGGATCCTTTTTGCTACTTCTGCTCTTTCTCTGGACTTATTCGCATATCTCTCTACACTCACACTCACTTCACAACTAAATCCATCCTCTATATATATCCGCACAAGTAATTTCATCACCTTTCTAGTCGGCATCCGGAACAGTCTAGTTTCTTATAAACTTTCATTCTGTCGGCTGAATCCTTCCTCACCAAGCAATGCGGATCAAGCATATACTTGTAGATATCATTAATCATGTCGGCCAAACATGATTCATGCCTTCACAACCTCTGTCATCAATAGTAACTCATCCGGAAAGCAGTCTGATACTCTGCCAGTCAGTTCTTCCTCTGTTTTCACTGTCTCTCAGGAATCCGGTACTCAACCATTCATATCTTTTTCCTTGTCCATCACCGGAGGCTAAATCCTTGGAATATACCACTCAAGGTAGTCCTCTTGACTTCCCCAAATCCGCACTGTACCAAGACACTTCCACTGAGAGGTCCGGACCAATCTGTCGGACCTTGCCACATGCTCTGTTCTTCTTCACCGGACCACAACATTCTTTATTCTGACTTCCGGTAGAGACACATCATGACTTGCGGATATGTGGGATGACCTTTGTTGCCATCAATGACAACAACCATGAATCCATATAGTGTCTCTTGCCAACAATCTCCCCCTTTGGCATTGATGGCAACACTTAGTGAAAAATGACTAAGTGTTTTCACTATGCTCCCCCTTTGCTGATGCTCTGTCTTTATATACAATTTCCGGAACTCCCCCTTAGTTGGATCCCTCATTTTTCACTGCTCCTCACTCCCCCTTTGACATCAATGGCAAAGGGTAGGGTCCGCATATCAAAATTTTCAAAAATTTTCTTATACTTAGCCGCATATTTACATACTCACATATATTGAAGAATATCTGCAAAGGATGTCTGTAATTGAATCATTTCGGTAGCCCAACTTTGCTTCATTCTGTCCAAAATTGAAATGTGACCACTTAACAAAAATGCAAACGCTTCTGCCCGCTTGAGATCTGTCGGATCTTTTGTTTGGGCGGTGGTCCTAGCATCACTGATGGCCTCATGCATGGTTTCCAACTTAGGGATTATAATCCTTCTAAGTTCTCCCATCCGGTTGGTGATGTTCTTCCTTTCCTTCTCAAGATTCTTTATTTCGTTCAAGACTGCAATAGTCTGACATTCTTGATTTATTATAGAGGAAGAGAGAGGATCAAAACTTTGAGATAAGCTTTGTAGCTTATCCTGTTCCTCTTTTATTTTCTTGTCAAATGCTGCTGTTGCCTTTGACCAGGATATACAAAATGTATAGATATCACCGCCATCCTTAAGAGCATTCTCTAAGCTCTTTATTCCAATGCTTACAATCTTCCTATCTTTAGAAATTAATTCTAATATCTCTGAAAATCTCTTATCCAAAAATTCCTTCCGGACCTTTTCTTCAGCTGATTTTTCTAGAGAATTAAAATGTGTATCAACACTGCTGACTAAGGTTTTTAGATTACCGGAAGAGGCTGTCAGATCTATTTGGATTGATGGCATGATCTTCACAAGTACTCCGGAGGCAGCCTCTATCAACTCACAGTCTTCCATATGAGACTTCAGGAGCTTTTCATTTGCCTTGGCATTTGCAAATGAAGCTATCTTCATTGTTTGTACCGGAGAGAGAGAGAGAGTCAAAATCAAATGGGCCTTTTAGAAGCTCCGGTTCATCAATCTCTAAAGTTTCTTTACTCAAAAATTGTTGAACAGTTTGTGCAGTGTCTCTTGCCGGAGACAGATGTTTCTTTTCTTCTGCAGTCTTAGAACTGTCAACCTCTTTGTCTTTCACCACTGCTTCCTTCTCCTGTAATTGCTCTTCTTCTTTGGATCCGGAGACTGTAGGGGAAACCGGAGGAGAGATGCTAACTTGTTCATGGGCCCCTTCTTCTGGAGCAGAGGGTCCCAAGTCCTCACTTGTCTGTTCAGGGCTCACTTCTTCCGGAACAGAAGATTCCAAATCAGCAGCTGTTTCTGCACCTAAGTCCTCTACAACAGGAAGATTGAACCTTTTGAAGGCCTTCCGGAGGATCTCTTCTGTTTCTTGGGCCACTTTGTCAGTCTCACCAAGCATGAGTTGATTCATCCTGGCTTTGCTTCTGAACTCATCTTTGCAGTCCTTGAAGATAATGTTCATTGTCTTGGGATCAATTTGAGGATATAGCTGAATAGCTATCTGCTCCCGGATCTCAAGATCTTTGGCATGAGCATTATTCTTTCTTACTTCCATTTCCTTCTCTAGGCTTTTAGGAATGAGAGATATGATCTCAATGAAAGCCTTATTGTATATGTTCAGATATTTAACTGTGGCTTCCTGCAGAGTCTTTTGGTCTGCCTCACTGAAGTCATCATAGGATTCAGTCATTGGTTGAAGGTTTCCATCCACCGTGACCGACTTGATTATGCTCTCTAATGACAGAGTGGGCTTTTCAACAGTTACCTCTGCCATTTCATCCTTGTCTTGGCCTGTGGAGGGCTTACCGGATCCTTTCTTCTTCTGTTTCTTTACTTCTCTTACTCCCTCATCTGATTCTGTTTCCTCTTCATCCTTTTGGCTTCCATAAGCCCTTGTGGCTTTTGTCTTGGATCTCTTACCGGATGCCTGGACTTCCAGTTTTGAACTTTTGGTTGAGGGAGGTGCAGATCTCTTTGTTGATCTGGTCCGGGTGGGAGCTCCAACCGGAGCACTTTCTTTGCTTTTCTCTTCTTCCTCAGCCTTCCTCCTCTTTTCCCGGCTGGCATCAAGTGCCTCCTTTGAGATACCTAGGCCTTGAGCAATGTGCTCTACTTCTTTTCTTACCTTTCTTTTAATCTCAGGTTCCCTGAGTTCTACATGTATTTTTACACTCAGCTCCTCAAAGGTTCCAAACCTTTCTGCCTTAGGATCTTTGGGCTGACTTAGCATGTGTTGAACATGCAGCTCCACTATCTGTTCATCAACTTCATACCCCATGGGCATGATCCAGACAGTCCTTGGCTCCACTGCCTCCATTAGGCACTGATCAGTGTCAACCATAAAGCACACTGAGTCCTTGTATTTCTCAATGAGAGACTGAGGAATTCTCTCTCTTGCTTGCATCATGCTCTGAAAGTTTTTGAAGTATCCCCATAGAGCTGAATTTCTCGCTTTTGCATCCCCAAGTCCATGCAAGTAGTCTCTTATCTGGACTGCAACAGGTTTGTCATTCTGCCATACCCATCCACTTGTTCCGGGTAGCTCATTCATGAAGTAGAAGAATAGACATACAATCAGAGTACCATACTTAAAGGAATTCTTCTTATCCTTCTTGATTTTCTGTATATTTTCCATTAATTGGCTTAGCAGTAGTTCGCAGAGATCATACTCTGCATTCTTTCTTAGCATCTCATAGGCAGTGTATACTGCAGTTCCGGATACAGAATTCTCCCTGCTGGAGTGGTAGATCTTGTATCCTATTATCATTGATGCATATTTGATATCCGGATCGGAGATGTCTTCAATGGTCATTGCCCTTTTGTCAAATTTTGATCCGGTGGCCTCAGTTACAATGTTGTTCTTGACAGATTTGAGGATAGGTACTCCTCCGGAAGAGTATAGGCCAGTTACTGCTCTAATTGCCTCTTTTGTAATCTTGCAGGGTCTATCTAGCCATAGAAAGTTGTCATGCATCCTGCTCAGTACATACCGGACCCATTCATCCTCTTCAAAACAGGGGAAATGAATAAATTGCTCAAATTGTTTCTTCTGAATATCCTTATACTCTGGTTTAAGCTCAAAAGCATTGTCAATCAGCTGCTTGTGATAGAGGTCTCTTAATTTGAATTCCCCAAATTCCTCAATGTTTGCATGTATGTAAACCCTAATGTCTTCGGTGTGTAAAACTCCGTGGGGAACACTAGAGAAGGCTCCTAGTGGGTCTACCTCCAATGATTTGTAGGGATGTTTCTTGAATGAGGGGCGAGGTCTATCAGAGATCTTAACTATGTTTGGAGTAGCCATTCTTCAAAGATTTGCAGTGAGGTAATGAAAAACGGAGAATACCTTATGCGCCTTCGGTTTGCACGGAGTGGTTGGATTGATTTCTTTATGCAATAGCTTCGGCAGGAGATCCTTGGTGTGCTTGAAGAACCTTGTTGCAGAGCTCCACTTTTCGCTTCTTCTCGAGTGCAGAATGAGCAAATGACCTTTGAGAAATCCCTTAAATTGCTCCGCGAACCCTAATACCTGTCTGCAATAAATGCTTCACCTACATCATTCTGGTTTGCCTTGTCTGGATAGCTTGGAGTATCCCGGATTAGTCCTGATCTGTGGATATCATCCGGATCTTTCAATCATGAATAAATCGAGGTAGCATATTACAAGATCATCTCAAACACTCTGTCCAATCCGCAGAACAAGATAGTGCATTTCCGGATCTTTCCGGACCTTTTTGTAATTCTTTATCATACCGGAGCATCTCCCTGAACAGGTCTTATTTGATCGATCACAGCTTCTTCATAACTTCATGCGGACCTCTGAAAACTTGACTGAAGTATCTCAAGATTCATATCTACAAACCCTTTGATCCGCATCTTGTGCCACATCCGGCACCACTTGTTTGGCTGGGGGAACAAGATTTTCTTTGAGTCTCCCCCTGAGCCTGAGCTCACTTTTAATTTCCGGAAGAAATATCAGCACCAGAGTCTGGTGCGGATCCAACCTCTACATTCTCTGAACTTTTCTTCACCCAAATCTTGCTCATCTGATTCCTAACCTCATCCGCATTCATCTTTTGTTTACCCTTGTCTTGATTCTGATTATACACCGGACCTCTTTTGTCCTGATTCTTGTTTCTGCAGACTTTAGCATTATGACCGGACCTATTGCAGATTTGGCAAATAACATTTCTTTGCATATTTGACTGATATCCTCTTGATCTGCATTGATTTGCCATATGACCTATTCTATTGCATGTGAAGCATCTACCTTTGAATGATTTGTTTACTTGCATAATTCTGCATTCATGGGATTTGTGTCCATACCTTTTGCAGTTGAAGCACTGTCCGGAGAAGGATGAATTATTCTGATTCATTCTCATTCTGCATTGATTAGCTTTGTGACCAAAGTGGTTGCAGTTGTGGCAGTATCCATTGAAGGATGGATATCTTTGAGCATTTGGCTGTCTTACCGGAGGTCTTCTAGGCCTGCTCCTTGGATTTTCTGATCCAAGATTCTTCTGACCGGATCCGGAGCTTTCTCCTTTCTCATATCCCAAGCCATACTTGTCATCTGTCCTCTTTTGACTTCCAAGAAGAACTTCAAGTTGAGCAGAACTTATCTTGAATTTCTCTTTATATTCATTTGCTGTTTGAAGGTCTCTTTTGAGAGAGGCAATTTGATCCTCAAGTTTTCCTTCATTATCTTTGGCATCTTCAAGATCAGATTCAAGGTGTCTGATAATCCTGTCCATCTGGTGGCATTCTTCTGATTTTTCTTTAAGAGATTGTCTTAGATTGTCTTCAGCCTTTCTTTTTTCTTCAATCTCTTGAGTAAACTTTATAGTTCCTGATTCCATTTCATGTCTTAACATAATGACTTCTTTTGATAACTTTTCACATAACTTGGTTTGCTCAGTCAATTCCTCATTTGTATTGCTTTCTTCACTTTGTCTTGCCAACTGTTGAAGCAGCTCCTTTCTCTTTTTCATAGAGAGACTTAATTTGTCTTTTAATTCTCTCATGAATTCATCAGCCTGTTTGAGTCTTTCCTTTAATTCACTGACTTCAGAATTTGACTGTTCAAGATCCTCAAGGGCAGTCTTGAGTTGCTCCCTTAAACCATATGCATCCATTTGAAATCCCAGATCTTCCTCAAGCTGTTAGGCTCTATTAGGAGGAACTTAGCTCTGATACCAATTGTTGATAACTGAGAGGGGGGGGGGGGGTGAATCAGTTATCCTAATTATTTTCCTTAGTGAACTTTTCTTTTAATTGATGTAGCATAAAATCAAACACAAAAACATTAACCATGAAATAAGAAACACATGACACAGTATTTTTGACGTGGAAACCCTGTTAAGGGAGAAAACCACGGGGTGATTAACCCAAGAATTATTCTCTGTTAGAAGAATAGGAAATTACAAAAATGGCACTTGCCAATTAGGGCTCACTGCCCGAGCACACTGCTCACAAAGAGGCCCACTGCCTACAAGGAGACACACTGTCTACAAAGTGATGAGAATCACAGTCTTGAACTGATTGGAAGCATCTGCATATGCTGGAGTTCAGTTCCGGTTAGGCTCAGTACACTGATCTGCTGCACTTCATCTTTCCTCTGTTCTTTATTCTGCTATCTTTCACATACCGGATCCTTTTTGCTACTTCTGCTCTTTCTCTGGACTTATTCGCATATCTCTCTACACTCACACTCACTTCACAACTAAATCCATCCTCTATATATATCCGCACAAGTAATTTCATCACCTTTCTAGTCGGCATCCGGAACAGTCTAGTTTCTTATAAACTTTCATTCTGTCGGCTGAATCCTTCCTCACCAAGCAATGCGGATCAAGCATATACTTGTAGATATCATTAATCATGTCGGCCAAACATGATTCATGCCTTCACAACCTCTGTCATCAATAGTAACTCATCCGGAAAGCAGTCTGATACTCTGCCAGTCAGTTCTTCCTCTGTTTTCACTGTCTCTCAGGAATCCGGTACTCAACCATTCATATCTTTTTCCTTGTCCATCACCGGAGGCTAAATCCTTGGAATATACCACTCAAGGTAGTCCTCTTGACTTCCCCAAATCCGCACTGTACCAAGACACTTCCACTGAGAGGTCCGGACCAATCTGTCGGACCTTGCCACATGCTCTGTTCTTCTTCACCGGACCACAACATTCTTTATTCTGACTTCCGGTAGAGACACATCATGACTTGCGGATATGTGGGATGACCTTTGTTGCCATCAATGACAACAACCATGAATCCATATAGTGTCTCTTGCCAACAAATACAAGGCAAAGTAAGAACCCTTTGATTTGGAATCCTAAAATATCGCAAGCAGGAAGTTCATCTGGAACACCTCCTGGGTCACCTTTTAACATATGTAATATTGTAAGTCCTGACAGATCACTATTCAGATCTTTAAATCTTGGTTCAGGTGCTCCTAAAGGTCCTAATCGTCCTATAAATCCTATCCCACCAATAAATCTAGGTATTCCTACAAGTTCAGGTCAAGCTCAAACACCTGCAATGGCTTATTTCAATGTCCATTCTCCTATTGCATTTCCTGATTATAATGAGATGCCCAAAAATTTGGAAAAGAGATGTCCTAAATACTAGTTACACCAAGATCCGAAAGACCACATCAGAATATTTAAGGAAGCATGCTTTAGAGCCAGATTAGAACACGAGGACGTTGTGTGTAGATTGTTTCCCTACACTTTTAATGAACAAGCATCTAACTGGTATGTGAACCTACCCAACGGTTATATTTCTTCCTGGTCATTAATGGAAGAAGCATTTCTGTCTAGATTTAGAGGACCCATTGATCCTTGCATCTTGTATCATAAATTAGCTACCATAAAAAGAGGAGAGGGGGAATTGATTGATAATTTCAATGACAGATTTCAAAAGGCCTACTCTAGGTTAGTAGCCCCCTACACAGTAGATGATGATACCTTGTTAGCCATGTACTATGCTGCCTTGGATCCTTTAACTGCCATGTTTGTCAAACGAAAACCTAACATAGATTCAATATCCAAAGCCTATAAAGAGGCAGCCTCAGTGAATCAAGAGATGAGGCATACAACTTGTAGCCCATTTGTTAATGGAGAAAATTTTGCAATGCAAAATCAGGCACAACCTTGGAATGGAGCCCCTATGCATCACACTCCATTATTAAATCCGGTTCCTTCTTACACACCTGTGTTTAGTCCTACCCCAATCCAAGCCATAGCTCCTTACACAGGTAGCACTTCTAATAACAGTCAGAATAATGGTCAGCGTTTCTTCCAACCTCCTAGAGACACAACTGTAACAAAAGCACCGGAGGAAAGGGAAGAAATCAAAGAGATCACTGCACATTTGAAAAGATTGACCACTAAAGTAACACAACTAAGGAATGAGAACCTCTATGGGACAGGTAACCAGGGATACAATCAAAATCAAAATTATAACCAGGGCCAAAATCAAAACTATAGTTTGAATCAAAATCAGCATTACAATCAGAACTATAATCAGAGCCATACCTAGAATAACAACCAAGGCCAATGTTCAAACCAGAGCCAAAACTATAATCAACATCAAGGTTATAACCAAGGGCAACCAATGCAAAATAGAGGGCCAATGATAGACAATAGGGCCTGGGGTAATAATAATAAAAATTAGAATCAGCCTAGGCCATCCAAAACATGGAACACTAGACCAAACAATGGTACTCTAGCTTCTCCTTTTGAGAATATAGATAATCATGACACAAAACAAGTGGCTGGCATCTAAATGGCCAATACATCACTGAAAAGCTGGTGCAGATTTCACAATACCAATGCCCATGCTGAGCTTGACTGTCCACAGTTTCATGTAGCAGCCAGCATATTTAATATAGACGTGTAGCCTCCTACTTCTAAATTTCTCATTCCCAAGAGTAATGAGGTAGTACCCTCAAGGTATGATACAGCTTTAGTTTTAGAAACCTTTACCTTTGCAACTACAGAAGAGAAGGAAGATGAATTGTTAGAGGATGAACCATACTGTTGTGAAAATCTTTATCCTGAATCAGCCTTTGTGTTAAATGCTTTTCAGTTTCCCTTTGAAATTGAAAATGAGGTATTAACTGAAACAGAAGAGGTGCAGGCCTTTCAACAGACAAATAGAAACCACACCTACAATTTAAGGAACAACACTAGGTCGGGAGGACCTTTCACCACTTCCATCCCTCTTAACAACTTCAATACACCCCCAGATCAAAATGCTAGCAATAACCCTGCCATACTCAAAGCTAATCATCACACGAACAGTGGAACAACAGTACCAAAGACCCAAACAATTAAAACTGAAATAGCAGAAACAACAAGGTTAATGAGTTACTTGTCAGAAGAAATAAAGAAAATTAAGGTCAGTATACCTCTGAGTGAACTATTGAAAAATCCAGGGATCAGAAATGCTTTTATAAAATCCTTGGATACACCCATGACAAATGAGGTTGTTACTGATATAACTGTTCCTAATAGAGATTCACCGCCTAAAGAGAAAAGTAAGAAAGTTGAGCAGCCTTCCAATACAAATGTAGTAATGTACGCTGATAAGAAGGATGCTCCTCCTTTCTTGTTAACCGTTAGATTGTGTGGAAAGAACATACACAATTGCATGGTAGACTCCGGTGCATCAGCCAATGTAATGCCCTTAGGGATATGTAAAACTCTCGGGCTGACTCCCACCAAATCTGCCAAGGTTGTCACATAGTTAGATAGACTGAGGTTAGCGTGATAGGCGAATTGATGAACATTCAGATGCAGTTAGCTTCAGACCCTAGGGTAAACCAATTCATTGACATTCAAATAGTGGACATACCTATGAATTATGGAATGTTGCTAAGTAGGGACTGGTCTAAGACATTAAACGGATATATGGCCACTAATTTTTTGCATATGTGGCTACCTTGGAGAGGTGTCCCAAATCAGATTAGGATAGAGGCAGAACCCAGGATGAAACACATGATAACTGAGTATAATCAAACGAATGAAATATTGTATGCTGCTGTTGAACCTGGTGTCTATAGAATTACTAACAATGGGGTGCAAATTGAACAGATCATGATGTTAAACATTAGAGGAAAATGTGTAAGCAAGGAGACAACATTATTTGTTGAGTCTGATGGAAATTCTTCGGATGAAGAAAACAGTGCAATGGAGAAATTTGGTCATGCCATTAGACAAGAGGTGGAAGATTGCTTTAAACAAAATTTGTCGATCCAATGTAAACTGTATAAGGACAAATGTAGAGTTCATGATAGGCCACACTCTGAAGAGAGTTGTAGAATATGCAAGGACATCATCGAATATGAATACAAAAATGCATGAAGAGGATAAAAATGCAAGAAGAAAATGAGAATCCTGATCAACCACAAGGATACTTTCGGAGTAATGTAGATGCTCTGATTTCAAATTCAGAAGAGGGAATAAAGGACAAGGGTAGTTGTCCTTCTGATTTGCAAACTAAAAATACACATATGCAAGTTAGCCAAATAGAAATGCCCATGAATAAATAGACCAGCACCTCACAAGTGACAAAAGAGAAAAAGCATGCCAAGATAAGAGGTCAGAAAAGTAAAGATGGCATGTGGACATTAAGATGTGACGGGTCCAAATCAAAATAGGGTGCGGGTGCGGGTGTTGAACTCATAGATCCTCAAGGTAAATCATATCTAGCAGCATATAGATTACAGTTTTCCTGTACTAACAATATTGCTGAGTATGAAGCCTTAATTCTGGGACTTGTAATGGTTGTAAAGAAAAGGGTGAAAACGATCAGGGTGCTTTCAGACTCAGAACTAGTAGTCAAACAAGTAAGAAAACTATATACTTGCAATTACAAGAAAATGATTTGTTACAGACATAGAGTATGGGGTTTAATAGATTCATTTGATGCTTTTAACATAAAGCATATCCCCAGAGAATTAAATCATAGACTAGACGCACTAGCAGTTGTTGCTAGCACACTAGAACCTTTGACACTATCAGGTCTGAGACGATTTGCTGTTGAACTAGTCAATGTTCCCAGTATCCCGGACAATGTTACACATTTTTAGGTATTTGGGGGGGATCAGCAAATTATTTATTTTCTGACTTGTAATGAGGTATTTGAGGCTCAAATCATTGATGAGTAGGAAAGCCCTGAGGTAACATGGGACGAAGAAGATATAATCAACTTGAAGAGCAACGTTTTACCCAAAGGGGTAATTGAATTAGAACATATTTTTGACTTCGATGGAATAATAAGATAGAAATACATACCCAAAACAGAAGGGGGTAAGTGTGATTTACACAACTTAGGGACAGAGCAAAATCCACAAAATGTGCCAATAGGAAAAGCTTGCTCTGAGAAAATTAGGAAAGAAATTTCATACGTTCTGAAAGAATACAAACACGTAATAGCATGGACATATGAAGACTTGAAAACCTATGATGCGTCCATTATAACTCACGTGATACCTTTGAGACCAGAAGTTAAACCATTCAGGCAAAAACAAAGGCCTGTCAACACCATTCTAGAGCCTTTAATCTTCGAAGAAGTAAGGAAATTGCTGTCTGTTGGAATAATTTTCCCAGTTAGACATTCAGCCTGGGTAGCTAACCTATTTCCAGTGAGAAAGAAAAATGAAGACATCAGATTATGCATAGACTTTAGAAATCTTAACAAAGCATCTGAAAAGGATAATTATCCTCTACCTCCAATAGACGAAGTGCTGCAAGCAGTAAACGGAGCAAAGATGATGTCTTTTTTAGATGGTTTCTCAAGCTATAATCAAGTTTTAATTGATAGAGATGACAGATTAAAAAACACCTTCACTTGTAAATGGGGGAATTATGCATAGAAGAGAATGCCTTTTGGTCTGATCAATGCAGGTGCCACTTTTCAGAGAGCCATGGCTATTGCATTCCGTGGGTTATCAGGTAAGTGCATTGTGATCTATATGGATGATCTGACTATGTATTCCAAGGATGCATCCACTCACGCTGAAGACCTCAAGAAAGTACTTAAGCGATGTGAGAGGTACAAAATTTCCCTTAACCCTAAGAAATGTATATTTGGAGTTACTGAAGGTAAATTACTAGGGCATGTCATCTCTGAAGATGGAATATCGATTGACCTAGATAGAATAGAATCAATAAAAAATTTGCAAATACCAAACAATAGGAAAGAGTTGAAATCATTTTTTGGTAAAATTAACTTTGTTCGGAAGTTTATCATAGGTTTTTGCAGAAATCGTGCAACTGCTAAATGCCATGTTGAAGAAAGATGCGTAGATGGAGTGGACGCCTGTGGCTAGGGCTGCATTCGAAGATATCAAGGAGGCAATTTTTGATGCTCCTGTATTGGCAAGCCCGGACTACACCAAGCCATTTTACATATACTCCTTTGCATCCTCTCATTCAGTCGCGGCTGCTTTGACACAGAAAGGTGCAGACAGTTAAGAAAAACCCATTGCATTTATGAGCGCGCCACTGAAAGATGCACAACTGTGATATCTGGACACTGAGAGACAAGCATTTGCATTAATGAGAGCCGTAAAAAAATTTAGACATTACATTTTGCGCAGCCAGATCAAAGCCATAGTGCCAGACGCAGTAGTAAAGATGTTGCTGATGCAGAATGAACCTAGAGAAAAGAGAGCCAAGTGGATCACTGCGCTATAGGAGTTCAATATAGACATCATTCCCATGAAGCTGGTCAGAGGGTAGGCGTTGGTACAAACAATAGCAAACACAGACCCAAATTTGATAAAACAACAGTATGTGCTAAATTCTCATCACATATCAGACTGGTATGGTGATTTAAATACTTTTCTAATAGCTGGAGAGTACCCAAATAGGATGAAAGCTTCTAAGAGGAGAGCGTTGAAGATTAAAGCACAAAAATATATGGTACAAGGAGGTCTTCTATTCAGGAAGAACCATGATGGAATTTATTTGAGATGTCTAAATAGAACTAAAGCAGATAAAGTGTTGACAGAGCTACATGACAAGTACGGAACCGGCCATGGTTCCCATCTAGCTACAACACACAAGATATTGAGGGCGGGCTATTACTGGCCCACAATGTTCAAAGATACTAAGAGTCACATTAAAAGTTGCCACACCTGTCAGACTACGGCGGATAAGGGAAGAAATCAGGCCAACCCACTACAACCTGTGATTGAATCAAGACCATTTGCATAGTGGGGCCTGGATTTTATTGGAGTCATCAATCCTCCATCTTCTGCAGGACACAAGTTCATACTGACAGTGATGGACTATTGTACAAGGTGGACTGAGGCCACATGCTGCAAGTTTTCCAAAACTGAGGTAGTTATCAAGGTTCTTGAAGAAAACATCATCACCAGGTTTGGAACCCCATATTCATTAGTATGTGATAATGGCCATGCTTTCTCTTCTTTAAAGTTTTTTAAATGGGCATTTGAATATGGGATTGTTTTAAAGTTTTCTTCAAATTATTACCCTCAAGGTAATGGATTAGTTGAGTCTACGAACAAAATTTTATTATATATAATCAAAAAGCTATCGCAAAGAGTCCTAGAGAGTGGAATATACTGTTGAAATACGCACTATGGGTAGATAGGACCAAGTTCAAAACCGACTGTAGGTAGCACGCCTTATCACTTAGTTTATGGGACTGATCCTATACTTCCAATAAATCTGAGAATACCAATCTGGAAGTTTGCCAATGAGTATCTAGGCTTTGATAACCATAGGGAAGCCAGGATAGTACAAATGCTACAATCAGATGAGAAAAGAGGTTAAGCCATCGAAAAATTTGCCAAACACCAGGCAGGAGTTAAGAGGTGGTTTGATTAAAGGGCAAGAGTCAAAACATTTAGGATATCAGACTTAGTGCTGTACTGGGATAAAGCACATGAAAAGAAAGGGAGCCATGGAAAATTTGATAAGCTATGGCTAGGTCCATTGCAAGTCTCAGAAATAATAGGGGATAACACATTTAGACTTAAGACCTTGACTGGAGGAGACGTACCATTACCAGTTAATGGTCAACATTTGGAACACTACTTTCAGGCTTGAGGTAAAGGGCAATCCATTTTTGTGTAATATAGTGTAAGTAATGTACAGTTTCCTTTTGCTGTTTCTTTTTTGGTTTTGTTGTTTTGTTGTACCCAACCAAATTTTTTGCTTCATTAAGGCATTTTGAAACAAGTTTAGAAAATTTTTCGTCAAAAAGTCAAAAAAGCAAAAAATAGAAATTTCTAAAAATAGATGTCGAGTTCGGTTTTTTGGGTTTCTTGAGATGTGGATGTTGGCAAAACTTTATAAAAATAGAAAGTTTCTAAAAATAGAATCTCCAAATCAGGTGTCGCACTCGATTCTCATTGGTCAATTTTGCTTCACGATCGGCATGGTTCAGACAGAATCTTCAAACAACCAAGTTTTCTCTACTGGGTCATTTTTGCTTTTTTAGAAGGCGAAGCATGAGCTTGAAAGTCATCAACACAGAAAAGTTCACCTACTAGAATTCTTCGATGAGTTTCCAATGTTGTTTCAACCACGCAAAACTGACAAACGGCTGTCGACTCGACGATACACGCAAAACGATGCAAGATGGATCCAAGGTGAATTGAAAAGTTGGAAAATCAAAAAATTGGCTAAGTCTGGTGAAACTGGGTGCCCCAGGAGGCTTGGGGCGCCCATCTTCTCCTGTGTTAGTTTTTTTGTCACGTTTTTCAAGAAATGTCGAAAATGCTTCCATCAGTGCTTTTTCGGTGGGTCAAACTTGGTCAAACTTGGTCAAAAGTCAGTCAAAGCCAGGATTTTATCACAGATATGTTTAGACTACTCAGATCACCCTCTGTCCTGCCTCGACAATCGTCAGAATGACTGAAATCAGAGATTAAACATGAGCAGTGGGCACGAAAATTGAGAAAAGGTACAAAATTGAAAATTTTTCTAAGTGTTGACAAACCAAGTGCCTTAGGAGGCTTGGGGCACCCAAACTCTCTAGAGTTAGATTATTTTTTATGTTTTTTTCTTAAAAAATGTGAATCTCCTTCCGTCAGCCCGGTCCAGTTCAGTGTTGATCAGTTTGGCACATTTTTCGAGGCAAACGAAAGATACAATTAGCTCATTTTTCATCAGACTTAAATATTTGCCAGATCATCAGACTCATTTTCAACCCAATTGATAGAAATCGACAGCCAAACAAGGGTCCTGAGCCACCGGAACGCGCACGCAAACCAAGAAATTGAAAAAGTTGAAAAAACTAAAAAAATGGCTAAGTGTTGGGAAACCAGGCGCCCCAGGAGGCTTGGGGTGCCCAACTTGAGCAGTGTTAGAATATTTTCATGTTTTCAGTGTTTTCTGACATGCTTTGTTACCAATCTTTGCCCCCGTTGGCAGTTTTCGGGAAGTCAAACTTGGCCAAACGATGTCAGATCGTCGAACGGAGGCAGGGGATGGAATCTCAATTGATCAATCTCCAAAATATCAGGATCAGTTAGCTTTTTTAGTCCATGACGACATTTTTCTGCCTTGTTGAAGTCAGAGACAGGCCATATTTAAGTCAAAACGAGTGTTGAAGTGTCGAAAATGAAGAAAATTTTGTTAACACTTCTTTCAACTCGCATGTTCGATGACATCATCAAAGAAGATATTTTTTCATCATCTTGCACATGAAGCCATAGGCTCCTACAAAATAGGGATTCTTCCTATTCGAAGACATCCACTTGGATTTATGCTTTAAAAGATGCTTTCTTCATGGATGAGGATGAAGTTTTCTTCACACAAATAAAGCTGCTTTTTCGACCAAAAGATTTATAAAGACAAGTTTTGGGCTTCTTTATTTCATTATCTTTTGCAGGTTGTATGCAGAGGAAAGATTTTATTTTTCTTTCAATGAAGATTTGAAGACCCAAACCAGGTGCTTTTTCAGTGTTCTTCATAGATTCGGGTTGAGGAAGAAGAGAGGCTTGCTTTTTCAGGGTCCTTGTTTCAAGGAGATCATTTTTCAGAAATCCGACCAGAGCTTTTTTAGTTTTTGTCGAGACGGGTCCATCCAGATTATCATCCTCTTAAAGATTGGGAGTTGTGCTTTTTTTCGGGAAACTGCTTTTTTCTTGCTTTTTCAAGAAAATCTCTGCTTTTTCAAGAAAATCTCTGCTTTTTCAAAATCTGACAATCTGGGTTGCTTAGAAACAGAGTCATCTACAAAACCCATGTGCTAGCTTTTTTAGCTCGCACTCTGCTTTTTCTAAAAATCAGCAAATAATTTTCAGCCATCTGTCCAATTCTTTTTCCAACATAGGCGTGTTCACAGTCGATTTTCAAATCTTCCAATATGCAGTACTCTCCAACACAAATCAGGCACAAAACAACATTGGTTCATGATTACCTAAAAACTTGTGAAACAGACTTGCATAAAGTACTTCCAGTAATCAATTTACACTCCTTGGAGGATGCAGGAAATAACGCCATCAGGAATCTTGGACACTCTGGTTTGCTTGCAGTGGCATCTTTTCCTATCACCATGCAAAGTATCGAGTTTGTGATTGCTTGCGTGACGCACTACAACTCAGTCACAAGCGAAATTCAGTCAGGAGATGGATGTGTGCTCTGCAGCTTGAGGCCAAATGACATTGAAAAGTGTTTTACAATACCTATTTGGAGAGAGAACTTAACTATTTCACTTGAAGAATGCAAGAGGGTTTGGAACAATGATAAGGAAAAATACAGAAAAAAGATTGGTCAGAGGTGGTTGAAAGAAAAATAGAATATTATACCAAAGAATGTTAGACGTGGAGAATTCAAGGAGGAGCATGCAATAATGATTACTCTGCTAAGTCAGATCACGTGTCAAGCAGATGCAAACAAATTTCATCCTTGGATGTTTTACATCATGTCCCAGATTGTTGACGGAACCGAATTCTATGATTGGTCGGCACTAATCAGTGATAGTCTCCACCAACAAATAATTGATTTTCAAAGGGCTCATGAATTCCACATGATATCATACCTTGTGTATTTGATGGCTTTTCAGGATCAATTTAGAGGTTTGAATGTTGTTGGAACTCTGGGTACTCAGCATGTGTATCATCATTTCCCGTAGTTAGCGATCTCTCAAGCTGAATGACATTACAGGCAGGTGAATGGTGCATTCTTGATGCATGCAGTGCGAGACATGGACGAGTTGCATATACTGTTTTTCGCAGAGGCTAGAATAGCAATGGCAGAATGGGCTGATTGGTTCATCCAATTTCCTACTTTTTCCTAAATCAGACTATATGGCTTCTCAGGAGAGCCAGCCATGTTGCCGCGATATCCTACAAACGAAATAACATTTATGGAATTTTTGAGGCAAGCTTATGAAGTGCATACATTTTTGCGTAGCAGACGCAAGACTGCCTTCAATTTTCCACTTGGGATGAGTATTTATAGATGTAGATCTGGAGCAGATGCCAAGGCAATCGGTAATGAATCATCCAGATATGGTCTTAAGTTTTTCGACAGGAGATCTTCATATGATCCCCGTGGTGTTTATGCATCACATCTTGGTCAGAATTGTACGCACAAGTTTGCAGTTGAAGACTTTTGGGCTGATTGTGCTGATGAGTATGAAGTGTGAGGGCGTAGTTACAGCAGATTCACTCTTCAACAAATGTCTAATATCCTATCAGAAGACATAGAGGGTTTGACAGAAAGTGGTGAAGTTCTACTTCCCACGTATTTCAGAGACCAAATTGAGCAACAACCGTTGCCTCCAGTTAATTGGTCAGTAAAAGAAAGCACTTCCATTGAGGAGAGAACAAGTCGAGTGGTTAAAAATAGTTTGATATTCTTGAAGACTAAGCAGAAGGATGATATTCCATTAGCAGAGCCGCCAGTTGTGCAACCACCAGAGCCTTCCACTTCCAAGCCAAAACAAAGAGTAAAAGCTATGAGTGTTCTCCCAGAGGGAACAAAAATGGCAAAGTTAAAGAGGAAAAAGGACGAGTCTCCAGCTCGTGTCCAACAGGAACATCCACCAGTTGAACCAGAAGTTCCTGTTGAAACAATGCTGCATGTTGAAGTGCTACCTACAGATCATGTATCTCCACCTTCTTCACCAATCTCTTCTCCTATTCACATAGATTCAGAACCAGATTCACCGGTTCGTAACTTTGATGCAAACATTGATTCATCAGGAGTTGATGAGGCGAGAACTGAGTTTCCAAGAGAGGATGGTTCATCTTGGTTTGAAAACATTCTGGGAAGGAAGAGAAGAAAGCCCTCATATCAGCTGGATTTAACAGAGCTAAAAAGCGTCTATCAAAACACACCAGATAAGCAACTGAAGAAGCAGATTCGCATTGAGAAGAATGCGGATGGAGAAATAATTCTTGAGACTACAACACCTCTGAAAAATAGAAGTGCTAATGATGTCAAGGTTGATGACTTCACAGTTGTCAAAGCTAACCTTGGCAGAAGTATTCGCCATACAGACATCAATCTCTTCGAGGTCGCAGCGGATAGCTTGAAGGAAAGGGTGTTGAGAGATGGAGAAGACAAGGCAACTCTCAAAGCTAAAGTTCGACAGCTGCGGCAATACATTTCAAACCTTTTCCATGGCACTTCACAGGCTGATTTGCTTCTTCCACCAAATCTTGGATCACTAGCCGATCAACAACATTTCGGTAAGTTGGTCCTCTATGGGAGGCACATGAATTGTTGGGTAGAAGAATTTATGACCAAAGGGAGAGTTGTACTTGCAGAGCTTTATCAGTTGAAGTACAACGCTCATGATTTATGCCAAGGCATACAGGGGTTGCAGCAGATCATGGCAGAAAATAGACCAGTATTTGAGATCATTATCTCTAACTTGAAGATTGCACTTGATACTGTTGATTCACCTGAAGATAAGAAGACAGTTTCTACTTGGAAAGCACAATATCTTTTCACAGTAAAAACTTATGACAGTATGAGTTTAGAGTTGACAGAATGGAAAGAAAAGGTAGTTGGCATCCTCAAGTTCGTCAGATCCTTTGTCTCTCAGATCCCGTGTTCATATGAAAAAGAAGATGGTACCCTATATGCTCTCGGGGAAGTCCAAACAGAGTTCCAGACTCTCGTCCGCTACAACTTTAATGATGATATCAATGCCAGCAAGATGAGTCGTCTTGCCGCAATGACAGTGAAATTTGACAAGGCTGCGGGTGAAGTTCACGAATTTCTTCAGATGGTTGCCAATGGTGAATAAATGTTAGAGAATCAGAATATCATTCTAGAGAGTATCAGTGTTCCTGGCAAAGATGTGGTCACTCGCTTTTTAGAAGATATTGTTTCCCAGAATATCAACGGATGACATCACCAAAAAGCTAGAATGTTGATGAGGATGCATTTCAAAATAAAGCAACTTTAAAACATATGCTTTTTGTTTTAAAGCATGTGCTTTCATCCTAAGCTCATCCATTCTATATTTAGAAAGAAATCACCTTGTGATAGTTGGAATCTTCTTTGCTTTAAAGCAGATTGCTTTAAAGCATTTGTTTATTGTATCTTTGTCTTAGAATAGTAATAAAGCTTGCGAGTTGGCAAGTTAGGGTTAATCAAGGAGATTTTAGGGTTCCCTACTCCTTTGATTTTAGTATAAATAAGGGCATCCTTGCCCATTGTTTGTAATGACTTTTGTGATAGCAAATTTGATGTGCCTATTCTAGCCTGCAAACATTGTTATTCCAAGTGTTTGTTCACTTTGTGTTCATTGTTCTCCGGTGTTTGATCACTTATTGTATGCCTACCTTTTGCCACATTATTGCTGTCCTGGAGTTGTATTAAACTTTGTGATATTGAATAGAAGTCTCATGCCTACTTTGCTCTGATATTCTATATCGATTCATTAAGTTATTGTCGTTAGATGTGTAGCTTCTGCAGCTTTCATTTTCAGCTTTCATCATTAAAGTGCTTTTAGTCTTGTGATGTTAATCTGGAAGAAAATTGCTTAAGTTTTTGTGTTAACAATCATTCCTCGTTCACTTTCAACTTCCTTTGCTCTAAATTTACTTAGGAGGTTGAAAGCATCATTAGTCTATGCTAGTTGTAGTAGAAGTTTTATAAAAAGGAAAAACCTCTTCTGCAGCATTTAGAGTTTTATAACCTTGTGCTTGCAGCTGAGAATCAAAAAGAAGATAGGCGAAGTTTCATTCAAGTTATCTTTTTAGCGAACATCAGCAAGAAAGGGAACTCCCCCTTCCAATAGGAGAGCAATTTATCTGTGCATAGCTGTCCGTTTCCAAATCGCATTCCAGAGGTGCGAATTGAAACGCCAACATGTTTGTATAGTTTTGTTTTCTGTTGCTTCCTGTTTGCTGTTGTTTCTGTTTGTACAGTTTTGTCTTCCTTTGCTTTTCTTGTACAGTCTGTTGTTTGGTTTGTTGTTTTCTCCTCAGCAGGGATCTTTGTTTTACTTTAGAGCATTAAGGGGGCAAGCCAGCAACCATTGAAAACAATATAAATTTAGAATATTCCAGTTAATTATTTGGAATTTATGCATAACTTGTTGTGACTGTCATGAATGTAGAGAGTTATTTATCTTCTGAAATTTCGTATTCAATAAATGTGATTGAGAATTCAAGAGAGGTTTCTCATGATGAGACACCTAAAATCCTTGGGTTTGTTGAACCTACCAGTGTAGATATTAGGTGAAAAATCTGAGGTCACCCTTGCTACCATTACAATTCTCAGCTTAATTTCAGCAAGTGTCCACTCCTTGCATCATGAAGCAACAAATTGCTATATCTTGTGAAATATTTACCGAAGCATAAAATAAAATAAATAAAGTATAGAGTATAAAAAAATAAGTATGAATATAATAAAGCAGATTATACTGAAAATCCGGATTAAGCCGTCTAAGTAACTCTACCGGGGCTATGGACGCTCGCTGGCAGTGGGGCTCTACTTAGGAGAATTGTAACGATAACCTTAGGAGAATTGTAACGATAACCTTGCTGGGGCTATGAACGCTCGCTGGCAACAAGGCTCTATCTGGTTGGCTATGAGGGAATATCCTGAACTACGTAGGCTAATATCAGTCACTGGTGTTCAACCGATCTTCAAGATGAGGATAATTAATCACTTGCACACACTTAAACTAAAAATGAAAGTTCATACACCCTTATTGAATACCTTGGGTCTCAAGCTGAATAATAATTTATAGGAAGATAGTTGGAAGTTATGGACTTATTTCATTTAGTTTTCTTGGAAACTTTGAATTTAATTGTTTTGTTTGGTTGCTAGTTGTTGTGATGTTCACAACACGCCCCATTTTACTCCTTAGCAAAATGAGGACCCCTGCTGTGGCTGTTGTTTTTGCCTCTGCGTGTGTTGTTTTGCTTGGTGGTAAAGGGAAAAGAGGGGTTAAATTTGTAAACTTTGTTAAAAATAGAGAAAAAATGCATTTTCAGTACCAGAGCATGATATGGTTGGATTCCTTGTGAAAAATGAGCTAGGGTTGCTTTTTGAACTATCTTAAAATTCACCATATTTTGCAAGTAATGGTCATTTTGGTAAAATGTACATTCTGGTTTGTATATCGCTTTCATGTGCATGGGCAATTGTCTTTGTCTTTTTTTTTTTTTTTTTTCCCTTTGTATGCATTTTGTAATGTTCTACGCACATACGGGACGGAATCCAAATGAATATGAAGTCGGATTTATCCTATGTATCACGTCCAAGTTGTATATCGAAGGGCATCGGTGTAACTTCTACCATCGGGCGTTCGAAGAAGTTGTCTCCCCGAAGGGTATTGTCTCTCCTATGATTTATCATTGGTATAACATTGGATATCGGTCGAGTTCGAAAGTTTCTCGCCGAGGGTTGTTCTTTTGCCGATGAAACATTTGGTCATCGGCATAACAAGGTCTATCGGTGGAGTTTGGCTTTATCTCCCCGAAGGGTATGGTCTCACCGATGATTTATCATTGGTATATCTTTCAATATCGACAATGTTTGATTTTGTCTTGGCGATGAGTAATCTCATGTCAATAACATAGAAGGAAGCTCATCGGCCAGAACAAGGTGATCGGCCAAGTAATTTTTGGACTCACTGATAAGGAATCTCACGCCGATGGCATACGAGAAAAGACTTAGAAATATTAAGGCCATTTTGGCTAGAGCAAGGTGAACGGCCAAGTATTTTTTGGCCGTGTCGATATGACATACCATACCGATAGGAAGGAAACGCAAGCCGCTAGGGCTATTTCGGTGAAACTCACGCCGATATAAGACATCGACCAAACAATGGAAATTGACCCATCATTTTTTGGACTTGCCGACGGCATATCTCACGCTGATGGGTGGGAAAAGGGTAGAGCAGTAGGGTTTTTGGGCATTTTGAGGCCCGGGTGAATGTTTTTGGTCAGCGATGGTTGACCCGATGGTGTTTTGGACATTGTATATGCATTTTGAGCACATTTTTGGGGCATTTTTGGGCCTGATTTCTACATTTTTGCATAGTCATGCCTTGATTCAACATGTGTTTTGAGTTTCCTACTGTTTATTAAGTGAAGTGATACTTATTGCTTGCCCATTTTTGCAGGTTTGCAGTTGAAGAAGGAGCTGAAACTTAATGGCAGTCACATCATGGAGGAGGAAATCAAATTTCAGGAGTAGAGGAAGATAAGGACAAAGGGCAAGGAAGTCAAGGGTCTTCATTGATGAAGACAAAATGCAGCTAAGGAGATTATTGCAGCAGACCACAGAAGTTAATATTGAGCTGCTAGGGTTTCCAGAATGGCATATTTCGCCCAGATTGGATGTATACTTAGAGATATTTTGGTAGACTTGTTCTCCAGCATTTATTGCTGTAACTAGAGGTTTGAACTATTGTTTAACTAGGGTTTTGGGTTGTGTTGAGGACAATCAGAAAGTCTATATATTGTGCCTTGATACACTATAAAACTCGACACAGGGGCTACTTATAAATTGGTAGCAACAGTTTTTTTTTTGAGAATAGCATTTAGAATAGAGGGACCTTTGAGTTTAGAAGTAGAAGAAGGAGGTTGCCTGTGTCTGCAATAATGAATGCGTGGAACATCTGGCTTCCTTACTATATCTGTAAAGCTTGTAAGTTTTCTGTAGTTTGGTCAATGAAGCTAAGAGTCATTCGGACATTGTAAAATCTTATATGACTGTCTGTTTCTAATACAATTGAATCTAGAATTCTGCATCTATCTTCTGAGTGTTTTCCTGCTCTTCTTTGTGTTTGAAACATTTTCTCTTAGAGCTTGCAATCTTAGGTGTATGTTTGTGAAAATGCTCAGAATATACACTTAAGGTTTTGTCTGTGGATTTGATCAAGTTACTGTATGATTTATATAGTGCATAACAAAACAATTAGATCCTTCGGTAGATTTAAATGAGGTTTTTTTAAATTAGATCTTTCTAACTTTTCCCAACCCTTCTGAAATACTTAGCTAAAAACGCAGAAATTTAAAGGAAATTGTCCCAAATTTGAAAGAACATGCATAACAGAGTTGAAAGTTGACAGTTTTCATAATACTTAAAAGGAGAAGGCTACAATAATTTAAGAGAAAACCATTAAAAGCTTTGCAACACAGTAACACTTTTATGCAAAGAATGAGCAAACACACTGATATTTCATGATCTTTTTTGCACAAGTTTGAGTCCAGTTAACCAACACGAAACCCTAAACTACGTAAGGCCCCTTGAACATTACAGCTTCACATCGATCAACTGAATTTGCCCAAACAGGTCAGACCTGACCATATTAAACTTGGGATTAATTGAATCTTAACTGATTCCTTCATATCTTTCAAGTTAGTTTTGGTTCATCTTATGTGAATTTTAACTAATTGTTATGATTGCATTAAAACCATCATCAACACATCCAACAAGACCATCTTGAAACTCCTCAAGAAGACAGTCAATGATGCTAGCCGTGATTGGCACATCCAACTCAATCCCACTATGTGGGCCTACAGAACCAATATACGCACTCCCACGGGTGCTACCCCTTACGCCCTTGTCTATAGCTTAGAAGTTATCCTCCCCGTCGAGGTTGAGTTACCATCTCTCAAGGTGTCATTAAAAGGTCTCATAACAGATGAAGAATACAGAGTTTCTAGATTGCAAGAACTAGAGTTGCTAGAGGAAAAGAGATAGAAAGCCTTTGATCATCTCAAAGCATACCAACAAATGGCCAAGCAGAAGCATCCAACAAGACCATCTTGAAGGTCCTCAAGAAGACAGTCAATGATGCTGGCCGTGATTGGCACATCCAACTCAATCCCACTCTGTGGGCCTACAGAACCAATATACGCACTCCCACGGGTGCTACCCCTTATGGCCTTGTCTATAGCTCAGAAGCTATCCTCCCCATCGAGGTCGAGTTACCATCTCTCAAGGTGTCATTAAAAGGTCTCATAACAGATGAAGAATACAGAGTTTCCAGATTGCAAGAACTAGAGTTGCTAGAGGAAAAGAGATAGAAAGCCTTTGATCATCTCAAAGCATACTAGTAAATGATGTCACGAAGCTACAACCACAGAGTCCGCCCAAGAGTCTTTAAAGTTGGAGATCTAGTACTTAAGGAGAACCCCCGCAATCAACAGGATCAGGAAAAGAAAGGCAAGTTCGAACCCAACTGGCTTGGGCCTTATGTGATTGTAGCTACTTATGGATCAGGGGCATATTAGTTAGCAACATCCAAGGGTGAGATGTTCGATGACCCAATCAACAACATGCATCTTCTCCGGTTCTATACCTAAGAGAACCCCAATGTAAGGGGGGCACAAAATACAAAAAAAAAATTATAAAAATACAAACAAAAATAAAAAAATTAGAAAAATACAAAAAAATCGTCATTTGGTGAAAACTTGGCAAACATGCACCTTGGATAGGTATCATGATGAAAACTTGGCAAACAGGCATCATACATACTTTCTAGCTTTCATGCAAGTAAAAAGCAAGTGGTGAAAACCTGGTAAGCAGGCATTACTTGTGATAGACCGCTTCCTCCATCTTTGGGAAACCAGTCACCTTATGTCCATTCTTCCTTCACTCGTGTTCCATAATAAAGATCCTAATGATAACCTATCATGGCTTGATACTCTATCTCTTTTGTTGCCTTGTCAACCAAGGTTTTATCCCATATCCTATCCACAGTGTCAGCCTAGCCTAGTATCTGTCGTCAGTATCCCCATGGTCCAGGTCCATGAACTATGTTGCCTCTACGTCGTCAAGTAGGCAAGGCCATTTTCAATATGCCCTTGAGGCTTCCCTATCCATCCCATATCTTGTCATCTATCCTCTAGTCCATCCATGGTCAAAGTCCATGAACTACGTTGCCTCTACGTCATCACGTAGACAAGGCCATTATTCAAATGCGCCTCCGAGGCTCCACTGTCCCATCCATCACATGTCTAGTCCTTTTGAGTCCATGCCACTTTCCATTGCCTAGGTCTTAGGTCCATTAGGGTTTACCTTGAACTACGTTGCCTCTGCGTCGTCACGTAGGCAAGGCCACTTAGCAATTAGCCCTCGAGGCACTAGGTTAGTTCCTTAGGGTCTGTCTCACCAATAAGGATTGTGGAATCTTTCACCAGGCAAGCAAGCGCAAACAAAGCTCACTCTTTTCAAGTAGAAATATTGACGCAAGGCATTAACCTATCCAGAGCAAAGCAAGCAAACACCTAAGGCATTCTGAATGATTTTACCTAAATTATTGCAAGAAATAAACACATCTAAAATGTAAACATGTTTTGTGGTTGGAATCATGGTTAAGTTACAGCATCTTGATTTTTGTTATCATGTCTTTCTATGCTACTCAAGGATGCCAAAAGCTAGAGATGCTATGATGGGGGCATGATTCTTTTCTTTCTATGTTGCTTGTGGATCAATCTTTAGTAATGTGAAGCCTTGTCTAATGACATGATCAGCAAAAGATCATCGAGGACATCAAAGGTCTAACATGAAAGGGGGCAATCCTTGTCTGTTGATATGCAAGAAATACTCAGGTCATCTCGGTTCAATTATACCTCGATGCTTGTATTAACTTGCTAAATCAAAATCCATGTAAGCAATACTCAGGTCATCTCGGTTCAATTATACCTAGATGCTTGTATTAACTTACAACATTCAGAAAAAGTACCAAAAAATAGCTCGATGATGAAATAAGCACTTCAAAATACTTGCAATATCAAGATGGAAAAAACATTTGTATCCACAAAGCATCCATATCAAATGCAATAATGATCCAGAATGTAGAGTATCAATATTTATGAAAGCTTGTGATTCCTTCTATCGAGTCATTCTTCTATCAATCAGTATTCTATCTATCATTGTGGTCCATTCTTCTCAATTCAGTCAACCCAAGCAATTATCCAAATTCAAGTCCTTCCTTAATCCATATCAATAAAGTCAAGTCAATCTTGTCAAATGATCCAATCACAATCAGTGGTCTTGATCCTTGTCTGGTCGTAAACCAACTCGATCAGTTAATCAATCAATTGTCTTATATAGGATGTGGCATTGTCAAAATTAGACCAACACACGCGTCTTACACGACATGCTTCATTTCCTGAAACTATACACTATCCTTCATGTTACTCTAGGGATCTATCATTCCCTGCCATGACAACATGCCTACCGTGTTGGTCTAGGGATATATCGTTCCCCGCCATGACAACACTGTCGTATATCGTTATCAGTATATCGTTGGTTTACCGCTTGACAGGGGCAATACCTTGTTTGTTCTTGTATTATTTGTGCATACTTGCTTACTTGCTTGTGTGTGGTATCATTCTATCTTGCATTGCGTATCATTTGGCTCTTTCTCCAACCAATTTCTTCACCCCAACCTAATTTTACCTTCATCTTCGTGAGATTATCCGTCTCACGCCTTCTACCTTCTTCCCGTCCAATCTCTCAAGGGGGCATACTATCGTCGTAACCTGTACCAGGGGTAAACTGAGGCATGCATCATTATCAGACTATTGATTCTTTGAAGCAACGTCGTAAACTACATTGCATCAAAAAGAGGCAAAATGTATATGCCTAAAAATGACATGTTTTAGTCTAAATAAATATTCTTAATATTTATTCCATTCTAATTCTTCTATCAATAAATAAATAAACAAATTTATTTAATCGATTCATATTCCTCTAAATTAATTAAATATCAAAATATTTAATTATCTCTTCTAAAGTCAAAATTAAATAAAATCCTTTATTTAATTAAATTCTTCCAAACAATTAAATAATTCTCAATTATTTAATTAAGTCAAAATCATTCTTTCAAATTTAAATAAATCAAATTTATTTAAATCCTCTCTATCTCTAAAAATAAAATACAATCAAATATTTTATTTATTCTTCCAAATCATGCACAACAATTAAATAAATTTATTTATTTAATTTGCTTTCTTATCTTCTAATTCTTCAAATATCTTCTAAATCTTCTAAAAATAAGTCTTCTTCTTCATGCACACAAAATTAAATAATTTATTATTTAATTTATCTCAAATCATGCAAAAGCAAATCTCAAGTTGAGTTAACTGACTCAACCAACCTTGTTTTTATCAATATCTCTTAAATTAAAAAAAACTTTCTAATTTATAAAAAGCATCTCTTATCTTTAGAAAAGAAAGTAGTTAACTCAAATAAAACAATTTTTGTGTGACACTTGTCTTCTTCTTATTCGCGCACATTCCTCAACCGTTCTCAATAGTTGATCTTCTCATTCTTTCTATATTGTTGATCTTCTCTCTTTTAAGTCTATAAATTGAACCCTATTCTTCCATTTCATTCATCCAAGCTTTAAGTATTGTTACTCTGCATGAATTACAGTGCACCTTTGACACCAATTCCTTCATTGCTTGCGATCACACTGGTTACTACACACTACTATCATTTGTTGTGAAGCTCCTCTTTATTACAAAACATTATCATAGCCATTCTCCATTGACAATCTTGGAATAGCAAGGAAGTGCACTCTCTGAGGGCCTTATTCATACATGCAAAATCAATTGAGATAGGCAACCAACGGAAGCTATGAAGCTTTGAGGTTTGCAAAGGTTTTTGAAGTTCTTTTGTTTGATTGATCTCTTTGTTTCTGTATTTCGTTGAGTTTTGGGTATTTTGATATTATATTGATTATTCATGTTTACACCAATTTTACCTTAACAATAGTCACGCAGAACATGGAGAAGATAGTCAATGCATAGAAGACACATTAATGCATGGAAGACAGGCATGATTTCTTTTCTTTTCTTTTTCTCATATATATGAAATTCAAATGCAAGTACTGGAAATTAAACAAACCTTCCAAAATATAGGATGCATTACCCTAGGGTGCAGGTCTCTGTACATATGGGGCAACACACACGCAAGACACGCAAAACCTCCCAAAATGCAAGAAGCACTTCTTGAAGGTGCTAGTCTCCGCATATGGGGAAACAAACACGCCACACAAAACAAGCACGCCAAAACACACACACTTGAAGACACGAAGAAAACACGACAGACAAGCGATAGAGTGTACCTATTTCTAGGTCTAACACCATCTCATGCACATTATAGGCACACATCGACGATTAGGCTTCGCACAATAATTGCCAAAGATATGCTTAAGGGTTGAGTTAGTCACAAAACTGCTCCCCGCCTCCGCAGAGGACTTTTGAAAATGACAGGATGTGTCTACTCCGAGAAATACACCATCCCCGCCTCTGTAGAGGGATTAAGATAAAAAAAATACGTGATATCCTACCTCCACAAAGGGCTTATATGATTGATTGATTGATTGTAAACAAACTCAATATGCATGATGCACTACCCTAAGGTGCAGGTCTTTGCATCTGAGGTCAAACACATTGCTAACATCTATAACAGACAACTTACCTTATATATACCCCCACCTTAAGGTGGTTGATATCATACATCGATAGCAAGCACGTTGATGTAGGAATAAAACACACAAGGGAACACCAACTTTCACAAAGCCCATGCCCCTCGGAGGTGACATGTACTTTACGATCGCCAAATGTTTCCACAAACACATCATTGCAAGAAATATTTTAGTGTCTATGAAATCATGATAAACAACATCAATGCATGTGATTATCCACACAAAGAGCCAACGTTATGAAACGAATTCAGAGTTTGATGATAACTGTGGGGATATATCATGAAGCTCTCTGAATCAAGTACTGCTGAGGCCAGATTCAAATATAAACAAAGGTGCATAGAGAAACAGTATTGTTAAGGTTTGTAAATGCGACAGAAACATCATCAAATTCACTACGCAGAAAGCATGAGTGCTTCCACTAGCCAAGCGTCGGATAAAATATACAACCCCATCATCATATTAGGAACTAAGTCCATTTGTCGATTGCTCTCGAAAGGGACACTAGGTCTGCATCAGTATAAATGTTTGTCGTCATCCGCCTGCTAGGTGGAAATACTAGAGGAAGGGAAACAATAAATAAGAGAGGAGAAACAAGTGTCTTAGGGACAGTCACGTAGGAGGGTGCCCCTAGGTCACCAACCATGACGCTATGTCCATAAGACACAACACACAACAATGAAATCAGAGAGAGACAATTTAGAAGAATGATGATACAAATAGAAGAAGGTCAAGACATAGGTAGTCTCTTGGTATCTCAGACCTTGCGAGAGAATCAGGGGTCATCCCAGGAGGTCTAAACAACATATAACACATCACGAGGGAAGCACATCACGAGAGAAATAAAGGGTTAGAGATACTTACCTGTAGGGTCTTCGTATTAGATCTTAGAGCTTGCAAACCTCTTGGAGAGGTACTCGATCATATTTAATGCAAAATTTGAGTGGTTCTTATGAAAGTCTTGTTTTCTACCATATGATGCTTGTTCCTTAAATCCTTGTTTAAATGGGACTTTTGTTGTTTATGAGGGGGAGAACCACTATTATTTCTGACTGTTGATTGTTGTCTTGCTCTTTTCTAATTTTTAGCAAGTTTTCGTTGTTGAATCTTTCTAGAATGGTACCAAAAATCATTGTGTACCATCTTACTCATCTGTATCAGTTGTTGTTCTTATTTTTCTGATGCATTTTGATTATCTCCTGATCCATATAAGGATAACGAAGGAGGAACCTTAGCATAAATTCCATTTCTTCATGGACGAGGTGAATTATCCACTTGTTTCTTATCTTCTTCAATCATTTCGACGATAGTATCATAGTCCAAGTAATCATCCTCATCTACTTCCATTAAACCTTATTCCACCATATTGTTTTAAGTATGCTTAGGGAAAGGATTAGTGAAGATTTGTAAATTCTGATTCGGCGGAGCAACCGACTTATTTCCATTATCATTCACACCTGATACCTGGATGACATTTGAATCAATAAGGTCATGTATCTCATTTTTAAGATGCATACATCATTCAGTGTATTGTCCTTGTGTCTGATGATAATGACAAAAGGCATTAGCATCGAAGTAAGGTCCTTGTTTACTAGAATCAACAAGATTGATCAGGGGAAGCTTCAGAATGTTATTACTCATGGCTTGGTTCATAATGAAATGGTAAGATTCAGATATTGGAGTAAACTTTCTTGGTTGGTATGATGCTTTCTTCAGATTTGATATAGCTGAAACATTCAAAAAGTTGTTCGTATTTGGTCCATTAATATTGATGAAGTTCCTATTATTATTGTTTCTCTTAAAGTTGTTTTATGATGATCCGCCTGTGGATTGACCAACTTGAGCCTATGAGTTTTGGTTTTCATACTGACTAGACAAAAGTTGATAATCACGAAGGGTGGTGCATAAATGTTGAAAGGAGTTGTACTTCATCAAGAGGATCTTATCACGAATATTAGGTTGTAGATTTGTAATAAATATCTTTTGAACGTCTTCATCTTTCATCTGATATTGAATCTGTGCATAAAGTCCTTGATACTGACTAATGAATTCAGTCAACTTTTCTCTCGGACCTTGTTTACATTGAACCAAGTCAATAAGGGTAACTTGGGGTCTGATATTTGCTTGAAAATGTTGTAAAAATTGATCAATCAATTGCAAAAAGGAAAGAGGATTACGGGCATGATATGTTGGTAGACTAGGTTGCGAAGAATTTGTTAAGTTTGTTACCTTTTGTTGCAAAGCAGTCATGCCTTGTAAAAGTTGGTTTAGGATGACATCATTAGGAGATGCGATTTGTTGTGAGGAATTGGGACCAAAGTGAGGAGGTGAATGAGCTTGAGATACAATAGGTGGAGGCTAAGAATATGTTAACGGTGGTTGGACGTAGTGATAGGTAGAAGATGGTTGTGAATAGGCAATAGATGGTTAGAAATGAGTGGAATAGATAGGCGGTTGAGAACAATTATGCATAGAGGAGGTCCCTTTAGGAAACAAATTTTGATAATCAAATCCCATAGCTTTGTAATTGGTGCCATTAGATACTCCAATACCAGTGGTAGCATTACTACAAACATTTGCATCAGTTGTTAAGATTGTTGATGTAAAAGTTGATATTCTCGTAGATGGTATAGGTATGGATACTTGAGTATGAGATGGTGATAAAGTGTTATTTATCATTTGTGCACATTCAGTCACCAAAATGATATTGGTTTGTACAATATGTGCTAGACCATGAATTGAATTTACACCATCTTGTCCCTCTTTTATCAATTCTCTTATATTATGAATTGTAGGGACAACTTCTTCAGTTATTCTCTCATTTTCCATAAATGATTGAAATTCAGCTAGCTCTTTATCCAATTTCTCTATTTGCTCATCAGATACATATCTTGTTTCTTCAATAGTATTATCAACATCATGAAAAGTTTGTTCTTCCATTGTGGTTGGAGGATGTATAATATCTTGCACAATTTGAGTTTCTCCCTTTGTAAAGGTGTCCAAAGTACTAATTTCTTCAAGAGCACTAGATCCCATTAACCTTTTACTTCTTCTCAAAGGGATATTGTTTTTAGGATAGCATGTCATAAATATTATGCAGAAGCATACAACACACAATGCACAAACTCAGAGAACAAATCCTAGGAGAAGGATATGATTGACGACCAAAAATGCTTGGAATTTTGTACTTTTTCAATGCAAATGAATGAATCAAAGGGTGTGGTAGAGATTTCAATCAAAGGAAGAAATTTATATGTCTGATATCAGTCCAAAACAACAAAAGTATCCTTCTCAACTCACTCTTGATGCAAATCCAAGATAATGCTAAGTCGAAATATAGTGAAAACATGTCAAAATAAACACTTTTTTCACCAAAACTCAATGCAAGAGAGCATAACAAAGGTGTTGTGAGGAAAATGATGATGGAAAACAAATAATATAAGTAATAACAGCCACTTAGTGCCAAATACCTAGCAAAACATGCTTTTAGTGCCTCTTAAGGTCAAACCCTAGTGAAAATATAGCAAAAATGGGCTATTTGTCACGGTTTTTCAATTCCAAGACCTAGAAAAAGAGGTGTTGTAATGAATCTCAGGAGGTACATAAAATAATATCAATGATATTAGTCACCTCAATCCATAAAATTGATCACAACACACTTGGAGTGCAAACTAGGTCAAACCCTTGGGCAAAAATAGTCAAAATGTGTAGGTTTTTTTGCAAAATTTTCACTACAAGACCCTGATAAAAGGGTGTTGTGAAGATTTTTAGGAGGGGAAAAAAATGATTACCCTAGTAACAGAAAATTAATGCAAAAATACTTTTCACAACACACTTCTGGTGCAAGTTTATAGAGTCGATAAGGCCAAATTTAGTGAAAATCGTTGTTTTTGAAGCCCTAGGATTGAGATCTTGGCACAAAATGCTATGTGAATATTTTTAAGACTCTGATTTATGATGAAATTGACTTAATCTCAGATCTAAAAATGATTATCAATCTCTAATATGCAAAATGCCAATGCAAATCTAATAAAAAATGCATGAAAATTGGTAGTTTTTGTTAAAATTTTCTATGCAAAAATGCAAATATTTTAAATCTAAATGCAAATTTGAATGAGCCTCTAAAATTAGTAGAAAAATCTAAGAAAAGATTTTGCCTACTAACCCTAGATTTTGGAATTACTAGGTTATATCAAAATTGTCAAAATTTGCACAAAACCTTAGCAATTTAATGATAAAAATGCAATGCAAATTTATGAATTTTTGTGTTTTTCTGTAGTTTATATCAGATCGAATGCAAAAATCATGAATTGGAAAATTTAGAAAGAATTAATGCAATTTAGTAAGCCAAACAATGCAATTGTTTTTTTGAATTTTTCAAAATTTTCAATTTTTTTGAATTTTTCTCAATGCAATAAAATGAATGACTATATGAATGAATGAATGAAATCCAAATCTAAAGACACACACTCAGAAAGTTGCAATTTAAGTCCAAAAACACGGGTTCACCAAAATGTTTAGGTGGAAAATTGGATTTGTTAATGTTTTAGTGTTTTAATGTTTAAATCCTCCTCTCCACTTTACATTCAAGGATCTAGGGTTGAGTGGTGAGCACTATCATACCCTAGATCTCTTGTGAGATGTCGAGAAACTTGGATTAGGGAATTTAATTATCAATTTTTCTTCTCTTATGCTTAATTGACCATTAAAACCCTAATTATGCAAATATGGCAATAAACTAATGAATAACAGAAAATGCTCTTGCAGACGGGAGCAAAATAGCAAATCACAGAATACCTATTTTTGGGGTTTCAAGGTGGAATAGTCTAGGACACTGGAGCAGGTGCCCAAGTCCAAGGTATCAGTTTCTTTGCGGGATCTGAACCTCCCTCTGACATTGATTAGCCCTGTAACTCTTGTTTCTGGTAATTCAGCTTCGGAGGACACTAGACCGAGCGCCCAAGTCTTGGAAATGCTCTAGTGTCTTACTTCTCTTCAGATCTTGAATCCTTGATGTCTACCAATCCTTCTTGTAACTTCACTTTTCCCAAATACGACACATGTAACCTGTAATTACAAGACTTGGTTTGGGGGTTGTGGTGTTTAGAGGCTTGCCTCAGTCAAGCTCCGGAGGATACTTAAGTTTCCAAACACCATTGTCAGATAGAGAGTGTGTACCCTTGTGAGGCAGAGGAAAAAACCAAAGGAATCAATGATGAAAACACAATATAATTTCACCTTGTAGTGAAGCTCTCATGGGAGGAAGATGTTCTTCATTCCATAAGGAAATTGATGCTCAAATTTGCAAACAAACACATAAACCACACAAGTCTACTCTTGCAACACAGTGAAAGCCTTGAATCACCTTGAGAACACTTGAACATCACAATTGCCATCTAGTTTACAAATGAATGCCTAAATATGCTTTTATATGCAACTACAAACACTCTTGCCAAGATTTTTGTAATTCAAACTTACCGTGTCGGCAAAGGGACCAAATAATGGTCACAAACCGACACCTAAAAATTAGGGCTGCCCCAAAATAGGGCAGGACTAGGGCGCTGACACCCAGGTCCTCCCCCCTATTTTGGGTAGGGTACAACTTAAGGGGTCCTCCTACGTTCACTTTGCCATGAAACCTAGGTTTCATTCCATCAGGATGTCAAAATATGAACTAAGATGTCCTAAATGCATGCTAAAGACCTGGGAGCTAAACCTTATGAGGGAAAAGCCCCCAAGGGGACATTTTCTGACGTTACAAAGGAGTATCAGTAAGAAAAAATTGTATAGTGTTAAGGAGTATCGTTGGAATCTGCTATGAAAGGATTGAAGTTCAAAATGTCTTTTCCCCTCAATCAAGCTCCAAGATTGAGTTCAATAGTAGTAAAAGAGATAAAGTGTTGAAATGGATGTTTATGTGTGGCGACAATGTATGTTGTTGAGCTAGTCATTAAATCTTGTAGAAGCTCAATGCAAACTGATGAATGATTGTCATGAACATGCCTTCAAAGTATGCTTTGACAAAAAATGTTGATTTTTCAACCTTTAATTATCAATGGTTGTTGATGCTTGGTGCTAAAAGATGAGGAGTAATGACTGATTCTTGCAAAAAGGAGGAAAGATTTTGTCTTCTTTTGATACTTTGTCAAATATGATTTTGATAATATGCAAATATCCTAATGATGCCTTTATATACACACAATCCTAGACACATAATTCAAACTTTTTTCCACTTGTGCCAATAGGTAACAATCAATCCTAAGATTGTTAAACTTGGAAAGTGAGATTTCAAATTTTGGGAAAGGGAGATGCAATCGCGCTCATGATCCAATCCAAGAGATAGGATGTCACGTGAAGATTGCTAGTTTGAAAAAGGATTTCAAACTTGAAGATAGTCTTCAGGCCTTCTTCACATTGTTTTAGTCCTAACCATGCTGCTATAGGTCATTTTCATGTGTTTATAATCTACTACAAAAAGGTGACAGGAGGATTATGCATATATTGCTATAGGACGATTGTGCATATATAGTTATAGGACTATTTATTTTTTCTATAGGGACTATTTATTTTTGTTGTAGGACCTATACATTACTGCTATAGAGATTATGCATTTTCCTATTACAAGACATGTATATTTCTACTACACGGGCTATGTAATTTCTATTGTAGGACTTGTGCATTACTATTGTAGGGGCTACATATTTTACTGTTATAGGACCTGTGTTATTAGCTATAGGAAGACTATATTTTTTCTACTACATAACCTATGTATGTTGCTACAAGAGGATTATGTGTGTTGTTTTTAAGTGTTCATACATATGTAACAAGTTGCAATGGGAAATATAAAACATATATGAAGTTATATTTGGTGACTAGGTAAATTATTATTATTGCTTTATGCAATAAATAATCATTTTTTATTTGATATGTTTAACTCTTATGAAGCTACTAGCTGTCTACTTTTAAACAAGAGGAATTTTCTACCTTTTTTAATGCTGGTGGCCTCATGAGACTTTATTGCCGTCAACAATAATTTATATGGAATATATTTTTTCTATATTCATGGCAAGTTTATCTCACATGGCAACTAATAAAAGGGTGCTGTGCTTTATTTTTGCCTTCTATCTTGGGCAGTTAGCTTTCTTTTTATTTGCAACTACTCACCTTTCCCTTGAGGTAATGATTTTTGTTGATTTCTCAAGGACATTATTCTAACCATTGCATATTTCTATTGTAGCATGTATTGTTTGATAATCCTTTGAAGGCATGATAATCTCTTTCATGGATGATCAACCTCTCATTTTTTTGCATCAAACTCTTGCCTTCATTGATCATTGTGACAATCATCCCTTGGTCATGATCTTTTTTCCTATTATTACTCTTTTTGGTATGACTATTATGTCTATCTAGCATTATTTTGGACCGACTTATCCATCCTTGCATAGGCAGTTACATCTTTGGTTGTGTAAGAACCCTATCTTATCTAAACCAATTTTTTTCCTTCGCTGCCCTAAATTTTTTGATTTGAGTCTAGATATCTTGGTTTGGAATCTTGAGGTTTTGTTTGCACAAGTATGTTGGCAATGAAGTAAAGATTGAAAGGTAACAATATCATAGAAAAACATTCACTAAATATGCAAACATAACAATTCATGCATGCCTTAAAATACAACACAAACATGTAGAAACATACCCGGATAGCAAAAGGTTCTTCTTGATTGCAAAGAATAATGATGATTACAAATGTAGTTCACTACTGTCATAAATTAGATTATTCCAATTTTTGAAATCAAACCATAAAATGTTTACAAATATGCCAATATCATGCATGAAACCTTAGCCAACTTATTGAAGATGAAGCCTTGCAAGTGTAGAGGTTCCCTATGTTTGTTGACTGTAGCAACTCCTATAGGTGCTTCATAAAGTTTGATTATGACTGATACCACTATTGATGTAGCTGATTATGACCCAGGTTTGAAGTATATCATGAAACAATGCCAAATGATGACTCTCAATGCTGATCGTTATGCCCTAGATGTCAAATATTATCATATGCCCATGAAAACATGACATGAAACCCTCCACAAATGACTGATATGCAATATGTATATGACTGATTTTACCAATAATAACCCAGATTTTGCAAATCTTGTTTCAAAGTGCCAAAATATGCCAAAAGGTGAAATCAGGTATATCTAGGAGAGGCTTGATTTGACCTAACAAACCTATAGATGACAAATAATGCCAAAATATGAAAGTATAACCCTCTGAAATGCAATTCCAACAACCTGTCATAAGAATTAGACCTTCTAATTTTGACGCCATTCCTTAAAAATGCCTTCAAATGAAGGGCGAGTATGCCAAAGTGGAGCGATGAGACCCTAGGAGCAAAATATCATCAATTTATATCCTGATTTACCTTATTCTTCAATAAATCTACAAATAAATCCTTCAAACCCTAGTTGAATTTGAATTCTTTATCAAACCCTAGTTGTTTGAAGCTATATCTCCATCAAATACCTCCGGTTAAGCACACTGATGAACTCCACACGGATCCATCTCTCATGGTGGATTGTGATCATCTCCAAACCACTTCAATTCAAGGGAAAACCACCTTGAACAAATTGAGAATCACTTTCAGCCAAGAGAAAATACTCAAAATGCAAAATTACCAAATGATCAAGATGTCAAAAATGATGCCAAAGGCCTCCTTTTATACTTTTTCCCTTGGGCAACCCAATTAGACAAAATATAATCAATTTTCAAGTCCATCGTGAATATCAAATCTTTAATTTGATAGTTATTAAATATTTTTCATCTCTCCACCTTGGACGCCTCACCCAAAAATATAAAATAATATTATTTTTCCTTTTTCAATGGGCACCAATTTTTTAGGGAAATAATATTATTTTTTTGTTATTTTTTTCCTTTTCCTTGGTGGCATAGATTTCACTAGGGAAAAATAAAATAAATATAACATAATTAAATATTACATTTTATTTATTTTTAACTTTTTATTTTCCAAGCCCTTGATTTTTTCCTTGGCTAAAAATAATATTATTTTTGGCTTAATAAAAATGTCATGAAATGTCATTAGCTAAAAATACAAATAAAATAGAGTGTTGAGATGACTTTCCGTTCTCCAAGACTTCAAGGTCCTAGCTCAACCACAAATCATTCCCTTAGAATGTGATTTAGCCCATGGGAATAGTGAAAAGGCTAAACACCCAAATCAATGTGACCATTATGGAAATGGGGACATTACAGTCCTCCCTTCCCGACATTGCTTGTCCTCAAGCAATAGAAAACTTACATCTTGTGAAATACCATCATATGACAAGTATCTCTATCCAATTAAATACCAAATGGTCACACATCTCTTAACTACAGTAATAAGTACCATACCAAGACCATGTAGTGAGACAAATACATTGTCAAGTGGCAAAATAAATAACCTTTGAAACATATCCACTTGTACCAATACCTTCGCTGCTCCACTCTAATATAAACAATATCACACCAAAACTTGTGAAGCAACACATCACAAAACATGCCAATCATGATACCACCTAGATCCCATACCATGATGTAACCAATCAAACCAATAATGAAAATGTAGATGCCAATAAATGTGCCAACAAAGATGAAAGTCTCTTTAACATTAAATAGTAGCATGGACAAGTGATGGATGTCGAACACAAGCGCAGATAAAAGTGTATCCAACCCTATTATATCGCTGTCATAAATCAGAACATCAACATACAAACTAAAAATATCATCTATAATGATGCAAAAAGTGCCATCTATAACACATGATGATAGGAGACCATCATTATACCATTCCTCAACAAGAATATAATGATCTCCACCATACCAAATTGCCCCAAACATTGCTATAACTAAAGTGAAATCAGATAATTCAGTACCCAACAATGAAAGCCAACCATCTAACCACAAAGAATGAACTATCAAACAATGGGTTAGAATGGAATTATTCTATCCACATGCTCCAATATGAAAGCCTCATCAAACTAATGTTGTGTCAAATCAATAGTATGCTGATCTAGCTCTCCAATAGAGACTAATGCATCACATATGTCTGATTTTCCGTCATCTACATTCTCACATACATGCATATCATCATTGGCTCGCCCATGATGAGTATACAAAGCTTATTGCCTCTTATCCTTAATCATTTCAAGGTGTTGTTTTGCTTGAGCATCAATCAACTTGGCTTTCCTTGCCCTTTCTAGCCAATTTTTACAGTTTTCTTATGTCCTTTCCACATCTTCTAAAGTTTGATATACAAAATCAAAATGTGTAGTGTGAGGTCTTCAACATAATCAGCATATTCAACACTCCAATTTTGTATGTTATCATTTGACTATCATCCATAAGTGTTAAAGTGTCTACCTCATGAAAATGCAAAGATGTAGGATTGCTATTAAACAAATCAAGAATGATATCATACCACTCCATAGTGTTTTCATCCATCTCAAACATTTTCTTCTTTCTTGTTGCATGCTCTCCATCACATATGTCTTAATGAGATAATTCATTGCCCATGGCTATCGTATATTTGGTTGTTATTTGATGTGGCAATGTGTACTTGAGTGCTTTCATAACAGTTTGTTTCCCTTCATGTTGGAAACTCAACTCCATAGCCTGTAGATCTTAGATGGCCATTTGTAGTGAATGTAGCTATTGCATACCAAGCACAATTTCATTGTCCTTCAAGTCAAGAATATAGAAGTCATCACAAAGTGTATACTCACCAAATAGAATGCTAAGTTTGGTCACTTTCTTCTTGCAAAGAATAGTGAGTCCACCTGTTATAGTCACATCAAAGCCCTCAAAGTCAACACAATGCAGACCACTTTTGTTCACCAAACCATCATCAATGTAGTTATGCATAGCTCCACTATCAAGAAATGCCATGACCTTACATCCAAACATTATGCCTTTAAAGATGAATGGATTATACCTTGAAGCTCTTGAAAGATAAGCAATCCTAGATCCTTTGTTACCATCATTCACAAGTTCTAGTGTTGGTTGTCCATGTTCATTTTCTAAACTAGAATCTTCATCCACATCATCAATTACCTCTATATAATGTACCTTGCCTTTACCAAGACACCTATGACCGATTTCCCAAGGTTCTTTGCAAGTAGAACACAACTTTTTCTTATGAAGTTCATTCCTTTCCTCAAAATCCATCTTTGATGTGCCTCCAACCTTTTTAGGAGTGGGTTGCTCATGAGATTGTTAATTTGAGTTTTCATTCATGTTCTTCTTTTGAGGCTGAAATGTAGGAGTAGTGTCTAAGTCAAGTGCAAGTTCAATGGCCTCATCAAGTGTATTTGGCCTATGAACTTTGACCAATCCTCTCAATCTATCATTCAAACCCTCAACAAACAACATAGTCACTCTCCTATTTGACATGTCTGGAACAATAACAACAATCTTTTGAAAGTCATTAACATACGAGTCTACTCTACCAACTTGTCTCAATTGAGCTAAATCGCTATAGTAGACTTCTACATCTTTCCTGTCAAACCTGATAATGAGTTTGCTAGTGAACTCATCCTATGAAGTGATCCTATTGTGATGTTGTGAAGCAAGTCCATGGTGCCACCAATCATAGGCCAATCCCTCCAAATGCATAGTAGCAAAGTGTATGGCCTTTTCCTCACTCATTAGCTTGAGTGTAAGAAAAGTGTCAAGCTTGTGTATGCATGCTCTAGCACTGATTTTGCTGCTGCCATCAAAGTTAGGCAGAGGAATTTTGTTTAATGCATCCTTATACTCCTTAAGTTGCTTAGGTTGTTGTCTTTTGTGTCTTTCAACCCTAACTCTTCACCTATCCATCTTTTGATTCATATAGTTGTTGAGGTTTATGCGATCTTTGACATGCTCAGGAAGTGCATCATACTCATCAGCCATGGATATCAAATCCTCATTAAAAGGTGGTTCCTCTTCCTCAACCTGTATCTTCTCATCCACCTCTTCTTCTCTAGGAATAAATGGGTTGCAAAGGCCTATCCATAGTAGTTGTGTGTGTCCTCCTTTCACGAGGTAATCCAACAATACTACCAACATCTATATTAGCTGGATTAGCTCGATTGACCTATATATTATTCAATGATTGTGTCAAAACCTATAACATCTGATTTTGGGTAGCCATCATTTGTGCAATATTATCATTTGCAGTATGTTGTTCTGCTGCCAGCATATGCTGACCAACTATCATATCTCTCATAATGTCACCAACTTCATCATGTGGTAGATTACCTGCTCTTCTATCTCCCATTGTACATGTTCTTCTATGATAATGATATGGAAGTGGATCAATGTAGCTCATAACCCCATAGGTTGGCAGGATCCAAGCTTTGATACCACTGTAAGAACCCTGTCTTATCTAAACCAATTTTTTCCAGGCTTCGCTGCCTTGAATTTTTTGATTTGATTCTAAAGAGTTTGGTTTGGAATCTTAAGGTTTTGTTTGCACAAGTATGTTTGCTATGAAGTAAAGATTGAAAGGTAACAATATCATAGAAAACACATTCACCAAAGATGCAAACATATCAATTCATACATGCCTTAAAATACAACACAAACATGTAGAAACATACCCAGATAGCAAAAGGCTCTTCTTGATTGCAAATAATAATTATGATTACAAATGTAGTTCATTGTTGTCATAAATCAAATTATTCTGATTTGAAAATCAAACCATAAATTGTTTACAAATATGTCAATATCATTCATGAAACCCTAGACAACTTATTGAAGACAAAGCCTTGCAAGTGTAGAGGTTGAAACCCTATGTTTGTTGACTATAGTATCTCCTATAGGTGCTCAATAAAGTCTGATTATGATTGATACCACTGCTAATGTAGTTGATTATGACCCATATTTGAAGTATATCATGAAACAATGCCAAATGATGACTCCCAATGTTGATCACTATGCCCTAAATGTCAAATATTATCATATGCCCATGAAAACATGACATGAAACCCTCCACAAATGACTAATTTTACCAATAACAACCCAGATTTTGCAAATCTTGTTTCAAAGTGCCAAACTATGCCAAAAGGTGAAATTGGGTATATCTAGGAGAGGATTGATTTGACCCAACAAACCTATAGATGACAAATAATGCCAAAATATGAAAGTATAACCCTCTAAAATGTAATTCCAACAACCTATCATAAAAATTAGACCCTCTAATTTTGACACCATTCCTCAAAAATGCCTTCAAATGATGGACAAATATGCCAAAGTGGAGCGATGAGACCCTAGGAGCAAAATATTATCACTTTATATCCCGATCTGCCTTAGTCTTCAATAAATCTGCAAATAAATCCTTCAAACCCTAGTTGTTTGAAGCTATATCTCCATCAAATACCTCCGGTTAAGCACAATGATGAGCTCCACACGAATCCATCTCTCATGGTGGATTGGGATCATCTCCAAACCACTTCAATTCAAGGGAAAACCACCTTGAACAAACTGAAAATCACTTTTAGCCAAGAGCAAATACTCAAAAATGCAAAATTACCAAATGATCAAGATGTCAAAATGATGCCAAAGGCCTCCTTTTATGCTTTTTCCCTTGGGCGACCCAATTAGACAAAATATAATCAATTTTCAAGTCCACCGTCAATATCAAATCTTTAATTTAATATATTTTTCATCTCCCCACCTTGGATGCCTCACCCAAAAATAGAATAATATTATTTTTCCTTTTTCCATGGGAGCCAATTTTTTAGGGAAATAATATTATTTTTTTCCTTTTCCTTGGCAGCGTCGATTTCACTAGGGAAAAATAAAATATAATTAAATATTACATTTTATTTATTTTTTAACTTTTTGTTTTCCAAGCCCTTGATTTTTGCCTTGGCTAAAAATAATATTATTTTTGGCTTAATAAAAATGTCATGAAATGTCATTAGCCAAAAATACAAATAAAATAGTGTTGAGCCAACTTTCTATTCTCCAAGTCTTCAAAGTCCTAGCTCAACCACAAATCATTCCCTTAGAATGCAATTTAGCCCATGGGAATAGTGGAAAGGCTAAACACCCAAATCAAGTGTGACCATTACAGAAATGGGGATATTACAGGTTGCATAATTCTTCTTTGTTTTTTCACTCATTCTTTGTATGGTTGTGTGATTGTTCACTGTATGACTAGTGATAGAAGTTGTAATAGTCTCTTGGTTGAGGGTAGTGGTTTTTATAAGTATTATTTTATTTTTTGTTGTAGAGAAACTCTCCATTGCCAAAATTTTAAAGGGGAGAGCAGAGGGAAATTTTGTAGAAAGGGGAGCGAAGATCTGTTTAGTATAGTTAGGAAAATATTTTAGAGCCCCAAATGTGATGACAAGATTGCAATAAGAGGGCGATGGTTGTTTTAAGCCACAAATTGATAGTGAGAGAGAGAGAGGTGACAAAACATTGTTGTAGTTCAATGTATTTTGTTGCAAGTTGTAATCAACTATAGGAAATGGATACAAAATATTATGTTTAGGAATGTTTTTATTTTGTTGCATATGGATGTGTGTGAATTAGAGTGGATGCGAGGATTAGCTACCCTTAAGTGGCTTCTCAACCTTGACTACATCAAAATGGTGTCAGAGCTAGTATGCTCATTGGGTTAAGTTTGGGGAGGCTCTAAATTTTGTTGCAGGTGAGTGGAAGTTTTGTAACCATAGAGAACATGTGAGAGAGGAAATGTGGCATTGAAGGAGTGATATATGTAAGAGTGTGTGGATTATCCTCAATAAAGATAGTGCTAGGTAGAAGACATGATAATGTCCTCCACTATGTGGAAAGTGAGTAATGGGGTTTCGGGTGTGCAAGTTCCAGTATCATTGTTAGGTAGAGGATATGTGAAAAACTAGTTATAGGTTGTGAGTGAATGTGAGAGGTCATTGTTTCGTGGGTTGTGAGAGAGAGAGTGTGTAGAGAGGTATTCAAGAAAGAGGATAGGGGTAGCCTTGAGAAGGGTTATAAATTTTTCTTTAATGGAGAGGAGATAAAGAGCTTTAGAGATCAGTTGGGCTAGAATTGAAAGCATGTATGCTGAAATGTTTAGGGTACTAGGAGTCTTGAAGGAGATAATAGTTGAGATGAGTAAGAGGAGAGAAGAAGAATAGAGGATGGGAGATATTGAACCCCATAATATTTATAATGTTTTATTTGTGAGTAAAGAAGAGAAGAAAGAAACCATCCAAGAGGTAGAAGAAGAGATCCTCGTGCAAGAGGAAAGTGAAGAGTAAAAAAGCAATCATCCAACCAAGGTGATAAGAGAATTTGAAGAAGAAAAGAATGAGGTTGCAACTAAAGCATGCCTCTTAGAAGGCATGGAAGTGTTGGAGAATGAGGATGCACATGGAGATAGAGTTTCAATAGAGGAGGAGCACAAGGTTACAGTGGTGATTGGTCCTTTAGAGGATATGGAAGTGTTGACAAGTTCGATACAACAAAACACATTTGTATGCACGTAAGATGCAAAGAGTGTGAAGAGGAAGAGTATGAGGAGAAGGAGATGGTTATGATTTTTTTTATTTTCATAATATTGTTTATGTTGATTTATGTGCAGGTGTTATAGCAGAGAATGGAGAAGGATACTAGTGGAGGAGGTCAGATTGTGGTGTGCCAAATCCCACAAAAAAAAAGGAGTGGAGAAAATTATTTTGGTGGAGGAGGTTAGATAATGGTAGGATAAATCATGTGAGAGAAGGAAGAAAGCAAAGATGTGTTTGGAGGAAGAGGTCAGGTTATGGTGGACTAAGGTCCATAAGAGGAAGGAAGAGTGATGACCCAACTTAGCGAAGGACAGGATTTATCTCAACTAAATGTTGGAAGAGGTGAAGGAAGAAAGTTTCCAATGAACCTATTACAATGATAGAGTTTGTTGTAGATGGTTCATTATTTGGAAGGGTGGTTCTACAACTCAACTCCATCTTGTGAGCTAGCATACATAATGTAGGAGCATCTAGATCCATAGGCAATCATGCATCACCAAAAAGATTTACTAATTTTGTTTTCAATTTCTTGTTTATTTTTTATATGTTGTGTTGTTAACTTCTTTCAACTTGCTTCTCAACGGATGCTACAAGAAGGTTGCTAGTTTGAAAAAGGATTCTAGACTTGAAGATAGGCTACAAGCCTTCTTCATGTTGTTTTAGTCCTAACCATTCTATTATAACTTTATTTTTCATGTGTTTATAATCTACTACAAAAAGGTGATAGGAGGACTATGCATAGACAGTTATGTGAGGACTATGCAATTTATGCTATAGGGATTGTTTATTTTCTATTGCAAGAACTATGTTATCAACTAAAAGAAGACCATGTACTTTTTCTGCTACATAACCTATGTATGCTGCTACATTAGGACTATGTACATGTTGCTTTTAAGTGTTCATGCCTGGATGACAAGCTACGATAGAAAATATAAATGTTGAAATATATATTGAGTTATATTCAATCACTAGATGAATGATTATTATTACTTTACGCAATAAATAATTAATTATTATTTGATATGTTTAACTCTTATGAAGTTGCTAACTATCTAATTTTAAATAAGAGGAGCTTTCTACCTATAGATTAGGAAATCAAATCAAGGTAAAAACACAAACCAAATGCATAATCAAAACAAATAGTTTATACCTAGATGAGAAGACCCAATCTCATCAAAGGGGAATGAAGCTTTGCACCCAAGAGCTCCTAAGACATGATATACCCTATTTGATAAATATAAATGTGAAATGCTCTTAATCTATTTGCAACTCACAATTCTAGCTCATTAGACATTTGGACATGGTAACATTACTTAAAGATTGGATCCTAAAATGGGTTGAAAGGTGTTGTATTTATAGAGATTTTGGAGGGATTTTGATATAAGGGTGGAGATTGTTTTGGAAGATCAATGGTGGAGGATAAAAGTGATGTGGAGGGCCTAGATTTGATCTTGGAGGAATGGAGGGCTAGGAATAAAAGTAAATCTTTTATTCATTTTGGGGAATAGAGGAATTAAATGAGTATGGATGAGATGGAATATTTTGGAATTAAAGATTCATATGGGGAATGTAAAATGAATTAAAAATTTATTTGGGGATAAGTGGAGATAAATGAGGTATGGGGGTGTAAGAGGAATTAATTGTGATGTGGGATATATTTAAATAAAAAATTGACTTGTGTGGATATATTTCAATTTTTTATTTGGAGGATGTGGGGAAGGTTGTTAAACTAGGTTTGACCACCCAAATGAGAGGTTATGATTAATTAAATATAGGTTTTATTTAATTAATCCTAGGGCTAAGATGAGGTAGGCTAGGGTAGGGAATTAAATAATAGCTATTTAAATGTCTAGGGTAGGGATAGGTCAATTAGTAGGCTGAATTAATTAGTTAAATATAATTTAGCTAATTAATTGGATTTAGTGAGGAGAGGGAAATTGACCAAATAAATATTGCATATTTATTAAATCAAATGGCTAAGGTTTGGACTATTGAATTAATGAAATTAATTCAATTGTTGGGGATAAAATGATGGAAAATTAGGTGACGAAGGGACAATTAATTAAATAAAAATTTAATTAATTGAATAGAAGGGAAATTGGTAGTTTAGGGATGTCAGGAGTCAGTTTGATGGTAAAAGATATTTTTAGGTGTCTACATTTGCCCCTCTTTGACGTGGCGTCAGGACCTAGGAGGGAAGTGGCGTCAGGTCAAAGAAAAATATGCCCTAGCTGCCAGGAAGGAATAAGATGGGTGAGGGATGCCTTCTCGAGAAGTTGGCGAAAAATAAAATTTTTAGGGTGACCTCTCGAAAAGACGCGACGAGAGTGAAAGTTGGATAAGGAATGGAAAAAGATGATGGTAGGAAGAAAAACTGAGGAAAAAGGCTGTGATATGCACCCTGGAGGGGAAAAGAGTGGCGTGGGATGACATGGCATTCTATATTAGGACAAGTGGACCCTAAGAGTGCCACATTTGCACATATTAACTTGGTGAGAAGAAGCAGAGGAGAGATGGCAGAGCACAACCCCCAGTTCCCTCGACTTTGACACATTTTCTGAGCGGTTTCGATCATTTGGCCGGGCACCAGAGGTTGGACCCCAGGTAGGGCCTAACCCTGGCTTTGTGATTTTTTAGTTTTGTCACTTTTTGGGGTTCAGGAACTGGGTTTTGAAATGGTGGCGCTATTGCAAGGTCATGCAACGCCAAAAGAACGCAGATTAGTGCCATCCTTTGGATTGGCGCTATCCGCTCGAGTAGAATAGGGGTAGATTGCGCCAAAGACTTAGCGTTTTAGCGCCATCGTTTGTATTGGCGCAATCTGCATGGGGTTAGGGTTTTGGTATTTTAGCGCCAAATGGGTACAAGGGTAGCGCTATATTTCAAAATAGTGCTATTTTGAGTAGTGACGCTATTTTTAGTTTTAGCGCAAAGAACAGGATTAGTGCAATATGTAGAATATGCACGATAGGGAGAATTGGCGCTAATCCTTAGATTAGCGCCAAGCGACGGGGTGGCGCCATATTTTAAAATGGCGCTAAGTGCATTACGGAGTAGCGCTATGTGGTGAAGTGGAGCAAAATGCCTTGCGTAGTGGCGCTATTGTCTGTAATAGTGCCATTAGAAGAAGTAGTAGCGCTAGTGTGAAACATGGCGCAAAGTATGGTGTGTTTTGGCACCAAGTGATTTTGGCGTTCAACATTAGAAGAAAGGGGGTGATTTAGAAAAACAGATAGGTAGATTTCTAACCAGAATGTTGTGGATGCAGGATACGAGGTCATTTATAGTGTACTCATAGGAGCGACGCGTGCCATCGATGATGGCATTATTTGATCAGTTTGATGATGCTGCTCGGGTCTGACTGGCTAGGTTGGGGCTCTTGACGGTGGCGTCGATGCCGATGCTACGAGCCCATAGAGCTTTGATGATAGTAGTAGTGGAGCGGTATTGTTTGGAGACTTGTACATTTTTGTTGCCGACTGGTGAGATCACTATCACGCTTGAGGATGTTTATCGCATCCTCAAGCTACCTATTCGCGGCCGACGGGTTAGACATGATATGAGGGGATGAAGGGCCTTGATCATAGTATTTGGCCAGGATCGCATTGTTCTATCAATAGATGGTCGGGAGATGAGTTACCAGGGGACACTGGCTGTGGGTGCAGATCCCTTTGCCTTATTCCTGTGCGCACTGATTGGAGGGGTAGTGATGCCTGACAGGAGGGGCAGGGGTTTTCTAGTTGGCTGGGGGGAGATGATCAAGGGGATGGTTAGGCATGAGACCGTGTATGCCTGGGGACCAACGATGTTGGGGTAGCTGTATCATGAGATGCATACAGTTGTTATCTTTATGATTCAGCGTTGTCAGCCGGGGTTACTCTGTTACATGTGTAGATTTGGGAGCACATTATAGTTACTTGGCCGAGATGTGGTTATTATCGCCGGCTATTTGAGGCCTTTGTGTTTTTATATTAGGATGCTGAGTACACCTATATTGGCCAGGTTCGGTACTGGAGGTGAATTCTAGATGATGTTATTTTAGTGACCTAGTGACCCTACATCGGAGTGGAGCCATGGCCTGATGATGATATTCACTTGCCTTTTGCTTTCAAGCAGTGGTATTTGATGGGTCGAGGAGACCATACGATATATATGTATCTACCATCGCAGATTATGCAGCAGTTTGGGTTGCGGTAGGACACTCCACAGCAGATGGCTATCTTTGCACGGACCCGCCATGATGCGTGCTTCTGGCCTGCAACCGTACAGCCACATGTCACTCTGGATGATTTTGCAGCTTTGTGGCCGTTACGGTGGGATTGGGGGAGCACTGTCAGGGATGCAGGCACTACTCCTGCATATGATATATGGTAGCAGATGTGGTGACTGACACGGTTTACGGACCCAACAGAGGAGGCAGTCCTTGCGGAGGAGGCATCGGGGTCAGGTGATGAGGATTCAGAGGATGATGGGGATGCTGATTCTGATGGGGATGACTTCCTAGAGGAGGGTGAGGAGATCATTGTTGATTACCTTGTGGTGGTTGGGGGGATGAAGAGGAGGAGGAGGTTGGTGAGCCGATGGATGTGCTGGCAGCGGCGGCAGCTAGACAGGTGCCTCAGCAACAGGTGAGACAGCAGGTACAAATTAGGGTGGGGCAGCGACAGAGAGGGCCTCGACAGTGTGGGAGACAGCCGAGGGTGGATAGGGGTGTCTTCCCCCACCACAGGTAGTGCAGCAGCAGGCCATCGTCGCAGGGCAGTAGGCAACAGGGTAGCCAGCAGTAGGGCAACAAGCAGAGGCAGGCCCCTCCGAGGTTCGAGGGTTGACACCGCGTCGGCGGCCACGGGGTGAGGAGGAGGAGATTGAGACCATGCGGGCACAGGTGGCTAGCTTACAGGAGGCCTTAGAGAGCCATGAGGCAGAGTTGGTGCAGTTGCAGGGGACAGTAGCCTTATTGGATGGCTCAGATGGACAGGTGGCTGCATTGCAGGCACAGCTAGCCCAGGCTCAAGGTGAGATAGTGACTTTAACGGGAGAGCGGGATGCAACACTCGTGAGAGCCTGATAGGCAGAGGCTGCAGTGAGCAGTTTACAGGCTTTAGGTGCTGGTATGGCGCCAGTTTTGACATTGATCCAGACACAGCTAACTTTGGCACAGGGACAGGTGGCAGAGGCCACTCGCCGGGCAAATTATTATCGGGTTCTCTACCATGCGGCAGTGCCAACAGAGCAGCGTGCAACAATCTTTAGTCAGCTTAGTGGGGCCAGATCATCTAGGTCACAGAGATCTAGGTCTATTCAGTCTGTCCAGAGGCGATTGGTCCGCCATCACATGTGCCTCAGCAGGTTCCATAGGTACAGGTACAGCCGCAACCGCAGTCGCCGCCACAGGCACCATCAGGGTCAGGATCCCCCACTCGATCAGAGAGAGGATCCTCTATGTGACAGTATATCATTTTAGCCCTTGGAGGCATTGTATCAGGACATGATATTTTTTGGATGTGTATATATGAGCGATGTACATTTTTTTGCGATGATGATATATGATATGATGCTTTTTGATGGCCTATATGTTTGTTTATGATGATGTTATATGATTATGATGATGCTCTATTATGATTATGATGATGTTATATGATTATGATGATATTATATGATTATGATGATGCTCTACGATGATTAATGCAGTGTGTTTTATGGATTATATGTTTATGGATGTGTTGTGTTTATGCCATGCAATGTGTTATGTTGATATTATGGATGCATCTATTGATGTGATATGATGGATGCAATGATGGTTTATTTGTTGGATATATGCATGTTTGTGATCTATGGTCTTTTATGTATAATGCAAATAAATGTTCAGATTAATAAACATTTATTATGGATGCAAAAATGTGATGCAATGGAAATGTATGTTTATCTTAATAAACACATGTTATGTATGGAAAATATGTATATGCAACTAGATGATTGTAAAATACAGCTAAATGATTATGATTGTGATTATGTAATGTGATTAAATGATTATGCTATGCAAGTAAATGTAACTAAATGATTATGAGATGATATATGGAATGCAATGTGATGATTAATGATTTTAAAATGCACCTATGTGATTACAAACTTAAATGATTATGGTATGATGTGCAATGTTAACTGATGTATCAAAATGTACCTAAATGACATGCAGATTAAATGATTATAATATGAAAACTAAATGACTCTAAAATGAACCTAAATGATTATGATATGCAACTTAACAGATTCTAAAATGAACCTAATGAGATGATATGCAACTTAACATATTCTAAAATGAACCTAATGAGATGATATGCAACTTAACAGATTCTAAAATGAACCCAATGAGATGATATGCAACGTAGGTGATATGTGAGATGCAAATTAGGTGATAGGTGAGATGCAAATTAGGTGATAGGTGAGATGATTAAGTCCTGATACACATGATGTTCTTTGTTGGACCCTGAGTGGTGGGGCTGTATGGCAGGGGAATAGGTGGGGAGCAGATAAGGGTGGATGAATGGGGACCGGATAGGATTGGGAGCGGTTAGATTTGGGGGGGTGGGTGGGATGGTTAGATGAGGGAGTTGCTAGATCATGAGACACCATGTCATTGAGGGGGGGGGGGGGGTTGGGGGATGTGATTTGTTTTGGGATGTGTTGCATGAGGATATGTTGGAGGAATGGGATTAGTGAGGAGATTTGATAGGTTGCGGGGGGGGGTATGGTAGGTGATTATCAAATCTAGGCCCAAATGGTATAGTTGATTAAATGATTAGGATGATGATTTGAGCTAATAACAGTAGTTGCATAACATTAATTGAGAGCATTTCTTAGTTTACTATAGCAATGTAGGATATAGTTCACAAAGGTATGAAATGACCTAGGTGATGATATATATCCCATGATTGCATGGACTAGACCCACAAACAATAGGTTGATTTCATGCATGCCCAAGGTAGTATAACCTTCCCTGCCCTAGGAAGGGGACTCATAGCGATGAGTGTCCATAGTACATATAAGGTATTTGATGCTTGTATATGCAAATGAGGCATGTTGCCCTAGAACCGACCCAGGCTCCAAGATATGAATACTATTATTGGAGTAATGAAATCAACCCACAAACATAGCATACAGAAACAATGACCTTGTCTACTCCAGGTGTTGTCGGCTACTTACCATGATATAATGAGATCAAGGTAGCTTTGGAGATGACTATCATGTCCCAATATTAAAGCATTGTTTAAATTAAAGATTTAAACAACATGAAGAGAAAATCGCTTTTGTTAAATATATTTAATAAACATATAAATATTATTAATAAATATAATAATATTAGATAATATTATTATATAATATGTTTATTGTATTTATTAATAATTAATATAAATATAATCATATTACTATAATATATATTATTATATTTTTATAAGAATAAATATGAATTAAATATTATAAGTTGAATATTATAAATTAATAATTTATTATAAATCAGGGTTTATAAATATTATAAACAATAAATATAATTATAGTTATGATTAGTAATATAAATATATAATATGTTTGTTTAAATAAATTATATAAAAATAAATATAAATAATAAATACAATAATAAATAAGAAACAATGGGCAGGCTATTTAAAGCCAGCGATGACTAAAAGTCATCAACTCTAAACTAAAGTCCTAATTAGCAACGGTGGGTCCCATCTAATAGCTATGTTTTACACAAAGATAAAAGCAAAAAGCCTTAGTAAAGGCAATTCCTTCGATGAAGCAAGATAAAGTATTAATAAGTGCGATTAATATAAGATGATGCGAATTACTTATATATGGAACGAATTGGTTAAGATAAGACATGCGAAAGGAAATCAAAAATAAGAAATTCAGATTAATCTAAACTATACCAATGGTTGACTAAGAATTAAGAAGACATCGAATGTGATAAACCACGATGTGTAAAAAGATTAAGGCATCGATCATAATACTACGATAAGCTTGCAAATTAATCTAAAAGATAGCAATCAATATTATTAAGAGGCCAACGATTAACAAAGAGAATCATTAATAAAGAAGAGGCAGGGAACAAATGAGAAAGAGTGTGATCTGTGTAGTAGTAACAACTACTCTTCAAAAGACACCACTATTAGGAGTTATAAAGGTAAGTAGGATGAAGATAAGGAAGGGCACAGACAGTCAGGAAAGAGACGAATCTGCAGCAGATTTACAAGAACCTTCAAACATAGCGGTAGGAAGCAGCAGATAAGAAGGCATTGGTTCTTCGGAGTATCTACCATCCATAAGGAATACTCAGAGCCAAGGTTGAAGGTAAGTTTCTTATCTATCTTATTTTATAGGATTATAAGTAATTAAGGAAATTAGTATGCATATATTATAAATAATAATCCACTACTGTCAATATACAATAGATAATATATAATGGTAAAGTAAGTATCTAGTACATAGGTTGGAAAAAGTAATAAAATGAATCTCATGCTTATCTATCTCTGAATCAGAACAAGATATGTATAGTCATGTTTTAGAATGTGCACTCATTATTAAGTTAAGGATTATAGTTAATATGACTGAATAAGTGAAGAAATGAAATTAGATTAACATAGACATTTAGTGTGCATACCTCAATAAAGATTGAATCCTTGCAATGTATTAGATAAATAAAGAGTCCCATATTGGGATATATGGCAATGGCATAAGACAAAAATTGGTATCATGGTTTATGAATATGATCTTAATGTATATGGGCATGATCACCCAAGGGTTAGATATGAGACCTCTTACTAAACTACCTAACACTAAGAATGTGGGGTAGATAGTTATGGTAGGTATGGATCATTCCATGGGAATGGGCCTTGATTGACGAATCAAGGATATTATGGGCCTTGATTGACGAATCAAGGATATTACTATGGACCTTCGATTTAAGTATCGAAGGAATGGGCCTTAGTTGACGAACTAAGGAATTATGGGCCTTAGTTGATGAACTAAGGAATAATATTAATGAACCCATAGGATTGAGATGACATCACCTACCTAACGAATCTTCTCTCACAAGGTGGAAGGTGAGGTTAATAAGAGGCCTAAGGATTATCTCACCCAAGGAGAATCATGATGTATTGGAAAATGGATTTATGAAATGGCAAATAGTATATAGTTATGTTTATGATTAAAAGGAAATGAAATATGGAATACTAATGTTCTCTTTAAGTAAGTTGAAATTGTGTGCAACGTTGCGAAAATTTTGGCTTGCTAGAAGGGGACATTACAATGACCTAGAGGGAGACAAAAAGATAAAGATCAATAATAAAAAAAGACCAATGAAAAGATACAAATAGCATTTGTGTGCTCTTTCCAAGATACGTGATGATAGAATGACAGATTCTTGTCCATTATGGGAAAGATGTATCCTAGGACGCGAATCAGTTGGATTTGATTAGAGAATTTTTGAAAGGTGGGAAAAAGAACAGTGTGGTCAGGTGTAGGATTATAGTTGGTGTGTTGATTGATGATTTTTGCGTTAGGGACCATGGTTCAAGTGTATACTTAGTGTGTGTATTATATAATGGGTCTAGCAAGCTTAGTGAGTGGGGACCATCCAAACGGGTTGGATGGGTGCATCTTATGTACTTGAGTACTGGAAATGTCCTTCGTATTCCAGACTGCCTACATACCTTGTATCCACGGGATCAACGTACTTTTGAGATGCGGGTGAAATGAATATGTAGTTCTGGTATGACTTGATGATGTGGGAATGGTTTAGGATGGTTGTGATGTGATGAGTTGATAGATGTTTGATGGTTGCGAGTTATAGTGAGAGTGATGTATGGGGGGTGATTTTTTGGTGAATTGTGTTTGTTCTTGGATTTTCTGATTTTGTATTTTTTTTGATTTTTCTAATTTTTAGCTGTACAAAGGGGAGCTTACAAGGATCCTCGTTCCATGAGTTAGCCTTGGGATGGGATTGTGGGGGTTGGGTAATAGGACTTGATGTTTCAGAATTCCAAGCCATGGGATGTGCGCGATATGGAGTGTTGTGACGGAAAGAGGACTTATTGGATGGTAGAACTGGCCCCTACACATGGCGCCTGAAATAGATTTTCACCATGGTACTTATCCAAGGCATCACCGAAGTGATTTTCACCATTGGAAGTTTTTATTGCACTTAGGTTTTTCTTGATTTTTTTATTTTTTGGTTTTTTGATTTGTTCTATATTTTTTTTTGACTTGGGGTACCTGATGGGTTATGCATAAAATTTCTTTAGATGTAGGATGTTCATAGGCTCATCCAGAGGCTACCCCTTAGGAGTTGCGAGATGATATGCTCCCGATCCATAGTCGGCTGTGACGACATAAGGTCCTAGCCAATTAGGTTTGAACTTTCCTTACTTAGGGCACTCCTGCAAGTTCTTTTGATTTTCCATAAGGACAAGGTCACCTACTTCAAATCTTTGATTTCTGATCCTCTTGTTGTAACTTCGTCTGAGGCGATTTTGATATGCCTGTATGTGGTTCAACGCATTCAGGCATTTCTCATCTAGTAATTATAGCTGATGCAATCGTGCGACCCGGTACTCCTCATCATTGATTATGTTTTGCAGGGATACTCTTAGGGATGGGAGCTTGACCTCAATAGGTAAAATGACTTCAGATCTGAATACTAGGGAAAATGGAGTGGCTCCTGTGGGGGTGCGGATGCTTGTACGGTAGGCCCATAAGGTAGGGTTGAGTTGGAGGTGCCAGTCACAGCCAACTTCATTGACTATCTTCTTTAGAATGCGGAGGATGGTTTTATTTGAAGCCTTTGCTTGACTGTTTCCTTGAGGGTAATATGGGGTGGAGAAGTGGTGTTTGATTTCAAATTTTTTGCAAAAGGTGTGAACTTCTTGGTTCTTGAATGGTTTTCCATTGTCAGTGATGATGGAATGAGGGATACCATAGTGACAGATGATGTAATGGAGGATGAACTTGGAGATTTGGGTTCCCATGGTGAAGGTGAGTGGTATTGCTTCCACCCACTTAGTGAAGTACTCGGTAGCAGTGATTATGAACTTATGGCCATTAGAGAATGGGGGATGTATTTTGCCTATGAGATCGAGTCCCCACTATGAGAAAGGTCACGACATCGTGATGGGTTGCAACTCCTATGCAGGTACGTGAATGAGATCCCCATGCTGTTGACATGGTAGGCATTTTTTGATAAACCGTTAGGCATCTCGTTCCATGGTTGGCCAATAGTATCCGGTCCTAAGGATCTTTTTAGAAAGAGCGGGTCCACTTGAATGTGCCCCACAGATACCTGCGTGTACCTCTTGCAAGGCCACTTTAGCTTCTCTAGAGTCTAAACATCGTAGAAGGGTACCATCAAGACTCCTTTTTTATAGGGTGTCTCCTAGAAGGATGAAGCGGGAGGCTCTGTAGATGAAAGATTTACGCTGTGAGGTGGATAGGTTAGGGGGGATGATATTGTCATGGAGGTATAGGTAGGTTTCTTGATACCACGGGGATAGGGGACCAATGACTTCACACACTAGCTCCATTTGAGGAACATCATATGCTGGGATGGGGAGTTCTTTTATCAGGAACTCACACTTCTTGCTGTCTTTCTTCATGTCGACCAAGGATCCGAAGGTGGCCATGGCGTCTGCAGCTTTGTTGTTTAACCTTAGGATCTGCTCAAAGTGGATGTCGTCAAAGTAGTCTTTGAAATCATCAACCATCTTTTTGTAAGGCAGGAGTTTATCATCCTTGGTCTTGCACTCATTGTTTACCTGCCGTATGACCAGTTGAGAGTCTCCATACACTATCAGTTTCTCATTTTTCCATTTGATTGCCATTCTGAGACCTGTGATTAGGGCCTCATACTCTGCCATGTTGTTGGTACATGGGAATGTGATTTTGAAGGACTTAGGTATGGTGTCGCCTTGAGGGGTAACAAACAGGATGTCTGCCCCCGAGCCTCTGTGTGTGTATGATCCATCAAAGTACATTTTCCATGTTTCTGTTGCTGGTTCTATTGTCAAGATGGCTTCATCGGGGAACTCTGCCAGTGTAGGATGCTCTGCAGGAATGGGTGCTTCAGCCAACTAATCAACGATAACCTGCCCTTTGATGGCTTTTCTCTCAATATACTCGATGTCAAATTCAGTGAGGATCATGACCCATTTTGCCATTCTCCCAGTAAGAGCAGCTCTGTTTAGTAGATGTTTCAATGGATCGATCTTGGCGATGAGCTTGGTTTTATGATTTAGCATGTAGTGTCTTAATTTTTGTGACGCAAAGACAAGGGCTAGACATGCCCGTTCAATTTGTGTATAGTTTAGCTCATATGAGATGAGGGTGAGACTAACGTAATAGATGGCTCTTTCCTTCCCTTGTTCATCGTGTTGTGCTAGTAAGGCTCCAATAGCTATCTCTGTTGTTGAGATATATAACAGGAGGGGTTCTCCTTGCCTCAGTGGAGTGAGAACAGGGAGATTAGCTAGATAATCTTTTAGCTAATCGAAGGCAGCCTAACACTGAGTGTTCCAGGCAAAAGCTATATCTTTTTGGAGTAGATGCTGGAATGGTTAGCATTTATCGACAAGTTGGGCAATGAACCGACAGATGGACTAGAGTTTTCCTTGCAGACTTCTCAGTTGTTTCAGTGTTTTTGGAGGAGGCATTTCAGTGATGGCCTTGACCTTTGTGAGGTCTACCTCGATTCCTCTTCTGGAGACTATGTATCCCAAAAGTTTTCCTGAGGTGACGTCGAAGACACATTTCTTTGGATTGAGGCAGACATTGTATTGCTCTAATCGGTCAAAGATTTTTGCCAAGACATCCAGGTGTTCTTCCCTTGTCTTCAATTTTCCTAGCAAGTCATCCACATAGTCTTCCATGATGTGGTGGAAAAGATCATGGAAAATGACAGTCATGGCTCTTTGATATATGGCTCTTGCATTCTTTAGACTGAACAACATTACCACCCAACAATACGTCCCCCATGGATATATGAAGGCTGTCTTATGCTGGTCCTCTTCTGTGATCTAGATTTGGTTGTACCCTGAAAAGCTGTCCACAAGGGATAACATTTCATGTCCTATCATGAGATCCACTATCATCTTAGTGTTAGGCAACGGGAAATCATCCTTTGGGCAGGCTTTGTTGAGATCTCGCAAGTCGGTGCAGCAACGGATTCGGCCATCTAGTTTGGTTACTGGTACTAGGTTAGAAACCCATTCAGGATAATCAATTGGTTAGATGAATCCAACATCCAGTAGTTTCTTCAGCTCTGCTTTGACAAGGAGGGCCACCTGAGGATTCATTTTTTTGAGCTTCTGTTTTATTGGTTTCGCGTCAGGGCGTACTACAAGGTGATGAATGACCAAAGTGGGATCAAGCCCTGGCATGTCCGCATAGGTCCATGCAAAATTGCAATTTCTGCGTTTGAAGAATGCTAGGATGTTTTCTTGCTTTGCTGTGCTAAGGGATTCCGCCCTGAAAGTGATTTTCGGCTCTTCTTCCGTCCCAAGATTCATCTCTTGGGCTGGCTCTACTAGGAGAGGTGACCTGTTTGGATAAACCTTGTCTATCTTAGGAAGGCCCATGCTTCCATCTCCTAGCGCCTCGTGGAGGTTTTCACCAGGAGATACGTCTTTTATTTTTACTTTTTGGGATCTGACACTGCCGCAGAGCAATTTTCACCATTAGATCCGTGTTTGATTTTTATATTTTTATGACTAGAAGCAGGGGTTGTCTCCCTGAAATAGGCATGCGTATCAAGTTCCATGATGTATCCTGCTCTGTGATCTCCCAGGAGGAAGTGATCTCTGACCCCCATCATTTCAGCGATGGCCTCATCGTTTGGTGCTATGTCGAAGATGGGAGGTCCCTGTTGGTCCCAGTCTATAAGGTCCAGATATACAAGTGGTAGGTCATTGGATGACGAGGCTAGGGTGGTGACTATGTAGATGGTGCATATGGATGAGTCAAAGAAATCGACAAAGTCACTAAAGGAGTCTTGATGGCCCGTTTCGTTGACGTTGTCGACTTTAGGGGAGATCGTAGCAACCTCGGCTAAGATACATTCGTCGGTAGTGAGGATACGTTGTCGTTGACCGTATCCTAACCCTTGAGTGTAGGGATTTCTTGTCACTTAGATTGGTTCCACGATCCCCTGTTCATGAAGGTCGATACCGCCTTGTCCTTTGTAACCCATGTTTTTGACAATTTCGGACCCTTTACCATAGATTTCTATTGGTATGGTGGGAGCTTCTTGCACAGATTCTTCATCCTTATAGAGCCAGGATGAGATATCCTTAAGGACATCCTGATCCAGTAGATGTTTCTTTTCAAAGATGGGTGATGGTTTACACTTGATGACTACTGTGTTGGCTGCTTCTGTCTTTGGGGTGCCAAACATTTTAGGATTGGGTAATGTGCCCACACAAAAGGTACCGTGCAGGTCGTATTCCCCACATCCCATGTCAATGAGCTTGATCTTGACCTCGGGCAATGGTGGTGTTTGGGATGAAGTGGTGGCAATGTTGGCGGGGTCGATGTATGAGGTGGAAGTTGTTGGGTTGACTTTAGTGGTGGATTTGTTGTATGGGCAGAAGGTATGATCATGTCCTTCCAAGAAACTGCAGTATTGGAAGGGGCGGGGGTCGACGTAGATGGTTACCTCCATGCTGTTGTGAGGAAACTTGAGGCATTGATGGAATGTAGATGGGACCACTTGCATGGCGTGGATCCATGGTCGGCCGAGAAGAATGTTGTAGGGGAGGTCAAGATCAAGGACCTGACATTTTGTTTCCAGTATTTTCTGTCCTACTTGAATAAGGAGCTTGATTGTGCCTTTAGATAGTCGTTCGGTGTCATCATACCCTTTGATTGTGATACACTCACTAGAGTCTACAACCACATATGAGTACCCCAAGTGTTTTAATAGTTTAAGAGTGCATATGTTTAGGCTGGAGCCACCATCTATTAAGACTCTTTTGATGATGTACTTGTGGATACGGACTTCGATGTGTAAGGCGTCATTGTGTAAGTGGTCAGAAGCAGGAAGATCCTTTTTTGAAAATGTGAGATGGTGAGGTGCGGCGATATGTTCTACCATGGCTTGGAATTGGGTTACATTCAAGTTGGCGGGAACTTAAGTTTCCAAGAGTGCTTTGTCAAGGACATCTTTGTGAAGGGGTGATGTGCAGAGCAACTCAAGTATGGATATTTGTGCAGGTGTCTTTCCTAATGCTTTAGGAGGTTGTATTGATTGGTAGGATATGGACGTGTGGTTGGACGAGGGGGTAGGGAATCTGATGTGGATGCAGGCATTTGCTTAGTGGTAGGGGCTGTATGGATGGATACATGGCCATGACGGGTTGTGACAGTGCAATCAGGTGCTTGTGCCCGAATGGTGATTGTGTTGACATGGTGAGATGATGGCTCTATCTGCCCTACGATAGAGTCATAGGATGCGGGTGGTGGGGTAACATTGTATGCTTGATTAGATGAGGATGCTTTATTATGATTGGGTAGTGGATCCTTGTAAGCTTTGAGATTGGCATTTGGTGATGGTTGGGTGCTTTGGTCAAGGCTGACTTGATTTTGATCTATAAGGTCTTGGACACAATGCTTTAGTTGCATGCAGTCAATAGTTTTATGGCCCACAATGCGATGGTAGTCGCAATAGTCATTTTCATTATACCAGGTGGCTTTGAGCTCATTCTCTTGATGGGGTCTAATAGTTGGGAGCGTTATCAAACCTTTCTTGAGACATCTGTCGAGGATGTCTTCGATGGGTTCCCCTAAGGGTGTAAATTGTCTATGAGGTTTGTTTTGTTTAGTTGGTCCCCTTGGTTTATTTACATTGGTAGTATAGGTTTGTGTAGGTGCTTGATTCTGTATATGTTGGACAACTTTCACATCTGTGATGTCGTTGTTCAAAGTGTTCTTGTTCTTCCCCCAATATCGTGGCTTGTCATTTGATTGTGTGTTGGCATTGTTGTTTGTATTGGGGGTGTTGATATGGGGTTTGTTGTTGGATTTGTAGTCATACAATTTGATGGCGCCCTTGGCGATGAGGGCTCGTTCAATGGTAGTACCTTTGTCAATGACTTCTTCAAAGGTAGACGCGCAAAGAATTTGTAAATGGAACCCTATTTCTTGATTGATGTTGGTCACAAACATGGTGACGAGTTGTTTTTTAGGAATTGGCCAAGGGAGTTTGCTTGCTAAGCTTCTCCACCTCTGCAAGAAGGAAGCGAAGGATTCTCTACTTTTTTTTGTGTTGTAAAGGTTTGTCATAGATATTTCATGCTTGAAGTTGTAGGAAAAATGGTTTACAAATTTTTTCGAAAGCTCAGGGAAAGACCTAATGCCTGGGGGAAGATGTGCGAACCACTCAACGGCTTGACCACCGAGGCTTCTTGGAAATAGTGTCATAAGATATGTATCGTTATTTGAGACTTCTAAGAAAGCGAGGTAAAACTCCCTAAGATGATCCCTAGGGTCTCCCTTTCCCTTGTATTTGTCAAATTTAGGCGTCTCAAAGTTCTTGGGGAAAGGGGGCATGTACAACTGTTGTGAGATCTATGTTGGTTGTTGTTGGGGTGTAAAGGGTTGTTGATGGATGAGGTGTAAAAGGTTGGGTGGTATTTGATATTGGAGGTTTTGGGAGGTCGTGTTTTGATATTGTGGGGTGGTGTTTTGATTGATTTGTGCAAGATGTTGTTGATGAGCATACAGTTGTTGGAGAATATGTGGGGGTATTTGGGGGTTGGGATTATGTTGATTTGATGATGCTATGGGGTTTTGTGGATATGTGACATTGGACGGATTGACGTTAGATGGGTGGACATGGGATGAGTTGGTCGTATTGTAAGGTGGTTGTGATAATAATTGTCTTAGGTAAGCTATGGTTTGAGGGTTGGGTGGAGGCACACTCGTGGAGGTACTTGCATGCATGAGGTTCCCTTGGATACCTAGGGTGATTTGTGGGACAGAAGAGGTTATGTTCATTGTGATAGTGGATGTGGTGACAGGTTGGGAAGTGGTAGGATTGGAGACATTTGTGGGAATTGTAGATGTGGTAGCGTTAGAGCTTGTGGTGGCGGTAGATACGGTGGGAGTTGATGTTTGTGAGACTATAGGTTGGCTGTTAGATGTAGATGTTTGGGTGTTTGATGTGGTAGGATTGATGGTAGAAGTGGATGGTTGGGATGATGTCATGTTATGGGGTGGTTGGGCACCAATTTTGAGGAGATAGTCAAGATATCTATTTGGATCCGACCTTAGGACTTTGTCAAGCATGTCCATGTTATCAGCGTCTTGTGTAAAGTTCAAGACATCTTGATCATCTTGGGACATGGTGGGTGGTGGTGGTGGTTGCAAAAAATGGAAGGGGTTTTCATTGGGATTGTATGTTGGGATTTGGAAGATCGTAGGTAGATTGTGTGTTTGGTTGATGGGTATGTTGTTGTTGTTGGTGTTAGGCATTCCTATACTGCCATATTGTCCAGATTTTGCCATTTCTTGATTCTTTTTGTGTTGTGATCTAGTTATGGGCATGCACGTGTATGGATTTGATTTTGAGGTGGAGTGAAATGGAGATGGAGACCTTAGAGAATTTGGATTAAATTGTTGGACCCAAAGATGGATGTGGTAAGAAGATGAAGGGGTGATTGTAGTGTGATGAAAGATCGATAGGTTTTTCAAAAAGGTATTAACCTAGGGGTGATAAGAATGGGCAGTTTTGAATTTTTTGCACAAATTTGGACCAAAAGGTAGGTGATGGATGATGTTTGTTTTTGAAGAGATTTTTGATGTTTGATTTTGATGTTCGATATGAGAGATTAGGATGATATTCTTCAAAAGGATTTGATGGTCGACAAATTGAGTTTAGGGAAGATCTAGATTTGTGCCGTTACAAATGGATGTTTCTCTTTCTTTGGGGTAGACTAATGACCTTACACAAAGAAGGATGATTATTTCACTTGAAAGGTTGACTAATGACTCTTCAAGCAAAATATGATGTAAATGATGAGATCTAGATCTAGGTATAGCTCAAAGGGATGATGAATTTTTAGGTTGATGATTTGGAAGCTTTTGGATATGTTTTTGGAATTTGGAATGATTTCTTGTGACAAGGATTTTTTTGTTTTTGGTCCAAAAAGGCATGCAAAGATCAATGAGGATGAATGAATATGAATTTGAGTGGATTTGATATAGCAAAGAGTCCAACAATGATAGTGATTGATTCTCTAAGGTCAAAATGAAGGTATGATTTGGAAAATTTTGAGGAGAAAATGGATGGGATGCTGTCGGATTTTTGGAAGGTGAATATGGATTATGGAAAAGCAGGTCCTAAAGATCACAATGGAATTGGTCTCAGTTTCAGGCAAGTCAATCTGCAAATTGCACCAATCCATAGGTGAAATGACACCAAAATCAGACAGAGATGGCGCTAAAACAGGGCAGTGTTGGTTGAGGTCCTGAAAAAGATAGATTTTGATGGCAAATTTGGATTTGTTTTGATTGAAGTTTGATCAAATGATTCTCATTATCTCTTGGCAAGTTGTTTTGAAAATAATTTAAGCACAATAACACACAATAACCAAGATTTTTGTTTTTGAAAAAACGTGTGATTTTGTTAAACAAGCACTTTGCACAACCTAAGGCGAAGATATGACAGTATTTGTTGAATCCCCTAGCTGCACCTATTCAAAGCGGGTAGCTCCAGGATCTTGGTAGCACCGGCTCCTCCTTACAATTGCACACACTTCTCACGCATACCAAGATCTGGGTTTCCTATAAGGCTTGTCCCTCACCAAACCTTTGGATTATCCCTACTACCTCGGCTAAGAACCGCATGAATCGGGGCCGCTTCAAAGGTTTTCCTTTTGCGTCAACAAATAGAAGGATTTTGGCTTGCTAAACAAAGGTTCGTAGTAAGTGCTTTCATTCAGGTGGTTATACGTGCGGCAACGCTACTCTCCGTTATGGATTCTCCCAGCCTTGGAGGGTTTTGGAGGAGGTTGGCTGTCGGTATAACACAACAACACCTGTTGTTTATGACTTTCGTCACAAACACCTTATTTTATATAGCGGCTTGAAAGAGCTTGGTTTTAGCTTGTTGCCGCTTGGGTCGTTCCCACCTTTCGAAGTGGGGTGGCAGGCCCTCTAAGGATTAACAAAAGCAACACAACCACAAAAATACTTTTGATCCCCAAGTTCATACAAAGATGCGAGGGGAGAGCATACATATTCTTTATGCTTGCATCACACTAAACATGGTTCATTTTAATTCTTTGGATTATGTTGGGGGTGATTTATGCAAGTGTTGAGAGAAGCTTTTGATTCCCAAGGTCACCAATGGTGCGAGGGAAAAGCATATACTTTTCACACTACAAACAAAAAATCACGAAAATACTTCACACAAATTATATTAGTTTTCTTGATTATATGAGTGAAGAATGCAAATTGTTGTTCTTTTAATCCAATGATTTCATTGATGCAATTTGTGGTTCTTTTTAAAGCCCAAAGTCGAAATGTTTTGATAGTTGTTGGCAAGCACTTGTGAATTTTAGAACACCAAATTCAAATGTTTGTCTAAACTAAGGCACACACACACAAAGATTTGTTTGATGGTTGTTGATCAAATTTTATTGCACCAAATCAAAATGTTTGTCTAAGCTAACATGCAAGGGTTCGTTTTAATTTCCAATTGAAGTGTTTGTTAAACTAAAGATTAAAAAACCCTGCAAACACTTAGTGCCCATGAAATGATGGTGATAACCTGCAAAACTCTTGTCAGTCCCTGCACAGAACGCAAAGTTAGCCTCTGCAAATAGTGCTAAAATATAGACCTAATGGTGCCACTGCGGACTGCAATGGTGCTACTGACAGAAACAACCCTAAACAACTGACACCCTATCAAATGGCACTAATATGCAATACAGATAGTGTTGATTCATCACACGGCGCTAAAACAAAAGACTGAAGGTGCTAGTATACAATATAGCGCTACAATGATATAGATAAGGTGCTGAGATATATAATAGTGGTAAGACGACATGTATAAAGCACTGAAATAGACAATAGCACTAATAGTACTTCAACAATTCGCCACTGTGCTTGTAGTCAAAGGGTGTGGTCAAAGTCTAAAAATGGTGTTGCACTGGGTGCCATAGCGCCAATACACGTCTGAACTCGTCCATCCTGCAAAATGGAGGTCTTCCTAACCAGAATAACAGGTTAAACTACAAAGATAAAGACCTTGTTAGCTTGGTTAACCTAATGGAAAGGAAAGTAAGACAAATAAGAATGCCAAAACATGTATTTGTTTCGTTAGGAAAATTTTGACATAACCTCCTCTTCTTCTTCCAATATTTCTGCAAAACAGAGTGCAATTAGATAGAAAAATACATCAAGAAGAACATAGGTAAAACAAACATGTGAGTAAGTGTTAAGAGATGAGTTGCTCTGTCAGATAGCACTAAAACAGTAAATAGCACTAAAATGCACCAGAGATAGCGCCGCTGCGCTAGGTAGATAACGCCGGTCCTGCAAAATCATGTCTAAAACACAAAAACTCACAAGAAAAGATTAGATATGGACCTTCTGGGTCCCACCGGGCGTGCCAATGTAGATTAGGAAATCAAATCAAGGTAAAAACACAAACCAAATGCATAATCAAAACAAATAGTTTATACCTAGATGAGAAGACCCAATCTCATCAAAAGGGAATGAAGCTTTGCACCCAAGAGCTCCTAAGACATGATATACCCTATTTGATAAATATAAATGTGAAATACTTTTAATCTATTTGGAACTCACAATTCTAGCTCATTAGACATTTGGACATGGTAACATTACTTAAATATTGGATCCTAAAATGGGTTGAAAGGTGTTGTATTTATAGAGATATTGGAGGGATTTTGATCCAAGGGTGGAGATTGTTTTGGAAGATCACTGATGGAGGATAAAAGTGATGTGAAGGGCCTAGATTTGATCTTGGAGGAATGGAGGGCTAGGAATAAAAGTAAATCTTTTATTCATTTTGGGGAATAGAGGAATTAAATGAGTATGGGTGAGATGGAATATTTAGGAATTAAAGATTCATATGGGGAATGTAAAATGAATTAAAAATTTATTTGGGGATAAGTGGAGATAAATGAGGTATGGGGGTGTAAGAGGAATTAATTGTGATGTGGGATATATTTAAATAAAAAATTCACTTGTGTGGATATATTTTAATTTTTATTTTGAGAATGTGGGGAAGGGTGTTAAACTAGGTTTGACCACCCAAATGAGAGGTTAGGATTAATTAAATATAGGTTTTATTTAATTAATCCTGGGGCTAAGATGAGGTAGGCTAGGGTAGGCAATTAAATAATAACTATTTAATTATCTAGGGTAGGGATAGGTCAATTAGTAGGCTGAATTAATTAGTTAAACATAATTTAGCTAATTGATTGGATTTAGTGAGGAGAGGGAAATTGACCAAATAAATATTACATATTTATTAAATCAAATGGCTAAGGTTTGGACTATTGAATTAATGAAATTAATTCAATTGTTGGGGGTAAAATGATAGAAAATTAGGTGACGAAGGGACAATTAATTAAATAAAAATTTAATTAATTGAATAGAAGGGAAATTGGTAGTTTAGGGATGTCGGGAGTCGATTTGATGGTAAAAGATATTTTTAGGTGTCTACACTACCTTTTTCTAATCTTGGCGAGCTCATGAGACTTTATTACCTTTGACAATTGTTGTACCCAACCAAGTTTTTTGCTTCATTAAGGCATCTTGAAACAAGTCTAGAAATTTTTTTGTCAAAAAGTCAAAAAAATAGAATTTCTAAAAATAGAAATTTCTATTTTTAGAAATTTCTAAAAATAGACGTCGAGTTCAGTTTTCTGGGTTTCTTGAGATAGGGATGTTGGAAAAACTTTCTAAAAATAGAAAGTTTCTAAAAATAGAATCTCCAAATCAGGTGTCGCGCTCGATTCTCATTGGTCGATTTTGCTTCACGATCGGCACGGTTTAGATGGAATCTTCAAACGACCAAGTTTTCTCTACTGGGTCATTTTTACTTTTTCAGAAGGTGAAGCATGAGCTCAAAAATCATCAACACAGAAAAGTTCACCTGCCAAATCTCTTCGACGAGTTTCCAACGCTATTTCAACGACGCAAAACTGACAAACGGCCGTCGACTCGACAATGCACGCAAAACGATGCAAGATGGATCCAAGGCGAATGGAAAAGTTGAAAAATAAAAAAAATGGCTAAGTCTGGTGAAACTGGGTGCCCCAGGAGGCTAGGGGCACCCATCCTCTCCTGTGTTAGTTTTTTTTCACGTTTTTCGAGAAATGTCAAAAATGCTTCCGTCAGCTCTTTTTCGGTTGGTCAAACTTGGTCAAAAGTCAGTCAAAGCCAAGATTTCATCATAGACATATTCAGACTACACAGATCACCCTCCGTCCAGCCTCGACAGTTGTCAGAACGACCGAAATCGAAGACCGAACAGGAGCCGTGGGCACGAAAATTGAGAAAAGGTACAAAATTGAAAATTTTTGCAAAAAATGGCTAAGTGTTGACAAAATGGGCGCCCCTAGAGGCTAAGGGCACCCATCCTCACCAGTGTTAGTTTATTTTTCATGTTTTTCTTGAAAAATATGAATCTCCTTCCGTCAGCCCGCTCCGGTTCAGTGTTGATCAGTTTGGCACATTTTTCGAGGCAAACAGAAGGTTCAATCAACTCAATTTTCATCAGGCTTGCATATTTGCCAGATCATCAGACTCATTTCCATCCCAGTTGATAGAAATTGACAGCCAAACAGGGGTCCTGTGCCTCCGGAACGCGCACACAAATCAAGAAATTGGAAAAGTTGAAAAAAACTAAAAAAATGGCTAAGTGTTGGGAAACTGGGCACCCCAGGAGGCTTGGGGCGCCCATCTTGAGCAGTGTTAGAATATTTTTGTGTTTTCAGTGTTTTCCAACATTTTTTGTTACCAATCTTCGCCCGTTGCTAGTTTCGGGGAGGTCAACTTGGTCAAACGATATCAGATTGTCGAACGGAGGCAGGGGATGGAATCTCAGTTGATCAATCTCCAAAATGTCAAGATCAGTCAGCTTTTTCAGTTCATGATGACATTTTTCCACCTTGTCAAAGTCAGAGACAGGCCATATTTGAGTCAAAACGAGTGTTGAAGTGTCGAAAATAAAAAAAATTTGTTAACACTTCTTCCAACTCGCGCATTCGATGACATCATCAAAGAAGATATTTTTTGTCATCTTGCACATGAAGCCATAGGCTCCTACAAAATAGGGATTCTTCCTATTCAAAGACATCCACTTGGATTTATGCTTTAAAAGATGCTTTCTTCTTGGATGAGGATAAAGTTTTCTTCTCACACAAATAAAGCTGCTTTTTTCGACCAAAAGATTTATAAAGACAAGCTTTTAGCTTCTTTATTTCATTATCTTTTGCAGGTTGCATCCAGAGGAAAGATTTTATTTTTCTTTCAACGAAGATTCGAAGACCCAAACCAGGTGCTTTTTCAGTGTTCTTCATAGATTCGGGTTGAGGAAGAAGAAAGGCTTGCTTTTTCAGGGTCCTTGTTTCAAGGAGATCATTTTTTAGAAATTCGACCAGAGCTTTTTTAGTTTTTGTCGAGATGGGTCCATCCAGATTATCATCCTCTTGAAGATTGGGAGTTGTGCCTTTTTTTGGGAAACTGCTTTTTTCCTGCTTTTTCGAGAAAATCTCCGCTTTTCAAAATCTGACAATCTGGGTTGCTTAGAAACGGAATTATCTACAAAACCCATGTGCCAGCTTTTTTAGTTCACACTCTGCTTTTTCTAAAAATCAGCAAATAATTTTCAGCCATCTGTTCAATATTTTTTCCAACATAGGCGTGTTCACAGTTGATTTTCAAATCTTCCAATATGCAGTACTCTCCAACACAAATCAGTCACAAAACAGTATTGGTTCATGACTACCTGAAAACTTGTGAAACAAACTTGCATAAAGTACTTCCAGTAATCAATTTACACTCCTTGGAGGATGCGGGAAATAATGCTATCAGGAATCTTGGGCACTCTGGTTTGCTTGCAGTGGCATCTTTTCCTATCACCGTGCAAAGTATCGAGTTTGTGATTGCTTGTGTGACACACTACAATTCGGTCACAAGAGAAATTCAGTCAAGAGATGGACATGTGCTCTGCAACTTAAGGCCAAATGACATTGAAAAGTGTTTTACAATACCTATTTGGAGAGAGAATTTAACTGTTTCACTTGAAGAATGCAAGAGGGTTTGGAACAATGATAAGGAAAAATACAGAAAAAAGATCGGTCAGAGGTGGTTGAAAGAAAAGCAGAATATTATGCCAAAGAACATTGGACGTGGAGAATTCAAGGAGGAGCATGCAATAATGATTACTCTGCTAAGTCGTATCACAGGTCAAGCAGATGCAAACAAATTTCAGCCTTGGATGTTTTACATCATGTCCCAGATTGTTGACGGAACCGAATTCTATGATTGGTCGGCACTAATCAGTGATTGTCTCCACCAACAAATAATTGATTTTCAAAGGGCTCATGAATTCCATATGATATCATACCTTGTGTATTTGATGGCTTTTCAAGGTCAATTCAGAGGTTTGAATGTTGTTGGAACCCTGGGTACTCAGCATGTGTATCACCATTTCCCGCAGTTAGAGATCTCTCAAGCTGAACGACATTACAGGCGGGTGAATGATGCATTCTTGATGCATGTAGTGCGAGACATGGACAAGGAGTTGCATATACGGTTTTCTGTAGAGGCTAGAATAGCAATGGCAGAATGGGTTGATTGGTTTATCCAATTTCTTACTTTTTCCTACATCAGAGTATATGGCTTCTCAGGAGAGCCAGCCATGTTGCCACGATATCCTACAGATGAAATAGCATTTATGGAATTTTTGAGGCAAGCTTATCAAGTGCATACATTTTTGCGTAGCAGACGCAAGACTGCCTTCAATTTTCCACTTGGGATGGGTATTTACAGATGTAGATCTGGAGCAGATGCCAAGGCAATCGGTAATGAATCATCCAGATATGGTCTTAAGTTTTTCGACAAGAGATCTTCATATGATCCCCGTGGTGTTTATGCATCACATCTTGGTCAGAATTGTACACACAAGCTTACAGTTGAAGACTTCTGGGCTAATTGTGCTGATGAGTTTGAAGTGCGAAGGTGCAGTTACAGCAGGTTCACTCTTCAACAAATGTCTGATATCCTATCAGAAGACATAGAGGGTTTGACAGAGTGGTGAAGTTCTACTTCCCACGTATTTCAGGGACCAAATTGAGCAACAACTGTTGCTGCCAGTTAATTGGTCAGTAAAAGAGAGTACTTCCATTGAGGAGAGAACAAGTCAAGTGGTTAAAAATAGTTTGATATTCTTGAAGACTAAGCGGAAGGATGATATTCCAGTAGCAGAGCCGCCAGTTGTGCAACCATCGGAACCTTCCACTTCCAAGCCAAAACAAAGAGTAAAAGCTATGAGTATTCTCCCAGAGGGAACAAAAATGGCAAAGTTAAAGAGGAAAAAGGACGAGTCTCCAGCTCATGTCCGACAGGAACATCCACCAGTTGAACCAGAAGTTCTTGTTGAAACAACGCCGCATGATGAAGTGTTACCTTCAGATCATGTATCTCCACCTTCTTCACCAATCCCTTCTCCTATTCACATAGATTCAGAGCCAGATTCACCGATTCGCAACTTTGATGCAAGCATTGATTCATTAGGAGTTGATGAGGCGAGAACCAAGTTTCCAAGAGAGGATGACTCATCCTGGCTTGAAAACATTCTGGGAAGGAAGAGAAGAAAGCCCTCATATCAACTGGACTTAACAGAGCTAAAAAGTGTCTATCAAGACACACCAGGCAAGCAGCTGAAGAAGCAGATTCGCATTGAGAAGAATGCGAATGGAGAAATCATTCTTGAGACTGCAACACCTCCAGAAAATGGAAGTGCTAATGATGTTGAGGTTGATGACTTCACAGTTGTCAAAGCTAACCTTGGCAGAAGTACTCGCCATACAGACATCAATCTCTTCGAGGTTGCAGCAGATAGCTTGAAGGAAAGGGTGTTGAGATGGAGAAGACAAGGCAGCTCTCAAAGCTGAGGTTCGACAGTTGCGACAGTACATTTCCAACCTTTTCCATGGCACTTCACAGGCTGATTTGCTTCTTCCACCGAGTCTTGGATCACCAGCCGATCAGCGACATTTCAATAAGTTGGTCCTCTATGGGAGGCACATGGATAGTTGGGTAGAAGATTTTGTGACCAAAGGGAGAGTTGTACTTGCAGAGCTTTATCAGTTGAAGTACAACGCTCATGATTTACGCCAAGGAATACAGGGGTTGCAGCAGATCATGGCAGAAAATAGGCCGGTGTTTGAGATCATTATCTCTGACTTGAAGATTGCACTTGATACTATTGATTCAGCTGAAGATAAGAAGACAGTTTCTACTTGGAAAGCGCAATATCTTTTCACAGTAAAAACTTATGACAGTATGATTTCAGAGTTGACAAAATGGAAAGAAAAGGTAGTCGGCATCCTCAAGTTTGTCAGATCCTTTGTCTCTCAGATTCCGTGTTCATATGAGAAAGAAGATGGTACCCTGTATGATCTCGAGGAAGTGCAAGCTGAGTTCCAGACTCTCGTCCGCAACAACTTTAATGATGATATCAATGCCAGCAAGATGAGTCATCTTGCCGCAATGACAGTGAAATTTGACAAGGCTGCAGGTGAAGCTCACGAATTTCTTCAGGTGGTTGCCAATGGTGAAGAAATGTTAGAGAATCAGAATATTGTTCTAGAGAGTATCAGTGTTCCTGGCAGAGATGCGGTCACTCACTTTTTAGAAGATATTGTCTCCCAGAATATCGATGGATGACATCACCAAAAAGCTAGAATGTTGATGAGGATGCATTCCAAAATAAAGCAGCTTTAAAACATATGCTTTTTGTTTTAAAGCATGTGCTTTCATCCTAAGCTCATTCATCCTATATTTAGAAAGAAATCACTTTGTGATAGTTGGAATCTTTTTGCTTTAAAGCACATTGCTTTAAAGCATTTGTTTATTATATCTTTGTCTTAGAATAGTAATAAAGCTTGCGAGTTGGCAAGTTAGGGTTAATCAAGGAGATTTTAGGGTTCCCTACTCCTTCGATTTTAGTATAAATAAGGGTATCCTTGCCCATTGTTTGTAATGGTAGTTGTGATAGCAAATTTGCTGTGCCTATTCTAGCCTGCAAATCTTGATATTCCAAGTGTCTGTTCACTTTGTGTTCATTGTTCTCCAGTGTTTGATTGCTTACTATATGCCTACCTTTTGCTACAGTATTGTTGTCCTGGATTTGTGCAACTTTATGATATTGAATAGAAGTCTCATGCCTATTTTGCTTTGATATTCTATCTCGATTCATCAAGTTATCGTCGTCAGATGTGTAGCTTCTGTGGCTTTCATTTTCAGCTTTCATCATTAAAGTACTCTTAGTCTTGTGATGTAAATCTGGAGGAAAACTACTTGAGTTTTTGTGTTAACAATCATTCCCCGTTCACTTTCAACTTCCTTTGCTCTGAATTTACTCAGGAGGTTGAAAGCGTCATTAGTCTATGCTAGTTGTAGTAGAAGTTTTATTAAAAAGGAAAAAACCTCTTCTGCAGCATTTAGAGTTTGATAACCTTGTGCTCTGCAGCTGAGAATCAAAAAGAAGATAGGCGAAGTTTCATTCAAGTTATCTTTTCAGCGAACATCAGCAAGAAAGGGAACTCCCCCTTCAAATAGGAGAGCAGTTTATCTGTGCATAGCTGTCCGTTTCCAAATCGCATACCAGAGGTGCGACTTGAAACGCCAACAACAATAAAGTCTATGGAAAATATTTTTCTATATTTGTGGCATATTTATCTCACGTGACAACTGGTAAAATGAGGTCATGCGTTATTTTTCCTTTTATCTTGGGCAACTAGTGCACTTTCCATTCATGACCACTAGCCTTTCCCTTGAGGCAATAATTTTTGCTAATTCCTTGAGGTCGTCATTTCAATCACTCGATGTTTCTATTGTAGCATGTTTTGTTCAATAATTCTTTGATAGCACGATAATCTCTTTCATATCTAATTTGTTAGGATAAGGTGTCTCAACCTTTCAATCCTAATGTTCAAATTTAAGCACTTTTATATGTATTGGATTTTATCTTTAATTGGGAAAGTTGGTGTCCCATTTCGGAGTGTTGTTAATTTCATCTTTTAGTGGATTTTGTCCTTAGATGAGGATATAGGCATCCCACTTTGGTTTTGTCTTATTTGGACATGTGTTGACATGTTGACTAGTCTTCATGGAGGTTATATATGATAGATTCTTATGGTGCTAAGAGCATGTAAGAGGGAGGTTACATTGGAATCTTGATTGACCTTATGACAATGTTGGACACTTTTCATGAAGAATCAAATGCATAGGAGAATGGGGATAAATTGGATGCCCAAGTTTGGGTAATCAAATATTCTATGTTATGACATTATGCCAACATGTAAGGAATATGCTATTAATAGTCAGGGGCATCTTAGACCAAGGGAAGCATTGAGATTTGGGTACAACCAATTTGAGCACCACACCTCTCTTGGGCTTATAAATAGTTTCCAAAACCACCTCATGGTTTCATCTTATTTTTCTTCTATAAATTGGAGCCTAGTCTAGGAGGTTGGATAAGTTGTTTTTTAAGTTGTGGAGTAACAAAGTGCTACAAGAATTCTGAGAGAAGTTGCATTGGTGTAACTATTTTGAAGGATAATATAAGCTTTGGATCTCTTTAGCTATGGAATTTTTCCCCACAAGGGTTTCTCCATGTATATCTTGTGTTATGGTTTGCATCTCTTATAGTTATTTCCATTTCCAATTATGATTTATCATGGTTAATGAACTTAGATGCTTTAAGTTTTCAACATACTTTCATTGTGTAGTTATATCATGTTTCTACATTTGGTATTAGAGCCACAACTTGATTAGAGAGAGGGACACCTTTCTTTGAGTTTGTGATTGATTTTTTGCTATAGTGGGAGTTTTTTAATGTTTGCTTTCAATTTCAGGTTTAGGGTGATAAGAGATCATGGCTAGTTCATCTCGGTTGGAGATTGAAAAGTTCAATAGTATAGGGTACGATATTTAGAAGCTAAAGATGGAAGATCTCTTGGAAGAAAGAGATCAATGGATTATTGTGCAAGAGGAGAAGAAACTAGATAGTATGTCAAATTAGGAATGGGTAAAAACAAATAAAAAGCATGTGGCACTATTCATTTGTGTTTATCTAATTTCATTTTATTAAATGTTTCTGGTGAAGTTGTTGCTTATAAATTATGGAATAAATTAAGAGAGATCAAACTAAGATTCTCTATAATAAGTTATTTCTAAAAAGAAATTTATATTCTCTTAAAACGAATGATGGGAAGCTGGTTATAGAACACTTGAATTCATTCAATCTAATCTTGAGTCAGTTCCAATCAGTTGATGTATAAACGGGGAGAATAAATGTATTCTATTATTGTGTTCATTTCTTGAATCTTGGGATAATCTAATCCTTGTAGTTAGTGGTTCTCTTGCAAATGATCTAAAGTTGGATGACCTTGTTACCACCCTACTTTCAAAGGAAGTGAGGAGAAAGACTATGGAGGGGTCTAAGGATGCGTTGCATGTGTGAGGTAGATCTAAGGAGAGAGGTAAGGACAAGAAGAAGGGTGATAAGAACAAGTCTAAGGACTGTTCTAAATCTAAGGGAAGGTCTAAAACACTTTGTAAGAATAGATTGAGGTATTAGAACTGTGGTAAACAAGGGCATCTCAAAAGGAATGTAAGAATAAGAAGAAAAATAATGATGATTCCTCTATGGATAAATCCTCTTATGATGAAGCTATTAATGCTTTTATTATTTCTGCTAACATGACTTTTGACGACTCTTGGTTGATAGATTCAGGTGCATCCTGCCACATGACTACTCACAAGGAGTGGTTTTTAGCATATTTAGCTTATGACGGTGGGAAAGTTTTACTTGAGGATAACAACACATGGAAAATTGTTGGTCAAGGAGAGGTAAAACTAATTTGTAGTGATGGGAGGGTTAAAACCCTCAAAGATGTATGACATAACCTTGGTCTAGCTAGGAATTTAATTTATGTGTCAAAAATGAATGATTCAGGGGTGTGTGTTACTTTTGAGAAGAGTGGTTGCAGGTTGAGCAAAGGGAATTTGGTGTTAGTTAGGGGCACTAGTTGTGGCACCCTATTTAGGCTCGAAGTATCTACATTTTACAACTCTTAATTTAATTGATAACTATGTATATTGTAAAGTGTGGCACCATGGGATGCATCACATTAGTGAGAAGGGTCTCAAAACCTCATAAATATGAAGATGGTTGATGGTTTGTCTAGTTACTCTGTTGATTTTAGTTTCTCTGAATATTGTGTGTTTGGAAAACAACATATAATATCATTTAAATTAGGAAGTACTAGGGCTAAACTTTGGAGGTTATTCATATTGATGTCTTTGGTTTTGTGGATGTGCCTTTTATTGGAAAATCACACAACTATATTTCCTTTATTGATGATTATTCTAGATATGCATGGGTTTACTTTCTAAAGGAAAAATCTATAGTACTTTCTACATTTAAAGAGTTTGAAACACTTGTTGAGAAACAAACATATAGAAAAGTAAAGGTTTTAAGAATGGATAATGGTGGTGAGTTTTGTTCCAAGGCCTTTGATGACTATTATAGTCATGCATGAAATTATTAGACAAAAAATAACTCCATATACCCCACAACAAAATGGAGTGGTAGAGAGGATGAATATGAATTTAATGGATAGACCTAGAAGCATGTTGAGTAGTGTAAATCTTGAACAACATTTTTGGTTTGAAGTAGTTCACATTGCTTGTTACGTAGTTAACAAGTCACATAATTATACTCTTGTTGATAAAACTCCCTGAGGTAGGGAGAGGTAAACGACCATCAATTTCTCATTTTGAAGTTTCTAGAAGTGAGGCATATGTTCATGTTCTTAAGGAAAAATGTTCCAAGCTTGATTTCAAGGCTAACAAATGTGTTTTCATAGGTTATGGCAAGAACATTAAGGGTTATAAGTTTTGGGATCTTATAACAACTAAAATGTTTTATTCTAAAGATATTATTTTTAGGGAGCTCGGGGAATTTAAAAATTACAAACAACCTCATTTGAGGCCTAACAAATAATGTATTTTGATATTAAGGTTGATAAATGGGAAGATGCACAAAAAGAACAACAACAAGATGGAAATGTTGAGTGTTGGGACCCAGATTTTCTGCCCCCCCTTTTGTGCCTAAAATCCATCAAAATCCCATGATTGCACACTTCTAATTTGCATCGGCTTACTTTGACCCATTAATGATACTGATCAAAGACATTTTAGGTGGGTCTCCTGTGTGTTGAGATGCAAAGATTCCATAAAATTTGTAAGTCTGGGTGATTTTGGTCTTTTCCTTGGTTTTGTCGACCTGTTGACATTTTGGGGTCACCCATACATGCATACACATTCATAATGACTCCAAAACTTCGCCCTTGTCTTTGTCTTGTTCGCCTTAGTATTAGTGAATGAATGAATGAGTTTAATAACGTCCACGAGACCGAAACGGTCTAGTGTGTTGGCATATCAGTATGGTGTGTTATTGTCTTCTATGTCATCAGGGGTAGCCTAAGGGTGTGCTAATGGTGCCCGGGTGATCGCTTAAGCAATGTCTTCAGAGTTTTGGGGAATCTTGCAGCCCCAAAACTAGTGTCAACAATATGATGGAAGCCCAAATAGTACATGACCTGATAATGTAAAGTTAAACAATGTGTTAAGAGTTTTTTGGGGTGCGGCTTTCTCTCCACCCCAATGTGTTATGAATGATTCTGCTCTCTCGTTGTGACCCGATGAAATGATATGTTATGGTGGTTTTGCGGTAGTCTTCGTTCTTAGGCCTAAGGTTGATCAAGCACTAAAAAAATGTATGTGAGCCTCCCAAACCCATCGAGGATCCATAAATTATGATGCTTGCATCTTGTCTTTTGATATGACGTGGGCTCGATCCATCAAATGAATGCCTCAGTGCATTGGTAACTTGTAAGTAGTGGAACTATGGATTTGCATTGTTGTGGGCAAAATAAAAGACTTATGATGTTTTAATATATCATCTTGGCACCAAGTAAAATTGGTATTTGTTCACCTCACCAACTGCATTGAAGGTAAGGATGTTCCCCAACTACCTTGGTACTTCTTGAGCCTACACAACATCTAGGCCTTCCATTTTGAGTGAGAATGAAGCAGATGCGGGAAGAATTGGATGTAGAATTAGGGTGCAACATTTGGAGGACTATAATAGAAAATTTATGTTCATTATGAGGGGTTGGTCTTTCGTTGTTTCATCCAGACAGTTAGTGTGCAAAATAGAGCAGAATATTTCAGGGTTTTGCAACATCTAGTTCAATTCTACAAGGTGCAATGATTGAAAGTGTATGAAGTATTCACTGTAGAATCCAGTATCAATCCCTAGATTTCTCCATTCTTAAATATGTATTTCTCTTGGGAATCACCTAAGTCACCACTAGGGTTTCCCTTTGTTGTGTTTAATGGTATGAATTGTAATATTTGATTTGATGAATGTGACAGTTCTTAAAAAATTGCAAGCATTGTAATGATTATTTCAGTATTAGATACAGATGAATGCATTGTAAGGAGGGATTACTAAGCATTTCCAATCTGATACCAAGTTAATGCTTCTAGGAAATCATATTTTATTTTTATTTTTGTTATTCCTTTGTTTAACTAGGGACTTTGTATCCCATTTGGATAGGCACCGGTCTGGGAAATATCTGATCACCTACACCCACTTAAAATCAAAACAACCATCTCAAGTGTGAAGTCATTTGTATATCTATATTCATTTTTAGTTTTGTGTTTTAGTCAGGGAATCATTTTTACCAAAGCAAGCAAGTTTCATCCTTTCCATCTAAATGTGCATACCCACATCATGCATAGTTGCATTAATGTTTCTATCAACTTAATAGAGATCATTTGATACAGTGAGCTACTATATAAACCAGTGACAACATTGGGGTTTAGAAAGACATCTTGGGTATCACTACTTTTTTTATTATCTTGCATATATTTTGTATTGTGATCAATCCCTATTGAGGGATACCTCTAGGAACACCCTCCTTGGTTTAGTTGATCCAGAAGTGAAGAAGAGATTACCCACTCTTACAGTTGGCCTTCAACCATCCTCAATCTATTTATGAGCCCTCGTTCTACCTTTTTGATGACATCCCTTGGCCTAGGAGGCAAGAACATACTCTAGGATTTTGGACCTGCAGATTTTGGTCTCAAAATTCAAGAAAAAGGTTCATATTCAAGTTCTAATGAGGAAACATGAGAGCCTCTTGTTACACCTCTTCGAAGGTCCATGGGGCAATGCAATCTAGTTGAAAGGTTTATCCCTTCTTATTACACTTGTATTTGTGTTGACCAAAATGTGACTTAGACACGACGCAAGCGAGTCAGACTTAGGTGTGGCACATGAATTGTATCCTTGTAGTGGGCAACCACCTAGTCACTCTTGCTCTCATGGCAAGAGCCAACTAAGTGGAGGTGAAGTTGAGGGTTATTCTATTCATGAGGAAGTAGAACATCACATATTGTGGTTGGGTTGATCGTGTGATGTGTGTATGTATGTGTTTGGTGGAAGTTGTGATGTTGTCACAAACATTATATTTGGTGTGGCGATTGTGATTGTAATATGACCTAAAGGGTCACCTATTCTAAGCCTAGCTCAAAGACTATTTTGTTCATTTATGATATGGAGACGATCTAGCCTCCTTTCTTTGTTTTGAATGATTTTTTGAATAATTATTTGTTGATGTTATTTGGCTTCTCTTCTTTGTTCAATTTCTTGTTGAATGAGCCTCAATATGAGTTCTTACTCTTGGGTTATTTCCTCTATGGTGTCATGCCCATATTTGGGCATGGACATGAAATTTGACACAACAATTTTTATTATTAATTTTATAACTCTTTCAAGCTTCTTCGTGCAATAGTGCAATGTGTGCACTTGACAACATTGCATGTGCAATGCTTCAAAGGGCACACCACATAACACGAGGGAGGATAAATGATGGAGTGGGTGATGTTGGAATTGAAGTTCGTAGGGTATACAGAATGGGTCCAACATCACCCACTCCTTCATTTATCCTCCCTTATGTTATGCAGTGTGCCCTTTGAAGCATTGCACGTGTAGTGTCATCAAGTGCGCACATTGCACTATTGTGTGAAGAAGCTTGAAAGAGTTGTAAAAAAAATATTGTGTCAATACCATGTTTAAATTTGGGCATGATATTTGGTATTAGAGCCAGGTTTTCAACCCTAGGAACTCTAGGTGTGTTTGAGAAATTGTGTTGAACCACTTGTTGGTGGTGCATGCTTATGAGTAATGTGTGACCCTTTTTTTATCTATGCTGAGGTTGTAAGACGCCTTGTACATGGATGCCTAGATCCACTATTTTTCTCTTGCTAACCAACACATATAACTTGTTTCCTTAGGCACCTAAGAAGTACGTTCATTATGTGTGAATAGTTCAAGGACCTTTCAAGTCTTGGGTACTTCGGCATAAGTAGCCCTTATAGTGTTATCCTAGAAAGCTTTGATAGGAAATTAGATATTTAGCTTTAAATTTTAGCAAATCCTTGTGTTCATTCCTAGAAAATGACATTTATTAGAATTTTAGATAGTGATTGTTGCCACATTTATGTATAAAATCCTTAGAAATAAGGTATCAGATGTAACTTTGACTAGTAGAGAATCTTGCAGACTCACCTTTGTGAATGTATGTGTTTTCCTGATGCATGATGTGGAGACTTGCATGTCATATAAGGATCACATGAATGTGTATGTTGAATAGTGGATTTTATACCATGTTAGGGAAGTTTACATTGAAAAAGTATATCAAGTTTGAGAAATGAATTAGGTCTCTAACTTCATTTATTTCCCCCTTGTTTTGATTGGCTAGTCCAGGTAATGTATGAGCAAGTCCTATCCAAACTTAGTAGACTTCTTGTTGACAAGATAAGATGAATAAGGGACTATAGGTTATGCATACCTCATGTTATAGTGATGGTTACCCCTAATGGATTACTGTCACCTTGACGTGCAAAGAGAACGATGATCTATCCCCCCTTGCAAGGTGATTATGCTACCTTTGTCTTGACCATGGTTTAGTAGATGTTATAAGTGTTTAGGGTGTAAGGGCCTATTAAATGCTACCACCTTATGTATCGTCCTAATTTGAGTGACATAATGATAATAGTGGACTAATGACCCACTATTTTTGTTATGAACCTCTCGACATCTCGTCTGCCACTTCAAGTTAGTCTTCTAGTATCATAATTATGTCTTGTGTTTAGATTATGCCATGCAATGCTCTTAAGCATTTTATTTTGATGCACTTTTAGAAATGTATCACCTTCTTCTATTGAAATAAAGTTTAGGTAAATTCGTGGTATTTGGACTACTTTCCAATAGGCTAGAAATAATATATAGTTGTGTGAATAGTATCCTAATTACTTACTAGATGATAAATTTAAGAGCAACTAGATTCTTTCATGGTTACCTCTCTCCTTGGTTAGGTGTATAAGTCCTTTAAGGTGAGTAATATCTTTAGGAAGTGAGTTGTTTCTATGCGCGTGAATGGCCTTAGTCAAATTTTCTGTTGCTGAGATAGCCTTTGGATAAGAAATTATGTACTAGTAAATGCATGGTTAAGCAAGTGTGTGAATTCCCTTATTTTAATAAGGTTTGAAGTGCAGTAGAAAGGTGGTTCCCTTTGTATATTGTTTTGTAGACCTAAAAATTGCAGGTGAATGTAATTTTAAAATTGGTTGGTAGCAAACTTAGATATGTTAAGAAGGGAAAGAAAACTAAGGTGGAATATAGGGAACAATCACTCACCCTATTTGTTTCAACAAAATAGAAGTTTAGGTTGACTCAGATGAGTAAAACCTACCAAAATAAAAGTAAAGTGGGAAAATGTAATGCTTGATCAATAAGACAACCCATATTCAACATATGTTGTTGTGTGATTGAGATTTAGTCAACTATATCTCTATGGAGTTGATTTAGAAATAATTAGATCTATGCAACTAATTTTAAGTGTGAAACTGGTAGGAGTAAGTGAAAATTGTGTGTGCTTCATTTGTGTGGCATATTTTGATAAAGTATTTAAAATAAATAATTAAATAAAAATTTGGAATTGTTGTGATATGTGGATATCAGTGAATGTTGTGATCATACCTCAAGTATGTGATACAGGGTATCCAACTCAGAGAGAAAGGTATTGTGGACATCATGTATGATCCAATTATGTGCACCCTTTATGATAATTGTGTGTGTGTGAACAATTATGTTTTGGACTACTTGAGTATGTGAATGTTGATAATGATGTATTGATGTGTTCCTTTTGAAGGGAAATGTGTGAATCCCCTTTCATTCTCTTATGTTTCATATTGTGTTGTTGTCTTCCCTAGCATCGACCCTCCCACTCAGATGAGAGCACGCTAGTGTAACTAGGGGTCGAGAGACTTTTCATGGATGTTAGTCCTTAATTGATTCCCGCACACATTAGAACCACACTAGTTGGTTTGTAGTGCAAACCTATTCCTTGTTATTTATCGCATGGGTTAAGGATGGGACCTAATGTGCTTTGAGTCTACTCTCTTTTTTTTGGTTATGGGTATACTTGGTATTTTAGTTGGTATGGGCATTTGAGACAACGATCAATTTTGGGTGTTGGATGTCATCATGGGTTACTAGTATTTGGAAACTACTATTAGTCATGGAAAGTTAGCATTACATTTGGATACAAATATTGTTATGTTTGTTAGTTATTGGAAATTGAGATTAGTTGTGAACCATTTGGATTAAAGACTTTCAACATTGGCACATGGTGTTCTATTAGAGTAAGGGGTATGAGCTAGTGTGGCAAGGTGAATGTATTAACAGCTTGACATCATAGATAGTGTGACAAGACATGTAGCAATGACAACTCTTGTTGGTTTTATACATGGAAAACACAATATTCTTACCCTTGGATGAACTACAGATGACTTTATATATATGATACTTTAGACATTTGACAGATGGTATTTTTTTGCATAACATGTCTTGGGTTGTGTGGGACCTATGGTTGTACAATATGACATTGCATCCGGTGATCTGCATGTGGTTTAAGACCACCATGATATTGGTTTTATGATTCTTATGTGGTTTGAGACCACCATTCCCCTCCTCTCCTTAGGCAACTTCAATGAAATTCATGTGGTGAATGTGATGTGCAAATTTTATAAAGATGTTGGATATAATTTTTTTATTTACTTATTATTAAAGTGTTCTAAATGTGAAACTAATAGGGGTTGGAACTTATTTGTGTTGGGTTGCTTATCCGTTTGAATTTGTATTGGTCCTTTTTTCTTGGAGGACTTGTTAATTACATTTTTATGTTAAATTTGAGACTTTTCCTGGGAGGCCACTTTGATTTTCATCTTATTTTTCTTTACTTATGGATTTATCTTATGATCTTACTTTATCAAATCTTCTTGGTTTGAGGCATTCTTAATGTTGTAACTATTGGTGTGTGTGGAGTAATGTGAATTTTGTAAACTACCATATCCAAGAGGGATCCTTGGTAGGTTATATGGGGGAGTAGATGGCCTAGGGAATTCTATTGTGAGGATGGGGTCTGCAAATGCGACTCGATCGTAATCCATTTCTCCCTAGATCTATGTGTGTGATATTTATGTACCTTCCTCTTGGAGGCTAACCCCCTTAAATAATCAAAAGAAAGGTACTAGGAAATGTATGGAGGGGTCCTTAGGAAGGACCCCGAGACCATCTTCCCTTGTGATTACATGGTAGATGATACTATGATACTTGTGATGTTACTTCTTTTGAAGATGAGACTACATGGTTTCATGACTATTCAGATATTGCTTCAGTGAGTGCTGCACTTATATGGTTATTTAGATATTGGATCCATCACCCATGGCCCTATGGTTATTCAGTAGCACATTGACACTTGTCCTCCTCGTAAAACCCATTGTGTAAGCCTTGTGATGTGAGTCCTGTGAAATTAATTTGTTGAGATATATGATTTTAGGCATGGGGATTGAGTGGTATTGTTTGAAAACTAAGTGTGGGAAAATAACAATAATTCTACGGGGAAATTGAATTCTTGTTAAGTTTATGTTTGGTATGGTGACTTGATGACATGATGTGTTGTATAGTTCCTTATTTGGTGCAAATTCTTAGTTGAGACTCTCATGATGGCTAGTGAAGGTTGGATAACTTGTTAGTTTGATAAGCAATGATAAATGATTTTTGTGGTTCTCTTATCCCTGAGTGTGACTTAATATCTTGTGAGCTATGTTAGGGGACATGATTACCTTATCCTATGTTTGGTATGTATATAGATCTATGTATGATGTGATTGTTGCTCGTAGATCTTTTGTGGAGAAAGTACCCTCTAGGATGCTTATTAAGTGGTGACCATTTTAATTGATTATTTGTTTTCCCCTTACCACTTGTTTTAAGGAAGTATTTTGACTTCATTGCCATGTTGGGATGGCTCAAAGGTGGGTTGTCTTAGCTCTTTGTTGACTTCTAGGAGGAATTTTAGTCTTGGGGGGGCGATGTGAGGCCCACCCTAGTGTGTCAGAATTATGTGCTCTATTGGATTGATTATTAAATACACCTAAACATTGGACATTTGTTTATGCACTTGTGATGCCTTTTGATAAACTATATTAGACAATGATGTTTGGATTAGAGTAATTGAGTTAATTTGCATATGATGATGATGATAATACTAGGAGTTAGCTAAGTTATATTTCATTCAATTCTTATATTATTAATGTATGATTTAAATTGAATTAATTATATGTTATTCAATTATGATTAAAAATGATTTGTTTACCTAGTTGAATTGTAATGAAATGGAATATCTATATTAAGTAGATTAGAATGATGGACATTGAATTCCAGTGAAAGATAATATGGAAATTGAATTTTATAAGTAGTATGCATTTTGATGAGTAAATTGAAATCGAGTTATTATTATTTGAACTATGAATGCTTGTATGCTATGATTGATCGCATTTCAAGTTGCTTCAACTATATGTTTGGACATATTAATGGGTGCAATTGAGCGTGCAGATAATTTCCATGGCTAATGGAAATTCAGAGGTCTTTAAGAAACCCTATGTGATTTAACCATGTGATGTTGGGAATTAAGGTATCTCAACCTTATTAATTCCTTGTATTTATTTAATTATTGCCTATTATTGTAATTAGGATGCAAATCCTTATTGTCATCTTGTAGGATTTGGCACGATGATGTGTCATCCTATGTGGAAGGCGACAAGTTGTAAATTTGTCCTCACATGAGGAGATAGGCGTCCCACTTAGTGGTAGGAATATTTTTCCATGTGTCAGCATCGTGGATAGTGTGTAAGGGAATATTGACTGAAATGGTCATGACAGATTCATATGACAAATCTATGATGCGTAAGAGTCATAAATGGAAGATTCTATGACAGGTGAAGACATGTGTCACAAAGAATCTTGGAAGAAGGCATCTTTGGGTGCCCCAAGGAGGGTTATGGCATGTTGTAAGAGAATATGCTATTTATAGCCTGTGTATGACAGATTCTCTTACCCCTGTAAGATATGACAGTTATGCCAGATTCTATGACAGTCGCAAGTGTTGTAAGAGTATCTATCATTGCCCAACTTGGGAATAGGCGACCTCTTTGGGATGGGGTGACTTGACAAGTGTCATGAACATCTTATAATGTTGGACAAGTGTCCATAGGCATGGGTTTTGGGCCATGAGGTCATGTTGGATGCCCATCTCAAGATAGAGTCATTTTTGCCTTGTATCTTCTATATAAACAGGTGCTTTGAAGAGGAGATGTATTATGTGATTGACAGGTACTGTTATGCTGCTGGATTGTCTCCAGATATGAGTGTTGAAGACTCCTGCAAGAGTATTGGCTCTAAAACTATATTGTAACCTTGATTGTTTACTATAATACATTTGAGCTGTGTTTTGGAGTGTGAGGTTTTTCCCCCGTAAGGGTTTTCCCCACATATATCTTGTCTCTCTCTCTCTCTCTCTCTCTCTCTCTCTCTCTCTCTCTCTCTTCTATCTTCTTTTTGTGTGTATGTCTATTGCTGCAATATCTCTATTGTTGGGTTAACATTGTTGTAACTGTAAAGATTAAAATTAATTTGCACTCATCTCTCCTCATTAGATTAGTGTAAGAAGCGATTTCCGCACACCTAGCTTCCTTTCAGTTGGTATCAGAGCTTGATCACCTTTGGTCCTAGTTGTTGGGTAGGGGTTTTTAGAGATAATCTTAGGTTGAGTGGGAGCTTTGTGCAGAGTATTCTATAATCTTGTTGTAGGAAAAGAGATGGCAGACACATCCGAAAGATTAGAGGTGGAGAAATTCAATGACACTAATTTTGAGTTATGGAAACTTAAGATGGAAGACATTCTTGTTGATCATGACCTATGGGAAACCATATCCATGTAAAACCAGCTGCAATGGCACAAGCTGATTGGGATCTCAAAGATTGGAAGGCTAAGGGTCTCATAAGACTCAATCTAGCTAATTTTGTCCTGTTAAATGTCCATGAGGAGAAGACCACGAAAGATCTTTGGAAAAAGTTGGGAGATGTTTATCAGGCCAAATCCCTAGTGAACAAACTTTTTCTGAGAAAGAAGTTGTATTCTCCAAAGATGGAGGATGGAGGATCTATTGCAGATCACCTGAATGCCTTCAACATTTTAATTTCACAATTGACATCAGTTGGTGTGAAGATGGAGGAGGAGGATCATTGTATGACCTTGCTTTGTTCTTTGTCAGACTCATGGGATCATCTTGTTATGGATATTGGGAGCACCACATCCACATTCATAATGGATGAAGTGGTATCTTCACTGTTATCTGAAGAGATGCGGAGAAAGTCTTTTGAGGTAGCCAAAGAGGCTCTTGCGGTTTGTGGAACACCTAAGGAGAAAGGGAAAAAGAAGGACAAGAAAGCTGAGAAGGGAAGATACGAATCCCGTGGCAGATCCAAAACTCCTAGAAAGTCCAAGGCTCTCTATTGGAACTGTGGAAAAATTGGGCATTTTTGAAAGGAATGCAAGGGAAAAAAGAAAAAGAAGAAGAAGAATGTCCCATATTCAGATTCTAAGAAGTCACAAGATGATGGTGATGCCTTCATCGCAGCCCTAACCACCCATGCATCTGATGATGTGTGGTTGATAGATTCTAGTGCATCATTCCACATGACCTCGCATCAAATCTGGTTCACAAAGTATGAAGAGTTCGATGGTGGAAGATTGTACCTGGGTGACAATTCTCATCTGAAGATTATTGGTCGTGGAAGAGTCTCAATCTGATTCCCTGATGGACAAGTGAAGGGGATCACTGGGGTTATGCACATCTCAGGCTTGGCACAAAACTTGCTTTCTGTAAGTATTTTGAATGATGCAGGTGTGCAGGTTATCTTTTGAAAGGATGGATGCAAGATGACTAGAGGATCTATGGTGCTTGCGAAGGGTACTCTATTTCAGTAGGAGGCGTGCACTTCACAGTGCAATAGTTCTTCTGACTCGAAGAAAAGAGCTGCAGTCACTTCATCCTCACCATCTGAACAAGTAGTGAAGAAATCTGTTGTAACAAATTTTGATGGTAGTGCATCTTGTGTACTCAAGGGTGCTCATTCTTTGGAAGTTAAGCTTCATGCTGAAAAGACTGTTATGGCATTTGAGATATGGCCACATTGGTGAGAAGGGTCTTAGAACCCTGAAAAATAAAAACCTCATTGAGGGGTTAAATGATTGTAATCTTGAGTTCGGATTTTGCGAACATTTTGTATATGGAAAGAAAAATCATGCTTAGTTTTACCCTAGTTCTCATAAGTCTTCTGGTGTATTGGATCTTATTCATTCTGATGTGTTTGGTCTTGTTAATGTTTCTTCAATTTCCAAATCTATATATTTTGTATCTTTCATAGATGATTACAGTAGAAGGACATGGATTTATTTTATCAAAAGCAACACTAAAGTCTTTAGTCAGTTCAAAGAGTTTAAATCTTTTGGTGAGAATCATAAAAAGATTAAGTGTTTGAGAACTGATAACTGTGGTGAGTTTTGTTTGACAGAGTTCGATAAGTTCTGTAAAGAGCAAGGGATTGAAAGACATAAGACAACTCCATACACCCAACAACAAAATGGAGTTACAGAGAGGATGAACATGACACTGATGGAGAAGGCGAGGAGTATGCTTAGTGGAGCAAGCCTCAAACAAAAATTTTGGGCTGAAGCTGTAGCCACTGCTTGCTACCTGGTAAATAGGTCTCCTACATCAGCTCTTGTTGGTAAGACACCATGGAGGTGTGGTTTGGTAAGAAGCCTTCAGTTAGACATCTTCATGTTTTTGGTTATGAGGCATATGCACATGTGCCTAGGGAGAAACAGTCTAAATTGGAGAACAAGGTTGTTAAGTGTATTTTCATTGGCTATGGTGTCAGTGTGAAAGGATACCAGCTTTGGGATCCTGTGGCTAAAAAAATGTTGTATAGCAAAAGTGTTATTTTTAGAGAGCTAACACCTTCCATTGTTTTACAGCCAGAACAGACAGAAAAAAAAGATGTGGTTCAGTTTCCTTCTACCCTTGAGAAGATTGAACCAACAGACCTTGTAAGACCTAATGATGAGGAGAGCTCTAGTAGCTTTGAAATCTCAGAAGAAGAAGTAGAACCTCAACCGCAGCCATTGAGGAAGTCTACACGAACAAGGAAGCAACCTGATAGGTTTGGTTATTAATTGCTTAATTCTAGTTGTGCTTTTACTTTGCTTACTAACACTAATGAGCCTAGAACTGTGAAAGAGGCTATGGGCATGAAAGTGTTGGCAAGAGACACTGTGTGGCTTCATAAGTGTTGTCATTGATGGAAACAAAGTCTATCCCACACATACACAGTACATAATATGCCTATACCGGAAGTCAGATTGAAGATTATCTTGGTCCAGTGAATAAGAACAGAGTATGTAACAAGGTTTGACAATCAAGTCCAGATCTCTTAGATGGTGTAACTCAGTAAGTTACGGACTTGGACAAGTCAAGAGGGGTATCATTACTATTGTACTCTAGAGATTTAGCCTTTGGTGATAAAGCATGAAAAATATATGAGCATCTAAGTGTTGGGTTCCAGTCAGGAAGAGTAGACAGAGGAAGAATTGACCGACAGAGTATCAGACTTCAATCTGGATGAGTAAAAGGTTTTGATCAAGCAATTTGTGGGATTATACATTGTTGGCCGACATGATTAATGACTTCTATGCTTAAGCCTTTGATACGCATCACAAATCAAGCATGGATTCAGCCAACAGATCAATAACTTGCAAATATCTTGAGTGTTCTTGTTGCTGACTAGAAAGTTGATGAAAATCCTTGATGCAGATATATATACCAGATGGATTCCAGCATGTAAGTGTGTGTGTTGAAGATGTGAAGAAATAAGGTGTGAAGAAAAGTAGGGATAAGTGTGAGAATAGCAATTCAAGTCCGGTATGTGACTGAATAACAACATTGAACAAAGGAAGAATGAAGTGCGTCAGATCAGTATATTGTGCCTAACCGAAACTCAACTCTTGCATTTGTAGATGCTTCTCATCAGTTCAAACACTTGATTATCTTCTGTAAGTTCTGTAGATAGCGAGTCTCTTGTAGGTAGTGTGCCTTTTGTGAGCAGTGTGCTCGAGTAGTGAGCCCTAATTGACAAATGCCATTTTGTACTCTTTTATTCTTTTAACAGACAATATAATCTTGGGTTAGTTACCCCGTGGTTTTTCCCTTAACCGGGTTTTCCACGTTAAAACTTGGTGTCATATGTGTTAATGTGTTTTTGTTCTTGAGTTATTACATTGTGCTTCCATGATTGAATCATTATTATGCTGTAGAAATATAAGAAGGATTTAAGTGTTTAAAGAAAAGAAAGTTTTTGTGACAACTGATTCACCCCCCTCCCCCCTTAGTTGTTTGTCCTAAAACCAACAATTGGTATTAGAAAAAGGTTCCTTTGAACAAAACCCTAACAGGTTGAGGAAGATCTAGGAATCTCAATGGATGCATATGGTATGAAGGAAAAACTTCAGTCTGCCCTAGATGATCTTGAACAATCCCACTCTGAAGTCAAAAATTTGAGAGAAAGACTCAAACAAGCTGATGATTTCATAAATGAGCTAAAAGAAAAACTTAGTATCTCTGTAAAAAAGAGAAAGGAACTACATAAAAAATTAGCCAATCAAAGTGAAGTCGATGATAATAATGAAGATCTGAATGAGAAAAATAAGCTATGCGAGAAGTTGTCAAAAGAAGTCATTATGGTAAGGCATGAAATGGAATTAGGGGTTATGAGATTCACCCAAGAAATTGAAGAAAAAAGAAAGATTAAAGATAATCTAAAATAATCCCTCAAAGAGAAAACAAAGGACTGCCACAAAATGGATAGAATAATTAGGCATCTTGAATCTGATCTTGAAGAAGCTAGAGACAATGAAGAACAACTTGAAAATTAGATAGACACTCTTAAACAAGATCTTCAAACTGCAAATGAATACAAAGAAAAATTCAAGATAAGCTCAGCCCAACTTGAAGTTCTTCTTGAAAGCTAAAAGAGGGTAGATGATAAGAGTGGCTTATATGAGAAAGGTGAAAGCTCTGGATCCAGTCAGAAGGACTTTGGATCAAGAAATCAAAGAAATAGGCCTAGAAGACCTCCGGTAAGGCAACCAAACGCTCAAAGATATCCATCCTTCGATGGATACTGCTTCAATTGCAACAAGTTCGGTCACAAAGTAATCTAGTACATAAACAAAATGAATCAATTAATCCATCCTTCTATGGTCAATGTTTTAGTTGCAAAAGCTATGGTCACAAATCTCATGAATGCAGAAATAGGCAAATGAACAATTCTTTCAATGATAAATGCTTTGTATGCAATAGAATTGGGCATATGGCTAATGAGTGCAGATCAAGAGGATATCATTCAAATAAGCAAAGAAATGTTGTGTGTTACAATTGCAATAGATCTGATCATATTGCCAAATTCTGCAGAAGCAGAAATCAGGATAGAAAAGGTCCGGTGGAACATGATTAGAAACAAGATAAAGGCAAAGGTAAAGTAAATGCAAATGAAGTTCAAAAAGAAATGAGCAAGATTTGGGTAAAAAGGAGTACAATGAATATTGGGGATGGATCCGCACAGGAATCTAGTGCTGATATTCCTTCTGAAAACTAAAAGACAAGCTCTAGCTCCGGGGGAGCTATAAAGAAGATCCTTTTCCCCCAGCTAGCTAGTAGGTGCCTAAATTCGGCACATTGAGTCAGAATAAGAGGTTGCGGTTTAAAGGGTTTGAGGAGACTCACTTGAAAGTCATCTAGTTAAAATTTGACAAATCTGCATGCAGATTTGAGCTAGTTATGAGGAGATCCTTTATCAAAAGCTATCCGGTAAAGCAGAATTTCACAAACAGATCTGGTATGATCCAGAATTGAAATATTTTAATCTGCAGACCTATGGAATGTTTGAATAAGATGAAGATATGTTGTCAACCCTCATAAACAATGATTTGAAGATCCGCAAGACAATCCAAGAAAAGCTCATTTGAGAAGTAGGGTAATCAGATGACTTAAAGACTTGTGCATTTATTACAAAAGGAAATTAGGGTTTGCGCAAGGATAAAAGGGTTCTTTCACTCATTATTTACACATTTGCACTCATGAAGAAGAAAAGAAGAGCTCTACGAAGAAGATTCTACAATTCACTCAAGTTCAACTGAAAATCAAATTCAACCAGAGATTCATTCCGACTCCTGCTTCAAACCCTAAAGCGTGAAAAGGTACTTCCATTCTAAAAATCTCTCTCTAAATCTCTTGCAAAATGGCTACTCCAATGGTTGTCAATATTTCTAATAGGCTGAGACCAAAATTCAAGAAACACCCTTACAATTCTCTAGAAATTGATCCCTTGGGTGCATTTTCTAGCATTCCACACGGAGTGTTGCATGTAGAAGATGTTAGGGTTTATATCCATGCAAACATTGAAGAATTTGGAGACTCAAAATTGATGGACATTTATCACAAACAACTAATAGATGAGAATTTTGAACTCAAACCTGAATTCAGGGCCCTCTGGGACAAACACTTCGGACATTGCATACATTTTTCATGTTTTGTAGAAGATGATTAGGTCCGGTATGTTCTAAGTAGGATGCATGACAATTTTATGTGGCTAATGACCCCATTCAAGACAACTAAATATGTCATCAGGGCAGTGACTAGACTGCATTCAGTCGGTGGGTTACCAATACTCAAATATGTGAAGAACCAAATGGTAACTGAAGCCACCAGATCAAAATTTGACAAAAGAGCAATGACTATAGATGACATCACAAATCTGGATGGCAAGTTTGCTTCAATGATAATCAGCTACAAAATCTACCATTCGAGCAGGGAGAATTCTGTGTTTGGTACAACAATCTATGCTGCATATTAGATGTTGAGGGAAGATGCAGATTATGATCTGTGTGAGCTTCTTCTAAATCAATTGTTGGAGAATTTGCAGAAGATCAAAAAGGATAAGAGAAACTCCTTTAAATATGGTAGTCTAATACTATGTCTATTTTTCTATTATATGAATGAGCTACCTGGATCAAATGGTTGGGTCTGGCAAAATGATAAACCTGTTGCAATTCAGATCAAAGACTACATGTATGGACTTGGTGATGCTCAAGCCCAAAACACAACCCTCTGGGGTTAATTTAAGAATTTCCAAAGTATGATGCAAGCCAGAGAAAGAATAACACAAACAATTGTCTTCTATGTCATCAGGGGTAGTCGAGTCTGATGCACTAAGGGTGTGCTAATGGTGCTCGGGTGATCGCTTGAGCAATGTCTTTAGAGTTTTGGGGAATCTTGCAGCCCCAAAACTAGTGTCAACAATATGATGGAAGCCCAAATGGTACATGACCTGATAATGTAAAGTTAAACGGTGTGTTGAGTTTTTTGGGGTGCGGCTTTCTCTCCACCCCGACGTGTTATGAATGATCCTTCTCTCTCGTCGCAACCCGATGAAATGATATGTTATGGTGGTTTTGCGGTAGTGCTCCTTCATTCCTAGGCCTAAGGTTGAAAAAGCACTAAAAAAATGTATGTGACCCTTCCATACCCATCGAGGATCCATAAATTATGATGCTTGCATCTTGTCTTTTGATATGACGTGGGCTCGATCCATCAAATGAATGCCTCAGTGCATTGGTAACTTGTAGGTAGTGGAGCTATGGATTTGCATTGTTGTGGGCAAAATGAAAGACTTAATGATATTTTAATATATCATCTGGGCACCAAGTAAAATTGGTATTTGTTCACCTCACCAATTGCATTGAATGTAAAGATGTTCCCCAACTACCTTGGTACTTCTTGAGCCTACACAACATCTAGGCCTTCCATTTTGAGTGAGAATGAAGCAGATGCGGGAAGAATTGGATGTAGAATTAGGGTGCAACATTTGGAGGACTATAATAGAAAATTTATGTTCATTATGAGGGGTTGGTCTTTTGTTGTTTCATCTATACAATTAGTGTGCAAAATAGAGCAGAATATTTCAGGGTTTTGCAGTGTCTAGTTCAATTTTTCAAGGTGCAGTGATTGAAAGTGTATGAAGTATTCACTGTAGAATCCAGTATCAATCCCAAGATTTCTCTATTCTTATATATGTATTTCTCTTGGGAACCACCTAAGTCACAACTAGGGTTTCCCTTCGTTGTGTTTAATGTTATGAATTGTAATATTTGATTTGATGAATGTGATAGTTCTTAAAAAATTGCAAGCATTGTAATGATTATTTTAGTATTAGATACGGATGAATGCATTGTAAGGAGGGATTACTAAGCATTTCGAATCTGATATCAAGTTAATGCTTCTAGGAAATCATATTTTATTTTTATTTTTGTTGTTCCTTTGTTGAACTAGGGACTTTGTAGCCTATTTGGATAGGCACCGGTCTGGGAAATATCTGATCACCTACACCCACTTAAAATCAAAACAACCATCTCAAGTGTGAAGTAATTTGTATATCTATATTCATTTTTAGTTCTGTGTTTTAGTCAGGGAATCATTTTTACCAAAGCAAGCAAGTTTCATCATTTTCATCTAAATGTGCATACCCACATCATGCATAGTTGCATTGATGTTTCTGTCAACTTAAAAGAGGTCATTTGATGCAGTGAGCTACTGTATAAACCAGTGACAACATTGGGGTTTAGAAAGACATCTTAGGTATCACTACTTTTTTTATTATCCTGCATATATTATGTATTGTGATCAATCTCTATTGAGGGATATCCTCCTTGGTTTAGTTGATCTAGAAGTGAAGAAGAGATTACCCACTCTTACAGTTGGCCTTCAATCATCCTCAATCTATCTATGAGCCCTTGTTCTACCTTTTTGATGACATCCCTTGGCCTAGGAGACAAGAACATACTCTAGGATTTTGGACTTGCAGATTTTGGTCTCAAAATTCAAGAAGAAGGTTCATATTCAAGTTCTAATGAGGAACCATAAGAGCCTCTTGTTACGCCTCTTCGAAGGTCCATGGGGCAATGCAATCTAGTTGAAAGGTATATCCCTTCTTATTACACTTGTATTTGTGTTGACCAAAATGTGACTTAGACACGATGCAAGTGAGTCAGACTTAGGTGTGGCACATGAATCGTATCCTTGTAGTGGGCAACCACCTAGTCACTCTTGATCTCATCGTAGGAGCCAGCTAAGTGGAGGTGAAGTTGAGGGTTATTTTATTCATGAGGAAGTAGAACATCACAGATTGTGGTTAGGTTGATCATGTGATGTGTAAGAGTCAATGTGACTCAGCAAGCCAGCATCACCTGCAATCAAAACACACTTCCACAAAAAGATGACAAGAGAAGATGCTAAAATAATGGAGCAAAGAATCTATACAAAGATCATGTTAAACTGTATGAAATACAATGAGAGAGTCTTGCTTATAAAGGCAAGGTGAGAGATAGAAAGGTGGAGTGGAAGGTGGAGTGGAAAGTGGAGATATTCCTACAACATGTGTTAATTAGAGGATGATACCTAATTGCACATGTGGAGGGTAAGACAACTCACTCCAACTATCAACAACTCAACACACAACTAGACTCAACTAGAAACACCTAGAAGACTCACTAAGTCAACTTAACATGTGAATTATGTGTTCACACCAACACCCCCCCTTAAGTGCAACTTAGGGAGTAGCTAACTAAAACAAAGATGCAATGATGGATGGGTACCGGCTACTAGACCATGTTAGGTACCCATGTACAACAAATCTCAAGTGGAGAAAAGGAGAAGACCTCATGGGACAAAACTCCTCTCAAAAAGTGAGAATGCAGAAAACAAATGAAAGTGAAAGATGTGATGGAAGGAGGACTCAAGACCCCCTGAGGCCTACATCCAACACATATGTACAATCAATTACCCCCCATAGGAGAGCAAATGTGAGACTATAAGTCCCTCCCACAATGAAGTAACTCCTATGCCGATGGCGAATGCCTGAAGAAGAACACTGGAAAGTGTCATGTACCTACAAACAACATTCCTCCCCTTAAGAACAAACAAGTCTAAAGGATGATGTCGAAGAAACTCCATCTCAAGGTATGAGGGAAAAAGCCTCGTGATGTATGATGTCTCTAAAAATTGCTCAAGTGTCCACATGTCACAACCAAAAGATGCCACATAATCAAGTGTTGCATACCTAATCAAAGAATGTGACAATCCAAGACAAGATGAAAACTCAAGATCATCAATCTCCAAAGACGAAGAATCCTCCAAATGATGCTCAACATAGTCCAACTCAGTGTCAAACTATGACAAGTCTGCTCATCTGAAGTAGAAGAATCACCTCCTTCAAAGAGGAGATGAATGTCATCAATTATGTCCTCGAAGTCATCAAGATAGGACTCACAAAACAAGTTTGCAATTCCTGTCAAGTAGTCATCCCACAAACTTGTATCTAGAAGACATATAATGTCCTACTCAACTGAAGTGGATGAAGCTAAGGAAATGCCAATCTCTGAAGAAGCAGGAGAAGGAGGAAGCTCAAAACTAGTCTCAGGAACCGAAGTAGATGCAAGAACACCAATGTTCAAGTGACCAAACTTCTCCTCACAAAAATGATTCACACTTGATGCATGAGTGTGAATATCAATCAATGGATCTACATCATTATCAGAAACAAAATGGGAGAAAGTATACAAGCGAGATGCATGATCAACCATCCCAACAACAATGATATCTCTGTTCTCCAAGTCTGAATGATCACAAAATTAGGAGTGAACTCAACTGTCTTCCCTACACCATAATGAGTAATCTGATAGATGGAAAGGAGATTGGTTGTCAAGGATGGTACACACAACACATTGTTGAATGTATTCTCTCCAACATCAATATTTCCTTTTCCAGTTGCATGAATGTATGTATTGTTACCCATCAAAATAGGTGGTGAAGTACATGACTGAAATAAAGAGAACATCCCCTGTGAAGATGCCATATGTTGAGAAGCTCCAGAATCAAGAAGCCATCTCTCTGATTGTAGACTTGTTGAAGCAAATAGTGCCTGTCCTTTTCCTTTGTCTGTCCCATAAGCAATACCTTTTGTCCATGTAGATGTAGATGATGATGGTGGCAAAGAAGAAGACTTGGGTAAAACTGTTGTTGATGGAGAATACTCAATGTTATGTTATTGAATAAGTTGTGACATCTCTTCAAACTTTTTTTCATAACATTTAGTCTCATCATGACCCAATTTCTTACAATAAGAACACTTTGGATTCTTCTTCTTATTGGACTCCTCTTTGGAAGAAGAGTTGGGGGTTTTCGTTGATTCTTTCTCTTGCTCATTAGACTTTGAATCCTTTTGTTTGTTTCCCTTATTATGTGAAGCCTTAGGATCTTTTGTGCTTTGTGTTGCAACTAGAGCCTGTTTTCTAGGAGACTTCAATGTGCCCATGTGTACTAGCTTGGCTTGCTCTCTAGTGAGTTGTGCAGAAAACTCCTCAAGTGAAGGCATAGTAAACTTACTACCAAAGGCATCCATTGTAGCATAAAAGGTAGAAACATAAACTGAATATGTAGGACCCAATTTTGCAAGAATAGATAGAATCAATTGTTCATCTTCTTTCTCAAGACCACACTATTTGAGTTGCAACCTGAGAGACTTAAACTTGGTGAAGAAATATTTGATTTGATCAAAGTCTTAAGGTTTAAGTGTAATTATCTCATTCTCCAATTTGAACCTTCTTATCTTATCTTGCTTGCCAAAGAGATTGTCTAGTGTTGTCCATATCTCATTTGATGTTGTACAAGACTCAACATGAAATCTAAGATCCAAAGAAATAGCAAGACAAAGTGTGCCATAAGCCTCATCTCTTCTATCTAACCATTTTATTCTCTCAGTAGCACCTGTAGGTTTAGGATCTGTGCCTAAAGTTATTCTATGTAACTTTTGTTTATACAATACAAACTCCATGTTTTTCTTCCATTCAAGATAATTATATGGAGTTAAAAGTGGAAATTGAGGCACATCCATGATGAAAAAAGAAAGACAACAAGACAACACCCCTTTACTATGTAAGAGAGCCCCCCCAATTTGTTGCGGCACTTTATACTTAGTGCGATTTACAATTGTCCTCAAAGGACCAAAATTGGGAAAACAACAAAATCTCTTGAAAAAGAGATCTCTGTGAGATTACAATCACTCACAATGATGTATTACAACAAACAAATCCTCTCAAAAAAAATTTCACCTTCTCAACTATCAACATGTCCAGGTTATCACTTAAATGCCAAAAAAATGACAAATTGAATAAAATGCACCTAGAAAAAAATCTAAGAAAAGTGCATGGATGGCTGTGTAGAGCTCCTAAATACTTTTTCAATGCCGTAAGAATTGGAAAAATCAGAGATCGTGGTAGAAAGTTATGAGCTTAGAAGCCAAAAAAGAAGATCTATCTTCAACCTACAATAAATGCTATCAAACAAAAAATCTATGAAAATGACTGATACGACTGCGAAGTTCTCTCTGTCAGCTTTCCGTCGATATCTCGTTTGCCCAATTTCGACACCCTGGGCAAAAGTTATACAAAAAGTAAAAAAAGCTCTGATACCATGTAAGAGTCAATGTGACTCAACAAGCCAGGATTACCTGCAATCAAAACATCCTTCCACACAAAGATGACAAGAGAAGATGCTGAAACAATGGAGCAAAGAATCTATACAAAGATCATGTTAAACTGTATGAAATACAATGAGAGAGCCTTGCTTATAAAGGCAAGGTGAGAGCTAGAAAAGTGGAGTGGAAAGTGGAGATATTCCTACAACATGTGTCAATTAGAGGATGATAACTAATTGCACATGTGGAGGATAAGACAACTCACTCCAACTATCAACAACATGTGTCAATTAGAGGATGATAACTAATTGCACATGTGGAGGATAAGACAACTCACTCCAACTATCAACAACTCAACACACAACTAGACTCAACTAGAAACACCTAGAAGACTCACTAAGTCAACTTAACATGTGAATTATGTGTTCACACCAACATGATGTGTGTATGTATGTGTTTGGCAAAAGTTGTGATGTTGTCACAAACATTATATTTAGTGTGGCGATTGTGATTGTAATAGGTGACCTAAAGAAGCCTAGCTCAAAGACTATTTTGTTCATTTATGATACAGAGACGATCTAGGCTCCTTTCTTTGTTTTGAATGATTTTTTGAACAATTATTTGTTGATTTTATTTGGCTTGTCTTCTTTGTTCAATTTCTTGTTGAATGAGCCTCAATATGAGTTCTTACTCTTGGGTTATTTACTCTATGTGTCATGCCCATATTTGGGCATGGACATGAAATCTGACACAACAATCTTTATTATTAATTTTATAACTTTTTCAAGCTTCTTCATGCAATAGTGCAATGTGTGCAATTGACGACACTGCACGTGCAATGCTTTAAAGGCTACACCACATAACACGAGGGAGGATAAATGATGGAGTGGGTGATGTTGGAATTGGAGTTCGTAGGGTGTGCAGAATGGGTCCAACATCACCCACTCCTTCATTTATCCTCCCTCGTGTTATGCAGTGTGCCCTTTGAAGCATTACACGTGCAGTGTCGTCGAGTGTGCACATTGCACTATTGTGTGAAGAAGCTTGAAAGAGTTGTAAAAAGAAATTATTGTGTCAATTTTCATGACCATGTTTAAATTTGGGCATGACATTTGGTATTAGAGCTAGGTTTTCAACCCTGGGAACTCCAGGTGTGTTCGAGAAATTATGTTGAACCACTTGTTGGTGGTGCATGCTTATGAGAAATGTGTGACCCTTTTTTAATCTATGCTGAGGTTGTAAGATGCCTTGTATAGGGATGCCTAGATCCACTATTTTTCTCTTGCTAACCCACACGTATAACTTGTTTCCTTAGGCACCTAAGAAGTACGTTCATTATGTGCGAATAGTTCAAGGACCTTTCAAGTCTTGGGTACTTCGGCATAAGTAGCCCTTATAGTGTTATCCTAGAAAGCTTTGATAGGAAATGAGATATTTAGCTTTAAATTTTAGCAAATCCTTGTGTTCATTCCTAGAAAATGGCATCTATTAGAATTTGAGATAGTGTTTGTTGCCAAATTTATGCATAACATCCTTAGAAATAAGGTATCTGATGTAACTTTGACTAGTAGAGAATCTTGCAGACTCACCTTTGTGAATGTATGTGTTTTCCTGATGCATGATGTGGAGACTTGCATTTCATATAAGGATCACATGAATGTGTATGTTGAATAGTGGATATTTTGCCATGTTAGGGAAGTTTGAGAAATGACTTAGGTCTCCAACTTCATTTATTTCCCCCTTATTTTGATTGGCTAGTCCAGGTAATGTACGAGCAAGTCCTATCCAAACTTAGTAGACTTCTTGTTGACAAGATAAGAAGAATAAGGGACTATAGGTTATGCATGCCTCATGTTATAGTGATGGTTACCCCTAATGGATTACTGTCACCTTGATGTGCGAAGAGAACAATGATCTATCCCCCCGTACAAGGTGATTATGCTACCTTTGTCTTGACCATGGTTTAGTAGACGTTATAAGTGTTTAGGGTGTAAGGGCCTATTAAATGCTACACCTTATGTATCCTCCTAATTTGAGTGACATAATAATAATAATGGACTAATGACCCACTATTTTTGTTATGAACCTCTTGACTCCTCGTCTACCACTTCAAGTTAGTCTTCTAGTATCATAATTATTTCTTGTGTTTAGATTATGCCATGCAATGCTCTTAAGCATTTTATTTTGATGCACTTTTAGAAATGTATCACCTTCTTCTATTGAAATAAAGTTTAGGTAAATTTGTGGTATTTGGACTACTTTCCAATAGGCTAGAAATAATATATCGTTGTGTGAATAGTATCCTAATTACTTATTAGATGATAAAATTAAGAGCAACTAGATTCTTTCATGGTTACCTCTCTCCTTGTTTAGGTGTATAAGTCCTGTTAAGGTGAGTAATATCTTTAGGAAGTGAGTTGTTTCTATGCGCGTGAATGGCCTTAGTCAAATTTTCTGTTGCTGAGATAGCCTTTGGATAAGAAATTATGTGCTAGTAAATGCATAGTTAAGCAAGTGTGTGAATTCCCTTATTTTAATAAGGTTTGAAGTGCAGTAGAAAGGTGGTTCCCTTTGTATATTGTTTTGTAGACCTAAAAATTGCAGGTGAATGTAATTTTAAAATTGGTTGGTAGCAAACTTAAATATGTTAAGAAAGGAAAGAAAACTAAGGTGGAATATAGGGAATAATCACTCATCCTATTTGTTTCAACAAAATAGAAGTTTAGGTTGACTCAGATGAGTAAAACCTAGCAAAATAAAAGTAAAGTGGGAAAACGTAATGCTTGATCAATAAGACAACCCATATTCAACATATGTTGTGTGATTGAGATTTAGTCAACTATATCTCTATGGAGTTGATTTAGAAATAATTAGATCTATGCAACTAATTTTAAGTGTGAAATTGGTAGGAGTAAGTGAAAATTGTGCGTGCTTTATTTGTGTGGCATAATTTGATAAAGTATTTAAAAAAATGAAAAAATAAAAATTTGGAAGTGTTATGATATGTGGATATCAGTGAATGTTGTGATCATACCTCAAGTATGTGATACAGGGTATCCAACTCAGAGAGAAAGGTATTGTGGACATCATGTATGATCCACTTATGTGCACCCTTTGTGATAATTGTGTGTGTGTGAACAACTATGTTTTGGATTATTTGAGTATGGGAATATTGATAATGATGTATTGATGTGTTCCTTTTGAAGGGAAATGTGCGAATCCCCTTTCATTCTCTTATGTTTCGTATTGTGTTGTTGCCTTCCCTAGCATCGACCCTCCCACTCAGATGAGAGCACGCTAGTGTAACTAGGGGTCGATAGAGAAGGGACCAACATTGGAAGCATGTAACTTTTCATGGACGTTAGTCCCCAATTGATTCCCACACACATTAGAACCACACTAGTTGGTTTGTAGTGCAAACCCATTCCTTGTTATTTATCACATGGGTTGAGGATGGGACCTAATGTGATTTGAGTCTACTCTCATTTTTTTCGGTTATGGGTATACTTGGTATTTTAGTTGGTATGGCCATTTGAGACAACGACTGATTTTGGGTGTTGGATGTCATCATGGGTTACTAGTATTTGGAAACTACTATCAGTCATGGAAAGTTAACATTACATTTGGATACAAATATTGTTATGTTTGTTGGTTATTGGAAATTGAGATTAGTTGTGAACCATTTGGATTAAAGACTTTCAACATTGGCACATGGTGTCCTATTAAAGGTAAGGGGTATGAGCTAGTGTGGCATGGTGAATGTATTAACAAATTGACATCATAGATAGTGTGACAAGACATGTAGCAGTGACAACTCTTGTTAGTTTTATACATGGGAAACACAGTATTCTTACCCTTGCATGAACTACAGATGACTTTATATATATGATACTTTAGACATTTAACACATGGTATTTTTCTGCATAGCATGTCTTGGGTTGTGTGGGACCTATGGTTGTACAATATGACATTGCATCTAGTGATCTGCATGTGGTTTAAGACCACCATGATATTGGTTGTATGATTCTTATGTGGTTTGAGACCACCATTCCCCTCTTCTCCTTAGGCAACTTCAATGAAATTCATGTGGTGAATGTGATGTGCAAATTTTATAAAGATGTTGGATATAATTTTTTTATTTACTTATTATTAAAGTGTTCTAAATGTGAAACTAACAGGGGTTGAAACTTATTTGTGTTGGGTTGCTTATCCATTTGAATTTGTATTGGTCCTTTTTGCTTGGAGGACTTGTTTAATTACATTTTTATGTTAAATTTGAGACTTTTCCTGGGAGGCCACTTTGATTTTCATCTTATTTTTCTTTACTTATGGATTTATCTTATGATCTTACTTTATCAAATCTTCTTGGTTTGAGGCATTCTTAATGTTGTAACTATTGGTTTGTGTGGAGTAATGTGAATTGTGTAAACTACCATATCTAGAGGGATCCCTGGTAGGTTATATGGGGGAGTAGATGGCCTAGGGAATTCTATTGTGAGGATGGGGTCTGCAAATGAGACTCAATCGTAATCCATTTCTCCTTAGATCTGTGTGTGATATTTATGTACCTTCCTCTTGGAGGCTAACCCCCTTAAATAATCAAAAGAAAGGTACTAGGAAATGTATGGAGGGGTCCCCAAGAAGGGCTCCGAGACCATCTTTCCTTGTGATTACATGGTAGATGATACTATGATACTTGTGATGTTACTTCCTTTGAAGATGAGATTACATGGTTTCATGACTATTCAGATATTGCTTCAGTGAGTGCTGCACTTATATGGTTATTTAGATATTGGATCCATCACCCATGGCCCTATGGTTACTCAGTAGCACATTGATGCTTGTCCTTGTAAAAACCATTTTGTAAGCCTTGTGATGTGAGTCCAGTGAAATTAATTTGTTGAGATATATGATTTTAGGCATGTGGATTGAGTGGTATTGTTTTAAAACTAAGTGTGGGAAAATAACAATAATTCTATGAGGAAATTGAATTCTTGTTAAGGTTATGTTTGGTATGGTGTCTTGATGACATGATGTGTTGTATAGTTCCTTATTTGGTGCAAATTCTTAGTTGAGACTCTCATGATGGCTAGTGAAGGTTGGATAACTTGTTAGTTTGATAAGTAATGATAAATGATTTTTGTGGTTCTCTTATCCCTGAGTGTGACTTAATATCTTGTGAGCTATGTTAGGGGACATGATTACCTTATCCTATGTTTGGTATGTATATAGATCTATGTATGATGTGATTGTTGCTCGTAGATGAATGGTTGCTTCTTTTGTGGAGAAAGTACCCTCTAGGATGCTTATTAAGTGGTGACCATTTTAATTGATTATTTGTTTTCCCCTTACCACTTGTTTTAAGGAAGTATTTTGACTTCATTACCATGTTGGGATGGCTCAAAGGTGGGTTGTCTTAGCTCTTTGCTGACTTCTAAGAGGAATTTTAGTCTTGGGGGGGGATGTGAGGCCCACCCTAGTGTGTCAAAATTATGTGCTCTATTGGATTGATTATTAAATACACCTAGACATTGGACATTTGTGTATGTGCTTGTGATACCTTTTGATAGACTATATTAGACAATGATGTTTGGATTAGAGTAATTGAGTTAATTTGCATATGATGATGATGATATTACTAGGAGTTAGCTATGTTGTATTTCATTCAATTCTTATATTATTAATGTATGCTTTAAATTGAATTAATTATATGTTATTCAATTATGATTAAAAATGATTCATTTACCTAGTTGAATTGTAATGAAATGGAATATCTATATTAAGTAGATTAGAATGATGGACATGCAATGTCAGTGAAAGATAATATGGAAATTGAATTTTATAAGTAGTATGCATTTTGATGAGTAAATTGAAATTGAGTTATTATTATTTGAACTGTGAATGCTTGTATGCTATGATTGATCACATTTCAAGTTGCTTCGGCGATATGTTTGAACATATTAATGGGTGCAATTGAGCATGCAGATAATTTCCATGGCTAATAGAAATTTAGAGGTCTTTAAGAAACCCTATGTGATTTAAACATGTGATGTTGGGAATTAAGGTGTCTCAACCTTGGTAATTCCTTGTATTATTTCATTGTATTTATTTAATTATTGATCCTTATTGTCATCTTGTGGGAGTTGGCACGGTGATGTGTGATTCTACGTGGAAGGTGACAAGTTGTAAATTTGTCCTCACATGAGGAGATAGGCATCCCACTTAGTGGTAGGAATATTTTACCATGTGTCAGCATCTTGGATAGTGTGTAAGGGAATATTGACCGAAATGGTCATGACAATTTCCTAAGACAAATCTATGATGCGTAAGAGTCGTAAATGGAAGATTCTATGATAGGTGAAGACATGTGTCATAAAGCATCTTGGAAGAAGGCATCTTTGGGTGCCCCAAGGAGGGTTATGACATGTTGTAAGAGAATATGCTATTTATAGCCTGTGTATGACAGATTCTCTTACAACTGTAAGATATGACAACTATGACAGATTCTATGACAGTCGTAAGTGTCGTAAGAGTATCTGTTGTTGGTTATTTTTCCTAAATCGGTAGAGGGTTTGCCAGTTCCTATGCACAGGCTGATTCAGCCAATAGAAATGGGAGGTTGCGTGAGCTACCTCCCCTTCACTTTTGGTTCTGCCGCACCAAGGGGGGTGTCCCTATTTGATAAAGATGTAACATTTACTTTCCAAATGACATAAAGATTTAGCTTTCGAATGACAGGCAGAATACTCTCATTTTGGGACAAAGATTTGTGTGACAAATCATAAGGTTGGCAACATTCTTGGACATATGTGTCTAGTTAGGTATGAGAGCATGCAGGGGGTTCCTAATCCTACTCCTACAACTAACAGGTTGAAATTATGGAAGGGTTTGAAATTATGGTTTGGATGCAAGACAGGGGTTTTGGATCATAACTACTTCACAAGATTAGACCAGTGCCTATCTCAGGGCAAGGAGTCAAATAGACATATACATAAGAATGGCTTGCAACTAGCATTCGAGTTTCAAGGGGTTAGGACTGATGCTTGCCTTTCAAACATCACCCAAGGATAAGTATTTGACTGTCCATACTTACAGATATCCCAGCTGACATACACTCTTCTCCATACCTTAACCTGAAATAGTTTAATCCACTCCTTGAATGGAAGTTAGAGATCAAGTATGCAATACATAAATCTGTATTCTAGAATTTGAGAAACCCTTAGCAACCAAATTCAGAAGAAGAGATGCATACAACAAGTGGAGACAGACAGCAAAACACATGCAAGAAGCATTTTTCATATAAAATTGACACTGAAACTGAACATATGTGCAAGATACATCACAGATGCAATACATAAACGCCAAAATGAGATAGAACAGCAAGGAAATGCTTTGTATTTCATTATCTTTCCCCCAAAATTGCCCAAGTCTCCAACAACCAAAAAGAGTGACACAGTTTGGCCTTTATACCAAGACCATGAACTCAGCAAAATTAATTACAAGGCAAATCAAAAATTCACCAGATACAACGCATGATCAGAATGGCACTCAGAATTGAATGCGGAAGAGGGACAAAGAGGAAGGAGCAGGTACGCTCAGGATTTGAGCCGCCGCTCCAAGATTTTCTTCATCAATTCAGGTGTTTGACCCTGTCAACTCGACCCATACTTCCCTGCACAATCTGCCATTAAAGCCTCAACTACACGCAGCCTCCTTGAAATGCAGTAACAGCGTGCCTCTGAAAGTTTCCTGCTCAAAAATGGGCCGCAGACAAAGAAAACCATCACTGCAGCAAAATACAAAACTAGTCGTCGATTTTGATTCCATCGCTGAGATAAACGGCTCAAAACACGTTGACCAAGTCGTTGGCCAATGAAATCGTGCCACGTAGGTACCTTGACCTTTTATCACTGACCTTTTCTCCTTTCATTTTTTCCTTATCGCTCTTGTATATGCAAATCCAAATGCATATACAACATACAGGGCAGACGTCAAATGTTATAGAACGAACCGAAATTTGGTTCGGGTTCAGCTTGTATCTCCATCCTGCATCCATCGCTTTGTATATTACACACATACAAGTGCAAAACATATACAAGGCGGACTTCATTGCATCTATCCATCGGATTTGAAAAACCTTCAAGTCCGGGCCTTGTATCCTCATGAGTTTGCATATCAGCACATATACAAGTGCAAACATACAAGTGGTGGGCCTGGCCCATTTTCTCTTCCCTTTACACAATTCCTTGTACATCGCATATACAAATGCAATGTACAAGCTGCAGACGCCACACTGCTTTAGAACAAAATGAAAATGACTTTCGGGTCCGGAATGCATATATCTTCATTGTATATCTGAATGTATATTTTGTTTGTATGCTGAATATACAAACACAAACATACAAGCGGGGAATCTATTTAGAATATTCCACATACATTCTTCCCTTGTATATTGAACATGTACAAACCTGTTTGTGTAAAACTGCAGCGGGCCCCACCAATTACATCTTTGCTACACTGTAACAAACGTATGTGTGCCAACCTTTGTATATTTTTCAATGTACATTTCCATTGTATGTTGAATATACAAACGAGAATCTTCCACAGAATATACCTACAATGTATCTTTTCTTTGTATCTAACCATTGTATGTCTGAACATACAAACTAAATATACATGCAACCCAATATGCAAGCAACGAATATTCTTGGAATATTCAATGTATATTCCACCTTTGTACATCCTCCTTTTGAACCCGATATGCATTCAGAAATGCATCTAACTCATTTTTTCGAAGGACGATGGAGATTTCTAACCTGCCAATGCATATTTTGACCTGTATGTATATACAAACACCTTTGTACATACAAAGATACTGCATACAAACTAATTTTTTCATTTTTTACAACTGCAGAGGTCAAAAATGTTGGAATTTTTTGAATATTGGGAAGGTACCTGCATATTTAAATGCTTAAAACCTGATTGCTTATGCAGGCACCACCAGTGGCTCTGTCTAGGGATGCATGCCTCTAGCAGGCATGGCGAGAACCTCAGAATCTCTAGTTTCGTAGACCAGGCCTTATCCATTGGGCAACAGAGTCAAACATTGCACCAATCTGCACAGAAATTATATTTTCAAACATTATTTTGGCGGCCCCAGGAAGCCAAAAGGGAAGAACCACAACTTTATCCTATCAAATGCCTGATTCCAAACTGAATAATCCCAACCATAGCCTAAAACATTAAAACAATCTACCCATAAGCTGATCTGATCAATTACATGCTTTACCATTTTTGAAAACTTGCCCCTGTCAGTACTGCCTCTGTCACTCTGCACCTTACAACCATACATATAACCATACACATTATAATATTCTTCAGCATTAGGTAACATATGTATGTTATATTCCATAAATATTAGATCATCTTGGCATTCCTTATCATTTACGTGACTGTTACACATAACCAGGCACTCATCCAGCTGATCTAAAAACTGAAAACACTCAGAAAATATAAGACCCTCAATATCATTTATATCATTCACTGACATTGAAAAAAAATCCTGATCTACACACCCATTGCCATCACTACATATGTCTGAAACAACTGATGCTAAGCATTTATCATCCACAGTTTGCAAATCAGTATCATCATTTTCAAACAGAGGGTTAATTCTGCACCAATGAATGTCATAACTCACAATATCAAATGCATCCACAGGCTCATCATAAAGGGGATTCACACTCATTGTGAAAGTCTTTATTTCTTCTTCATGACAATCTATTTCTTTTTCATTATCAAATCTAAAGTCATAAGAAGAACAAACCTAATCCATGAATTGATCATGGATATCATCTTTATCATCTTTAATCTCCGATTGCCCCACATACAAAATTTCTGCTACTTCAATGCACTCTAAAGTTGAACTGTCTGCATCATTTTCCAGTCCTCTAATGCTCCCTGATGAAACTGATATTGACTCTTGATCCATATGATTACAACTTTGCACAACTGGATCATTTAAACATGAATTCTCTTTGTTTAGGACTGGCATGCAAATATTACTTGGGAAATTATTGTTGTCAACTTCATTTGCTGGGTGAAATAAAACATCCTCCTCTATAACTGAAACATCATCAACTTGGAATGATGCAAAAACTGGGACAACAGGGGTGTTAGCACTTTGACATTCATCTTCAACATTTAGATTATATCCCTCATTAACATTTGGGACTACAGGGCAGCAATTTTTTTTAGAGAAATACCCTTTTTGAATCCCATACCTCCAGTTATTTTCAATGTCTATTGCAAACTGTCGTGCCTGATGCAATGTGGTGGGCTCTTTATACCTCAATCTATAGCTCATTTTCCTATCAAATGCTCCCAAATAGACAACTAGGCACAGTGCATCATTAGGTCTCATGTATTCTGGTATTCTATTCAATCTCCTCATAAATCTAAGGTTAAAGGCTAGAATCAACTCATCCTCTTCAATATGGATATACATAAAATTACTAATAACTGCATAATCAGAAATTCTTTCACCATATTGTTCTAGAAATGCATATTTAAAATCATGCCAAGAGCTGACATAATATGCTGGAAGATAGGAGAACCAGTCCCTTGCATCTCCATCTAGAGATTGAACAAATAATCTTATAACTACATCTTCATGGTCAATCTCAAAATCATCTACAACATTTATAAATTGCTGCAAGTGTTTCTCTGTTGATTCATCCTTTGCACCATTGAATTTGGGCAAATACTTTCTGATTTTAGATGGAAAAGCATTAGGGTAGCCACAAATGCCATCAAAATTTATGGGCTTATATTTGTGAAGGCTGAAACTTCTTTTATTACATGGTTGGGACTGATTATTATGCATCATTACATTTGACACCTCACTAGGGTGCAGGGGTTGACAATACATCTTTTTGCGTTTCTGCAACCCTCTTTTCAACTCAGATTTTCTATAAACAATGACTTTAGGCCCTTAAAATTCAGACTGTTGTTTCAACTTTCCTAAAGTCCTCCAAATGAGTCTTTTAAACAATATTGCATACTTCTTTTGAAATGCAAACTAGGTTCTCACGAAAGTATGCAATCTAGTCACCAATATTTCCCCTTTTAACCAATGCTATTTCACCAAATAGGGAACTTTTAAAACTTATACAAATACCTGGATATGTTGCAGCAACAACAAATTTAACACCTCTGGTGTCCTCTTATCAGGTTCTTTCTTATGCAGAGTCGCCACCTCCTTAGCAGAGGAATGAGCTTCAAACAGGCTGAAGCTGAAAATTGATTTCTTTCTTTCTGGGTTCTCCCACAGCAGAGTCACACATACAACTTTATCCTTTGCTGCAACAAAGCACCTCCAGGTCTGATTTTTCAATATTTTAGACTCAAACTTTCATGGATATGACATTATCTCCCCAGCGGAGTCGCCAATTCTGTTGGTTATTTTTCCTGAATCGGCAAAGGGTTTGCCAGTTCCTATGCACAGGCTGATTCGGCCAATAGAAATGGGAGGTTGCGTGAGCTGCCTCCCCTTCACTTCTAGTTCTACCGCACCAAGGGGGGTGTCCCTATTTGATAAATATGTAACATTTACTCTCTAAATGACATAAAGATTTAGCTTTCTAATGACAAGCAGAATACTCTCATTTTGGGACCAAGATTTGTGTGACAAATCACAAGGTTGGCAACATTCTTGGACATATGTGTCTAGTTAGGTATGAGAGCATGCAGGGGGTTCCTAATCCTACTCCTACAACTAACAGGTTGAAATTATGGAAGGGTTTGAAATTATGGTTTGGATGCAAGACAGGGGTTTTGGATCATAACTACTTCACAAGATCAGACCAGTGCCTATCTCAGGGCAAGGAGTCAAATAGACATATACATAAGAATGGCTTGCAACTAGCATTCGAGTTTCAAGGGGTTAGGACTGATGCTTGCCTTACAAACATCACCCAAGGATAAGTATTTGACTGTCCATACTTACAGATATCCCAGCTGACATACACTCTTCTCCATACCTTAACCTGAAACAGTTTAATCCACTCCTTGAATGGAAGTTAGAGATCAAGTATGCAATACATAAATTTGTATTCTAGAATTTTAGAAACTCTTAGCAACCAAATTCAGAAGAAGAGATGCATACAACAAGTGGAGACAGACAGTAAAACACATGCAAGAAGCATTTTTCATATAAAATTGACACTGAAACTGAACATATGTGCAAGATACATCACAGATGCAATACATAAACTCCAAAATGAGATAGAACAACAAGGAAATGCTTTGTATTTCGTTATCTTTCCCCCAAAATTGCCCAAGTCTCCAACAACCAAAAAGAGTGACACAGTTTGGCCTTTATACCAAGACCATGAACTCATCAAAATTAATTACAAGGCAAATCAAAAATTCGTCAGATACAACGCATGATCAGAATGGCGCTCATAATTTAATGCGGCAGAGGGACAAAGAGGAAGGAGCAGGTACGCTCAGGATTTGAGCTGTCGCTCCAAGATTTTCTTCATCAATTCGGGTGTTTGACCCTGTCAACTCGATCCATACTTCCCTGCACAATCTGCCATTAAAGCCTCAACTACCCGCAACCTCCTTGAAATGCAGTAACAGCATGCCTCTGAAAGTTTCCCGCTCAAAATGGGCTGCAGACAAAGAAAACCATTGCTGCAGCAAAATACAAAACTAGCTGTCGATTCTAATTCCATCGCTGAGATAAACAGCTCAAAACACGTTAACCAAGTCGTCGGCCAATGAAATCGTGCCACGTAGGCACCTTGACCTTGTATCGTTGACCTTTTCTTCTTTCATTTTTTCCTTATCGCTCTTGTATATGCAAATCCAAATGCATATACAACATACAGGGCAGACGTCAAATGTTATAGAACGAATCGAAATTTGGTTCGGGTTCGGCTTGTATCTCCATCCTGCATCCATCGCTTTGTATATTACACACATACAAGCGCAAAACATATACAAGGCGGACTTCATTGCATCTATCCATCGGATTTGAAAAACCTTCAAGTCCGGGCCTTGTATCCTCATGAGTTTGCATATCAGCACATATACAAGTGCAAACATACAAGTGGTGGGCCCGGCCCATTTTCTCTTCCCTTTACACAATTCCTTGCACATCGCATATACAAATGCAATGTACAAGCCGCGGACGCCACACTGCTTTAGAACAAAATAAAAATGACTTTCGGGTCTAGAATGCATATATCTTCATTGTATATCCGAATGCATATTTTGTTTATATGCTGAATATACAAACACAAACATACAAGCGGGAAATCTATTCAGAATATTCCACATACATTCTTCCCTTGTATATTGAACATGTACAAACCTGTTTGTATAAAACTGCGGCGGGCCCCACCAAATGCATCTTTGCTGCACTGTAGCAAATGTATGTGCGCCAGCCTTTGTATATTTTTCAATGTACATTTCCATTGTATGCCGAATATACAAACGGGAATCTTCCATGGAATATACCTGCAATGTATCTTTTCTTTGTATCTAACTGTTGTATGTCTGAACATACAAACTAAATATACATGCAACCCAATATGCAAGCAGTGAATATTCTTAGAATCTTCAATGTATATTCCACCCTTGTACATCCTCCTTTTGAACCTGATATGCATTCAGAAATGCATCTAACTCATTTTTTCGAAGGACGATGGAGATTTCTGACCCGCCAATGCATATTTTGACCTGTATGTATATACAAACACCTTTGTACATACAAATATACTGCATACAAACTGATTTTTTCATTTTTTACAACTGTAAAGGCTGAAAATGTTGGAATTTTTTGAATATTGGGAAGGTGCCTGCATATTTAAATGCTTATGCAGGCACCACCATCTATCATTGCCCAACTTGGGAATAGGAGGCCTCTTTGGAATGGGGTGACTTGACAAGTGTCATGAACATCCTATAGTGTTGGATAAGTATCTATAGGCATGGGTTTTGGGCCATGAGGCCATGTTGGACACCCATCTCAAGATAGAGCCATTTTTGCCTTGTATCTTTTATATAAACAAGTGCTTTGGAGAGATGTATTATGTAATTGACAGGTACGGTTATGTTACAGGATTGTCTCCAGATATAAGTGTTGAAGACTCTTGCAAGAGCATTGGCTCTGAAACTGTATTGTAACCTTGATTGTTTACTGGAATAGATTTGAGTTGTGTTTTGGAGTGTGGGGTTTTTCACCCATAAGGGTTTTCCCCATGTATATCTTGTCTCTCTCTCTCTCTTCTATCTTCTCTCTGTGTGTATGTGTATTGCTGCAATATCTCTGTTGTTGGGTTAACATTGTTGTAACTATAAAGATTAAAACAAATTTGCACTCATCTCTCCTCATTATTAGTGTAGGAAGCGATTTCCGCACACCTAGCTTCCTTTCAGTTGGTATCAGAGCTTGATCACCTTTGGTCATAGTTGTTGGGTAGGGGTTTTTAGGGCTAATCTTAGGTTGAGTGGGAGCTTTGTGCAGAGTATTCTATAATCTTGTTGTAGGAAAAGAGATGGCAAGCACATCCAAAAGATTAGAGGTGGAGAAATTCAATGGCACTAATTTTGAGTTATGGAAACTTAAGATGGAAGACATGCTTGTTGATCATGATCTATGGGAAACCGTATCCAGTGTAAAACCAGCTGTAATGGAACAAGCTAATTGGGATCTCAAAGATCGGAGGCTAAGTGTCTCATAAGACTTAGTCTAGCTGATTCTGTCTTGTTAAATGTCCATGAGGAGAAGACCATGAAAGATCTTTGGAAGAAGTTGGGAGATGTTTATCAGGCCAAATCCGTAGTAAACAAACTTTTTCTGAGAAAGAAGTTGTATTCTCTAAAGATGGAGGATGGAGGATCTATTGCAGATCACCTGAATGCCTTCAACATGTTAATTACACAATTGACATCAGTTGGTGTGAAGATGGAGGAGGAGGATCATCGTATGACCTTGCTTGATTCTTTGCTAGACTCGTGGGATCATCTTGTTATGTCTATTGGGAGTACCACATCCATAGTCATAATGGATGAAGTGGTATCTTTGCTGTTATCTGAAGAGATGCAGAGAAAGTATTTTAATGCAGCTAAAGAGGCTCTTGCGGTTCATGGAGGATCCAAGGAGAAAAGGAAAAAGAAGGACAAGAAAGATGAGAAGGGCAGATCCAAATCTCCTGGAAAGTCCAAGGCTCTCTGTTGGAACTATGGAAAAATTGGGCATTTCTGAAAGGAATGCAAGGAAGAAAAGAAAAAGAAGAAGAAGAATGTCCCATATTCAGATTCTGAGAAGTCACAAGATGATGGTGATCCCTTCATCAAAACCTAGGCCACCCATACATCTGATGATGTGTGGTTGATAGATTCTAGTGCATCATTCCACATGACCTTGCATCGAAGCTGGTTCATGAAGTATGAAGAGTTTGATGGTGGAAGAGTGTACCTAGGTGACGATTCTCATCTGAAGATTGTTGGTTGTGGAAGAGTCTCAATCTAATTCCCAGATGGACGAGTGAAGGGGATCACTGGGGTTATGCACATCCCAGGCTTGGCACAAAACCTGCTTTCTGTAAGTATGTTGAATGATGTAGGTGTACAGTTTGTCTTTTCGAAGGATGGATGCAAGAAGACTAGAGGATCTATGGTGCTTGCGAAGGGTACTCAAAGAGGTACTCTGTGTCAGCTGGAGGCATGCACTTCACAGTGCAATAGTTCTTCTAACTTGAAGAAAAGAGCTGCAGTCACTTCATCCCCACCATCTAAACAAGCAGTGAAGAAATCTGTTGTAACAAATTCTGATGGTAGTGCATCTTGTGTACCCAAGGGTGCTCATGCTTTGGAAGTTAAGCTTCCTACTAAAAAGACTATGTTATGGCATTTGAGATATGGCCACATTGGTGAGAAGGGTCTTAGAACCCTAAGAAATAAAAACCTCATTGAGGGGTTAAATGATTGTAATCTCGAGTTTGACTTTTTCAAACATTGTGTCTATGGCAAAACCATGTTCATTTTTACTCTAGTTCTCACAAGTCTTCTGGTGTATTGGATTTATTCATTCTAATGTGTTTGGTCTTGTTAATGTTCCTTCAATTTCCAAATCTATATATTTTGTATCTTTCATAAATGATTATAGTAGAAGGACATGGGTTTATTTTATCAAAAGAAAGACTGAAGTCTTTAGTCAGTTCAAAGAGTTTAAAGCTTTTGTTGAAAATCAAACTAGTAAAAAGATTAAGTGTTTGAGAACTAATAACAGTGGTGAGTTTTGTTCAACAGAGTTCGATAAGTTCTGTAAAGAGAAAGGGATTGAAAGACATAAGACAACTGTATACACCCTGCAACAAAATGGAGTTGTAGAGAAGATGAACAAGACACTGATGGAGAAGGCTAGGAGTATGCTTAGTGGAGCAAGCCTCGAACAAAAGTTTTGGGTTGAAGCTATAGCCACTACTTACTACCTAGTAAATAGGTCTCCTACATCAACTCTTTTTGGTAAGACACCTATGGAGGTGTGGTCTAATAAGAAGCCTTCAGTTAGACATCTTCATGTTTTTGGTTGTGAGGCATATGCACATGTGCCTAGGGAGAAACGGTCTAAATTGGACAACAAGGCTGTTAAGTGTATTTTCATTGGCTATGGTGTTGGTATGAAAGGATACAAGCTTTGGGATCTTGTGGCTGAAAAAGTGTTGTATAGAAAAAGTGTTATCTTCAGAGAGATAACACCTTCTTCCGTTGTTTTATAGCCAGAACAGACAGAAAAGAAAGAAGATGTGGTTCAGTTTCCTTCTACCCCTAAGAAGACTGAACTGACAGACCCTATCAGACTTGATGATGAGGAGAGCTCTAGCAGCTTTGAAAGCTCAGAAGAAGAAGAACCTCAACCTCAGCCATTGAGGAGGTCTACATGAACAAGGAAGCAACCTGATAGGTTTGGATATTCATTGCTTGATTCTAGTTGTGATTTTGCTTTGCTTACTAACACTGATGAGGCTTGAACTGTGAAAGAGGCTATGGGCATGAAAGATGCAGGTTCCTGGAAGGAGGCCATGGAAGATGAGATGGCTTCTTTGGAGAAGAATAAAACATGGGACTTGGTGCCTTTGTTTGAAGGATGGAAACTTGTTGGATATAAATGGGTGTTCAAGAAGAAATTCAGTGCAGATGGTAGTGTTGAAAAGTATAAGGCCAGACTGGTTGCAAAGGGGTATTCACAAGTGGAGGGAATTGATTATGGTGAAATTATCTCTCCCATTGAAAAGATGACATCTATTTGGTTCTTGTTATCTCTTGCAGTTGCTTATGATTTAGATGTAGAGCAGATGGATGTGAAGACAACATTCCTTCATGGTGATTTGGAGGAAGAGATTTACATGTCATAGCCAAAGCATTACATAGAGAAAGGTAAAGAAAATTTGGTTTGCAAGTTGAAAAAGTTTTTTTATGGTTTGAAGTAGTCTCCTAGGATGTGGTACTTGAAGTTTGATGCCTTTGTGTTGTCGGTTGGATTTCTGAGATCGAAATCAAATCATTGTGTGTATTACAAATTTGACAATGATCGTATTCTCATTATTGCATTGTATGTTGGTTAGGAATGGTAAGAATATGATTTCTAAATTGAAGTCTCAGTTGTTAGCACAGTTTGAGATGAAAAATCTAGGGGCAGCCAGGTACATTCTAGGAATGGAAATCAGAAGAGACAAAGAAAACAAAAAACTTTAGTTAAGCTAGAGTAAGTATGTGAAGACCATGTTGTATAGGTTTAGCATGGCAGATTGTAGACCATTGTGTGTTCCTATTTCATTGGGGACAAAGTTGTTTGTTAATGATTGTCCAAAATCTCCTAGTGAGGTGGAGGACATGAGCATAGTACTTTATGCTAGTGATGTTGGTAGTTTGATGTATGCTATGGTCTGCACAAGACCAGACATTGCCCAAGCAATGGGAGTCCTTAGTTGATTTATGGCTAATCCTAGACGAGTACATTGGGATGCAGTTAAATGAGTGTTCAGATATTTGAGAGGTACTTCTGAGTATTCCATATGTTATCATGGTAATGCTACAATACCTCTGCATTCTACTTGTATTCTGATTGGGTAGGTGACATTGATAGCAAGAGATCCACCAGTGCTTATGTGTTCACTATGTTCAGTGGAGCAATTAGTTGGATGAGTAAGCGATAACCTGTGGTTGCTTTGTCCACGTAGAAGCTGAGTATATGGCAGCAACTCATGCTTGTAAGGAAGCCATTTTGTTTAAGAGATTGTGTTCAGATATTGGTGTTGATGCAGGACAAATTGCAATTTGTTGTGACAGTTAGAGTGTGATTTTCCTGGCAAAGAATCCAACTTTCCATGGCAGAACAAAGCATATTGATGTATAGTTTCACTTCGTGTGAGACATGGTAGAGGATGGGAAGGTGAATTTAGACAAGGTAGACACTTTGAAGAATGTTGTGGATGCATTAATGAAACTAGTGGGCACAGAAAAGTTTAGATGAGTATAATAGCAGTTAAATCCTGTTATTTCCATTGGCTCTTACAAGGTGTTCGACAAGTGGGAGAATGTTGGGAATTAAGGTGTCTCAACCTTGGAAACTCCTTGTATTATTTCATTGTATTTATTTAATTATTGCCTATTATTGTAATTATGATGCAAATCCTTATTGTCATCTTGTGGGAGTTGGCACGGTGATGTGTCATCCTACGTGGAAGGTGACAAGTTGTAAATTTGTCCTCACATGAGGAGATAGGCATCCCACTTAGTGGTAGGAATATTTTTCCATGTGCCGACATCTTGGATAGTGTGTAAGGGAATATTGACTGAAACGGTCATGACAGATTCCTATGACAAATCTATGACGCGTAAAGAGTTGTAAATGGAAGATTCTATGACAGGTGAAGACATGTGTCACAAAGCATCTTGGAAGAAGGCATCTTTGGGCGCCCTAAGGAGGTTTATTACATGTTTTAAGAAAATATTCTATTTATAGCCTATGTATGACATATTCTCTTATAGCTATAAGATATGACAGCTATGACGGATCTATGACGGTCGTAAGTGTTGTAAGAGTATCTGTCATTGCCCAACTTGGGAATAGGTGATCTCTTTGGGATGGGGTGACTTGACAAGTGTCATGAACATCCTACAGTGTTGGACAAGTGTCCAAAGGCATGGGTTTGGGCCATGAGGCCATGAGGCCATGTTGGACGCCCATCTCAAGATAGAGCCATTCTTGCCTTGTATCTTCTATATAAATAGGTGGTTTGGAGAGATGTATTATGTGATTAACAGGTACTGTTATGTTGCTAAATTATCTCCAGATACGAGTGTTGAAGACTCCTGCAAGAGCATTGGCTCTAAAACTGTATTGTAACCTTGATTGTTTACTAGAATACATTTGAGTTGTGTTTTGGAGTGTGGGGTTTTTCACCCATAATGGTTTTCCCCACATATCTCTCTCTCTCTCTATCTATCTTCTTTCTGTGTATGTGTATTTCTGCAATATCTTTGTTGTTGGGTTAACATTGTTATAACTGTAAAAATTAAAATGAATTTACACTTATCTCTCCTCATTAGATTAGTGTAGGAAGCAATTTTCACACACCTAGCTTCCTTTCATGTGACACTCGACCTTAGTCCCTAAGGTGGACTAAAGTCTATGTTATATTTAAATGTTGTTAATTATTGTGTAAATTGTTGAATTATCATTTTTTGTATGTCCTAAGGTTGTTTGGTTAAGGATGAGTGTTGAGTTGTCATCCTAGTTGTCCAAACTTGGATTTGCATTTTAGGGGTCTTTTAAATGGTGTAAAAATGTCATTTTCTTAGTTGTTTATATCATTTTGCATACATTTAGTTTGCATTCATACATAAACCCACAAAAACATCAAAAACAACATAAAACCAAGAAAAAGAAAAACAAGCAAGCACAAAACCCCTCGATACCACCCGAGGTCAACCTATTCAACAAACAAAGAAAAATCAAACAAACCTTAGGTATTCACACTAAGTCAATGCAAAGTCAACTCTTGGTAAACTCTAGCCAACTCTTGTTGTTCGAGCATATGGATGTGCCTTGGACTTAGAGGTGAGTGGGTGAGAGCAATCCTAGAGGAGATCAAAGATATTCACCCTAGGCATAAAAAAACACAACCAACAATTGAGGAACAAGAACATAGGCTTAGGCTATTTGAACAAAGACACCACATCCAACAACTCCTTCAAGCAAGAGAGGAAAGATTCCAATGCATTACACTTATAAATGATTACAACAGACAACCATCCAGACATTGGAATCTCAGAAACCCAAATACAAGATTAGTAACTAGTGACCTTTCGGGTCATATTATTATCTCCACAACAACAATCATCGAACATAACATAAGAAACAACCCCCATGAAAAGCCCCAAGACTAGCTGACCACTCTTCACAATGTCCAGCTCCCAAGCGAGTAGGACCACCCACGTGTCTGACCTCCTCTTGACTGGCTTCTACCATGAGAGTGAGAGTGATGTGGAGGTTCACTCGTGGTAAGGAGAGGGTCCATGTGCTCTATCAAAGATGACTAATCCGTCTTATGCTATTGAGTCATGTTTTAAAGTGTACAACATCTAAGGAATATATCCTCAATCCCTTTACTCAGTTGTAATCTCATCATTATACCAATCCAACTTTTGAAAATAGTCCATACATCCAACCTGCTGGAAGATGGGAAGATACTCATTATCATTCAGCAGGGTGGTGTGGACTGTAGGTTCTCTCCTTACCAAATCACCTTCCATCGTTATGTGTTTGGCATTTGTTTTCTAAATTCAGTCAATTGTTGGGACAATTCTTCAAATTTAAACAATTTTCTTATAAATGCCAGACGAATTTACAAATGCCAGACAAATTTTAAATTGAACATAGATAGTTCTTAGGTATTTTAACAATTCTTACGAACACAAACAATTATGATTTTTGTTTAATGCCCATAACATATACAGGCTTTATTCTAACATTTAGTTCACGTCATTCTACATGTGTATGGGCATTTCATGTAATGTACCACCCTTGTTCTACCTTTAAATTTTAGTTTCCATAGTTTGATATTTCGTCAAATAGTTGTCATGCAAACTATTTGTTGACTGATTTCGAAGTTTGTTTTGTTGTTTGATGTTTTTTATGATTGAGATTCAACATAAAACACATATACCAAATGATAGTACCAAGGACCAAACACTTTGCAACAATAAACAAATACTTTGCTAATAATTTCAATGCCAAATATAGGACTGTTATAACACAGTGAAAGTCTGATATAACTCAGAACAACAAGATAATTTTATTCAAATTAAATATTTGAATCATTTCATTCCAATGCAACATACATGATTTATTCTCCTTTGATATAACAATGAATGAAGGCTTCAATTACAAATAAAGGGATTGCTGATAAACAATTATGAAGTTTGATATATCAGCGAACTCTTCACATAACAACATCTAGGGTTTGAGTGTTTTCATGACTGATTTCTCATTCCTTTGGACAACAATTAATCTTTGACATGAAATGACTTCCTTTATACCTTCAAACTACTGCTTGTATTATTCACAAATTCTTAGCAAGTACTATAGTGATACTGTAGCAAAACTATAGTGTTCACTGTAGCGTCCACCGTAGCGATCAATGTATCGATTACTGTAGTGATCATTGTAGCATTTCCTTTAAATATCCACTATAATTTGCTTTGCCAATATCACATCAAGCCTCCAATTTGTATTTGGCACACATCCACAAATTGGATAATGAAATCCTCCAAGATGGCCTGTAAATAAATAATTCCTTTGAAATTCCAAACAATGCCATACTTGCAATGAAGTGCAAAGCATAAACTCTTAATAAGTTTACAGCAATCAACCTGGGAGGGTCTTTCACCACTAGAGTTGATCATCTCCAAGAGGGTTTTTGTCCTCAAGAAGGCTGAGATGAACCAAGTTTGATCTCCAGAACCACAAGGGTTTCAATCAGAGAAATAGAATAAACTGCATAATCCAAATGAGCTCTCAATCCCCTTTTTTATAAGCTTTTTAAGGGAACTTTCTAGAAAGTCCCTTTTAAAATCACTTTATTAATTTATTAAGACTTTTAACTCCAAAAAGTGATTTATTTTACTTTCAAAACATTTCTGGCACTGAAAGTCACTTTTTAGCATCCCATCATTTAAATCTTTTCGCTCTCTTTCCAACGAGCTATAATACTAAGGTACCCAATTAAATATTTTAATTAAAATGGCAACCTTAGTAAAATTAATTAAATATAGCTCAATATTACACCCAATTAGCGGAAATGGTCAAAATGTATCAAAACTAAAAACTGACTGCATGGGAGTGATCCCAATGATGCAAGATGATAAACAATTTTCATCAGATGACTTACTAAAAATAGATGCTCCCTCCAAGAATCTTGGAGACCACACTAGAAGCCATAAATCATATCTGAAAGTGGCATGTGAATCCTCTAGACCATTTGAGCTCATTGGAAACATCAAATAACTCCTCTGATAATGCTAACACACACCTAGAAGGTCGGTGCCAACTACAATGCAAGAGAACCCAAAAATGGGGACATTACATTTAAGGCTTGCAAGGACAAGTGATATGGCGGTTGCATACATTGGCAAGTTACTGACGAGATGTTGAATAGGCTGATAAGACTATTACCCCCAACTAAGTATGGCATGTGTCCTCAAGGGTTATGAGGACGGTAATGAAAAGGAAGGGCAGTGATGACAGGATGAGTGTAATAATAAATAGATAAGCATGTCATTAATTAAAAATACAATCATAAACATGTCATGAAATAAAATAATTATTAACCAGTGTGAAGTGGGAGAAAAGTCTTTACAAAAATCGTACATGTGTCGATAATGATGGTTGATTATGACAGGTGATGATAGAGGAAGTGGCGGCTAGTGTGAGATGGCTATTTATTGTGACGATTGATTGATTGAGGTGATGACAAAATGATATGATAGGTACATTAGGTGGGTAGAGTTACTGCAGGTGTGCGATGAAAATACTGGGTTGCAAGATCAATGATGTTGCAAGAAGTCCGCGTCAGATGCTGTAGGAACTCATGATGGTGCAAGAAGGTGGTGAGTGAGGCTATAGGTGCAAAGGCTACAAGTCCCTTAGAGACTAGTTGCATGAACAAGTGCTACAGGTCCTTCAGAAAGTTGTTGTAGGAACACATGCTATAGGTCCCTTAGAGATGAGCTACATGAACAAGTGCTATAGGTCCCTCAGAAAGTTGCTACAAGAATGCATGCTACAGGTCCCTCGGAGAGCTGTTGCAGGAACAAGTTGTTGTCATGCGAAATTGCACCCTGTTTGAAGCTGGTTCAAACACTTCAATGACACAATGGGATTGATCTTAAGGTGTGGGACCTTGCAGATGATATCAGACCTCCATGTTGTGATGTTCACAACATGCCCCATTTTACTCCTTAGCAAAATGAGGACCCCTGCTGTGGCTGTTGCTTTTGCTATTGTGTGTGTTGTTTTGCTTGGTGGTAAGGGGAAAAGGGGGTCAAAATTTGCAAACTTTGTTAAAAATAGTGAAAATACATTCCCAGTGCTAGTGCATGATATGGTCAAATTCCTTGTGAAAAATGAGCTAGGGTTGCTTTTTGAACCGTCTTAAAATTCGCCACATTTTGCAAGTTATGATTATTTCGGTAGAAGGAACATTCAGGTTTGTAGATCGCTTTGCATAATGCATTGTCAGTTGTATATTCTTTTTTGCTTGTATGCGTTTAGTTAAAGTTTTGAAATATACATACAGGATGGACCCAAGATAACTCAGAATTGAAATGAATAAATGTTTGAGTTCTGTTGCATGTATCTCACGTTGTATGTTTTCGCAGGTCAAAATATACAACAAAATATACATTGCGCGGAATTCAAATCTTATGAAGCACAGTAAATTCCTTGTATATTCGCGCCTTGTATATTGGCGACATACAATGCGAATATACAATGGTAGACCCGGCGGACTTATTAAAGCAAATTAAGTCGTATATTTCGAAACATACACATACAAGCCGGAATCCAAACGAAGTCGGATTTATCCTATGTATCACGTCCAAGTTGTATATCGAAGGGCATCGGTGTAACAATATCGATCGGGACGAAGCTTTAAACCTTCGCCGATGGAGAGACGCACGTCGATATAAGGCGATCGGTGTAACAAACAACGATCGGAATGAAATTTTCAACCTTCGCCGATGGTCCATTCCTACGCCGATGAATAAAAGGCACGGGCCGAATAACAAAGGAGACATCGGCGTAACATTGGCAATCGGCCAGGTAATTTTTGGACTCGCCAATGGGGGACTCACGTCGATGAATGAAAGGTGCATACCGAATAACAAAGGAAGCATCGGTGTAAGATATGCCGTCGGCCAAACAATTCTTGGACTCGTCGATGGGCGTAGGTTACGCTGATAGATGGAAATGGAGTAACGATAGCTATCAGCCAAACATTGGCGATCGGCAGAGGTAATTTTGGCCGTGCCGATATGAAATATCATACCGATAGGAAGGAAACGCAAGCTGCTGGGGCTATTTCGGTGAAACTCATGCCGATACGAGACATCGGCCAAACAATGGAAATCGGCCCATCATTTTTTGGACTCGCCGACGGCATATCTCATGCCAATGGGTGGGAAAAGGGCAGAGTAATAGGGTTTTTGGGTGTTTTGAGGCCCGGGTGAATGTTTCTGGTCAGCGATGGTTGACCCGATGGTGTTTTGGACATTGTATATGCATTTTGAACGCATTTTTGGGGCATTTTTGGGCCTGATTTCTACTTTTTATGCACAATCATGCCTTGATTCAACAGGTGTTTCAGTTTCCTACTGTTTATTAAGTGAAGTAATACTTATTGCTTGTTTGTTTTTGCAGGTTTGTAGTTGAGGAAGGAGTTGAAGCTTGGTGGCAGTGACATCACGGAAGAGGAAATCTGATCTCAGGAGCAGGAGAAGATAAGGATAAAGGACGAGGAAGTCAAGGGTCTTCACTAATGAAGACAAAATGTAGCTGAAGACATTACTGCAGCAGACCACATAAGTTATTATTGAGCTGCTAGGGTTTCTGAGTGGCATATTTCGCCCAGATTTGATGTATGCTCAGAGGTATTTTGGGAAACTGGTTCACCTGCATTTATTTTTGTAACCAGAGGTTTGAAACAGGGTTTAACCTAGGGTCTTTTTTGGGCTGTATTGACGACAATCAAAAAGTCTATATATTGTGCCTCTCTACATTGTAATACTTGACACACGGGCTACTTAGAAATTGGTAGCAGCAGAGTTTTTTTTTTAGAATAGCATTTAGAATAGAGGGACCTTTGAGTTTAGAAGTAGAAGAAGGAGGTCGCCTGTGTCTATAATAAGGAATGCGTGGAACATCTAGCTTCCTTACTGTATCTATAAAGCTTGTAAGTTTTCTGTAGTTTGATCAATGAAACTAAGAGTCATTCTGACATTGTAAATCATATATGACTGTCTGTTTCTAATACAATTGAATCTGGAATTCTGCATCTATCTTCTGAGTGTTTTCTTGCTCTTCATTGTGTTTTGAAACATTTTCTCTTAGAGCTTGCAATCTTAGGTGTATGTTTGTGAAGATGCTCAGAATATACATTTAAGGTTTTGTCTATGGATTTGATCAAGTTACTGTATGATTTATATAGTGCATAATAGAACAATTAGATCCTTCGGTAGATTTAAATGAGGTTTTAGATTAGATCTTTCTAACTTTTCCCAACCCTTCTGAAAGACTTAGCTGAAAATGCAGAAATTTAAAGGAAATTGTCCCAAATTTGAAAGAACATGCATAACAGAGTTGAAAGTTGACAGTTTTCATAATACTTAAGAGGAGTTAAAAGCTTTGCAGCACAGTAACACTTTTATGCAAAAGGAATGAACAACATATTGACATTTATTAATCTTTTGCATAGTTTGAGTCTCGTAAACCAACATGAAACCCTAAACTACGTAAGGCCCCTTGAACATTACAGTTTCACATTGACCAACTGAATTTGCCCAACAGGTCAAGACCTGACCATATTAAACTTTGGATTAAGTGAATCTTAACTGATTCCTTCATATCTTTCAAGTCAGTTTTGGTTCATTTTATGTGAATTTTAACTAATTGTTATGATTGTATCAAAACAATCACCAACAGTCTTTGGCGCTAGAAGGAGGGCCTGATTGGATTTAAGGTTAATTTTCTGGGTTTAAATGCGTTATTCTGAGATATGTTAGATCTCATAAAATTTCAAAAGCCTAAAAGGTTGAAAACAAGGTCCCATTTTCAATGGACTCATATGGGGACAATTTTCAAGTTAGTATTCCTGCCTTTCAGGAAGCTATGAATGAACATCTTTATCCTCAGGGTTTATCTAACTTTGGTTTATCTAGTTGTTGTAGGATACACCAATCTGTGGAACATAGTGAAATTAATTGTTTAACTTTCCTCACCAGGATAGATTTGTATTTGAAAGGACTAATTCACTTCTCAGATGTGTTCAGGGCTGAGGTCTGGCAGAAAAATGAAGAAATTCTGGAGCAACAAGCAGATACAGCACTAGAACTTATCAGTTGGTTAGACAAAACAATAGCTAAATCAGTTCTAGAAGGAAATAATAGCAAAACATCTTTCCTTGGGTCATTTTATGGTAAAGAGAAAGGTGGACAAAAGGAAAAATTAAAATGCACTAAAACTGATGAGATTCCTATTATAGCAACTAATGAAGTCATAAAAAAGAAAGTAAATCCTAGTTTCATGGCTAACTTCTTTGAGTTAAATGATCAAATTCAAGATTGTTGCAGATCAATAGAATCAGACTCCACACTGGATGATAAATATGAGTCATCTGATGAACAATTCTTGAAAATGGAAGATACAGAGGATTTTGAGGTTGCTGTGCATAATCAGACATCACCCCAGCATTATTTTGAAAGTGAAACAGGGGAGTATTCCTACCAATCAAGAGATGTTGTTCCACCTTTACTCTCAAGTGATCTAGAAATGATTAATTTCTATATATCAGATTATGATGATGAATATACTCACTTAAGTGCTCATGTGCAGGGAACCGATGAGAACATTGAGAGGTTTGCTAAATTTGAGGATAAACTGAACATCCATAATGAAGGAACAAAGCTGGATAAAGATAAAGAAATGATACATCTAGAGTCATTCATCTTTCAATTTGAAGACAAACCAAACATGGGGTTAATCAATGAAAGTGTAGGGTTAAAAAGAGGACCAGCTATCAATAAACAAGCATGTCCAATAGAGCTAAAAATACATCAGGTTGTCTCTTTCCTTTCCTCAGTAAATAATGTTGAATATTATTTTGATTATGGAAATTTAAGAGATAGGACATGCATATGGAATAGTCATGAGCATAATGGGCTACCTCAATTGCTGATAATTAGAGATCATCCTGTTAAACACAGTGAGGGTAGAATAAAAGAGCATTTTTCAGAATTCAAAGATAAATTTGCTAAGTTAAGAACCATAACCAATGCCCTGTTACTCCTGCACAATCTAAAGGAATATGCAAGTAGGGGTGTTCTTGGGTCCTTCCTTGGGTTTTGTTTGCCTTGTGTGGTGGGGAGGGTTTGTGTATAGTTTGGTAGGTTAGTTATTTGTATAGTTTTGTTTTCTGTTTCTTTCTGTTTGTTGTTTTGTTTTTGTTCTTTTGTTTGTACAGTCTTCTTTTGCTTCATTTTGTTTTTTCTTGTACAGTCTGTTTGTTTGTTTGTTGTTTTCTCCTCAGCAGGGATCTTTGTTTACTTTAGAGCATTAAGGGGGCAAGCCAGCAACCATTCAAACAGTATAAATTTAGAATATTCAGGTTAATTATTTGCAATTTATGCATAACTTGTTGTGACTGTCATGAATGTAGAGGGTTGTTTAGCTTCTGAAATTTTGTATTCAATAAATGTGATTGAGAATTCAAGAGAGGTTTCTCACGATGACACACCTAAAATCCTTGGGTTTGTTGAACCTACCAGTGTAGATATTAGGTGAAAAATTTGAGGTCACCCTTGCTACCATTACAATTCTCGGCTTAATTTCAGCAAGTGCCCACTCCTTGCATCATGAAGTTACAACTGCAATATCTTGTGCAATCTCTTTTAAAGAATCAAAAAATATAAAATATAAAATGAATAAAGTGGATTATACTGAAAATCCAGTTTAAGCCATCTAAGTAACTCTACTGGGGCTATAGACGCTCACTAGCAGTGGGGCTCTACTTAGGAGAATTGTAACGATAACCTTGCCGGGGCTATGGACGCTCGCTGGTAGCAAGGCTCTATCCGGTCGGCTATGAGGGAATATCCTCAACTACATAGGCTAATGTCAGTCATTGGTTTGTTCAATTGATCTTCAAGATGAGGATAATTAATCACGTGCACATACTTAAACTGAAAATAAAAATTCATGCACCCTTATTGAATACCTTAGGTCTCAAGTTGAATAATAATTTGCAGGAAGGATAGTTGGAAGTTATGGATTTATTTCACTCAGTTTCTTGAAAACTTTGAATTTAATTGTTTTGTTTGGTTGCTAGTTGTTGTGATGTTCACAACACGCCCCATTTTACTCCTTAGCAAAATGAGGACCTCTGCTATGGTTGTTGCTTTTGCTATTGTGTGTGTCGTTTTGCTTGGTGGTAAGGGGAAAAGGGGGTCAAAATTTGCAAACTTTGTTAAAAATAGTGAAAATACATTCCCAGTGCCAGTGCATGATATGGTTAGATTCCTTGTGAAAAATGAGCTAGGGTTACTTCTTGAACCGTCTTAAAATTCACCACATTTTGCAAGTTATGATTATTTCAGTAGAAGGAACATTCAGGTTTGTAGATCGCTTTGCATAATGCATTGTCAGTTGTATATTCTTTTTTCCTTGTATGCATTTAGTTAAAGTTTTGAAATATACATACAGGATGGACCAGAGATAACTCAGAGTTGAAATGAATAAATGTTTGAGTTCTGTTGCATGTATCTCACGTTGTATGTTTTGGCAGGTCAAAATATACAACAAAATATACATTGGCAATATACATCGCGCGGAATTCAAATCTTATGAAGCACAGTAAATTCCTTGTATATTTGTGCCTTGTATATTGGTGACATACAATGCGAATATATAATGGCGGACCCGACGCACTTATTAAAGCAAATTAAGTCGTATATTTCGAAACATACACATACAAGCCGGAATCCAAACGAATCTGAAGTCAGATTTATCCTATGTATCACGTCCAAGTTGTATATCGAAGGGCATCGGTGTAACAATATCGATCGAGGTGAAGCTTTAAGCCTTCGCCAATGGAGAGACTCACGCTGATATAACGCGATCGGTGTAACAAACAATGATCGAAATGAAATTTTAAACCTTCACCGACGGTCCATTCCTACGCTGATGAATAAAAGGCACGGGCCGAATAACAAAGGAGACATCGGCGTAACATTGGCGATCGGCCAGGTAATTTTTGGACTCGCTGATGGGGGACTCACGCTGATGAATGAAAGGTGCATACTGAATAACAAAGGAAGCATCGGTGTAAGATATGCCATCGGCCAAACAATTCTTGGACTTGCCGATGGGTGTAGGTTACGCCAATAGATGGAAAGGGAGTAACGATAGCTATCGGCCAAACATTGGCGATCGACGAAGGTAATTTTGGCTGTGCCGATATGAAATATCATACCAATAGGAAGGAAACGCAAGCCACTGGGGCTATTTCAGTGAAACTCACGCCGATACGAGACATCAACCAAACAATGGAAATCAGCCCATCATTTTTTGGACTCGTCGACGACATATCTCACGCCGATGGGTGGGAAAAGGGTAGAGCAATAGGGTTTTTGGGTGTTTTGAGGCCCGAGTGAATGTTTCTGGTCAGTAATGGTTGACCCGATGGTGTTTTGGACATTGTATATGCATTTTGAACACGTTTTGGGGGCATTTTTGGGCCCAACTTCTACTTTTTTTGCACAGTCATGCCTTGATTCAACAGGTGTTTCAGTTTCCTGCTATTTATTAAGTGAAGTGATACTTATTGCTTGTCTATTTTTGCAGGTTTACAGTTGAGGAAGGAGCTGAAGCTTGGTGGCAGTGACATCACGGAAGAGGAAATCTGATCTCAGGAGCAGGAGAAGATAAGGATAAAGGACGAGGAAGTCAAGGGTCTTCACTAATGAAGACAAAATGTAGCTGAAGACATTACTGTAGCAGACCACATAAGTTATTATTGAGCTGCTAGGGTTTCTGAGTGGCATATTTCGCCCAGATTTGATGTATGCTTAGAGGTATTTTGGGAAACTGGTTCACCTGCATTTATTTTTGTAACCAGAGGTTTGAAATAGGGTGTAACCTAGGGTCTTTTTTGGGCTGTATTGAGGACAATCAGAAAGTCTATATATTGTGCCTCTCTACATTGTAATACTTGACACAGGGGCTACTTAGAAATTGGTAGCAGCAGAGTTTTTTTTGAGAATAGCATTTAGAATAGAGGGACCTTTGAGTTTAGAAGTAGAAGAAGGAGGTCGCCTGTGTCTGCAATAAGGAATGCGTGGAACATCTGGCTTACTTACTGTATCTGTAAAGCTTGTAAGTTTTCTGTAGTTTGATCAATGAAACTAAGAGTCATTCCGACATTGTAAATCATATATGACTGTCTGTTTCTAATACAATTGAATCTAGAATTCTGCATCTATCTTCTGAGTGTTTTCTTGCTCTTCATTGTGTTTTGAAACATTTTCTCTTAGAGCTTGCAATCTTAGGTGTATGTTTGTGAAAATGCTCAGAATATACATTTAAGGTTTTGTCTGTGGATTTGATCAAGTTACTGTATGATTTATATAGTGCATAACAGAACAATTAGATCCTTCAGTAGATTTAAATGAGGTTTTAGATTAGATCTTTCTAACTTTTCCCAACCCTTCTGAAATACTTAGCTGAAAGCACAGAAATTTAAAGGAAATTGTCCCAAGTTTGAAAGAACATGCATAACAGAGTTGAAAGTTGACAGTTTTCATAATACTTAAGAGGAGTTAAAAGCTTTGCAGCACAGTAACACTTTTATGCAAAAGGAATGAACAACATATTGACATTTATTAATCTTTTGCATAGTTTGAGTCCAGTAAACCAACATGAAACCCTAAACTATGTAAGGCCCCTTGAACATTACAGCTTCACATTGACCAACTGAATTTGCCCAACAGGTCAAGACCTGACCATATTAAACTTTGGATTAAGTGAATCTTAACCGATTCCTTCATATCTTTCAACTCAGTTTTGGTTCATTTTATGTGAATTTTAACTAATTGTTATGATTGCATCAAAACAATCACCAACACTCCAGAGAAGGCTAATTCCTCTTCCTGAGCTTAAGGCTCAGAGAATTGAACTAAATCTAGTGCTAGTACTTGTAGGGGAAAAGGGTAAGAAGGATTGCTAAAATAAAAGAAGGTGATGCACTAGATTGAAGATGTTTAGTTGCAACCGACTCAACATAGTAATAATCTCAAAACTAAAGGGAACTCACATAGACTCATATTAATTCTAATAGAGTCCAAGACAGAATAATGAAGAAATGAAAGGGACCATTTTTCCCACAATAGACGGCTCACATTAATTAAAATAGACAGTGCAAGAATAATGAGAGAGACAAAAATATCAGTCTGTTTTGATTATAGAGGCCAAATAGCCATTACAAAAGAGATAATCATGCAGAAGAAATAGACACAGAATAATCAATTACATTCATTGTTGAACTATCAACTAGAGACATGAGAGGCTCATCAGAAGAGCATAGTCCATCAAATCCAGTTGGTTCATGTAATTGCATTATAGAGGCCTGGTCACAAGAATTCTCCAACCTGCAATAGCCCAGAAGAACAGCTAACAGAAATACATTACTTTTTTATGTATATATAACATTTTTAGTCTTTGCAACAATGGCGTTGGAAGCTAGTCAATTGCCTAGGACAAGCCCACGTCTCATTAAATTTTTGCTCAGAGATCCTGTTGGAACTGGAAATTTCTAGTTAGTTTTTTCAAAAAAGGATACCCGACTAAATACAAAATTTTTGGGATAGTTAGGGAATGTTTGGAATCTTGGAGAAAGTGAGCTTTGGAAACCACTGACTAAGTAGTACTTACATATTCAAACTGGAGACTAGCTAGATTTGCCCAAGAAACTCCTCCGCATATTGCCCCCAGGTGAGTGGTTGCATGTCTTGTATAGATCCATCAAACCTACATACATCCATCAAACCAAATCTTCATTTTACTTCGAACTTTCACTCAAAAATTCAGAGTAGCATTGAAGTGTGAATTACATACACAAGATTGGTGGCAGCTTTTACAAATCGGCATCAAGAAATAAAAATAAAAATAAACAGCCTTTACATGTGCGCATTATAGTGCTTGGTGTTGTCTCACGTCGTACGAAAAAATGCACAGTGGAAAATTTTCTAAACTCATTGGTTGTTCGTGCGTTGTTCCACTGTATTCTTTAAAATTCCTGCGTTTTAAATCTGTCTGTTCCATTTGGTGTACTTCTTGAGTCTCCTGTCATAAATGAAATGCGTGTTGGAAAATTTTGTAAAAACATTGTCTATTGTTTCTATCAGCGTATTCTTTGAAGCTCCGGGTGCGAATGCTAGTTAATTTCTCCAGGTGAACAGATTGTTGTAGAGGACCTTTTAGATGATATTCTTCCACCATTGACTGGAGTCTCGAGAGAAGGGATCAGAAGCAGAAAGCAACATGAAACATATCTACTAGCTAAGTTAGTGTGTCATGTTTCAGTTGGTCGTGTGTCTGGGAAACAATTTACCATTATGGAACTGTTATTCATCTAATCTCTTTTCTTTCTAGGACAAATTTGAAAGGTGAGGCTAAAGAAAAGGCACACTTGCAGGTATATAACTACACGAGCTTGTCAAATTCAAATGTGCATAGGATTATAATGGATGTCATGTGCAATATGCTCCAATTTAGGTTTGAGAGATCCTTTCGTAGTCTTAGGATTAGATACATGTTCATCATCACTTGCCTCACTAGTATTAATGAACTCTACCACATGCTTGTTGTGGTCTTCATCTTTGAGGTAGGGAACTATTCCCCTGTTATGCGATTTCCTTACTGGGTAGAATTCTTAAGCATATTTCTCACTGTAGTGTATTGTGCTGTTGGAGAATGATACAGGAAACCAATCTTGCTTTTCTGTCTTTTAATAGTAATTCATCATGTTTCCAACAACTTTGGGTGCAAAAGCTTACTTTTCTTATATGACTTGTGAACATAGCAAATAAGAGATCTATCGAATATCTCTATCAAACCTCTCTGCACCCTGTATTTGATTTACCTCCTCTTCGAATATTCCACGCGGCATATCGATGGCCTTGAGCAAGATTCGATGATGAGTCCTCAAAAAAATATCCCGCTGGGAGACGTGTACGTGATGAAACCACTGTTTTGTCTTTTATTTATTAATCTTCTCGGAATCAAAACCACCAGAGAAAACAGCTGGGGAATATAATATTTTAGTGGAATTTGTATTCTGAAGCAGGCATACAAAGTGTTTGATGACGGTCTTAGGGTTTGCTCTTAAGAGCTAAAAGTTGAAGAATAATGCAATGGACACGACTGGGAATGAAGCTCTGCATGCATCCAATATCATGGCTCAAGAAAAAATGATAATTGCTAGCAGATCTGTAGCAGCAGTATTGGCGTCACATACCAGCATAATTGAAGACTCTTCTTCATCTTCCAACCTTACAAGGGTAGCGATCATTATGTGCAGAGGGTGGTAGCATTGTAAGTCATTGACCTCTTCTATTTGCATCCATTTGAAGACCCTTGGATCACAATCATCACCCTTTTGAAGGCCAATCTGCTACAGGAGTGATTCGCCACCTTTGCTTGGTCATGTTGACAATATAATCAGTATGTAGAATCCATTATTCATCTCTAAGTTGTAATAGCAGTAATATGCATGATTGAATGGCCACGTTGGTGCCACAACTTGATGTAATGCCCTTACAAATATTCAGATTTGAGCAGCAGACTTGCATTCAATTTATTCTATATTTGTATGTGTATTTCATGGTGTAATTCATCATTTAAAGGATTACTGTTGTAAATCTTCATTTGCCATCACTTTACATGTTCTAGACTATATTTTATGTTGGTGAAATCAAATTCAGAATTCAGTCCAGGATTTGTGCACAACTGTCTAATTTACAGGGCTCTTATTCACAAGCTTGGACTGCAAAGAAGATTCAAGACTGTGAAAGAAATTCTCCATGAGATGCGAACACAGAGAAATTGCCCACCAGATGAAACCATTTTCTGTACAATGGTTCATGATTATGGTCGGGCTAAAATGGCAAATGAGGCAGTCCGTGTATTGGATGTAATGGAAGAGCTTGGATGCCCACCAACTATTAAAGTTTATAATGCAATTCTGAATGTTTTAGTCAAGCACGATTTTTATGTTGCCAAACATTTCTTTAGAGAAACCATAATGAACTTTGGGATTAGCCCAAACATTTACACTTTTGGTATTCTGATAAAGGCACTTTGTCTGCTTAATCGCATTTGGGAGGCATTTAGATTACTGGAATCAATGAGGCATCAGGGTTGTGAGCCAAGTATAGTCATTTGTAACACTATTATACATGCATTATGTAAAAAAGGAAAATGGCATGCAAGTAAAGGACTTATGATGAAAATGATTCGGAGTGGCTGCGAGCCAAATGAGGTTACATACCACACACTGATAAGTGGATATTGTAGACTGGGAGAATTAACAGAGGCACTTGAACTTTTGAAAATGGAGTAATAAGGGGTTACTTTCCTGATGTAATCACAATAACAAAGTTGATTGATGCACTATGTGAGGAAGGTAGGGCACATGAAGCTGCTCAATTGATGCAACAAATGGAGGTAAAAGGATGTGTCACTGATGTTATAGCTCACAATACATTGATCAGAGGGTTATGTAAGGCCAATAAAACAGAAAGTGCCCACAAAATACTCAGAGGAATGGAGCAGCTCTTGGCTTGCAACCCTACCTGGGTTTTTCCAACGTTCTCCTTTGAACACAAATGGGAGGAAGACATCTTAAACAGACGTCTATTGCCAAGCTAAACATTACTTCAGTTTTCTCTGCAAATACAAATGCAAACTCTTCTCTATGCATTGCAGAATATAGGCGTAATGACAACAGACCCGCTAGACGAATGAATAAATTACGTCCAAAACTATTAAAAACATTGCCCAAAACCCAAACAGAAACTTTTATTCACACCGATCAAAGGCCAAAGATAGAATCAGATAGCTTCGTTTCCAACAATAAGGATTTTGAGAATTCAGAGGTGAGTAAATTTAGTGGGGAAACCAATGATAACAGCAAAAAGTTGTGAACTAATGAGGTTGATGCATAAAATAGATTAGAGATCCCGTGGTAGACCATGATTGTTGGGAACGCCAGGAAGATAGCCACAGCTCTAAATATTAATAGCCGCTGCTCGTATACATGCCGATGGGTGTGCAAAGAGACCACAGCTCATATTTTGGCAAGAGCGTGGGTATATAGGAAGGCTGTGTGGCATTGTGAAGTGCTGTTTCTATTTGGAAGTTTTATAAATCAGATATGATATATAGAGACTGCCATACATGTTAAGGAGTGCAGTATCATTTGATGCTTATTCATGTGTCAAGGGGTTAATTGATTATTTGGAAGGAAATTATTAAATAATTCTATATGACGGAATGGTAGTGGAGTGTGGCCCCCACAAACCATCCATATCATTCCCCAATTGCCAATCAAACCACAAGAAATGGGAACGCTTCTCTTTTGAGAAAATCATAGAATATAAAGTAGATTTCATTATATTCCTTGAAGACTTCAATCTTTGCTGAGGAGGTTGCGTGAGGATTTATGAGGACGTGGGAAGCTCTTCATCAATAAAAGTTCGTGGAATACAAATTGTAGCATCATTCAAGGAAGCGCTGACACCTTCATCATAGGAAGTGATGTGGGAACTGGACGATTTGAGCCTCTATCATCACAGATTTAAATGCAGCTGCTTGCAATCTAAGGTGCAGTTTTCTGATATTAAGAAGATGGTTCTTGTGACATATGCTATTCGAGATGAATTTGCAAAATTAAATACAATTTTGGCCATAAAATTCTCATATACGCACACCCAGTTAATCAAAGGTAAAAATCAAACTCGTAAAAAATTATAAATTGCAAATAAAGAATCCAAATCATTCTCTGGATTAATATACCAACCATCATATTTAATTTTATTTGCATATGCTCAGAGGTGAATTAATTTTTGGAAGATTTAACCCGATACAAGGAGATTTTTGATATTTTTATCTTGAAATAAGATATCGAAGGGATTAATTCAATAGGTAATTATTTTACCTAGAAAATATTTTCGGAAGAACACACAAAGATTGGTAAATATTTTCGCCGAGGAGCTGTAATAGTTTTCACTTGAATGAATTTTGCCCAAACCAAAAGGTGAAGATTTTATAAAATCTGGTAAAACATTTTCATGGGGAATTGACAATTATTTTCACCCAAATGGAATTATTATCAAACAAAGATTTAAAATACATGTAAAAATGTCAAATAAATAATTGTAAATCAAGCCAATGTTTGGAGTGAAGTATTTTCACTAATTCGTAAAATGGGGAAAATAATTATTTTGTCAAAAAATAGTAAAAACATAAGAAATATAATCAAGAAATAAATAAGAGATTAAAGTACTATGTGGAGATCAAAAAGCCAGATTAAATATTTAATTTGCCAAAGGAAACTCCTTAAATATTTTATTTTGTGACGGCAAAAGTCATATGTTAAAATTAATCAAATTAAAAGTCACGCCAAAAGGTTTGGAGCCTTAAAAGGAAACATCAAGAAAATTTATTATTAAAACATTTGGGTATGATAAAGTTATAATCGGCGACAGAAAACCCTAAATACATGTCATTGAGCAAATATACAACGGAAATAAGGAAATGATACGGCACGCCACAGGTCCTAAGGTTCAATGTAAATGATATATTTATATATTGTTTATCTGATGAATAATTTGTTTTCTATGCAGGATTTTTGATTACGTTAAAGCAGTTCTCAACTGGCGGTTAAATGAAGTGGCTCGGGAAGATTAAAGATTAATTTTCAGCCTGAGATGATGATTAAATGTTTCAAACCAATTTATTTAATTTATGTGATGAATAAAGTCGGTTCTTATGGTTGGTTCAACCAATTATTAACCGTCACCAAAATGAATGTAACGGGTCTGAGGCTTGTTGCATCTCTTTAAATAGAGATCCCAGGACCCGGATGAGGGAGTGAGAAATAGGGGTTAGAAATTAGGTTAGGATTAGATTTTACAAAAACACATTTGAAATATTTTAGGATTAGATTAGATTAGATTTATTCAATCTGAGGCCAATTTGATCCTTCTATGCAAATTTCACTCTGAGAAAGACAATGGTGCATGATACATTCTGAGGCAGCGTTGTTGAGGATTCAAATTTGAAATACACTGTGACGGTATCATCTGTTTGTTGTTTTTAATTCAATCAATTTAATTATCTCCATGTCATTCATTTTCTGATTATTCAATTTGAATGTGTTAAGGATGTGTTCAAATTGTCTGATTACATTTGCTAATCCAGTATAATTGATTTGATTGGTTTCTCAGGGAGAATTAAATCCTTTCTCATCAATTATAGTAATCTTAGAATGTTGAATGGATTATTAAGTACGATTAATTGATTAGGGTTATTAATTTGTCTCCAAAGTTGATCTAATTTGTTAATTTGCAAATTTAAATTGGTTCTTTCCGGAAAGATTAAAATCCTTTTTAATATTTTGCATTTAATTCAATTATGTCCTTTGGATTATTAAGAATGAGTTAATAATTTCTTCCTTGCACGTTTGTACAAGTTGCAAACTATTATATGTGTCAATCAGATTGAATTATTACCTGATACAAGTATTTGTTTCTGACATCCTGACTCCGTTGCCCAAACAGACAAAGCACCAGTCTAATTATTGATTTATTTTACATTTAAAATCTTTGCTCTATTGTAGATTCATTTCATGTTATTTGTTATTTCTGTTAAAATTTAGATTAAATCATTTACTTTTCCTTAGAAATAGTTTATAGTATTTCATCTGATTTACAAGTATGCCAGTGTAATCAGATAAACTAGCAGCAAACCAACATCGATTTAATCATACAACCTGCTTTGAAAATTAAAGGTTCACCCGCCTAGGTTGTAGCAGGACCTAAAGCGCAGGGAGAAGCTGATCGATAAGGTCAAACTCCAGTCATTGGCTCAAAAATGTTGTAGATTTGACCATAGGGCTTGGCATCCCCTTAGAATCCACAACCTGCATTTTTGAGACCCAACAGATCCTTGCAAATTGGAATGGAACCCATGCCCCTGATGGGCCTGCAACTCTGCAACGAAGATTACCTGCACGCATGGGTGCCAGGCATTAAAGAGGGAATGCTGGAAGTCCTACATTTTGTCCTCACAAATCTGCCTTGCAACTTCACCTATACCCCAGCATTGAAGAGTTCACTATTTCAACTACATTTGGTCTTGGCCTGCAGAGCTTTGAATGCTGCATACCTCCCTGAGAAAATGATTCAATTTCAGGGAGGGAAAGATTTCACAACACTTTAACATGTTGTACCTTTTCTTTCTCATGGTACCTCTAAATTTATTATGGACAACAGACCCAGAACCATTGGGTTCCATTTTCATCCCATTTTGCCTTTGTAGAGTTCTGGCTCTATTTCACCTTATCAGCGAATTTGCCCTTAGCCAAACTTTACATTTGGGTTCATTTTCGCCCTGTTGGTGAATTATCCATCTCACGAACCAAGCTTTGTTTTATCTTTTATATTTATGGCACCATTTCTGTCTTATCAACAAATCATTCATTTGCCAAACCTCGACTTTCCTTTGCATCTTTCGCCTATCGGCAAAATCACCTGTCGGCGAATTGTCACAAATCATAATTATTTCATTAGTTCAGTCTCCTACTGATTTCGCGACAAGGAGAAACCTCTCTTTTCATGCCTTAGCCAATTTGTGTTCTCAATTTTGCCTTATTAGGAAAATAATCAAATCTTGAACCATGCTTTCCTTGTTGGCAAAAGTGGCCTTTACCAAACTTGTCGGCGCTTGCATTTCCCTTGATCAACTTTTCACCCTGTTAGCGAACTTGAGAAATCTTAAACTTAGTTGATGGATTCCCTCCTTAGCCATTTGTCGATAAGGCTTCCTTCTTTTATGCCTTAGTGATATTTTGAGTTTTCCACCCCTTATTAGTGAATTGGCTAGTGGGTGAACTGACAGGTTCATGAACCTAAGATTTTGCCAATAAAGGCATTCTTTCTTCTGTCATGCCTTAGCCATTTTGATGAAGCTCTCCCTCCCTGCCTATTATTAGTGAATCGTTGAATTGGCGAACCTGTGAAAAGATGAACTCGGAGAAGAGTTCATAAAAGATGAAAATTGCCAACCAAAGGGAGAAAACTCTCTTTCATGCCTTAGCCAAATTTTGGTTTTCTGCAAGTTCAGAAACTTGAACTTTTGTCGATAAAGACCAAAAGGGGAGCAAAAACTAAGCCAATGGCCTAGAATTTTCTGGGTTTTTCTAGGTTTTCTACAAGGATTTTCCACAATAATTTTTGGGGATTTTTAGAAGGGAATTCATTGAAATTGGAAGGATTTTAGGTTTTACCTTCTTCTATTTAGGCTTTCTCTGATTGGATCTTTCTAATAGAAGGAGGGAATCTGTAATATTTTGGGCTAGACAAAATATGACAACATTTTGGCAACTATGTAGGGGTGTTTGGCTGCTAAACACAGGGGTCCATCTGCCTTATACATTCCATTAGGCATAGGGTCAAAGGAAAATAGCCTCAATAACCAAACAACTAAAAATGCCTCCATAAAATAAGAATAAAACAAAAAGGCATACATTCTCGTAATGAGAAAGTTGCTTGTGCAAGAGCACTTGGAGGAAAGGAAATCTAAAATAGAAAGAAAATGTACTCTAAATATTTACAAGGATCTCAAAACCAAACTTAAAAGTATGGTTTGAGATGAATCCCATTCACTGGGATCAGAAGTGGCTCACCAATTAGTTTGGATAGTTGAAAAGCATTGGCCTGCTTGCAACTGGTGATAATGTAGGGGCCGCTCCATATGGCATCAAATTTGAAATGTCTTCCTGCCTTGGCCCTATCTTCATCCCATTTCAGCACCAAATCTCCCTCTCGGAAGACTTTATCAACTGATTTTCTATCAAAAGTCTTCTTGACTTGTCCTTGGTGTGCTTCAAGGGTTTCATGGCAGCATTCATCTTCTCTTTGAGTTCCATCAGCTCAGCTAATCTGACTGTCATGGCATCATTTTCAATAAATTCTAGCTATTGGGCCAACTCAAGGGATGGTAATTCTGATGATAAATGAAGCCTTGCTTCCTTTCCATATACTACCATGAAGGGTGAATTTCCAATTGCCCTCTTAAGAGTGATCTGATCAGCCCAAAGAGTTGTCTTCAACTTGGTGTGCCAAGTTCTCTGATTATCATCCACTGTCTTCTTGATTATCCTGATCAAACTTTTGTTTGTGGATTTAGCCAATCCATTTCCTTAGGGGTAGTAGTTGGATGATGTTTTCAGATAAATGCCATAGTTTAATGCCCATTCACTAATTTTTGCACCTACAAAGGCCTTAGCATTATTAGAAATAATGGTGGATGGAAGACCAAACCTAGTAAGTATACCTTCAAGAAAATCTAAAATAGATGCCTCTGTGGCATCCTTCAATGCAACTACTTCTATCCACCTTGTAAAATAGTCTGTGGCTACTAAAATCCATTTGTGTCCAGCACTAGAAGGAGGATCAATTATCCCAATGAAGTCCAAACCCCATTGGGCAAATGGTTAGTCAGTTTGAATGAGATGAAGAGGAAGAGCTACTAGCCTTTTCTTTCCTGCAAAAATTGCACATTCCTTGCAACTCCTTACCCATTTATGGGCATCTTTGAATAAATCAGGCCAGTAGTAACCAGCGCTCATAATTTTAACAGTTGTTACTCTTAGAGAATAATGGCCATTAGCAGGGTGTTTATGGAATTCTTCTAATAGCCTAGAAGTTTGATCTTGAGTAATACATCTCAGAAGAACCCCATTGATGTCCTTTATAAACAAAACACCATATACAAGAACATAAGGGATGGATTAAAGTCTGAAATACCTTCTTTTTTGCTGAGTCCAGTCTGTCAGGGCATCTTCCTGACTGTAGAAAAGTAACCATGTCATGATACTAGTTAGTCTGGGAGTGGGGATCAGCGGGTTGCATCTTCCCTTGGACACATGCAACATCATTTATGTCTTTAACATCTATTGCCATCTATTTGCACAGACCTTTTCCATGAACCAGCTTGGTAATATGGATGTCTATGTCATATTCCATCACCTTAGTTATCCATCTAGCCCTTTTTTCATTGACATCTCTACTCATCAGGAAGTCTTTGATGCTAGGGTGGTTTACCATCAGCTATATCTTGCTGTTAGAAAGCATATGTCTGAACTTCTTTAGGGATTTCACTGCAACAAACACTTTTTTTTCCACAAAATCATACCTTTGTTCATAATCTTTGAGTGGCTGACTAAGGGAGACGATTGGCTGCTCCAGCTTCTCCTCATTTTGTTGTGTCAAGATAGTTGATATACCCTCTTTGCCTCCAAAGGCATAAAGGATAAAATCCTTCTTATAATTTGGGTTTATCAAAGTTGGAGCTTGTGTAATGGCCTGTTTGATGGCTTCGAAACTATCCCTACCATCTTTGGACCATGTTTAGGCAACATTCTTTTTTAGCATAGCTGTGAGAGGTTTTGCTATTGAAGAAAAATTTGGAACGAACCTTCTCACAAAGTTGATCTTTCCCAACAAACTTTGCAGACCTTTTTTTATGACTAGGAAGAGGAAGAGCTAGAATGGCACTTGTCCTTTTGGGATCAATGGCCAATCCTTCTTTGGAGACTACATGTCCCAACAATCTGCCTTCTGGGACAACAAATACACATTTTTTGGGATTTAATGATATCCCATATGTTGTTATATGGAGCCTAATTAGACTCAGAGGTTAAATTTACCCTACTTTTATTGGCACAATTTCCCCCCAAATTATTTAACAGGGTCAAGGGGCAGTGCCCCTGTCGCGATACAGGGTGGGGTCGATGGGCAGTGCCCTCGCAGGGGCTCGATGGCAGCACCCTCGAAACCTCCAATGATTTTTTATTATTTTATTAAGGCGTCGGGAGTTATTTTTCTATTGGCCAACATAAAGAAACCCCTATTTTTGTAACTGACATAAGGCTTGATAAAAGTGGCTAAGGGTTAAGGTTTCCGTTGATGTATTGTAGCATTTTACAACAGTATTGAGTTGCAAGGGATTGCTGGTTGTAATCTGTTTGATTTACTGGATAATAATATTGGACTCTCTGTTGGTGGATGTAGCCCAAGTTTGGGTGAACCACATTAAAACTTGTCTCTTGCTGTTATTATTTCTGTGTATTTTCATTCCTCCGTTTAATCTTCATTTGCATTTAATTGATATCTTTTGTTGGCTAACCCCAACACCATATTCTCTACATCTTTCAAAGACTTTTCTTAAATGACCCAAGTGGTTAGCTACATGCTTAGAATACACGGTCAGATCATTGAGATACACCAGAATAATATCATTAATCAGGCCTTTAAAGGCCAAGTCCATTGCCCTTTGAAAAGTAGCTCTAGCATTTGTCAACCCAAAAGGCATTTTTTTGTTTAGCCAAGGTACCCCACTTGGTGGTAAAGGCTGCTTTATACTAGTCTGATTCTTTTACAAGAATCTAATTGTAGCCTGAATAGCCATCTAGGAGTGAAAACCTTTAAGCTCCTACTACTGTTTGTAGGTTTTGTTCCATGGAAGGAAGCGGATAGCGGTCTTTAAGGGAGGCTCTATTCAAGTCTCTAAAGTCCACACTGTTGAATGCAAAGAATACTGATTAGTATTATTAAAACCTTTTCTTTTACACATTCATTAATCCACTTACCAAATTCAATAACATGAAAGCAAAGTAAACATGAGAAGAGCAGCCACAAATTCATAACACATAGAGACCAGGATTTTATGTGGAAAACCCAAAAAGGGAAAAACCACAAAGAGTGTTAGCTCACAATATATTATGATAGAAATACCGAATTACATGAAGGCTCACTTCCCAAGGACTCACTATCCAAAGAAAATGCTCACTGCATAAGGTTCACTGCCAAATAGAAGATAAGATAGAAGAAGGATTGGATCACTACCAAGAGATGACTGCAATAGGTGCATCTACAGAATGCTGAAGTGTAGTACCAATTAGCTCAATATACAGATTCAAAGGACTTCATACTGTCTACCCTGCTTTACATATACTCTTGTTTTCTACCCTTATTATCCTTTTCTGCTCTGTAAACTACCTTAGATTATACACATATCGAATTCATACATTGTCCACACATCTACCTCCCTCTAACACCGAGATCCATCAAATATATATATATCTGCAATAAGATTCATCTCACAATCAGGTTGGCAATCCAAACATGAAACGTGTATACAAATGTTGTACCTTGTCAACTTGATCTTGTGCTCAAACAACAATACAGATCCAAAAATACATACAATAGTCTTCATATAGGTCGGCACCAATTATTCAACCACTTAGATTGATTGTACAAACAATATATCTTCTCCACATATAGATCTAACATGTTTGTCAGCTTGTTCCTTAAGAACACACTTGACTAATTCAACTATCACATCATAACTTCTACTGCGGACCATATGAGACTCTAAAATTCATATCCAACATTCATCATTGACCTCTTAACATACCTTTAGAACTGCAAGACAAAATATGCAACAACGGAGGAATGCAGACGCTTTTACTTTAGCACTGTGTATGTTCCTGTTTTACCTCTGTTTGTCTGGACTTAGATATTTCACCATATGACTTCCGGAGGAAGTCAAGACTTGAACATTGGAGCATGTGATCACTAATTATCTATGAACAACACACCTGAACTACATACAAATTTCTTTAACTACGAAGGCATACCATCTCAAACACTATCACTTACTTGGTATATTGTACACTACCCATACTTAGTCATTTATTCTTCCAAAGTAAGGTCTCTTTGCTATGCTGATAGATACCCTTTTCCTTGTTGCCATCAATGACAACATTCAACATTCATCAGAGCAGTGTCTCTTGCCAACACATACATAATCTTATTTCCCCATTCTTCTTTCTAATTGGAACTAAATTTGCCACCCAAGAGGAAAGTTTAATGGGATAATTAATCTTTGCCTCTATGAGCTTGGACAATTCTTTTCTCATCAGTGGCTCTATTTTGAGGTTGACGGGCCTTTGCTTTTGGTGAACAGGCTTTATGTTGGGTTCGAGATAAATAGTATTTTAGATTAATCTAGGATCAAAGCATTTCAAATCCCTATAATCCCAAGCAATTAAATCATTAAATTCATTGCAAAGCTCGATAAAAACTTGCCTTTCAACTTGGTTACATACCTTGCCATGTTTGATAAATATGCCCTGGGCAATTTCTACTTCTTCATAATCCTCTTTTTTGATAGTCATGTCCATCTTTTCTTTCTTTGGCTGATCGTCTACACCAAATATGCTCTCTAAGGTAAGCAGTCCCCTGGGCAACTTGTTGGTCTTTAGCTGGATTGCTTGGTCGCTATACTCCTCTTGTAATATTGATTGGTTCTTGGCAGCATACTCTGCCTCATCTTGCAGAAAATTCACAATTTGCTATTCATTTTCAAATACCTACCAGCTTATGATGTTATCAAGATGTTATCAAGCACAACATGCCTCACAACAACCTTCACACGCTGATCTAAATTTTGTTTGACATTCTGGGGAATGTCAAACTGTGCACCAATTGTGGCCAGTCTATCAGCATCCTTGTTTTTCTGCCTGGGAATGGCCTAAATGTTGAATGCATCAAAATCTTCAATCAAATCCTAGACCCTGTGCTTGTATGACTTCAAAAAATCATTCCTTGAGGCACTTAGTTTTCTAATTTGGTGGACAACCAGCTTGTTGTCACCAAACACTTGCAAACTTTTTATTCCTCTTTTTTGAGCCAGCTATATGCCCTGAATCAAGGCTTCATACTCAGCTACATTGTTACTACAGCCAAACTGCAATCTAAATGAAGAGAAATAACCTTTGTTTTGTGGTGAAATCAATACAACCCCAGCACCTGCTCTATTTTTGCTTCTGGAGCCATCAAAATACATTTGCCACACCCTTCAGGATCTGATATTGTCTTTTCAATACTGGGGATGATGACATCCTCTTCATGGATACAATAAGTACCCAACCCTATTTCCTCTACATGAGAAGGGGTGTCAAACTTGAAATAGTCTACCCACTCATCAAGTAATATGTTAGGAATCTCATCCCTTGGAGTGGTAGCCTCATGCCTACTGATATTGTCATCCTTCTCTAACTCATAGATTATACAATTCATAACGGTGAGATTAGGGGAGTAGGGCTCTATGTGGTCATTGGTAATAGGCTCATCTTTGATGGTTACTTTGGTGCCATACCTAGTCCTAAATAGCATGTGGGACCAATCAGAAGATAGGCACCGACCTATCTTGGATGCGAAGTCTCTAGATAGGCATATACTGAAGTAGGCTGGTAGATCAATGACAAAGATGTCTTGGGAAATAGCGAAACCAGGGCATGCATGCAAAGTGAGTTTTAAATCTTTTATAACACCCATTTTATTAACAACGGTACCATCTAATTGCACTACCCCCTTGTTCACTAGCTCATACACTATACCCAACCTATTAGCTATGTTTTTGGGCATGATAGAGGTACCTGGCCCAAAATCTATCATACAGTCATGTAACAATTTGTTACCAATAATTAGATAAGCATAGTGTAGAGCCAAACTCTACATTTTCTTTTCCTTGATTATGGCCCAGTGTTTCTATAGTTTCTATTGCTATATGTTTCCTATATGCGGAACGCGCCATCTGTCGATATGGAGGACCTCTAAGGAAAATGCTAAATTAGTTGCGAGGCTGCCATGTGTCAAATCTAGTGTTGAGCAGAGGATGGCACGTGTTACTTTTTTAATTCATAATTCCCATGCGTGGAAGGCGCCACTTATCCTTGGTTGTGTGTCTTTTTATTGAGTTTCTTCTTGATGCAGAGTGCACCACGTGTCGCTGATGCATGCCTTGGTGAAAAGTTTCTTTTGTTTTAGCTTGCACGCGGGTGGTACCAAGTGTTCTTTTGTTGCAATGGCGGAAGTTGTCGCGTGTATCTCTAATGATAATTTTTAATGGTACTGAGACACATATGGTGGGCCCGGGATGTTACAACATAGTGTATGGATGCAGTGAAGGGTGCCACGTGCTACGTGCGGAAGGTAGCACAAAAGAAGCTATTGATGTTACCGAAGGTTGCCACATATGTTTCTTTTATATATTTCAATTGTATGCGGAGTGTGACAAGTGTCGTCTTCGTAGGGCTTTGAGGGACTTTTTATAAATTTTTAGAAACAGGCAGGAGGCGCCATGTTATTTTTGCTGCCTTATGCAAATGCCACTGCATGTCCCTATATTGTGTTAAGTTTTGAGAAGTAAAGAAACATATGGTGGGTCCCACAAGGTAAATGCTACAGTTTTTTAAAGTGATGCGGAGAGTGACAAGTGTCATTGCTGCGAGCGTTCAAGCATATAGTAAAAAAAGATTTTGAGATGCATGGAGAGTGCCAAGTGTCCAATTTTTCATTCTCAGGTACTGCCACGTATCAAGTAATGAGTATGGCAGATGACAACAAATGGTAGTATTTTGTGTGCCTCTTTTTATGAAAGGAAATTAAACTGCAAGCAGAAGCTATCGCGTGGCATATTTTTAGAGCCGTTTGAGAATTGGCCAGTGATGCCACGTGTTGCAATAGAACTATGAGTTACAATGCCATATATTTTATCGCTCTACCAATGAGCACGTAGGGAGAGACAGTTGCAGATTCAAGGAGATCTTTAGTACCAATCGAAGTTCCAGTTAAGTTCTAGTTCTGTTTGGGCCGTTGAGATCCTAATGGTTAGAGGTGATCTTGAGTCAAATTTTATGGCTATAAATAGAAGAAGATATTGTAACACACGGATAGAATTTTTGATTATTGACTCAGAGATCTTGTTGTGATCAGATTGTATCATTTTTCCTTAGTTTAGTTATTTCTAAGAAGGAAGATTATATATCTGTGCCTTTTGTATTCGCCAAATTGTTAATGAAAGAAGCTCTGTTCTGTGCCAATGGTGATATTTTATGTGTCTCTGCATAAATCTTTTGAGTTAGCCTTTGATTTTAAATTCATTTACAATCTGTCTATGTTAATCATGCAACATTTGCTCTTTAATATAGTTGAATCTTGAGAATTTAATCACTGTGTTAATTACTGAAATACATTTAAATCAGACACATCGCCATAGAATTAGAAGTACAAGTTCTATTTATTGTATCTGTAATCTTGTTTTTTCTTCCCTTTACCCAAACCCCAATTGAAAAAGGAAGAGCCATCTTCTGTAAAATCTGGAGGTTGTTTCAAGTATCAAGTCCTACATTTTTTAAACTTCCCATGTTGGTGCTGGAACCTGTGCAATTTTATACATCAACAGTTTTTGGCACACCCGGTGGGACCTTTCTTGAATACTGATCAAGATTGTATGAACCAGAGAGCATCAAGGAGTCAGAGCTATGGACTGACAACAAGAGTTCAAACAACTATTAATCCATGGATTTTATTACCTCCGCTAGCAACCACTCTAAGAAGAAGAATAAATCAAGTAGCAATAGCATCAGGAGCAAACATGGGAGCATCTGTACCTCCACGAAACTATGCAAACTGGAACAATAGCAATCCTCTCATTCTTCTGACACCACCAGATACTTAGGATCCAATTCCAACTAATGCTTTAAAATCTTTACCCAAATTCAGTGGAGAAGATTCCAAGACACCAGGGGAGCATCTCCAAGATGTATCAGATGTGTGCGCAGTACATGTTATTACAATACAAAATGTTGCTATCAGATTGTTGGTGGCTTCTTTCAAAGGGAAGGCTCTGGATTGGTATAGATCTTTGATCCCAAACTCCATATCTACTTGGGACCAACTTGGAGACACCTTCTTTGCAAGATTCAGTGAAAAGGGTGATAAATCCTCCCTACTACAACAATTGATCACTATAAAGAGGGCACCACAAGAAGCTATAACTGACTTCAACACTCGATTTCAAAAGACCTGGGATAGAATCCTTGCTACATCTAGTCCACCATCATGTATGGCTATTATATTTTACGTCAAAGCTTTCAATTCTAATATCTCTATGATGATTCTGTGCCTAGGAGGGCAGACCCTACCAAATGCATATGAATTGGCTGTAAGGGTCAAGAATAATCTGATAGACACTGGAAAATTACCTCCAAGGCCTCCTATGCCTATGTTCCCTAAAATTTCCATCCCCTTGCCTCAAGAAGTTCCTAATCCACCATATGTACCTGTGTCCATGTACACCTTCCCAACTTCTCAACAACCCACTGGGTCAGCACCATCTACCCCTCCATCTAAAATGGATGACGTCAAGAACATCCTCAGGACCTTTTCAAATGAGATTATTAATCTCAAGTTGCAACAGACTTCTTACTTGAAGCCTCCTTACCAGGGATTCCAAGGAAATAGACCCCCATATCAGCCAAACTAGTACCAAGGTACTCAAAGACCAAATAATCCTCAACCTTCAAATCAGTTTGTCACGGTTCCCACACCTTTGCAAGTTCTCCCTCCTAACCCAGGCAGAGAAATGGTTCCTAGATAAAATAATTTAGCAAAAGATGTTAATGCCTAGTGTTTTCCTTGTAAGAATGCCCATATGCCCAGAGATTATCCTAGGGGTAATTTACAAACAAAAGATAGCGGAGCAAAGAAAAATGGAGGGCCAAGCTATGGTATCAAATGTTTCCCCATATCAGTCACCTGGTGTTTAGAATGCAGTAATGGTGGCTCAGATGCAAGGTATGTCCATTCAATAAGAAGATGAAATTGCCCCAGAATATGTCTTATTTTCATGGATTAAAAATGAAGATTCAGTATTCTTGAATGAAGCATCCACCTCCAAGAAGCCCTTGGAACAGTCTGATTACTACACCAGATCAAAAAGAAGGGCGGTCGAGCAACTTGAAGCTCAAAATAATGAAATTGTTAGGGTTCCACCTTTCTAGACTCACTATGATCTTGTTTCAAGACAAGAAATACCTCAACCAACTCAAACTCAGGCAGTCTCAAATCCAGTGCTAGAAAGAGCAAAGTATCCTTATTACCCTAAGATGCAAACATTGGGAGCCATGAATGTGGTAGAATGACTGAAGAAGACCCTTGCTCATGTATCAATATGGGATATGCTGGCTATCCTTGAGCAAAAGACACTGTTGCAAGAGGCATTGTAGACTCAGGCAGACCCCAAACCTGTCGTATCGAAAGAAGGAGGTGCTAACAAAGGAAAGACTCAAAATAAGGACACTCCACCCTTGCAGTCAGTTGCCCTACTAAATGTCGCGATAGAGGTAAGCAAATCTAGGCCTGTGCCATTTTACTTAACTTTAATAGTGGGCAAGAAACTGTTACATAACTCAATGATAGACTCAGGGCCTAGTACTACAGTCATGCCAAAGCAAATAGCAGATGCTTTAGAAATAAAATATGAGCCACTGGCTAAAGGGGTCATGCAATTGGATGGGAAGTTCGTTCAAACCATAGGAAGGATCAAACAACTTCCCTTGCAACTATATACTTGCCCAAATATAACTATCCTACAGGATGTGGTGGTTATTGATATTCCCCCAGTTTTTGGTCTATGTCTATCTAGAGATTTCATAGCTAAAATAGGTGGATACATGTCCCTTGATTGGTCACATTTGATTTTGAGAACCAAGTATGGGACAAAGATGAAAGTGTTGTCTGAGCCCCTATCTAAAGATCATATCACTGAAGAATCAGCTCCAAAGAATGAAGCATCTCATGCTATGCTAAATAGGGAGGAAAGGGTCTTTGTTGAGGAAATGAGAGAGTGGACTGAATATGATCAACAGGAAGAAGAAAACAACTAGTTGATGAGCATGATGCAGAGTGACCCTTATGGTAATTATGACTCTACTAGTTTGGGCACATATGTAATCTTTGAAGAAGGCCAAGAGATACCAAATGTAATAAGACTAGACACCTGAGGGAAAGGATACAAATATGGAATCTGGGATTTGGACCTTGAACTTTGATGGAGCTAGAAGCAAGAATGGTGTCAGGGCAGGTATATGTCTTACTTCTCCAAACGATGAGAAAATTCTCAGAGCCATATGCTTTTAATTTGCCTGCACAAATAATGATGTTGAGTATGAGTCTTTGGTACATGGTATTGTGTTGGCAAAGAAGAAAGGGATAAAGAATCTAATTGTTAAGGGTGATTCATACCTAGTTGTGAAACAAATCAAAGAAAAGGTCGTGGCCAAGAATGTAAGGATGAGGTCTTACTGCCATAGGATTTGGGATCTCATAGATGGTTTTGATACTTTCAATATAGAAGTTGTCCCTAGAGCCCAAAATGCTGAAGCAGATAGGATGACACAAATTGGTTCTCAATTTGACCCAACAAGTGACCTGCTCATCAATAACTAGGCTGTAAGAGTCATCATTAGGCTAGCAATCCCTGATAATGTTCAGAACTGGAAAGTATTTGACAATGACCTTTAGGTGCTACTATTTTTGCAACAGTCCAGGGAGTTTGCCGACCAATTACAACCCAAGATTGAGGAGGCATATGGTGACCAGATTATTCATCTTAAATCCAATAAGCTCCTAAGTGGGTTGATAACTTTAGAGAACCTGTTTGATCTAGATGATGTGAGCCTAGACAAAAGGAAGTTTAAGGCGAGCAAAGAAGACTATTCTGAGATTCACATTAGTGAAGGAAGAAGGTTGAAAGTAGGGAATGCCACTACTCCAGAAGAAATAGATAAGCTCATCTCTTTGTGTAACAAATATGATAGAGTGATTGCATGGACTTATGATGACCTTCATGGTTACAATAGAGATATCATCCAACACACGATAGAACTTGCTGAAGGGTCAAAACCAGTTCACCAGAAACAAAGGCCAGTGAACCCTAGAATTGAACCCTTAATGGTGGATGAGCTACAAAAACTTCTGGAATCTAAGATTATATTCCCAATTGAACATTTGACTTGGGTCTCTAATCTAGTGCTAGTAAGGAAGAAGAATGGAGACATAAGGCTCTGTGTAGATTTTAGGGACTTGAATAAGGCTTCATTAAAATATCACTACCCTCTGGCCTTTATGGAGAAAATTTTGCAGACAGTGGCTGGGTCTGAGAGGTTCTCCTTACTTGATGGCTTCTCAGGATATAATCAGATCTGGCTAGCTGATGAGGACTAGCATAAAACAACATTTACAACAAAGTGGGGAACCTTTGCATATGTTAAGATGCCTTTTAGTCTTTCAAATGCTGGAGCCACTTTCCAACGCGCTATGGATATAGTGTTCAAAGGGCTAATAAATAAGATCATCTTGATCTATTTAGACAACCTCACCATATTTACTAAGGATGCCAAGGACCACTTCGACCATTTAGAAGCTATTTTTTAGAAGTGCCAAGAGTTCAGGATTTCCTTGAATCCCAAGAAGTGTGTTTTTGTTGTACCCCAAGGGAAACTTTTGGGACACATTATTTCAAAAGATGGGATTGCCTTCGATCCAGAGTGGGTCATAGCTATATTGGATTTGTCTTTGCCATTCAATAAGAAGGCAGTGCAATCCTTTTTGGGAAAAATCAACTTTGTCAGTCGGTTTATATCTGACTTTGCAGGTCTATTTAGGCCCATTACCATGATGCTAATGAAAGAGTTAGCTTTCAAATGGACACCTGAGGGAGGACAGGCCTTTGAAGAAATAAAGAAAGCCATCTCTATTGCCCCAGTATAGAAGAATCTAGATTTTTCTAAGCCCTTCATTATGTATGTGTATGAAGGAGAACACAGTGTTGCTGCTGTGCTGACACAGAAAGATGACAAAGATGGGGGAGAACATCCAATTGCTTTCTTCTCTAGAACACTCAGGGAATATGAATCCAGGTATAATTTTGTTGAAAAGCAAGCTTATGTTATAGTTAAAGCCCTTAAAAAATTTAGACATTTAGTGACAGGAAATAAGATCCTAATATTAGTAGCTCACCCAAGTGTTAGAGAATATATCATGGAAGGCAAGATTACTAAAAAGAGGGCCAATTGGATAACCAAAATCTTTGAATATGATGTAGAGGTAAAACCTACTAAATTGGTTAGAGGTAGAGGACTTTGCCAATATATTACTCGAGACATAGAGGAATCAATGCCCGAAGAAGCAGAAGTTGAAACAGTGTTGAAACTCCAGGGGGTTGATCAAGATTCTTGGGTAAGTGACAGAATACAATTCATGAGAATTGGTGCTTTCCCCGGTGAGCTCTCCCCCAATAAGAAAAGATACTATAGACAACAGGGAGTTCATTTTGTATTGATTGATCATGTCTTGTTTATAAAGAATATTGATGGAATGTTGTTAATATGTGTTGAGCACGATGAAGCTCAAAGAATACTGCATGAGTTTCACCTTGGAACCTCAGGGGGGCACTTTTCAACAAAAACTACTACAATTAAAGTTACACAAGCTGGCTACTTCTGGCTAACATTGTTTACAGACTGCTACCAAATGGTCAAAGAGTGTCAAGTCTGTTAGTTTTATACTGGAAGGAGAAGGAATGCAACATTGCCTCTAAGTCCCATAGTAGTAGATGAACCCTTTGCTCAATGGGGTTTAGATTTTATTGGGATGATTAATCCAGTGTCAAACATGGGACATAAGTGGATCCTTGTTGTAACTGATTACTTTACAAGGTGGGGTGGAGTAGTGCCACTCAAAGAAGCTACTAAAAAAGTGATCTTTGAGTTTCTAGAGGGGATGACTACATGGTTTGGTCCTCCGCGCACTATCATATCAGATAATGCCAAGGCATTTTTAGGCACCAAAATGTCACAGTTTGCCTTAAAAAATGGAATATATCTAAAGACTTCTTCTAACTACTATCCACAAGGCAATGTCTTGGCAGAGTCTACCAATAAGAACCTAATCAGTATTATCAAAAGAATGGGGGTTGATCATCAGAAAGATTGGTACATGTCTCTTAATTTAGAACTATGGGCAGACAGGATCACTCCTAAGTAGGTAACTAAAATGTCCCCATATGAGCTGGTATATGACAAGAGGGCAGTGATGCCATTAAGTATAGAAATTCCAGCCTTGCAATTGATCAAACAACTAGAGATAGAAGAAAATAGCTCGATGCATGTGAGGCTCACTGAGTTGTTGGAGATTCAAGAAAAAAGAGAAGGGGCACATGAGTCTCTAGTGAAACATTAATAGATCGTAAAGAATTGGTTTGAAAAAAAGACCTCCAACTCAAGTTTCAAAGTTGGGTCACTTATTCTGAAATGGGATGAAAGATCTACTAAACTAGACTGGCACAACAAGTTTGACTCATTATGGATATATCCTTTCAAGATCCACTCCTATAAGCAACAAAATGCATTTGAGCTTGAGAATATGGAAGGAGAGCCTGAAGAGATTCCTGTAAATGGGATCTTCTTGAAACATATTACATAGTCTTGAGACCCGTCATGTATCATAGTTAGTTACATGTCTTTTAATTATTTTCCTGCTTTTGTCTTACTTTCTTGATTTTTCCCTTTTAAATAAGTGTTCTAAGAACATGTGTCCACAATACAATGGCCCCTTTTTGTTTAGCAATTGCGCGTACCAAGGTCATTCAGTGGTTCCTTAAACTTTAAGGAAGTACCTAATCATTCCAAAAGGATCACTGCTTTTTAATACTGATCTGACACACCGTCTCATATGGATTTTCAAAGATACACTAACCATATTTTTGGCATTAATGCCATTAATAATACGTGATGGGTCATTAATGCTTCATTATACCTCTCTGAGCTAAGTTTCAAGCCTCTCAGATTGTTGCATTTGTTACTACTCATTTTGCATTCTCTGAGTTCTGCTTTCTACGTCTAAAGTTTCATTCCTTGCCTGTAATTCTAGCTAAGTTTGAGTCATTTTCAAGTTTCTTTCTTGCTTGCTGCATCAAGAGTTTCTAAGGTTTCTAAAAACGATATAGGGATGTCAGAGCCACAGTCGCCATAGGAGGGGCTAGGGATTTTTGAGTTGTCTGATAAATTGAAAGGCAGCAAATCTTATGGGTCTGCACCAGCACAGCTAAAAGCAAGCTATCTAAGGACAAGGGTCTTGGATACAGGGGTAAGTACAGATTATACACAAGTAAAAGACTATGCAGATGGCATTTTTGACACACATATGCAGAAGAACCCAAAAAATCTTCGAGAGGGAGCTCATCAGTGATGTCTTCAGTGAGCTGCAAAAGGGGAGTCCAAAACTTTTAGTATGAGAATTTTGTTAGGGTTAGCCGACAAAAGATATCAATTAAATGCAAATAAAGATTAAACAAAGGAATGGAAATACATAGAAATAATAACAACTAGAGATATGTTTTAACGTGGTTCACCCAAACTCGGGCTACATCACCAAACAGAGAGTCCAATATTATTATCCATTAAATCAAATTGATTACAACCAACAATCCCTACAACTCAATACCGCTGCAAATGCTACAATACAATATCAACGTAAACCCTAACCCTTAGCCGCTTTATCAAGCCTTATGTCGGTTACAAAAATAAGGTTTTTTTATGTTAGCTAATAGAAAAAATAACTCTCGACGCCTTTATAAAATAATAAGCATTTTTTTGCTTCAAGGGCGCTGCCCCTAACAACCCCCACTAGGGGTGTTGCCCTCAGACCCCCACAATGGGCTCTGCTCCAGGCCCTCGCCAGGGGGATAAGCCCCCTGGGCCCTGCAGGAGGGGATCTTCCCCCCTGCACTCCCCCGTTAAATAATTTGGGGGGGAAACCGCACCAATAAAAGTGGGGAAAATTTAACCTCCAAGTCTAATTAGGCTCCATATAACAACAATCTCCCACTTGGAGACTGATCATAACACCGTTGACCCTATAGCTCCCACTGGAAATAAACACCCAGGACTTTGTTGTTCTGTTTTGTTGTTTTCAGTCTAGAAGACCAGCCGAAGCTGAAAAAGAGCTTAGATTCTCCTTTGTCACTGCCTTTGTAAATATATCCACTGGATTTTCATTTGTATGTATCTTTTCCAGCCGTAATTGTCCATCATCCAACACCGATCAAATAAAGTGATACCTTAATTGTATGTGTTTGTTCTTTGAATGCAAGGCATAATTCTTTGCAAGATGTATGGAACTCTGGTTGTTTGTAAACAAATAATTGTTAACCTGTTGTTTACCCAATTCTTCCATGAAAGATTGCAACCATATCATCTCCTTGCTTGCCTCTATTACAGCTACATATTCTGCCTCTGTGGTGGATAAAGCAACCACCTTTTGCAACCGTGAGATCCAACTCACCACTGTCCCACCTATAGTAAAGACATAACCTATAGTACTCCACCTGGTATCAATATCCCCTGCCAAATCTTAGTCTACATAACCTGCTAAATCAGTATTAAAGCCTCCAAAACATAAATGTTTATTAGATGTACCTCTCAAAAATTTGAGAATCTATTTTACTGCATTCTAATGCTCCAATTCAGGATGACTCATATACCTGCTTACGACTCCTACAACATGTGCAATATCCAGTCTCGTGAATATCATGGCATACATTAAACTTCCTATAGCTGAAGCATATGGTACCTTGGACATTTTGTCTTCCTCCTCTTGTGTCTTTGGACACATCTCCTTAGTTAATTTTAAATGACTAGGCAAAGGTGTCCTGAAAACTTTTGCATTTTCCATATGAAATCTCTGCAACACTTTTTCAACATAATCAACCTGAGATAGATTCAATTTTCTATTCTTCCTATCTCTACAAATTTTCATACCAATGATTTGTTTTGTTGCCCCCAAATCCTTCATAGCAAATGATTATGCTAACTGCTGTTTTAACACTCTTATGTGATCCATGTTATACCCTGCTACAAGCATGTCATCAACATATAAACATAAAATAATGTAGATGTCATTATCCAACCTCTTAAAATAAACACAATGATCAGAATTACATCGGTTGTAGCCTTGCTTAGCCATAAAACTATCAAATTTCAAATAACATTGCCAAGGTGCTTGTTTTAAGCCATACAAATTCTTTTTCAATCTGCACACCAGTTTCTCCTTACCTTTGACCTCAAATCCTTGGGGCTATTCCATATATATCTCCTCCTCCAAATCACCATGGAGAAAGGAAGTTTTCACATCTAACTATTTGAAATGCAAATCTTCAGCAACCACAATACTTAAAACAATACGAATAGAAGTCATCTCAACAACCGGAGAAAATATCTCATCAAAATCAATGCCCTTTTTCTGTGCAAATCCTTTTACAACTAACCTGGCTTTAAATATTTTCTTACCTCCATCTTCCTCTTTCAACCTATAAACCCATTTGTTTGGTAAAGCCTTTTTACCTGTAGGCAACTTACATAATTCCCAAGTCTGATTTTTCAGCAACGAGTCCATTTCTTCTTTCATTGCAAGCTCCCACTAAACTTGTGTATCCACCTACATAGGTTCATCATACCCTTCCGGTTCACCAGCATCTATTAACAAAATAGAATACAAAGAGGGAGAAAACCTTTTAGGAGGTCTACTTAGCCTTGTTGACGGTCTAACATTCATTGGATTTTGTGGTATTTCTTGTTGCTGTTGCGGAGCATGAGGAACCACTGGAACATCACTATTTAGAGTATCATCCAGCACCACATAATCATTTTTTTTCTTCTCATGCTACTGCAACTGATCTTTGTACAACACCTTCTCATTGAATATAACATCCCTACTCACAATTTTCTAATTTTTAAAATCCCAAAGCTTATAACCAAATTCATCAATGTCATATCCAACGAAAGTACATTTTTTTATTTTACATCCAGTTTGGTTCTATTTTTATAATCTACATGTGCAAATGCTTCACATCTGAAGGTTTTGAGAAATGAATAACTCACCTTCTTACCTGTCCATGCTTCCTCTGGAATACCACAACCCAAAGGAACTGAAGGACCTCTATTAATTAAATATACAGCGGTGTTGACAGTCTTTGCCCACATGTTTAACGGTAGCCCAACGTGCAATCTCATGGTCCTTGCACGCTCCATTATTATCCTATTCATGTGTTCCGTCACTCCATTTTTTTGTGGAGTCCCTGGAATCATTTTTTGCCTACGAATTCCATTAAAGGAACAATAATCCTCAAATTCTTTGCTGCAATACTCACCACCATTATTAGATCTGAGACATTTGAATCTTTTACCAGTCTCATTCTTAACCAAGCTTCTCCATTTCTTAAATATTTCAAATACATCAGATTTCTGCCTAAGGAAATAAATCTAAACCTTCCTAGTTGCATCATCTATGAATGTAACATAATACTGAGAGCCACCAAGAGAAGATACTTGAGCTAGTCCCCATACATCTGTATGCACAACCTCCAACTTTTCATCTTTCTTTTACTTCCCATCCTTGACAAAACTGACTCTCTTTTGTTTTCCATACACACAACTTTCACAGAAATCCATATTAATACATTTCAGACCTGGTAAAACTTTCTTAGAATGAAGTACCTTCATACCTTTTTCACTCATATGCCCAAGTTTGTTATGCCACAGTGTTGTCTCAGAACCTGTAGCAACTATTTCAGTCTCTTCTTGCGAAACTGCTGCAACTATTCCTGAACTTGTTTATTTTTTCTCTGTAATAGCTAAAGTAGAAGGAACAATATGACCTGTACAAAGATATAAGGTGCCTAGTTTCACACATTTTTCTACTATTAAGGCACCTTTTGAAACATTCCAATTTTTATCAGTAGATGTAATAATACAACCTTCTTCAACTAGCTGCCCTACTGAAATTAAATTCCTACCGAGCCTTGGAATGTGCCTTACCTTTTGTAGTAGCCAATGATTCCCATTCTACAACTTAATCTTGATTCATCCCTTTCCAACAATCTAACAGGGTTCGTTATGTCCCAAATAAACCAACCCAAAATCCCCTTGGACATAATCAAGAAAATAACTTCTAATGGGCGTAGCATGAAATGAGGCCCCTGAATCTAAAACCCATGAATCATTAGCATTATCTAGGAAGATAATCAAAGCATCATCTTTAGATTTATTACTTACCACATTTGCCTCCTTATTGCCTTCTTATTTGTCTCCTTCTTTATTCTTTCAAGACCAACAATCTTTCTTCAGATGACCTGGTTTCCCACAGTACTAGCAATCCTTCTGTCCTCTGGATTGGGATCTTTTGTCCTTTGATTTTCCTCATGATTTCCCATAACCTCCAGGACCTTTTCCTCTCTCCTTTGACCTTCCCCTATTTTTTGCATTCAAAACACTACCTGATGTGGACCCTCCTGAGCTTTTCCATTGCATTTTCTCGCTACGGATAACACCAACAACATCATCAAATTTTAAAGTGTTTGAACTAGAGACTGAGTTACTTACAACCATTACCAAGCTATTCCATCTTTCTAGTAACGAACATAAAACCAAGAGAGCCCTCACCTCTTCATCAAATTTCACTTTTACAGAAGTTAATTGACTGACAATCGTATTAAACTCATTTAAATGATCTGTCACAAATCCACCTTCAATCATTTTCAGATTAAGCAAACGCTTCATGAGAAATACCTTATTTGAGGCTGAGGGTTTTTCATATAATTTAGCCAAATCTTTCATCAGTTCACTTGTTGTCTTCGCTTCTGTTATATTGAATTCCATAGATGGTGTCAGGCACAACCGAATGGTTCCCAGTGCCTTTCTGTCCAGAAGTTCTCAATTCTCATCCATCATTCCTGTCAGTTTCTTGGATACTCCTTCCAATGGCCTCCATAAATCCTTCTAATAGAGGTAATCCTCCATCTGCATCTTCCATAACTGATAGTTTTATCTATTAAATTTATCGATCTTCAATTTACCCTCATCCGCCATTGCTCCCACTCAACTGTGAGACCTTCCTGCAGATGATAATTGAACACAATCTGCTCAGATACCACTTGTTAGGGTTAGCCAACATAAGATATCAATTAAATGCAAATAAAGATTAAATAGAGGAATGGAAATACATAGAAATAATAACGAGAGACACGTTTTAACGTGGTTCACCCAAACTCAGGCTACATCCACCAAATAGAGAGTCCAATATTATTATCCAGCAAATCAAACCGATTACAACCAGCAATCCCTTCAACTCAATACAGATGCAAATTATACAATACAATATCAACGAAAACCCTAACCCTTAGTTGCTTTTGTCAAGCCTTATGTTGGTTACAAAAATAGAGTTTTTTTATGTCAGCTAATAGAAAAAATAACTCCCGACGCCTTTATAAAATAATAGGTAATTTTTTCTTTGGGGGCACTGCCCCTGGCAGCCCTCGCTGGGGGCGTTACCCCCAGACCCCCACCGTGGGCTCTGCCCCCAAGCCCTCGCCGGGGGGATAAGCCCCCCAGGCCCTGCAAGAGGGGCTCTATCCCCCCTGTACTCCCCTGTTAAATAATTTGGGGGGAAACTGTGCCGATAAAAGTGGGGAAAATTTAATCTCTGAGTTTGATTAAGCTCCATATAACAACAAATTTGGACATCTCAATTGGCACAGTTTGTAGTTCTTGTTGTTCACCCTTATTCGAAATTGATTGACATATGTGCAGAGTTGTTTCACCCTCCATCTGCCTCTGTTCAATGTGGCCCCTTCATAATCCAGATAACTCCTAAAGCAATTCAAGATATTATGGGTTTACAACATGATAGGACAGCTACATTTCCTACGATTCCCAAATTGCATAATACATGGGAAAATCTTCACAGTAGGGTAAAATTTTTAAACACTGAAATGCATTTAGATGATGACAATACCTAGTTGCCTCTGCTGCCCATAGGTCAGGATCAGTTTAATCCTGATGTTTAAGATGCCCTTGCCATGCTGTCTTTTATCTTTGGCTAGTGTGATGATTCAATAGTACATGATTGGCAACTCGCAGTAATTTTCAAACTTAAAACTGTAGACAAGTCTCAAGAGTACCGTCTTGACTTTTCAGAACAAATCTCTGTAGTTATGGTGGACCAGATCACAAATTTCTCTTAGAATCATGTTTTCAGGTATTTAGCCTACCTATTTCACTTAATGATGTATCAAAATTATGGTCTCTTTTAGCAATATATGCCTTTAATGAATTTGAAAATTCCCTGTGATTATTTCTTTGGGGCCCATACAACTATTATCAGACTCCATGGCTTTGTTGGAGAGCTTGTCCTGCTCCCAAGAGTTTTAACTCCTAGAGTTACATTTTTAGAAGTGGCTTGGCAAATATCTATCATTGATAGTAATTTTTGATATAAAAAGAGGAAGAAGAAAATGTATGATGTTCCTTGGACCAGAGAGAAAATAACAATTGAGAGAAGAGAAACTAAAAACCTTCTATTAAGGAAATTGGCAAATTATGGTTTTCTAATAGTAGAAGATAAGTGGAAGTATGACCCAAATAGTTTCTTAGCTTCTTGGATTGTCAATAACAAGGTTTCTATAAAGTTCATTCAGGAGAGACGCCCCTTTTGGGAGAAGAGGAGATCGCCAAAGCAGGATGATCCTGCAGTTTATGTGGAATTAAAAGATTTACCAGGTGAAGGTCCCAAGCCATGGGAGTCCTTTTATAAGAAGATACAGGAATATGACCCTAAGAAGCAAATGACTACGTGCCTCAGAGCTACTTTGAAGAAGAAAGATTGGAATGTAGAGAAAATTGCTGCTTATTGGAAATATAGACAGGAGATATCTAAGTTTACCCATACTTTTGGAGATGTTGAAACTGATGAAGAATGGGAAATGGTTTGGGATGAGTTTCATATGACCCCAGTGTCAAGCCCTAACACAAGTAACATTTTGAGTGTTCCTCATAGTGCAGAAGAGGGTGGGGTATCAGAGGAAGCTCAAAAGCTTGAAGAAACATAGTCTGCAGCAACAGAAATTCCTAGAGTCCCATGGCCTCCATCTCTTAGTGATTTACATAAACAAAAGGGGACAACTTCACCGTCTTCTGAAACCCAAATAGCTTCCACATCTGGGGGTCTCAAAGTGGCATCTTTTTAGAAAATAGTGATTGATTCAGAAGAGGAAGATCATGCTGACATAAAGGATAGGCTTTTGAAAAGAAAGCGTAAATTAGTTTTACAAGAGGAAGAAGAAGATGTATTGGTTCCCTAGCAACAACAAGTTCCTATGACTTCATCGACGGCCCAGGTTAGTGTTTCTTCTCCCTTTTTCCCTTCTTTTGCTTCTTCTCATATAGGGGTGGCTGCCCAAGTAACCCATTCTTCCACACCTCCTACCACCTCTGTTGTGCCACTTCAATCTTTTTCCCCAATTGCTAGTTCACCGGCCATGTCCTCACAGGCCATATCTTTACCTTGTTTTCTCCATCAATGCCCAAGCAGGCTTTACCTTAGTTTGACCCAAGCCAACAAATAACTACCATTCCTTATGGCTTGCCCCAAGGTTATCTGTTTGCTAGAGGACACATTGCCTCACCTTCTACTTTTGAAGCACAAGCTGACACATCAAGGAAAGCAAGAGAGGCTAGAATGGAAAAGAAGAGAAAAAGAGCCATGTTGTTTCTCACATGAAATCATTGTTTGATCCTATTCAACAGTCTTTAACTGTTACCCATTTTGCCCCCAATGTGATCAAACCCATGGAGCAAATACAGCCACAAGATTATACAATGAATGCAGTGGCCATGGATCTAACTCATTTCAGACGACAGGACAAGGTAGAGTTGATGAATGAAACTGTTGTAGTAGTTCCCATTGATTATTTGAAGATGTCAAAAAGGTTGCAGAAAGTTGAAGCTGACTTAGCAAAAGAAAAAGCTAATAATAGTAGATTGATGTCAAAGATACAAGCTAAGGGTAAATAAATTGACACTTTAAATAAAGATTTGTAGTCTACTATATCTTTACAGAGACATCAAGCATCACAAGCTCAGGTCGCAGCTTTGAAAATTGAGATAGCATAGGAGAAAGTTGTTGTTGCTTCATTGAGACAAGAGAAGGCCACTATGGAGAAGAAGTATCAGGAGAAAATGCAAGAGGTGTCACAATTACAATAGACCCTTTTAAAAGAACAAAATCTGAGTAGTACCGCCAAGCCCAATTTATGGCTGAACAACAGATGACCAAGTGATTAACTATTGAGCTGTCACAGCGGCCACAAAATGCAGGGGTCTTGAATATGGTAAAGGAACTTTATGTGTCTACATGGAAGAGAATTTCTAAAGAGATTGTTCAACTCAAGCCTTCCCTCACTTTCTTGTTGAATGCACAATAATTATGTGAAAAAGTAGAGTCCTCAGTTGAGGCAACATTCTCTATTGTTTCTTTGAGGGTTTCAAATTCTCAGCTTTTATTGTAGAAACTGTATGATACAGTTGATGAGACTTTGTCGGCTACTGGTGTAAGTGATAGAATGATTGTTGCAAAAAAGGTAAATGAAGTTTTAAGTTGTAATTCGGCTGCGATGAGTTGCAAGGCACTGCTTGATGTAGTAAAAGAGGGTGTTAAGAATATGAAGAGACATATTGAAGATTTAGTGCATTTAGGCTTGCCTTCTCTTTTTCCTGATGACAATACAGTTTTAATGATTGATGCCATAAAGGCTTTGCTACTAACCAAACAATATGATCAAACCGTTTTCCAAGGTCTGAGTGATTCTTCTAGTGTTGAGGAGGTGGAAGCAGTCTTGGTTCTAATGGCTCGTCTCAAGTTTCAATTACATGTTGTGGTCCAAATTTTACAGTCCTTTTCTCATAAGGACATCATAAATTTAGATTTTGCTTTCCAGGATTTGCAGAGTAAACATGGATTGTCAGATTTAGAGTGGTATGTATATCAGGCCGCATTACAGAAATTATAATTTAGATTCTTTGATAGTGGCAGTACAATTTTTTTTTGGAGCTTTTTCTGTTAATTCTAGAGTTCTTTCTGAGTGGGCACAAAATTCCTTGTAGTCACCATGAACTGTAGAGCCAAACTCTACATTTTGTTTTTCTTGATTACAGCTCAGTGTTTCTATAGTTTCTGTTGCTATTTCTATTGCTATATGTTTCCTGTGCGTGGAATGCGCCATGTGTCAATATGGAGGACCTCTAAGGAAAATGCTAAATTACCTGTGAGGCTGCCATGTGTCAAATCTAATGCTGAGTGGAGAATGTCGCATGTTTCTTTTTTGCTTCATAATTCTCGTGCGCAGAAGGCGCCACGTATCCTTGGCCGTGTGTCTTTTATTGAGTTTCTTCTTGATGCGGAGTGCACCACATGTCGCTGCTGCAGGCCTTGGTGAAAAGTTTCTTTTGTTTTAGCTTGCACGCAGGTGGTGCCAAGTGTCCTTTTGTTGCAATGGCAAAAGTTGCTGCGTGTATCTCTAATGATAAGTTTTAATGGTACTTAGACACATATGGTGGGCCCAGGATGTTACGGCATAGTTTATGGATGCAGCGAAGGGTGCCACGTGCTATGTGCGGAAGGTAGCATAAAAGAAGCTATTAATGTTGCCAGAGGTTGCCACGTATGTTTCTTTTATATATTTTAGTTGTATGCGGAGTGTGACAAGTGTCATCTTCGCAGGGTTTTGAGGGACTTTTTATAAAGTTTTAGAAACAGGTGGGAGGCGCCACATTATTTTTGTTACCTTATGCAAATGCTGCCGCGTGTCCCTATATTGTGATAAGTTTTGAGAAGTAAAGAAACATATGGTGGGTCCCACAAGGTAAATGCTACAGTTTTCTAAAGTGTCGCGGAGAGTGATAAGTGTCATTGTTGCGGGCATTCAGGCATATAGTAAAGAAGCTTTTGAGATGCACGGAGAGCACCAAGTGTCCCAGTTTTTCATTGTTAGGTACTGCCATGAATCAAGTAATGAGTGTGGCAGATGGCAACAAATGGAAGTATTCTGTGTGCCTCTTTTTATGAATGAAATTAAACTACAAGTGGAAGGTGCCGCGTGACATATTTTTGGAGCCGTTTGAGAACTGGCAGGTGATGCCACGTGTTGTAATAGAACTATGAGTTACAGTGCCATATATTTTATCACTCTACCAATGAGCACACAGGGAGTGATAGTTACAGATTCAAGGAGATCTTCAGTACCAGTTGAAGTCCTAGTTAAGTTCTAATTCTATTCGAGTCGTTGAGATCCTAATGGTTAGAGGTGATCCTGAGTCAAATTTTATGGCTATAAATAGAAGATGTTGTAACAGATGGATAGAATTTTTTATTATTGACTCAAAGATCTTGTTGTGATCAGATTGTATCATTTTTCCTTAGTTTAGTTGTTTCTGAGAAGGAAGCTGATATATCTGTCTTCTGTATTCGCTGAATTGTTAATGAAAGAAGCTCTGTTATGTGCCAGTGGTGATATTTTCTGTGTCTCTACATAAATCTTTTGAGTGAGCTTTTGATTTTAAATTCATTTACAATCTGTCTATGTTAATCATGCAACATTTTCTCTTTAATATAGTTGAATCTTGATAATTTAATCACTGTGCTAGTTACTAAAATACATTTAAATCAGGTGCATCGCCATAGAATTAGAAGTGCAAGTTTTGTTTATTATATTTGTAATCTTGTTTTTTCTTCCCTTTACCCAAACCCCAATTGAAAAAGGAAGAGCCAACTTTTGTAAAATCTGGAGGTTGTTTCAAGTATCAAGTCCTACATTTTTTAAACTTCCCATGTTGGTGTTGGAACCTGCACAATTTTATATATCAATACATAGAATGAGGGAGCTTACTGGTTCTTCTTGTGCTTGCTTCCTCCTTCTCTGGCTGGCATAAGTTTATTTTGATGGGAGCCTTTTCTTTTGTTGCCTCTACAACAGGTTGGTTGAAGCTCGTCAAAGCTTCCTTCAATAAATCTCTTTGTGCTGGAATCAGTAGAGTGTCCCACATTGTGACACTTATATGGGTTCTTTTCATTTGATCAACAATACTGAAGGGGATCTAATTGCCCTTCAATGATATTTTGGGAATGATAGGGTCAATTCTTGCTTGCATGCTGGCCTAATTTTGCTGTAGTGGCATCGAACTTGTCTATCTACCAACCTATTTTTGTTGCTCGACCCAAGTTTGCTAGAGTAGCACTAAACTTGCCTGCCCATCAAAATGATCCATTTGTTTTGATTTTAGTTGTTCAGCAGAATGATATGCTTGCCTTAATGAAACATTTACTATCATTCCTCCATTTGTAGTCGTTTGAGACATGTGAGAAGAAGACACCTGTTGTAGAGGCACTACAAGTATTAAGGCGTCCTCAATAGCTCTTCTCTTTGCCCTTGTGTTGAATGGGATTGGGCCTACACCCTAATTGACTCCACATAAGTCATCATGTGTCCAATTCATCAAAGTGGCATCATTCTAAATTTGTTCTTGTCCTCCCATCATATCCTAACTAGAATTAATTTGCCACTCTAAAGAAACATATTGATTTTGTGTTGTCAAAGCCTGATTGAACTGTCTGCTTTGGCACAAATTTTGATCATGTGGTTGATTACATGGATAACACCAATTATTATCCTAAGCCAGGTTATTCTGTATGGGTATAAGAGGCCTGGATGTACTAGTAGCCTTTGGATGCATAACATTCAATGGTCTGATGTAGCTGGGTTGATTTTGCCTCTATGCATTACCCTGATATGGTGGTCTGCTTTGCTGGTAGCTCTGATTAAATGACTGATATGTTTGATTAGCAAACTAATATGGTCAATTTGATTGTACATTTTGTCTCCTTTCTAGCATCAATTTATTGGTCAACATTCTTATCTTAGCATCCTTCTCCTCTAATTGCTCAATTGTAGGTGTAATTAGAGGAGCAACAGAAGTGGTGGTGGGAATTGGAGCCACAATAGGCTGAATAACAGGGGCCTTTGGAAATAAAGGCATTGATGGCCCTAGGTGATTTTTCCATCCTGAATCAGGTAATTCTTTGCTCTGATTGTTGTATCATATGCATCAGGTAGCACTGTCCCTCCCATGGATTGAATCGACAATGATGTCAGGATTCAAGGATTTCAAATAATAGATGAATGTTATATTTGGGGAGGGATTCACCAACAATGGGATTCTATCCCATGACTTCTAGAATCTATAATTGAAGTCCACCATATATTCATGGGGGGCTCTCTTTATCATAGCTAACTACTCCATTAGTGACAGGTGGTCACTTTAGTCCTCAAAATGTTGGCACAGTTTAGTGCCCAGATCATCCCAACTATCGATAGAATTGGCTTGGAGGCCCCTATACCACTGCAAGGCTTTTCCCTTGAATGAAGAGGCCAAGAGTCTTACTACCACGCTATCAATAATGACATTGTCGACAGAGTAGACAATAGCTATGTCTTGAATATGCTCAGCTGGGGTGGTGGAGTTTTCTCTAGTAAAAAATGGTATAGCCTTTAAGGCTAAAGTGGGGATATCATCATATTGAGCTAGGTCCAGTGCACTACCCCCATTAAAAGAAACGAATGGGAGATTTCTTGCCATATTTTGGATATTAAAATTGATTCTAGGTATGATCAAATTTCTTCTAGAATACTGGAACCTAACTTGAAATCTAGTTGGAGGGGGAGTGGACTGGGTCCTTGATGGAGATGGGACTATATTCCTATTTTCCCTCACAGGGGATCTAGATAATCTGCTTCTTCTAGACTTAGTAAATGAAAGTTCTATGAATGGTAAATTACCTCTAGAAGATGATCTTGTCTACACTCTAGACATGTAATATTGAATATTATGGATACTGGATTAGCAGAGTCGCCAGGTACTGAATGCTTCTACAACAAAAAATAAAACTGAGAATAGCACTGAATCCTCAGCTCAGCTCCTACTCAAAGCGGAGGGTCCCACCGAGCGTGCCAGAAACTGTTGTCATGTGAAATTGAACCCTGTTTGAAGCTGGTTCAAATACTTCAATGACACAATGGGACTGGTCTCAAGGTGTGGGACCTTGCAAATGAGATCAGACCTCTAGAGAAGGCTTGTTCCTCTTTCTGAGCTTAAGGCTCAGAGAATTGAACTAAATCTAGTGCTATTTCTTGTAGGGGAAAAGGGTAAGAAGGATTGCTGAAATAAAAGAAGGTGATGCACTGGATTGAAGACGTTTAACTGCAACTGACTCAACACAATAATAATCTCAAAACTAAAGGGAACTCACATATACTCATATTAATTCTAACAAAGGCCAGGACAAAATAATGGAGAAATGAAAGGGACCGTTTTGCCCACAAGACACAACTCACATTAATAAAAACTGACACGGTGCAAGAATAATGAGAGAGGCAAAAATATCAGTTTGTATTGATTATAGAGGCCAAATAGCCATTACAAAAGAGAGAGAATCGTGTAAAAGAAATATACACAGAATAATCAATTACATTCATTGTTGAACTATCAACTAGAGACATGAGAGGCTTAGCAAACGAGCAAAGTCCATCAAATCCAATTGGTTCATGTAATTACATTACAAAGGCCTGGTCACAAGAATTCTCCAACCTGTAATAGCCCAGAAGAACATCTAATAGAAATACATTACTTTTTTATGTATATATAACATTTTTAGTCTCTGCAACAGTGGCATTGGAAGCTGGTCAATTGCTTAGGACATGCCCATGTCTCATTACATTTTTCTTCAGAGATCCCTGCAAACTAGAATGAAACCCATGCCCCTGATGGGCCTGCAACTTTGCAATGGAGATTACCTGCACGCACGGGTGCGAGGAATTAAAGAGGGAATGCTAGAAGTCCTACTTTTTATCCTCACAAATCTACCCTACAGCTTCACCTGTACCCTAGCATTGAAGATTTCACTATTTCAACTACCCTCATTTGGTCTTGGCTTGCAAAGCTTTGAATGCCACGTACCTCCCTAATAAAATGGCACAATTTCAGGGAGGGAAAGCTTTTACAACACTTCAACGTGTTGTACCTTTTATTTCTCATGGCACCTTTGAATTTATTATGGATGGCAGCCCCAAAACCATCAGGTTCCATTTTCATCCCATTCTACCTTCGCAGAGTTCTTGCTCTATTTCATCTTATCGGTGAATTTGCCCTCTGCCAAACTTTACATTGAAGTTCATTTTCACCCTGTCGGTGAATTATCCATCTCATGAACCAAGATTTGTTTTATCTTTTATCTTTATGGCGCAATTTCTACCTTATTGACAAATCGTTCATTTGCCAAACCTTGGCTTTCCTTTGCATCTTATCGACAAAATTGCTTGTCAGCAAATATTTCATTAGTTCAGTTTCTCGTTGATTTCTTGATAAGGAGAAACCTCTGTTTTCATGCCTTAGCCAATTTGTGTTCTCAATTTTGCCTTCTCGGCAAAATCATCAAATCCCAAACCCTGCTTTCCTTGTTGGAAAAAGTGGCCCTTACCAAACCTGTCGGCGCTTGCATTTCCCTTGATCGGCTTTTCACCCTGTCAGCGAACCTGAGAAATATTGAACATAGCCAATGGGTTCCCTCCTTAGCCGATTTGTCGATAAGGCTTCCTTCTTTTGTGCCTTAGTGAGATTTTGAGTTTTTTACCCCTTATTGATGAATCGACCAATCGACGAACTAGCCGGTTTGTGAACCTAAAATTTTGCCAATAAAGGCATTCTTTCTTCCTTCATGCCTTAGCCATTCGATGAAGCTCGCCTTCCCTGCCTATTGTCGGTGAATTGCCGAATTGGACAACCTATGAAAAGATGAACTCGGAGAAGCGTTCATAAAAGATGAAAATTGCTGACCAAAGGGAGAAAACTCTCTTTCATTCCTTAGCCAAATTTTGGTTTTCTGCAAGTTTAGAAACTTGAACTTTTGTTGATAAAGGCCAAAAGGGGAGCAAAAACTAAGGCGATGGCCTAGATTTTTTTGGTTTTTCTAGGTTTTCTGCAAGGATTCTCCACATGAAGTTTTGGAGATTTTTGCAAGGGAATTCATTGAAATTTGAAGGATTTTAGGTTTTACCTCCATCTATTTAGGCTTTCTCTGATTAGATCTTTTTGATAGAAGGAGGGAATCTATAATATTTTGGGTTGGGCAAAATATGACAACACAAGTCTGATAGGTCCCTTAGAGAGTTGCCGTAGGAAAACATGCTACAGGTCTCTCATAGAAGTGTTGCAAGAACAAGTGCTACAGGGCCCTCAGAGCGTGACTGTAGTAACACTTGGCGAGATGCTTCGAAACACTCAATGAGATGTTGTGGGAATACTCAGTGAGATGTTGTACGAATAGAAATACTAGTGAAGACTAAAATATGGAATGGCTACCATGTGTGTGACAACGTTATTGGAGAACCAATAGTGCCCAAAAAGGATTTTTGTTGCTTGTTGTTGGGTTTTTTAAGCAAAACATAAAAATATTATACTTGATTAATGATAGGGTCTAAGATGGAAGGGTCATCTTCTATCATTTCATCTGGTATTAGTGATCCTATTCCTTTGTCATTTGAGACATACTAAAGAAATTGATCCCTATTGAGTGATTTCTTGTAAAGTTTCAGGCAATGTCCATTGATCATTAATGAAAATCTGATAGGGTCAATGGTTACCAGCTTGACTGCTCCATTTGAAAATACCTTAGCTATCTCATAGGGTCCTAACCATCATGTCTATAGTTTACCTTTATGATCTTTGTACCATGTATCATATAACAATGCCCAATCACCTTGTTGGAATTCTTTGGTTTTGATAAATTGATCATGCCATCTTATCCTCTACTTTTGTACAACCTTTGTATGATGAGGAGCTTCCTTTCATAGTTCATCTAGGGCATTCAACTATGTTATCCATTCTTATTGTGCTCTGGAAAGATCTATACCTAACTCCAATGTTATTCTCAAAGTTTTATGTTCAAAATCAATGGGGAGGATTGTTGTCTTACCATTATCCAACTCATAGGGTGTAAACCCAGTTTTTGTTTTCCATGTTGTCCTGTAAGCCCAAACTGCTTCAAGAAGGCAGTTATCCCAATCCCTTCTGTATAGAGCTACAGTTTTGGTCAAAATTGCTTCTATTTCTCTGTTGGTAACTTCCACCTAGCCATTATACTGAGGATGATAAGGAGTAGATTTCTTGTGCCGAAGTGTATATTCCTTAACAAGGGTAGTAATTAAGTTAGAGGTGAATTGTGGCCCTTGATCAGTAACAATCTCTTTGGGTACTTCATATTTGGTGAAGATTTCTTCATAGAGAAACTGTGTTACCTTTTCATCTATAGCATGTTGAAGAGCCTTGACTTCCAACCATTTGGTCAAGTAGTCAATGCATACCAATATGCATTCTTTGTTGTTGGACTTTGGATCAATAGGGCCTATAAAGTCTAGGCCCCATTTGTCAAAAGCTTCTTGTACTAGTTGTGGCCGCAAGGACATTTCATCAATCCTAGTTTATCTGCCCATTCTTTGACAACGGTCACATCTTCTGGTATATACAACTGCATACTTATGCAATGTCAGCCAATATTACTCAGTTTTTAATATCTTGAATGTTGTCCTCCTTGCTGCAAAGTGTCCTCCACAGGGTTCATTATGACAGGCTTTCACAATATCATATACCTCATCCTCTCTAATACACTTGTGCATGATGTTATCAGGGCCAGTATAAAATAGATATCCAGCAATTCAAGAGTATGGAAGACTTTTCTCTATTAATTGGCATGTTTCTCTAGGTGAGAAATGAGGTGGTGTTCTACCTACAACTAAATAGTTAGCAATATCTACATACCAAGGAAGATGCACAGTTAAGGCAAACAAATCCTCATCTAGAAATGAGTCATGTACAATAGGTTCTTCAGCATCAAGGGTCAGTCTAGAAAGGAAGTCTGCTACTACATTTACTTTACCTAGTTTATCAATTGTTGTTATATCAAATTATTCCAGTAGTAGCAGCCACCCGACTAACCTTCCACTAACTATAGGTTTGTTCATGAGATACCACATGGTTGCATGATCTATGTGGACAAATATAGTATAGCTGGTTATATAATGCCTAAATTTATTTATTGCATAGATCATATCTAGGAGTTCTTTCTCAATGATAGTGTAATTCAGCTTTGCTGCTTGAAGGTTCTTGCTGATAAAATAAATAGCATACTCCATTGAACCTCCTTTCTGACCTAAAACAACTCCTACAACATAATTAGATGCATCTGTGTGAATATGGAAGGGTAATGTCCAATTTGGTCCTCTTAACATAGGTGCAGTTGTCAAGGACTCTTTTAAGGATTAGAAAGCTTCTTGGCATGTAGGGGTCCAATGGAAATCAATGATTCTTTGTAAGTAGGACAAACAAAGGGGTGACTGTTTTGCTAAAATCCTTTATGAACCATCAATTATAACCTACATGTCCAAGGAAACTTTTGGCATCTTTCTGCTTTTGAGGTATAGGTAGATTAGTAATAACTTCAATTTTGGTTGGGTCTACATGTATACTTGCTTGTGAGACATAGTGGCCTAAGACTCTTCCCTCTCCCATCATCATATAACACTTTCTCATTATTGAGGGAGAGGTTCTGGTCTTGACACTGTTGTAGGACTTTTTCTAGATTTGCTATGGCTTTAGTGTAGCTATTACCATGAGCTGTGAAGTCATCCATGTAGACTTCCAAACATTCATGTGTAAGATCAGAGAAAATGTTGAGCACTGCGCCTTTGAAAGTGGTAGGGGCATTACACATACCAAAGGGAAGGAGTACATAAGCATAGGTTCCCCAAGGATAGGTAAATGTCATTTTGTCTTGGTACTTGGGTGCAATCTGGATCTGATCGTATCCACTAAATCCATCGAGAAAGGAAAAGTATCTTTTCCCGGCTAATGAATCTAGAACTTGGTCAATAAAAGGTAAGGAAAATGATCCTTACATGTGGCAGCGTTAATTTCCCTATAGTCTATACACACATGCCATTTTACTCCTTTTTTTGACACTATAACTAAAGGAGAGACCCATTGTCTATCCAATATAGGGTACATATGAAACTAACATCCAACAATTTTTGAGTTCTTCTTTGACAATGTTTTGGACTGCATGGTTCATCCTCCTTTGGGGTTGTCTGATAGGATTACAATAATCCTTGATGTAAATATGGTGCATACAAAAGTTTGGATGTAACCCTTTCATGTCATGATAATCCCATGCAAAAGTTGGCTTGTGATCCTACAACATGAAGTCATCTTGTTTCATTGTTGCAAGTTCAATTGGTTGTTAATGTTCAACGTTTTGTTTGGAGAAATTTCAACTTGTTTTATTAAAGATTTCATGGAGGATAGGTTGGGATATAAGGTGTTTAGGTAGCAATTATGGGGTAGTAAATGGTGGAAGTGCTAATGTCATAATCATAATTGGATGAGTGTTTTGTAGGAAAAATTTATGTAATGAGCAAGATACACAGGTCAACTAGTTATCCAACAGAGGATCTACTCCATAATTGTTCTATATTATATTTGTAATTACAATACCTTCATCCTCTATTTGTTCAAAATCAAAAAAGGGTTGGGCCGGAGGGTATAAGACTAATTTCTTTGTGATATTTCTATTGGAGATTATCATGTTACCTGACCTACAACCAATTAAAGCATCAGCTACGGCTAACCACATGCATCCTAAGATAAGAGGGTATCCTCCAAAGTTAGCCTTTGGCTGTAGGACCATAAAATCAGTAGGGTATTCCCAAGAATCAAGTGTGATGACCAAATCCTCAATGACTCCCTCAAGTTTAATTTATGATCTATCTGCCAATTGTAGTACTATAGGTGTTGTCCTTAAGTCCAGTAATTATAGAGTTGTCATGGTTTCTTTGGTCATAGAATTAATAGCAGTGCCTAGGTCAATCAAAGTATTCTTTATAAGGGTGCCATTGATATGCACATCTACAACTGGGCTACCAGGGTCTACATATTTTGGAACAACTATATTACCTAGCATGATGTCAACAAGTTGTCTAATTACATAGACAATTTGTGGGTCCTTACATATTCTGCCTAGCTTTTTCAAGCATAGTTCTCTTAAAGTTTTAGTATAGATCGACACATCTTTGATAGCTTGGAACAATGGAATATTGATGCATACATTCTTTAATTGATCAAAGAAATCAAATTCAAATTTAGGTTCTTTCTTTTGCATGCTCAATCTCTCAGGAAACAGGGGTTGTTTGGTATGAATATCTACTTGTAATGCAAATTGCTCAGGGTGCTCATTCTATGTATTAAAATGTAGATTAGCATCACTAGAATTTTTCTCGTCTGGAAGTTTCATGATGAGTGGAGAAATTGGTCTAGAGAGCATTTTTTCTGAATGTGACTGAACATCACTAACTTCGACCACATAGGTCAAGTATTGGATAGCTTCATTAGCATAAGCTTGTTGAACATGCTTATTGTTGAGATTAGGTGTAGGTTGAGCAAACAGTTGTGTTGCTCTTGGTGGTGTAGGGGTAGATGCAATAGTGTTTGGCATAAGAATTGGTTGTTGAGACAAACACTGATGTGGCTACAGGTAAATAGTATTGGGGTTTTGCCAAGGTTTCCTCACCATTGTTGTGGCCATGTATTTTGTGGTGTCTACCACTGTTGGTTATGTGTTTGAGGGTGATATGGTTGTTGAGGCCATGTTCCCTATTGTGGGGTCTAGCTAGATGGGGACATATTTGACCAAGGTTGAGGTGGCATGTTGTTCCACGGTGCATTATACCAATTAGAAAAATTTGAAGAACATGGAAATGATGTATTATAAGACAAAGGGTCTTGAGCCATACCTTGTCTTTGTTGCCAAGGTTTGTGATAGGCTGTCATAAGGTCCTAACACTTCAGATGAAAATTATCAGTTTATTAACTGGGGTAGTGTCTGAGGCTATCTACAATAGGGACTTTGGATATTTCATTAAGAAATAGTTTTCTAGTTCTGTTAAAAGATTGAAATAGCACATGAAATGAAACAATAATTATATCCTTCTACAGAAAGCATTCAAATTTTATACTAAAAAGCATGAAAACGCCAGACTAGAAAGCATATAAATTCTACACTAGAAAGCAGATAAATTCTATGCTAACAATTCACAAATGCAATTTGCTATGCTGCAAACGTTCCAAATTCTAACTATTAGAAAATAATAATTTTAACTCAGGCAGATGCGTTGGAAACTTCTAGTCAACACATAAAGTTTCGAAACAATAGTACACAACAGTTTAGCTTTTAAACAACACACCCTGCAGGTTAACGACAGAAAACTAAACATAAACTATCTTCAACCGAATGAAAACATCCACAGAAATGAAAGTACTTATCTATCCTACAATCTCGCGAGTGGCCAGCTCATGGGAGAAACTTGTCTTAGCTTAGGTCACATTCAATCACTTTCACAGCACATGATTACTCCATTCAAATGTCATATTTCCAAAGAAACTAAACTCAAAACAACATCATTTGCATTCATGAAAAATTGCGAGTAGACAGCTCTGATTATTTTTAAAAACTAAGGGATCATATTTCATTCATCCATATTATATATTTATATCCATGTTTTGAGCAACAATTAAAATTGAACTACTTCAAAACTCCTAAATTTTAGATGGCGAGAAAATGCCATTTGAAGAAGTCTTATAATTGAAAAATAGAATCTTTACTACTGATGTCTTTTAAAACATAAAAAAGACTCTGAGTGGAGCCATAATGTCTTTTGGGTAACCATAGAAATAACAGAATTAAAACAGAGTCTTCATTTAATGTACACCTAAAATTTTTGGCACCCCCAACTTCCAGCACACTCATCCACAACTACATGATGTCCACTTCTTTTGTAGGCAATGCATTAACCTGCACAATTACCCAACTTTTCATGCCATTAAATCAACATTTAAAAGCCAGTTTTAAGCAATTTAGGAAATAAGGATTTGTACAACATTTTATTAAAAATAGATAAATATCGCTTATAAAAATAAATAAATTGGCAAGGCTAGGGAATTGGGTAATGCAAAAAGGGCTATTTGTTCCATCAAAGAAATGAGGTTATTTATACCTCATTATTCCTCCCCTTCCTAACCATGAGCAGGTCCTATTCTATGATGCATCCTTTGTCTCTCTGCCTCTCTTTTCCTATTCAATTCATCATATTTTGAGTTCAAATCACATACTTCATCTGCCTCTTCATCAATATGGTCAGGGACCTTTAGAAATCCTTTGTGAAGTTTAATTCTTAGCTGCCAGGTATGTAAGTCCCTTGGTTCCTATTCTATAACCCCTAAGACTGCAGGGGGTGGCTGTAAAAGTAGAGGCGGTTTGTATCTCATTCCTATCCACTTAGTCTTTAGTTGCTGAAGAATCTCTGTCAATGCCTCAACTCTTTTGTATGACCTTCTAAGCTTAGTGGGGGAAATCATTTCTCTTCTTTTTAAATACATAGGCAAGGGGGTATACCTTTCCTCACAGGCATTCCAAGCTCTATCAATCAACTGTGGTCCTTTAATCTTGAAATCTTCATACCAGATCCTAATGCTTTCATTATATTTTTCTTTCATATGTTCATAACTCTTAATTCTCCTGAATTGAGCTTTGAAAGCAAAAGGTTTTCGATTGGGGTACCTCATGTGTAGTCCCACAGTTCTCTCTGCATGAAGATATTCTCTAGTTCTGTCTTGCCACTGAATTTGATTTTGCATATTTGACAAAAATGCCCTTAACTGAACTTCCCCACAAACAGATTCATGAAGAAATCATTATGTTTTTCGAGAAATAGATTATGAATGAAGAACTCATATAATAAATTCTTCTGTATAGGAGATGCTTCTTTAAATGCTTCAAGGAATTACTAGTCATCAGGATCATGTGGTAAATTGCAAGAGATTCTCAGGAGCTTCCATCTTAACAACTGTTCATTAAGGAACATGGAATATAATCTGGACGGTTTCCTACAGGCCAACAATATATCTCTAATCTGGCATGCATCCATCTTGGCCTAATATAATCTATCATAAGACTCCTTCAACAATACTATTTCTTTCTTAAGTCTAGCATTCTCAGCTCCAGATTGTCCTAAGAAATAGCATTGCTCCATCCACTTGGTTAGCATGGGAGGGATGTGGATCTGAAACCATTCCATTTTAGTTGGTTTGGTTTGAACCTCTTTTGATTCCATAGTCGGCTTAATATTAATTTCTTGTAAATCTTGCTCCAATTCAATAGTTCTACTTATGGCCTTATTTAATTCAATTTTCTACTTCTCCTGCTCCTCTGCAAATGTCCTCAGGCACTGTTCTAGGTTGAAGGTTAGATTCTTGATTTGTCTATCTTTCTCAGATAGACTATCCAGATAGTGCTTATCTCTTTCTTTACTTTGCTGCAATTGGGATTGCAACTCTCTAATAGTTTGATCCTTTTGCTCCAGAAGCTCTTTCTGTTCTTCTATCTCCTGTTGTTGCCTGTTCAACTACTCTTCGCTCAATTGTATCTTATTTCTCAACTACATAATTTTTGCTTTTAATTTTGTTGTTTCTAATGTCATAGACTCACCCTTGTTGTCCTTTGCATCTGTAGAGAGGGGAGTAATAAAAACTTTTGTTTCATTGCCAGATATATGCTCTTCATTAATTGCCTCAGATGGACCTTGTTCTATATCATCAACATTATTTAAGGGAGACAACTATCTCTCCTCAAGCACTGTATCAACTTCCTAAATATTTTCTGGCTGCTGGAATGAAGAAGTTGTTTCAACAGTCTCATATTCTTGACCCTCCTCTTCTTCAACTAGGACTTAATTAGGCATTTGTTCACTAATTCCCTATTGTCCCTTTTCTCCTTTTTCCTCTAGGTCCTCTTTAGATGGGTCAATTGATGGTCTAGATGCAGGGGGTTCATCACTTTCCAAAGTTTGTGTTACATCTGCACAAATTTGAGATACATTTTCATCGGGCTGAGTCACTTTTTCACAGGGCTCCCTTTCTTTTCTCTTTTTCTTAGGAACAGGGGCTAATTCACAGGCCTTGGCACAACTAGGCTCATTAGCTAACCATTTTCTCCTTCTCAGAGGAGTAGGTCTTTGCAGTTTCGTTTGGACCTCTTCTCCTTTTTACGGGGCCGAACACCTTCCTCCTCCGAGTCTACTAAATCCACATTTTCTCATTTTTGGGGGTTTTTAGGTACATTATGTGATTTAGGGGTTTCTTCATGGTCTGGAGGGTTTGGGGGATTTTCTGGCACTTCGCTACTAGGAGCTTGTTTGTCACCTTGGGGTGCAGGGGAGAGTTCTCTCATGTCTTGGGTTGCCCTACCAAACAATTCACCTACCTCAAATTGTCTCGAAGGTTCAGGGCTCTCAAATTTTTGCAAAAATTTCTGCCATTTCTCATCTAATTTTCTTTTTCTATGAAAATGATATTTGTAGATTGACTGTATAAGACCATGATTCTTCAAAGGTCTAGATCCAATTTTGAAGCGTTCTATCATACATACAAGGGAATCATGGAGGAAGGCAAAAATGTTAACTTTCAATTCAGGATTTTCTAGACCATTGTGCAAATGAATGAGCAACCAAAAAGGGGGACCAACTACTATTGCATATTGCCCTTCATAGGTAAAATACTTAATAATCCATGCAATTGTTGTTCTCCATGGCTCTGCAATAGACATTCTCTAAAACCCCTTGTTTTGCCCTCAGGTATTTACAACTAATAATGGGTGAGGTTCTTCTTTCCGTGCAAAAAGTTCTATTATTTCCTGATAGGAAATGTTTGTAGTTTCAGACAAATTAATACCTTCATTTCCAATACAAGATAATTTGGAGATAATTCGGTAACTTACCTTGAATTTCTTCCAATGCATAATCGACTGCCCATCTACAAAGTTCTTAGCAAATTCCTTGACTAGCTGTGCATGGTGTCCTTCAAATTTCTTTATGAAGTCTAATATTCCCCAATGCCAGCAATTTATCCAGTGAAGCTGGCTCAGACTTGCATTTGGCTCCTCCCATATTGCTCAAAGACTACTAAAATATCATGACACTCAGAGTGATAAAACTGCTCAGGGAACTGATAGGAAGATTAAAGGAAATGCAAGTTTTGAGGCCACTTGGATTTTAGTAGTGTTTGTTTAGGGTACTTGGCTTTTCAGCAGTTAATCACAACAGTTAATTATGACTTTGCATGGGATAGAGTGAACAAGCCGCCACCTTCTCTAATGAAGGAACAATTCACACATTTGCTAAATTTGGAAAAGAAAAGGATTCGTGCCAACTTATCTATCTTTACTTACAACAAATGATCTATTAAAAATAAAAGATGTACGTACCTTCTATCCTGTTATTGATTTGAAATTCGCTTGTCTTTGTTGACGTAATAGCATCTTAGGTGGTGGTACTAACTGGTTTGAATGGAATGAATTTATTATGATGTGATAATGGAGTGGCTAAATTTATTATGATATGAAGATGGGGTGGCTGAAATTTATTATGACAAAAGGTTATCATAATAATGTTTATTTACTATGATTGGAGATGTCAAACTCATGATGGCATTTGCAGTGGATTGCAGGGTGAATGGTGTGTTTTCAGATAATAGGAACATTTTCACGGATGGCAATTACAATTTAACAATGATGGAAGAAGATATCAAAGGAATGGATATGGAGGATATGAACAAAATTCTGGAGCATCGTCGCAAGATGTAGCCGGCTAAAGGAACAAAATTCTATAGCAGCACTGAAAGATGTAGCCAGAATGTAGGAACAAAGTTCTGGAGCATCGCTGAAAGATGCAGCTAGAATGTAAGAACAAAGTTCCGGAGCATCGCTGAAAGATACAGCCAGAATGTAGGAACAAAGCACCAGGGCATCACTGAAAGATGCAGCCAGAATGTAGGAACAAAGTTCTGGAGCATCGTTGAAAGATGCAACTAGAATGTAGGAATGAAGTTCTAGAGCATCACTAAAAGATGCAGCTAAAATGCAGGAACAAAGTTTCGGAGCATCGCTGAAAGATGTAGTTGGAATGCAGGAACAAAGTTTTGGAGCATCATTGAAAGATGTGGCCAGAATGTAGAAATGAAGTTTTAAAGCATCGCTGAAAGATGCAACTAGAATGCAGGAACAAAGTTTAAGGGCATCGCTGAAAGATGCGGCTGAAATGCAGGAATGAAGTTCCAGAGCATCATTGAAAGATGCAACTGGAATGCAAGAACAAAGTTTCGAAGCATCACTGAAAGATATAACTGGAATGCAAGAACAATGTTCTAGAGCATCGCTAAAAAATGTGGCCAGAATGCAGGAATGAAGTTCTGGAGCATCGTTAAAAGATGCAGCCAGAATGTAGGAACAAAGTTCCAGAGCATCATTGAAAGATGTAGCTGAAATGTAGGAACAAAGTTTTGGAGCATTACTGAAAGATGCAGCCAGAATGCAGGAACAAAGTTTTGGAGCATCATTAAAAGATGCAGTCGGAATACAGGAATGAAGTTCTAGAACATCACTAAAAGATGCAGCTGGAATGCAGGAATAAAGTGAGGGTATGCATCTTATTTAGACAACAAGTTCCAGGGCATCACCAGGAGGTGCGCCAGAATTTGTAACACTTCTTAAAGGATGAAACCTTGTGAAATAAAGATGAAATTTAGGCAAATAGTAAGATGAAAATATGAATAATTGTTCCTAAATGCATATGCACACATTCAAACATATTTTTTTTGTTAAAAAAAAACTCTATAAGATACTTATGGTATTATTTCTGCCGAAGTAGAATCAACACATTGAGTTTCTCTGTGCATTTCTACCGATCGAGTAAACTCTTCTTTGTTGACAGGTTTATGGTAGATCCTGAGTCGATGTCCATTGACTAAGAGGATTCGAGAATCACCATCAATGGGTTTGAGTTGTACTACTCTGTTTGGGAATACCTCATAAATCTTGTATGGACCCAGCCAATGAGTTCTGAGTTTACCTTTCTGGTCCTTGTATCAGGAATCAAACAACATCGTCCAATCTCCTGAATGGAATTCTATTTCTTTGATGTGTTTATCATGCCAGACCTTTTATTGTTGTTGAGCTAGCTTAGTTTGATGAATGGCTTCTAGGCAGAGTTCATCTAGTTCACTAAGCTGCAAGACTCTCTCTACCTGAGCTTGATCAAGATCGAAGTCTAGCTCCATTGTTGTTCTAAGCATTTGGAGTTCAAATTCAATGGGCAGAAAAGGTTTCTTCCCAAAGACCAGTTCGTAAGGGGTAAGACTAGTGGTGGATTTCCAAGTTGTATTTTAAGCCCAAATAGCCTCAGGCAGTTTCCTGGCCCAATCCTTTTTGCCTGATGAAACTATTTTTGTTAGGATGTTTTCGAGCTCCCTATTAGTGACTTCTACTTGTCCATTTGCTTGTGGGTGATAGGGTGACAACTTTTTATGGCTTACCTGGAAATGATTGGTGAAAGATAATAGAACTTTGGACATAAACTGAGGTCCTTGGTCTATGACAATTGACCTAGGGGCTCCGAATCTGAGAAAAATTATGTTATATAGAAAGTCTACAACCTGTTCTTCTCTAGCAACTTTGAGGGCTTGGACTTCTACCCAGTTGGTAAGATAGTCCATGCAAACTAGAATATATTCTTTCCCTTGCGAAGGAGGATCTATAGGACCAATAAAATCCAATCCCCACTTTTCAAATGGTTCAAAAGTTACTTATGGTTGCAGAGGCATTTCATTCGATGCCGTAGGACTTCCCACTTGTTGGCATTCATCACAACATCAAACATAGTTCTTCACATCCTTGTGCATAGAGGGCTAATAGTATCCTACACCTAAGATTTTATGGAAAGTTCTTTTGGCAGAGTAATGTCTGCCAGATGGGTTGTCATGGCAAGCTCTAAGGATGTTGTATGTTTCATCTAGTCTGACATGTCGTAGGACAAAATCAGGCCCATATCAAAATAACATGACATATTTAAAGTGAGCACTTTCCCAAATAAAGTGTTTCATTTGTTTTGATGTGAAGTCTGGGGGAAGCTCAGAGGTGCCTAAGTAATTGGCAATGTCTGCAAACTAGGGTGTTTTAATGGAGACAAAAAATAAATTTTCATCAGGAAATTCATCCTGCACAGGAGTACAATCTCTATCATCTTGCTTTATTCAGGATAGAAAATCTGCAACTATGTTAAATTTTTTAGGCTTATCCATTATGGTCACATTGAATTCTTGTAGAAGTAATAACCATCTAATTATTCATCCATTCACTGAGGGTTTGTTCATCAGGTACTTGATAGCTGAATGGTCTTTGAATATAGTCACTTTGTATCCTGTGATGTAATACCAAAATTTGTTTATTACATGAACTATTGCTAGAAATTCCTTCTCTGTGGTGGTGTAATTTCATTATGTGGGGCTCAAGTTCTTCCTGGTGAAATATATAGATATTTCCCTCCATTCTCATCTTCTTGTCCTAACATTACTCCAATAGCGTCATTGGAAGCATCAGCATATATATGGAAGGGAAGTTTCCAGTTAGGTCTCTGTAGGACTGGGGCTGAGACAAGCTTTTCTTTAATGATGTCAAAAGACTTTTGACATTCTTATGTCCAGGTAAAATCCACATCTTTCTACAGAAGAGAGAACATGGGAGCTGCAATCTTACTAAAGTTTTCTATGAACCTCCGGTAATAAACATCATGTCCTAAGAAACTTCTAACACCAGTTTGATTCTTTGGGGTTTCCAGCTATTGTATCACTTCAATCTTCTTAGGGTCAACCTTTATCCTTTCATCTAAAATATGGTGTCCCAATACTATACCTTGTTCTACCATTATGAGACATTTCTCATGTCTTAGAGATAGTTGATGATCTTCACATCATTGCAACACTCTATCTAGATTTTTGAGATCTTCATTGAAAGTAGAACCATAGACTGTGAAGTCATCCATATAGACTTCTACACAATCGTTTACAAGTTCAACAAAGATAGCCAAAACAACTCTTTGAAACATGGCAGGAGCATTACAAAGCCCAAAGGGAAGAACCTGATATGCGAATGTTCCCCAAGGATAGGTGAAAGTAGTTTTGTCCTGGTCCTTTGCCGCCACTTGTATTTGGTTACATCCACTAAACCCATCCAAAAATGAAAAATACTTCCTTCCTGCTAGATTATCCAAAACTTGGTCTATGAAGGGTAGTGGGAAATAATTTCTGTAGGTTGCTTTGTTGAGTTTTTGATAGTCAACGCACACTCTCCATTTCCCATTTTTCTTTGGCACTACCACCAAGGGTGAAACCCATTTTCTATCTGAAATAGGATAAATAAATCCCAAATAGAGTTTCTCAATTTCAGTTTTGACAATATCTTTGAGAGCAGGATTGAGTCTTCATTGGGGTTGACAGACTAGTCTAACATCTTTGATATAGATGTGGTGGGTGCAAACACTTGGGTGGATTCCTCTCATATCTGTATAGTCCCAAGCAAAATCTTTGGACCTGTTCATCAAAACATTGAATAATTTGCACTCATCGGATTCTGTCAACCAATTATTGATATTTAAAGTCTTTCTTGGTAATAACATGATAGTCTTGGTTCCAAGGTAATTGGAGGTGACAGTGTGAACTTCTTCTATTAATGTGTTCAGAGGATAGCTATGTGGTATGATTCTATGGAGTCTGGCAATATTTGATAAGAAATGATCTATTTTTTAAGATGATATTTGCCAGGGGACAAGTTTGAGTTGTGAAGTTGGTATAATCATGTTCTTCATCATTAATGTGGATTGGATGTCCTAATATTTCTTCCACCTCTAAAGTCTCTTCATCTCCTGAGCCTATGGAAAGATCTTAGATGTTTTCTAATTCATCTTTCAGTTCTTCGCCGTGTTGTTTAATAACTACCATAGCAAGTGAAGCTATATTCTCTTGTTTATCAAATTCGTCTGATTCATCAACCCAGACTTGGTTATGTTTTGCAGGTTGAGAGGGGGATATAGACTTAAATGTTTTCTACTAGGACCATGTGAAATTATCATTCCTCCCGCTCTGCAATCAATCTTGGCTGCGACTGTAACTATCTTTGGGTGTGAGGGACTGGAGGACTTAGAAGTCTATTGGATATTCCCAATCATCAACCTCGACAGGGACATTTTCTAAGACTCCTTTAGGAATAGCTATGTCCTGATTTTCCATTTGTAATATGGTAGTCATGGGGCATAGATCAGTGAGTCCAAGTTTTTCCATAACATCCACTGTCATAACGTTAATGGTTGCTCCCAAGTCCACCAATGCATTAGGTATTGCTACCTCATTAATTGATATTGTTATAAGTTGACTACCTGGGTCGCCATATTTTGGGGTTAAGGTTTTTCTAGCTAAAAGTTTAGCCAGATATCCATTGATGTGCATCGTATTAATCTGTTTTGGTTTCCTTCCTGGTGTTTTAATGCACAATTGTTTAACTAGCTGGTTTGGTTTAGGAATTTCTTTGATCACTTGTAACAGAGGAATCTCAATATGGAGTCATTTAATTTCTTATAACAGAACAGTTTCATTAGACAATGATACTTCTGATGGGTTCTTATGAACATTTGATCTGAGACGGTTCAGGAAAGGTGCCTGGGTTTTCTTTCCTAGTATGGGATCTTTTCCTGGAGTTGTTGATGGTTGTTTGGCAACTTCTTCCTGAGATGACTCTATGATAGGCGCTGGAGTTGCCTGAGATTGCGGTGGGGATGATTCCTCTTGATTTCTCTTGGATTCAAGCTCTATAGTTACAAGAAGAGTCTCTGGTTCTATGTTAAGTCCTTCATCTGGGTCTTCTGTAACTTCAACAATGGTTGGTTGATTAAGTGTTTTTCCCAACCTCAATTAAAGGTTTCTACAATAGATATCATTGACCCCTGCCATGTTATCCTGATCAAAAACATACACTGGGGCATTTTGATGTGTGTTCTTGGGATTAGGGATAGGTTGTGCCAGTAATGGTGGTTGATTAACTTGTTCACTCTGTTGAGGGTTTTGAGGAGCCGTGAGAAGGTTCTATTGTGGATTTAGCATTCATCTTGGACCATTATAGAATTGATTTGGTGGCTAATTCCATTGTGGAGGTTGATTATGAGGATGTCATTGCTGATTTGGCCATTGGGGGTTTCCCCAAGCTTGGTTCGTCCATTCAGGTGGTCCCCAAGGTGGATAAGATCCCCATCTAGGTGGTATTGAAGGCCATGAAGTTGACCACTATGTATTGTTCCAAGGGTTTGGAGGTCACCATGTAGGGTTGGAGTTCTGACCATAAGAGAAATTTCCTCCAGGTCTCTGGCCTACGAAATTGATTTCCTCCTCAGTGTGAGATGGTCATTTTTTAGAAGTCTTGATTGCATTCAAAATCTCACATTGATTAGTGGTATGATTCTTTTCACAAATTTGGCAACTGTCGGCCTTGTCCAAGGGCATTCTCTTAACAGATGCTTGTTTCAACACCTAGGACAATAGATGGATAAGGTCTCAGGGTTACATGTTTTGGCTTATATTCCATCCAAGGTGGTGTTCAACTAAACAAGAATGTCAGTTTTCAGATTTGCTATTTCCTCTCATAGTTTACCTATGTCATTTGAGCTTCTTAGGAGGCTAGATTTTTGGATTCCTCCTCGAGTACGGGAAAAATTTTGACATAACTCAAAGATATCGGTAAGTTTGAGTTGGGACACATCTCCTTTTCCTATTAAATCTAAGATTCTCCTAGCATCCTCATCAAGTCCTTTGAGAAATATAGTCTTTAGAATCTCTGGACTTATGGCTTCCTCACCACATTGTTTGGTTAGAAAGAAAAACTTATCAAGCTAATCTTCCAGGCTCTCATCTTCTTTTTGTCTTAGTTTGAACATCTTTTCCTTCATGTCGCTAACTCTGCAATAACTTTGGTATTTTTCTAAGAAAACAATTTCCATGTCATCCCATGTAGTTATTGATCCAGAAGGTAGTCCCATAAACCAATGCATTGTAGCATCTCTTGGAGTGGAGGGAAAAAGTTTAAGCTTATGATTGTCATTCTTGTAGTTGTATGTTTGACACAAGACTTTGAACTCAAAGAGGAACTAGTCAGGATCTTTAGAAGAAAGTCCCGTAAAAGTTAGCAAGATAGATGGTGAAATGTTTTTCATTGGTGCATCATTATCTTCGTTGAGAGCGATAGGGTAGGTAAAGGTTCGTGTTGCCAGTCTTCTTGCCATATCATCATTATGGAGATTGTTAGCCATAATGTCAAAAGGAATGTTCTCTTCCTCGAAGACTAGGTTGGTTGGTTGAATAACTATCTCCTCAAAGATTGGGTCAACTGGCAAAACTTCTAGGGTACGATGGGAGTTCTCACGTTGATTCTGCTCGATTAATTTAGAATTTAGTTCTTCAGCTGAGACTTCTTCTTCCCTATTTATGGTTGGTCGGGGGTTGGTATGAATCTTCCATGTGGGCCTCATTTCTTGACCATGCAAAAGGAGAGGTTTGGTGACTATTTTTGGGTGTTTACTACAAGAAATTCCCAAGTATGCCCTAATAACACCTAGAAAAGATTACGTGTCCCCAGCAACGGTGCCAAAAAGTGACAGGCTGTCGTAAGGTCCTAACACTTTAGATGAAAATTATCAATTTATCAACCAGGGTAGTGTTTGAGGCTGTCTGCAATAGGGAGTTTGGATATTTCATTGAGAAACATTTTTCTAGTTCTGTTAAAAGATTGAAACAACACATGAAATGAAATAGTAATTATATCATTCTACAAAAAGCATTCAAATTTTATACTAAAAAGCATGAAAACTCTAGACTAGAAAGCATATAAATTCTACACTAGAAAGCAGATAAATTCTATGCTAACAATTCACAAATGCAATTTGCTATGTTGCAAACTTTCCAAATTCTAACTATCAAAAAACAGTAATTTTAAATCAGGCAGATGCGTCGGAAACTTCTAATCAACACAGAAAGTTTCAAAACAACAGTACACAACAGTTTAACTTTTAAAAAACACACCTTAAAGGTTAACGATAGAAAACTAAACATAAACTATCTTCAACCGAATGAAAACATCCATAGAAATGAAAGTACTTATCTATCTTATAGTCCCGCGAGTGGCCATCTCGTGGGAGAAACTTGTCTTAGCTTAGGTCACATTCAATCACTTTCACAACACATGATAACTTCATTCAAATCTTCATATTTCCAAAGAAACTAAACTCAAAACAACATCATTCGCATTCATGAAAATTTGCAATTACACAGCTCTGATTATTTTTAAAAACTAAGGGATTGTCTTTCATTCATCCATATTATATATTTATATCCATGTTTCAAGCAACAATTAAAATTGAACTACTTCAAAACTCCTAAATTTTAGATGGTGGGAAAATGCCACTTGAAGAAGTCTTATAACTGAAAAGCATAATCTTTGCTACTACTGTCTTTTAAAACATAAAAGGACTCTGAGTGGAGCCATAATGTCTTTTGGGTAACCATAGAAATAACAGAATTAAAACAAAGTCTTCATTTAATGCACGCCTAAAGTTTCTAGCGCCCCCAACTTCCGACACACTCATCCACAACTACATGATGTCCACTTCTTTTGTAGGCAATGCATTAACCTGCACAATTACCCAACTTTTCATGCCATTAAATCAAAATTTAAAAGCTAGTTTCAATCAATTTAGGAAATAAGGATTTGTACAACATTTTATTAAAGATAGATAAATATCGCTTATAAAAATAAATAAATTGGCAAGGCTAGGGAATTGGGTAATGCAAAAAGGGCTATTTGTTCCATCAAAGAAATGAGGTTATTTATACCTCATCAGTTTGTGTTGGGCCAAGTAAAAAACTTGACCTTCTTCATCCTCCGGCACTTGAACTTATGACTCCTCCCTCTTCTCTTCTGCAATGTTGGCTAGCTTTTTGCATTTGCAATTAACCTTCTTCTACCTGCAATGCGGGCAATATTCTGAGTGTTGCTTCTGCATCTTCTTGCTTCTTTTTACATGTAAGGTGACTGATAATATCCCACTTCATATCTTTCAAGAGGTTACTAAGTTCCACATGAGAGACACCTACAATAGTCTTTGTGGTTGACAGAGCTCTGAGGCTTCGTGTCTTCTTCATAGTAGATCTTGAGTAGTTTCTGCAGGCTTTGTAGACATCATAGAATGATAGTTGAGAGACATCACCCCCTATTAGGTCCAAGGTGTCCATCCATTCCTCATTAACTCCTCTCAGAAATACCAACTTAAGTGACTCTAGTGAGAGCCTATTTTACCAAGACTTTTGTAGAAAAAATAGGAATCATTCCACATAATATTTGAGGGGATCATCTTCCTTTTGTGACATTCTAAAAATGTCATCTCCTCTCATGTCTCTTCCCTAGCAAAAATCTTGGTACTTCTGTAGGAACTTTTCCCTCATAGTTCTCCAATCAGCCACTACATCTCTACCTAATCCCATGAACCATCTCAAAGCAACATCTTTGAGAGTGGCTGGGAAGAGCTTCAATCTATGTGCATCAGTGGTGTAATCATAGATGTGATAAAGGACATCAAACTTGAACATAAATGTGTCTGGGTCCTCCATAATATGACTATGAAAGTTTGGTAAGGTTGAAGGAGGGATATTCTTCATGGCAGCTACCCGTTTTTGGTCAATGATAGGAAATTCAAAAGTGACTGGGTCAACAAGGTTCTCTATTTCTTCATCAACCATTGCATCGTGAAACCAAGTGGTTATTTCCTCCAAGTTGGAAGTGTCTCCAATCATGGCATATGTCTCAACTTTGTCACTTGTTTCTTAACTATTCTCTTCGTTTGGAAGTACTCTCCTTAGAGGATCTCTTCTCTGCCACATGCAATTTTTAGATCTTTTGATTACTACTTTATGCATAATGTTAGTGAAGATATATTGTTTGTTTGAAATATGCTACTACTGTATATTTGTAATGTAACAACGATATTAAAAGAAATAAACTAACTCAAACCCAGAAGATTCTTTAACTTTGACACCATCCCCAACAATGATGCCAAAAATGTCGAGCTATATCAATTCTCACTAAACCTAAAGTAGCTAAGACATGCATGCAACCCAATGGATTGACTAATCCTAAATCAAGCAGCTTAGTGACTAAAGTCAAGCTACATTTAATTTATCAACCTCGCTACGTGGTACTTGGCATGATGTCTGTACTGTATCCACAGCTAGAGGATTCCAGATATTCAATTGTGTATAGCTATGGAATGGAAATTATTGAAATGTTGGAAAAGGAATGCAAGTTTATAAATTTAGAAAATAAGCTATGTAACCGTTCTTAACTACAACAACATAATAACTGAAACAAAATCAATGAATCTAGCTCCAAGATCTACATTGGATTACATGAAACTAAAACAAACAGGTGGTAGTCTTCTATAAGTAGGCCCTGACTTAAGTTGACTACTTTCTTCCTTCTACTGACTTAATTTACTAAATCAATGCATTCATTTCTTCATCATGGATTAAGCACAAGAATAATTAAGCAATCTGAAATGATACTCTATTTTTATTGACTGAAATAAGAACATGCTACAATCATTTGGAAAAATATTCTTATCTACATATCTGGCAAAAATAGATATATACATCATCTTATAGTTCCTACATTAATGAAAAATAATGACTAATTGATCCATTTCCCTTCATGCAAGGAAAGGATTATTTATTCCGAAAGAGTCATAATGAAACTAGGAAATAAAAGATAAAACAATTCAGAGAAGAGAGTTCTAATTAGGACATTGGGACAGGACAAACTTCAACCAAGAAACATGGAAGTAGTTATTCTAGTGTTAACCAACCTCAACACGTCTTCAATTGGAGAGTAACTATTTTTTCCATTTGTTGCATATTGCTCCTTGATGTCACCTGCATCTTATCTTTGTTTGAACAGAAAGAATAGGTCATTGTTGGACAATTGTCAATGACTACATGTTTTTGCTGCAAGAGTCAACCCCTTTGGCTATATGAATTTTTGTAGGATAAGTTGTGGAAACTCTAAACTTTTTCTACATGAACTCTCTCAGCTTGGCTATAGGAACTCTGTGGATTGACTGCAAGTTAGTAATCTTGGTTGCTATAGGAAGGAGTTAGTCCCAAAGAAATCTCCAATCATAAATATTATTGTAAACACACTTATTCACACCACATTACATATGAAAATAATTATTTTAACCAAGAAACATTCATTAATGCATCATATAATTATTGTAGTGCTTATCCAAACATTATATAAAGTCTTGGTCCAAGAAGGATAAAAGTGTTTGCATAAAGGTACTTAAAACATGAGAAACATGGATTAAAAAGGACAATTATGGGGCTCATCAGCACTCAAGGAAGTTCTTAATGATATCTGTAAAGCCCACACTAGTGGTATGGTCCTTGCTAAAAAGATTCTCATAATAGGCTACTAATGGTCCACAATAGAAAAAGATGCATGCTAGTATGTCAAATGATGCCTATCCTATCAGTAGCATGGAGACTTGATATATGCAATATCACAAGATTTGCAACCTAATACTACTCCTTAGCCCTTTTCTATATGGGTTCTCAATCTCATTGGCAAGATAATTCCCTCCTCCTCCAATGGTCATGTTGTGCCTCGCGCATACATCCCATTTTGCCTTATCAAAATAAGGACCCCCTTTTCTTTTTACTTTGCTTATTTACTTATTTTCTATCTTAATTTAAGTTTCCCTTTAGCTCTGGTGTCTTGTTCTTCTTTTGTTTTATGTGTTGGGAACCCTTTCAGACTTTTAGGATTTGTTGTGTTAGCATGACAATAGAAGTAACCGCAAAACCCCAACGTTTTACATTTGATCTGGTTACTTTCTTTGTTTTGTTGGTTTTACACCATATCATATTGTCAGAGTTGGTCATCTTGGCATTGACTATAAAGGAATATTTATAATTCTAACTTATTTTTTAGGGTGATGTTGAGGTTTGTGCATCACCCTTGTTAGACTTTTAGAGTTGGTTGTCCTGGCATGACTATAAAAGAAACTCTAAAAACCAGATGTCTTGCACGGGATCTGACCTAACCTGACCTACCACCTGGCTTTGCATTAATGGCATTTTCCCCATGCATGTGGGTTTCAGGTTTTGTTGTATTTTGACCTCTTTTCAATCACTTCATTCATTTGATTTTGATTCCTTAGTACTCTAGTGATTTGAGCTCTTTGCAACTATGGTTTGTGCTTGAATTCACTAGTGCATCCTTAGTGGCTTGACTAGTGTGTGTGTTTGTCATTTTTGTGAGCTTTTGGTTTTCCCCTCTTGAAGTTTAGTAGGTAGGATTTTCACGTCCTCCATTGTTCTTCATTGGCTACATTTGAGTGTTTGGTTTCATTTTATTTCAGTTTATTCAAGTGTCTTTTATGTTTTGATGTTTTTCTTTGATTGTTTTTTTTAAACAAAAAGTACAAAGCACCTAAACTATTATATTAATATAATAAAGAGTTGTTAGATTTAGGGTAGACAACTGAGAGGGGGGGTGAATCAGTTGTTCAAAACTTTCTTCCAATTAAACACTTAAATCCACTTTGTAATTCAGCTGCATAATGATAAATCAATCATGGAAACATAATGCATTAAATCAAGAGTAGAAACACATTAACACACAAGACACCAAGATTTTGACGTGGAAAACCCGGTTAAGGGAAAAACCACGAGGTGATTAACCCAAGATTGTATTCTCTGTTAGAAGAATAGAAAGAACAAAATGGCACATGCCAATTGGGGCTCACTGCCCAAGCACACTACTCACAAGAGGCCCACTGCCTATAAGAGACACACTGTCTACAGAATAATAAGTATCACATACTTGAACTGAAGAATAGCATCTTCACCATGCTTGAGTCAGTTCCATTTAAGCTCAATACTTCTGCTCTGCCTTTCGCTCTACTCCTCTCTACCACACTCTCATCCCCAAAAGATACTTTTGAAATGACCTTACAACTCTTTATTTATACAAGACATCGACTTAGGGATAATCATCCAAGATGGCATACATTACAGAGAAAATACATAAATACAACATGACTTATTATAAAAGGAATTCACACGGATCAACCTGCTATCAGCCACATAGATCTGAGACTTGAATCCTTCTTTGGGAACACACCGTTCTTCATAGAGCATCTTCAAGATCATCCGCAGGAAGTGTAGCTCATCTAGTCAGGTAGACTCAGGAAGAACATCATCAACCGGAAGTAATTCTTCAATTACAAGCTCAATCTTCAGTGCGAACCACCAACACAAACTGGACACAATCTAAGGACCTCCATAAGCTTTCCTGAATCACCAAGAATATCCACACTACTACTGTCAATTGAAATCATTCTCTCCTTCATCCAGAACCTCAAGAACACAGTCTATCATCACTGTCATATTGGAATAGATGCTTGCAGACCTCCATATCATGAACCAATTGAGTTGTCACTTCACATGGACTTCCTAAATACTCCACCAAATCCATAGAATAAGATATTGCATTTCTGGATCTCACCGGACCTATCTGTATCACTCTGTCACCTTTGAACACCTGCTAGAACTAGTTTTACTTAAGTAGCCATAACTTCTTTAGATCTTCATGCAGACCTCTGAAATCTTTACTAGATCATCCTAAGACACATATCTATAAACCCTTTGAAGCGCATCCTCTGATATTCACCTTAGCTAGGATCTTTACCTCATTGTCTTCACTATTCATCTCTGTTCCTGATTAGGACTAATTTTCTCAATATCCTCAGCACACATCTCATCCAATCCTTATCATTAATGCAACATGAGTATGTTGACATCAATGACAACACCGGTTAGGCCCATACTTGCAACAATCTCCCCCTTTGTCATTGATGGCAACATATGATGTGAAAAATTGTTTTGACCATCAAAACAAGAACTTCTCCTCACTGTCACAACTCCCCTTATCAACAACAACCATTTGCATGTCTTCTCTTTCTTTCCTGCTCCCCCTTTGATCAGCAACCACTTGTTTTTCACATGTCTTCTCTCCCCTTTGACATCAATGGCAAAGGGCACATACTTGCATCACTTTCAGAATCATACCAGCTGCTCCTCTTGAGTGGCAGCTTCCCAAACATCAATCTGGATCACAAGATATGACTGAGAGATTCACCAGACTGATGCACATCAGTGCACCTTAGTTCATAACCAGAGGGGTAATAACCCCTAACTTCTCCCTGAGATACTCAAAAGAGTCCTTAGGAAGAGGTTTAGTAAAAAGATCTGCAATCTGATCCTTGGAAGGCACAAACTCCAATCTGACTTCATTCTTGTTCACTTGTTCTCTCAAGAAGTGAAACTTGATGGATATATGTTTGGTCTTTGAATGCAACACCAGATTCTTAGATATATTTATTGCACTTGAATTATCACAGAAGATTGTGATAGGTTCTTCATACTCCACTCTGATATCTCTTAGTATTTGCTTCATCCACAATACTTGAGTGCAGCTACCTACTGCTGCAATATATTTTGCTTCTGCAGTGGATAGAGATATTGCCTCTTGTTTCTTGCTCAGCCAAGAAACTAATCTCTTCCCTAAAAAGAATGCTCCACCACTGGTACTCTTCCGGTCATCCACATCTCCTGCCGAATCCACATCTGTATATGCATGAAGAGAAAAATCGTGATCTCTGGGATACCACAATCCATACTCAATTATCCCTTTTAGATATCTAAAAATCCTCTTGATTGGCATGACATGAGATTCTCTAGGACCAGCTTGAAATCTAGCAACAAGACGAACAACATTCATAATGTCAGGTCTAGTTTGAGTGAGATACAATAGTCCTCCAATCATTGACATGTACTTTTTTTATCAGCCTTACGAGAGTCATCTTTGCTCAACTTACATCCAGTTGCCATGGGAGTATTCATTGGCTTTGAGTCTTCCATCCCAAATTTCTTCAACAATTCTTTCACATATTTGGTCTAAGAAATGAAGATTCCTTTCTTTGTTTGAGTGATTTGCAAACCCAAGAAGAAATTCATTTCCCCAAACATGGACATCTCAAATTCACTTTTCATTTGATTTGCAAAGGTTTTGCACATACTATCTCTTCCTCCAAAAATGATATCATCAACAAACACTTCAACAATCAAGATATTTTTATGATCAATTTTGAAATACAAATTACTGTTAGCAGTACCTTTGTTAAAACCAATCTTCAAAAGATACTTATCAAATCTTCAAAAGATACTTATCCAATCTTTCATACCAGGCTCTTGGAGCTTGCTTGAGTCCATACAATGTTTTCTTCAACTTACAGACCATATCACCATGATCAGACAATTGAAATCTATCCAGTTGCTCAATGTAAACTTCTTCTTCCAAGTCACCATTCAGGAAGGCAGACTTGACATCCATCTGATATACTTTGAAATCCTTGAAGGTAGCAAAAGCAAGAAATAGTTTGACTGCTTCAATTCTTGCCACCAGAGAAAAAGTTTCTTCAAAATCAATTCCTTCTACTTGAGAGTAACCCTTGCAGACCAATCTGGCTTTGTTTCTAACTACTTCCCCATCTTCATTTAGTTTATTCCGGAAGACCCATTTGGTTCCAATCACATTCTTGTTTTTAGGCCTGGGAACAAGATCCCAAGTGTGATTTTTTCTCAATTTGCATCAGCTCTTCCTCCATTGCTTTAGTCTAATTTTCATCATTACAAGCTTCATTCACTGTCTTAGGTTCAATTTTTGAAATCAGACAATACTCTTTTGAATCTTGAAAAAATTTTCTTCTTGTTTGTACACCTTTGCTTTTATCACCTATGATCTGATCTTTAGAGTGATTCAGTCTTACATACCTAAGAACTTTGGGAGTTTCTTGCACTTTTGATTCTTGACCAAGTTCATTCAAACTTATCTCTTCTTCTTGATTCACCGGATCAGTCTGAATCTAAGTTTTAGAAGGGGCTTGAACTTCTTGAACAAAAACATCATTCTGATCATCTTCATCATATTCATAAAACCTTGAGGATTTTTCAATACCTTCATCAGCCTTCACATTTGTACTTTCAACAATCTTTCTCAATCTTTTGTTATAACACCGGTAAGCTTTGTTTTGAGTAGAATAACCCAAGAATATTCCTTCATCACTTCTGGCATCAAATTTTCCTAGATCTTCATCTCTTTTAATATAACATTTGCTACCAAAGACTCTAAAATACCGCATAGTGGGAGTGATGCCAAACCAAAGTTCATAAGGAGTCTTACTGGTATTACTTCTGATTTGTATTCGATTGACAGTATAGACTGCAGTGCTTAGAGCTTCTCTCCAATAGATCTGAGGAATATTTGCTTCCATCATCATGGTTCTAGATGCTTCCTGGATGGTCTGGTTCTTTCTCTCCACTACTCCATTCTGCTATGGAGTCCTAGGAGCAGAAAACTGTCTCTTTATTCTATGTTTCTCATAGAATTCTATGAACTCACTAGATGTGAATTCTCCACCTCTATCAAATCTCAGACATTTTAATTTTAATTAGGTTTCATTCTCTACCATAGCCTTGAATATTTTGAATTTCTCAAGAGCTTCTGATTTCTCCTTCAGAAAAGTAACACACATCATCTGGGAATGGTCATCAATTAATAACATGAAGTATCTATCACCTTGCACACTCCTGATTCTTGCTGGACCATATAGGTTAGTATGAACTAGGTCCAATAATCTGGTAGAAGATTGTTCCTTGCTTTTGAATGAGATTCTGCTTTGTTTACCCAACTGACATTCTTTGCACAAACTATTTGTAGGTTTCACTAATTTTGGAAGATCTCTTACAGCCTGAGTGTTGCTTATCTTGATGATATTATCAAAATTCACATGACACATTCTCCTATGCCATAACCAACTCTGATCAATTTGAACAAATAGACAACTTTTATCAGTACCAACTAAATGGAAGATATTACCTTTTGTTTGAGTACCAGATGCAATCTTTGTTCTGAAACTTTCAAAGATCTTGCATTTTCTATTCTTGAATCAGAGATCATAGCCTTTGTCCACCAATTGTCCAACACTAAGAAGATTGTGCTTCAGACCTTCAACATATAGTACATTACTATAATTCTGCCAGTTGAATTATCACCAAACTTTACCACTCCTCCTTCATACCTTTCCAAATCTATGAACTTATTTTTGTCACCTATCATATGGTGAGAGCATCCACTATCAATGACCCAATCATCCTTTTCTTCAACTTGGGCAGCCAGAGCTCTTTCCACAATTTTATGATTGATAGATTCAGAGGGCATTGGATCTTCTTCCTTGATGGAAATAAACACCCAGTCACTTCTAGATTTGTTTCCTATCTCTGATTCATCATCTGTTACTCCTTCATTATCATCATCTTCATGAACATAGTAGCAATTATTTTAGAACCTTGATCTGTTGGGATTTGGCCTTGAAAATCTTTCCGGACACCTTGAGGCAATATGACCAATCTTATTGCAGTTAAAACACTTAAAAGGCAATTTTCCCTCATACTTATCAGATCCTCTTGGCAGTCTTTTTGCAATAAGGGCTTCAAGTTGAGCAGCTTCTACTTCATCTTCTTCCAGGTCTTTTCTAGCTTTTTCATACCATGATAATTTCCTTGAAGAGTTTTCTCCCGGATCAGACTTTTGTTTTCATTTAACAGAGGCACTAGCTTTGAATGCAGATTCAGTTTTGGGAGGGGCATCTCCAAACTCAGTCAATTCAAATGCAGCCAATTTACCAACCAATTGATCTCTTGTGATACCTAAAATAGATCTAAATTCCTCAATAGCAACAACCTTGTACTTGTAAGAATTAGGAAGGGATCTAAGAACTTTTCCAATGATCTCATTGTCATCCAAGACTCCACCAGCACATCTAATGCCACAAACAAGCTCATTTACTCTTGGCATAAAAGTAGTGATATTTTCATCTTCTCTCATCTTTAGATTTTTGAATTTTCCTTTCAGACTCTGTAGCTTGGCACATTTAACATACTTGTCTCCCTCATGCAGAAGTTCCAATTTTTCCCAAATCACAAAGGCAGTTTGTAGGTCAATGACATTTGTCAGCTCTGAATCAGACAAGGTACTTAGAAGAGCTTCTTTAGTCCACAGATTGTTTTCAGCATCTATGATTTCATCGATGGTATTCAGATCATTCTATGGAGGAGTATACTTCTTTGAAGCCATGGTCCAATATTGCATTCCCATACATTGCAAGTGACATTGCATGTGACTTTTTCAAAGAGTAAAATTGGTTCCATCAAACTTCGGACTATCCTTCCTGTAGGACGACATCCTAGATCTCCTCAAGCGGTTAAGCTCTTTTAGAGGAACTCAACTCTGATACCAATTGTTAGATTTAGGGCAAACAACTGAGAGGGGGGGTGAATTAGTTGTTTAAAACTTTCTTCCAATTAAACACTTAAATCCACTTTGTAATTCAGCAACATAATGATAAATCAATCATGGAAACATAATGCATTAAATCAAGAGCAGAAACACATTAACACACAAGACACCAAGATTTTGACGTGGAAAACCTAGTTAAGGGAAAAACCACGGGGTGATTAACCCAAGATTGTATTCTCTGTTAGAAGAATAGAAAGAACAAAATGGCACATGCCAATTGGGGCTCACTGCCCGAGCACACTACTCACAAGAGGCCCACTACCTACAAGAGACACATTGTCTATAGAATAATAAGTATCACATACTTGAACTGAAGAATAGCATCTTCACCATGCTTGAGTCAGTTCCATTTAAGCTCAATACTTCTGCTCTGCCTTTCACTCTGCTCCTCTCTACCACACTCTCATCCCCAAAAGATACTTTTAAAATGACCTTACAACTCTTTATTTATACAAGACATCAACTTAGGGATAATCATCCAAGATGGCATACATTACAGAGCAAATACATAAATACAACATGACTTATTATAAAAGGACTTCACACGGATCAACCTGCTATTGGCCACACAGATTTGAGACTTCAATCCTTCTTTGGGAACGCACCATTCTTCATAGAGCATCTTCAAGATTATCCGCAGGAAGTGTAACTCATCTGGTCACCCAGACTCAGGAAGAACATCATCAACCGGAAGTAATTCTTCAATTACAAGCTCAATCTTCAGTGCAGACCATCAACATGAACTAGACATAATCCAAGGACCTCCACAAGTTTTTCTGAATCACCAAGAACATCCACACTACTACTGTCTACTGAAATCATTCTCTCCTTCATCTAGAACCTCAAGAACACAGTCTATCATCACTGTCATATTGGAATAGATGCTTGCGGACCTCCAGTTCATGAACCAATTGATTTGTCATTTCACATGGACTTCCTAAATACTCCACCAAATCCGTCGAACAAGATATTGCATTTTTGGATCTCACCGGACCTATCTGTATGGCTCTGTCCACTCTGAACACCTGCTAGAACCGATTTTACTTAAGTAGCCATAACTTCTTCAGATGTTCATGAGGACCTCTGAAATCTTTACTAGATCATCTTGAGACACATATCTACAAATCCTTTGAAGCACATCCTCTGATATTCATCTTAGTTGGGATCTTTACCTCACTATCTTCACTGTTCTTCTCTATTCCTGATTAGGACTAATTTTCTCAATATCCTTAGCACACAGCTCATCCAATCCTTATTATTAATGTAACATGAGTATGTTGACATCAATGACAACACCGGTTAGGCCCATACTTGCAACAAGAGTCCCAAAGGATTACAAAAAATGCATGAAGGGAATGCAAGGGGCAAGAAAATACATGAAAACTAGCCCCAACCATACCAAACCACCAAACCTCTTATAGTTGGAAAGAGGAATTACAAAAATGTTTCAACAACTACAATAACTGCTACCATCTTGATACATAATATGAGACATAACCATAGACTATTATATAAAATAGAAAGAGATCCATATATCAACTTTGATTTCTATACAGTATAACTATTAGATATCCAAAAAGGAAAGCCACCAAACACAAAACTAATTCCTAGAATTGAGATCTTCAATAATAAAACTTTATCACTCAAAGTTTGGAGGAACAATAGCAACATCAACCGAAGGAGGTGGCGGTTAAAAGTGAACAAGAAAATACAGGGACTAGAAGACTTCTTGAACCGACTCCTCCAGTTTCTCACCAAACTCAACTATGTGGTAGTGGAGAGAATTTTGAACAGAAGAAACACAATTATTCTGTAAACCATGGAGGGCGCTGTAGACACAATGCAGAGCTGGATGATAGTTTATGTCCTTGTGATAAAGCAAACCTCCAATTGGCGTAGACCCCATATGTAGATCATAATTTTCCATTGCTTCCCCAAATTTCTTAGTAGAATAAAGAAAATCTTGGACAAATTTGACTGCAAGATTCTTAACCATCTCAGAACTTTGTATCAAATCCATTGAATTAGAAAGGAAACGAGTCACTACCTATGACGGGTAGATTGACCTAGGGAAGTGAAGCACATCTCAACCGCACACCATAATAATTGTGTTCTCCACCTCCTCGTTGTGAATTTTGAATATATTAGCCAACAAATTTGAGTAAAGCACTCCTTGAGTCGGTCTTTCCCACTTTTGCACTGGGAAGAATAATATTTCATTCCTCTGAACAAAACCCATCATGAAAGCAAACTTCATAGAGCTGAAGGAAAATTTAAAAACCAGAGAAAGAGAAAGCCTAGACTTGAAAGCAAAGAAGTTGATTTAGCTCTCGAATGCCGAAAAAATGAAGAAAGATCACCATTTAATGAATGTAACACGCACGAGGTAAATGCAAATGAAGATCCATCTCAATTGAAAAATTGAGAGAGTGGCAAGTGAAATCATTCATCATAAATGAAAAAAGTACTTATTGTACTTAATATTCCATTTCACACATGCCAACAGGAGATAGAAGAATAGCACATCTCACAAATAATTCAGATAAAATAGTTCCTGAAAATAGTACCTGCCAAAAAAAATAAAAATTAGTTAAAAAATAGCTACTTCTCTAAATTACAGACACAACTAGACCAAGGCATGCTCCGAACACTTCTTGCCACCCTCTTCGAATCTTTCCACCTTCAATATATCCACCACTTTAGTATTACTTAGTAAATACTCATCAATCCATTCCATCATATCTTCCCCTTGGTCACAAGCTATATTTGAAAGACAATTAGCTAACCTATTACCCTCCCTGTAGGTGTGATGGACTTCAAAAGACTCAGATTGATTTAATAGATTCCACACATCATATAGAATATACATGATCTTCGAACTTGGAGAGAACTTCTTCTTTACCGCATTAACAATGTTTAAGGAATCTCCTTCAACAATGATATTGGTTATCCTAAAATTCAAAGCAAGGTTGAGGCATGTGATTAAAGCCAATGCTTTAGCTTCATTATTAGTGTAGATCTTCATTAAAGAAAGAGCACCCTTTACATATCCTTTGCAATCCCTTAATACACACCAGCACCTGATAGGCTCTGGTTCCCTCTACAAGCTCCATCAAAATTTAAATTAATAAAAGAATCTAGGGGGGTACCCATGCTATTTGACTCCTATCAATTTTCTATTTATCTTGAAAGCAACTTGAATTGGGGAGCTTCAATAATTTCCATTTCTGAAGCACTTCGACATCCCAAGAGGTGAATATTAAAGAGGCCAAGTTCTTTTGTAATAAATGGGACAAAATAACCTTCGAGAGAGACTTCTCTATTTTTGAAATGATCTGCACTAAAGAACAACTTTCTTTTCTAAAATTTTTGGTAGTCCTCTCTAACCAAATGTTGATAACTGAGAGGGGGGGTGAATCAGTTATCTTAGTTAACTTAACTTTCTGTTCTTCTTTAATAACTAGTGTAGCATCAAAATAAATAAGCATCCATAATCATGAAAGTAGAAACAAAATCAATACACATAACACAGTGATTTTGATGTGGAAAACCCGGTTAAGGGAAAAACCACAGGGTGATTAACCCAAGATTGTATTCTCTGTTAGAAGAATAGAAATACAAAATGACATTCGCCAATTAGGGCTCACTGCCTGAGCACACTGCTCACAAGAGGCTCACTGCCTACAAGAGACTCACTGTCTACAAGGTACAAAGGAAGTAACAAGATATTTGAACTGATGAAAAGCATCCACATATGCTGAGGTTCAGTTCCGGTTAGGCTCAATACACTGATCTACTACACTTCATTCTTCCTCTTCTTTGCTATTGTTGTCCTGTCACATACTGGACCTATATTACTGCTTCCACACTGCTCTCTGCTTTTCTTCTCACTACACAACACACCACACTTCACTTCGCATCCAAATCCATCTAGTATATATATCTGCACCAATGATTTCAACACCTTTCTAGTCGGCATCCAGAATAGTCAATATTTTCCCAAACTCTGGTCTGTCGACTGAATCCTTGCTTATCAAGTGATGCGTATCAAGGAGATGCTTATAGAAGTCATCAGTCACTCCGATCTTACTACTCTTCCTGATGGAGACTCTTCACATTACTCGCCTATCGGCGAGACTGACGCGATCGGCCACCCAAAGACTTCCTTCACCGATATGCCAATAAACTACCCATCGGTGACACTTACCAGTTGTCACCCCGATACAATCCGATTGGTGAAATTATAGACTATTGGCTCAACACAACTGTATTCACCCGATGGCTCTTATCGCTCCGATGACCCTTTAGCATATACATAATACGACCTATTATCTCCGGTTCTTTTCACCGTTTCCACCGGTCACTCCTTGTATCTGACCCAATGTATCTTCTACTTGCATATTCACAACATACAACCTAAAGACGCATTCTCAACATGCATTCGGTATGACCAAATGTTGACTCCCTTTGTATGCCGATACACTGTCGGCTAGACTTCCCAGATCGAAAGCTTCCAACTTTCTCACTCCGACACCTTTTGTCATTCCGATGCAGAACTTAACCATTCACAAGATACTTTGCGACATGCAACTACGAGATACACATGAAATGAACCCCGACATACATTAGTGATATACACACAAATTGTATATCTGATGGAACAATGCAAATCTTGCACCGATTTGATCTGCTGTAAACCCAATAACTTCACAACTGCACAGATCTGTTCCTCCACCAGTCTAACACAGATCTTTCACCCTGCCAACCTAGCACATGACAATGCTAGGATCTTTCAACGCATACTATACGTGATCCTGCAAACATGAACATGAACCAAAAAAAAAATGAAAACACAAATCGATATGTACAGCCATTCCACCGATTTCGAAGAAATCTAACCAGTGGAATGGGCTAAGAACCCATCTCGGCCACAAAACAGTAAATTGATTACACACAGAGAAAACCTTAGGAACTTGAATGATAGAAAGATGCAGAATAGAACTTTGTTTATTATGTCTTTCAGAAATACACATAGATGCTCTATTTCTCAATTACAAATCACACTGTTCTGATCTCTCTTACCACTAATTACAATCGATGATCTCTGGGGTATTTATCTACTTACCCTCAGTAGTACTAAATTGACTCCAAGCAGCTGGGAGATCTAACAACCTCCAACTACCTAACAACCTTCAGGTTTACAAATCGACATGTGTCCTTGGGACTTACAACATAAACTTAGGTACAAACTAAAATAACATGCATTGGTCAAATAGACCTTATTACATAAATGGTCAGCTTAGGACCTTATTGGAAACAACAAAATGAACTATAAATAGTTAATGCCTTATGGAGGCCACCTTGTGTCAGGTGCTCCTACACCATCTGATGCTCTGCCGGTCAGTTCTTCCTCAATCTACTCTGCCAAACAGGAGCCCAACACTTAGGTGTTCATATCTTTTCACTCTTACATCATCGGAGGCTCAATCTCTGGAATATATTAGTCAAGGTACTCCACTTGGCTTCCCCAAGTCCGCGCTTTACTGAGATACTTCCTCTGAGAGATCCAAACCTAACTGTCAGACCTTGTTGCATACTCTGTTCTTGCTTACCAGACCAAGATACACTTCAGTCTGTCTTCCGGTATGGTCATACCATGTCCTGCGGATGTGTGGGATGGACTTTGTTGCCATCAATGACAACACTCATGAAGCCACAATGTGTCTCTTGCCAACAATCTCCCCCTTTGGCATTAATGGCAACACTTAGTGAAAAATGACTAAGTGTTATAGTATACTCCCCCTTGGTTGATGCTCTTATTCTTATGTACACCTTTTCGGAGCTCCCCCTTAGCTGGATTCCTCATTTTTCACTGCTCCTCACTTCCCCTTTGACATCAATGGCAAAGGGTAGGATCTGCATACCAAAATTTCCAAAAACAATCTATACTTGGCCGCACAAATATATATACATAGCATACTTACATATACTGAAGTATATCTGCAAACATTGTCTTCAATTGGATAAATTCTATTGCCCAACTCTGCTTCATCCTGTCCAAAATTGAGATGTGACCACTCAACAGGAATGCAAAAGTGTCTGCCCTCTTTAGATCTGTCGGATCACTAGTCTAGGTTGTGGTCTGAGCATCACTTAGGGCCTCATGCATGACCTCTAACTTAGGAATAATTATCCCTCTAAGTTCACTCATCCTGCTTATTCTATTTTTCTTCTCCTTCTCAAGCTTCTTAATTTAATTTAAGACTACAATAGTCTGACACTCTTGATTTATTATGGATGTGGTAAGAGGATCAAAATTCTAAGATAGTCTTGACAGTTTATCCTCATGTTCTTTCACTCTCTTCTCAATATCCATTGTTACTTTGGACCAGGATAGACAAAATTTATACATTTCTCTGCCATCTTTAAGAGCACTTTCTAAGCTCTTTATCCCAATATCCATATTTCTCCTATCATTGGTTATTAGTCCTTGTACTTCGGAGAATCTCTTTCCCAAAAACTCCTTCCGAACCTTTTCTTTTGTTGACTTCTCTAAGGAATCAAAATGTGTATGAACAAAATTTACAAGAGACTTTAGATTACCGGATGTGGAGGCCGAAGGATCCTTTTGGAAGGATGGCATGATCTTCTCCAATACACTGGATGCAATTTCTATTAGTTCACAGTCCTCCATGTGAGACTTCAAAAGTTTTTCTTTTGCCTTTGCGTGGGCAAAGGATGCTATCTTCATAGTCTAAACTGGGGAGAGGGAATCAAAATTGAATGGTCCTTGAAGCAATTTCGGTTCATCAATTTCCATCATTTATTTGGTCAAGAAGTCTTTGACTGCTTCTACAGTGTCTCTTGCCGGAGACAAAGTTTTCTTCCCTTCTATAGCCTTAGCACTGTCATTTGTGGTCTTCTCTATTTGACCTTCTTCTCTTTCCTTCTCCTCTTCTTCTTGACTGATCTTCTCTTCTACTCTTTCTTCTCCTTTAGATCCGGAGTCTGCTGGAGAAACTGGAGGAGAGATGTTTGCTTCTTTGTGGAATTCCTCTTCCGGAGCAGAGGAATCTAAATCCTTAGCTTTCTCTTCACTTGTCTCCTTTGCCTCTTCTGCCATTGTCTTAGTAGATTCTCCTTTGTCATCCATGACAGAGGGTTCATTACCTAAGTCCTCTATAATAGGAAGATTAAATCTTTTAAAAGCATTCCGTAGGATATCTTCTATTTCTTTTGCCACTTTGTCAATTTCACCAAGCATAAGCTGATTCATTCTAGCTTTGGTCTGGAACTCATCCATGCAGTTCTTGAAGATAATGTTCATTTGTTTAGGGGTAATAGATAGATAGAGCTGAATAACAATTTGCTCCCGAATTTCTAGATCTTTTGCTTGGGCATTGTTCTTCCTTATTTCAAGTTCCTTCTCTAAGCTTTTGGGAATCAGAGATATAATTTCAATGAATGCTTTGTTGTAGATGTTTAGATACCTAACTATGGAATCTTGCAATATCTTCTAATCAGCTTCACTATATTCATCATAAAATTCAACCATTGGTTGCAGGTTCCCATCCATAGTAACTGATTTGATGATATCATCAATGCGGAGAGTAGGTCTTTCAATGAAGTCTTCTGCCTCTTCTTCCTTGTCTTGACCTCTAGAGGATTCACCGGATACTTTCTTCTTCTTCATTTTCTTTACCTCCTCATCTGACTCAGTCTCTTCATCATCCTTTTGATTGGTATAAGACCTTGTGGCCTTTGTCTTAGTTCTTTTCTCTCCCTTTCTAGATGCTCTGACTTTCAGTTTTGATGCTTTCTGGCTCTTAGAGGTGGCAGGTGTAGAGCTCTTGGAGGATCTGGTCCCGGAGGGGGCTTGCACCGGAGCACTATCTTTCTCAGTTTCTTGCCTTTCTTTCTCTGCCCTTTCCATCTTCTCTCTGTTTGAATCGAGTGCATCTTTTGAAATGCCATACCTTTTGGCAACATTCTCTACTTCTTTTCTCACTTTTCTTTTCATCTCCGGTTGTCTAAGCTCCACATGAATCTGCACACTCAACTCTTCAAAGGTTCCAAACCTTTCTGCCTCAGGGTCCTTGGGATGACTCAAAAGATGTTGAATGTGCAACTCTAGGATTTTCTCATTAGCCTCATACCCCATTGGCATGATCCATACTATTCTTGGTTCCACTGCCTCCATTAGGCATTGATCAGTATCCATCATGAAGCACACTGTATATTTGTATTTTTCTACTAGAAATTGGGGGATTCTCTCTCTTTCTTGCATCATACTCTGAAAGTTCTTGAAGTAGCCCCATAGTGTTGTATTATGTGCCTTGGCATCACCTATTCCATGCAAATAATCTCTGATTTGTATGGCAACAAGTCTATCATTTTGCCATATCCAGCCACTAGATCCGGGTAGCTCATTCATGTAATAGAAGAACAAACAGAGTATTAAGCCACCGTATTTGAAGGAGTCTTCTTGTCCTTCTTTATCTTCTGCAGATTCTCCAAAAGTTGGTTCAAAAGGAGCTCACAGAGATCATAGTCAGCATTCTTCCTTAACATTTCATAAGCAGTGTAAATTGTTGTTCTGAAAATAGAATTCTCTCTGTTGGAGTGATATATCTTGTAGCCAATTATCATGGCAGCAAACTTGATATCTGGATCTGTGATATCCTCAATTATCATTGCTCTTTTATCAAATTTGGATCCGGTAGCCTCACTCATAGTTTGGTTTTTAACTGATTTGAGAGTAGGTAACCCACCAGATGAGTGCAAACTGGTTACTGCTTTAATAGCATCTTTTGTGATCTTGAATGGTCTATTTAGCCAAATGAAGTTATCATGCACTCTGTTCAAAACATACTAGACCCACTCATCTTCTACAAAATAGGGGAAATGGATGTACTATCCGAAATGCTTAACCCAGATAGTCTTGTACTGAGGTTTGAGTTCAAAGGAATCATCTATTAATTGTTTGTGATAGATATCCATTAGTTTGGATTCCCCAAATTCCTTAATGTTTGCATGAATATATGCCCTAACATCTCCTACATGCAAAACCCCATGCGGAATGTTTGAAAAGGCGCCTAGGGGATCAACTTCTAGGGATTTGTATGGATGTTTCTTGAATTTGGGATGTGGCCTATCAGTGATCTTCACAACATTTGGAGTAGCCATCTTTCAAAAGATTCAGAGAGAGATTTCAAGAACAAAAAATACCTTTTACACTTTTAGGGTTCACGAAATGAGCCGGATCGAATTGTTGGATAAATTAATTTCTGTGGTTGATCTTTGAGAGGCTTGAGATAATTTGTTGCAGAGATCCTTCTCTTCTCTTCTTGGATGCAAATGTACAAATGACGAACAAAAGAACCCTTTTATTCCTGTGCAAACCCTAATTTCATTTTGCAATAAATGCACAACTTAAGTTATTCCAGTTGTCTTGTTCTGAGAGAGATCTTTCCAGATTATTGGGATGCACGTAGAATGGTTCTTGGTTGAAAATGACAATCTATCTCCCTTTCCCCAATTATTCCATCTAACCATAGATCCAAATATTTCAATTATGAATCATACCGGATCTATCTGTGAGAATTTAGCATTTACCGGATGACTGTTAAACCGGATTGGACTTGGATGATTAACCTCTTCAAAATTTCTTGTGGATCTTCCATATCTTTACCAAGGCTTATTTAGATGTTTCTCTGAGAACCCTTTAATCCACAACTTTCCATGTGCCAATTTCAGGCACCAATTGACTGGCTGGGGGAACTTGTTTTCTTTTGTTACCCCCTTGAGCCAGAGCTCATCAATTTAGTTTCTGGAAGGAATATCAGCACCAGATTCTAGTGTGGATCCATCCTTAACATTTTTTGTACTTCTCTTCACCCATATCTTGTTCATCTTCCTTTGAATTTCATCCGCATTTACTTTTCTTTTTCCTTTGTCTTGGTTTTGATTATGATGCACCGGACCCTTTTTATCCTGATTCTTACTTCTGCAGAATTTGGCAATATGACCGGATCTATTGCACTTGTAGCAAACAATACTTCTTTGCATATTTGACTGATATCCTCTTGATCTACACTGGTTAGCCATATGTCCCATTCTATTGCATGCAAAGCATCTACCATTGAATGAGTTGTTCATTTGCATATTTCTACACTCATGAGATTAATGACCATACCTTTTGCAATTGAAACACTGTCCAAAGAAGGATGAGTTAGCCTGATTCCTTCTTCTTCTGCACTGATTTGCTTTATGACCAAAGTTATTGCAGTTGTGGTAGTATCCATTGAAAGATGGATATCTTTGAGCATTTGGTTGCCTTACCGGAGGTCTTCTAGGCCTATTTCTTAGATTTTTATTTGGAGTTCTTCTGACCAGATCTGGAGCTTTCACCTTTTTCATACCCCAAGCCTTGCTTGTCATCTATCCTCTTTTGGCTTTGAAAAAGAACTTCAAGTTGAGCAAAGCTTATCTTGATTTTTTCTTTGTATTCATTTGTTGTTTGAAGATCCCTTTTAAGAGTGTCAATCTAATTTCAAGTTGTTCTTCATTATCTCTAGCTTCTTCAAGATCAGATTCTAGATGCCTGATTATTCTATCCATTTTGTGGCAGTCTTCTAACTTCTCCTTGAGAGATTGTCTTAGATCATCTTCAGTTTTTCTTTTCTCTTCAATTTCTTGGGTGAATTTCATAACTCCTGATTCGATTTCATGTCTTACCATAATGACCTCTTTTGATAACTTTTCACATAACTCAGTTTTCTCCTTCAGATCTTCATTTGTATCATTGGCTTCACCTTGACTTGCCAATTGCTGAAGTAGTTCCTTTCTCTTTTTCATAGAGATACTCAGTTTCTCTTTTAGTTCATTTATGAAATCATTAACCTATTTGAGTCTTTCCTTCAAGTTGTTGACTTCGGAGTGAGATTGCTCAAGATCATCTAGGGCAGATTGAAGTTGTTCCCTCATACCATACATATCCATTGAGATTCCCAGATCTTCCTCAAGATGTTAGGCTCTGTTTGGAGGAACTTGGCTCTAATACCAATTGTTGATAACTGAGAGGGGGGGTGAATAAGTTATCTTAGTTAACTTAACTTTATGTTCTTCTTTAATAACTAGTGTAGCATCAAAACAAATAAGCATCCATAACCATGAAAGCAGAAACAAAATCAATACACATAACATAGTGATTTTGATGTGGAAAACCCAGTTAAGGGAAAACCACTAGGTGATTAACCCAAGATTGTATTCTCTGTTAGAAGAATAGAAATACAAAATGGCACTTGCCAATTAGGGCTCACTGCCCGAGCACACTACTCACAAGAGGCTTACTGCCTACAAGAGACTCATTGTCTACAAGGTACAAAGGAAGTAACAAGATATTTGAACTGATGAAAAGCATCCACATATACTGAGGTTCAGTTCTGGTTAGGCACAATACACTGATCTACTACACTTCATTCTTCCTCTTCTTTAGTGCTGATATCCTGTCACATACTGGACCTGTATTACTGCTTCCACACTGCTCACTACTTTTCTTCGCACTACACAACACACCAAACTTCACTTCGCATCCAAATCCATCTAGTATATATATCCGCACCAATGATTTCAACACCTTTCTAGTCTGCATCCGGAAAAGTCAATATTTTCCCAAACTCTGGTCTGTCAGTTGAATCCTTGCTTATCAAGTGATGCGTATCAAGGAGATGCTTATAGAAGTCATCAATCATGTTGGCCAATCATGAATGATACCTCAAGAAACTTGATCACCATCAATATCTCATCCGGAAAAAGGTCTAATGCTTTGCCGGTTAGTTCTTCTTCAGTCTACTCTACCAAATAGGAACCCAACAATTAGGTGTTCATATCTTTTCACTCTTACATCACTAGAGGCTCAATCTCTAGAATATATTAGTCAAGGTACTCCACTTGGCTTCCCCAAGTCCACGCTTTACTGAAATACTTCCTCTGAGAGATCCGGACCTGACTGTCAGACCTTGCTGCATACTCTGTTCTTGCTTACCGGACCAAGATACACTTCAGTCTGTCTTCCGGTATGGTCATACCATGTCCTGCAGATGTGTGGGATGGACTTTGTTGCCATCAATGACAACACTCATGAAGCCACAACGCGTCTCTTGCCAACACCAAATGTTCCAAATCATAATAGAGGGGGATATCAACCATAAAGCAGAAAATTTAGAATCTTTTTGCAACAAAAGCCAACCTTGGAAGAGTTCTACTACTGAGTTTGGCAATGGATCCTACCACCCGAATCTTCTACAAAGTCAAGCCCAAATATGATAAGCAAATGAACAATTTACCAACAAATGATTTACATCTTCCTCTTCAATTTGACATATGGATAGTTAAAAGATTGGGAAATACCTAGTTTGACAAGTCTATTACTTGTCAAGATCTTATTTTTCAAGGCAAGCCATATAAAAGCACCTGCTTTTGGGAGACATAAACTATTCCAACACAACTGATAAGGCCATAACTAATTTTTCCCATTTGTATTAAACATAATACTTTGATAACCTTGCTTAACTGTATATTTTCCAGATTTAGAAGGAACCCAGATTAATTCATCTTGCTTGTGTACAAAAAACACTTTCCTGTTCATTAGGAAATTAGTCAGCTAATCTTTCTATTCTTGAGGGAATGGCAAATTTGAAAAGTCCTTCCACTGTACCCTTGCTGAACGAGAATCTGATTGAATACTAAAATAATCCTTTACTTTAGGGCCCCAAACTTAACACTTCTTTTGCATCTCGAAGACCATCAATCTAAGATAAAGGAGGATAGTTGTTCCACGAATCATCCCAAAAGAGGTTGTTTGTCCATCATGTATTATCCATGAAAGATGAGGAATTATAACCTTTCTACATTCCAATATGAAATTCCAACTCCTAGACCCTTCCACAGGATTTGTAATTGCGAAAACTCTCTCCGGGGAAGCTAAGTCTAGATACTTATACTGCATGATTTTACACCATTTTGAATTTGGCTTTGTATACATCTACCATGCAAGCTTTGCACCAAGGTCTCTATTTTGAGCCTCAATGTTATGAATGGATGCCCCCCCCCCCAATTTTTTAGGAACACAAATCTTTTCCCAAGCAATCGAAGGGACTTTTTCCCTTTCATCATTAGTACCATTCCAAAGAAACTTTCTAAAGATGCTACCCAAATCACGAATGATACCTTTCAAAATATTCAAAACTTATAACATATATATAGGAATAGCTGATAACACTGATTTAATCATCGTGAACCTACCTACCAATGTAAGCTATTTTCCTTTCCATGAAGATGTTTTTAATTGAACAACTGAAACTAACTTTTTCCAAAAACTGATTCTTTTGGGCCCATAAAAAGAGGTATACCCAGATATTGACAAGGAAGAGAATCCAACTTATACCCTAGAATGTTAAAGATTCCACCTTGACCTAAAGAAGAAAAGCTTAGATTTGTTGGGATTAAGTTGTTGACCTAAAGCTGAGCAGTACAAGGTGAGTACCCTCTTAATTGTCTTTGCCTCCATTATTGAAGGATGACCAAATAACAATGTATCATCAACAAATAGAGCATGAGTGATTGCAAATGGAACTCTAGGAATGTTAATACCTCTCCACTTATTTTGAAAACTCTGACTTTGAATAGCCCTACTCAAAATTTTCTTTGATTGTTGTCAGTTTTTGACCATTTTGATTTAGTTTTTGTTTTATTTTGATGAATTTGAGGTTTTGCTTAGTTTGTCATATTCCCTTTTTGTTTTCATTTATTTTAATGTGTTTAATATGATTTATAAGTTTGTAGTCTTTCGAGGCTATTGGTGTGTTTAACATCATGCTTCGACTAGCCTGGGTTGGGCTAGAGGACCCGCTTTTACTTCCAATGCCATTTCAACATGAGTTCCTAAGGATTATCGATCTTCAATTCCTAACCTAGCTTTCTACAAATATATTCCTCATTAGGGTCATGGTTTTGGTTGTACCCCTACCTAATTACCTTTTGGGCATGGATTCTCTAGCAACCCTGAATCCTGATCCCGAACATTCTTCTTTTGCATATCCTCTTAGGATTAGCATCTTAGTCATCCCTATACATTGATGCCTTTTCAACATGAATTATGTGATACCTCCAACCTTTAAACATTGGATTTTTGCACCACATTATCTAATTGACTTGTGGGTTCAATTCTCCTTACAATTTTATCATTTTTGGCATGCTAGGGTGGGTATCTTTGATTCCTTATTTTTGACTTGGTTCTTCTATGTAATCATGTTAACCTACAAGTTTTATCTCATCTCCTATCAGGCATCAAACTTTTGAGATCCTCAATACCAAGGGATATATTATGATGGGATCTTGAAGCCCAACTCCCTAACCTTCCAAGATAAATCTTGGTGATTCTTAGTGATGGGCTCCTAGTTTGAACTTCGACTACTCCTAATTGGCCTACCTATGCATTCTTAGTCATAATTGAATGATTCTTGAGGCATTGATAGTTGATTTTGAGTTGTCTGACATATGACTTATCTAATTTGATAGTGCTATGCAAGGGGATAAATCACCTAGAGAAATGAAGTACAAGTTTAAAGGGTACCACCCGTCTTATAAGATGTTCTCTCCTTACATAGAGATAAGAGATATTGATTTATGTCATGTGAATGTATAGAAATTATTACAGAGGGTACATAAGGAAGGAGATATAACATTTTAGGATCAATGCATAGTGTAACATCAGAAAATGTCCCCTTGGGGGCTTTTCCCTCATAAGGTTTAGCTCCCGGGTCTTTTGCATGCATTTAGGACATCTTACTTCATAAATTGGCATCCTAATGGAATAAGCCCTAGGTAACATGACAAATGGGACCTAGGAGGACCCCTTGAGCTTTACCTTGTCCAAAATAGGGGGAGGACTTGGGCGCCCGCGCCCTAGTCCTGCCCTATTTTGGGGTAGCTCCAAATTTTGGGTGTCGGTTTATGACCGTTATTTGGGTCCTATGCCGACACGGTAAGTTTGAATTACGAAAATCTTGGCGGGACTTTTTGTAGTTACATATAAAAGCATGTTTAGGTATTCATTTGTAAACTAGATGGCAATTGTGATGTTCAAGTGTTTTCAAGGTGATTCAAGGTTTTCATTGTACTGCAAGAGCATATTTGTGTGGTTTATGTGTTTGTGTTTGCAGATTTGAGTATCCATTTCATCATGGAATGAAGAGCATCTTCCTCCATGATATCTTCACTACAAGGTGACATTATATTGTGTTTTCATTCATCATTTCCTTTGGTTTTTGCCTCTGCCTCACAAGGGCACACACTCTTTATCTGACAATGGTGTTTAGAGACTTAAGTGTCCTTCGGGGCTTGACTGAGGCAAGCCTCTAAACACCACAACCCCCCTCCCAATGTTTTCATGGTTGCAAGTTACAGGTTACGGAGTTGGACAAAGTGAAGTTGCAGGAAGGCATCTTGAAGTGTCAGAATTGTAGAACAAAGGAAAAGCAACACCCTGGACTTGGGTGCTCGCACATTAGTCCTCCAACTTCCGTGATAGGAAAATCTTCAGGACAACAGGGAAGAGTTACAGACCGAGTTTCTAGATCCACACAAAAAGCAGGGCATTGGACTTGGGCGCCCGCTCTTTTGTCCCTGACTTTTTCACCTCGAAACCCCGAAAATAGGTACTCTGTGATTTTATATTTTACATCTCTCTGCAAGAGCTTTTTCTGTTATTTGTTAGTTTATTGTTGTATTTGCATAATTAGGGTTTTAATGGTCAATTAAGCATAAGAGAAGGAAAATTGATAATTAAACACCCTAATCCAAGCTTCCCTACATCTCACAGTGACCTAGGGTATGATAGTGCCTGGCCACTCGACCCTAGATCCTTGAATGTATAGGGTGAAAGGAGGATTCAAACATCTAAATACCAAAAACTAAACAATCCCAATTTTCCCCTAAACACATAGCAACATTAGGTTTGGTCCAAGCAATTGCCTTCCCAATGTCACTACAGTTTCTAGAATTGGTACTGGCCTATGCATAGAGGTATGACTAGAAGAACAAGGGTACTTGGCCCATCGATCAAAGTAATGTTGGACATAAACTCTAAGGTTATTGAGAAGGTCTTTGGACTCCCACATATGTCAAATATCACAACGTTGACATGAAGGAAGCATTGAATTATTGTGAGAAAAAGAATCTCACTGCTACCAACCTCATAAATGACAACCTCCTCCTAGTCAAGAGGAAATATGTAAAGAAGATGGACAAAGTGCAACATAGGAGTAAATTTAAATAATATGCTAACAATGAAATCACACTATTGAGTAGGGTATTTGTCTCCCCAAATGCCAGAGATTTCTACCCATGGATGTGCTACTTCATCGTTAGCATGTTTGATTCCAAAAGAACAGACTGAAGCACTCACATTAGTAATGTATTACATGAACAACTGATGGATGTGTTGGAGTTAAATAGATTCCATGACTTCCTACCTAGTGTACCTATTAGCCTAGCAGGCCAATTTTCTAGGATTGAAGAAGGTTGGCACCCTTCAAATTAGAGAAACAAAAGTATTTGACCATTATCCTCAGTTGGAGCTCAGGGAGAGCCAAAGGATATATTGTATTGTAAATGATGCATTTGTAAATGCAATCATTAGGGGCTTAGAGAATGATTATGCCAAGAGGTTGTCACTAGAGGCAACAAGTGAAATGGGGTAGCTAGTTCATCTAGTCCAAAACATTCTCTTACATTAGGGTTGGCAGCTTCCACAAAGCACCCTACAAGCTCCCTAGATGCCCAAGTGATAGAATCATCCTCTTAGAGATATGTAGGTAACTTGTTGAGATATAGAAACTAGTAACCAACAAACACAAGGATGAATTTTCTTTCCCCATTAAGATTGGGGTATACTCTTGTGCCAACATGCAAAATGCTAAGACTATAGAGTTGGAGATGTCACCTCTCTCCACAGATCTATATCGAGATTCAATGAACAGGTTTGACCTTATTGGTAAGATTGGTCCACTACTTGGTGCATTTTCTAGCATGAGCTCGCTTTAGATCCTACCATTGGGTAGATTTCTTAAATTAGCATGAAATCAAAATAAGCTCATTACTATGAGCTCAACCTAAATATGGTCAAGGAATATCACGCAAAAAAAGGTCCCCAAGGGAATGAAGGAAGATGGTAGGGTCTTGGACCCTTCCTACAAAAGGAACAAAGTGTTTAACAACCCCTTGGATACGATCAACTAGTTTTTCCCTCAAGATTCATCAATGGCAGCTACAGCCAAGGTAGTTCTAGGTAGAACATAGATGGCCCACACATAGTATCCAAACCCCTTAATGTGAAGAAGAAGATAGTGGAGCAAGGGGAGACCTCTAGTCCTTTAAAGGACAAAGTAGTGGCCATGGAACCTAGCCAGGAGGGATAGAGGGAGACAAGGGCTTCCTCAAAAAGGAAGGATAAACAAGTGATAGTTGAAGTCACTTTAGACTTTAAGAAGAAGAGGACATGCAACCTCTAATTAAGCAAAGGAGAAGGGTGGCATCTCGATCCACATCTACCACTGAGGGGTCTTTTCCACCTCAGCTACCATTTCAACCTCCACCTTAGTCACCTCCTTAGCCACCATTTTAACCTCCACCTTAATCTCATCCTTCAAGTCCACATCCACCCACTCCACCTCCATTTACACCACCTATTGCTATGGAGTAAAAGGTTTCCCTATGCCTTTTTACCTCCTAGTTTAGCTCCTAGGTCCTCGTGTTTACACTTTGCAAGATAAATACTCATCCTAAAGCAATTTCTCTTGAAACCCATGTTAAATGGGACTAAGGAGCCCATTCCAAACATTTAAACATGATCAAAAAGGGCCTTGGGACTTGGATGCCCAAGTCCAACCTAATTTGTTAGGATAAAAATTAAAGCCCTTCAGCTTGGGTGCTCTCAAAAGGTTTCCCTTTATCGGCCTTCTTGAGTTAAATTATGAATGTTAGCAAGAAAGAATATAAGTGAGTTTATGACATCATTTTACACCTAGATGGATAATGCAAACTTGTGGTTTTGAGCAAAGAGATTTCAAGGCCTTCATTGTGTTGCAAAGTAGAATTGTGTTGTTATTGTGTTTGTTTGTTGCAGATTTAGCTTCATCAATCCATCTCCTCATGATTTGAAGGATCTTCATCTCCATGAGGGATTCACCTCTAAGGTGACATTAACTTGTGTTTCAATCATTTCATTTCATCATTAGATTTTGCCTCTGCCCTTTTTAGGCACACACTCTATCTAACAACGGTGTTGGAAGACTTGAATGTCCTTCTGGGGCTTGACCGAGGCAAGCTACTAAACACCACAACCCCAACCTCCTTTCTTTGTGATTACAGGTTATAGGTGTGGGAGTTGGGAAAGTACATGTGTAGAGAAGTAGTTTGAAGGATAAGTATTCAGGATCTTAAAGAATCTTGTTGATATTCCTCCCCCCTGGACTAGGGTGCTCGCCCCGTAGTCCTCCCAATAGAATTGGCCTTGAACTCAGGATTTGGATACAGTCCAACATATATCATTGCTCTAAAGCTATAGAAATATTGCCCTATTAGACTTGGGCACTTGCCCCATAGTTCGCAAAGCTTTCATTTTCAAAAACTCAGCTTCTGGTATGTTTCTGATCCTTTGAGTATCTTCCTATATGGTTTCTTGTAACATTCTATCTGTTTGTACCCAATTGCATTATAATTAGGGTTTGAGGCTTGTTTGATCTAGGGTTTGACAAATCTCCCAATCTAATCCATCTTTCCATATCATTCTAAAGCACATAAACTTGTAGCTGAGTCCTCATTCATCTATAGTGACTTGGCTTGGTTTTTTTCCTTGAATGTTATTGTGAAAAGAGGGTTTAATTTGATAGACTTAACACCATTCATCCCTCTTCTACATTTTCACATATAATATTTTGCTGAACCTGGAACAACGAGCATTTTGCAACTTTCTAAGTGTTGTAATCAGTCCTTGAATTTTGCATCTTTTTGAGTGTTGTCATCAATCCTTGCATTCATTCATATCATATTTGTCATCTTGCATTGGAAACTCTTACATACATTTGAAAAAAACAAGCATTCTAGGCTTGCATGTAGATATAGTTTTGCATGATTTCCTTTGCATATGATAAAAAGATATAATTTTCTAATATTTGCATTAGGTCTGATCCATATTACAATAATTCATCATTTCATCATATCATAACTTGCATTTGAAGATCTCATTTGCTAGGGTTTTGGTTAAAAAGTTGCATTTTCCATATAACCTAGTAATTCCAAAAGCTAGGGTTTGTAGTCAAAATCTTATTTCAGATTTTTCTGTTGTCATAAACATCTTTCAATTTAGATCTAGCAATGATTTAAATCATATTTTCATTGCTCATTTGAAATTTTTGCATCATTTCATACTTTACTTTGAAAATTTCACATGTTTGTAATTACACAATGTGTATTTTAACATAAGCAATTTAACCTCTCTAACATTTCTTTGTAAGAAATCTTAAAAGTGGTCTATGCTACCTTTTGTACAGCACTTTTTACATCTTAATCATTCCATTTGTAAGGACACTAGTATTTTTTTGTACTTTGTAAAAAGATTCAAAAACCCAGTTTCCTCAACCTCATATTTTTGTGTACAGAAGTCTCGCATATCAATGATATTTGATAAATGAATTGACTTTATTGTATATTATTGTTACAAGACATTTCATTATGGCACCTTCATGTCATTTCCCTTTGGTATGTTTGCATGCATATATCAAAGATCTTGATTTTCATAGATTCCTAACCCTCATGAGTGAGCATCCTGCAATATTAGAAAACTTAACCGAATTCTCCATGAATAGTCATGAAAAAGATAACTGTGATGGCACTTCTCCTATGCATCTAGTCTCTAATACATGTGATGGTGACCTAGCTTTGCCTATTCCACCCTATAATCACTCTCCCAAAGTTGTTCCCACTTGTGAGGACATCTTGACACAAGAAGATGAAATCATTGATACATTCTTTAACATCACACTACCCTCCCTTCATTCCAATGCTTTCTCTTTGGAATATGAAGCATTAGTGGATAAAGAGCTTCCTCTCAAGAAGGATTCTCCATGGGTAGATAATGGCTATTCATCTAATAACCACATGGTACATGAAACTCCTAAGGCTAATCTAGTGGATCCTCCACCTTTGATTGAATGTTCAAGCACATTGAACATCACTAAGGAAGTGAAGACCCTTGATCTTCCTCCTTTGATTGAATGTTCAAGTATCTTGGATATATTTAAGGAAGTGAAGGCCATGGACATCTCTACTTTGGTTTCAAATTCAAACCCCTTAAACATCACTAACGATACAATCATCACAACCTCCTTCACAACATTGTACCTTCCCTTAGTTCTGATGCTCTCCCTTCAAAAGTGGAAGCATTGGTGGATGAGGAAAGGTCTCTCACATTAAATCCTTCAGGGATAGATGTTAAGTATAATCCAAATGAAAACAATATTAATTCAATCTTCATTAATAGACTTATTCCACCCACTAAGGGGATAATGGAGAAGTATACTAATGTTCCTAGAATGATTGTACAAGGGGCACCTAATGCATCTCCTCACTTCAAACCTGTGATTATGGTTCAAGGTGATCCAAAACCACCTTGACCCTTGGGTTACATTCTAAATTATGCAAGACAAATCACTCAAAGAAATCAAGGTGTTCAAAATGTGCCACAACATCATGTGATTGCTCACACATACAACACCTGTAATAACAAGCAAAGTAAGCAAGCACCACATGTGCATGTCTCTCTTCCATCTTCTCAACCTATGCTTCCTCAACCACCTCACCTTACTCATAAAAGTGGTCAAGAATATGATCTTGTTCAATAGCTTCGTGCTACTCTAGCTAAGATCTCTCTTTGGGACTTAATACAAACATCACCTACATACCACAAAATACTCCAAGAAGCTTTACAAAATGTGATTGTACCACCTACTATTAAGCCGAATAATGTAGCAACTCTATTAGATTGTATGCATGTGACAAAAAAGGATATTCCATTTCAACAACATGAAGTACTGTCAATTGAAGACCAAAATGATCCTCTTATAATATTTTTCACAATAAATAAAAAGTTGCTAAAGCGAGTTATGATTGAAAATAGTTCGACTCTTAATGTCTATGGCATTGATTTGTTGCACAAAATCAATATTAATAGAAAGTTAATTAAATCAGACATGCTTAACATCTGTGGCTTTGATAATGTTGGTAGACAATCCCTGGGTACCATAACTTTACCCATAAAGGTTGGACTCATGACATTATCTACCCTTTTTCATGTCATGCCTGATTTGCTTTCATATAATATGATTCTCGGTAGACCATGGATCCATGCCATGGGGGCAGTTCCATCTACCCTTCATCGGTCAATAAAATTTATTTATGAAAATAAACTTCACACCATCAAAGTTGATCCTGAACCGAATAGTTGTTTACATTTACATATTGATTTGCGTAAAAGCAATTTAACATTCATAAAAGTCTAAACAACTTACGAGTTGATTCATCAATACCTTTTGCAGGAATATTGATGCAGGAGCATCCCTAGTTCAAGAGCAATCTTGCATCAACCAAAAACATTTGCATTTCAATTTGTTTGTAGTTCAGAGAATTTCTTTGCATTTTCCAGTTCAGTTCAGGCAGTTCAGTCAGAAGCAGTTTCTATATTTTTGGTCCGCATTCTACCGTATTTGCATTTCAGACCTTGTGGAGCTAGACTTAGCATCTAGATTCATTCATGCACATCATATCCAAAATTTAGATCATTTGGATCAGGTATCGCTAAGATATCTCTATCAGATGATCAACTATTTTCTCAAAACAGAGCATCCTGACAGTCTCAGATAATCAACTAAAGGAGAAGACTTGCAGAGCATTTCACAACTCATGGAGCTAAATTACTCATCATTCAATGTTGTTTGGTTCATGGCTGACCTTCCTCGAGATCCAGTCATCATTCCATTCATTTGTGAAGGAGTTCTATTCAATTAGGTCCGACCTATCCGTGTACACACGTTACAGCTCTTCATTGGAGTTTGTGATCTTCCTTGGTTGACACGGGGGAATCATATGTTCTAGAGATGACATAAAAGATGTAATAGATGCCTAGGAAAGTAGTTAGGAATTGATTCATAGTTCATAATTTGAATTCTTTGTGAAGGAGCTTCAAAGCTATATCTTGTGCATATTTTGTAACTATGAAATCAGGCCTGTGAGCCCTAATTGTAAGCCTGGATGTTGCCGACCGATTTGTATTTGAATTCTATGATACACTGAATGACTAAATCTGCATTTGTTTCATATCCTTGAGTTGTTTCCATTGTGTTTACTCTAGCTACACGGTCTGGATTGTTCTCTTTGAGGACCCTCCTAATCGTGACTGCAACAACTATAAACCATCAAATGCACTTTTTGGTGATGACTGGGGTTCATTAGATTTTACTCCTTCCTTTACGGGGGAATATAAACTTAATAACTCTAATCCTGACACATCAAAAGTTGCATCAATCTCATCTAAGAAAAATTTGGAAACACCTAAGAAACCCAAGGTCTCCTTGGTAGAAAACAAAGACAATACTCTTACCTACACTACAAAATATGAGACTTATGAGGACGCTCCTAAAAATATGGAGTCTCTCTATGGTCATGGATTTCAAATCCTTTACAAAAATTGCAACTACAAAGGCAATGGTTGTGGTGTAAACCAAGGAATCATAATACCTTTACAAGTTGCTAGAATTAACTACACGACCAGTATTGGATACCGTTCTTTGAAGCCCACCAAAGCCTATAGTTGTCCTAAACTTAATGTTAATACAATATCAACAAGACCAAAACTAAATACGATATATTCTGAGCTTATTGTGTCATGTCTCAGACTTTTGAGATTGATTTCATTTATGTAATGCGTAGAAAACTATTGAATTATATTTGATGATGCTTGATTTTAAATAAATCTGGTGATGATACACTATTGAGCTTATGATTCAGTTACTTTATGTCGCTTCGGCTATGTTTTTATGAAACTAACCTATTGACCATGGAAAATGAGTGGGATTGGTTGCAGGTTTTATCGAAGGCCCTTTGGGAAAAGTGGATCTCCATAGATCACTATATCCTATATTCTTAGTCCAAACCATTGAACTTTCCTTTTCAAACTCACTATCATTATAGTCATTGTTAAACTATTTTCCATTGTATGACAGTCAATATTAGACTATTTTCCTCATTATATACAGTCATTTCATTGACTGCTCCCTATTTAACTGTTGATGACTATCAAAACACGGTCTTACAATGACTGTCTTGCCCTCTTTGTGACAGTCCTCCATGCCTTTGTGTTGTACTAAACATGACTGTTGTACTGTCATCATTCCATTGTTGTGACTTTGTACAACCTTGAACACTATTGTTCATAGTCCAGAGGTGATTGTTCCTTGCTAGGTCTCTTTACATGCTTTGTATTTTCAAAGAATGAAAATCATAGGAGAAAAAAAAATGTCCTTTATGTTTCAGTGTTGCATGCCTAGAGACCCCTGACATATCATGTACTCCTTAGAAAAGGAAAGAAAATGAAGCTACTATAGAACTATTAACAACCCTAAAACTAATTCACATAGCTTATAGAAACATCTAATGGTAGGGTTCTTATTTTAATCTTTGCAAGGATATATGTATGCCCTAGCTTATGAATTCGTGTTGTCTCTTTTTACCATTTCCCGTGTTTGTCTCTATCAAACCTTACTATATGTTGTCTTGCTATCTCATTCACACATCTCTGCTTTGTATCTGTTGTCCTAAATTGTTTGAGTCTTCATGATATCTATCTTCTGACATCTTGCAATGTTAGGTTCATGTATGTTTACAAAAACCTTCATTTCCCAAACAATAGCTTTCAAGCTGTTTCATAGGTCATCTAGGGTGACTTCAAGACCCCTAACAACCTTATACAAACCTTAATAGTGGCTTCCAATGTATTTTATGGTTCATACATGCCACTTTCTAGATTTTTGAGTCTTCAAACTATTTCTTAGACCTTTAACATTTATATGAGCTTCATGAATCCCTCTAATCATGGTTGACTTCCAAGGTATTCTCTACATAACAGTAAATATCTTCTACACACCATATGCATAAAAATAAAGTGAACAAAGAACAATCACCCATCTCTTCAAATTTGATGGAGTCTTGAATGGCATTGAATATCTTTGTGAATGTTCTCTTCATGTCCAATAATCTATTCCACCACTATGGGATCTTCAATCTATCATAGACTCATTTGATATGCAAACCTCAAGTACTTTTCACATACACAATCTTGATGAACATTCTTCTTGGTGGCTTGTGGCTTCTAATGGCCCATACACCTAGTGAATCATTTCCATGCATGATGACACCTGTAGAAAGAATGTGAAACCCTAAAGTAAATGACTATTCCATGAGAAAACTCAAGACATGCAACCTAAACCTAAACACTAACCATGGGCTCAAACTCATCTCAACATTGGACTTTTTCAAATAAATCTCTCTCCAAGGAAAAGTACGTGAGTTTTTTTTGAAAATTAAGGTTTAGTTTGAGAGTGTTTAAGGTTTTAAAGCACCTTTTGAAAGGTTTATGGCATTTCCAACCTTGATAACAAAAGAAAAACAAAAGAATTTTGTTATATTTGGCATGTAGAGGGCTTTGTAAACCTTTTTTTTTAAGATTTAAAGACCTAATAAAAAGACACAAGACTTTCACATTTCAAAGACACTTGTTATTAACATATTTTGACTTAGAAAGCAACAAATATGTTAACAAGCTTCTCAACCCATTATTACACTTCTTTACCCAAAAATTTATATTTGTTAATATGATCAATCACTTTAGAGCTTACACCTTTAGGAGGGGTCTTTGCATGAGTATCCATGGTAGCATCCATAGGTTGAGAGGTAGTGTCAACAATTAACCTGATGTACAAGGTCAAGATATTCACCTGTTCTTCCAAGAGTTCATTCTTTCTTTCCCTCTCTTCCAACTATTGCATATGTTGTCATTGATGTCAAAATAGTGGTAATCTTTGATGTTCGAAGAGCGATTAGAGGTGTTGTGATGTGGAAAGCATAGTGATGTGTATATGTTGTCAAAGGAGTGATGATCACAAGAGCAGACAAAAGAGTGATGATCATAGGAGCAGACAAAGGAATGATGATTAGAGGAGTTGTGAGGTGAAGGATAAGGTGATGAAAGTCATGAGCATGTTGTTGGATCAATATCATTTGTACACAGTTGTACCTTATCTTCTGAAGTTCATGGACAAGTCAAAGTTGTCAAGTTGAAGGATATACTGACATGAAGAAGTTGTGGTTTCTTGTTTTTGATGAAAAGAGTTGTGATTTTTGTCTATGGTGTTGTGAATGTTGCATTTATTACCTCTTGTTGAAAATCATTGCATAAGATATGAAATAAATTGTATAAGGTTTGAAACTATCAAAGGCATAAGAAGTTGCATTGAAGGAGCTCAGAAGATTGTACCGCATTCTACCATAGATGAAGATATGGCCTTGGGGTTTGGAGGTTTGACAGAGACAACTATGAAGTATGCATGATCTTAATTTAAAAGCATAAAAGTTACCACAGAGCACTCCAGAGCTAGCAGAGTGAAGATAATGGTATAGTGGTGTTGTTGTCACAAAGGGACATTATAATAGTCTGCATTTCTCTGCACTAGAAGATATGATCTTGTGGCTTGGAGGATAGTTAGATATAGATGAGAGGTGTGATATACTCAAGTTTTAATTGTTACAATGTACTGCAATGATTTCCAGAGTCAGCTAGGTAAGGACAAGTCATGTTGTTGTTTAGGATTATCAGTGGGAGAAAGTAAAAGCCACCACATTTTATTGCACTATAATTTTTGGCTTTCCTATTTGAAATATAAGTTCAAATTGTTTGTATCTTTGTTCTATTCAACTTTCAAGTGTTGTGGAGTACCGCAAGTATGTTTTTCAATGATCTATTTCAAGAAAGTGTAATCAGACTGAGTAAGGGATACCGGCATCAGTGTCTGTTTGTTTACGCTAGAAAGAAGATGCATAAATCAGAGAAAGGAATGTATGATAAGGTTTTTTCAAGTCATATAATTCTTAGTGTATGATCCACATGATGTTATTTTGTATCTCTGATACTGCTTTGGGTCTAGAGCTAATGCATGGAAGAATAAGTGTTTATGATGCCGACTTTGTGAGTGTAAGTGATTGCGCCATGTGTTTGGAAGTGTGCGCTAGCTTTGGGATGTGTGCTAAGGTAAAATAGGTCCCAGTGATCACTTGGTATGAATCGCTTAATGGGATTTGTCTCCTACAATACCGTAGGTGATCGAGGAGCCAACAAGCTAGGTCATTCCATCTTTCATGTTACACGTTCCATCGGGGCTGACAAAGGTGAAGTTTTGAAGACTTTTGGAGCATATAAATGAAAGATCAAGTTTGTTGCAAAGTATGAGTGCGATTGAGGAGCATGTGTGAGTGTGAAGAGTCAGTGTATGTGTGAGTGCGAAGGAGATAAATGATCTAGAAGTTGAGAAGGAAATATGGAGACTATAATACATGATTCATAACAAAGGTAGTATTGCATTGCATTGTGGAGGAGTGTTGATGATAGCAGAGTTGTTTGAGTAGAGGTATTGAATTCATATGTCAGTGTGAAAGCATATGTTGCTATAGAGGTGATTGAACCAATAGAATCAGACAAGTGTTTTTTGGTGCAAAGGTTGGAGCTTCTTCTTGTAAGTGTTGTAAGTGTTGTAGCACTTTAGGGAGTTATAACTTCCTTTGGGTTGGAGCCCATAAAACTGTGTATCAGGGATTTGTAGCTTCCTTTGGGTTGGAGTCCATAAAACTTTGTATCATGGAGTTGTAGCCCATAAAATTTATTGTAAACCTATTTTATTTCTGAGGATGGTTTTGGACAGTAGATCCAAGAATCTTGCTCACCATGGTTTTTCCCTTCTAGGGTTTTCTGCATAAATATGGTGTTTTGGTTGTGTGATTGTGTTTTGAATTGCATAGTTTCCTTCATTATCTGTTTAAGGTAGTAGAAATATTTTTTTGATAAATTTGAATTGGATTAAATTGTGGCATCTACTGATTCACCCCCCCTCTCAGTATATCAGAGTGTTCTAACAATTGGTATCAGATCTAAGTTCCTTGGTGCAACCTAACAATTGAAGGTAGATCTTGGATTAGATCACATGGCTCATAGAGAGTCCTCTTCTTCCAACAAGGCACTACGATTTGATGGATCCAACTATACGTTTTGGAGTGTAAGGATGGAAGCCTATCATACTTCACTAGGGTATGATATTTGGAGAGCAAGAATGGATACGTATACTGAACCTACTCATCCTATTATAGATTCAGATGAGAAGGAGGCCCATAAAAATAATGATAAAGCTAAGAATGATATCCTAAGTGATCTAACCAATTTAGAGGTTGTCAAGGTAGTACAGTGTAAGATGGCCAAGGAGATATGGGATAAACTCAAAAATCTTTATGAAGGAAATGACAGTGTAAAGCAAGCAATATTACAAACTTACAGAGCAATGTTTGAGAATCTGAGAATGAAAGAAGAGGGTAACATTGCTAGCTATTTGCTCCCAGTGGATGAAGCAGTCAATGGAATCAGAGGGCTAGGTGAAGAAGTGTCTGATTTAGTGGTTGTGAAGAAAGTCCTGAGAACTCTCCCTCATAGGTTTGATTCAAAAGTTTTTTCTATTGAAGAAGCCAGAGATCTAAAGACACTTTACCATAGAAGAGTTGTTTGGGTCCCTCACTGCCTATGAGATGAGAAATGAATTCAAAGGTATAGCCAAAAGAGAAGTTTCTTTCAAAGCTATGAGGAAATAAGGAACATCTGGTCCACACAGCGAGTCTGAGGAAGAAGAAGCAAACTTTATGAGAAAGCTAAAGAAGGGTTCAAGCAAGTACAAAGGTAAGTTACCTTTAAAATGTTTTAAATGTGGAAAATTTGGTCAGTATGCTTCTAAATGTCCTTTTGGAGAAAATGAAAGTAGCGGCAAGGGTTTCAAAAGGAGCAACTTCAAAAGGAACCTCATTTCCAAAGAAGACTACAACTCCTCAGAAGAAGTAGATCACTAATCATCATATGATGAAAGAGGAGAGTCTCTATTCATGGCTATGGTAATCTCTGATATTTCTGACAAGACCATAGATGAAGAAGAACGTGAAGTTGATTTTGAAGGTGAACTTATTTCTACTCTTGAAGACTTGGAATGTGTAAGGAAAGAGAACAAAGAACAAAAAGCTCTGATTGAAGCTAAGACAAATGAATGCACAAATCTTGAGAAAGAAATCTTCACTCATAAAAGAATTAGAGAAAGCAAAGTCTAGAAATCTAAATGATCCCAAAGAAGCAGATCTCATTCCATTCATGTCTCAAGGAGGAAGATATGGAAGACCCTTTCATGCAAGACAGATCTTCATAAACAAGTTCAATCATGCCTTTTTTGGTTATTGTTTTAGTTGCGATAAATATGGTCATAAGGCTATGGAATGCAAGTCTATAATGAATAGAAGGATTTTGTAAGTAGGAATCATCTTGCTTTGCTAGTAGATGTCAGTGTGAAATGTCATACTTGCAACAATTCTGGTCACATAGAAAAATCATAAACTCAGATGGTAGATGTTACTAAGCAAGACAAGGAGAGTGGCACTTCCAAAAGATAGGAAACAAACAATGAGGTTGAAAATTCAATGATTGCCCAAACAACATTTCATGCTCAAGGGAAAACAAATCTCTGGGTAACAGACAATGGATGTTCAAGCCACATGATAGTGATAAGAGCAAATTCATCAATCTTGTTAAGTGGAATGGCGGATCAGTCAAGTTTGGAAATAATTCATTTGCAAAGATTTGTGGAAATGGCACCATAAGTATTGATTGAAAATCTAAAACAAAAATGTTCTATATGTGGAAGGTCTCATGCACAATCTTCTCAGTGTAAGTCAAATGTGCAGCAAAAGCTACAACCTCATATTTCATGGACAAGGATGTGAAATAAGAAGAGCAAATTCTGGTAAACTGGTGGTAGAAGGCCCTAGGACAGAAAACAATTTGTACAACCTAAAGGGTGTTAATGGAAGAAGTTGTCTTCTAAGATAGACAAATGAATGTTGGATGTGCCACAAAAGGATGGGACACATCAACTTTAACAATCTTGTGAAAATAAACTCCATACAAGCGGTAAGAGACATGCTAAAGATTATCAAGCCTACAAGCACCTTGTGTAAAGAGTGTCAGATTGGGAAGTAGACAAGGATAAGATTCAAGACCAAGGAGTATTCCTCTTAAAGGCCATTGAAACTGATTCATACTAACTTGTGCAGTCCTACCAAGGCAAAGAGTCTCCAAGGTGAGATGTACTTTATGTTGCTTATTGATGATTACTCTAGGATGGCATGGGTTACATTCTTAAAAGAAAAATCAGAAGCCTTGAGTAGGTTTAAGAATTTCAAGTCCATGGTTGAAAATAAAATGAATTCTAGAATCAGGTGCTTAAGGTCTGATAGAGGTGGTGAGTTCATATCAAATGAGTTTGAGGAATATTATGAAGAACATGGAATAAGGAGGCACTTATCTGTTGCAAGAACTCCTCAGCAAAATGGAAGTTGTGGAAAGGAATAATAGAATAGTCCAGGAGATGGCTAGAACAATGTTGAATGAAGCCAAGCTGCCTAATGCATATTGGAGAGAAGAAGTCCATACTACTGTCTATATTCTTAACACATGACAACTAAGAGTGAACATCATCACTAAGACACCATATGAACTATGGAAAGGAAGACCTGCTTCTATCAAGTATTTCCAAAATTTTGGAAGCTAATGCTATATCAAAAGAGATGAAGGTATGGGAAAGTTTGACTCAAGATATGATGAAGGAATTTTTCTTGGATACTCAACTAGAAGCAAAGCTCACAGATGCTACAATAAAATACTGAAGAAAATAGTTGAGTGCAAATGTTGTTGGGAAAATGTGTCTCAAACTTGCACGTATATAAGGTTTATTTTTGATAGGATATATATATTTATATATATTTCCTAGTTACACTGATAGGTGTAATAAACAATGGGAGCATGGGGTGGAGTGAGATGCGTGTTAACATTTTTTTGTTAACAAAAACTGTTAAATGACCGACATACATTAAATTAATGATATATTGTAAATCTAGAAAATTCATTATTAGGTTTTAGATTTGATGGTAGATATTTTGTTGGCTTGTCTTGCCCTATAAGGTAACCCTATTTTATGAGGGTGTTGTATTACGACAGTGGTATCGTGATGTATTCTGAGAGTCTGATAGCGGTCGTGTTGTCTCTGGATCTCTGGTGGTGATACTTCTATGAGAAGATTTCTCTACAAGTATCTGAATAATATATTGGGCAAATTTTGGAGTGTGGGGTTTTTCTCCCAAAAGGGTTTTCCCCACATAAATCATTGTGTTATGGTATGCATGATATTTATGTTTATTTATGTTCAAGTTTTTGTAACTATTAAAGATCTATAAAGTTTTGCATTATCCTCCTCTCAAGATTAGTGTAGGAAGTTATTCTACTACCTTAGCTTCCTTACAAGTGGTATCAAAGCTTGATCACCTTTGGTTTCAGTTGTGGGTTGTTGGGTTTTTTGAACTAATCTAGATTTGAGTGGGAGCTTGTGCAAAAGATACTTTGTGATCTTATTGTAGGAATTTTTAGATGGCAAGTTCATCAGGGAGAATAGAGGTGGATAAATTTTCTAGAAATAATTTTGAAATGTGGAAGCTGAAGATGGAGGACTGTTGATAGATTGAGATATGTGGGATGCTATTGATGAGAAGGTTTCAAGGCTTGCAAATCCTACTTTGGCTACTCAATATGATGTTATGGACCATAAAGCCAAGGATCTAATCAGATTATGTTTGGCAGACTCTATTTTAATCAATGTCCATGAAGAGACCTCTACACAGAAACTATGGAAGAAGCTTAGTGAGATGTATCAAGCCAAATATTTAGTGAACAAGATTTTCTTGAGGAAGAAATTGTACTCCTTGAGAATGGAAGAGGGTGGATGAATTACAAACCACTTGGAAGCATTCAATATGTTGGTGGCTCAATTGGCATCAGTTGGTGTCAAAATGGATGAGGAGGAGAAATGCCAAATATTGCTTTGTTCTTTGCCCGATTCATGGGATTCTCCTGTTATGGCTATTGGGAGTACTTATGTTATATTGAAGACTGAAGATGTGGTGGGTTCTTTACTTTCTGAAGAGATGAGGAGGAAGGTATCCATCGGTGCCAAGGAGGCCCTAAATGTTCATGGAAGACCTAAGGAAAAAGGCAAGAAGAATGAGAAGCATGATAAACCCAAGTCCAAGGGAAGATCCAAACCTCCTGGAAAATCCAAAGTCGTTTGCTAGAATTGCGGTAAACCTGGACATATTCATAAGGAATGCAAAGAAGAAAAGAAGAAGAAAAAGAAGAGATTTGATTCTAATTCTGAATCTGAAGATGGTGATGCATTCATTACAGCTTTGGCAACTCGTGCAGGTAATGATGCATAGTTAATTGACTTAGGTGCAGCTTTCCATATGACCTTTAATAGAGACTAGTTTTCTGAATATGAAGAATTTGATGGAGGTAAGGTGTACTTGGGTGATGATTCTTATTTAAATATTGTTGGTCATGGTAAAGTTAAAATGAAGTTTCTTGATGATAGAATAAAAAAGATTAATGGTGTGTTGCATATCCCTGGATTAGCACGAAATTTGTTATCTATGACCAAACTAATAGATGGAGGTGTGCAGTTAGTATTTAATGCAGGATGCAAGATGGTTAGAGGTGCTATGGTGATTGCTAGAGGTGTCAGATATTGCACATTATATAAGCTTGATGCATTCACTGTTGAGTGAAATATTACTTTTGTGAAAAGCAAGTCCATGGAAGAGGTGAGGGTTTCATCTTCAGCAGATGGTCATGGCTTTTGGGTACCCATGGGTGCTCTTTCTTCTGAATCAAATTTACCTGCATAGAAAACTATGTTGTGACACTAGAGACTTGACCACATTGGAGAAAAGGATCTAAGGACCTTGAAAAATAAAAACCTTGTTGGAGGGTTGTCTGATTGTAATCTTGAGTTTGATTTCTATGAGCATTGCATTTATGGAAAACAAAACTGCATCTAGTTTTACTCGAGTTCTCATAAATCTTGTGGGGTATTGGATCTTATTCATTTTGATGTGTTTGGTCATGTAGATGTTCCTTCAATTGGAAAATTAACATATTATGTTTCATTTATTGATGACTATAGTAGAAGGACATGGGTATACTTTTGAAAGAGTAAATATGAAGTTTTTAGTTGATTTAAAGAATTTAAAGCAATGATTGAGTTGCAGACTAGAAAGAAAATAAAATGTTTGAAGACTGATAATGGTGATGAATTTTGCTCTAATGATTTTGATACATTTTGTATAGATTGTGGTATTCATAGACAAAAGACAACTCCATATTTTCCACAATAGAATGGAGTTGCAAAAAGAATGAACATGACACTGATGGAGAAGGCTAGGAGTATGTTGAGTGGTGCTAGTCTAGAACAAAGGTTTTGGGCTGAAGCTGTTGCCACTACCTATTATCTCATTAACATATCTCCTACATCAGCTCTTGTTGATAAGGCACCTATAGAGGCATGATCAGGTCACAAGCCTTCATTAAAACATCTTAAAGTTTTTGGTTGCGAGGCATATGCACATGTGCCAAAGGAGAAGTGAACAATGTTGGAGAACAATGCTGTGAAATGTATCTTCATCGGATACAGTTATGGTGTGAAAGGATACAAGCTTTGGGATCTTGTTGCATAGAAGGTAATATATAGTAAAAGTGTTGTTTTTAGAGAAACTAAGCCTTCTTCTATTACATTACAGCCAGAACAAAGTAAACAGGAAGATGTGATTCAATTTCCTTCTACACTTGAGAAGGTTGAATCGAGGCACATGGATAGAGAAGAAGTTAAGGAGAGCTCATCTAGCTCTAAATCTTTAGAAGAGGAGGAAGAACCTCCAACTCAGCTTCTTCGCAGGTCTACAAGGCATAGACAACCACCTGAAAGGTATTCACCTGATGATTGGACATGTATTTTTGCTTTGAATACTAACATGGATGAACCCAGATATGTAGAAGAGGCATTAGGCATGAATGATGCAAAATCCTGGAAGATTGTTATGGATGAAGAAATGGCATCTTTGAAAAAGAATGATACATGGGATCTTGTACCATTGCCTGAAGGATGAAAACCTGTTGGTTGAAAATGGGCATTCAAGAAAAAGATTAGTTCAGATGGAGGTATTGAGAAGTACAAAGCAAGGTTGGTTGCAAAAGGGTACTCTCAAGTTGAGGGTGTTGATTATGGTGAGATATTTTCTCCTGTTACAAAAATGACATCCATTAAATTTTTATTTCTATTGTTGTTGCACATGATTTAGAGATTGAGCAAATGGATGTGAAAACTGCTTTCCTTCATTTTGACTTGGAGGAGGATATTTATATGACACATCCAGAGCACTACATGGTGAAAGGTAAAGGTAATTTGGTTTGCAAATTGAAGAAATCTTTGTATGGCCTAAAATAGAGTCTTGGGATGTGGTACCATAAATTTGATACATATGTGTTGAGTTTAGGATTTGAGCATTCTAAATCATATCATTGTATTTATTATAAAACTGATGGTGATTGTTTCCTGTTTATTACATTATATGTTCATGATATGTTATTTATTGGTAAAGGGAAAGGTGTGATTTCATAGTTGAAATCTCAACTTGTTGCTAAATTTGAAATGAAAGACCTTGGTGTAGCTAGACACATTCTTGGGATGGAAATTAGGAGAGATAGAGTGAACAAAAAACTATGGCTTGGTCAAAGTAAATATGTCAATTCAATTTTACAGAGGTTTAACATGCAGTACTGCAGACCATTGTGTGTTTCCTTTTCAATTGGAACAAAGTTATCTATTTCAAATTGTCCAACATCTCCATCAGAGATGGAAGAGATGAGTAGAGTCCCTTACTAGAGTGCAGTTGGAAGTTTGATGTATGCTATGGTTCGTACTAGACTATAAAGTGCAGTTGGAAGAGACGAGTAGAGTCCCTTACTAGAGTGCAGTTGGAAGTTTGATGTATGCTATGGTTCGTACTAGACTATAAATTGCCCAAGCAGTGGGAGTTCTTTCTAGATATATGTCTAATCCTGGTAGAGTTCATTGGGGTGCAGTTAAAAAACTCTTTAGATGTTTGCGTGGTACCTCGAAGTAGTCCTTGTGTTATCATAGTAATTTGACTAAAGATGATATTCCCTTAATATTCATGGTTATGTGGATTCAGACTGGGTAGGTGATATTGATAGTAGACGATCCACCAGTGCTTATGTGTTTACTTTATTTGGTGGTGCAATTAGTTGGATGAGTACGCGACAGGTTGTGGTTGCTTTGTCAATTACTGAAGTTGAGTATATGGTAGCTACTCGTGCTTGCAAAGAAATCATTTGGCTTAAGAGACTGTGTTCCAATATTGGAATAAAACAAGGTGTAGTGGCAATTTATTGTGACAGTCAAAGTGTGATTTGTCTAGCTAAGAACCCAACATTACATGCCAAGACCAAGCACATTGATGTATAATATTATTTTATTAGAGATATGGTCAAAGATGGCAGGGTGAAGCTGGTTAAGGTAGGACTTTGATGAATGTTGTTGATTCTTTAACTAAGCCTCTGAGCAAAAAAAGTTTAGATGATGTTCAGAGACTATGGGCCTTTTGGCCCCTAGTAGTTAAGAGACGATGTTTACTCCCTCCCGTTGCTCTTGCAAGGTGTTCGACAAGTGGGAGGTTTGTTGGGAAAATGTGTCTCAACCTTGCAAGTATATAAGGTTTATTATTTATAGGATATATATATATATATATTTCCTAGTTACACTGATAAGTTTAATATACAATGGGAGCATGGGGTGGAGTGGGATGCGTGTTAACATTTTTTTTGTCAACAAAAACTATTAAATGGCCGACATACATTAAATTAATGATATATTGTAAATCTGGATCGTTCATTATTAGGTTTTAGATCTGATGGTAGATATTTTGTTGGCTTGTCTTGCCCTAGAAGGTAACCCTATTTTATGAGGGTGTTGTATTACAACTATGGTATCATGATGTATTCTGAGAGTCTGATAGTGGTCATGTTGTCTCTGGATCTCTAGTGGTGATACTCATGTGAGAAGCTTTCTTTGCAAGTATATTGTAATCTTTGTGATTTTTTAATAATATATTGGGTGGCTTTTGGAGTGTGGGGTTTTTCTTCTGAAAGGGTTTTCCCCACGTAAATCACTATGTTGTGGTATGCATGATATTTATGTTTATTTCTGTTTAAGTTTGTTATGCCCATGATGAGCCCTCCTGTATGTTACCATACAAGAGGGCTAAGAAGGTAGAATTTTTTTTTTTTCGAAGTCCAAAAGCAAAAATGTTAATTTGTAAAGATAAGTTTACCTAAAGTCTTATCAGATAATGACAACTCCTGAAAGGTTTAGATGAAATTTGACTTTGTTGAAATGTCCTAATGATCCACTAGGCAAAGTTTACAAGATTAGCATGGTAAAATAAATGTAAGATAAAAACAAATAATTTAAAATAACACTCTCAAAATGAAATAATTAAAAATTTGTAAAATAATTAACTACCATAACCAATCAAAAATATACAATGTTTTACTGTTGTTCTTTTTCCAACGTCGTTGGTATAAACCCTCTGCAATACCCATGATATTCTCCAAGTTCATAGTTGTATATATCATGTATTTCGCTATCATAATTGTGTAAACCTGCAACTACTACAGTAATACAGATATCTCTTCATTACTTCTGTCAGTTTTATCTCTACTTAAATTTCGTTGCAACTTAATGTTGTTTAACATAAACTTTCAATGCCCTTACTTCTATTCTCTACATCTAGTGATGTATACATATTAATCGCTCACCCTGTAATATTTATGGTTCGATGCTATTTGTCTCTGCAATATTTAATATGCATATGCTCTGTTATGTATTACTCTTTATTAATATTAACATAGTCTTCCCTGATGCACCCTCCTCTGCTTACAAAATTAATGCTTTGAAATTCAACAGAACACTTCCTATCGCTGCCACTTATTCGCTGATAAACTTAGATGATTTATAATTCTCTTTGCTGTATAGAATTCACTACTGTTGAAGTTGCAGCCTCTGCAATATTTATAACAATCTTTGTCAATATTAAATACAGTTTGTTCATGCTAGTATGATCCATGAGATATATAAAATTCGTTGCTATATATTTTTATTCACTGTCACTTTTAAACTCTCCCTCTGTTAATGTTTTTACTGCAATTTGCTGATATTCATCCTTGACATGCGGTTGTTATAGAAAGACCTCTCCAATAAATATTTATATAGCCACTATATTACTTTTGTGAACCTATGGACACTCATACACGGAGCTTATATAAAAAGGAATTTGCAGATTTGAACAAACTAAGGATTACCATAATTTCTTAAAGAGAAAATAGATCCTAATTTTAGATCTTATAATTCGTTTGCCTTATAGTCTCAAGGATAGATAAAAAAGCAACTTTATATAGAAAAGAAATGTATTTCCTATTATCTTAATGATAAATGAATGGTAGGTTTAGAAAGAATGTAAAATTTGTTTTATCGAGTAAAATGGAGGAAAGCTAGTTTTCTTATTGCTATTTAAAAAGAAAAGAAAAGTAATTTTTTTTTAATTGAAAGAAAGATTGTTTTTATTAAGATTTGTGTAAATTAGAAAGATTGTGTATTTATTAAGGCTTGGGTAAATTAAAAGAATCGTGATTTATATTTTATTATTATATGAAAAGGAAAAAAAAAAGAGTTTATTGGAAGAAAAAGCAATTTAAATTGTCTTATATATTTATTGGATTTATAAGAAATAAAACAATAAATTTTTTTTGTAAAATCAATATTAGTTTACTTTGTTGTTTTCCTTTAAAGATAGGAAATTTGATTTATTAGTTTTAATTGAGAATAGTTGTTATTTTAATATAGTTGATTTATTTTAATTTGCAAGTGAGGAATTAGTTATCAAGTAAATATTTTTATATAAAGTTATAGCCCATTGAATTATCTAGAATTATTAGAGAATGGAATTTTGTTTGCAAATTATAGTAATGACTATCAAATATTTAGTAAATTAAGTATAGTAAAACTTATTCAAACTATTTAATTATTCTAAACTTTACTTTGTTTCGTAGGACTTTTGCAACAAGGTTTATTACGTCAATCAAACTCTCGAGAGTTGATGTTATCTGAGAAAACTATAGGTAAACTTTTTCTTGTGAGTTAACATTTACGTAACTAAACTTTAAAAAAAAAAATTCCCTATGCTTTTTGCCCTCTTGTATGGAGACATACAGGAGGGCTCGTCATAGGCATAACAAAGTTTCTATAACTGTTAAAGATCTATAAAGTTTTGCATTATCCTCCTCTCAAGATTAGTGTAGGAAGTTGTTTCGCTACCTTATCTTCCTTACAAATGTTAGGGTTGATGAAGAGTCACAACCATTCACACATGATCAAGAAGACTGTTGTTCAGATGAATCTACTTGTACAGAAGAAGAAGAAGAAGTTGAAGAAAAGGAAGAAACACAAAAGAAGGTCACTAAGACTCCTACCGAGTATGTTCAGAAGAACCACTCAGAAGATCAGATAATTGGAGACAAAAATGAAGGAGTGCAGACTAGAAGAAGATTTGCAAGGGAAAATAAATAGGTAAACTTCTATTTGTTGTCTAAGATAGAACCTAAAACTTTTGTTGATGCTACCAGGGATAAAGGATGGATCCAAGCAATGGAAGAAGAACTAAATTAGATAGAGAAAAATCAGACTTGGGAATTGGTGCTAGGACCTGTAGACAAAAATGTGATAGGGACAAAATGGATGTTTAGAAATAAATTGAATGAAGATGGAGAAGTGGTTAGAAACAAAGCAAGATTGGTCTGCAAAGATTATTCACAAGTGGAAGGAATTGAATTTGAGGAGACCTTTGCTCCAGCGATAAGAATGGAAGCAATCGGGATGTTTCTTGCATTTGTAGTTCACAAGGACTTTAAGGTATATCAAATGGATGTCAAATCTGCTTTCTTGAATGGTGACTTAGAAGAGGAAGTTTACATAGAGCAACCAGAAGGATTTCAGCTATCAAAAGATCAGAACATGGTATGCAAACTTAAGAAGGATTTATATGGCCTCAAACAAGTCCCCAGGGCTTGGTATGCAAGGTTGGACAAGTATTTACTCCGGCAGGGCTTCAAGAAAGGTATCGTAGATAGCAATCTATACATCAAAATTGAGAATGAGTAAATATTGATAGTAGTAACTGTATGTTGATGATATAATCTTTGGTGGCAATGATGAAATGTCTAAGAAGTTTGCAGAAGAGATGTAGAATAAATTTGAAATGTCTATGAAAGATGAGCTATCATTCTTTCTTGGACTCCAAATTACTCAATCAGATGAAGGTATATTTATCTCTCAAGCAAAGTATGTCAAGGAGATGTTGAAGAAGTTTGGTATGGAAGATTGGAAACCAGTGAGTACTCCTATGGTAACATGTTGTTACTTGAGTAAAGATGATGATTCACCTTAGGTAGATCAAACTTTGTATAGACCTATGATTGGGGGCCTACTGCACTTAACAACATCAAGGCCTGACATTATGCAAGTTGTTTGCATGGTTGCAAGGTTTCAAGTTGATCCAAAAGAAACACATGTGAAGTTAGTCAAAATAATTTTTAGATATTTGAAGAGTACTCTAGATTTTGGACCATGGTATCAAAAAGGTAATGATTTTTCCCTGAGTGCATATATTGATGCAAATTGGGCTGGCAATGTTGATGATAGGTGAAGTACCAATGGTGGAGATTTATTTTTGGGAGATAGATTGGTCTTATGGTTTAGTATAAAATAGTGGTAATGTTTGATGTTAGAAGGGTGATTAGAGGTGTTGTAATGTGGAAAGCATAGTGATGTGTATATGCTGTCAAAGGAGTGATGGTCATAGGAGTAGACAAAGGAGTGATGATTAGAGTTGTGAGGTGAAGGATATGGTGATGAAATTCATGAGCATGTTGTTGGATTAGTATCATCTATACACATTTGTACCTTATCTTCTGAAGTTCATGGACATGTGAAAGTTGTAAAGTTGAAGGATATGTTGATATGAAGAAGTTGTGGTTTCTTGTTTTTGATGAAAAGAGTTGTGATTGTTGTCTATGGTGTTTTGAATGTTGCATTCATTAACTCTTATTGGAAATCATTGCATAAGATATGAAAGAAATTGTATAAGGTTTCAAATTCACAAAGGCACAAGAAGTTGCACTGAAGGAGCTAAGAAGATTGTACCGCATTCTACTGTAGATGAAGATATGGCCTTGCAATTTGGAGGTTATACAGAGGTCGCTATGAAGTATGCATGATCTTAATTTTAGAGCATAAAAGTTATCGCAGAGCATTCCAGAGCTAGTAGAGTGAAGACAGTGGTATAGTGTTGTGGTTGTCACAAAGGGACAATATAATAGTCCACATTTCTCCGCACTAGAAGATATGGTCTTGTGGCTTGGAGGATAGTTAGATATAGATGAGAGATATGATATACTCAAGTTTTAGATGTTACAATGTACCGCAATTATTTCCATAGTCAGCTGGGTAAGGACAAGTCATGTTGTTGTTTAGGATTATCAATGGGAGAAAGTAAAAGCCACCGCATTTCACTACACTATAATATTTGGCTTTTTTGTTTCAAAGATAAGTTTAGATATTCTGTATGTTTATTTTATTCAAGTTTCAAGTGTTGTGGAGTATCGCAAGTATGTTTTTCAATGATCTATTTCAAGACAGTGTAATTAGATTATGTAAGGGATACCAACATCAGTGTTTGTTTGTTTGCACTAGAAAGAAGATGCATAAATCAGAGAAAGGAATGTATGAGAAGGTTTTTCAAGTCGTATAACACTTAGTTTATCATCCACATTATGTTATTTTGTATCTCTGGTACCGCTTTAGGTCTAGAGATAATGCATGGAAAAATAAGTGTTTGTTATACTGACTTGGTGAGTGTATGTGATTGTGCCATGTGTTTGGAAGTGTGCACCAAATTTGGGATGTGTTCTAAGGTAAAATAGGTCCTAGTGATCACTTGGTATGAGTCAGTTAATGGGATTTGTCTCCTACATTACCACAAGTGATCTGGGAGCCGACAAGCTAGGTCGTTGCATGTTTCATGTTACACATTTCATCCAGGCTAACAAAGGTGAAGTTTCAAAGACTTGCGGAGCAAATAAATGAAAGATCAAGCTTGTTGCAAAGTATGAGTGTGAGTGAGGAACATGTGTGAGTGTGAAGAATGAGTGTATGTGTGAGTTCGAAGGAGATAAACGATTTGGAAGTTGAGAAGGAAATCTGGAGACTATAATGCATGATTCATAATAGAGGTAGTATTGTGTTGCATTGTGAAGGTGTGTTGAAGATAGCATAGTTGTTTGAGTAGAGGTATTGAAGTCATATGTCAATGTGAAAGTAGATGTTGTTGTGGAGGTGATTGGACCAACAAAATCAATCAAGTGTTTTTTGGTGCAGAGGTTGGAGCCTCTTCTTGTAAGTGTTGTAGCACTTTACGGAGTTGTAGCTTCCTTTGGGTTGGAGCCCATAAAACTATGTATCAGGGAGTTGTAGCTTCCTTTGAGTTGGAGACCATAAAATTGTGTATTAGGGAGTTGTAGCTTCCTTTGGGTTGAAGCCCATAAAACAATGTATTAGGGAGTTGTAGCTTCCTTTGAGTTGTGGCCCATAAAATTTATTGTAAACCTATTTTATTTGTGAGGATGGATTTGGATAGTAGATCCAAGCAACTTGCTCACCGTGGTTTTTCCCTTCTAGGGTTTTGCATGTAAATCTAGTGTTATGGTTGTGTGGTTGTATGATTGTGTTTTGAATTGCATATCTTGCTTCATCATCTGTTTAAGGCAGTAGAAAGATTTTGTTGATAAAGTTGAATTGGATTAAATTGTGGTATATATTAATTCACCCTCCTCTCAATATATTAGAGTGTTCTAACACCAACCTGGTAGCTAAAATTTCCACACATAGCTTAGAATTGTGAATATCACCTTGAGTAGAAGGAGGTCCCAAATCTACCGTGCTAACATGAAAGTCATCAACAAAAACACCCCTCTTCTTTCTCTACCATTGGTTCTATAATCTCCACATATTTATGTTTGTTCATTGGTCAACCATGAGTCTAGACATCCTTATAGATTTCTTAGGAGTCGACTCTAACTTTAGGAGCCTTGCAACTGCATTAAACTCTATGTCTATAATCTGGGAATATCTTCTTTTGTTGTTGACCTTTGTTTTCAGCCAAGCAGGAGTTGATAGGATAGGACAACCATTAGGAGTAACATGAGGTATATTAGTTGTCCTAGGAGTACTAGTCACTCCTTGCTATTACTGAGAAGATGAAGGGGTATGAGGAACTCCATCATGAAAAATAGGAGGAGAATTTTGTGCAAAGGATGGGGGAGTTGCATCTTTGGTTAGGGAGGGCATTGTCTCCCTATCCTCCTCATCCTATAACATATGTTCTTACTTTGACAATTTATTAGCATAAGGATTCAAACATCTCTTGGTCATGAGCTTTTCCCTAGGGGGTTCATTGTCCCCTTCACACTACCCTTTCAAATCGGCATTCTTCTTGGGATCATCTCCACCATCACTCCCATCTTTTACTGGAGACTGTGAACTTGTAGTGTGGGCAGTGATAGGTGTATTTGGGTTGGAGGTGCCTACAAAAACATGTTGCTCTCCCATGATTTGCTCCTTATGTGGAGGAGAACCTGCAACATGACCATTCACCTTATATTTTAGCCATTGTTGACTTCTATTCATCACAAAAGAAGATCTAGTATTAATATATGTAATTTCATTTACAATCCAATCTATCTTAGGTAGGAGTTTAGTGCTTTCATTAGAAAAAGAAGGATCATCAAATCAACATAACCATCCACCAAATTTGGAAGATCCCAACCAAGCTTGAAAATTCTCTTTTGGTCTAGGGTCTTGACCAATCTCTCCTCCTCACTTCATACTCATTAACATAGTCAGCCCAAAAATCTTCTAAATGAGGCTGATGTTCTCATAGCATGAGGAAATAAAGGTTTTTTCTTCACACAATCCTTGTTGTCAAAGAAACTCCTAGAGCTATATGATGGTAAGTGAAACTTAGCAAGAAGCCTATCCACATTCTTGGCATTCTCTAGTTCGATACAAGTATAATGAGTCAGTTGTAGAGGGAAAGGGTATCCCTTTTTCTTGGAATCAAGATATCTCTTGCTTTCAAGGGATGCTTGCCTGCATACTTCCAAGAACACAAAATAATCAGAAGCATACCTAGGTAGCTTTAGAGGAGGAAACTCAAAACCACCTATTTTGAGGTATGTGAACTTATCAAATTGAATGAAGTAGCTCCCAAAATTCATTATCCAATTTGCTACCTCTATCAAGATCCTAACTTCAGGATTCTTGTATATCCTTCTCACCATAAACATAAGGAAAGCATCATTGACTCTCATGTAGTCTTTATTGCCATATTCAACCCTGGCCAAACATGTTGAGTGGTAGCTAGCAAATAAATCAAGTAAGAACACATATTGAACTTATTACCCCTCTTTTGAAAGTTCACTAATTGATCATGGAAATGCTCATTAATTATCTAAGACCAATCAATATATTGTTTCCTTGTACAAATGACCAGTATGAATTGGCACATCCACTAAGCAAACTCATTTGAATCTTCATTCCCAACCACCCTATGTAACAGTGTGATAATGTTTGAAATATCATCTTTAAATAGGGTTCTAACTAAGTTTTTAGGTAGCTGCGACCCCCCTTTCTTTTCTTTCTCGAGCTATGTGGTACCTTCTTTCTTTTCTGTTCTAACAATTCAAGGAAGCGGGGTTTTGCAAGTCATGAAAGATAAAAAAATTGCAATGTAGTGTTCTACCACCAATGCTAGCAATTATCAAACTGAAAAGCAGAAGATGGTAGAGCACTCACTTTAAACTACAATGCCTGTGAAGAAGCTAAATTAAGCGTAACCAGGGCTTAAAGCATGCTCCAAACAACAAATTAATTATGCCTACAGAAATATTTACTTTATAAGGTAAATAAATCAGATGAGGGTTTCATTAAATGATACTTCGTAATAAATACTTTCACAACTCATTATACCAAGCCACTTTATCGGGGTACCTTAACTTTTCATGAACCAACCCATTTACTTGAGATACTTTGTCGACAAAAATGACAATCGTCGAACCTAATCATTGGCAAAATTTCAACTTCATGAACCCAAATCTCAGTCTTTTGTTTATATATCAGTGAAATGTTAATTTTTTGAAGTGGATCTCCTTTCAGTTGTGTATGTTTATTGCTTTATCGACAAACTAAAGAGTTTGCAAACCAAGCGATTCTCCGATATCCTTTGGAAGAGCTCAAAGTTTATAACAATAGTCGGCAAAATCTTTCTTTCACGAACTTTCAAATAAAGGCTACGACAAACAAGACTTCCCCTTTATCAGCAATAGGAACTCAACACAAAATAATTACAAACATTTGGTTATCAGAAAAATCATGAACTCAAGAAATAAAGGTGAACAATGATAACATAAGTTGAGTTCGTGAAAGGAAAAATGCCAATAAGGGAGACTCACTTGACAAAAGAATGACAAGACAATAACTAAAGAAGAGTTATCAGGAAACTAGAAGGTTTGCAAACCTAAATCTTTTCTGATAAAGTTTGTGAACTTGAGACTTTTCTGACAAGGTTCACCGATCAGGAATTTCGCTGATAAGAAAGGAAGAAAGGTTAAGTTTGCGAAAGTACGAAATTGTCGATAACAATGGAAATTTAAAGTAGAATAGACCAAAACTTAAGGTTTGTGAAATGATGATTTTTTCAATAAAGGGGGGAAAAGAATTACACTCTTAAGACATAACATCAAGGCAAGGAAAGAAAATTCAAATGGACCAATTTTGAGTTGTATAAGGACAAACATTGAAACTGGGGCAACAAACGGTAACATTTGTATTTGATGATGATGATTTGAGTGCTAATGGAGGGTTTTGGATATTTTGCACAAGCTTAGAATCCGTGACACCGTAATTGATAATGTTCTTATTCTTGGCCCAAAAACATGGTTTTTCATTGGATTGGTTGTTGGAGTCTTTATTATCTTTGGAAATTTTGAAAAGTCCTTTTGTTATTAGGGTTTTTTCTATGGTTGTTGTTGGTCTCTTACAATGATTTAACAACTGAACTCTTAAAATTGTAACTCAGAGATTGGACATCTAACCTGAGTAGCTGTCTTAATCACTATGGAGATGCATTTCACTTGTCAACCTAGGGATGTAAACTTGAAATGGGTCAGCACGATATGTGCACTAAGAACTTCCAAAAGTAGCCATGTTCAATCTATAGCTAAGAAAGACACAATGTTGAAGATAAACTGCTAGAAAGGAATAATAGGAATACTGAATATCAATAGCTGTTCTAGGATCAAGTACATGACATAAAGTAAAAGTCTAGGCAAACAAACAGGAAACTACTCTGTCTGCTTTGGCTGCAGGAACAGACACAGAATAGATTTCTAGTGGCTGCAGGAACATTCAATGCTAGATTTAACTAAATGCTTAATAGAAAATGTAACTAAACTAGAGGGTGGAATTCTCATCAAGTGGGCCCCCTTGGATGAGTATTCCCTAAGACAAATGTAAACTTAGAAGTGCAAATTACAACTTCATTTTATTCATTCGAAAAGATGAGTACAACTAAACATTATAACTGTATTACCAAAAATTAGATAATGCAAGTACAATCTCTGAATATTCAACAACCCCTCAGAAGGAGCATCAGAGTCTTATGTATAGAAGGAAAACTACAAAACTAACTATCTAGCAGGGTGGTCAACTCTAACAGAATAGGAGGACGCCTCATTATGGAAAACATAGAAAGTGGAAAGGAGGTTACGCATGCAGGGGAATCTAGTTAAGCAAGTTGCTTTAACGTAGATCTAGCATAACAATAACTCCTAAATTTGCTCAACAGGTATTTAAGATTAGTTACAAGGCAGTTGCCTTCCCTCCATTTTACATTTGAACGATCACCATGTTTAACTTTTTATGGTAAGCGACCAACCAGCAGAATCTTTCTCTTCTTTATGGATGTCGATTATATCTGCATACCAATATTAGTACACACAATAATTGCACATCTGTAACTACCTTGGAGTAATATTCATTAACCATATGTAAAATTAACATAGATAGTTCATATAGCATGTCTTTGTCATAAAAGGATATAAGAAATGACCTATGCTCAACAAGTTATAGCTTTGGGGTAATGACATAAAAAGATCAGGATTAAAGTACCAAAGTCCAAGATAACTACATCAAATGGATAATAAAGTTTAACAAAATTGAGTCATAAACTAGACTCATCAGTTGTATCTTTATCAATTATTTCCTCAAAAGTGTCTGCACATTAGACTTGAAAGGTGAAAAGCCATTTCCTGATTTAAATTTTGCATGAAAAGATTGACAAGTTGTTTCTTAGGAATAGACCAAGGGAGCTTACTAGCTAGATTTCTCCAATGTTGCAAGAAGGCATCAAATGATTCCCCATTTCTTTGTTTAGAATTGCAAAGGTAGGTCATGGACATTTCATGTTCAATGTTGTAGGAAAAGTGTGCTATGAATTTGTCAGCAAGCTCTTGGAAAGTTTTGATTCCATGAGGAAGATGGGAGAACCATTAAATAGCTTGACCTCCTAGGCTACAAGGGAAAAGTCTCATCAAGTAGGTATCATAATATGTGGCATCCATACATGCTATGAAGAATTCTCTAAGATGGTATCTAGGATCACCCTTCCCTTTGTATTTGTCAAATTTTGGAAATTCAAAGTTTTGAGGAAAAGGATTCATGAATAGAGATTTATCAAATGGGTATGGACAAATTTCTTTAAAGGTGTATCACTTCTTTTGGTTTCCATTTTGCATATCGGCTAACATTTGTTTCATGAGTTGTTGCATGTTCGACAACTCATTAGGTTACATGGCAGATGTGTTGGACGAAGGTTGTGGTTGGTGTTGTTGTGTTTGGGCTTGTTGGGCAGATATGAGTTGTTGTAAAAGGGCTTGTTGTTGTTGTTGGAGAATTAGTTGTTGAAGTGTCGATGAAGCGGGGTTTTGAACATGTGATGATGAGGATTGAGTTTGGATTTGTGAGATTTGGGGCATGGATACATTGTCTTGAGTGTTTATGTGGAGTATAGATGATGTTATGTATATGGGGTTGGATGCTTGAGTAGTGAGTGATGGAATAGTTATACCACTAGAAGGTGGAAAGATGGTGGTAATTCTACGATTCATCATGGGCATACTAGAAATGGGTTGTGACACACCTATAGAATAAATAGGTGGAGTAATGGATGTGCTAATATGAAGGATGTATGAGGTCATGGGGATAGATGATGGAGGGATGGATAATGATGATGTGATGTTTGATGATGGGGGTATGATGGTAGTTGTAACTTGAGGGATCGACATTGGCATGCTAGGGATAGGTCATGACACACCTATATAAGAAGTAGGTTGATTCATGGATGTGTTGATGTAAAGATTTGACATGGGATATCAACATGTGGTTGGGAGGAACCTCCAAATGGATTATCAACTTGATGAGGGCAACCTTGAGCTATCAAAGTGGACACATCAAAATCAAGAGGTACCTTGACTCCTTGGTATAGTAACTTTTGGAAGTAACTTTGGGCATTCTTGGAAATAATATGGTCCACTAGTGCTTGATTATTAGTGTCTTCCATAAAGACTTGAACTCTAGATTAATAATCAAGGGACTCATGAGTAGAGGTACTTGGACTTTCAGGCTCTTGCATATGATTATCATGCTCTTGTGTATATAAGGGATTTACTGAAGGTTGGATAATGCCTTTATAGGCATCAGGTATGAACATGTCAGTAGGCATTCCAAACTTAGGATGAAATCTAGGCACAAAGTTGGATGGCAAGATATTTCCTTTACCTTGGGAAGTAGACACTTGGTGGGATTGTTGTCAAGACTCTTGATGAAGTTGTTGATGAGACTCTTGTTGGGATCCTTGATGAGATTCCATGATTCTCTTAGCTTGTAACCTTGTGATGGGCATAAATAAGATGACCTTGATATGAAATGATGATAGGTATGAATGGATAGTGGTAGATTGACTTTGGGCTTAGAGATTGGTTATTTCTTAAATGGGGCCTTAAATGACAAGATTTTGGACACAAAGGATAACAAGGGTATAGTGATGCGGGGATGATATGGATGAGGTATGACAAGTATATAAGGATGACCAAGATATTGATGACTATGATGTGAGGGCAACAAAATGACAAGGACATGATGATGATAAGGATATGATGATGATTAGGATATGACAAAAATAAGAGGATGATGAAATAGATATGATATGGATAAAACCATAATAGCTCAAGATTCACCTAGATCTTTTGTTATGGATAAGGATGAGATTCCTTTCACTACTTAGGGTTGACAAATGCCTAAGCAAGAAAAGGAATAAGGATGACCTTTGTACTTGGGGTATACAAGATCCCAAGCAAAAAGTAATATATGATAAAGACCCACTAACTTAAGAGTAGTCAAAGCTCCTAAGTTAATAGACCTCAAAGATAAAATGATAAAAGATCTAGGCTAGGATTTTGCAAAATTTGGATTTAATTTGATGGTTTGATTGATAGATCAAAGGATTGATTGATTGATAGTCGACTTGGTTGACAAATGAGTGGATAAGAAAATGGATTTGGTGGATGGATGAATTTAGAGGATAGGCGAATTGGTTGACAAGTTGGATAAATGAACAAATAAACTTGGTTGACAAATGACCTTGGAGATATATGGAAAAGTGGATGATTGGTTGGGTTGACAAAATTTAGGTCTAAAGGATAGATGGTTGGCCAAAAGATGGGTGGGAACTCACAAGTCTAAAATCAAGGTAATGGGCAAGGCAATGATGGGTGATTATGGATGGAAAAGGCAATATTGGATGGTAATATGGAGTATCTAGGGTGGAAAATAGGTCTGTTTAAGGTCACTGTTTAACCCTACAATCAGATCTACAAGCCAAAATTTTAGATTTTGAAGACTAGGATTAAGCTTCAGCACATGCGTTGAGTTACAGTCATCGGTGGGCTGACAGAAGGCATAGGCATGGCAACTGGAGACACATGTGCGGTGACTAGAGACATGGGCGCAGTGATTGGAGACACAGGTGTTATGACTGGAGACACAGGTGTGGTGATTAGAGACACAGGTGCGATGACTGGAGACATAGGCGCGATGACATAGAGTGGAGGCACTGAACTATAGTCACAGGCGCAAAACTATTCTGTTTTGGTGTTTTGTGACAAGTTTGAATTTTGGCAAGAGATTTGTGTTGGCATTCTGTATTGTCATTGATTTCAACATAGTATACATTGATGTCGACATAGTATATGGAAATGTATAGATAGACTTGTACAGAGGAAGAGTCAGTATGATCGAGGCAAACCAGTCTGGGAGAAGTGAAAACAGGTTAAGTATGGTAAGATGATCAGATTGGTGTGTGAGCATGGTGTGGAGGTAATCACTTATGTTCTTGCATGATTCCTGTATCCCCACATGTATATCTAATCAGTTGGGGGTACCGCACTTAATGACAAGAAGCATAAATCTAAAAGGCATTCACAATGCACATCCTAAGATAGAGTCATCTTGTTCTGGTCTGCATTCCTCTGCAGTGTAAGATTTGGTCTTGTGGTTCTGAAGATAGTTTTATTCAGGTATTAAAATGATAAATCCAAGTTTTCAAGTCCTCACATCATTAGCATAAAAAGTTACAAGGAACAAAGTATCGACCATCACTTAGACATAAGCAATGCAGACTGTTCCGGAGCCCATTTACACAGGGTTGAGTTTTGCGGAGGATGAAACATGTATAGATAAACCGTTAGAGCTTGTGCGGAGGTATTATATGATCCAAGGTATATCAGGTATGACCTACATGTAGACAAATTTTATTTTTCGGTACACATCAAGTAGTTATGTCTGCAAGTAAAGGTTTGAGTATAACTGTTCTCCGAACTCCTGATTATCCATGACAAACTCTTGAATTCCTCCAGAATTGTTAGATAAAGGTGTGTGGATCTAATGAGGAACATATGATGATGTTTTAGCTCATCCCTAAAAGGTTTTAGGCCTTGTATTGTACCGCAACATCATGTCTTGAGATGTGAAGTATCACATGTGGTCTGAAATGCCCTGTTTCCTGCAGATAGTCATGTTTTCTATTTTGCGGATGTATAGTCTCATATGTTTATTCTTCATTAAGGTGTATGAATGTTGTTGAAATCATGTATGATTGAACTCTTGGTCCACATAGAGTTTTTGGCTTCTCCCCGATAGTATGAAGATAGACAATGAGTAGTCCTAAGCAGGTTGAGCCGACTGGTTAAGTTTATGATATGTGCGAAGGATCCTAACTATTTTCCTTAACACTAGAAGGTATGGAAAGATATGTTTTGATCTCCCTTATGAACTTATAAGGTCCGCAACAAGTTTTCCTACCATACTGTATGTATGGATGCCGACTTATGAAGAGCTACATGTTTCACTCAATATTGATTGTGATGCTGACCTAATCAGTGTTTTGAAGTTTTGTGGAGCATATTTATAGAAGATCAAGTTCATTTATGACATATAGAAGAGTATGCAAAGATAAGCAAAGCATAATGAAAGATATGAAGTGTGCGGAATCAGTTTGAGGACATGTGTTGAGCAAGAAATAGAAGACTACATTATCATCATAAATCAAATGTTCTTTTTGCAGTAGTCCATGTAGTTACTATCTCTATAAATCTATTGCAGTCAGCAGAGTACTTAGGGAGTAGTAGCTTCCTTGGGTTGTAGCTCTAAATCAAAGTTGTAATTGTTGTAAGCACAAATACAGGGAGTTGTAGCTTCCTTGGGTTGTAGCCCTAAAACAAAGTTGTAATACTTTTACAGCGAGCATAATATATTGTGAGCTAATCCTCACCATGGTTTTTCCCTATTTTAGGGTTTTCCACATAAAAATACTAGTGTTATGTGTGTTGCATGATTTCCTTTTTGTTCTCTAAGTTATCTAGTTTGTATTGGTAAAGAACTAATTAAATTTTAGTATATGCTGATTCACCCCCCTCTCAGCATCTCATTGTGTTCAACAATTGGTATTAGAGCCAAGTGCCTTTGATAATCTGAACAACTGAGATAGATCTTGCACTTGAACACATGGAATATGAAGCTATGGACAATGATATATTTGTATCGGAACTAGATTTAGAAGCAATGGAACCTGAAGGTTGGGATCTTGATGGGAGTGAAGTAGACCTTGAGGAAGAACTCAAGTCAACCCTTAGTGAACTGGATGAAGTAAGAGGACTGAATGTAGAATATGAAGACATGCTTGAATTGACAAAAGAGACTATTGACAAATTGAAGAGAAAGGCCAAAGAATCAAAAGAAGAAATTGGTAAACTAAAATCCCTAATAGAAGGAGATAAAGGAGGTGGCATAAAGCTCAAGGAAGCAGAAGAAATGATTTTAGATTTGAAAGACACAGTTGAAGAAGAAAAGAGGATTGGAGATTGCTTAAACACCAAGCTCTTTGAGAAATCAATTGAATGTTCAAAACTTGAGGAAGAAGTTGTCACTCTAAGAACATAATTGGAAAAGGCAAAAGAGTAGATTGACAAAGGACTAAAACTAAAAGGAGGATCTAAAATCCTTAATGAAATAATTAACTCTCAAAATCCAGCAAAAGAAAAATCAGGTATTGGTTTTGAAAAGGGAAAGAGTCCTATGATCAGTGTCTCTACAAATTTATATGATAACTTTCATTTAGGAGGAAAGTCTGAAATTGAGAAGGAAGAGACCTACACTGAAGATCCTAAGAAGAAAGCCTACAGAGTTACAAAATAAGATGAATTCACTCCTATCCGAAGACAAAGGAAGAATGTGAAGAATTTCAAAAATCCTCAACCCACAAGGCAACCAACTCATTTCAGGTATTCTTAAGGTTTCAATGGCAAATGTATCACTTGTAATAAGTTTGGTCACAAAGCGGTTGATTGTAGATGCGAGATAAATCAAAATACTCTAAGATGTTATTCTTGCAATAAAATTGGCCATAAAGCTACTGAATGTAGAAGTAAGACAAATTAGAATTTAGTTAAGTGTTTTGACTACAATAAGATAAGTCACAAGGCTTATGAATACATAAGCAAAATGCTAAGGAATAATAGGGACAATGTTCAACCATTTCATGGATATTGTTACACTTGTAACAAGTTTGGCCACAAGGCAACTAATTGCAGATCTAAGGTAAGGAGGAATGGAAATGCTCAACAATCAAAGTTTACCTATCACAAGTGCAATCAAACAAGGCACTCTAGAAGGAATGTAGGGCCTACTCCTCAAAAGAAAGTTGATATTGCTTAGCAAAAGGAGGAAATGAGCAAAGTGTGGAAGAAGGAGGTATGTGATGTTTCTGGATCTCTGCCTAGTGCAAGTGGATCCTCCGGTAACTAAAAAGATGAAGTACTAGTTCAGGTGGAGTTACAACTGCAAATTTCTTCAAACCCCTGAATAATTAAGATGGTGAATTTCTCAGCATTTTGGCTAGCTTTGGTATGTTCATGATAAGATAATGATTTAAAGAAGTTTGGTCAAAACTTTGGAGAAAAATCTCTAAATGCAGCAAATTGCATAAGAGTTTAGGGTTTTCAGTAATAAGAACATCTACCAAAAGAAAGCATGGATTTAGGGGGAGTTTTTGTTGCTAATTCTTCAAACCCCTTCATGATGCTAAAAGCATTCAACATACTTATACGTTTAAAGAAAGTTCCAGAACAATTCATCACTCTGTGGTAGATTGCGAAATAATCAAAGAATCACTGTTATGTCACAGAGTAGGATTAACCAAATACTCACCTAACCCTACTGGTGCATTTAGTGCGGAATAATTAAACATATGTAGAGAGATTTATGAGTCATTTCACATATTCAAAAGGTATTTGTGATCGAGCACCTGAGAGTAGAGCAAAGAAAAGGTGTACTTGGAGCATTTGAGCAACAAAGCAAAAAGACAAAACCCTAACAACAAGTCTTAGAGGTATTCTTCATACTAATTCTTGTTATCATGATTGTTTATGATGGCTGCATCTTTTACTCCTCAATTGATCAACATTGCTGATGGACCCCGATCAAAATTCAAGAAACATCCTTAGAAGGCAATGAAAGTTGATAATAGCGGAACATTATCTAATGTTCATGCATTTGTGACATACACATAGGATGTTAGGTTATATATTCACGCAAAATTAGAAGAAATTGACCATGGCAAATTTGAAACCCTAAGACATAAACTGTTAGATGATGATGATATACATTACAAATCTAAGTATGCCAACATTGAAGCAAAAAGGTTGGATGTTTGGAAAGATTTTCTATATTTCTGTAATGAGCACGTCTGGGTTAGGTATATCCTTAATAGAATTCATGATGAATTAATATACCTTGACAAACCTCGTCAAATAACGAAAGAAGTTATTAGGGTTGTAACAGGACTATGTTCCACTGGACCCGTACCATAGTTGAAATCAATCAAGAATGAAAAGGTCACTGAATTGACTGGTGCCAAATTTGACAAGAGGGATTTAACAATTGATGATATTCTTGACCCCAGTGTGAGATATGCAGCAATGGGAATTGCATACAAAGTGTACTACTCCAATAGACAGGGATCTGCAACTGCTACAACCATATACACTGCCTATCAGATGGCCAAAGAGGGTAAGGATTTTGATCTATGTGAAGTTATGAAGGATCAATTGTTAGAGAATCTGAAAAGAACAAAGAAGACATGATACAACTTTAAGTATGGTTCACTGATCATTTGTCTGGCATTCTATTTCATGAATGAGTTACCGGGATATAAAGGAAAGATATGACAACAATATAAGCTAGTAACAACACAAATCAAAGATTACATAAGGAGCTTTGATTCACAAAGTTGTAATATTGTCTTCTGGGGTGTCTTAAAAAATTTCCAAACTGAAATGCATAAAAGGGATAGAATCTCTTCTAATTTGGTCAGGAAATACAAAGATGACATAACATTTCTTGTGGACAAAGATTGTTGTTATATGGTAGCAGTTGAGTCGAGGACTTCATGGATTCCCAAACTTCCATATGAAGTACCTGATGAGGAAGTTAAGGCCTATACTGGGATTTTATTAAGTCTGCCTAAAGATCCTAAAGGTGAAAGATTTGGAACTTGTGAAGAAATTCAAGATAAAATATGCAAGAAAAGGGTTGAAGAAGAGGTAGAGAAGAATAGAGGAAAGTTATTCAAAAGGGTTAGTATCCCACTTGGAGGTTTCATTGCTCAGAACACTACATGATATGTTGTGCCTCTCACTTCTGAGCATCCAACACCAAGAAGATCAGGTAGATCTACTTCTCAAGTTACTGCTAGTATACCACAACCCACTTCCTCTGCTAGACAGACCCAAGTCTCTAAAGGTCAAACACAATGAAATCCAAGCGAAAATAATCAAATAAGAAGGAAACTGTTGTAGAAGAGATTGAGAGTGTTAAAGAAGAAGAGGTGATTTGAAATAAATAGGAAAAGGAAAAGAAGAAAAAGGAACCAAGGGTCAAGGTGAAGGCCAAAAGAAATAAGAAACAAGGTATAGAAACAAGTGAAGAAGAAGAAGAAAAGGAGCCAACTCCTCCCAATGAGAAAAAGAAAAATAATTCCCATGTACCGATATCTTCTTCTCGAGGTCCCATGTCTCTAGATGATATATTATTCATCACAATTTGTTTGATGAAACAGTGGCACTCTTCCCAGAATCTTAGAGATTGATAATGTTGGCAAACACCTTTAATGGGCTTGTTAGGTAGGGTGATTCTCCTTAGGTCAAACCCTTAGGAAAACTAATCGAATGACTTTTGGACAATGATCAAAGACACACCAAAAAATCATGCAATATGCCTAGTTATGTGTTACTATAGATATCATGTTGATGCTAAGTGTTTATGCAATGTTATTTGAATGATCTATCTTGATGTGTGTAATAGGTGTCCAAGTATTCCTAGATGCTTACTAGATGATCAATATGAATTAGGGCATATCCTTTTATACAATTCCATGATGTGCAATTTGAAATATGTTGTGTTCAAGTTAGCGGGTAATGACTAGTTGGAAGGGGAAAACATGAGACCAATTGTAAAATTTGAATTGAAAATACATGAGTTGATTTCACATGAACCAGGTTTAATTTTGTATTACAAAGTTAAACTAGGATAGAAAATGACAAATTATAGATGGAATCCATAACCTTGGGATATGTGGGTTTAAACTAAGTTAATACTCAAATAATTTACTAGCTAATATATGCAAAAATACACCACTTATATGCTAATCATTACACAAAAGACATCTAAATCAAAGTGAACCCAAAACAAATGGGAAAAGTGCAAGGTATTGCAATTTTCACCATTATAATATGAATGGAATATTTGAAGGAGCTCTTACCCACTGGAAAATATGGAAAAAAAGGGATATTTAAACCCTTTAATAGAGTATTCTCAATACAATTAATCTTAATATTGTGTATATGCCATCAAGTCCCCCCTAAAAACAAGACTTATGTATATTTAACTCCACTTATGATGATCAACAAATGGCTTATAGGGGCATATATCTCTTGGAGATTAAAGATCCTCCTAGTTCAATGAAGGACTAACATTGCCTTCCGTGTAAAATGGGGAGCTGGAAGAGACCAAAAGAAGAATGGGAGGAGAGGGTTTATGTCTTTTGCATAGTTAAAATAGTTGAATTTGAAAAACACTTGATTTTAGAGTAGGGACTAAATTTGACGTCGACCCTGCCTGTCAAGCAATTTTTTTGTGACGGTTATTTATTTGAAGTTGCCTTTCAAATATTAAAGTCTACCTATTTTAGGAAAAATATATATAAACTAAAAATATATGTATAAGAATAATTACATAGAAATTTTTACAATTTACTTGAAATCTTACCTTTCAATTGATATAGTCTTCCTAAAATTTTAATTATATTTTACAACTAAAATGACTAAATACAGCCATATGACCATCAAATTTAAGCCTTGTTTTAGAGTGCGAAGCTTACAATAACATCCAGATCAATTACCAAAATAGTTAAGAGTTTAGGGACAAAGTGCTTACATAATTTATACAAAATAGGGAAATCCTTCATCAAATTCGTAGAAGATCAACAATTTATAAAACTAAGTCTGTCCGATAACGTTAAGATCTTTTATTCAATATTTTCCATTGCGTTCGTTACTAAAAACCTCGGACAAGCCCTTACGAAGGAGTGCTGCCTCGTTTGCTCCTCCACCATTGAGAAAAAACTGAGACACTTGAAAAATCTTCAATCGTATTCTTCTTTTCTGTTAACTGAATTTTAGGACACCCTGAATCCTAACCAATGTTGGGTAGGCATTCTAATACTATAACTTTATACAAATCAATTGTACAGAGATATGCAAGGATTCAAATTCCCCTAGCCCAAGTCTCCTTTTCTTCGGCAGCATTAGCAGATGTAGAAGAAGATCATTCTATTCCTGAAGTGAAAGATGAATACCCAAAACCAGACCCGAAATTTGCAGAGATCATAAGGGCCCTTCCCAGGGCCAAAACAAAGAGACATGCATCCAACCAGCTCAGGAAAGAAGGAAGGATTCCCAGCATTGTTTTTGAATGTGAGAATGGGCAACAAGGGGGGAACAAGAGGCTTATTTCTGTGGAAACTAAGCAAATTAGGAACCTGTTAAGGAAAATGGGTGAGAGTTTTTTTCTGTCAAGAACATATGATATTGAGGTTCGTGCTGCTTCTGATTCTGAAGATGTTGTGGAGAAGGGCAGAGTCTTGCCACGCCTGGTGTGTATTTGTTTTTGATTTTAAGCTTGAGGTTAAGTGGGTGCATTTGTTTTTGTATTGGGTGCATTTGTTTTTGTAGGGCTTTATACTTATGGCATGTTCTGAGACCATCCACTATGTTTAAGAGACTCAAATGTCAAAAGAAGGGGGACGTGCCGGGATTCAACGTAAATCACAAAAACCTTACAGCAGCATTAACAATAATGCATAACAAATGCATGAACAACACAGACATGACAAAATTGTTTTAGCTTAAGTGGGTGCATTTGTTATTGTCTTGGGTGTATTTATTTTCAAAGAATTTTACAGGAATGACAAATATTGAGAACGCCCACAATGTTAGAGACTGAAATGTCATGGCACTTTTCATATTAACTTAAGTGGGCACGTTCGTTTGTCTAGCGAGTACTTTTATGTTTGTAGGATTTGAAGATAATATAGCAGAAGACATAGCAAAGATACCTAAGTAAGGAATCTTAACAGAACATTTTGAAATAGCAGAAGATTTAGATAGCTGCTGAAATAACTTGTTATCAACTAAGTTTTGGAGTACCACTTGGATGTGCTCAATAATGTCAAATTATGGCTACAAAAAATACTGACTGCTCCCACATACATCCAGCATTCAAGAAGAGAGCCAGGGAAAAAAATTATTCACACATAAAGATAACTGACTCAGGAAGAAAAAGAATTGCATCAAAACGACTTTCTGGCCATACAAATATTTAGAAATTACTGTTTACAGTGACTTCAGACCATCTAAGGGGGCTCTGTCTGTAAACTCAATGCAACGGTACTCAAATAAAGATTGTGAAGTGCTACTAAAACTATTAAAATAATAACTCCTCAAAGGAGTGAGGCTTTGCTAGAGAAGATCTTACAAATAACCTGAAATGATAGCTCGTGGATTATTGTATCCTCAGAAAATAACAACTAAAATGCAACTAAAATCTCAGGTGTTTGACAGCCCATGCAAAACACATCCCAACTTCCATAAATACCGAGCAATTCATCTTGCTGAGAGGAGCACAAGGGAACAGTGAAACACATCATTAGAAATAGGCTAGACAACTCTCCTATCGGAAAGAATAAGCTTTGGAAGCTGTAAATTGCCGTAATATAAGTTATTATTGCTATCAAAGAACAGCAGAGATAGCAAAGGCAAAACAATCCCAATTAACTGAAAGAGTATTGAAAGAAGGATGTAATCACCATTACAGCTGTGTAGCCTTCCACCATAAAGATCTGCATCTAAGAATAATAATTTCTTGAAGAAAACATGCTGGGCACCTTTGATTAAGGTACCACAAGAAAGGAGATAAACTGCTTGAGTCTCTATACAGGCAGTTGTATCTTCCATGGATTTCATGGTATTTAGAAGATTCCCCGTGCTCTTTGCCATATCACTCCCAATCATGTTTGCTCAGCTTTGCTGTTGAGCCCGTTTTTTCATCTGTATATTTTAACATAATCTCTTTATCTGGCATATATAGTTCTCTTTTAAATATTAGACTTTTAGCCTCTTGGAGAAAAGTTTCAGATTCTCCGTTTTTAGCTTACATTAGATTTGGGTTTCCGTGTAACTCTGCTGATTAATATATGTAACTCATGCTTTTTGGTGTAATGCACGATGCATTTCTTTCAGAAGAAAAAAATGTCATACTCGGCTACTGAATAATAATCTCTTCAAGAAAACATGCTAGGCACCTTTGATTTCAAGGTATCTTCCATGGATTTCATGGTATTTAGAAGATTCCTCACGCTCTTCCCCATATCACTTCCAATCATGTATACTCAGCTTTGCTGTTAAGCCCATTTTTTCGTCTGTAGATTTTAACATAATCTCTTTATCTGGCGTACATATGTCTCTTTCAAATATTAGACTTTTAGCCTCTTGCAGAAAAGTTTCAAATTCTCCCCTTTAGCTTAATTCCATGTAACTCTGCTGATTAATATATGTAACTCATGCTTTTTGGTGTAATGCATGATGCATTTCTTTCAAAAGAAAAAAATGTCATACTTGGCTTCTTTACATATCTAGTGGTGTTATTTGTTTGAATAAATGGTATTTGTTCATTCTCTCTTTTCTTCTAGGGGAATCTACAAGTAATTGCAGATTAAGTGAATTTTTTCAAATTTCTGTTAAAACATTTAGCATCTATTGTTTCACCTTTGTTTTGATTGAGTGTAGGTAATAATCGTATGGATAATGATTGTGCAGGTTCACATTAATAGAGCGACTGATGAGATAGTTAATCTCACATTAATTAGAGCACCTTCTGATGCCATGCTCAAGGTTGATGTACCTCTTCTGTATAGAGGAGAGGATGCGTGCACAGGAATTAGAAAAGGTAATAACATATTCCTTGATAATGCCATTTATTTTTGTTATGATTTCTAAAGCTTCATGCAGAGAGAACCAACTTGTAAAGAATGCTATGATATAGAGGCAATATGGGCAGAAAATCTGAGGAGAAGAAATAAAGGAAACAAGGAGTCCTTTTACTTCAAACCAACACTTGGCCATATATAGCTCAACAAATACCATAAGATTTTCCATTTGAAATAGACTACAATTAGGCACATACTGTATAATAATATAAAACAGAGTGGTTTATTGTGAGGATTAAATTTTAGCGGAATAGAAATTGTGTTGCTTGTTTAATACAGTCAGAGGTGGTCCCACAAGACATTTCAGTTGTAGGTAGCCATTTATCATAATCTTTATTCATCTTTCCACTAGCATTTTGGACTGCAGTTTATCCAGGCATATGGATGATCAGGACAGACGGCTCCTTTGCTGATATATGATTTATTTTTAGCTGTGAATGGTAGCTGTCATCATCGGACCCCTTTCATTGCCCAGTATATTATCAATGCCTATTGTTCTTATTATTTTCTCATGCTACAGATATTGTTTTCTCACAGATTCCTCTTGACAAGATCATTTGCATGGAAAAATTACTTTCCACTAGGGATCATTCTACAATGGTGTTAGCATTCATGACAAGTGGTAACACATACGAAATCAATGTTTTATCAAAAATTTCATGGCCCTTGTTAAAAGGTGTTGTCCTCAAATTCTAACCATGCCATTTCAAACTTTGAGTCCATCAAGTTGAAGTCTGTTGGCCATCTCATCTTCTTGAAAATCGTGAAGGTCCCTTGTCGTCCAACCATGATTGAATCAAAAATCACTATTCTTAGTGGTCTTGTTCGGAGGTGATGAGGAATGAAGTTGGTCGATTTGAAGTGTCAGAAAATTGTTAAGATCTAGTTGTAGAAGTTGCGTGTCAAATTAGTTGCAGCTGTCCTGTTATATGTATGCAAAGTGTAAGAGCAGAGCAAAGGCATGTTAATTGTTTGACAAAATGCAGAATGCAGATGTGGTCCATAGAATGCAACAAATTTGATACATGCAAACAATGGGGAAATTGAAGAACCTTCTCATAGAGCTTAATAGACTGCAATCTCAGCTGGATGTATACAAAATGGGCTTGCTAAACCATTTGTATATTTCATCAAGTTCAATTCTGTATTTCTGAGAGTTGTGTTGAGTTGAATTAGGAGCCTTTAAAGCAAGGAATATGCACAAAGTGGATTTGTTGAAACAATGTTGCAAACTTCAAGCAAATGCAATGGGCAGGTATAAAGCCATAATCCACAACCTTTATCAGCAGTTTCATAGTCCGTGCCAAAAGAGGAGCCTTAAAACATGATAACAATGGACATATAATGGATTGTACACAATGATTTTGTAGATACAATAAGGACTTGACTGGATCCATTCCCAGCAGTTTGGGGAATTTGATTAGTCTGAAAATCCTGCTGATGATTGGTTGCAATTTTTCAGGACAAATTCCAAATGAGTTGGGGAATCTGTTAGATCTGAACTTTTTAGCTTTGAATTCAAATGGCTTTACTGGCACTATTCCTCCTGCCCTGGGTAATTTATCACAATTCCACTGGCTTGATCTAGCTAACAATCAGCTTAGTGGGTCTGTTCCAGTCTCAAATATAAATGACAATGGATTAGATAAACTTCATGATGCAAGACACTTTCACTTTAACAGGAATAAGCTTGCGGGTACAATTTCACTAGACCTTTTTCATTCCAAGGTGAAGCTAGTTCACCTAGTCATCGAGGGAAATGCTTTCATAGGAGAAATCCCCTCTACTTTGGGACTGTTAGAATCATTGGAGGTGTTGAGGCTTGATAGGAACACTCTTTAAGCGGTTCAATTCCTTTCAACATCAGGAATTTGAGATATGTTTCGGAACTGCTCGTGGGAAATCCGGTTTGCAATCCTGAATCAGGCCTCCAGTGGAACGCTTTAGCATGTGAACCTTATCGTCAATTTCATTCGGATTATTCCTATTCAACTCCTTTACACCTTGCAGAGACCAAATATGCACTGCAGATTTCAAACCAAATCTTAGGACCTGCCAATGCCAGATACCATATGAAGGCACATTTGAAATTCAGGGCTACCCCATTTTTAGATCTGAGCAATGCATTGAGATTCAAGAAGTTGGAGAGTTCACTGCAGTCTAAGTTGGGTGCCGATTTGGTCTTTTTTGGTGCCTAAATTTTGACAACCAGAATTATTTAAGCACTAAAGTGCGGATTTTTCCTGTAAATAAAACTTGACCTTAGACAATCAAAGATTATTGAGACAGGTTTTATGATATGCAGCCAAAACTGTAAAGCTCCAAGTTCATTTGGAACTTCTTATTTCATAGGTCTTATTTCATATGCGATACATATTTGTTGTAATGAAGGGCCTCTAGTGAAATTGGAATGTACAGGCCCTTTGCTGGCTGGGAATTCAAAGAAGAACAAGGTACAAGTGTTCCAAACCTTAAAGGTGCCAGAACGCTTTCTTTTAGGGAGCTAGAAAAAGATACAAATAGGTTTCCTGAGAGGAATGAAATTGGTTCGGAAGCATGGCAAGGTTTATAAAGGGATTCTGAGTGGAGGTGAAATGGTGGCTATAAAAAGGGTCAATCAAGCATCTCTGAAAGATTGAAAGCAATTCAAGAATGAGATAAAATTGTTATCACGGTTGCATTATAGAATCATTGTGGGACTGCTTGGATTTTGCTTTGACAAATAGGAACAAATGCTTGTGTATGAATATATATCAAATGCATTATGGAACTCTCAAAGAAAGAATCCATGGTCAAAATGGTATTCATCTCAATTGGAGAAGAATAATTCTTATAGCACTGGGGACTGCTAAGGGTTTAAACTACCTCCACAAATTTAAAAATCCACAAATAATACACAAAGATAGCGATTCCACCAATATATTGCTGGACGAGAGGTTGGTTGCCAAGGTCGCGGACTTTCTAAAGTTGTTTCAGATGGCGGTGTCCAGCTTGGGTTTTTGACAAAGCTCTGAAGGTTTTCTGAGGGATGCAAGTAACAGGCCTTAAGGCTAATCCTATAACCGTACCTCTCTTCTTCCTACTTGTGCTAACTTGGCAGCTCTTAATCAAGGCAAGGAAATTTATCAAGACATAATTCAGAGGGGATTTCAGGGTATTGACTGTAGAAAGTGCTCAGGTAGATAAATATGTAAAATGTGGGAGTCTCTGTTCCGGACACCTCTGCAGTGCTGTAATGCCTTGATTAAACTTCATATAGATAAACTGACCCATCCACACCAAATATTGTTTAATTCTGGGATTAATCAAGGATCATCACTAGTGGCCAGCTGGAGTGCAAGCAAGGATTTCTGTCTATATTTTTCTTCAGTGGTCTTAAAGAGTGGAATTGATGAAGCTAGGAGCCATTTGCTAGTTGACTTTGATCTAGTGGAATACTTTCTTCATTACCTGAAGATTCATATCCCAAGAGGTTTAAATGTTTGGCATAACGCTTTTGGAAGCGACATGATGGGCCTAACATGGAGCAAGGAAACTTCGTTTCCAAAGAACACAGGCCAAAATAAATTAAAATAAAGCGAGAAGCAGCAGACCTTATTGTCTTTGATGCAAGAAATATTTTGCAGGAGATTGGTGGTTTGTGTGAAGTACTTGCTAAGAGTGTTCATCTTCTCAAGCTTCCCAAGTATAATTGAAGGACTGATGTGGTCTGTAGCTTTCATCATTATGTAAACACAGGTTGATCTTTGTGCTTGTCATGTTGCTGTTACAATTTGGAAACACATTGCATTCTGCAAGTTTCTCATCATGATCCGTTTAATGCTGTTGACAACTTGAAACTATGAGAAGATGAGTTGCAATATCTCATGGATGTCAGTCAACTCTGACTAAGTTCCAGACTGCATCACTTGGGCCAAGAACATTGTTGACATGGGGAGAGCCAGTGTGCCTTGCAGAAAGCAGACTTGTTCAATGTGATGTGGAAGTAGAGATAAAACCTGTTAACTGTTTTGACAAAATGCCTCGGCAGTATGCAACATGTGGACGCATAGAAAAGGCATGCGAGCTGTTTGACTCGATGCCTCAAAGAAGTGTGGTCTCGTGGACTGCGATGATTGCGGGATACATACAAAATGGATATGCTAAAAAGGCTTAAAAAAATATGGCTCAAGCAAATAGCAATTGGCACATGTAAAGCCAAGTTTCATGGCCCTTATCAGTAATCTCATGGGCCATGCCAGAATGGGAGATTTAAAGCTGATTTTGTCAGATGTTATTGCAGCTGCCCAGGCAAGGATATGTGTAAAATGGGTTTGTTGAAAAACCCTTTGAAATATTTAAGCAATTATAACTGGCGTGTCTAAAGCTTAAGTTCACAACCTTCCAGCATCCTCATGGCCTGTGCCAGGATGGGAGCTTGAAACAGCATTTAAACATCCATAAAAGCACAAAAAACACTAACTTTATCAGATGCTGTAGCTGCAAGTATCCTGGCAGACCTTCGCGTGGGATATACACAAAGGATTTGTCAAAACAGCTGTAGAAAGTCCTAAGCAAATGCAATTGAAAGTTGTAAAATCAAATTCCATGACCTTTGACAGCATCCTCAGAGCCTATGTCAAATGGGAGCTTTGGAACATGGTATGGTCATTCATTGAAGCATATTTTAGAATGATTTCATCAGATGTTAGAGCTTCAAGTGCGTGGTGGACATGTATGCATAATTTGGAGGTGGAAACTATGCTCACAAACTGTTTGACAAAATGTCTAAAGAAATGTTGATCTACATGCAAGGCATGTGATATGTTTGACAGAATGTCTCAAGGAACATAAGGAGTCATAAAAGGGAATTATACACTCATTTAAAAGTTTTGTATTTTATTCCTTTAAAATATTTGTAAACCTCATCAAGATAGGAATAGAAAAAGTATGTTGATAGTCACAAAGGAAGGTGAAGAGACATAGGGGAAAAAGGAAAAGTTTTATGCCTACACATTGTAAAATGGAGGCAAAAAAGAGGAATTTTTTCACATTTTTTAGACAATGTTGTAAAGGGGGGAAACAGAGAAGAATTTGTGCTCTCTTTCTGAAGGAATAAAAAGGATTTTTGCAGAACTTGGTGTCTCTTTTTTTCTTTGTGGGTTTCATGTTGTTCTTAGGTTTAGTATTAAATCCTTACAAGTTTTTGCAAATGCAATCGGTTAATCATCATTCATTCGTTAATGGTGTGTGTAGGATTAAAATCTAGTTTTCTATTTAATTTTGCACATACTCATCTTTTTTCTTTTCGTTTATATTTCCTTAATACTTTTTGATTAAAAGTACACAAAACCCAAAAAAACCCTGTCATATGAGGGAGATGCCCTCTTAAATTTAGAGGAAAATCAGATGTCACATGGTGATTTCTCTTCTTGTTGTAAGCACATGTTGTTACCTATTGGGCAACAATAAACACAAAAAACACAACAAGTTTACTTGATAACGATAATTTCCTAACTAATCCAATGAGGAGAATAATGCAAATAAATTAGATCTAGACGAATCAATAGAGAAATAACATAAGAGAGATAAACATAAGATATACTTAGGGAAAACTCTTGTAGGGGAAAAACCCAGCCTACAAAGCACACATCCAATGTATTGTTCAGTAACAAGTGTTACAATACAATATTAGAGCCTCAATGCTTCACAAGAGATCTTTAATTTGAATTTGAGGAATTTTCGGAACATAACCACACTCCAAAGACCAACTATACAATTAGATGCTTCTTGCCCATAATAACCCTAATCCATGTGCATTTATTTATAGGCACATCACTATAGGAAACCACTAAGTGGTTTTACAAAACAATGGGTGTAAACCATGGGCCAACTAACCAGTTTGAAAAAGGGCCTGCTTAATTTTTCTTAGGGGCTACTGCACTTGAACCCTTGCATTGGGGGGGTCGTTGGCCCCCCAATTGGGGCAATGCTTCGAGCCCCATAAAGTTGTGGACGAGTGTATAGTCCATTAGGGGTGTAAAATGTGCAAAACATACAACACATTCCTAACAATTTTCCATCGGTTGTACACGTTGCATAAGGGAGCAAAACAAATGAATTTGAATAGTTAGGGGCAAAAATGCCCAGAGCCAATCTGCACCATTTGAACTTTGTGCTGCTCACAAGTTTCATCAATGCATCAACACCATAACTGAAGTATCCACCTTCTTGACCATAACCCTCTTGTCCTCTGCCATATCATGAACAAAGTGATACTACACATCAATGTGCTTAGTTCGTGCAGGAAGGTAGGCTTTTTGCCAAGTTGATGGCACTCAGATTGTCACGTTGAACCAACATTGTATTTGGACTCAACCCAATGTTCAAGCACAATCTCTAGAGCCACATTGCTTCCTTACAGGCATGAGTAGTTGCTATATATTCTGCCTATATAATCAAAAGTGCAACAACTTGTCAGTTGCTCATCCAACTAATCACACCTTTGAACAGGGTAAAGACATACCCATTAGTAGATCTTCTGCTATCCACATCTCCTGCTAATTAGAATCCATGAATCCCCGTATATCTACTGTCCTGTTCAAGTCTTGACCTCCTTGGTAGCAAATTGAGCACTCGGATGTGTCTAGAAGATACTTGAAGACTCTCTTCACTATAGTCCAATGCTCCTTGCCCAGATTGGACGTATACCTACTTAGGACTCCCACTACTTGGGCAATGTCTGATCTGTTGTAGACCATAGCATACACAAGACTACCATTGCACTCATATAAGGGAGGTGGCTTATGTTCTCTATCTCATCTAGTGTTGAAGGACATTGCTCAATTGAAAGTTTTGTTTCCACACGTATGGGAACACTCAATGGTTCGCAATTTTGCAGCCAAAACCATTGTTAAACAAAGTTCAGATACTTTCTTTGACTAACCCAAAGTTTTTTATTAGCTCTACCTCTCTTGATTTCCATCTCTAAGATGAACTTAGTGCCCCCTAAATCCTTCATGTCAAACTATAATGAGATTTGAGACTTAAGCACCTTGATCGTATTCTTAATGTTATCGATAAACAACACGTTATCAACATATAAAACAATAACAATAAATTGACCATCAACTTGCTTAGATTAAATACAAGAATCAAATTTAGCTCTAGTAAATCCCAACTTCAAAACATACGTATCAAACTTCTAATACCACATTTGTGGGGACTATGTTAGATCAGAGAGATTTCTTCAACCTACAAACCATGTCCTCCTTACCCTTCACCACAAAGTGCTCTAGTTGTGTCATGTAGATCTCCAAATTCCTATTCAAGAAAGTTTTCTTAACATCCATATGTACAACCTCAAGGTCAAACACAACAACAATAAATAACAAAAATCTAATGAACGTAGTGTTGATGATGTTTTCTTGACAACAACAACATTAGAATAAAACACCAAGTGCTCTATCCTCTCTTGAACAAAGCGTCTCGAATGCTAAACTACGTGATCAAACAAGAATGCTCCAAGGTTCCTTGTACGTGATTTGCAACGGATAGCCTTGGTGGTGTGATGTGATTTGCTGTGTCACAAAGGGACTTACGTAGAATTGTCACCTCACTCCATTCAAACAAGTTACTTCCTCCTTATGAAATGGAACTTCTTAAATTGATTATAAGAAAATGAAAAAAAAGAAAGGGTTGAGAGGATTCTAATCTAAAAACAATAATATAATGAACATGTTACGATAGACAAATTCCTCGTGTAACCTTACTCCGCTTCACCATGAGAACCAACAATTACACGAAGCAGGTGCAATCTCCAAAGGTAACTCAATGATTTTCATATTGTAAACCTCCATCCAAACACCCACAACTGGTGCAGTTTGAATGAGCATTCACAATCGAACTTAAGCAAATGTAGTTTAGGCTAACTTTGCACGATGACTTGCCAGCGACAAACCATCAAAAGTATGAACCAAGGAGGAGTTCATCAAATATCTTTAGCATATACATCACATCAATGAACTTTATCTACCCTACTATTTAAGCTTCTTGGAAACACATATCCGTCATATTCAAGAACTTGAAACCATGCTAACATTTCAAAGCCACAAGATCACCATGCAAAACAACAACAATGAGCTTGTATTACTTTTGAAGTGTGTGATTACAACAATCTCATGTCTCTCTTCATGACTTCGAAAAGTTCCCTCTCTACTCTACTCCTACTTGATCTCTACTTCTAATCATCCTCCTCTAATGTCCCTCTAATGATCTTCTTCTAATTCTAATAATGTCCCCTTTACAAATGAGAGTGGTGAGCCTTATATAGAGCTCAAGAATTACAATGAATGACTCAGATTGATTTAGCAATCAACGGCTGAGATTGAGACAACAAGACAGTTTGTTACAAAATTTGCTATTTTGAGAACATGAAAGAGGCAATGAAAGCACGTTTCCCAATGTGATAAGCATCTTTGGAGCATCTTTATGGTGGGCCCTCTTGAATGAATGACATGGCAGAATGCGATTGGCTTGATGATGTGTACGTGCCACCTCAGCATCTTCACACGAACTAGTCTGGTTCACCTCATGTTCACTTTACTTAGAATATTTTATTCTTGTTGTTTTTGATGTAACTCATGGATCGCTTTGATGATCATGCTCATCTCTCATCTTGTGATGTTGTTGTGCTTGTGCAGGATCATGCCTCTGGACAGTTGCATGGACTCATGGAGTAGACTAGTGCCTGATGAGAGTAGTTCTTGTAGTAGACTTGCATATGATGGATATACATGAAGTAGACAACTCTGGATGATGACTCCTCATGCGTGGCGTTGATGTCTACGAAGTCTTCAAAGTAAGATGAACTTGATGCAGGAGCTCTCCTCCATGTGGTGATGATGACAAACTTGAGCAACTTTCCTCTGCTTTCCAAACTTCTCATGTATGAGCTCTCGCCATTCACCTCCTTGGATCCTCCATCACCTACAAAAAGAAACACATCAAATTAAGACTTGATATGAAGGATTTTCAATAACAAATTACATTCATCTTATGCATGTGGGATAAAAAAAATGACATTTCAAAACATATCCTTTCGCGTGAAATCCATGCCTAAGTGCCTAGGCGGGTTTAGAGGGGCAGTATGGATTATTTGATGTGAATTCCATGTCAGGGTGTGAAAGCCGCCTGGGTTGGGTGGGTTTAGGGGTGTCATCCAGAGAGTGTATTGTGAATGACATGACATTGTCCAGGCAAAGTGCTCAAGACTGCCTAGCATGGGCGGGATTGGAGGTTGCATGTGGATTTTCATTACTTAAGCATTTTTTGGGCTTTACTTTGATAATCTAAACCCTCTTCACTTGTTTCAATGATGACTTGCCCTCCTTGAATAAGATGGAGAATCTTAGAAGGATGGGCGGATTTGAAGACAGGGTATGGAGTGTGTAATGTGAAGAACATGCATGATGGTGGAAGGCACTTTGGCAAGGTGGTCCTGAAGGGTGTGTATGGAATGTATGATGTGAACTTCATTTCATAATCACTTAACCCTCGTTAGCATGCCTTAGATCTTTCTCTTCAATGTTTTGTTGATCACCTTCATTTGAGTAATGTCCTGGAGTGACTTGCATAGCTTTTAACAACTTCTCCATGTATAGAGGTGAAGGCCGCTCATGTTGGGCGGGATTGTAGATGATGTGTGGAATTTTGCTCTCAAAACTTGTAATTTTCAATGATCTTCACCTTTGTTTGAACTTAGGGGTATGTTAAAGCAATGGGCGAAGTTTAGAAGGCTTTTGTTGAGTGGCATATGTGCTTGAACCACTGATTCCATAACCACCTCTCTTGGCCTTCCATTAAACATGCCCACCATGAAGTCTTACATTTGCAATTCTTCAAATTCACTTGAAAGTTGTCTTAATCATCTTTACCTCATCTTCTAGTGGCTAATTTTCTCTAATCTTTCCTTGGGCGGGTTAGAAGGTTGAGTGTGGAGAGAGTGTATGTGGATATGGATTAAATCCAAGACCTCCTCTCTATGCCACCCATGCTGGGCGGGTTTGGAGGGTCTAGGCAGAATGTGTGTTGTGGAGGACATGTAGTCCAAGCATAGGGGTCAAAGCCGCCTAGGAAGGGCGGGCTAGAGGATGACACATGGAATTTTCAACTTAAACAACTTTGCACTCCTTTAAACTTGCTCATTTCACCTTTGACATGTTCATCTTCATTATTTTATGCTTGCAAATTTTGTGGTTTTCACCCCTGAGCGGCTTTAGGAGTGTTGTCTGGAGGGTGTGTTGTGGATGAGACAGAGTCCATGGGCACCTCTTGAGGCCGCCCAAGTAGGGCGGGTTTGGAGGTGACCCTTGGACTTTTCCTCAAAATGCATTCAGATACCTTCAAACCTATGAACTTTCATCAAAACTTCATGATCTCCTTGCACTTGAACTTAAAATATTGTAAACTTGGTAAGCTTTCTCCTTGGGCAGGTTTGAAGGCGATAGGTGGAGGATGTCATATGAATGACATGATGTTGTCCAGATGAAGGGCTCAAGACCGCCTAGCATGGGTGGGATTGGAGGTAGCATGTGGATTTTAAACTTAAACTTCATTCAATGTTCATTTCCTCCTTTTGATGGCCTTCCTCTCCAACTTCATCAAGACTTAGCCATTTTTAAGGTGTTTGTGTGAAGTTGAAAGGTAAACTTAAGATGTTTGATGATTCTATCCACATGTTTTGGTGAAACCCGCCTAGGAAGGGCGTCTTTGGAGGGGTTGTGAGGATTATTCAATGTGAACACTCTCTATCTTAACCTTGACACTCTTCCCTCCATTTGCATGACTTAGTGATTTTCCTTGTTTTTCAATTGATTCATCATTGTTGGGAGGAGTTTAAGTAATGCTTGGTGTCATCTTCATCATTCTCATCAAATAAACTTGCAAATTATGCCACCTACATCCCTGAGCGGTCCTGGGAGTGTTGTATGGAGAGTGTCACCTGGTGGAGATGAGGACATCATCCATGACTTCATGCCAAAGCCGTCTAGGCAGGGTGGGTTGAGGAGTGACACTTGGAATGAACTTTGACTTCACTCAAACTCATAAACCTTGCTTACTAATCATCATATCTCAGTGCTTTGTGCATGAAAACCTCAATACTAAACCATTTTTCTTCTAGGGCAGTGTCTGGAGAGATCCTCCTGGTGAAGACATTGTCCATCACTCCCTTATGAGGCCGCCCAGGTTGGGCGGGTTGGGAGTATTACAGAGTAATTTGGTAAAATATGATATATTAACAAAATGAGCAAGAGCTCAGATATATACAAGACTGGCAAGTTTCTAAAATAGAAATTGCAGAAGAAAGATAAATACAACTAATATACAAGATTGACCATTAACTAAAATAGAAAAAATAATTAGTCTTATACCCTCCCTTAATGGTCAATCTATCAACTACACCAAGAGACCCCCTGAATTTTACAAACTTATCTGGACCAAGGGACTTGGTGAGGATATCAGCGCGCTGATCCTCCGTCGGAACATATAGCAACTGAACTGATCCGTCTTCAACAAGCTTTCTGATGAAATGACAATGAGTTTCGACATGCTTGGTTCTTTCATGGAAGACTGGATTTTTGGCAAGTTTGAGAACTCCCTGATTATCACAGAACAAGGGAGTTGGACCTGCTTGAGATATTTGCATATCAGCAAGCATCCGGCGAAGCCAAACTGCCTCACAAGCTGCCTTAACTGCTCCCCGATACTCTGCTTCTATCGAGGAGAGAGCTACTGCCTGTTGCTTCTTACTAGTGCATGTGACTGTACCGGATCCCAAACTGAACACATACCCAGAGGTGGATTTCCTGTCATCAACTGAACCTGCCCAATCTGAGTCTGTGAAACCACTGAGTCTAGGATCGTGACTCCTTGAGTAAAGAAGTCCATAATCATAAGTGCCCTTCACATAACGCAGCACACGCTTCGCTGCTACCTAGTGATCAGCCTTGGGGGCTGTCATGAAGCGTCAAATGTAGCTCACTGCAAAACTGAGGTCAGGTCTAGTGGCAGTGAGATAGATGAGGCTGCCCACTAGTTGCCTGAACAATGATTCATCTACTACAGGTGAGTTTGACTTGGCTGACAACTTAAGCCCTTTTTCCATGGGTGTGGAGGTAGGTTTTCAATCCTGCATACGAAACTTATCTAGAAGACTACGAGCATACTTGGACTGGGAAATGAAAATACTGCTCTCAGTCTGCCAAACCTCAACACCTAAACAATAATGCAAGAGGCCCAAATCTGTCATGTCAAATGTGCTGCACAAATCCTATTTGATCTCAGCGATCAAATGTGCTGAGCTACCAGTAATGATCAGGTCATCCACATAGACAACAAGAATCAGAATATCACTACCAGTGCGTTTGACATACAAATTAGAGTCAGATGGACTCCTCTGAAAGCCATGATCTGTGAGGTACTTATCTATCTTGATGTACCAAGCTCGAGGAGCCTGTTTCAGGCCATAGAGTGCTTTGACCAATCTACACACCTTATGTTCTTGACCAGCAACCTTGAACCCTGGAGGCTGCATCATGTAGACTTCTTCCTTCAACTCACCGTTGAGGAAGGCACTCTTAATGTCCATCTGATGGACTTTCCAACCAAACTGGGCGGCTAAGGCAAGGACGAGCCGAATTGTACTCATTTTGGCTGTAGGAGCAAAAGTCTCCTCGTAGTCAATGCCTTCCTGCTGTGAGAACCCCCTAGCAACGAGACGAGCTTTGTACTTGTCAAGGGTTCCGTCAGCTTTGTATTTCACCTTGTACACCCATTTGCAGCTAATGGGCTTCTTGCCTGGAGGAAGATTAGAAAGGACCGAAGTGTGATTTTTCTGAAGACTCTGGTATTCAGACGCCATAGCCTTTTCCCACTCAGGAATTCCTTTAGCCTCTGAATGTGTCTGAGGCTCATAGACACTGTGAATGTTAGCCATGAGAGCAAAGTTAACGGTATGCTGCTGTTTGCTCTTGTTTCTGGATGATCTACCCTCAATGAGCTCATCGTCATGAAGATCTCCAATAGTCTTAGCCCACCATTTAGGCCGGAGAGTAGAAGTGCCAACATTGGATGTAACAGGAGGAGCTGGAACAGGTGCAACAGGTGGAAGATCAACATCATCCGGAGGAAATTCGGGTTGAGCATCATCAAAATCAGAATCTGCATCATCATCCCTCCCATCAGGTGGACCTAACGGAAGATGAACACCCAAATCAGCAGCCTTCAAAGGCTAATCCTCAGAATGCTGCACAGGCGAGGAAGAAAAAGGTCCTCGTTCTTCATCAAAGACAACATCCCGGCTGAAGGTAAGACGATCAGTATCTATATCAATCAACCGGTAAGCCTTATGGTTGTCACTGTACCCTGTGAACATAAGCTTTTGACTCTTGGAATCCAACTTGGAGCGCTTGGCATCTGGAATTTATACATAAACTAAAGAGCCAAATATTTTCAAATGACTGATTCGAGGTTTGCGGCCAGTCCAAGCTTCTTTAGGAGTCTTCTCCTTAACAGCATAAGTCGGAGACCGATTAAGGAGATAGATTGCAGTGTAGATTGCTTCTGCCCAGTACTTCTTAGGAACACTCCTGTGTTCTAACATGGAACGAGCCATCTCAGTGATTGTGCGGTTGCGCCGCCGCTCTACAACACTGTTTTGTTGAGGAGTATAGGGTGTGGTTAATTGGCGTTTGATGCCGTGTATGTCATAGAACTTGGAGAAGTCAGTAGAACAAAATTCCCCCCCCATTATCTGACCTAAGAGTGACTATAGAACAACCAGACTCTTTCTCTACTAAGGCCTTAAACTTCTGAAATATAGTAAACACATCTGATTTCTGTCTGAGAAAGTACACCCACATTTTACGACTGAAATCATCAACAAACAGTAAGAAGTACGTGCAACCAGTAACAGAAGGTGTATTCATTGGCCCACATACATCAGTATGAACCAACTGTAGTACCTTGGAGGCTCGCCATGAGTCACCAGTCGGGAACGGTGTCCGATGCTGCTTCCCAGCCTGACAAGCTCCACAAACACCATGATGCTGGGTCTGGATCTCAAGTAAACCGGCTACAAGGCCCTCCCGAGATAGCTGAGAAAGATAGTGTACATTTAAGTGCCCATAACGCTAATGCCAAAGACTGGTGATGGAAGAATTTCGGGCTGCCATGGCTAATTCTGGAGAATCACTTGTATCCACAAGTCTGTATAGACCATAATCCTCGATACCAACAGCCATAGTGCTATGAGTCTCTCGATCAACAATAGAACATTTGTGTGTACTGAAAACCACATCCAACTGAGGAGAGTGCCGCATGATCTGACTGACAGAGAGAAGATTAAGTTCCATGCCAGGAACATAGTAGACATTGAGGAATATGAGATTCCTCCCACTATACTGAATCTGAACAGTGCCCTTACCGACAACTGTATATTCTTCTCCTCCACCAAAAATAACCGAGTCACTGAAGGGAGTAAAGTCTGTAAACCAATCATGTCGATGAGTGAAGTGACGTGAAGCACCTGAATCAATGTACTAGGCAGAGGACTTCACATGATCTGCAGGTCTTTTAGCCATAAAAGCGTAAAAGGCGGATTCCTTCTGCTCAGTGTGCTTGGCAATATTGGCTTTCTGCTAAGACCCTCCCTGCTTCTTCTGTTCAGAAGCCAAATGCTGACGACAATCCTTTTTGATGTGACCATATTTATGACAGTAATTACACTGAATATTCTTTTTCTTGTTGCTGTCCTGAGGTGGACCTGAGCCTTTCTGCTGTGGAGGCTGACCTTTGCCTTTATTTTGAGCTTGAAACTTGGTTGCAAAAGCCTGCTCTGAAGAGGACGAAGAAGCACTACTACCAAACTGTTGTTTCCAGCGATCTTGCTGCAAGAGGATAGTACAAAGTTTTGGAAACTTTAGATCAACATTAGCTAATGTAATGTTGAGAGTCTCAATGAAATGTTCATAGGACTTAGGTAGACTTTTCAAAGTGATCACAACCATGTCTTCTTCCTCCATTTTTCAACCAATAGCCTCCAGCTGATCTCGGATCTCCTGGATCTTGTTCAGGTGCGCTTACAAAGGTGTCTTCTCATCCATCATGATAGAAAACAGTATATTTTTCAGAAAGAACGCACGGCTCTTGTCAGAGGTTTCATGCAAACCCTTCAAATGGTCCCAAATCTCCTTTGCTGTTTTTCCACCCGGAATCTGAGGTAGTTGATCATCTGTGACTGAAAGCTTAATGAGCATGATAGCTTCACGGTTTTGCTCATCAAACTTGTCCTGGTCTTTACCCGCCGTTGCAGGATGAGTAGTGGTGCCTAAAATCATCTGATCGAGGCAACGATATTCAAAGATGGTCATCATTCGCTGCTTCCAGGTATTATAGTTTTTGCCATTAAATCGCTGACTGCCTTCCAACATAATGGTGGTCAAGCTCGCCATCTTGCATGCTTTTCGAGACACGAAAAATGAGGTACTGAGAAGACGCTGAATGCACGGAACTCGAAGCACAAATTCCAATGCACAGGATGCTGAGACAGTTTATAGGCACAAACTTCGAGACAAATCTGTCGGCACAAATTTCCAGGCACGGATTTCAAGGCACTCAGAAAAATCCAACAGGTACCTAGAAAAAGTCGAAAAACCCACCAAGAATCTGCAATTGAAAAGAATTTCGGACTTGAACCAGAGGGTCAAAACCCTAGCCGAAACTTGCAGAACCCTAGGCGGCTATGGAAGCACAAAAAAAATTTTCAAACAGAGTGGCACACGCTGCAGATCAAACCCTAGCCGTTTTACAAAGAATCGATGTTGTTCTTTTTCCTGTAGACAATAACAAAATGCGCCCACCAAACCAGGAAATCGCGGCCCTTAACACAAAATCCCGCACAAAAGAGTGACTGAAAAAAAACATAGCAGAAAACGCGTCTGTATGGAACATGATTTAACCAGAGGCAAACACAAGAAGACACGTCCCGTCAGTCACTGAAAAACGTGTCTAGGAACAAGAAAAAAAAACGCGGGTCGAATCAGAGAAACACTGCAGAAATCGGGAATTTAAACCCTCGATTTGTCCTCGAAAAGAACTCCTCGATTTTTAAAACAAAACCCACAACGAATCCTTAAATGAAGACCTCCAAAATGTTTATGCAACAAAAAAACGAAGAGCATGGATGAAAACGCGATTTTCCAGACTCATACGAAATCACTGAAAGAGATTTAAAAACGCCATAGAAATCTGCGAACGAGCTTGAGAAAAAAAAAATGCGACTCCCAATAACCTTGCTCTGATACCATATTACAGAGAGTAATTTGGTAAAATATGATATATTAACAAAATGAGCAAGAGCTCAAATATATACAAGACTGGCAAGTTTCTAAAATAGAAACTATAGAAGAAAGATAAATACAGCTAATATACAGGATTGACCATTAACTAAAATAGAAAAAATAATTAGTCTAATAGGGAGGTGATGCATGGATTCTCCTTTAAAATACACCCAAACTCTTCTAAATGGACTCTCCTTGTAGTTTCATCATCTTCTAAGTACTTGGAGCTCAAAACACTACAAACTTGGCAATTTATTCCTAGGGCGGGTTTAAGAGTGTTGTCTGGAGAGTGTCACCTGGAACAAGACACAGTCCTTGAATGCACCTTGAGGCCGCCTAGGAAGGGCAGGTTTGGAGGTGACCCATGGAACTTTGCTTGAAATGCCCTTGATTCTATCTAACTTGCAAACTTTCATTGGAATTTCATCATATCCTAGTGTCTTGTGCAAGAAAACCTTGAAAACTTAACCATTTTTGCTTGGGCGGATTTGTGGGTATCGTCTGGATTGACTCGCCTGGAGGCTTCACATGACACTATCCAAGCACTCCTTCCTAGCCCGCCCAGCATGGGCGGCCTCACAAGGTCCTCTATTAGAAGAAGATCATTAGAGGGACATTAGAGGAGAATCATTAGAAGTAGAGATCAAGTACGAGTAGAGTAGAGAGGAAGCTCTTCGAAGTCATGAAGAGAGACATGAGATTGTTGTAATCACACACTTCAAAAGTAATACAAGCTCATTGTTGTTGTTTTGCATGGTGATCTTGTGGCTTTGAAATGCTAGCATGGTTTCAAGTTCTTGAATATGACGGAGATGTGTTTCCAAGAAGCTTAGATAGTAGGGTAGATAAAGTTCATTGATGTGATGTATATGCTAAAGACATTTGATGAACTCCTCCTTGGTTCATACTTTTAATGGTTTGTCGCTGGCAAGTCATCGTGCAAAGTTAGCCTGAACTACATTTGCTTAAGTTCGATTGTGAATGCTCGTTCAAACTGCGCCAGTTGTGGGTGTTTGGATGGAGGTTTACAGTATGAAAATCATTGAGTTACTTTTGGAGATTGCACCTACTTCGTGTAATTGTTGGTTCTCATGGTGAAGCGGAGTAAGGTTACACGAGGAATTTGTCTATCGTAGCATGCGCATTATATTATTGTTCTTAGATTAGAATCCTCTCAACCCTTTGTTGTTTTCCATTTTCTTATAATCAATTTAAGAAGTTCCATTTCATAAAGAGGAAGTAACCTGTTTGAATGGAGTGAGGTGACAATTCTACGTAAGTCCCTTTGTGACACAGCAAATCACATCACACCATCGAGGCTATCCGTTGCAAATCACGTACAAGGAACCTTGGAGCGTTCTTGTTTGATTATATAGCTTAGCATTCGAGATGCTTTGTTCGAGAGAGGATAGAGCACTTGGTGTTTTATTCTAATGTTGTTGTTGTCAAGAAAACATCATCAACACGTAGGCTTTGCAACAAGAGAAGATTTCACCAAAATCAATTCCGTCTACTTGGGAATAACCCTTAGCACTAATTTTGCCTTGTACTTCTTGATCTTGCCATCAAAACTGAACTTCTTGAAAACCCATTTCAACCAACAAGTTTCATATCCTTTAGAAGATTTACCAAGTCCCACGTGTTTGTTAGGATAAGGTGTCTCAACTTTGCGATCCTAATGTTCAAGTTAAACACTTTTGTATGTATTGCTATTTCGTCTTTTGTGCCTTTTGTCTCCACTTGGGAAAGTTGGCGGGATATAGGCATCCCACTTTAGTTTTGTCTTTTTTGGACATGTATCGGCATCTTGATTAGTCTTCATGAAGGTTATATATGACAGATTCTTATGACGAGTAAGCACATGTAAGAGGGAGGTTAAATTGGAATCTTGACTAGGGTTATGATAGTGTTGGACACTTGTCATAAAGCATCTAATGCATAGGAGAATGAGGACAAATTGGATGCCCAAGTTTGGGCAGTCAAATATTCTTATGTGATGACACTATGACAACATGTAAGGAATATGCTATTAACAGTTGGGGGCATCTTAGACCAAGGGAGGCGTTGGGATTTTGGGTCCAATCAATTTAGGCACTACACCTCTTTCGGGCTTGTAAATGATTTCCAAAGCCATCCCATGGTTTCATCTTGTCTTTCTTCTATAAATTGGAGCTTGGACTAGGAGGTTGGATAAGTTGTTTTGCAGGTTGTTGAAGTAACGAAGTGCTGCAAAAATTCCGAGAGAGAAGCTGCATTGGTGTAACTCTTTTGAAGGATTAATACAAGCTTTGGATCTCTTTGGGTGTGGAGTTGTTTCCCGCAAGGGTTTCTCCACATATATCTTCTGTTATGATTTGCATCTCTTATGGTTAATTTCCATTTCCATTATAATTTATCATGGTTAATGAAGTTGGATGCTTTAAGTTTTCAACATACTTTCATTGTATAGTTATATGCTGTTTCTACAGTGCTGTTCTTCTCCAACACAATCATCTCCTTACCCATGGCCTTCTTCTAGGACTTTCTGTTTGCAAACTTCATTGCCCTCTTCGCAGTTCTAGGCTTATCATCATGTAATGAAATTACTTAAATATAAATGGAAGAACAATAGAGTAGTGAATAAATAACTGAGCTATTTCAAGTGGGCAACCTATGCAACCTTACAATAAGAATATAATTCGCAATATGATGATTTGGGAGAGCCTTGCTTAGCCTTATTTATAGACATAACTAGGTAGGGTCACGCCCCTTCATCCTAATTAAGTCTGCCTAAAGAACAACTAACTAATGGATTAATATATAAATGGTGAGTCATAGGTTAGCTCACACATCCCTATACATGGTAGAGGTTAAGGGCGTAGCATGCCTTTCCCCTTCAAACCAACGTTGTCCTCAACATTGACTATTCCAAGATGCTTCAGCCTTCCATGTTGCATCTTCAATGGATAGACTCATCCATGTGATGAGATACACTGTAATCTCCCTTGATTGCAACTTCTTAATGGGTGTCTAAAGTATTCCCTTAGGTTCCAAAATGATTTTGCCCTCCTCGTTGAGCTCATGTAATTCAATTGGGTTGAAACTCTTTGTCCAATAACCTTCAAACATGAAACATGGAAGACTAGATGTATGGTCGTTGACTGAGGTAACTCAAGTTTGTATGTGGCATTGCCAATCTTTTGTAAGACTTGATAAGAATTGTAATATTTAGGTGAAAACTTCTTATCATTCTTTTGCCGTTTCAAGGACATTTGCTTATATGGTTGTAAACATTCAAAATGTCTTTCACAGCAATGTTGGTCAGCTTGTTGCTTCATGTGGTTTTGTGCCATTGCCAAGTTCAATCTGAGACTAGAGAGCACCCATTGTTGGTGTTGAATGTGTTCTTCGGCTGCTCGAACCTTCGGTTGGACCTTCAAAGATGAGGCGAGGGATGTTGGATGGTACCCATATAGTGCCAAAAAAGGAAACATTTTGGATGAGGTATGGAGAAGTGTTATACCACCATTCTGCTAGTGGTAGCCATTAAATCCATCTCTCTTGTTTATTTGAAGCAAAACAATGAAGATAACCCTCCAAGCACTTGTTGACCAACCTCAATTTGCCCATCAGATTGGGGATGTGTTGATGAGGTTTTTGTGACTACAACAACATTAGAATAAAATACTGGGTATCCTATCCTCTCTTGAATAAAGCTTCTCAGACGCTGAATTGCGTGATCGAATGAGATTGCTCCAAGGTTCCTTTTGTGTCAGGTCTTGACGTGCACAGGGATAGACTCAGTAGAATGATGTGATTTGCTGGTAATCACGAAGGGGACTTACATAAGATTGCTCTTTCAGGGTCATGGAATTCATTTCTGGGATTCGGACTGGGATTTGCGGGTGAATGGAATTCTTTCACAGATTGACAACTGGAATTCTAAAGTTCCATTCCTATAGAGGCGGATGATTTAGACGATGAAGCTCTGGAAAACTAATCCTAATGAAGATCTAAAAGAAAGTGAAAAAGATAAGGGTTCAGGAGTTTAACTAATTGATGCAAGAAGACTGCTGCTGGAGATAGAAACTGGAACCAGTCCTCTGCTTCGTCATGAGACAACAGCTAGGCAGGGGCGGTGCTATCTTCTAAGGGGGAATAAGGATTTTCAGACTGCTTCAGTAAGAGACATGGATTTGGTCATACGGAACAGTCGAAGTTAGGTTTGGATTAAGTTCAGACTAACCATGCACGATAATTTGCAAGCCACAGATCACCAATGGTATGAATAAACAGATTCAATCATACAACAGTGATAATCTCCATCTTTCTAACTAATAAAAATATGAAAATACAAGAAAGAACTTCAATATTTTCAGATTTGCTCCAAGAAATCAATAAGACCATGCCAAAAATCCAAAGGAATATATGAACACCATTCTTCAATGCATATATAATTACTTCAGAAGTTTATATAACAACAATCCAACTGATTTTAGAGTTCCAGCTCATAAGAAACTATGCAGAAATGAAAACTAACTACTAAGGAGCTCTAGGAGCTTCAGAATGATAAATATCAAAAAAGGAGAGCTACAATGAGGCATCCCTCAGCCTTTATATAGGCTCTCAAAAATATCTTAGGGCAAAAGGAAATCAGATTTCCTTGAAACATGTGCCCTTGGTTACAAATCCTAGAAAAAGTAGATGGGGTCGTCAGAATGTGCATGCAGGAGACTGCCACCTATCTAGGTCGTCAGAATGTGCAAGGAAACTTTCCAGCTGTCCTGGTCGCCACCTGTCTAGGACTCCTGGATAGGACTGTCCTGTCTGTGCGGAACTTCCTCCTGTTCTTTTGTCTCTGTTTCCAGGAACTTGGTTAGGACGACTTCCAACTCCTCCATAGGAATACTGGGCAGGTTCTCAATCCGGAACTCCATGACGGACGCGGTAGTGGCGCAGGCGACAAGGACATTTTCCCAATCCGCCCTCAGCTCCTGGATACTATTGATGAGGATCAGAAACGAGGATGCATCCTCAAGATGGGATTCCTCAGTGGGATAAGTAGCTTTGAAGTATATGCTCCGCATCTTGCCTTTCAATTCTTCCAAGTCAATGATCCCGTCCGGTGCTACATCCAGATCAAACCAGGTCTCCAATGATACAAGGATTTTGTCTTGGATTTCCTTCAACATGGCGTGGGCCTGGGTTGTGTCACCTTCAATCTTCTCCAAGTTATCCCTCTTCATGAGCAAGGTGGAATACCAGCTGAGGAAGTCATATACTGAACCTGCCTGTATTACCTTGTTCCTGATCAGGTCTGGTTGCGGAGTGTTCATTAGTGCCTTTAGTCTAGGGATAGTTTCCTCCCGGACAACTGTGAACTGCTGACATGTATCCAGGATCGCATGAATCCTGTCCAGAAGTGCTGTAACTCTGCCATTCACCTGGACAAGGTCTTCTATGAATCTATGTGCTCTATCCAAGACCTTCTCTATCCAGCCCTTCGTTGTGTGGCCGACTGTCCTCAGAACTTCAACCTCAGCTAAGGAATCCTTAGTTATGCTCAGAGGTTGGGATGTTGCTCCTTGGGCGGACTGTAATGGGCCCATGAGTTGCTGGATGTGTTGCCGCAGCTACTCATTCTCCTGTTTCAACTGGTTCTTCTTTTCCTCCTCCTTCCTTAATCTTTCTCGGATGACGGCTACGGAATCCTCCAGTTCTGCCATCTCTTGATCCTTCGTGGTTGGCCCAAGGTCAACCTTCAAGATGTCAAATTCATCAGGACTGATGTCTTCCTTTGCCTCGGTTATCCTAGGAATGGCCACTTCTACTCGACGGGATCCTGACTCATCTCTGGTAATCTTGGAAAACTTCTTCACCTTCTTTGGAACTGCAGACTTCCCTATCCTGGCAAGAAAATCACCAAGTGCGGTGGAAGGATTATTCTTCTTGATTGTCTTCTTCCGCAATCTGTCCTGTAACCAGTTGGGCCTCGTGGATGGAATGGCTTCTTCCTGTGCTTCCTGAGGTCCTTGACCAACTTGTGGCGTGGAGGCCGGTATTTCTCCGTAATTGAACTCCTCATTGAGGAATTCCAAATCAGGATGACGGAGCATGTCTTCAAGCTGGGCCTCCCCTGGATTCCGAGGTAGAGGGTTAGGCTGATTTCCCACTATGAGGCTGGGAGTCCGTTCCCGGGTGGAATCCATGGACTCAGCATCTCCCTGATCATCCTGTTCATTTGGGAACACTTCCTCTTGCATGGGTTCCTTGCCTTTAACTGTCTGTGCATCTCCAAAAAGATCCACCTCTCGAATGGAAGAAGTGCTGGCAGAGTGAGGTCTGGATGCATTCCGCTCCTCCTGGTTGGGTCTGTTGATAAATTCCTTCCGAGCCTTTACCCTCTTTGTTGGTGGATCTTCCGCATCCTGGTTCCCTTCTTCCTGTCTTCCTGCCTCTTGTGCTTTCATAGGAGTGTCTTCAGCCATATCTTCTTCGGAAGATTGAGAATCCAAGTCTCCCATCAGGTCGTAAGTTGGACGAATACCCATCTTGTGCATTTTCTCCGTCTGCTGACTTATCCATTTCTGTGTCACTGTTAGCACGGGTGCCATTAGGTCATCCAAGTGGGTGACCTCTGGATCAGACCAAACTATGGGTGGAAGAGGCTTATCCTTCTTCTGCTCGAAGAATGGCTGGACTAGCTTACCATCCTCCTTGACTTGGTTAGGGACTGGAAAGATCCCGGTGGCTCTGATCATGTCAACTGAAAGCCGGGAACACATCCTCCTTCGCACCTCGAAGTCATCCTCGGCATTTGCCCAATGGTCCTCCAAGTGTATCTTGTGTCTATGTTTCCTTCCGCATGCTATCCTGGTGGTGTTGAACGGGTCAAAGTTCTCCCGTAAGGAATGAGTTACCAAGTTGTAGAACTGCAGCTCTTCCTCAGACTTTTCGGCGGCTAGGAGAGATGGGCATGACTCGACTTCATCTTCTGTCTGGATTGGATAAGTCACCCCAGCCTTCTTCTTCTTCTTCTGGACTTTGTCATTCGCCGAGAGTTGCCTTGTTAACTCCAACAGGACCATTTTGTCTGACGGATACCTTGGTAGTCTGTATGGATAGCCGGAAAATCCCTGCACCCTGATGTATGTGAACTTCGGGAACTGGATGAACCATGAGCCATATGTCCTGACCAACTTCTTGGCCTCGGGTGATAGTCTCTGGTGAATGCCTCCTTGGAGGGTCTTGGTGATATGCATGGCGAATGCATCATTGAATCTCCGGAAGTGGTTTATGTTCTGAAGATGAAGCTAGGGATAGCAATTGTAGACCATGACTTGTCCTTCCTGATTGCCGATACGACCTTCCCATGACAGTCCTCGATATTTGTTGTTCCTAGCCAGCATGTAGATCACATAGGAACTCATGTAAAAGGTCTTCGATTCCTCCAGGTTTTGGAATTGTGCATCAATGCTATCACTAAGGAGTCGAGCCCAGTCAATCATCTTTGTTCCAGCGAGGACCTCTTCGATGTAGTAGAACATCCATGGCTCGAAGGTAGAGGACTGCTGATTTCCCATAATCCTGTTCAGCATGACAACGAGGTCTCCATGCTCCTGCTTGAAGTCGGACTTGAGGAGTGTCCTTGGTAACTTGGAATGGTGAGTCCTTTTCTTCTGCATCCATGTCCTGTTGATGACTCCAAAACAGGTTGCCGGATCGGCTTGGGTCATTTCGGCTGAATCCTCCTTGCTCATGAACTCGACGGGATCATAGACAGGGATATTGAAAGCCTCCGCAATCTTCTGTTTGGTGAAGTAGGCCACCACTGTGTTGTTACGATCGACGACCATCCTTCGCTCCGGATCATAGTGCATGAAACATTCCACGATCAGCTCGGGACAAGGAATGGCGGGTAGGAAGCATGCAGCGGCGGCAACTCTGTTCCGGACGATCTTGGCTGCGAGCAGGGATGGAGGATGTCCAGAAGTTCCATACGTTCGATTCCCAATTTCTTCCATGACTGAAGGATAGATGTTGGTGTCTCCGACGTTTGCCCATTTCGACTTGATCTTGGACTGCGGGATCATTCCTTTGAAGGCAGCCTTCACCTGGGTTTGCCTTGAGGGACCCGCCTTGGCAGCTGCCATTTACCTGTGAAATCAAGAAGAGAAAAGCACAGTATGAGTTTTCCAAAGGGGCAGGGATAGAGGTAAGACGGGAGCTTTTATTCCCACACGTGGGAAGTTTGGTGTGACATCTTAAGCATGTGGGACTAAAAATTAGGAATTTTCAAGTACACATGTAAGGCAAAAATAACAATTTTTCTAAGTAGAAGGAATTTTTTTCATGTAGTGACATACCTCTCCTTGCACGAGGAACTTTTGACCTTCTATGAATTTCTGATTTTTTTTTTTTTATAGATTTCTGCAGAAATTTCTGAGTTTTAATGGATGTTCCAACAAGAAATCTGCCTTAGGAATATTCAGAAATGGAGTTTTAGTGAAGAACTTACCTTGGAATGGAGGAGTTTTGTCTTGAAGAAGGAATTTTTGCTCTTGAAGGATGAACTTCTGCTCTTGGAAGGTTCAAAAATCTGCCCTAAACCGTCAGAAATTTCTGCCCTAATGACGAATTTGTCCTTTGGAAATGATAAAATCTGCAATTTCCTTGGATGAAGTTATTCTCCTCTTGTTGAAATCTGCTCTTGGACTGAATTTCTGCTCCTAAAATGAATATTTCAGATTTGAATTTGAATTGGAATGCTTTAGAAATGCCTTGGGTGCCCCCTTTATATAGGCAACTTAGCCTCCTTCATGCTTGGCCGACCTAGGTTAAGGAAAAGAAATTCCTTAACCGCCAAACTTTTCCCTTAGCCGACTTAGTTTTTTGTCTTTTCTGTTTTGTCGGTGGTCGGGGATTTGTGAATGTCGGGGAATTTGGGATGTTGGGGAATTTGGAATGTTCGGGAATTTGGAATGTCGGGGAATTCCTGAGGCCTAGGATTTTGCGACGTCGGGGATTTACTGATGTTTTGGATCTTTCTTCCCTAGCATAACTTTTGAACTTTTGCCAAAATTCAGCTAAGTCCTGGAACAGTATCCTATGGAATCTTACTCAGATGGATAGGTTGCACTTTTGCTTTCTGTGGAGGAACATGGCGGGATGTATCCTTGGACTTCTGTGTTCAATCTTTTGGATATTTGCCAAGGGTTTCATCACTCTGTTTTGGCAGGGATAGATTTTCTTATGCTAGGATCAGAGACTCCATCATTTTAAAAACCAGAAGTACCCTCCATCATGTTTAGGGATTCCGGACTCCGAGGTACAACAGGCGAGGAATTCTTTCATGTAAGAGCTGGCAAACTGGGTTCCGGAATTCCATCTTGCAGGTCTCCCATTCCAGACTGGGTCAGGAATGTCCAAGGGCGTAGAATCCAGAAGGTCAAGGATTTTGCGCCCAGGACAAAATTTGTCCTGGAGTGCAGAATCCAGAAGGTTAAGGAATTTGCGCTCAGGACAAAATTTGTCCTAGAGCGCAAAATCCAGAAGGTTAAGGAATTTGCGCTCAGGACAAAATTTGTCCTGGAGCGCAAAATCCTACAGGTGCTGGAATTTGCGCCTGTTGACTTTGGAGTTCAGTTTCAGGGAATTTAAGTCAAGGATTTGCATTTTCCCGAGTTTCGAAGTGGGATTCTAGTTTTGCAGTAGGTTCATTCTCCTAGCTACTCCATGGAGGTTCAGATGTTGATACAGGATCAGAAAACGGAGTTTATTTCTTCCATCCTCGTTCCTTCCATCCTCGCGGAATCTGTTACTTCCAAGGCGGGATGAGAGGTTCGTTCGTTCCATCCTTCATTTTTTTCATCCTCCGGGAGTCTCTTTTCGATGGCGAGACATGAGGTTCATTTCTTCCATCTTTCGTTTCTTCCATCCTTCGTTCCTTCCATCCTCCGAGAATCTGATGGTGAGACACAAGGTTCGTTTCTTCCATCTTTCGTTTCTTCCATCCTTCGGGAGTCTGTTTTCGATGTTGGGACACAAGGTTCGTTTGTTCCATCTTTCATCTTACCTGTTTGGAATTGGCCAAGTCTGGTAGCCTGAAATCCTGAAATCCTGAAAAAAATGACTAAGTCTGAAATCTGGTGGATCTTCCAAATTCTAGATTCTGCATGTTAATCCGGTGGATTCGAGACCTATCTCAAACATCCTGAAAGGTATATTGAAAAATATTTAAAGTATAAGAAAGTATAAAATATTTAAGGTATATTGAAAAATATTGAAAAATGGCAAAGATTGTCCTTGAGCGCAAAATCCAGTAGGTACTGGATTTTGCGACCAGGACAAAAAGTGTCCTTGAGCGCAAAATCCAGTAGGTACTGGATTTTGCGACCAGGACAAAAAGTGTCCTTGAGCACAAAATCCAGTAGGTACTGGATTTTGTGACCAGGACAAAAAGTGTCCTATCGCAATTCCGGCCTACCGGAGGGGGATTCATTAAATGCTAATTGTCTCCTGAAATTGCCCTAAGTCTTCGTTTTGCGAGTCTTCCGAGCCATGAAATGAGGTTGAGTGCCGGACCGAGATTTAAAGAGATATCCCTTGGTTTTGACCTTCCGGACTAGAGTTGTCAAGCCGGGACTAAGTTCCATGACTGAAGGATGATCATGCCAAGGAGTGGCAGTCCCTGTTGAACTCCGCGATCTTGGTTGGAAGAAGAATCTAGATAAACTTTGAAACGGGATTCCAGGCAGGAATCCCTTGAATGAGACTCCAGGATAGGTACTTCCGGATAGGACTCCGGTTTGGACCCCCGGGCTGGATTCCTGGACTGGAGTCCAGGAACGAATTTCTAAGCCATACATGGGGTCTTGGACCAAGACTGGAATTGGGTTTCATATCGGGAACGGAGTGGGTTTATTCCCTGGATGCGAAAAGACAAAACCTTTCCCCAAGGATGGAAAAACAAAAAACTCTCGCCTAAGGATAGTCTGGAACAGTCAATTAGGGTTCGGGGCCTATGCAGGAGGAAACCTATGCATTTTACTTCTCCTTCTTCCCGGTGGGCCAGTCTAAGCTCCTGACACTATCTGAACTGCGAAGACATCGCCGGAACAAAGTATGGGATTAGCATCCAAGGATCCAGGCAAGTCAAAAGAGGGGGACCCAATTACCATTTGGGGTTGATGTTGTATAGTGGTCACAACAGGATGATAAGATGAGCTAAGAGCTAGTTGGGTACCAAAACATGAGATGATCACTTACTATATGATCTTTGGGTCCCATGGAGCTTTTGAACTATATCCATAAAGGTTGTTGCCATTGTACTTGCTATGAATTGATGTGATAATGCACAAAAATGGGCATATTTGGTGAGTCTATCCACAACAACCATGATGCCAATTTTCTCTTCAGATTTTGGCAACCCTATGATGAAATCCTTGGACACTTCCACCTCTAGCTACGAATAGATAGAGGTTGCAATAGACTTGGTGTCTTGATTGTCTCACCTTTGTTGTGCTGAGTCCTGACACACCATACATTTTGCCACAAATTTCTAGACCTACCCTTTTATTCCTTTCTAAAAAACTCCTGCTTGACTCTATGACAAGTTTTTAAGAAGCCTGAGTGCCCACCTATTGGAGAAGCATGGAGTTTTGTAAGCACCTAATGTTTAAGGGTTGAGTTTTGGCGTAGGTACAACCTATCCTTGTACCAGAGAACATCTCCTTTTCCACACAAATTTCTTTGACATGCTTGGATCTTGATGGAGCTTTTGAATAAGTTCCTGTGTAATTGCCTCATTATCTCATTCTGATCTTGCTTCATCCACCCAGTTTGCCTGCAATATGGACATGGCACATAGTATTGCCTTAGTGGGCTCATCTCTCCTAGATAGTGCATCAGCCATGACATTCTCTTTTCCTTTCTTGTATAGAGTCTCGAAGTCATAGCCCAACATCTTAGTGATCCATTTTTGTTGTTTGGCTAATGACAACCTCTGTTCCAAGAAGTGTTTTAAGACTAGCATGATATGTCGTCACTTTAAAGTGTCATCTCATCATATATGATCGCTATTGTTTTACTGCATAAAGGATGGCCATCATTTCCTTTTCATAAATAGGCTTTAGCAAATTCTTACCTTTGAGTTGGTGACTCTCAAATCCAATGGGTTGTCCTTCTTGCATGAGTACTGCTCCCATGAATGTTTTGGATAAATCTGCAGTAACTAGAATTGGGGTGGGCACATGGCCTCCTTTAGCTTCTCAAATGCTTGGGCGGTTGTTTCATTCCAATAGGAGGGTGCCTTTAATAAGGTTGTGAGTGGTGCTGCTATACTGACATAATTGTTTGCAAAACGATGATAGCCACCAGTGAGCCCCAATGTGATGTCCCAAACTAGTATTTTTGCATTTTTACAGTTTTATAATGAAGATGCAGAAAGCCTCACATTTTCCGATCACCAAGTTCCCGGATTGGGCAAGGTGAGAGCATACGGTGTTTGGGACGCTAGCTTACTAGCGGCAAGCCACACTGTTCTATAATGCGTGCAAATGCTGGAAATGAAATAGATAAACTAATGTCTTGGCTGCATAGCTTCCGAACTTACCATACCGAAATCAACTACAAATCTTATATTATTTCTGACGGTAAACCGCACAGATCAGCTCAATGAAAATATTAATCCAATAAACTGAAACACAGATTAACAATTGTAGAAATCTCCCAGAAATGATTACCAAACAACGGTATAATATGCTAATATTTGATATGACTATCAACACAATGAATATACAACTTTTTCTAACTTGTATGGCTGATATGGAATAACATTCAGCTGCTAAAATGATTAATACCTCTTAAAATCTGAATGGAAGTTTGAAGACCAGAAGTTAATACTTTAAAACCTTTGAACCGTTGAAACAAAATGGTACGGTCTACACAAGGGGACACATCAGACTTGTATGGCAAAAAGGGGACAAGATGGACTGATGTGGAAAGGTACAGCAATATTGAATTTTACTCAGCAGTCTTCAGAAATGTACGACAGACTTAAAGACTCTAAAAAGCTGATTAATCACTCAAAAAGCTGATTTTCTGAATTTCTTGTCTGTTGAAAGGGAACAACAGAAACTTGAAGTGTATGACACCCAGACTATTTCTATGGTAGCTTCTTAAATAACCTTCAATAATATTAGGGATTGCAGCTGCTAAATAGTGGACCCTAGCCTCCCAACGTCTGTATGACAGTCCCATCGATATAAGATATGTACAGTAAATCAGATTAGAAGGGGCTGCGATGGAAATATGTACATAATACGTCAGCCTCAACTCAGCATATAACAACCACCAATTTTAAAACTCTTCTAACAATCTGGACATCCACACAATAGCTTGATTTGTACCCTTCAACACACTGGAAATCACCAAAGCTTCAATAATCCACTGAAACTGGAAACCGCAATCCAACTTTATACAAATCCAAAATCTGGAAACTAAACCAAACCTCTATAAATTTGGAAACCTTCACACATGTGACACAACACACCAAACCAATTGAAATTGGAAACACTTACGCAACTTTTCCACACATCGGTGACCCTTGAATGGAATCACTCTAATGGAGTTGAGGGTTTTTGTTCCCAAATCCAATCTTGTAGCATATGATACAAAACTATAAGAGAGTTTATTGAATATAATCTGAATGTCTTACAAAGAAGAGCGAATGCTCTTATAAAGAGAATGCAAACACTAAAAATAGAAGACTAGCTTGCATAAAGCAGAAAGTTGAAGCTAACTAAACTAAAGACTGAAAAGCAAAAGCAAAAGATTGATCATTTTCTACACATTATCTTAATACCCCCCCTTAATGATCAATCCACTAACTAAAATAGAGTTGCCTCTCCTAAATGGTTACAACCGAAAATGAGAAGGACAGGTCCACAAGCAACTGAAATAACATGCATAAGAGATGGCCTAGAAGGTGTAGAAAGCAGACTCCTTCTGCTCAGTATGCTCTGCAACATGCGCTGATGGTGTTGATGCTTCAGACTTGGACTGTTCAGCAGCCAAGCGTTTTCGGCAATCCTTTTTCATATGGCCAAACTTGCGGCAGTAATTGCACTAGATGTTTTTCCTCTGAAAAGAGTCCTGTGATGGACCCTGAATGAATGGCTGAGAGGGCTGATTGCTGCCCTGATTCCGTTGAAAGGACTTGGCAGCAAATGCTTGTTCGGAGGAGGAGGAAGTAGCACTACCGAACTGTTGTTTCCATCGATCTTGCTGTAAGAGTTTGTTGCATAGATCTGAAAACTTCAGAGTAACATTAGTTGAAGTAATGTTAAGAGTTTCGATAAAGTGCTCGTAAGCAGATGGTAGGCTTTTCAGAGTGATGACTACCATATCTTCCTTGTCCATGTCTCGACCAATTGTCGTCAATTGATCACGGATGTCCTTGATTTTAGTGAGATGCTCCTGCAGAGACATCTGTTCATCCATCATGATCGAGAAGAGCATGTTCTTTAAAAAGAACGCACGGCTCTTGTTAGACGTTTCATGAAGATCCTTCAACAGATCCCAAATTTCTTTTGCAGATTTCCCAGACAGAACCTGAGGCAGCTGATCATCGGTCACTGATAACTTGATAAGCATCATTGCTTCACGATTTTGTTCATCGAATTTTTCCTGATCTTTACTCGGCAATTGAGGACGTGTAGTTTTCCCTAGAACTAGCTGGTCAAGACGTCGATATTCGAAGATAGTCATCATGCATTGCTTCTAGGTGTTGTAATTCTTGCCATTGAACTTCTGACTGCTCTCCAACAGAATGTTGGTCAAAGATGCCATGCTTCATGTTTTTCGAGACACGAGAAAACAAATTATAAGCAGTGGGCATAGAAACGAAAGTAGATAGACAACACAGATAGGGAAAATAGAATCTTTGCACAAATACAGATCCCGAAAACACGGAATAAACTAACTCAAAAATCCGAACACGGAATAAACTAACTCAAAAATCCGAACACGGATATCGAGGTACGGATCTTGAGACAAATCCGAATCATGGATGTCAAGGTACAGATCAAGAGATTACGGATGGCAGAAGTTCAGACAATCTGAACACAAACTTTGAGATAAAACGAAAAATAAATTTGCATGTCTCAAGTACAGATGGCACACATCCTGAGGACGGAAGAAAACACGGCCAATATGACTGTCGAATAAAAAATAGATAGGCTATTGAAGTAATGATATTGACGCCAAGGAGAAACTTTACCAAGCAAACTTTAGAACTGCCGAATATAGATACTAGCAACGCTTCAAGACCCGCAATCATAGAGAAGCGCCAAAAAAAGAGAATCGCGATCTTATAATCACACAACCGCCAGAAAAAACTATTCACCCACAGAGTCAACGAACTTCAGAACCTAGAAAAAGTTGCCCAAACAAAAGGCTTTAGAAAACGTCTTCACAAAAACTCCAGATAGAACAGATACAGATGCAGACACCCAAACAATTGGAAACCACAGCACTAAACACAGTGATCAGAAGCTCACAACCGAAGAAGCCACATATAGCAGCCGCCGAAGAAAGAAACTTGCTTGATAGATGACAACCACAGAACCAAAACGTAGATGATCAAAAGAAAACCGCCGAATCTCACAAAGCACATGCATTTTTAGAAAAGAATGGCCAAATATTGAGGCTTGCGACCATCTTTAGGAAACAGAAGACAAGGCGTTTCCAGAAATCGTGCCCAACAGTAGGTTTAAAGCGCCGAAAAAACCTTAATCTGCAAGCTCAGAATGAATCGCGAACTCAGAATGAATGACGACCCAGATGAAAACGACAACTTCAAAGTGTGAAGCCTGCCAAAACAAAAAAATTCGCAACTTCTTATAAACGCGATTTGCAAAAGAAAGACGTCGCGATTTTAGCAGAAGGAGACACGCGATTTTCAGACATGAAATCCTGCCAAAAAAAGGCCACGACCTCTGAAACACAGTCTTCAGATAAAAAGCGACTTCAGATAGAAAAGAGACGTGATTTCTGAACATTCGACCTTTGGACAGGCCCCGAGAAGGGAACCGCTCTAATACCATGATACAAAACTATAAGAGAGTTTATTGAATATAATTTGAATGTCTTACAAAGAAGAGCGAATGCTCTTATAAAGAGAATGCAAACACTAAAAATAGAAGACCAACTTGCATAAAGTAGAAAGCTGAAGCTAACTAAACTAAAGATTGAAAAGCAAAAGGAAAAGCAAAAGATTGATCATCATCTACACATTATCTTAATAGCATACATATAATCCTTGAATGGAATTACTCATATGAATAGGAGGGTTTTTGTCCTTGAATCCATATGCCAAAAGGGTTTTCATTCTTAGTCAGAAAGATGAACATATGTTGAATCTCAAGAAAAGGGGGGTTTTGATTTCATAAATTGGATGATCTGCTTCTGTGCCCAAACTCCTTTTATAGGCTCTTTGAGGGAATATAATTGAATAATATATTCTTTTTCCCTTTTCCTTCAAAAACTTTATTTTTAAAAGTGTTTAGAAAGTCCGTTTATTTAAACATCACTTTTGGACCCCAGTCCTAGGAACACTTTATTGTCCCTCTTTTAAAAATAACTTTTTAATAATAGAACATGAGTTGTCTTTTTATGAATATAACTTAAAGTTACTTTTAGAACAACTTAAGTTAAATCATGAAAATATTTCCCTTCTCCCATTAGCCTACGGGAAATAAAATAATAGGCTAAAGTGCTCTTGATTATCTTTGCCTGGAAAAGGGGACATGACACTCAAAAATCCTAAGAGGTTATTAAGAGTTTTAGGCACTTTCCATTCAACCATAGCCTTGATCTTGTGAGGATCCACCTTGACGCCTTCATGTGAAACAATGTAGCCCAAATACTTAAGCTCCTCAACTCCAAAGGTGCATTTGAAAGGTTTGGCATAAAGCTAGTGTTGTTCAAGAATATCAAAAACTTGATTCACATGATGTCAGTGTTCCTCCCATGTTTTGTTGTATATTAAAATGTCATCAAAGAACACCAAGACAAAATTTGGTAGAAATTTCCTAAAAACATAGTTCATCAAGCTTTGAAATGTAGATGACACATTAGTGAGGCCATAAGGCATCACTAGAAATTCATAATGGCCTTCACGAGTTCTGAAAGTTGTCTTATGAGTATCCTCATCTGTGATTTTGATTTGATGATATCTAGAATGAAGTTCAAGTTTTGTAAAATAAATAGCGCCATGTAATTCATCTAGCAAATGATCAATGATAGGAATAAGGAACTCATCTTTGATGGTGTACTTGTTGAGTTCCTTGTAGTTAGGACACATGCGCTAGGTATAATCCTTCTTATGCACCATCACCACTGGAATAAGTACTTTGACTATGACAAATAATACTTACTTCTAATATCTCTTGTGCCATCTTCTCAATTTCACTCTCTTGGATATAGGGGTACCTGTAAGGCCTAATATTGGGTGATTGGCACCCATACACTAGTTGAACAGTGTGATCATGATACCTTTTCAGATGAAGTCCTTTTGGTATATCTTCAAAGACGATTTAATGTTTCTCCACAATAGCCTATAGGTTTGGCGATGTAGACCCCTTTGGTGGTTGTGCCTCCATTGAAGACAATTGAGGCACAAACCCATTTGTGCCTATTTTAGAATCTTTTGCATCTGATGAGAACTCCCAATTGTGGTGATGTTGCATGTAAGCCACGTAGCTCAAATTTCTTGCCCTCTAAATGGAAACACATGAAAAGCTCTTGGAAATTCATCTCAATTGTTCCCAAGGTAGTTAGCCATTGGACTCCCAAGACAATGTCAGTGCCACCTATTGGAATGGCAAACATAGGACTATCTAGTCTATATTCTCCCATGGAGAGCTTAATACTATGGCATTTCTCAGAACAACTAACTATTTCACCATCTCCAATCTTGACTTGAAACTTTGGAGCTGGGTAGACAAAACAATTTAAGTGTACAACTAATTTACTAGTGATGAAGTTGTGAGTACTAGCCGAGTCAATTAATATTGTCACCTATTTTTTCAAAAAACCCACTACCTTGAGGGTTGGTGGAGTGCAAATGTCTGAAAGTGCATGGCAAAAAATGGTTGTGTTTCTTCAACTTCTACCCTTGTCTCCTTATCAGCCTCCTTTGCCAAGTCTTTACCCTTCTCTTCATCATTGGCAACTTCAATGTAGAACAATTTCTTTTCTCCACGCGTATGTCCTCAACTATACTTGCTATCATAGTTAAAGCATAACTCTTTTTTTCTCTTCTCGTCAATTTGTTGAGGATTTAGTTTGGTAGATTGGGGGAAGGACTATGCAGGAGTGCTCCTATCTCTTATACTTGTGAATGACTGTCTTTTGGTGACTAGTGCCCTTTCCTTTGATCTACGTGCAATAACAAAACATGCACACCTCGTGTTGGATGTGATCCTTGAGCCCACCAAGGAACAAGTTATTCAAATTTTCACCTATGATTGTCTCCACTTGCAATGATAGGTTTTGGAACTATTGAATATGATCCTTGATAGATCTTGTTTGGCATACTTTTGCTAATTGGCTGAAGTAGTTCTCCGCCATGCTATCATGATGGTGCAACAATAATTCATTAGTAAAAATTGACCAAGTGACACTGAGACCTTTCTTTTGAGCATAGAGCTGTTGATACCAAATGAATTGCTCAGGTTCCAAATATAAAGATGCCATTACCACCTTCTGTGCACATTGGATCTGACATACATCAAAAAAGTTTTCCATTTGGTTGATCTAGGTGACTGGATGCTTCCAATCAAACTTACGCATTTCCACTTTTGGCATCATGCTATGTAGCCTCGAATGGGTACTAGTCGAAGGTAATGACTGATATAATTTGGGTTTGCATTGGGTTGTGTATTAGGGATTGGTGGTTGATTTGATGGATTCAACTGCAAATTCAACAAGTGATCAAGTCTCTGCTTGAGCTCATCCAATCGGTGATTGATGTTGGCCGTATTAGCTTGGATGTTGTGCACACTATACTCAAAGCTAGCTCACTTTGAGATCTGTTGAAGAAAACCTTGGAACAGAAGATCCCTTGATTCTCGTTTTTGGCTCCACATTCTATTTGTTAGGAGTTTTTCTTGGTTTGTTTGATTTTTTTCCTTGGCCTCAAGTTTGTAGACTTGTGATGTTGAGGCATGACAAAGTAAAATTTGATTTTCCCCCTTTGACCAACTTTGACCGGATGATTTTGGACTCAAGTCGGCCTTAAATCAGAAAATTCGAAGAACTAATTGCCAATAGATTTTTGAGAGCTTTCTGAAAATATAAAGATATCAGAAAAATTCTGTGATTTGCTGCTTATAGGGCAAATTAATGAGAAACATCAAAATTGCAATAAGTCACTCAAAATTGATCATAGAAGTATGAAATTCAGACCGTAGCTTCCTTGCATATATTCTCAGATTCGTTGAAAAAATTACTGAAACAGACATTAGAATAGTGAATAAATAATCAAGCCACTTCGAGGGGGCAACCTCCACAACCTTACAACCATAGTTGGCAAACTTGCCAAAAACTCGCGAGTTTTTTTTCGAAAAGAGTCTTTTTGACTTTAACTCACAGAGTTTTTCTGCCGAGTTTTCGCCAAGTTTTTGCCGAATTTTCTCTAGAGACTCGCCGAGTCCGTGCAAAAGACTTGCGGGAGCAGGTATATGTGGATTCCGTGGCCAGAAAAGGTAAAACATAATCAGAAATTAGATTTTTTGAGCTCTACATAGCAAACCTCCCCCCCCCCCCCCCCCCCCCCAAAGCAAAAATAGTTCATTTGCAACGTTGTGGCATCGAGAAGATCGGATTCAAACGCCATGTTTTGCGGATTTTTAAGGCATAGGCACCATGCACTCGCAGGACTAGAGCATCTGCCTCTTCCCTAGCTTTGGCTAAATTAGGGAAGAGGAAGATGTAATATGTTGTATTTACTTTTAGTATTTACTTCTAGTTTTACTATTTTCATTTTCAGCTATCTATTGTAATTTGTATCAGACTATCAAGCTTTCAGCCATCAGGATTCCGGATGAGAATGCGATTTTGTAATCAATTTGCATTGAAGTCCATCAAATTTAATAGAAAACACTTTTGTACTCATTTATGGACTCATTGGATTCATCTTGTCATTGAATTTTGCAAAAAAAATGCATTTCTAATGAAATTTTAGCAATTTTTTAAGTTCCTGAGTTTTTTGCCGAGATTTCTCCGAGTTTTTTTTGACTCTCCAAAAATTGCCGAGCCGAGTTTTCCAACTATGCTTACAACAATAAGAATATAATTCGCAATATGATGATTTGGGAGACCTTTTCTCATCCTTATTTATAGACATAACTAGGTAGGGTCACACCCCTTGATCCTAATTAGGTTTGCCTAAAAAACAACTAACTAATGGATTAAAAGATAAATTGTAAGCAAGGCATTGGTTAACCCACACATGTCCCTATACATGGTAGAGGTTAAGGGCATAGCACATCATTAGTAGACAAAGGAAAAATACAATGGATATTAGGTGGGTTATTCCTTTTTGGTTGCATTCTTTGTTGAGTGGACCTCCTCACGAGTGGGGTTTGTGGTTGTTCTTCTTCCTCCTTTGAACTCATTGAATCGACTTCCTTATTAGGTCCATAGTGTGTTGTGTTTCAGAGAAATACAAATATTTTATTAAACTGAATGAATTACAAGGTTGAGCGAATGCTCTTATAAAGTGAAGTTAATACTAAGAATAGACTGATAGCTTGCATAAAGCAAAAAGCTACAAAGCAGAAAAGATAGAAGCCAACTAGACTACGAACAGAAATAGAAACTAGCTAATATTGACCATTATAGAAACTATTTAATTTATTTTAATATATTGAACCTTTGGTTGAGCCTTAGGTGCAGTCTTATTGGTCTCTGGCTTCACTTGTACCAATGTTTTCTTCTTATCTTCAAGTTGTAATGGTTTAGGAGAAGATCTGATCTACCTAGGGACCAGAGTCCGATTGTACCCAATCAAGATACACTTCTTAGCTTTTAAATCCAACTTGGATCTCTTCTCCTTAGGCAATGCACACATGCCTCACGACTAAAAACCTTGATATGTTGCAACAATGGCTGCTTCTTAGTCCAACATTCCGATTGTACCCAATCAAGATACACTTCTTAGCTTTTAAATCCAACTTGGATCTCTTCTCCTTAGGCAATGCACACATGCCTCACGACTAAAAACCTTGATATGTTGCAACAATGGCTGCTTCTTAGTCCAACATTCCGATTGTACCCAATCAAGATACACTTCTTAGCTTTTAAATCCAACTTGGATCTCTTCTCCTTAGGCAATGCACACATGCCTCACGACTAAAAACCTTGATATGTTGCAACAATGGCTGCTTCTTAGTCCAAGCCTCCTCAAAGGTTTTATCCACAAGTGTTGATGTATGAGAATTGTTAATTACATAACAAGCTGTGCTTATAGCTTCTGCCCATAATTTTTGATCGAAACTAGCTCCACTGAACACACTCCTAGCTCTCTCCATTAAGGTCTTGTTATTCTTTTTGCAACTCCATTTCTAAGGGGTGTATGGAGTTGTCTTATGCCTCGCAATACCATGCTTGCGACAAAACTTATCAAACTATGCAGGACAAAACTCTTCACCATTGTTCGTCCTCAAAAGCTTGACCTTTTTTGTCTGGTTCTCTGCAAGAGCTTTGAGCTCTTTGAATCTCGAGAAGACCTTAGATTTGAGTGTGAGGAAGAACTAATGCAGGAGCATCACTCATAGTCATGTTTTTAAGGTCATTTTGACGTTAAGAGTCCTAGTTGAGTGTCTAGAGGTCTTAGGGGGTCCATGGGGATCATTTCCAATGGCTTAGAGTTCTTGGGAAGTCCTAGAAATTCAAATTTAGATTTTCCCGCCAAAACTAGATTTGAATTTTCTAAAGGTTTTTGGCTTGTTAGAGAGACGGGGGTTGGTTCTCAAGGGTAGAAGTAGGTTAATTAAGTCAAATAAGGTCTGAGCAAATCATGTAAGACCTCTTTTCAATATGAGGTAGTGATATAGACAAAGTATAGGTGAAAAGCTTAAGTTTGATAACATATGATAAAGTTCTAAGATTTTATTATTAGGTTTTAAGAAAAAGACATACAGCTTGGTTTGTAACTGTCTTTCATTCAATATGCACGAAGAAGGAAGGAAATGAACGCTTCAAGAAGTTGATAAAACAGTTTCTGATTGATAAACCCTGTTATTGCATCTTTTTAGACTGTTTTCACTGTTATACAGGCAGAAAGTACCTCTGTACGGACATGTACAGTACAGTACAGGCGTGGGAATGTGTGAACAGCAAGAATATTGTGTTACAGGTTTAATTTTATGGTTTTGTGTGATTTGGTGGTGTTTTGTTTGAGAAATAAGCTAAAACCTTGTTGACTGCCCTGTGACAGAGCTAGGGTTTCCAGCGAGAGAAAAAAACCCATAACTTGAGTTTGGATTGGTGAAAAATCACAAAACTTGGTGAACATCTTCATTGGGTAGTGTGCTAGATATCATCCAAGTTTCAGCTCTTGAAACCTCTGTGTGCATGAGATATTAGGGACTGTGTGTGCTGCTGACTAAAAAGACTGTCAAAACCCCTAGTGCAGTGAGGGTCTGGTCAAAATTGTTCTTGTTGAATGCAATACAGGAAACCTAGGGTTTGGTGAGACCTGTGAGGGTGCCTTGAAGGCAGAGGAAGCCCAACAAAAACATTGGAGTGAGGGTAATCACCTTAACAAAGCCAAATAGGCCTTTCTTGAAGGGTTAAACCTAGTGAACTAGGCTTATAGAATAGGGTACAGTTTGAGACAGTAGAGTAGGGTTTGTAGAACCAAAAAAAACATTGTTTCTTGATATTGTTTTCCCTTTGCATCAAGAACAACCATGTTTTTTTTGGAGGAATCATCAGTAAAAGAAACATAATACATGGATTTTCTTAGCGAAGGTACATCAATAGGACCAAAAATATCACTATGAATCAAATCCTTATCCCTACAAATCTAACAGAGCTTGATTAAAATTGAACACAATTCTATTTTTCATATATACAATGTTCACAAAAATCAAAATCTAGGGAACAATCAACTAGCCCCTCACAAATTTTTACATTTTGATGTAGTCATGGTAGTAGGGTCCAACAAAGGATTGTCCAGCCGTTCAGCCGACAACAATAACATATCCACAGATTACCGTAAATCAAAAAATTCACATAAAACACCACAATTTATTCATTAGACAGCTTGTATGATTATCTTACAACCACAAGATTTGCCGCAATGGGCCCTCTCACATGCCAGGCCGTAGTTGTTTGATTACAACAAGATTACACAAATGGATAGTTGTCCCATAAGCTTTCTATATGCACCTAATCACTAAACTATGGAAACACCACTTCTAGACGATGCATAATGATATCAACTACAATATAAATTTAGAACTTTACCACTACTCTACTGTAATGATTGCTGCATTAGCCACATAATGATTTCTAGTATAAAACTACAGCACTGCCTTGCCACCCACAAGCTACAACCTCTAGATCTCAATACTATTTTACGGCAATGACATCCACGATGCACCACTATCAACTCCAAATGATTGCACTCCACATCATACTCTTTGTTGCTTCACTCAACCTCTTAGACCTCACTCCCTCATTGCAACTTACCTTCTACGCCTCTACTCCATCCTAGTCTTCTTTGCTTACCTTCAATTGATACAAAGCCCTCTATATATATCATCCTCAAGCTCCTCACATGATTTGCGTCGGCCTCAAAATGGTGCAAAGCCCCAAAACCAAATGAAATATGTCGCCGACTAAAAAATAACAAACTTACATACTTCAACAGTCAAATGGTGGAGAATCTCCATGTGGTACACCACACACTTCCACAATGGTTATTACAACCTTCCCAAATATTCACCCTTTTCACAAACCCAAAATAAACCTTCAAATAAAAAGAGTTCCAACTGGATACACTGTCAACCCGTAGACACTTCATAAACCAAATTACCAACCTTTACTTATCCAATCCACCACAAATTTCAACAAAAGATAAACAAACCATAAACAAAACTTTAACCAAAACCGTAGAAGCTGATTCCTCAATGCGGCAAAATGCGCTAACTTCCTTTATCATAGACTGTTAACCACAAACTTGCAGACACAAATACAAACGAAACCACAAATTCCACTTCTTATACATGATGCCACACTTCCGTGATGCACAGGGATGTGCTTGCATCACATTTCAAGGCCTTAAGGCATTTCTCATCAATGTGGCCCATATGCTTGTGCCACAACATAGTCTTCTCAACAGGAAGCTTCTAGTTTTTAGAATCAATAATCTCAGAACCGTTGCACTCAATGGTGCTTGCATCCAACTAGAATTGAGTTTTAGAACAAACTCCCTTAGCCAAGACCATGGCTTTACGCACCATCTTGCAACCTTCTTTGCTGAAGACTACATGCCCACCTAAGTCATTCATCTTGCTCATAGATAATAGGTTCTTCACCAAACTGGGAATGTGCAAAATACTAGAGAAGGATTTAGTCCTTCCATCTTCGAAAGCTAGGTGGACTCTTACCATGACCAACAATCTTGAGGTAAGAGTCATCCCCCAAGTAGACTTTTCCATCATCATAGCTCTTGTACTCAACAAACCACTCCCTATGGGGAGTCATGTGAAAAGATGCTCTAGAGTCAATCGTCCATGCATTCTCTCATGTGTGGCAAGGGTTCATTTGAGGCTTTTGAGTCTGAATCATAATTGGACTCCTTGGCCTTTTCTTACAATCCCTCTTTATGTGGCTAGTCTTTTTGTAGTTCCAGCACTTGACCTTAGATTTGCCAAGAGAGTTAGATCTCCTTGTGGACTTCGATTGCATGTCCTCTTATTGTTGCCCTTGTCCTTTGAATGACTTTTGACGGTTTTTGATGTTTTCTGCCTCATCTCCTCCGAGAGTAATGCACGCACCACCTCATCAAGCTTCAACTTTGAGACAGTGCTACTAATTACCATAACAAGGTTTTCCCACAAATCAGGTAAAGAACACAGGAAGGTTTTACATTGATCCTCATCCATTTTCACAGAGTTGCGATCACTTATCCTCAAATAATATAACATCTTCTATAGAAAAAAACTTGTTCACAAGGGACTTTTTTTGTTACAAGTTCCCCAATCCATTTCATAGGTTCTTTGTGGTGCTCTCTCTAGAAACATTCTGGAGCATTGATTTGAAAGGCAAAGCCGAACAAGGCTCCTTGCCTTTTTGTCAAGCACTATCTAGTCTCTTTCATGTCTTTTGGCTTCTTGCCAGAATCTGCAACCCATAAATCTCTAGGCACAAGCATGTCCTCCATCTTGAGCTTCCAAATCTCAAAGTGGGTTCTGTTGAACTTCTCAACCTCCATCCTTATAATTGCCATCTCCGTTTCTTGAAAACAAGATCTCTATACAAACCTCCCACTTAAACAAGGATTAATAACATAGCCTACTCCTCCCACATATATGTCAAGCTGGCTAGGCTCTAATACCAAGTGAAAAGAAAGTACAACAATTTTTTAACTAATCCAATGACGAGAATAATGCAAATAAACTAGATCTAAACAAATCAGTAAAGAAATAACATAAGGGAGAGACATAGCACAAGATATACTCGGGGAAAACCCTTGTAAGGGAGAAACCCAACTTCCAAAGCACACACGCAATGTATTATTCAGCAACAAGTGTTACAACACAATATTAGAGCCTCAGTGCTTCACAGGAGATCTGTATTTTGAATCTGGGGAATTCTTGCATCATAACCATGCTCCAAAGACCGACTATATAGAAAGATGCTTCTCACCCATAATAATCCCTCACCCATAATAACCCTAATCCATGTGCGTTTATTTATAGGCACATCACTATAGGAAACAACTAAGAGGTTTTACAAAACTTTTGGCATAAAACCATGGGCCAACCGCCTGCCTTGAAAAAGGGCCCAATTTTTTTTTTCTTTCTTTGGGGCTGCCACTGCCAAACCCTTATGTCGGGGCCCGCTGGCCCTCCCAATCCCCTAGACAAGGCGATGCCCTGGGCCCCATAATTTTTTTGGATGAGTGTATAGTCCATTAGGGGTGTAAAACATGTAAAATATGCAACACATTCCTAACACTTGTAGTATCCTTTTGAAGTTGTTCTTCTAAGTTTGTTCAACCTCACATAATCTTAAGTTTGATTATTGGATAGGATCTGGTTTTGTTTGACACCGTAAGGATGTCAAGATCTGTGGTGATTATTTATCTTATAGATATGGTAGTGTGTATTCACTTTTGGTTGCAACTGACATGCTTGTTCTTGTGGGAACTCCCTTTGAAGTTGGTTCCCTGAAGACTTTATTCAGGACCAACTGTTAGGGTGATACATGATGAACAATTTAGGAACAACACATTCTCATCACGGTGGTTTTGGTTACAAATATTATTTTCTTCACAACAAATGCATGACTTGAATTTTAAGAATGAATTTGGAAGATGAGAAAATAGAAATGCTAACAGGCTAGTGGTTTTCTAGAAGTCCACAATTATTATCTCCTTGGCAACAAAACACATAACTGGAGGCTTAAAAGTGAATTTGGAAGATAAGAAAACATATATGGTAATAGGCTAGTGGTTTTCTTGAAGTCAACCAACATATGGTATAAGGAATTTTTCGAACATTTTAAAATTAAGTTGCAATCCATGCAGTTTGAGTAGAGGGAATTGGAGTAGGCTTGGCATCACTGATTCAAGTTCATGCTATAATGTGACAATGCTTGTCAGATGTCATTTGGGAGACGCTTGAGGGTAGTATGTTTCATCATTTTGTGACAGCTGCTGGCATGAAATTGTGTTATTGAGAGAGAAGGGAATGATAATATGGATATGTCTTTGAATTTGTAAAATCTTAGTGGAAACCAGTGTTACAAGACTCGGACTTTGTAATGTCCGCCATTTATGATGGGTTAGTCTATACTCGGTTTCCGTAGACTAACCAAGGTGGTTAGGGAACTCTGGCCGTTTATTTGGTTGGTTTCAGACACTTTGGCGGTAACTTACTATTTTTAGTAAGTTAGGATTTCTTCCAGATGATGGAATTCTTGGTTGGAGGTAGAGCGATTTGATTAGACCTTTCCAACGGTCTAAAGATTGGGTGATTCCAAGCCCGTTTGGGCCTGCATGTTAAAGTCCGAAATTTAAGAATAATAATATTTTAATATTTGGGCTTTATTATTATGGTGACTTAGGAAAAAGTGATGTAATGCAAAAGATTAAGTCACTAAGGACTTGGGCGCCCAAAGTAAGGGGAAATAAAGTAATTTAAATGAAGTATTTTCCCTCGCAAAAGTAAAGTGGATTTTGTAAGGGAAATATATAAGCAAAAATGAAGAGAAGAGGAGGCATTCACAGCAACATATTTTCTTTGCATATTGCTCTGCAATGTATGAGGGTTTGAAGAAACCTTTTGGGCTCTTGGTGATGAAAACCACCATCTGCAACAACTTACTGCGGGTGTTAAAGATCATCTAAGGTGGCTTGAGGACAGCCATACTCAGTGGGTGTGATTGTGCTTCATTTTTACACAGTTTGACAACTTGGAGTTTTGTCGCGGAAGGGTAAACTTAGTGTTTTCACATAATATTTTCCTCTATAATTATTGTTGCATCTTGAAGGGATTGTGCTCCGATTTTGAAGTGTTTGAAGGGGTTTTTGGGATTGTGTGAGTCCCCAAGGCAGGCCGTACCATCCCTGGACCAGCCGTACCATTTGGAGCATTCATTGCATTTGTGGGCAGGTTTTTGAGTGATTCTTCTTTCCAGCTGGGCGTCTAGGGTTTGCAGGAGAGAACAAGGACATTTGGGGCAGTTTGGAGGCCATTTCATTGTGTTTACAAGCAGAACACATTCCCAGCCAGCCGTACCATTGCTGTAGGACATGAGGCAGCCAGTGTGAAGTCTGCATGATTGGAGGCTCTTTCTATTTGTTGGATGATTATTGTTAAGCACCAATATTCCTTGTACAACATTGTTTTGCAATTCTGAGTTGTATTCAACACTGTTTATGTCACCTGTGTTGCTATTCTAATACATCAGGCCTGTAATTTTCATGACAACATTATGAGTATGTGAGAAACTACCTTTTCTGAGTTGTTTAAAATATGGGTATTGCTTATTTGTGATGTTTGGTATGTTTGCAAGTTATTTAAGCATCTGGGTATTCGTCATTTCTTGTATTTTCCAAAAATCTATATATGCTGTGTGCTTGCCAAATGCAAAAAAAAACCAAAACCGCATCAGGTGCCAACTAAACTCAATAAAAAACATAAGGGGGTGGTATATTTCAGTGGTATCAGAGCAGGTTTTCCTGCCAGCTTGTTGAACATAGATCAGTATATGGTTGCATGCCGCATATCTTCAGTTGCATGTTGGTGTTCTTCATTTGCATGTTAGTTTTGATGGCCAGACGGTGATTGGATGTAAAAACCTATGAGAGGTAGTGCTAGAGAATAGAGATACTTAGAGAGATTGAGGAAAAAGGAAGCAAAACAGGATCAGTGGGAAGAGTGGCCTGTAGGGTTCAAAGAGCAACAACTAGTTTTATACAGTGAACCTTCAGGACTTGAGGAACAACAGGTAGTTTTTTATAGGGAAGAGGAACCCGTTACAGGAGACATAGTGCTTTACAGGGAAGAAGAACCCATTGCAGAAACCATCGGAGATAGAGAGGGTAGGTCGAGCAGAGACCCCTTCAGTGATGACAGGGCAGATACGAGTAGCATGTTCAATGCACTTAATGAGTTGGCGAGAGGGCAGCGAGACATGTTGGAGAGGATGGACAGATCTCAAACAGAGTTGACATAGATTTTAGCTCGATTGATACATGGGAACAATGGAAATAATAATGGAGGAGCTGAACATAATGCAGGGGGTGACAATGGGAACAATCAGAATAATGCTAACAACAATGAACATTCGGTGAATGATAGGGCCACCCCGCAGCGTACATTCACAGGTTCAACCAGCACGAGGCCTTTAATGCCTCAGTTCTTATTGGAGAATAATCCACCAGGGGGGGTACCCGAACCGAATGATACGGTTCGACATGCACAGTATTGGCGGGACTGGAGATCTATGGACGCTGGGTTCTGTACTGACATGCCTTTTCAGGCTTATTTAACATTCAGGGAACACAGTAGACTACAAGGTGAAGCAGGAGCAAGACCACAAAACCAGGACCTCCAAAAGAAGAAGGGAAAGATGAGCATCCCTTATTTTGATGGTTCAGGGAAGACATCGGGTAGAGCATGGGTTTAGAAAGTGGACACATATTTACGCCTCAATCCTTCTACTAAACGAGATGCCATAGAATATGCAACTTTGCATTTGGATGGGGAGGCGCATGAGTGGTGGTATCATGGATTAGTTACACTAGGCCATGAGCAGATTGTCTCTTATGCAAAGTTCACAGAGAGGCTGATTGACAGATTCGACAAGGGAGATCCTGAGTTGCACTTCAAGGAGCTAGCCCAGCTTAGGCAGTATGGTGGAGTGGATGCATAGATCTTTGATTTCCAGAGGTTATCAGTTAAGGTTACAGATATTTCTGAGCGTAGGCTCATTGTCCTCTTCATAGATGGTCTATCTGAGCCCTTGAGGGGATGGATCAAAGGGTTTAATCCACCGACCTTACAGGAGGCCATCAAGAAGGCCAAGGACATGGAATATTCCTCCTATAAGAGCAAGTTTCAGTCAAAGGGTTTCCTGCACAGAAAGGATAAGGATAAGAAGATTGCACCACGTGAAACAGGGCAGCCAAGGAAACTATTCACAAAACTGGATGATGATACATTTAATGAATATAAGAGGAAGAAGCTATGCTTTAAATGCAAGGGTCCATGGGATCCTAATCATAAATGCCCAATGAAGGGGCATGCCAAACAGTTAGAATATTACTCTGCCAAAGAGTCAGGTTCAGAACATTCAGATCAGCAGAGTGATCAGCATTCAGAAAGTGATGTGGAGTGCAGCAGAGGAGGTTCAAGATGCACATGCTGAGGAGTTCCCTACAGCACACTTTTCTTCCATCCAGAGAGAAGGTTCCTTCATAATACAGGGAGTATTGGAGGGACAGAGAGTGACCACACGGGAGCCACCCATAACTTCATCAATGAAGGGTTGGTAGCATGGAGGGGGCTCAAAACTGAGGAGTTTGAGGGATTCAGGGTCAGAGTTGCAGATGGGGTTGTCATCACCTGCAAGCGTAGGATTCCGAATAACTTTGAGTTCCAGGCAGATTACTATGTAGTTGGTATGGGTGATATGGATATAGTCCTTGGTATGAAGTGGTTACAGATGATTGGTGAATTCTCTCTCAACTTAAGGACCATGGAGATGAAATTTGAAATAAATGGTCAGAAACATATTCTGAGGGGAATGTCAGATGGTGGTCTAAGGGCAGTGTCTATTCGGAGGATGGAGAGGATACTGCGACATGATCAGGTGCAGTGGGCAGTGGAAGTACTTGTGATGCCCGAGGTGCCTAGGCAGCAAAAACAGGAGTATCCAGTTGAGATCCAGTCCTTATTGACTAAGCACTCCAAAGTGTTTAGTGAGATACCACCAGGTAGACCTCCTGATAGAGGGTTTGAACATGTCATAGAGATCGAAAAGGATGCCAAGCCAATTATCACAGTTCCCTACAGGCATCCCAAAAGATATAAGGATGAAATTGAGAAGGCGATCCAGGGCTTCTCAAGATGGGACACATCAGGCCCAACAAGAGTCCCTTTGCTTCGTCGGTTGTATTGGTTAAGAAGAAGGATGGCACACTTAGGATGTGCATTGATTACCGGGAACTGAACAAGAGGACCATCAAGAACAGGTATCCCATCCCGAGGATCAATGAGCTTATTGACGAGTTGCATGGTGCTTGTTACTTCTCCAAGATGGACTTGAGGTCTGGGTACCATCAGATAAGGGTACGTGAGGAGGATGTGGAGAAGACTGCGTTTAGGTGCCACTATGGGCACTTAGAGTTTTTGGTTATGCTGTTCGGTTTAACCAATGCACCAACAACATTTCAGTCTTGTATGAATAAGGTTTTCAGAGAGCAATTGAGAAAATTCGTACTGATCTTCTTTGATGATATTCTTATATTCAACAAAACTTGGGAGGATCACCTGAGGCACCTTGACATTGTATTGGGTATACGTGAGCAAGAGTCTTTATATGCTAAAATGTCCAAATGTGAGTTTGGCATGACAGAGTTGCTGTACTTGGGACATATCATCAGTGCAGAGGGTGTTCGTGTGGATCCGAAAAAGATCCGGGCTATAGTTGATTGGCCACCACCAAAGAATCTCTCCCAGCTCAAGGGATTCTTTAGCCTCTGTGGATTCTACCGCCATTTTGTGAGGGGATTTTCTCAGAAAGTTGCCCCCCTTACAGATTTGACACGGAAGGGAGCTTTTGAATGGTCAAATAGTGCTCAGCAGTGCTTTGACAGGTTTAAGGAGGTGATGAGTACTTGCCCAGTTTTGGCCATTCTAGACTTCTAGAAGCCGTTTGAGCTTCAATGTGATGCCTCAGGGGAAGGCATAGGGGCGGTGCTAATGCAGGACAAGCACCCCATTGCTTTTGAGAGCCGGAAGTTGAGGGGTCCTGAGAGGAGTTACATCATTTATGATAAGGAGATGCTAGCTAATATACATGCTCTAGCTAAGTTCAGGCAGAATTTGGTTGGGGGCAAATTTGTCGTCAAAACAGATCACAATAGCCTGAAGCACTTCCTTAGTCAGAAGGACCTGAACGAGCGACAACAGAAGTGGGTCAGCAAACTCCAGGCATATGACTTTGACATTGTCTTTGTCAAGGGGAAGAAGAATGTAGTTGCTAACGCCCTATCCAGGAGACCACACTTGTGTGCTTTAGGATAGATTGCAGAGGATAGGAAAGATATGATCACTGCCGAATATGCAAAGGATAAGTGGGCTTCCAGGGTGATTGATGGCACCATCTGTGATGACAGGTACACTATTGTAAATGACTTGATCATTTACAAGGAGAGGATTTTTCTGGTGCCAGGGTCTGCTATGAAGTAGAAGATCTTGAGGGCATTCCACGACTTGCCTATGCTAGGACATTCGGGTTTTTTCAAAACCTATAGGCAGGTTAGGGAGAGGTTCACTTGGAAGGGCCTCAAGATAGAAGTGCATAAGCATGTGAGAGAGTGCCCAGTATGCCAGCAAAACAAACATGAGCACTCCTTTCCAGGTGGACTATTGCAGCCCTTACCCATTCCCGAGAGGAAGTGGGATTGTATTTCGATGGACTTCATTATGGGCTTGCCTAAAGCCCAAGGCAAGGACTACATATATGTGGTGGTTGACAGGTTGACAAAGTTTGCCCATTTCTTCGCCATTTCAGTCACTTATATAGCAGCTAAGGTTGCTGATTTATTTTTTAGAGAGGTATTTCGTCTTCATGGGTTGCCTAGGAGTATAGTGAGCGACAGGGACAGTAGGTTCCTCAGCAATTTCTGGCAGGAGCTTTTTAAATTGACAGGTATAGAGCTCACACCTAGCACGAGTTACCACCCCCAAACTGATGGGCAGACCAAGATAGTTAACAAGTGGGTGGAGGGATACCTTAGGAATTACATAGCTGGGCAGCAAAAGGCATGGGTCAAGTGGCTCTATTTGGGGGAGTATTGTTATAACACCACCTACCACATGTCCATCCAGATGTCACCTTTCATGGCAGTATATGGGTATGAGGCTCCCAGTTTCCTAGAATTGTTGTTTGGGGACAACAGAGTACCCAAGGCTAAAGACCTCTTGCAGGAAAGTCAGGACATAATGAGGTCTTTGAGGGAGAATATTCAGAAGGCGCAAAACCAATAGAAGCAGTACGCAGATCAGCACAGGGTTGAGCGGTCCTTTGAGGTTGGTGACATGGTATATCTTATGTTGCAGCCATACAGACAATCCACTCTTAAGAAGAGTGGTGTAGAGAAATTGAAGCCACGCTACTATGGACCATTCAGAGTCTCCAGGAGGGTTGGAGAGGTGGCTTATGAGTTGGAGTTGCCGGCAGAGAGTAAGGTACATAATGTTTTTCATGTGTCTCGTCTCAAGAAGGCACTAGGGCATAATGTGATACCTTCTACAGAGTTGCCTCCTCTTGATGAAGAGGGGAAGCTGATTTTGGTGCCTAAGGCCATTATTGACACCAGGGAGAGGACATTGAAAAAAAGGGTCATTAGGGATTATTTGATAAAATGGAAGAACCTGCCGGTGGAGGATGCTACATGGGAGAATGAACAAATCTTGTCGCATCCAAATCTGAGATTGCTTGAAGCAAGCAATCTTGGGGAGGGCGGACTGTAATGTCCCCCATTTTATGATGGGTTAGTCTATACTCGGTTCTCGTAGACTAACCAAGGTGGTTAGGGGACTCTGGCCGTTTATTTGGTTGGTTTCAGAGACTTTGGCGGTAACTTACTATTTTTAGTAAGTTAGGGTTTCTTCTGGATGATGGAATTCTTGGTTGGAGGCAGAGTGATTTGATTAGACCTTTCCAACGGTCTAAAGATTGGGTGATTCCGAGCTTGTTTGGGCCTTCATATTAAAGTCCGAAATTTAATAATAATAATATTTGAATATTTGGGCTTTATTATTATGGTGACTTAGGAAAAAGTAATGTAATGCAAAAGATTAAGTCACTAAGGACTTGGGTGCCCAAAGTAAGGGGAAATAAAGTAATTTAAATGAAGTATTTTCCCTTGCAAAAGTAAAGTGGATTTCATAAGGGAAATATATAAGCAAAAATGAAAAGAAGAGGCATTCACGACAACATATTTTCTTTGCATATTGGTCTGCAATGTATGAGGGTTTGAAGAAACCTTTTGGGCTCTTGGTGATGAAAACCACCATCTACAACAGCTTACTGCGGGTGTGAAAGATCATTTAAGGTGGCTTGAGGACAGCCATACTTAGTGGGTGTGATTGTGCTTCATTTTTACACAGTTTGACAACTTGGAGCTTTGTCGTGGAAGGGTAAACTCAGTGTTTTCACAGAATATTTTCCTCTATAATTATTGTTGCATCTTGAAGGGATTGTGCTCCGATTTTGAAGTGTTTGAAGGGGTTTTTGGGACTGTGTGAGTCCCCAAGGCATGCCGTACCATCCATGGACCAGCCGTACCATTTGGAGCATTCATTGCATTTGTGAGCAGGTTTTTGAGTGATTCTTCTTTCCAGCTGGGCGTCTAGGGTTTGCAGGAGAGAACAAGGACATTTGGGGCAGTTTGGAGGCCATTTCATTGTGTTTACAAGCAGAACACATTCCCAGCCAGCTGTAACATTGCTGTAGGAGGACGTGGGACAGCCAGTGTGAAGTCTGCATGATTGGAGGCTCTTTCTATTTGTTGGGTGATCATTGTTAAGCACCAATATTCCTTGTACAACACTGTTTTGCAATTCTGAGTTGTATTCAGCACTGTTTATGTCACCTGTGTTGCTGTTCTAATGCATCAGGCCTGTAATTTTCATGACAGCATTATGGGTATGTGAGAAACTACCTTTTCTGAGTTGTTTAGAATATGGGTATTGCTTATTTGTGATGTTTGGTGTGTTTGCAAGTTATTTAAGCATCTGGGTATTCGTCATTTCTTGTATTTTCCAAAAATCTATATATGCTGTGTGCTTGTCAAATGCAAAAAAAAAAAACCAAAACCGCATTAGGTGCCAACTAAACTTTGTAAAACACATAAGGGGGTGGTATATTTCAGACTTGGCAAGCTGATTTTTAACTTGTACTTGGACTCGATGCTTAGATTTCGCCAAGACTTGACAAATTGAAAAAAGCATGAAAAATAGAGATTTTTAAGGATTTAAAACTTGTTTCATGCACCCTTCAATAAATAAACTTTAAAGACACAATACACTAATCAAATAGAAGCTACTTTGATCACATACACAAGTATACATTGATCACATGAGTATAAAAGTGGATTTTAGTTGAAAGAAACAACATTTTTAGATATATAAATATTGTCAATGTTTTAGGTGTACAAAACTCATGGATTATGATATCCATGGCATCAAAAACAAAAATCACAATATGGAGTCATGAACTATGGTAGAAAGGAGCTTGTATTGCTCAGCCCAACATTGCTAGCCCTATGTGGAGTCATGTGTTTGTATCTCAGACAAGTCTGCAAATGCTGCTACAACCATAGGAGCATTACTTAGGATAGGGATTGATTGAGCAAATCAGAATTATAAATGTAATTCAATTACTTGCGATTTAATTCGAAAAAAGTCAAAAGAATAAAAAAAATATTGCTTTTCCATCCAGCATGGTCCAAAATGATTTTTAATTTTTTGCTTTTTAAAACTAGAGTGGGGGTTTGGGGGCAGTGCTCCTTGCAGGGGTCGAGGGGTAGCGTTCCTCACAAGGTCCGAGGGCAGCACCCTTGGTGCGCTCCTTGTCATGATACAGGGTGGGGTCGAGGGGCAGAGCCCCCACCACCAAGCCCAAATTAAGGCCTTTGAGACCACACAGACTTTCATGGTGCATGCCATTTTTCATAATTTTATTGCTTTTAATCGTCCTTCAAAAGTCCTCCAAACCCTTCAAAAATCGCTTGACTTTCACGCTTTTACATATAATCATTTTCTGTTTTTTATTCTTTTTTATTTCCCCGAATTTCATTGACTTCGCCAAGTCTTCCCAACAGGACTCACCGGGTCCGACAAGTTTGGCAGACTCAGCAAGTCTGACCAGACTCGCCGGGTACTCGTGACCTGCTCGCCTTGGGACTCGCCGAGTCTTGGTGAGTCTTTTAACTATGGTGGAAACACCCTTTGAATATATCATTCTTTTTGGGAATCCAATACTAGGATTAATTTGTTCTTTTTAAAAACCTGACCATTCTCAATTGATTTTATAATTGAAATCTCAGCCGTGTAGGAGTTGTAATTATTATGATTTAATGGTGTTGTGAGATGGCATCATTGTTCTCATGTCATTTAAGCTTCCTCACCCTTGATGGGAACCCCTCATGTTCATGGCAAACATCTTACAAATACTTAGTACTCCTTGCAGACTGTCCCATTTGATACCTTCACATAATGGAGAAATACAAGTATATGAGCTAAGTATGTACACATCTATCACATAATTGAATAATTCAGTAAGCAAAGTGTAACCGTTCTGATGGTTGGCCTGTTCAGGTGAACCTAGGTGTAACAACTGATCCTGAACATTCGTCTCCTGCTGCCTTTTCCTCCATTATCATTTGTTCAGACGACTCCTTTGACAGTGATAATGAGGCCTGTGCATCATATCTACCTGTTCCTTTCAGATTGTATCTGGACGAATGGCTTCAGGAGTGTGTTGAATATAGGATCCAGTCTGCTAAAGACCACCTTGTTGAAACTATTGCTCTTTTGGACAGGAGAATTGAGGCTAAAAAGAAATCCAAGGAAAAGAAGAATGTTTAACTCGTCTTTTTTATATTGAAACTTTTTATGATTTTGGCTCAGTATTACTGGACAAATATATGCTATTAGTAATGTATATCCTCATATGAACTATATATAGTGAAGAGACAGGTGTATTTGTATTTTTGGTGGTCAGTGATATGTCAGTGAGGTTTATTGTCTGATGTTGCACTGTTTTTGGTGATTCTGAGATTCTATAGTTTGTTGGTCCTCCGATTTTGGTGACTCTGCTGAACTGATGCTTGACTGAGCTATATATTTGTACTCTTTTCTCAATATAAAAAAATGTAACCGTTCCTTGATTTTCATCCTCATAAGGCATAAAAAAAGAAAGGCCGCAGGGTCCCTTAACCCATTTAATCTGGGGGCATCTTTCAGAGAATAAAGCACACAGTGGCTGAAAAACCGTGTGCCCAGATTGCCAAGTTAACTGATTCCACAAGGAAGACTTGCCTCTGAGAACAATCCTTCATTGTAATGCCTGTACTAATGTCATGCTGGGCCCGTATTAGCTATTACTAATTGCAGACCATACCTAACTTTTTCTCCATCATCTAGGTATAAAACAAGATTGTGTGAAATCAACACAAATAACTATTCGAGTAAATTCATCTTCCCTTTCAGTATTTCTGAACACATCTGCATTTGATTTTTCGTCCTTCCACCATTCCTCATGGGACTCATGGCTCATATCTCAGTCAGATTGCCATTCACAAGACCATTGGCTTATTCTCTATTATGTTGCCATCCCCAGAACTGCTGGCTCATATACCAGTTACATTGCCACACATATACCAGTTACACTGCCACACACTTCATCTGGCACATTATGCCAATTAAGCTGTCATCTGCATGACTGCTGACTCATGTTCAACCTTGACTCATATATTTCACTCATTCTTGCTGCTATACTCCTCCGGACTGTTGGGGAAATATTTTCATAGTGATGGCCATCCTCTGAAGGACTGTTGGTCATGAAACTTCACGATAGAATCTTCAGTCAAAGCCAAAATCCCAAAATAGTACTCAATCATAATTTTCCTCATATATCAATAAATATTCAATAACTTAATGTCAATGGCGTCAACATACATTGAAAAAGTCAACCAAATACATGCAAATGTACCTTCAGTCAAAGCTGCGCCTATCAGGCAGCAGTGCCCACCTTGTCAGGCAGCAACACCCACCTTTGTTAGGCAGTAGTGCCTAGATTTCAAAAGTGCTTAGAATCTGCTGAAAACTGTCTGGGACCTCTTCTCTGACCTCCAGAGTCCATTTCCAGCATCCGTTCTCTGATCTGACAGGTGTTTTGAACCCAATTTCAGTTTGCTTTCTGTATCCTAGTTCATTTCAAGTTTCCATTCCTAGCTTTTGTACTTGCTGTTATAAATCAGATTAGAGCGTTTCAAATTTGAACATTGTTCATAATCTGTTTTAGTTCTTTAGTAAGTACATTAGAAAGAAAGTTAAACTATCTCCTAAGTGTTATCCCCTGATTTTGACAATCTGGGATAACTCTCCCATTGTGCTTCACAAGCAATCAAAGGCTAATAGCAGTTGGGAAAAGATCAAATAATCAGAGCAACCCAATGAAGGGTGAAGTTTGATGACTTTATCATTCACCTTATAAGACAAATATACAAGATAAAAATTGAAAAAGGATTAAATCATATTAATTCTTTCTAAATTAATTGATTTAATTTCGAAGTCATGATGGGAACAAATTAATTATGTCATGGGGCATAATGATGAATAGGTATGTATATAGGCAACTTTTGTACCAATGTATTTAATTCTGTAAGGATTAAATATTATTATTACAATGGGCAAAAGTAACCAAATATTTGGCAAATTTTAGTGTATTAGAATATTAATTCATGCTAGTTTTAGTTAATGGTCAATGTTGTAATTGTTTGTATTTATTTTAGTAAGATCGTGTTTACGATCTTCTGCAGTTTCTATTTTAGAAACTTGCCTTTCTTGTATATTTGTAAACTATTTATCTGAGCTTTTGCTCATTGTTAATACATCAAGTTTTTACCAATTACATTCGTAATATGGTATCAGAGCGCAGGTGTTTAAAAGATTGATCTTCAAAAAAAAATTCGAAAGAATTTTTTTTCAGCTTATGAAGATAGTTTTCTTTTGGTTTTCGTGGGCTTTGTTTTAACTCTAAAAATCGAGGGCTTTGTTTTTGAGATTTTCTTTCTGGCCGTGTTTTTTGCCTGTTCTTGCCGTCGTTTTTTGTTACTAGTTTCGGGCCGCATGTTTTGTTACCAGTTCTTGGTCGCGACCTCTTTGTCTGCATTTTTTTTCTGGACGCGTTTTGTTTTCCATACTGCGTGGCGCGATTCGTGGTCATTGTTTTATCTCTGGTCGTCGTTTTTCCCAGTTTGGGTGCGATTTCTAACGACAGACTTTTGGCCGCGCTTTTGTTGTGTTTTGGGTCGCGTTTTTGGTGCCTGGAAATCGCGATTTGGTGTTTCTGGAGGTCACGCATTTAAATCTTGGTTCGAGGGTTTAAATTCTATAGTCTGCACCCGCGCGATCTCCTAATTTCTGGTCGATTTTCTTTAATTTCATGGCTGCCATGACCGCCTAGGGCTTCTAAAATTTTTGACTAGGGTTTTTACCCTTCATTTTCAGTCGAAATTTTTTTCTGATCACAGATTCTTTCTGGGTTTTCCGAGACTATATTTGGGTACCTGTCGGATTTTTCTGGGTGTCTCGAAATCTGTGCCTTGAAATTTGTGCCGACGGATTTGTCTCGAATTTTGTGCCTATAAACTGCCTAAACACCCTGTGCATTGGAATTTGTGCTTCAATTTTCGTGTATTTCGCCTCTTCTCAGTACCTCGTTTTTCGTGCCTCGAAAAATGTGCAAGATGGTGAGTTTGACCAACATCATGTTGGAAGGTAGTTAGCGTTTTAATGGCAAAAACCATAATACCTGGAAGCAGCGAATGATGACCATCTTTGAATATCGCTGCCTTGATCAGATGATTTTAGGCACCACTACTCGTCCTGCAACGACGGGTAAAGACCAGGACAAGTTTGACGAGTAGAACTATGAAGCAGTCATGCTCATTAAGCTTTTAGTTACAGATGATCAGCTACCTCAGATTCCGGTTGGAAAAACAACAATGGAGATTTGGGACCATCTGAAGGGTATGCATGAGACCTTTGACAAGAGCCGTGCGTTCTTGAAAAATATACTATTTTCTATCATGATGGATGAGAAGACATCTTTGTAGATGCCCCTGAACAAGATCCAGGAAATCAGAGATCAGCTGGAGGCTATTGGTCGAAAAATGGAGGAAGAAGACATGGTCGTGATCACTTTGAAAAGTCTACCTAAGTCTTATGAATATTTCATTGAGACTCTCAACATTACATCAGCTAATGTTGATCTGAAGTTTCCAGAACTCTGTACTATCCTCTTGCAACAGGATCGCTGGAAACAACAGTTTGGTAGTAGTGCTTCTTTGTCCTCTTCAGAGCAGGCTTTTGCAGCCAAGTTTTAGGCTCGGAATAAAGGCAAAGGTCAGCCTCCACAGCAGAAAGGCTTAGGTCAACCTCAAGACAGCATCAAGAAAAAGAATATTCAGTGTAATTACTGTCACAAATATGGTCACATCAAAAAGGATTGTCGTCAGCGTTTGGCTTCTGAACAGAAGAAGCAAGGAGGGTCTCAGCAGAAAGCAAATATTGCCGAGCACACTGAGCAGAAGGAATCTGCCTTTTACGCTTTTATGGCTAAAAGACCTGTAGATCATGTGAAGTCCTCTGCCTGGTACATTGATTCAGGTGCTTCGCGTCACTTCACTCATCGACATGATTGGTTTACAGACTTTACTCCCTTTAGCGACTTAGTTTTTTTTTGGTGGAGGAGAAGAATATACAGTTGTTGGTAAGGGCACTGTTCAGATTCAGTTTGGTGGGAGGAATCTCATATTCCTCAATGTCTACTATGTTCTTGGTATGGAACTTAATCTTCTCTCTGTCAGTCAGATCATGCGGCACTCTCCTCAGTTGGATGTGGTGTTCAGTACACACAAATGTTCCATTGTTGATCAGGAGACTCGCAGCACTGTGGCTCTTGGTATTGAGGATCATGGTCTATACAGACTTGTGGATACAGGTGATTCTCCAGAGTTAGCCATGGCAGCCCGAAATTCTTCCATCATCAGTCTGTGGCATTAGCGTTATGGGCACTTAAATGTGCACTATCTTTCTCAGCTATCTCGAGAGGGCCTTGTAGCCGGTTTACCTGAGATCCAGACCCAACATCATGGTGTTTGTGGAGCTTGTCAGGCTGGGAAGCAGCATCGGACACAGTTCCCGACTGGTGACTCATGGCGAGCCTTCAAGGTACTACAGTTGGTTCGCTGATGTATGTGGGCCAATGAATACACCTTCTGTTACTGGTTGCAGGTACTTCTTACTTTTTGTTGATGATTTCAGTCGTAAAATGTGGGTGTACTTTCTCAGACAGAAATCAGATGTGTTTACTGTATTTCAGAAGTTTAAGGCCTTAGTAGAGAAAGAGTCTAGCTGTTCCATAGTCACTCTTAGGTCAGATAATGTGGGGGGATTTTGTTCTACTGACTTCTCCAACTTCTGTGATATACACGGCATCAAACGCCAGTTAACCACACCCTATACTCAGCAAAACAGTGTTGTAGAGCGGCACAACCGCACAATCACTGAGATGGCCCGTTCCATGTTAGAACATAGGAGTGTTCCTAAGAAGTACTGGGCAGAAGCAGTCTACACTGCCGTCTATCTCCTTAATCGGTCTCGGACTTATGCTGTTAAGGAGAAGACTCCTAAAGAAGCTTGGACTGGCCGCAAACCTCGGATCAGTCATTTGAAAATATTTGGCTCTTTAGCTTATGTATGGATTCCATATGCCAAGCGCTCCAAGTTGGATTCCAAGAGTCAAAAGCTTATGTTCACAGGGTACAGTGACAACCATAAGGCTTACCCGTTGATTGATATCGATATTGATCGTCTTACCTTCAGCTGGGATGTTGTCTTTGATGAAGAACGAGGACCTTTTCTTTCTTCCTTGTCTGTGCAGCATTCTGAGGACCAGCCTTTGAAGGCTTCTGACTTGGGTGTTCTTCTTCCGTTAGGTCCACCTGATGGGAGGGATGATGATGCAGATTTTGATTTTGATGATGCTCAACCTGGATTTCCTCCGAATGATGTTTATCTTCCACCTGTTGCACCTGTTCCGGCTCCTCCTGTTACATCCAATGTTGGCACTTATACTCTCCGGCCTAAATGGTGGGCTAAGACTATAGGAGATCTTCATGACGATGAGCTCATTGAGGGTAGATCATCCAGAAACAAGAGCAAACAACAGCATACAGTTAACTTTGCTCTCATGGCCAACATTCACAGTGTCTATGAGCCTCAGACACATTTAGAGGCTAAAGGAATTCTTGAGTGGGAAAAGGCTATGGAGTCTGAATACCAGAGTCTTCAGAAAAATCACACTTGGGTCCTTTCTGATCTTCCTCTAGGGAAGAAGCCCATTAGCTGCAAATGGGTGTACAAGGTGAAATACAAAGCTGACGGAACCCTTGACAAGTACAAAGCTCGTCTCGTTGCTAGGGGTTCTCAGAGAAGGAAGGCACTGACTACGAGGAGACATTTGCTCCTATAGCCAAGATGAGTACAATTCGACTTGTTTTTGCCTTAGCAGCCCAGTTTGGTTGGAAAGTCCATCAGATGGACGTGAAGAGTGCCTTTCTCAACGGTGAGTTGCAGGAAGAAGTCTACATGACGCAGCCTCCAGGATTCAAGGTTGCTGGTCAAGAACACAAGGTGTGTAGATTGGTCAAAGCACTCTATGGCCTGAAGCAGGTTCCTCGAGCTTGGTACATCAAAATTGATAAGTACCTCACAGATCATGGCTTTCAGAGGAGTCCATCTGACTCTAATTTGTATGTCAAACGCACTGGTAGTGATATTCTGATTCTTGTTGTCTATGTGGATGACCTGATCATTACTGGTAGCTCGGCACATTTGATCGCTGAGATCAAACAGGATTTGTGCAGCACATTTGACATGACAGATTTGGGACTCTTACATTACTGTTTAGGTGTTGAGGTTTGGCAGACCGAGAGCAGTATCTTCATTTCCCAGTCAAAGTATGCTCACAGTCTTCTGGATAAGTTTCGCATGCAGGATTGCAAACCTGCCTCCACACCCATGGAAAAAGGGCTTAAGTTGTCAGCCAAGTCAGACTCACCTGTAGTGGATGAATCATTGTTCAGGCAACTAGTGGGCATCCTCATCGATCTCACTACCACTAGACCGGACCTCAGTTTTGTAGTGAGCTACTTTTCACGCTTCATGACAGCCCCCAAGGTTGATCATTGGGTAGCAGGGAAGCGTGTGCTGCGTTATGTGAAGGGCACTTCTGATTATGGACTTCTTTACTCAAGGAGTCACGATCCTAGACTCAGTGGTTTCACAGACTCAGATTGGGCAGGTTTAGTTGATGACAGGAAATCCACCTCTGGGTATGTGTTTAGTTTGGGATCCGGTGCAGTCACATGGACTAGTAAGAAGCAGCAGGCGGTGGCTCTCTCCTCGACAGAAGCAGAGTATCAGGGAGCAGTTAAGGCAGCTTGTGAGGCAGTTTGGCTTCGCCGGATGCTTTCTGATATGCAAATATCTCAAGCAGGTCCGACTCCCTTGTTCTGTGATAATCAGGGAGTTCTCAAACTTGCCAAAAATCTAGTCTTCCATGAAAGAACCAAGCATGTAGAAACTCATTGTCATTTCATCAGAAAGCTTGTTGAAGACGGATCAGTTCAGTTGCTGTATGTTTTGACGGAGGATCAGACAGCCGATATCCTCACCAAGCCCCTTGGTCCAGATAAGTTTGTAAAATTAAGGGTGTCTCTTGGTGTAGTTGATAGATTGACCATTAAGGGAGGGTATTAGAATATTAATTCATGCTATTTTTAGTTAATGGTCAATGTTGTAACTGTTTGTATTTATTTTAGTAAGATCGTCTTTACGATCTTCTGCAGTTTCTATTTTAGAAACTTGCCTTTCTTGTATATTTGTAAACTATTTATCTGAGCTTTTGCTCATTGTTAATACATCAAGTTTTTACCAATTACCTTCGTAATATAGTGAAGTGGTGTTAAGTCATGTAAAAAGCAATTACATGGGCTATAGAGGAATTTATGGCATTAAGGTAAATTAATTCTATATTGTAAAGTGCAAAAACTATTGCACACAATTTTATAAAATGCCGGTGAAAGTAAAAAGAAGGTGGGCAAAATAATATTAAGGGAGAATTTTAGAAAAAGGAAGTTACAAGTAGTTATGGAACTACTTATGTGAAGGAGAAAATGTATAAAAGGGGAGATTTTTCACGGGAGAATGGCTCCTCTCCTCATCATGCTGGATGTAATTAGATTGCAGGATTTTTTTTTGTGTTTGTAGTCATGGAAAGAGAATATCATTGTATTGAGAAATAATATTTGCTTTCTCATGGGTTTATTTTCTAGTAGTCTTTGTGCTGCTGAAAATGAGAGTGGGCTTTGTATCACAAATTTGGAGGGATATTGAAAGTCTTTGTGCTATTAATATTCGGAATTATTTATTTACAGATTTGGAAAGATATTGATAGTCTATGTTCTATTAATATTCAGAATTATTTATTTTTTGTTTCCTATCTACAAGCATTTATTTCATTGCTCTGTATTACTTGTGCACAGTAAATATTAAGTCTTTGTGCTATTAATAATCCATTTTTATTTGAGTCACAAAATTTTCATTTTATTGAGGAGGAGAAATTATATAAAAAAATAAAAATTATTCAATCACATGAGGGAGCTGCCCCTCTTAGAAGTAGAGGAAGATCATTCTTTCAATGGTGATCTATCCAATGTTGCAAGGTTTTGTCGCTGTTCATTGGGCAAATTGACAAAGAAAATACAGTGACAAAATTATTTGCTTTAGGGTAGCTTCAGTTTTTGTTCTTTCATTTGGTGAACCTATCATTTAACATTTCCACATCCAAAAATCCGTAAAAACCAACAACCTAAATCCTCATCTTTTTTTCTTTTTCCCTCCCAAATCAGGTCAAGAACCAAATAAACAACAATAATCACCCTAAAAAATTTTGCTCTTTTTTAATGAATATTGAGCACATTTTATCATATAGATATACAAATCTAGTGCCTGCGTATGGTGACAAATGCAGCATCACTGCTCTTAATATGAAGTGCCATGCTTGAAAGTTTCATGGATTTTGGTATAGGGTTTGGCCTAATGAGTTCAGTGTTTTTGCATAGTCTGTAGTTTCACACGTTGCCTATATGGCATGGTAGACTATGACTATCTTTATGGTTTCTCTGTTGTGGCTTTTATCACGTCTAAGGTATCTGGAACTGCTCTGCTTCTGATTTTTCTGCAAACATTGTTAATAGTTTGCAATTTTATACTTTGTTAAGGGCCTGGGCCAAAAAAATAGCATAATAATCTTTTTACCCTGCAAAAAAGGGTGTGCAATTAAACCAAGGTGCATTCTTCTGTGCACTCCATGATATGCATAATGCAACGTTTGATATCTTGTAAGGAGAGTGGATCCTGTCTAAAGATAATAAAAATTATGAATATATCAATTTTGTGAATTTTAATGTACATGAAAATTTGATTTAAATAATTGGTCTTTAGTTTGAGTCTGATGTTTTTTGTGAGGCAGTACTTTTATTATTATTTCTTCTGAATGGCAGGTGGGTATCTTAACACAATAAAGAGAACTGTGAAGTACCTTTGTCCCACTGATCTTATTCCACCATACATTGATGTGGACTTGAGTGAACTGGATATTGGGCAAAAGATACTGATGCGTGATCTTAAGGTCCATCCGTTTTTAAAGCTAATACGACAAGACAAAGATTCACCTGTATGTAAAATAATGGGATCAAGGTATAAGGCTCAAAAATCATGATCCATAAGCTGGTTTGTAGCTTGATTGCTTGTATCCTGCAGCAGCTATCATCAGAGCTAGATGTGCAGATGATTTTTCCCCCATACCAAGCAAACTATCATTTGGACAGTGACAATTTTATTTATATCCATAGATACAGTGTCTGTTGGAGGAATTCTATTCCCCCCTAAACTAACTCATCTAAAATGAAGCATGACATAGTGGACATCCCCTATCTAGGGTTGCATACATTTCACAATTGGCACACAGGGTACGGTTTGTTTGTCACATTCAGACCAGGTTGGCTATAATTTTCTTGAATTTGTATTCATAAGTTACTTTAGTAAGGCCAAAATATTAATTTTCAGTTTTTGGAGTATGTAATTTTATGGGTTGTGAGAAAGGTTTCTTTGATGTTTAAGCTGCTAGTTTCTGATAGTTTAAATGCAAGAAAAACATCTTTACAATGTTGAAATGGCACTGCAATCGAAGTAAACAATTCTATTTCAATTTGTTGGAATCCTAAATTATTTTTTAGAATTTCTTTAAATGATAGAGATCAATGTCATTGTGCCAACTTGGATTACTAATTCCATGTTTGTATCTAGTACAAATGTAGCATGCATGGAAAAAATAGAGCTCATTATTGCATAAAGACACCAATCACATACTTCTGTGAAAGTGATCTCGGGAAGAAATTATAGGTTCATGGCATCTCTGCTAGTACCTGCTTTGGCCATGCTGCCAACCTTATGACTATCTTAACAGTTGAAACTACCATTGGTTGTTGTACCCATATTGATTGATTGATCATGCAGCCTTTCATATGCCCTCTTTTAGAAGCTCCCAATTGGGTAGGGCAAACCCTCTTGCCAGGAAACAAAGATGATGCCATTGGGCTTTTATTGTTTGCAGTGTCAGGGTGGTTCCTCTTGTGATTAGGTAAATTTCCTTGGTTGTTAGAACTTAGGATTGCCTGCCAGAAGTGACCAGCACGTACCCCTCCCTGTTGGACATCTTTTGCAGAAGCCGGGCACAAACTCAGGTGACTAATAAGCAGGGAAATGCACTTGAACCTTGAGCCTCACCTGCTCAAAATCAAAATCAAATCTATATGACGAGCATGGAAAATTTATAGCAGCTTGTCACTTATCCATATAAGTGTGAGCAGATTTCTTGAAATCTAAGTATGCAACACTCTTTTATGATTGGGGTTACATCTTGTATGGTAATAAATGAGTATGCTAGTTTAGTCTCTAAATAATGCATTCTTTAATAGTCTAGAGCGCCCTTCATTAATAGAAATCATATCTAATAACAAATACCTTTGTTAATTACATAGTTATTGAAAAGCTGTTTATTTTTTTTTACTGAAAAATGTTTTAGTAGCAGATCTGGTCGCTTAATTTTGAAGGCAATTCGTCTGGTCTCAGTGTCACCCACAAGCATATAGGGTGAACATAACCTTATGCTTGCGGTACGATAGCTTAGATTTTAATTGAATGTGTGGCTTCACAAGCAAACTTAATTTATCATCTAATGCTATGCCCATGCTTACAAGAAACTTTATTTAACAGATAAACTTTGATGTTGGGTTTTTCCACTAGGGAATGTACATTTTCTTATAAAATTACAAGGACCCCAAAGATGTGACAGTTGTTTTGGAATTCTCATTAGGATTATTGTGCTTGAAAGGAATGCTTTATTTATTGCCGTTATAGCCAGGTTTGATCACAGTTCTTTTGTTGTCAGATTGCCCTCAAATATAACTTCAAATGTTCAGCAAATAGATGTGGATCTATTAAAAATGATCACTACTGAAATACTATGTAATGAATGCACCGTAGTTGCCTTTGCTCTTTAACTCTTAATTCACAAGCATTGAGAATAGTTGATATTGGTGACATCAATTTTCATTTGAGACATTGGTTGCCTTTTTTGCATTAGGGTGAACCATTTGTATCACAATTCCCATTTTGCAAACCAAAGCGCAAAGAAAACATGGAGGTACTTGTGCTGAATTCTTCCAAACCAAAAAAAAAAGTGATGGTAACGGCACCAGTATAATATTTTATGTATATGACAACTTCGCAGTTTGGGATACTTCTACACATTAACAAAGAACAATGACATAGTACAAGAAAAAATAATTCAAGTAGCAAGATCAACCCCAATGTATTTAAGGTTTGCATCATCATATATTGCCCAAAACAACAAGAAAGATGCATGCACTTGGAAATTAATGCTAATGCAAATAGCACCTCAAGTTTTATTAGTGTTGGAATTGATGACTGTATTAACTTGCCTTCGCAATGAATCGGCCTTTTTACCAAGGATGCATGTTTTACTTTCGATAAATGATAGACTTACAATCAATAACACCTATTTGAGTATAAGATACTCGAAGAATGAACATAAAAGAAGATTCAAGATAACAGGTAAACAATACACAAGATACATGAATTATCTTAGAGAATTCCAACAGCTAAGAAAACTAGAACCTCTAATTTGAAAGGCTTATATTGCTCTATTAATAAGGATTGCTTACAAGAGTGCATTTTTTGAGTACAAGAGATGTAACAACAAAAATCTTAAGTCATGTTTACAGAATGGGCCCATAGATGATTCTTCGTAGCTGATCAATAATAGACCCAGTTCATGAATCTATAAGCATTTGTGGGTCAAAATGTTTACAATTATATTTGACACAATAGATAAACACAAAATAGAGCACCCACTTGATATGGGTGTTGCCACATTTTGGATTGTTGAGTATTCTTAGAATGGAATTTATTCTATTTGAACATATTGGTATAAGTATGACATGCAACAAACAGCTATAAATAAAATATGTTGGATTTAAACTCTTGCCATACTAATCTTAGACAAGTTTGGCACAATTATCTAACCACTAGTTACCATCATTTCAACAACTACCACTAATTATTTTTTAAGGCCTCGATGCCTTGTCTAGATTGTACCTATTACTAATTGTCTAGTTTGCCAACTAGCTTGTCTTGTTTGCACACCATGTGCATGATTCTACATTGGGAAATTTATTCTAGTGGTTATTTATGTTTGAGTTGGAGTACCTTGTATGTATAGGTGAGTGGTTGGTTGGCCTTAATACCTATTCACTTGTCTAAACATTCGAGGTTGGGCCTTTAGGACCACAAGTTAGATTAGGTTAAGATCCAGTAGGATTGATATGATGAGATGGTGACTACTTGAGAGGATGCAACACAATTATGGGTCTTGTATCACCACCTCTATTAGTGACATCCAAGAGGAAATTTGATTTAAGGGGAGGGGTATGTAACACCCAATACTTTGTAATTGTATTTGAGCTTTTTGTACCTATTTTATTCCTCGTTAGTGACATGCATGTTGGACATGGGGTGTTGATTATTGTTCGAGTTATTTTACTTACATTGATATATTTACGTACAATTCTTTTTGAATGATTTACATTATGTGATACTTGAATGCATATGTTGGTTTAGTTGTGATTAGTGGATTATGTTACCGATTCCTATAAGATCATGATTATGATGATTGCCGATACTGGGATTTGATGAGATGTAGTTACATTTGATTATAATGTTCTAGTAACGATTGTAGTGTATGCATTTGTTAGGGATTTACGACACTTGCTTGTCTTGAAAATTTCTATGATTAGATGAAATGTGTCAAGCATGTAGTGGTAAGCTAGAAACCATCTCTTAAACTTTTTGTGCTCGTGACCCATATGATTAAGCTTGGCTAATTTTGTCACATGTTATAACTACCCTCACCAGATCTATTCTTGATTTGTGTTGCTACCTATTAACAATATTACTGAAGATAGTTAATTCTGGATCTCATGTATAATTATGTAAGGAACTTGTAAGAGAAATAAAGATAGTGCACATAGATATACAAAAGAGCAAAAAAATGCTTTATATCATCTTCATAACACCACTTCAAGGGGTCAACTTCTCAATATATCATACACTCCAATTACAAATATCTAACATATCTTCTACTGGGGAAGTTATTACAATATAAAGAGTCTTGCTAACGACAACTATTATTGTCCCATGCATGTAGGATAAATACTTTTATTCTAATTTATCATATGGGCAATTGACAAAGCATATTTACCCAATATTATACTAACTAATAACAAATATCTATAACATAATGTGGGTTTGTAATATTGCCTTCCCTTTCAAAAAGCTTTGTCCTCGAAGCTTGAAATGAGGGAACTTGGAGAGTATGCTAGCTGTCTCCCATGTGTTATCTTCAGGGTATAGACCCTTCCATTGGACTAAAACCTCCTTAATAGATTGAGTGTGAAGTTGCTTTGTGTGTTTATCCAATACAACCTCTAGTTCTAAAAAGATGGATCCATTCCTTGTCCAATCACTTTCTTGAGGCAAGAGACATAAAAATTGGGTTGTTGAAGAGGTTGGAGTGCAATTTTGTATGCCACCTCATTGATGCGTAGCACCACTTGATAAAGGCCACAAAATTTTGGAGCCAACTTATGACCCACCTTGCATGCAAGGATGTCTGCTTGTAAGGATGAAGATGTAAAAATATGGAATCACCAATTGCGAAGGTATGTTCATTTCTATGTTTATCCACTTGATGTTTCATGCGATTTTGTACTTGCACCAAATTATCTTTAAGTACCTTGAGAATTTCCTCCCATCGGCAAGGGAACCACCAACTACTTTGACCTTGGAAGAACCTAGAATATACGTAGCCAAAGAAGGTGGGGGATGAGCATAGACGACCTCATATGGGGTTATCTTAGAGGCATTGTGATGTGGTATTATACCACCACTCAACAAGAGGTAACCATCTAGTCCATTCCCTTGTTGCTTGGACAAACAACATAGGTAAGTCTTAAGACATTTGTTGACAACCTTGGTTTGTGCTATGCCCTTAATCCTATAGGTGCATAGGGTTATGAGTAGTCAGCTTGTGGCTACCTTAACTCTTAATTAAGTTATATAACATTACTATAGTCTTATATAGCTAGTTAAGCTGGCCTAGGTGACATCCAAGACATAAGTATGGTATATATAGAAGGTAGAGGTTAGTTATTATCATCATGTTGAGTATGTTGAGTATTGTGTTCTTATTGAAGACTATTGGAGGTATCCCCCTCAAAGTGGTTTAGGAGGTTGCTCCCTCGAAGTGGCATATTATTATCAAATATTTGCAGCATATTTCTTATTATATTCTTCTATCATGCAAGTTGTTTCATTACATTTTGACCATCAATCTAAGGATGATAGGTTGAACTTAGGGTCAATTTAGGGCTTTGCAACTTAAACAATTCTTGCTAGAAGTTGTTGGTGAAAGTAGGATCACAATCACTAACAATTGGGTGGGGCATATTGTGAAACTTGAAGACTGAGTCCATGAAGTGTTGAGATACAATGACTATGTAAGGGTGAGGCACGACACAAAAATGAACATACTTAAGTCAATTAGTCAACAATGACCAAAATGACCTATTTACTAATTGAGTTTGGAAGCCCAACAATGAAATTCATAGAAATATCTTCCCAAGCCATGTTAGAATAGGAAAGGGGTTGTAGAGACCTTGACAATTTGATGGTTTCCCTTTTGTTGTGTTAACACACATCACATTTTGTCACAAAGGTTTTTAGATCCTTCTTAAGGCCATCCTAAAAGAAATCCCTCTTGATACAATCATGTCTTCAAAAAACTTAGGTGACCTATAGAAGGGGAAGAATGCAGTTCAATGAGTAATTGAGGCTTGAGTTGAGAGTTGGGGCATAAATAAAGGTGGTCATGCTATTTCAATACTTGTCCCTTCCATTGAAACCTTGGCATAGACTGGGGGTCTTGTTCCAACTGACATATGATAGCCTAAATTTTTGGATTAAGCTACCCATTCTTGATTAATCTCTTCCATCTAGGGGGTATTAATACTAAAAGAGAAAACAATGTACCATCCTCATATTTGTGTGAGATTGCATCAACCACAAGCATTTTATTTTCTATTCTTATCGATGATTTCATAATCATAACCTTGCACTTTAGTCACCCACTTTTGTTGTTTGAGGGAGGACACCCTTTGCTACAAAAATATATTAAGCTATTAATGATTAGTTTTAATTTGGAATTTTTAGCCTAAGAGGTAAGTACAAGTACTAAAAGAGAAAACAATGTACCATCCTCATATTTGTGTGAGATTGCATCAATCACAATCATTTTCTTTGCCATTCTAATATATGATTTCTTAACCATAACCTTGGACTTTAGTCACCCACTTTTGTTGTTTGAGGGAGGACGCCCTTTGCTACAAAAATATTTCAAGCTATTGATGACTGCTTTTAATTTGGAATTTTTAGCCCAAGAGGTAAGGATGCCATTATTGAAAAACATGGAGAATGACCATCATCTCTTTTTCATATGTGGATTTAGCCAGATTGTGCCCTATTAATTGCTTGCTAGTGCAGACTAGTGGTCAACCTTTTTGCATTAAAAAAACTCCCATACCTATGCATAATGCATCACATTCCAGAACAAATGGTTTGTTGAAATTTGGCATGGCCAAAATTGAACTAGAACACATAGGGCTTTGAGTGCAAGGAATGACAAATCAACTTTAGTAGTCTAGCCAAAGGAATTCATTTTGAGAAGTGCTATCAAAGGGCCTGCAATTTTACCATAATCACGACCAAACTTGTAGTATTACCCTATCAAGCCTAAGAAACCTTGCAAGCTTTTAATCAATTTATGTTTAGACCACACTTGCATCTCCTCATTTTTTTGTGATCAACTTGCACTCCCTCCTATGGAACAATATGGCCAATATACTATCCCTGTTGGACTCCAAAGGCACATTTAGAGTGCTTGGTGATAAAGGAACTAATCTTGCAAATTTTTGAGGGCAATCTCCAAATGCTTAAGATGAGTTGTCCAACAACGACTATACATGAGAATGTCATAAAAAAAGATCAAAATGGATTGGCAAAGATAGTCATGGAACACCTTATTCATTAGATTTTGAAAAGTAGATGGAGCATTAGTTAGGATGAAGGGCATCATCAAGAATTCATAGTGACCTTCATGCGTCCAAAAAGCTATTTTAGGTATATCCTCCTACTTGACTTGAATTCAATGATATCTAGAGCAAAGATCTAGCTTGGTAAAAATATTTGCCCCAAAAACCTCATCCATCAATGACCATAATAGGGAACTTGTCCTTGATGGTCAATTTATTCAATTCCCAAAAATTAGGGCACATTTGCCATCCACCATCCTTTTTAGTGACCATTACAATAGGGAAGGATTAAGGACTAGTATAGGTTTTGATGGCACTTGCCTCTAGTAGCTCCTAACTATATTTTCAATTTCATTTTTTTCTTAAAAGGATAGCAATAGGGCCAAATATTTGACAATTGACTACTAGGAATGAGGAAAATGACATGATCATGCAACCTTTGAGGAGGCAACCACTTGATGATACTAATCCAAGAGTCCTTGCATATCTGATGAAGGAGAAGGTTGCGAAGCAATTTGAACCTTTCTAGAGTGGAACTGGGCAATAATACTAGAGCCTCCTTTCTTTAACTTCTCCATGAGATGAGAATTGACAATTTGAACATTGCCTACTTTGAAACATTGTAAAGTAGAGTCATTATCTTATTGACTAAATTTTATCAAATTGAAAATGGTCATAAGTGAGTGGGCCTAATGTTTGTAGCCAATGGACAGTCAACACCACATTTGAACCTCCCAAAGAAAGAGCATAAATATTGGAGGTCAAGTGATATCCCCCCATAGTGAGTGACATTATGACACTTGCCTCCCACAAGACATGGTATTCCCATTGCCCACCATAATTTGGAAATTACTGCAAGAATGGACATAACAATGGAGTTGGTTGACCAATTTTTTGTTAATGAAATTATGGGTACTACCCTTGTTAATCAATATCACAACCCTTTGGTGTTTGATGTAGCCACTAACTTTAAGGGTTTGAGGGGAAGAGAAGCCTGCTAGAGCATGAATGGAGATATGAGCATCCTTAGTTGCTACATTATCTGATAAGTTTGCCTCCTTTTCCTCTTTAGAAGGCACCTTAGTGTCATTAGGCACCCTTGAGAATCAATAAGATACAACCACTTTAAATTGAAACATATCCGTTTTGCCCATTTCTCTACTAACTCATCTTGGGATAATTTGTGAATAGTAGGTGGTCTATTGGCTTAATAAAAAATCTCCTTCCTTTACTTGAAGGATTGAGAAGAGAATCTCAAAGTGTTTTTGTGTGTTGCATGCTTATTTTCAACTAGTCTAGCTATGGCATTAACATTAGGCATAGAGTTGGGCATATTCATCTTCACCTCTGCTTGAATCTCAAGTTTCAAGCTTGAAATAAAGCAATAGAAAATAGTGAAATTTGAAAGATTTGCCATAAAATTAGTCACCTTAAATTCAATGGAGTATGTAATAGTGCCTTTTTGAACCAACTTGAATAGCTTGCCTTTTAGGTCCTCATAGATCCCCTAGCCAAAGTGAGCCAGAAGGATTTGAAAAAATCAAACCATCTTTCTATTCTCGACAAATGACCTGTACACCAATTTTCGCCATTGGGATAACATTCCTTCTAGAGCAAAGATCACAATTGTGACATGTTCATATGTGGAACTCAATGCACATTAAGGTAACGTGTCATTATACCCAATTAGGTTGCAACTTCTCCATGAAATTTGGGCATGTCAATCTTTGGTGGCTTGAGAGAGATTAAAAAATTGTTAGAATGGTGATAGACATCATGTATTGAAAGTTGTCTCTTACAAATTTCTATTAAATGCTATTAACACTCTTAGTGAGGGAAACCACTTTAGTTTGGATGTCTTGTATGTTAGTTTAGTCTTAAGATTCATGTTTGGAGGCATGTTGCTACTATTGCATATATTTTCTGGGGGTGGACAAAGTTATATGAAAAAATGATTAGTGTGAAGTGAAAATCACAATTGGTTAGGTGCCTGGATGAAGTGAATGACCTTAGTGACAAAAAAGGGTTCCAAGAGTTATATATCAAAACAACCAGCTTGAAAAGAGGATCACAATAGGATAACCACCTAAAAGGGTTGAAAATTGGTCCAAAAATTTTTACTTGGGTTTTTTTTGGAATTATAATACCCTGTGGACAGGCTCTATAGTCAGATCAATTAGATTATTCCCATATTGAGTGATATTGACTTCAAAGCTTACAAATCTTGCTATTTGTAGAGGACTTGAACCTACTATAGTAACTCACTCAAGAACTTGTAACCTAGACAACAGATTTTTTTGAGAAATTTGGCATGCTATCCCACTAGTGTAATATCATAAAACTATTTAGTGGTCTTAGATTTTGATTATTAATGCCTAGATATAACTGCACAGAGTTGGGTATAAGAGGGAAGGCTTCTACATGCTATGGTTCATTTATGAGAGCAAATATACTAATCCCATTCATAAATAGTGTTGACCCAATATTTTAAAGCACTAACTATAGAGGATAGATCATTCTTGTAGGCCACCATCCCATCCTTGAGGTACAATGTAACTATTTAGGGCTAGCTGCTTAACAATGCATCATAAATTTCATATGATTAAAGATTTGCCTAGGGTTAGGTTTAAAAAAAAATCATATCAAGTCTTACAATATACTTGAGGGTACGTGGAAGCTTCCAACTATATACAAAGATTATTTGAGGCTTGGGTATTGGAGTTAAAGCACTCCTCACTTCACTAGACCCTTTATGGGGAATCTAGCTTAGCTAAGGATGAAAACTCTTTGGAGAAGATTTAAGAACCCCCAAGGTTTCTAACCTAAAAATTAGAAAACTACTTGCAATGGAAAAAATTGGGTAGATCTTGGGCAAGAGATATGTAGTGCCAATACTGTGCACTTTGATCACTAAGATCTTGAGAGGGCAAGGTGAGAGCATATGATCGATATTCATAGAAGGCCTGAAAATTGTAGTGCTACTACAAAAAAACAACCATGGAAAGAGCTTTGATACCATTTGTAAGGAACTTGCAAGATAAATAAAGATAATGCACATATATGTAGAAAAGAGAGCAACATAATGCTTTATATTATCTTTGCAATACCACTTTGAGGGGGAAACCTCTTAATAGAGCATATACTCCAATTACAAATATCCAAGATACCTTCCACTTAGGAAGTTATTACAATGTAAAGAGTTCTGCTAAAGACAACAAATACCATCCCATGCATGTGGGATAAATATTTTTATTCTAATTTACCATATGGCTGTCTTACAAAGCATATGCACTTAATATAGTACTAACTAATACCTATAGAAAATAGGGGTTCATAACAAATTATTATTATACTTTGAGAACATTTGCATTTTGTTATCCATCAAATTACTGTAATAAATGATTTAATTAATGTAGTCTATAGTGTTGATATGGATTAAAAGTTTATATTCCATTAGATGGCTAAATCATTACAAAGTTGAATATGATGCTTCTACTTGACTTACAAAATTATTATGGATCAAATTATATGTTGTCTTCATTGTGTTTGTTTGTGATTGAGTGATGTGTCATGATGTTGATTTGGCTATATGTTTTCTTTGTAGATGTATTTGATATGTGAATCGAGCATGCACAGTTTAGGTTTGGTAAAAAAAGAAAGGGTTTCCAAGTGCCGAGTTGGATGTCTATCTCAATGCCTTTGAAAGATAACTACCATGTGACAAACATCATGATATTGCACCACTTAGTCCTAATCTTTTTTTGGCTAGGATCACCCTATTACAAATCTTAACCCTTATCTAACTTGTGATTCCAAAATTCTACTAAGGAAAAAAGGGAAAGACAAGGCCAACAATTTTCATTTTTGTGTTAACAATTGCAACGTGATTCATGAAGCAGTGCAAACTTACTATAGTTGTCATCACACATGACAACACTATAGACTAACACCTCTACACACGTGGAAGACATGTGTAGACACAAAAGTAGAGAGATGTTGTCATATCAATCTATGAAATGTGGCATGTATACCATTGCAACACATGCATGAATGTAAGACTTAAACCTAGTGAGACAACTTAACACAAAGTACACATAGGGATAGTGGAACGATTCCAACTAAACTCTAAGGTACAAGATAGGGAAGATATAGTCTCAACCTATACCAAGTGCATAGGTGATTGTGCCTACCACCACATAAAGAAATAAATAAAGGAAAATAATAAAATAATGTTCATTTACCTTAGAATGATCATTCCTAAAGGATGAATGAAGTAGATTTAATATACACTATACATGTCTTTTCTTAACCTATCTAGGTTCATTCACTAATTACTTAGTTTTAAAGCAAAATAAAGAAATAACATGAATCAAGCTAATAACCTTAACTCTTTTTCCATTTCACAAAAATAATATAAATGAAGGAATATAATGATGATTTTTCTCTTTAATGTAGTTCATTTCATTTATTTTTTTGTTTGTTTGGGGTTTCTCGGGTTTTTAGCCTGGTCCGAGCCCAGAGAGACCCTTATAGGGGATCTCTTCCCATGGCTTTATTGCTGAGACCACTACTAGGGGGTTTCAATCCCCAAGGCATTAGCGCCCTAGTTCAAACCTGTGAACTCGTTGGCCTAGCGAAGGCCCACAGCCTGTGAGCACACCAGCCCAACGAAGGATCCATGAAGGCACATATCATGTGAGCACGATAGCCTAGTGAAGGAACAAGGCCTGTAAGATCTTTGGCCCAATGGGGGTTTGAACCCTGGTGGTGATCACTGTAACCAAGTGAACTCACCACCACAATATGCCCTTAAGGGCTAGTTCATTTCATTAATTAAACATAAGGACAACTAGATAGATTGTCTAGTTAAACCATACACATAAATGCTTCTTTCAAACTAGATTGAAGACATTATAATATAATAACATTAAATGATGATTCACTACCATTACTAACAATGTTTATCAGAATACAAACGTCTGCCCATTCATTTATTATCCAAATTAAATCATTCTATAATGCACATTTGAACTACAAAGGGAAATAATACTAAACTTACATGGACATTGCAAACTCAATGAACAAATTCTTTAAACCTTCACAACACCCAAAATAGTACTAGAGAATCTCATAAGATTTCTAATGATGTAAGAAAATCAGTCACAATATGGATATCAAGGTAGGAATTGCTCATCAAAGTATTACACAAAACTTAACATTATTGGTAAAGCGCATACAGTTTCTAAGAATTAATTACAAAAATAGGATGGGGCAATTCACTTAATAGACCTAGAAATTTTCATAGGAAAATTCACTATGTAGGAAATGATTGCAACGATTAAATGCCATCTCAAAACATAAAAAAACTAGAGAAAAATGTAGAATTTGGAAATGAAATTTTTACAATGCTTTTCTAACATGATTCCCTAGCCTTTAAAATTGTTAATTTGTAATTATGATATTTCTATGATGCAAAATAACTAGTAAATGCTAAAAGGACCTAGCATGGTTCCTATGTTTTCCAAGTTTACAATTTTCACAAGACGGTCTCAAACTTCCAACTAAGATTCATATACAAATGGAGAACACTATGAACCCACCTTATAGCCCATTGAGTCACAAATTCATTCAACAACAAGGCCCAACTCTCAAATTTACAAAATAACAACTTTGAAATTTCAACTAAAATTTTCTTTTCAAACATAGTCCATAGTTCATTCAATGTAGTTTTTTTCATTCCAAAATGTAAGGGAAATATTATATATTCCTTTGTAATATGTAGCACCGATTTGTAATACATATTTTTAAATGATAAGATCAATATCCATCTTTAAAAATTGTTTCTAGGACAGAATAATGAAAACTCCACCAAGTTCCAAGACTCTAAGGTTCCAAGCCAATGGTAGGCAAGTCTAACACTCAGCCTTATGGTGCCCAAGACCCACCCTACCCTACTTAGGAGGATTATGACATGGTTGAAAGAATAACACAAAAATCACATATTTGGCAACATATAAATACACTTACAAATATGGTATTCTCATACACAAATTATAATTTGTTAAGATTTTAAGAAGGAAGATAGAAGTAGACTAAGACATTGGAGTCTTTCTGATGCAGGAACATCTAGGGTGTAGGAGCAATCCTCTATTGAAAGGCAAAAGACAACTGAGAGGTGGGGGTGAATCAGTTGTATCAAAAACTTTAACTTCTTTACACAATATCACTTTCACATTCACTTAATCTAACTCCTTATTCTATTATGAACATTAAACATGAATAGCAGAATCAAAACATGAACACATCAACACCATACACACATGAACACCAGATTTTTACGTGGAAAACCTAGACAGGGAAAAACCACAGTGAGTGTCAGCTCACAATATAATGTAGCAACAATACCGAATATCAAAAGTGGCTCACTACCGAGGGTTGGCTCACTGCCAAGGTTGAACTGATATATTAGCATCTACACCATGCCTAAGTTCAGTTCCATTGAAGCACAATATAGATCCTCTGCTCTGCTCTGCTTTTACAACTCACACTTTATCTTCACATCTTCACACAATCACACCTCAATCACAAATTCATTACATACATTTATACCTATCATCAACCTTGGAATGTACATCAATGTCAGCATTACATTCTACAACCATTGGAACTATCTCCAAGGTCAACATACATACATATATCAAATTAGGACTAGACCTAAACAAACTTGCGAAGCAAATGAATGATGGATGAACACATCACGACTTAGCTCAGACCCAAATACATCTTCACACACTTGGACATGCTTCTACAATCCACAAATGACCTCCGTAACAAGTGTGACTAACCAGGTTGGCCAAAACAAGTGCATAACATCAAGAACACTTAGATACATGCTTCCACGATCTTCATTGTAGCTTGCGGATTAAGCACATGCCTTCAATACATTCTGGAGACATCTACAAACAACATAGAATCATTTGGGAGTTGATAAATCCAACCGCAATAGATCTCACTTGAAAACAACAAATATCACTTGAGAACACATCACAAACTTCTTCTTAATAGACATTGTCTAACTCTACTAGTCAATTACTTGCTTTTCGGAGCACCAAATGACAAATCCTTTGGAATGAAGGTAACTGAGAACCTTGTAAGATTAAGTCCAGAACTGTAAGACCAAAATCCATACTGCGGAGATATGAAGAGCAAAATACTATCTCTCTGTCACTCTGCAAACATTGCCAGGCACAGTCTTCAAACTGGTGAATAGAACCTTTTCTGCACAGCGATCCGAACCACCAAATTCTGGATTTAGCATCTTTAAACACTTCTCTAAATCATATCCAAAGCTCATACTTCAGTTTGCACTATAGAGAAAATGCAGACCAAAATAATTAGACAATATTCTTCAATCAATCAATAAACAACACTATCAGAAGATACAGTTGGCACCAATGACAACACAAACATGTTGACATCAATGACAACACCAATTAGCACATACATGCAACATCCTCATCACCAAAAAATATTTTTAATAAGTTTGTGTTATTTTATTTAGTTTGTTTTGTAGGTAATTTGGTTTCAGTAAAAATAAGGGTAAGTGCAAGAAGATGGGGGGCCAAAAAGGGGTCTTAAGTGGCCATTTTTTTCTAAAATCAGGAAATGCTGGCCTTGGATGAGAAATTGAGCATAGTTACATTCACAATTTGGAGATGCAACCAAAAAAATGTTCGTAGTGCTCTGAGTCTACTTTCTAAACTACTAATTTTTTTTGAAAATGGTATAGATTAAGGGGTTCAAAAGAGGGAGCCACAGAAATTGGTGTTGTTTCTGTCAAAAAAACATAACATAGCATGTTTTGTGGCTCCCTCAAAAGGTTAACTTTTTTTTGGTATTTTTAAAATCACTTTGGTGAGAAATTAGCTAACAGCATGTAGTTTATGCCCGATTTTTCTAATAAATTTTTGATAAATATTTAATTTTTTACTAATTTTCAAAGTGGACACATCCTAAAAAATATAATTTTGGCCGTGCTACCCCTATAAATTTTGAAAACTAATTGAAAATTATTTTTGCTTTTTTTTAATATATGTAGAATGGAGTCTAGTTTCTAAATATGTATTTTTTTGAAATTTCAATGAATGGTTAATTTACAATGAAAAAAAGACCAAACAATGGTTTTTGCTCAAAATCGGACACACAAACAAAAGAAATTAAAGATGAAAGGCTTAACATTGTCAAAATGTGAAAAAATTACATCGTTAAATAGCTAAGAGAAAGCCTAACATTACCCAGGTGTTCAATTTGTTTGACCTTGAAACATGTGCAAATTTGAGGGTTAGCACGAACAAAATTATGTGAAATCTTGTAGAATTTGCAAAAACATGTCTGTGGATGTTGAAAAGGCATTGCAAGCCTTTGGGTTGGAAATCCAAAGCAAATCCCAAGCCCAAGGTTTGGGATTCCCAAAGCACAATATAATGCGAGTGTGTTATGTTGTGTTTTTTTTGCTTTTTTGCATGTTTGCCGGTGTTTTCCCAGTTCGACATAACGTGAGCACGTTATAACACACTCGCATTATGTCTTCCTTTGAATGAGATATGTTCAAATTTCATAAGTATGTTTCATGGATGTTTATATCTATTCTTATAGGTATGTATGCATGCTTGTATGTATGCATCTTTGTATGTATGCATGTATGTAAGTGTTTTGGGTTTAGTGTATATAAGGACCTGAGCCTGTATAGTTTTGAGGGTTGAGGGTTATAGTTGAGGGTTAATATTTAGGTTGTTGAGTGTATAAGATTAAGTGTGTAAGGTGCGGGGATTAGGGTTTAGGGTTTACGATATGGATTGAGGGTATATAAGGCATAGGGTGACTTGGGTTGAGAGCACGTATGGTTTAGGTTTAATTTAAGTATAGGGTTGAGGCACAATATTCAAGGTTTAGGATATAAGGGTGAGGTTATATGGTCTAGGGATGAGGGTTTGAGGGTGTAGACTTTAGATTTAAGGTATACGGTTGATGATTGAGGGATTAGGGCTTAAGTATATTGTTGAGGGTATAGGGTTGAGGGTTTAGGGATAGGTTTTAGGGTTTAAGGTTTAAGGGTTAAAGGTTGAGGGATAGGGTTTAAGGTTTAGGGGTAAGGGATTAGGGTTTAAGGTATAGTGCCTTGGGTTGAGGGTTTAGGAATAGGGATAGCATTTAGGGTTTAGGGATGAGGGTTGAGGGTTGAGGGTTGAGGGATTAGGGTTTAGAGTTGAGGGATTAGGGTTTAAGGTATAGTGTTGAGGGTTGAGGGTTTAGGGATAGGGTTTAGGGTTGAGGGATTAGGGTTTAGGGTTGAGGGATTAGGATTTAATGTTGAGAGTTGAGGGTTGAGGGATATGGTTGATGGTCAAGGGATTAGGGTTAAAGTAGAATGTTGAGGGTAGAGGGATTAGGGATAGGGTTTAGGGTTGAAGGTTTAACGATTGAGGGTTGAGGTTTTAGGGCTGAGGGTTAAGGGATTGGGGTTTAAGATATAGTGTTGAGCATCAAGGGTTTATGGATAGGTTTTAGGGTTTAAGTTTTAAGGGTTAAGGGTTGAGGGATAGGGTTTAGGGTTTAGGGATAAGGGATTAGGGTTTAAGGTATAGTGTCGAGGGTTGAGGGTTTAGGAATAGGGATAGCGTTTAGGGTTTAGGGATGAGGGATTAGGGTTGAGGGTTGAGAGATTAGGGTTGAGGGTTGAGGGATTAGGGTTTAAGGTATAGTGTCGAGGGTTGAGGGTTTAGTGATATGGTTTAGGGTTGAGGGTTGAGGGATTAGGTTTTAGGGTTGATGGATTAGGGTTTAAGGTATAGTGTTGAGGGTTGAGGGTTTAGGGATAGTGATGAAGGGGGTAAATCATAAAACACATAATAACATAAATTGAACATAGAGAATATAACTTTCTTTTATTGATCTGGGCAACTTGTTACATTACAGAAGCTTAATTACAATAAGGGGAATCAGTCCTCCATAGGCTGCAATACACTACAGCTACCATCACCAGGCTCTGGAATCTTTCACCTTCTGTAACCCCCAAATCAGCTAGGGTTTCTGTTTTCCTACCTATTCTTGACTCTACACTTGCCCCCTTTGTAGGAATACACACAACACTGAGAGGGGGGGGTGAATCAGTGTTGTTAACAATTTTAACACTTTTTACTCCTTTTCTCAATTTAATTTCACAATTATAGAATTCTTCAGATAGAACAAAGAAAATATGCAGAGTATCAACACAAAACTTGACACAAGAAATTTCCCGAGTGGAAAACCCTCCTGGGGTATAAAAACCACTCAACTACCTCACTGGCTTAACACAAATTTTAGATTACAACTGTCTCACTGACATTACAATTCTGCCTCACTGGCATATTGTACTTCTCTGCATGTCTCACTGACATTACAACATCAACATTCAATGAAAAATATAACTCAGGGGATTTCCCTGTTTCAATAAAAACAAAACCTTATTTCTCCCTTTTAAAACAAACAAAATATATTCTTAGCAATCAGCCTTCAACTGTCTTCAACATCTACAATCATTCAATTTTGATCTTCAAAATACTTCATACCTCTGCAAAACAATCTCAAACTAATTCACCATTTCTTGAACTTTCTCCCTGTGCAAAACTAAACAATTGACTCTCTCTGAGAAATTATTGTCTTTCATCACTTTCACTTTCTCTGAACAAACATTAATCCATCTTGATCATTGAAGGACTCCATTCATTTATTGAACCAACATTCTTTCAAAACCTCAACATAATTCCCTGAAAAAAATGTTTCTTCATACCTGCAAAAATACATTTCAAAACAAAAAAACCATTCTCAAAAATATCTTACAACCTTCAATATCATCTCTTATCTGCAACAATTCACACCTGCCATTCAAAAACTCTCTATATACCAAATGAATTTCCATCAATCAATAATATCAAAAAATTGGTTCAACTTCCAACATCATATTTTATTCATCTCACATTCTCTAAAAGAAAAATAAAAACTAAAACACCAAAATGAAGATTACATTCTTTTGATCTTCTGTGTCGTAGGAAACCTTCCAAATCTAACAAAAAATCTTAACAAACTTTCTAACTTCAACCTTCAAGACTCCACATCTCTTGGGCTTCGCTGTCTCACTAGAATAGAAACAAAAAGCTTGATTTTCTTGCCTTTTCTAAACACAGAAACTGTCAAATTTAGGATGTGTTAAATGGGGCTCCGTTTAAACCTCCACCATCCGATGAGGACACCCCCGCCAACTGTCATTTAAAACTTAGCCGTTGATCAGCTTTTTCGCGCCCACATTTGAAGCTTGCACCGGCGCTCAACCAAAACCTAACACAAGGGGCCGGTAAAAACAACGAGGCACATACCCTCAAGTTGTTACTTAAAACCTGATAACCTTCTCGACCGGTCAACAGAAGATTAGAACAAAAGTGCTTTGACAGTTAGATTTTTGGTTTTTAATCTAAGTTTGGATTTTGTAAAACTTTATACCATGTAATAAGCAAATATGACAATTTGATCTTTACACCATATGATTTAACTTTTCACCATATGCTTTACCTGACCACATATGCTGACTATAGATGAGTATAGATGAGATATCATATATGTCACAACATTCTCTTTATACAATTGATAATTATATGACATGACATAGGACATGTCACATATTCACACCATTTAACTGAAAAAACTATTCACACCATTTCACTGAAAAACATGTCACTGAAGATCTGAAAACCACACCACTGATCACTGAAATCATTACCATGAAGACCATGTCACTAATGAAAACCATGTTACTGATGTCATTACCATGAAGACCATGTCACTGATGAAGACCATGTCACTGATGAAGACCATGTTACTGATGTCACTACCATTTTGGCATCAATGAAAACCACCTCATTTTGTCATCAATGAAAAGACAATATACTCAACTGTGAAATGTGCTACAAAACTCCCCCTTTGTCTTTGACATTGATGGCAAAACCATAACTCATTTCTCCCCCTTTTTGACATAAAAATGTCAAAGGCAAAAAAAATACCACAACCAATAGATTCCTGTTCTTGTAAATGCAATCCTCTGTAAAAAAATTTGCCAAAACCAACACTTTACTTCATACTGATCAAATGCACAATACTGTAACACTGCCAACCACAAAAAATATGTACAAAAAACTATATATAGACTATGTACGAATGAGATTCAGGACATTAAAATAATCTAGAAGACAACTCCCCCTGAATCTAATATCTCTGTAACCTATTGAAGAGAGACAAGAGACAAAACTCCCAATCTCTGTCTCAGAGTTTCAAATGTCTCCTTTGGCAAAGGCTTTGTGAAGATGTCAGCCAATTGATCACTTGTATGCACATATTCCAAAGCAACTTCATTTTCAATCACTTTTTCCCTTAAAAAATGATATCTGATAGCAATGTGCTTAGTTCTTGAATGCATTATAGGCTTCTTTGACATATTGATAGAACTTGTGTTATCACAAAGAATAGACACAGGCTTTTTAACCTCAACCTTAATATCAAGAAGTGATTGTACCATCCAAAGTACCTGTGTACAACATGATGAAGCAGCAATGTACTCAGCTTCAGCTGTAGATAGAGAAACACAATCTTGTTTCTTACTATGCCATGCAACCAATCTGCCACCCAGAAAGAAAGCTGCCCCACTTGTGCTTTTTCTGTCATCAGGACACCCTGCCCAATCTGCATATGTATAGGCAAGAAGTGTAAAATCATTGTGTCTAGGATACCATAAACCAAAATCAAGTGTACCCTTAATATATCTAAAGATTCTCTTAACAGCATTCAAATGTGATTGTTTAGGACAAGCTTGAAATCTAGCAACCAAACAAACAGCCTGCATAATATCAGGCCTAGAAGCAGTGAGATATAAAAGACTCCCAATCATAGATCTATACAGAGACTATTCTACTTCAGGTGATTCATCATTTTTACTTAGCTTATGGCTTGTCTCCATAGGAGTACCCAAAGGTTTGCAATCATCCATTTGAAATCTCTTTAACATCTCTCTGGCATATTTATTTTGTGAGATAAATATTCCCTTTTCAAGCTGAGATACCTGAAGACCGAGAAAGAAAGACAATTCTCCCAACATAGACATTTCAAATTCTGATTTCATGATGTTAGGAAATGAATGACTCATATCATCATTGTTACTACCAAAAATGATATCATCTACATAAATTTCAACAACCAGAATATCCTCACCTTTGATTAGATAGTACAGATTACTGTCCACACCTCCTTTTGTAAACCCCTGTTCTTGCAGAAACTTATCCAGTCTATAATACCAAGCCCTTGGAGCTTGCTTTAAACCATATAAAGCCTTTTTCAACCTATAAACATGATTTGAATTATCTTTATTCACAAAACCTTTTGGTTGTTCCATGTAGACTTCTTCTTCAAGATCTCCATTTAGAAATGCTGATTTTACATCCATTTGGTAAACTTTGAAATTTTTATAAACTGAAAAAGCTAAAAACATTCTTATAGCTTCTAATCTAGCAACAGGAGTAAATGTTTCTTCAAAGTCAATACCTTCAATTTGTGAATACCCTTTACAAACTAATCTGGCTTTGTTTCTAACAACTTTACCTTTATCATCAAGCTTATTCCTAAACACCCATTTTGATCTAATAACATTCTTACCTTCTGGTCTTGGAACAAGTTCCCATGTTTTGTTCTTTTCTATTTGACTTAACTCCTCTTCCATGGCTTTAATCCAGGCTTCATCTTTGCTGGCCTCAACATAACTTTTAGGTTCCATTTCAGATATCAAGCATACATGTGCTTGATTATGTGCAGCAGCAAGCTTTCTTCTAGTTACCACACCACTGTCCTTGTCCCCAATGATCAACTCATGAGGATGATCTCTTTGATATGCCTTTGAAGGAGTCTTTGTCTTAACATCAACAGATTTTTCAGGATCTTCTTCCTCTACCTGAATTTCTTCTTCCTTTTGTGAATGATGATCAACTTCATTGTCATGAATCAACTGCATACAGGGCTGCAAATCCTCATCCACCTTAACATTAGTACTTTCAATTATTCTTTTGAGCCTATTGTTAAAACACTTATATGCCTTGCTATGTGTAGAATAACCAAGAAATATGCCTTCATCACATCTAGACTCAAAACCACATAAGCTATCATTATCTTTCTTGATGTAACACTTACTTCCAAAAATTTTAAAATACCCAACATTAGCTGACTTACCATACCAAAGTTCATAAGGAGTATAATTTGACTTTACCCTTAATTGAACTCTGTTCAAAGTATATACAGCTGTATGAACAGCTTCTCTCCAATAGACATTAGGCAGATTTGCATCATGTAGTAAGGTTCTTGCCATTTCTTTTACAATCCTATTTTTCCTTTCAGCTACCCCATTTTGCTGTGGAGTTCTAGGAGTGGAGAATTGTCTTCTTATGCCATGTTTTTCACAATATTCCTCAAATTCCTTTGAAGTGTACTCTCCTCCATTGTCTGACCTTAAACATTTTAGCTTGAAATCAGATTCCTTTTCAACCATCTTCTTGAAGATTTTGAATCTATCAAATGCCTCTGATTTATGCCTTAAGAATGTTACCCATGTCATTCTTCAAAAGTCATCAATGAAAAGCATAAAATATTTTTCTCCTCCCAGAGCTTTAGTCCTTGTAGGACCACACAAATCTGAATGTACCAGCTGCAGAGGTTTTGAAGTAAAATACTCCTTAGGCTTGAAACTAACTTTGGTTTGCTTACCCAGCTGACACTCTTTGCATATAGTATTACTTGGTTTTGAAATATGAGGCATATTTCTGACATTGTGATTCCTGCTGATTCTCACAAGATTGTCAAAATTCACATGACCAAGTCTTCTATGCCACAACCAGCTTTCCTCAATTTGACCCATGAAACAGATATGGCTATCAACACTTTTAGTTTCTGAGTTATGAAGATTGTAGATGTTACCACTAGTCCTTAGACCTGCTGCAATAATTTTACCTGATTTCTTTTTGATCTCACATCCATGTGCATCAAAAACCACATTAAAACCATTGTCACATATTTGACTGACACTTAACAGGTTGTGCTTCAGTCCTTCTACAAAATACACATCATGTAGTGGTGTTTCATCATCAAGAAGAATTGTACCTTTGCCTCTGATCATAATGCAATCATTATTTCCAAACATAACAGAACCTTCATTAATGTCTTCAAATTTAACAAACTTATCTTTGTCCCCTGTCATGTGGTTGGAGCAACCACTGTCAATCACCCACTGTTCCTTCTTTTTGGCATGAAAAGCAGCTTGTGCAATCATAACATCAAAGCTCTTATTGATTACCTTAGGTTTCCAAACAAGCAATTTCTTTTCAGAACTCAAAGAAGATAAACCTGAAACAGTATTTCTTGTTGTTTGCTGCATTTGCAAAGAAGGTCTACAGAATTTGGCAATATGCCCAAAATTTTTACAATTGTGACACTTCAAACTTCTTAAAAACATGAATGGATTCCTTGGAAATAAATGCATTTCTCTTCTGACTCCAAATCTGCATTCACTGGCTTTATGTCCAAACCTGTTGCAACAAAAACAATATCCAGTAAAGTGAGCATTATACCTGAAAGTATCACTTCTGTTGTAGTTTGTTGTCCTTATAATTGATTTGCCTTTTGTACTAGCCTTTTGAGAACATTGTCCCTCTTCAAATCCAAGACCTGATTTATCTTTGAATCCTTTTTGTCTATCAAGAAGATCATCAAGTTTATCACTACTTCTGCACATATCAAGTCTTCTTCTCAGATCAACAATTTCAGCTTCAAGTGTATGACATTCCTTGTCCTTGTTATTCAACTCTTTGTCTTTATCATCAATAATTTTCTTACTTTCTTCAAGAGAAAGAATTAGATCAGTAATCTATTTCTCATAACAAGTTAACTTATTATTCATGATATCATTTTCTTTTTGAAACTGACTTCTTTGTGCAATGATTTCCTTTTTAAGTTTCTTGACTTGACTTAATGCACACATCAATTCTCCTTCAAAGTCAATAACAGCTTCACAACTGTTTGATTGTTCCTCACATTTTTTATTTTGAACTTCATTTAGAATAGCCATAAATAAAGTCTGTGCATTTTCATCAAGAAAATCATCTGAATCACTTTCAGTCATATCAACATTTTTGATGAACAAACTTCTTTTCTTTCTGAAATTATTTTTTCTTCTAGAAACAAACTATTTCTTTTTAAACTGCTTCTTGTTTTCATCTTCATCACTGTCTAGGTCTTTGTAAGGACACTGAGCTGCATAGTGTCCAATCTTTCCACACTCAAAACATTTGAATGAAAGCTTACCTTTGTACTTACCAATAGATCCCTTCTTCAACTTGCTTGCAAGAGATATTTCTTGATCATCATCCAATTCTTCTGAATCAAAAATCTCCTTTTCTTTTCTGACTGATTTGAAAGCAACTTCTTTGCTTGAAGGTATGTCATTACTAATTCTCATCTCATAAGCTATGAAAGTGCCATGAAGTTCATCAAAGGTAACTTTGCTTAAGTCTCTTTCTTCAACTGCAGACACTTTGGATTCATATTTTGGATTTAAAGTCCTTAAGACTTTTGTAACAACTGTCTTCTCTTCCAATGTATCACCAAGTCCTCTGATAGCATTTACAATTTCTTGGACCCTTAGAAGATATTCTGCCACTTTCTCATCATCACTCATTCTGAGACTTTCAAATTTAGCTCTGTAGGATTGCAGTTTTTCTTCTTTGATTTTATCATCTCCTTGATAAATATTAGACAGTTTGTGCCATATTTGCTTGGCTGTTTTACACTCCATGATTTTGACAAGTATGTCATTGGTAAGACCACAACATAATGCATTTTTAGCCTTAGCATTATTTTCATATGCCCTTTTCTCATTAGCTGTGCTAGGAGGATTTGTAGCAGTAACAATGGCAGCATACACATCATACCCCAGAGATGACAAATATGACTCCATCCTGAATTTCCAAAAAGCATAGTTAGAACCATCAAACACAGGTGCTTTATAATTTGAGTAACCTTCTTGACTTGCCATGATAAGTATTCCAAAAATATGATCTACCCAAGCTGATTAAGCTTTGACTGGGTACCAGGCTCTGATACCAATTGTAGGAATACACACAACACTGAGAGGGGGGGGGGTGAATCAGTGTTGTTAACAATTTTAACACTTTTTACTCCTTTTCTCAATTTAATTTCACAATTATAGAATTCTTTAGATAGAACAAAGAAAATATACAGAGTATCAACACAAAACTTGACACAAGAAATTTCCCAAGTGGAAAACCCTCCTGGGGTATAAAAACCACTCAACTGCCTCACTGGCTTAACACAAATTTTAGATTACAACTGTCTCACTGACATTACAATTCTGCCTCACTGGCATATTGTACTTCTCTGCATGTCTCACTGACATTACAACATCAACATTCAATGAAAAATATAACTCAGGGGATTTCCCTGTTTCAATAAAAACAAAACCTTATTTCTCCCTTTTAAAACAAACAAAATATATTCTTAGCAATCAACCTTCAACTGTCTTCAACATCTACAATCATTCAATTTTGATCTTCAAAATACTTCATACCTCTGCAAAACAATCTCAAACTAATTCACCATTTCTTGAACTTTCTCCCTGTGCAAAACTGAACAACTGACCCTCTCTGAGAAATTATTGTCTTTCATCACTTTCACTTTCTCTGAACAAACATTAATCCATCTTGATCATTGAAGGACTCCATTTATTGAACCAACATTCTTTCAAAACCTCAACATAATTCCCTGAAAAAAATGTTTCTTCATACCTGCAAAAATACATTTCAAAACAAAAAAACCATTCTCAAAAATATCTTACAACCTTCAATATCATCTCTTATCTGCAACAATTCACACCTGCCATTCAAAAACTCTCTATATACCAAATGAATTTCCATCAATCAATAATATCAAAAAATTGGTTCAACTTCCAACATCATATTTTTTTCATCACATTCTCTAAAAGAAAAATAAAAACTAAAACACCAAAATGAAGATTACATTCTTTTCATCTTCTGTGTCGTAGGAAACCTTCCAAATATAACAAAAAATCTTAACAAACTTTCTAACTTCAACCTTCAAGACTCCACATCTCTTGGGCTTCGCTGTCTCACTAGAATAGAAACAAAAAGCTTGATTTTCTTGCCTTTTCTAAACACAGAAACTGTCAAATTTAGGATGTGTTAAATGGGGCTCCGTTTAAACCTCCACCATCCGATGAGGACACCCCCGCCAACTGTCATTTAAAACTTAGCCGTTGATCGGCTTTTTCGTGCCCACATTTGAAGCTTGCACTGGCGCTCAACCAAAACCTAACACAAGGGGCCGGTAAAAACAATGAGGCACATACCCTCAAGTTGTTACTTAAAACCCGATAACCTTCTCGACTGGTCAACAGAAGATTAGAACAAAAGTGCTTTGACAGTTAGATTTTTGGTTTTTAATCTAAGTTTGGATTTTGTAAAACTTTATACCATGTAATAAGCAAATATGACAATTTGATCTTTACACCATATGATTTAACTTTTCACCATATGCTTTACCTGACCACATATGCTGACTACAGATGAGTATAGATGAGATATCATATATGTCACAACATTCTCTTTATACAATTGATAATTATATGACATGACATAGGACATGTCACATATTCACACCATTTAACTGAAAAAACTATTCACACCATTTCACTGAAAAACATGTCACTGAAGATCTGAAAACCACATCACTGATCACTGAAATCATTACCATGAAGACCATGTCACTGATGAAAACCATGTCACTAATGTCATTACCATGAAGACCATGTCACTGATGAAGACCATGTTACTGATGTCACTACCATTTTGGCATCAATGAAAACCACCTCATTTTGACATCAATGAAAAGACAATATACTCAACTATGAAATGTGCTACACCCTTAACTCGACTGCCGCCCCAGGGTCCCCAAAATAGCCATAAATAACACTTTTTGGTGGCCTCCAGCTAAATTTTGAAATTTACAACTCCCTATAAAAGTAGGTAAACTTCTGGGAAGCATAACTTTTGATCTGGGTGTCCGATTGACGAACTGTTTTAGGCATCAGAAAGCTCGTGATGTGAACTATCACGCTGAAAATCTGTAAACAAATTTCTGTCAACTTTTTGGGATGTTTAGGGATGTTTTAGTGCCTCATATCTCGTTTCAAAAATTTTTAAGGGCTTTTCAGAAAACAAAAACTTTAATATCTTTCAGCTCAAAAATGATCTTTGCCTGATTCCTTCGCCAAAGGTCTTATATTTCCATTTAGTAACTTTCTGCAAGTTTTTGCTTCAATCTGTGCCCAACTGCAAACTTTCCAAAAATAGTAGGTAAACTTTCCAAAACAAGCAGGTTGCTATTTTTAGCAGTTTTGGAGAAACTGAAAGTCCTACATCATTATTCTGGATATTATGGAACCAAAAACACTAATTATGGAAAGAAATGAAAACAACTACAATGATTTTGAATTAACTTCTTTTTGGGTGATGCAAGATTGCCCTTACACTAACGGATTAGGGTTTAGGGTTGACTGATTAGTGTTTAATGTCGAGGTTAGGGTTAGAGTGTCGATGGTAGAGGGATTAGGGATAGGGTTTAGGGAACTTGAAGGTTTAAGGATTGAGGGTTGAGGCTTTAGGGATGAGGGTTTAAGGCTTAAGATATAGTGTCGAGTGTTGAGGGTGTAGGGATAGGGTTTTAAGTTTTAAGGGTTAAAGGTTGAGGGATAGGGATTAGGGTTTAGGGTTGATGAATTAGGGTTTAATGTTGAGAGTTGAGGGTTGAGGGTTTAGGGATAGGGTTGATGGTTAAGGGATTAGGGTTAAAGTAGAGTGTCAAGGGTAGAGGGATTAGGGATAGGGTTTAGGGTTGAAGGTTTAGGGATTTATGGTTGAGGCTTTAGGGATGAGGGTTAAGGGATTAGGGTTTAAGATATAGTGACAAGTGTCGAGGGTGTAGGGATAGATTTTAGGGTTCAAGTTTTAGGGGTTAAGGGTTGAGGGATAGTATCGAGCCTGTTGAGGGTTTAGGAATAGGGATAGTGTTTAGGGATTAGGGATGAGGGATTAGGGTTGAGGGTTGATGGATTAGGGTTGAGGGTTGACAGATTAGCGCTTAGGGATAGGGTTTAGGGTTTAGGGTTCAGGGATTAGGGTTTAAGGTATAGTGTTGAGGGTTTAGGGTTGAGGGATTAGAGTTAAGGGTTGAGGGATTAGGGTTTGACGTTGAGGGTTGAGGTTTTAGGGTTGAGGGTTTAGGGATATGGTTGAGGGTCAAGGGATTAGAGTTAAGGGTTGAGAGATTAGGGTTTGACATTGAGAGTTGAGTGTTGAGGTTCGAGGGTCGAGGGATTAGGGTTAAAGTAGAGTGTCGAGGGTATAAGGATTAGGGATAGGGTTGGGGGGTTTAGGGATGAGGGATTAAGGTTTAAGGTATAGTATCGAGCCTGTTGAGGGTTTAGGAATAAGGATAGTGTTTAGGGTTTAGGGATGAGGGATTAGAGTTGAGGGTTGAGGGATTAGGGTTGAGGGTTGAGGGATTAGGGTTTAGGGTTGAGGGATTAGGGTTTAATGTATAGTGTTGAGGGTTTAGGGTTGAGGGATTAGAGTGAAGGATTGAGGGATTAGGATTTGACATTGACATTGAGGTTGAGGGTTGAGGTTTTAGGGTTTAGGGTTTAGGGATAGGGTTGAGGGATTAGGGTTTGACGTTGAGGGTTGAGGTTCAAGGGTTGAGGGTCGAGGGATTAGGCTTAAAGTAGAGTGTCGAGGGTATAAGGATTAGGGATGGGTTGGAGGGTTTAGGGATAAGGGATTAGGGTTTAAGGTATAGTATCAAGCCCATTGAGGGTTTAGGAATAGGGATAGCATTTAGGGTTTAGGAATGAGGGATTAGAGTTGAGGGTTGAGGGTTGAGGGATTAGGGTTTAGGGTTTAGGGTTGAGGGATTAGAGTGAAGGGTTGAGGGATTATGATTTGATGTTGAGGGTTGAGGGTTGAGGTTTTAGGGTTTAGGGTTTAGGGATATGGTTGAGGGTTGAGGGATTAGAGTTAAGGGTTGAGGGATTAGGGTTTGACGTTGAGGGTTGAGGGTTGAGGTTTGAGGGTTGAGGGTTTAGGGATAGGGTTGAGGGTTGAGGGATTAGGGTTAAAGTAGAGTGTTGAGGGTATAAGGATTAGGGATAGGGTTGGAGGGTTTAGGGATAAGGGATTAGGGTTTAAGGTATAGTATCTATCCCGTTGAGGGTTTATGAATACATATAGTATTTAGGGTTTAGGGATGAGGGATTAGGGTTGAGGGTTGATGGATTAGGGTTGAGGATTGCTGAATTAGGGCTTAGGGATGGGGTTTAGGGTTTAGGGTTGAGGGATTAGGGTTTAAGGTATAGTGTTGAGGGTTTAGGGATAGGGTTTAGGGTTGAGGGATTAGAGTTAAGGGTTGAGGGATTAGGGTTTGATGTTGAGGGTTGAGGTTATAGGGTTGAGGGTTTAGGGATAAGGTTAAGGGTTGAGGGATTATAGTTAAGGGTTGAGGGATTAAGGTTTGATGTTGAGGGTTGAGTGTTGAGGTTCAAGGGTTGAGGGTTTAGGGATAGGGTTGAGGGTCGAGGGATTAGGGTTAAAGTAGAGTGTTGAGGGTATAAGGATTAGGGATAGGGTTGGAGGGTTTAGGGATAAGGGATTAGGGTTTAAGGTATAGTATTGAGCCCATTGAGGGTTTAGGAATAGGGATAGCGTTTAGGGTTTAGGGATGAGGGATTAGAGTTGAGGGTTGAAGGATTAGGGTTTAGGGTTGAGGGTTGAGGGATTAGGGTTTAGGGATAAGGTTTTGGGTTTAGGGTTGAGGGATTAGGGTTTAAGGTATAGTGTTGAGGGTTTAGGGATAGGGTTTAGGGTTGAGGGATTAGAGTGAAGGGTTGAGGGATTAGGATTTGATGTTGAGGGTTGAGGGTTGAGGTTTTAGGGTTTAGGGTTTAGGGATAGGGTAGGGGGTCGAGGGATTAGAGTTAAGGGTTGAGGGATTAGGGTTTGACGTTGAGGGTTGAGGGTTGAGGTTCAAGGTTGAGGGTTTAGGGATAGGGTTGAGGGATTAGGGTTAAAGTAGAGTGTCGAGGGTATAAGGATCAGGGATAGGGTTGGAGGGTTTAGGGATAAGGGATTAGGGTTTAAGGTATAGTATCAAGCCCGTTGAGGGTTTAGGAATAGGGATAGCATTTAGGATTTAGGGATGAGGGATTAGAGTTGAGGGTTGAGGGATTAGGGTTTAGGGATAAGGTTTAGGGTTTAGGGTTGAGGGATTAGGGTTTAAGGTATAGTGTTGGGGGTTTAGGGTTGAGGGATTAGAGTGAAGGGTTGAGGGATTAGGATTTGATGTTGAGGTTTTAGGGTTTAGGGGTAGGGTTGAGGGTTGAGGGATTAGAGTTAAGGGTTGAGGGATTAGGGTTTGACGTTGAGGGTTGAGGTTTGAGGGTTTAGGGATAGGGTTGAGGGTTGAGGGATTAGGGTTAAAGTAGAGTGTCGAGGGTCTAAGGATTAGGGATAGGGTTGGAGGGTTTAGGGATAAGGGATTAGGGTTTAAGGTATAGTATTAAGCCCGTTGAGGGTTTAGGAATAGGGATAGCATTTAGGGATTAGGGATGAGGGATTAGAGTTGAGGGTTGAGGGATTAGGGTTGAGGGATTAGGGTTAGGGTTTAGGGTTGAGGGATTAGGGTTTAAGGTATAGTGTTGAGGGTTTAGGGATAGGGTTTAGGGTTGAGGGATTAGACTGAAGGGTTGAGGGATTAGGATTTGATGTTGAGGGTTGAGGGTTAAGGTTTTATGGTTTAGGGTTTAGGGATAGGGTTGAGGATCGAGGAATTAAAGTTAAGGGTTGAGAGATTAGGGTTTGACGTTGAGGATTAAGGTTTGAGGGTTTAGGGATAGGGTTGAGGGTTGAGGGATTAGGGTTAAAGTAGAGTGTCGAGGGTATAAGGATTAGGTATAGGGTTGGAGCATTTAGGGTTTAAGGTATAGTATCAAGCCCGTTGAGGGTTTAGGAATAGGGATAGTTGGTTTTAGGGTTTAGGATTAAGTGAGACCTAGATGGCTAGGGATGGATGGAGAGGTAGACAAGGAGTGATTGAGAGACATAGAGAGGGGAGAGGTAGAGAGGTGAGGGGGAGAGATAAGTGAGATATAGAACATGAGCTAATGGAACTAGAGGTGAGATATTGTAAAGTTACTATCGAAGGTGAGATAGGCACAAATATTTATGGATCAATCTATAGCAGGACAAAACGTGAGCGCGTTATAAAGCGCTCGTATTTTTTCCTGCTATAGAAATGGTAAAAAAGTGTTGATCCCCATGATCTAGGCCCGCATGATTTGTTTTCATGCTAATTATGCACATGTTCTGACAAAAAAGAAGTGCTTTCATGTTGTTGGGAAGTTCACATGCACATTTTACACATTCTACCACCTTTGCATGATCTTTCCACCACCTTTTCTGCTTTGCCAACTTGAGAAGGAGGAAATAACATAGTTTTCACACCAAATTTGATATATATCTATTCAAGTTTTAATTTTTGTAGTGTTGCAATGTTAATTGTGATTCAATTTTAGGAATTTAACATTATAGATTGGTTAATAGTATTGTTGTTACTAATTATATTTGAGTGTCATTCAATTTAACATTGAAAAGGAAGCAAGTGGTGAAAAATTCAAATTGTTGAGGAGTTTGATGCAAGAAGAAAAAAACACTACATAATTGTGTACTCTCTCCATTTGAATCTCTGTTGTTTAGGTATGTCAAGTCTTTACATGCATGTTCTTTACATTTTCCTTAATTCTATTTGAATTACTTTATCATGATTTATCATACATGTTTAAAATAGACACATTCCCATTCAAGAAAGCAGCCTACAATCTCACATGATGCCATGTATATTTTCTACACTTGGGCTCTTTAATAATTATGTGTAATAAACAGACCTTAACATACCATGATGTCAAACTATACAAGAATAAATCCTCACAACATAATAAAAATACAATCCCACTATTATCTTGTCATATTAACAAGTTAAAATATAAATGAATAGGTGCCAAGATCATACAGGTATGCACATGACATGATGATTTTTATGCACATATCTTGGGCTAGGACATTCCTTATGCACCTATTCATGATGATTTGTACATGCACATGACACAAGAATATTTCAAAATTTTGTAATTGTCCTTTGTTAGCACATGATGGTGGTTACCTTGATCGACTATATACCATTCAATACCCTAAATTACAGAGATTAGTCTAATGATTTTTATGACAATCCTAGGTATGTGATGCAGAGGTAGGGTTCAACTCAATCCAAAGGGATCATACCAATAGTTTCTTCAAATTTTATAAGCTTTCCTCTCAAGCAATCTCCCTATACAAAGGCACAAAGATGGTCTTCAATACATCAAAACCTAACAAGGCTACTAGAGGTCTTCTTACCCCTTAGGAACTTAGACACAACCATTCTAAACCCTTACTAAAGTCTACACTCTTCAATTGTTGTCTATTCCTTCACAAGCCACCCAAATCCTAGTATCCCTAGTACCAACAAAACACCTTCTCAATTCTAAATCCTAGTAGCCCTAGTAACAACAAACATGTCAAATTGGGTCTGCCTCAACCTTTTCAAGTATGAAGTCCCATGTACTCTTCACTTGTAGCCTCAAAGGTGACTCTCCTTTGACCTTATCCTCATCTAGGACTTAAGTGAACTTTGTACCATAATGCTTTGTATGGCTGCAATAACATTGTGCAATAATGCTTTGTATGGCTGCAATAATTTGCTTTGAATGTACATGATGATTGTATGTACATTTACTATGAAGGGTTGAATGACATATATTTTAGTTATTTGTATGGATTCATTTCTTAGGAACTAATATTGGTCTCTTTATCATGCTACAGACAAATTCTCTGTGATGCCGAGGAAATGATCAAGAATTAAACCAACACAGGAAGAGATGGAAGCCAAGAATGCAAAGAAAGCAACGGCTATGAGGGAACTTCATGAGAAGAGGAAATTGGACACGATAAATGAAGACATGCCAATTGAAGAGGAACCACAACCATCACAAAGAGATATGGTATTGGTGGCACAAAAAGAACGAATGCAAAAACTTCGTGCTATGAGAGATTTGAATACCATAGTTGGAGACACGTCCTCTACCACAAGTCAACATGTAGGGACACCATCTACCACATCTCAAGTTGAGAGTACATCATCACTCACATGTGATGGAGGTACGCCATCATTCCCACCTCAACCTCAAGGTATGTCATCTATTCCATATTTGATCGAAGTGTTGGAAACAAGGTAGATATAGGAGAGGGGGGGTGAATCAGTTATCTCAAATATCTTAACTTTCTTTTCTCCTTTAATAATTAGTGCAGCATCAAAACATATAAGCATACATAATCATGAGATAAGAAATAAAATCAACACACATAAGATAAGGATTTTTATGTGGAAAACCCTGTTAAGGGAAAAACCACGAGGCAACTAACCCAAGATTGTATTCTATATTAAAAGAATAAGAAGTACAAAATAGCACTTGCCAATTAGGGCTCACTGCCCAAGAACACTACTCACAAGAGGCACACTGCCTACAAGAGACTCACTATCTACAAAGTTTATAGAAGGTAACCAGGTGTTTGAACTAATGAGAGCCATCCACAGATGCTGAAGTTCAGTTCTAGTTAGGCTCAATATACTGATCTAATGCACTTCATTCTTCCTCTGCTCTAATGCTACTGCTCTGTCACATACCGGACTTGTATTGTTGCTTCCACACTTATCTCTGCCTTTCCTCACACCTTATTTCATCACATCTACACACACACACACCTTCATACTGGAAACCATCTGGTATATATATTCGCACTAAGGATTTCAACAACTTTCTAGTCGCCAACCAGAATACTTAAGATATTTACAAGATACTGATCTGTCAGCTGAATCCATACTTGATTTGTGATGTGTATCAAAAACATAGACATAGAAGTCATCAATCATGTCGGCCAACATTGTATGATCCCTCAAATGGCTTGATGAACATAATTACTCATCCAGATTGAAGTTTGATACTCTACCAGTCAATTCTTCCTCAGTCTGCTCTGCCTGTCAGGAACCCAACACTCAGATGTTCATATCTTTTCCATGTTTTATCACTGGAGCCTCAATCTCTGGAATCTAGTAGTCATGATACTCCTCTTGACTTGTCCAAGTCTGCAACTTGCTGAATTACACCATCTGAGAGATCCAGACCTGAATGTTAGACCTTGCTGCATGCTTTGTTCTTGTTCATCGGACTAAAATAATCTTTAATTTGACTTTTGATATAGGCATACTATGTGCTACGGATGTGTAGAATAGACTTTGTTGCCATCAATGACAACACTCATGAAGCCACACAGTGTCTCTTGCCAACACGAAGGTATGCCATCTAGCCCATCTCATTTAAATATTGATGAAATTCCTCATGTTGAGATGAATTTACCTAACTTAACACCACCTAAAATTTTGCATAGAAACCCAAAGTATTTGATTGATATTGATGAGAATATTTTGCAGCCAATGGAAGGTAAGATTCCAAAATGCACTTGTAGAAGATATGCTCATAAGATTTGGAGATTGTTCTTTGAAAAGTTAAATGAGACTGCAAGATGTCAACTATTCGTTGAAATGATGCGAAGTATAAATTATAGGTCCATCATGAAGATTCTTGGGTTGAGAACATCAGAGGCTTCAAGTGAAAAATCTATTGTCAAGAATCTAATGAGTGCATATGAGAGTGTGGGTAACACCTCACACATAAAATATAGTAATGCAACACGGCGTGTGATTACATCGACTATAGTAAGTAGTCAAATGAGGAAAGCTCGTCTCATTAGAAAGACGAGTCAAGAATTGAGAATTAATAGGAAAACTTTATCAAGAGCCATTGGAAGACGCCAAAGAATTGAGGACACTAATGCCAATGAATTATGGGCGTTCTCGGGGAGACTACCACGAAAAGATAAACCAATTGTTGAAGCATTGAGATCACTAATTGAAGACTTTTGGAATAATTACACAAGAGTATCTCTGAATCAAAGGGATGTGGTAAGAAGGAGAATCGGTAGTCGGAACCGTGAACCACATCCAAAGCATTTTTTGGATGAGACTCAAACATAGTTTTAAGGTAAATTTCTAGAGAAGTATCCTCAAATTAAAATTTGTCAAAGATATTTTGAAATGCTAAAACCTTTCTATGTCAAGATAAATAAAAAACACACTACTTGTTGTTGTAGATTACATATTGAATTTTCTAACCATTTTGATGTTTATAGGTCTATATGTTTAGATTTGCATACTAATAATGTTTTGTAGGGTTGTGCCATACGTGCTCCACCAACATCTTCAGTAGACTTCATATCAAGAATTTTATGTGAAAGAGAGGAAGGTCAAATATTCTACAAGAAATTATGCTTGGATGGCACATGTCATCATTGTGGTGGCTTGCAACGTTTGCCAATATGTGAACATATGGAAAGAACACATGCGGTTGGAAATGAACTAGTGTATAAGTATGCATAGTGTATGAGTATGCAAGACATGCCCATAGAGCTTGATGGTTGGACTTGCAATTCAAGTTATGCAAGGACACATTTCTGGTTGGTAGCATTTTTTTAGTCATCAACTTTGCAGAGAACTACAGTCTATAGCCACAGCGTGAGGTACAATCACAATATTACAACTTCACACAAGTTTCTATATTTGTGCACATCGCATTCATTCATGCGAATGATAGTATAAAGGATAACAAAAAGATCATAAGGGAGTATAATTTCTATATCAGTGATGATCACACACATTCTATGGAGTTCGTGCAAGGTTGCTTTCAGGTGTTCTACAATGATTTGGCTAGAAGGGGCATATCATTCAGTCAGCATATCATATGGTCAGATAAATGTGCGTCACAATTCAAGAACTCAAAAAATTTCTATTGGCTGAGTAGGAGGTATAATTTTACAAGTATTCAGCATATGTGGAACTTTTGTGAGGCCCGACATGGAAAGGGGGAGCATGATGGTACAGGAGCATGTATCAAAAGAGCCATAGCATGAGAAGAGTTAAAGTATAAAGATAATGCAAAGTTGATAGATGCAAAATTAATTGTTGAGTGGTGTAATGCTTCCATGGGTCCAGGTAATGAAGGTAAGTCTTCAGTTCGTAGATGTTTTTGTTGATAGATGATACTAACATTGCACCATATGAGGACTGTTCTACACTGACAAGATCAAGTGAGATGCACTCTTTTAGAAGATCAATTGCAAGTTCATGGAGTATCCATACGTGAAAGATGTCATCCTTTTGTTCTTCCTGTACAATTCAAGCATGGGTTGAGTGCGAGTCAAAGGAGTGGGTTGACGAATGACAGTTAACTTATCTTAGCCCACTTGACACGTATTGACCCCCGACGGCACTGGAACTAACACAGATGGAATCATTAGTTTACTTTGACCACATATCAGATCTAGTTCAACCAGGTAATATATCTATTTGCATGGTTTTTGAAATTCCTAATGTCATCTTACTTTGTAGTGCTTTTGTAATGTTGACTAATTTCATCTAATTTGCTACACATATCAATGTAGGGCACGTATATGTAGTTATTGTAGATGAAGATAATAAAGAGGGAACAAATTATTACTTATGTCATTGTGTTGAGGCTAAAAAGAAATTGGAGGCCCCAGTTACAGATGCAAAAAACATCGAATACCCTACAGACTCAGTGGTTATTACTGGAACATGGCTTAGAAGGTACCCACATAAGAGTGTTAATGTTTGGTTGTTTCAGGACTTTGACACACATCAGAAGATTCTTCATTACTCAAACCTTGTCGTGGCATCTAATGTTCATTTGATACAGTATCGGGGTAGACCTTTGAACAAGACCTTGTGGAAGGTGAGTGAGTTTGACCATGAAGCAATACTTGACATAATAAAGAGTAGAGCAGATTTGGATGGTTCATTGGATTAATTTGTAAGTATTCACATTGATTTTGTAAAGTCATGTTACATTGAGTTGTAAGTATGTATATTAATTTGTAAGGTTTGTCTTTTTTTATTTGCTACTACATTTTTACACATATACACATTTTTACATCATCATGTTATGCTTCATGGGGTTAGACCTAAGTGATGGTGAAGTTGATCGTGAGAATAATGTATAAAATCTAGGTAATGTATAAAATATAGGTGTCTCTAGGTGTCTTGGTTTCTAACTAGATAATAGATGTCTCTAATTGTGTCTTAGGTATATACGATATGTCAACTAGGTAGATAGAGACTAAAAAATAGGTGTCTTAGGTGTCCTACATCTACTAGACTACATGTGTCTTAGGTCTTAGGTGAGGCCACATGAGCTTCCACCTTCACGTGGTTGGCCTTATTAGTATAGAATATTTATATTTCTTGAAGCTAAGGGAAGCTCTTTTTCTTAATAGGAAAACTTTATCGACTTCAGTTGCACTAATGGTGCAGGGGCACCCAGGTTGTCATGCCTCCAAGAGGGGTCAAAAAATGAAATTTTGTTTTGATTGAGTCAATTGTATGTAATAAGGTCTTCTAAGACCATTTCATTTATTTTTAAGTCAGTTTGAGTCATTTGGGGTCAGTTTGAGTCTTTGAGTCGTGTTGCAAAAAAATGTCAATGTTGTCAAGTTGCACAAAGCAACTTTTGCATTTTTGGTGTCCTGCTCTTGATGTGACCAAACTGATAGTTCCAATGTGTCTAGGTGGGTATGTTTAGGCTAGGCATGGTTCTTTTTTTCACCCAAACATGTCGAAACAATCCAAGCTACATTGTACCGACGATATCCCTAAAGAGTCCAAAGTGCAAAAAGGCAGCAATCTTTGACGAGATGTTACTCAAAAACTGTCACTTAGAAATATTCTGTCTAAGGCAACGTGATCATGTAGAGTGCCTCTACAATAACCTCTATCAGTTTTTTATATCTCTGAGGCGTTTGCTCGTGGTGAAAGGTTTTCTGCTGCCCTAGAAATCGTTAGAAGGAGGCAGTGTAAAGTTACAAAGGGGTGTAACTTTCATCCTGCTCCTGATGCAACCAAACTGACTATTCTAACGCATCCGGATGGGTACATTTACACTAGGTATGGTCCTATTTTTCACCCAAACATGTCGAAACAGTTTGAGCTACATTGTACCGATGATATCCCTGAAGAGTCCAAAGTGCACAAAGACAACAATCTTTGACGAGATGTTACTCAAAAAATGTGTCACTTAGAAACATTCTGTCTAAGGAAATATGATCATGTAGGGTTTCTCTACAATAACCTCTCTCAGTTTTTTATATCTCTGAGGTGTTTGCCCATGGTGAAAGGTTTTCTGCTGCCCCAAAAATCGTTAGCAGGAGGTAGTGTAAAGTTGCAAAGGGGTGTAACTTTCGTCCTGCTCCTGATGTGACCAAACTAACTATTCCAATGTGTCTAGATGGGTACATTTACGCTAGGCATGGTCCTATTTTTCACCCAAATATGCCGAAACAGTTCGAGCTACATTGTACTGACGATATCCATGAAGAGTCCAAAGTGCAAAAAGGCAGCAATCTTTGACCAGATGTTACTTGAAAATCATGTCACTTAGAAACATTCTGTCTAAGGCAACATGATCAGGTAGAGTCCCTCTACAATAACCTCTCTCAATTTTTGATATCTCTGAGGCGTTTGCTCGTGGTGAAAGGTTTTTTGCTACCCCAAAAATTGTTAGAAGGAGGTAGTGTAAAGTTGCATAGGGGTGTAACTTTCATCCTACTCCCGATGTGACCAAACTGACTATTCCAATGCATCTGGATGGATACATTTACCATAGGCATGCTCCTATTTTTCAGTCAAACATGTTGAAATAGTCTGAGCTACATTGTAGCGACAAAATCCCTGAAGAGTCTAAAGTGCAAAAAGGCAACAATCTTTGACAAGAGGTTACTTGAAAATCGTGTCACTTAGAAACATTTCATCTGAGGCAACACGCTCATGTAGAGTCCCTTTACAATAAAATCTCTTAATTTTTTATATCTCTGAGGCGTTTGCCCGTGGTGAAAGGTTTTCTGTTGCCCCAAAAATTGTCAAAAGGAGGTAGTGTAAAGTTGCAAAGGGGTGTAACTTTCGTCCTGATCCTAATGCGACTAAATTGACTATTCCAATGTGTCCAGATGGGTACATTTACGCTAGGCATGGTCCTGTTTTTCACCCAAACATGCCGAAACAGTCTGAGCTACATTGTACCGATGATATCCCTGAAGAGTCCAAAGTGTAAAAAGGCAGCAATCTTTGATGAGATGTTACTTGAAAATCATGTCACTTAGAAACATTTCATCTAAGGCAACATGATCATGTAGAGTCCCTCTACAATAACCTCTCTTAGTTTTTTATATCTCTAAGGCGTTTTCCCATGGTGAAAGGTTTTTTGTTGCCCCAAAAATCGTCAGAAGGAGGTAGTGTAAAGTTGCAAAGGGGTGTAACTTTCATCTTGCTCCTAATGTGACCAAATTGACTATTCCAACGCATCTGGATGGGTACATTTACACTAGGCATGGTCCTATTTTTCACTCAAACATGTCGAAACAGTCTGAGCTACATTATACGGACGATATCCCTGAAGAGTCCAAAGTGCAAAAAGGTAACAATCTTTGACGAGATGTTACTCAAAAACTATGTCACTTAGAAACATGCTGTCTAAGGTAAGGAGATCATGTAGAGTCCCTCTACAATAACCTCTCTCAGTGTTTTATATCTTTGAGGCATTTGCCCGTGGTGAAAGGTTTTCTGCTGCCCTAAAAATCGTCAGAAGGAGGCAGTGTAAATTTGCAAAGGGGTGTAACTTTTGTCTTGCTCCTGATGCGACCAAACTGATAGTTCCAATGCATCGGGATGGGTACATTTAGGCTAGGCATGGTCCTATTTTACACCCAAACATGCCGAAACAGTCCGAGCTACATTGTACCAGTGATATCCTTGAAGAGTCCAAAGTGCAAAAAGGTAGCAATCTTTGACAAGTTGTTACTCAGAAACCATGTCACTTAGATACATTCCATCTAAGGAAATATGATCACATAGGGTCCCTCTACAATAACCTCTCTCAATTTTTTATATCTCTAAGGCGTTTGCCCGTGGTGAAATTTTTTCTGCTACCCCAAAAATTATCAAAAGGAGGCAGTGTAAAGTTGCAAAGGGGTTTAACTTTTGTTCTTCTCCTCGTGCGGCCAAACTGACAATTCCAACGCATCTAGATGGGTATGTTTAGGCTAGGCATGGTCCTGTTTCATACCCAAACATGCCGAAACAATCTGAGCTACAAACACTACAAATACCATGATATCCTGCATAAAGCTGTCTTTTAGCCTTTTGTAAAGGCATGCCCATCAAATTCAACCACATAGAGATTATTGTTTGTATTCTAAATTCCTTTTAAATACTAACCTTCTAATCCTTTTTCCCACCCTCATATCAATTAAATATGACCTTTGATTATGATATGGCACTCAAGCTTATGAGAGTTTATCAGAGATGCCGGTTGAGTTAGGTTGAAGGGCTGGTGAACTAATGACTTAAAGACCATTTAGTAGGTTGATTTAAGTGATAGTAACTTCTGATTATAAGTCAATATTAAATTAAAACAAAAGTGCACTTTACACACGACAGGTAATTGAGGGTTTTAAAGTCTTAAGAAAAGTAGATTCTTTTTAGGGTTTAATGCCTAATATGCAAACCCTAACTATCAATAAGATTATGATTATGAAAGCTTGTGTCTTCTCTAACTTCTTATTGCATGAACAAAACCATATCCACCATGAATATGAACCTTGTATCATATCAACCTTTAAAGATAGACCTTATCATGAAAACCATATTCACAACAAAACCTTGCATGAACAAAACCACATCCACCATGAACATGAACCTTGCATCATATGAACCATGTTTGTCTTGTGCAACATCAACATGAATTGAGAGACCTTATCATGAAAACCATATTCACAACATCATGCACCTCATGACCATCACCTACCTTGAATCACTATATCACCTTATCAACATCATGGCATCAACCTTGACATCAATGACAAACAACCTTGACCCTTTGACTTCAATGACAACCTTGAACCTTGATTGTTGATGACTTATGGAAGCCTATAGCCCTAATGTTATGTTTCATACTAAAATTAGGTAAGACTCAATGTAATCTCATAACCTCGCCTTATATGCAAGAGGAATTACATTTAATAACCACAATGGTCATTAGGTGCTCATAAGCATATGATTTTGACTATCTTATTCAAAACACCAAATATACTCTTTGCATCCAAATATGGTATAATAATAAGAAATTAAGAAATATTTTCAATTGACCAACTCATAAAGAATATGGATCAGCATACTCATTTGAATATTTTCAATTGAGCAACTCATAAAGAATATAAATATTTTCTATTCAACATGATGATTCATTTTTATTTTAAATACAACTTTTATCTTTTAGTTCCAAAATGAGGTTTAGGTGATACTTGAATAACAATAGCTAACTTATTGGATCAACAAACATCCTATGTAATACAATTAGACTTTAAATATTTGAAGTAGCCATCTACAAATATCCATTCAAACATGAATTTATAATGTAAGTATGGATGCCATCAATAAAAAAGATTTGTATTAACCAAAAATCATATAGGAATACATTAATATCTGTCAATATAAGTATACCATATATACAAAATAGCCATATAGGCTTACAAGAATGCCATATAGGCATACAATGTCAACTATATGCAATACAAAATATATGTCCACAAATGCCATATAGGCATACAACAAAGGAACACAATAAAAAGTCATTCCCCTCTGGCTGGTGAAGAGAATAGATCACAGGCAGCCTTTGATCTTCTAGGGGATGGAGACACGTATGTGAGTGGTCTACTATGGACCCGAGGGTTGCTCCTGCTATTTAGTTCTTCCTGCATCTGTAGCTATTACAATAAAAAGTATAGACATTAATATATAGAAATTATATGTTATAAAAAATAAAATATTTAACAAAATAATCACTTACTGCTACCATATAATCTATCTCATCACTTGCCTTAGTAGCAGGATTAGGCTGTGGTGATGTCATGTCCTATCGAAACCATCTAGATAGAAATTAAACTTCAAATCAATAATCTTTTAATTTTTTAAAAATAAATAACTATAACAATGAATGTAAATTAAAATTTACTAATCTGCCTCATACCCCTATTAATGACATGGAGCTATGAATCACAGAGGTCACACCATGCTCCATTGCCCTATGAACATCAGGAGGTGTCTGCGCAACCTGCATCAAAATGGAAATAAAACAACATTATTCAATTACGAAAACTATAATAGTGATGCAAATCATGGCTCCTAACATACACACATGTTCACCTAAACATGGAAGTACACATAATAAAGCACACAAGTCACATACAAAAATCTAGTAAGTACAATTCATTCATTAAACTATTTATTTTATTACGTCCGTGAAGTTTTGAAGTCCACCACTGTTGGTAGGTGTTGCCATGAAATCTCTAATATTAACCTATTCAACATCCAAAATTAGATATTAGAATACCATTCATATAACGATGCTATTCACATGTAATATTTATAATTGTTTACTAGTTACATACCCTGACAGTAGATGATGTAGTGTAATATGCAGGTGGAGAACCACTGAAAACTGCATCAACGCTATGACCCTAAAATTTTATTAAAATCATCAAACTAAATTAGTTAATATTGCATTTCAAAAATAAAATTTAATAAATTAAATTCAATGAACTTGCTAATATTTACCTGAGTATCAAGGCCAAAAGTCTCACTCAGGAGGGTATCTGTCATCACCATTTGCTCAGCTACAGATGTAGCCTGTGCACCTGCGTCCTGACTATCCATGAGGTCATAACCACAGGCTGACCCGCAAGTCTGACAAGTATGGGGTGGGACCCTACTTCTCGCACTATCCCCCAACCCATGCTATGCTACAGGACTGGCATGCTCTGTGATGCTTTGGGTCAAGGTACTAATGGACTAAAGTGTATCGACCTCAACACTCTCCTTCACAATGGAAGGGATAGACACATGCTCATGGGCTGATATGCTGATTACTCATCTTAGTGGCCACTGTGGGTCAATACGTGCCCCTGGTCTATCTTTTACTAACCCCCCACCTCTACCGTGGAAGTCCCGCATATCAAAATAGTTTGGCACTTTATTGAGGACAAACTCGCAGTAGAGTTTCCTCAAAAAGTATTGCGAGACCTCATTATTATTGCATGGAGGATGGTCAAAAATCATCGACCACCTCTGCCCAAAATTGTCCCTTATCACTTGGTTGTTGTACCAATGGATAGGGAACCTCTTGCATGTAATGGGTGGAGGTTGATTTGTTTATGGGTTTGTGAAAATGGAACACAAGTCTAATTTTGTAATTTGTAACTTTTTCACATCTTCATATGATAGCTTGTTTGCATAATACTCTCTAAACTCTCTCCTCTTATCCAACCAACTAGATATTTGCTTGCTAATTGAATCTCAATTTGATAACATAGATTCAAGAGATTGAGCAAGCATGGATCTATGCAAGGTTGAAGTTGAAGGATCTTTCAACCTTGCAATTATGTCTTCAATTTGTTTTTTATTGTTTTCAATTTACCCCATTAGATTTTCTTGTGTTCCAGGGGCATGTCGAGGAATGGATGGAGGAGTTTGTTGTTTGGGTTGTTCTTTGGCAAGTATTTCCTCTTTAGGATTTTGTGGATTTTGAGGAGGAGGAGGAGGTACATTAACATTTCCTGACAATTAAGGAAATTTACATCAAAAATCAACTCAAACCTACCTAGTTAGAAACGAATTCAAACAAAAAAATAAATAAAACTCACTCCTTTGGCCTGCTCGACGTCGTGGCAGCATTTTGGCGATGAATCAGTGAGATTTTGGTGTTGAATGGGGTCTTTAAAAATGCGAGCGCGCTCCTTAGGGTTTGTAGGCCACGGGTGTAGAGAAAAAAAAGAAATCAAATGAGCAGAAATGCTCTTTTTATATATATATAATTATACATAACGTGCTTGTGTTATGTCTTAATTTTTTTTGAAAAAATTTTGGCCACTTTTTGGCCCCCCAACTTTTTGCACTTACCCATAATTATTGTTGTAGCTTTTACCATTACTATTTTACCTGCCAGTAATAAAAGTCATTGTTGTAGCAAACATATGGGAGTTGGTGCCCAATTTCAAGAATGAATATTTTATGATATTTTATGTCATAGGATAAGGTATCTTAATATCTACAATTCAAAAAGAAAATTAGCAAGGAGAAGGATAAGTCAAAAGGAAGTTATTAACAAATTTTAGTAAAAAACATCTATGACAACTTGGCCATGACAAAGCACCGAATAAAGAAATTATTTTCAAATAGAATCTTGAGGAAATCTTGGCACCCAAGATAGGAGGATACTTTATTAAGAAATACATAAATTAAAACCATTGATTTTTGGAGTTAAAGAGGTTGGGGCTCATATGCTTTTTCGAAGCAATTGATTTTTGGCATCTTGTAGAGAAGAGAAAGTAGGGAATAACAAAAAGGGTTTTTGTTAGGATTAAGGTGCCATCAACCTTATAAATCCTATGTAATTTATTATTCCTATTATTATTTATAACTCACCCATAAGGGATGAGAGGTTTCACTAGCAATGATCTTGTTTTAGCCACATGTTTATATTAGGTACTCGACGCTAATTTGTCTAGGACGGGGGGTTGTAGGGGGTTTCCCCCTTGCGAGGGGTCTCGGGGGATCATCCTCCCAGAAGGGGGTCTAGGGGCCACGCACCGGTGGTTTCGGGGACAGCGCCCCTGAAACCACATTTTATTTATATTTTATCATTGTAAATCTGGACCATTCGTCATTAGGTCACAGATCTAATGGTTGATATTTGTCAGTTTTCTTTCCCTAGAAGCCAACCCCCTTTTATAAGGATAGTTGTACTATGTTTTTATTAGAGTTGAGAGTAATAGAGTTGAGAGTAATAGGCACCGCTAGATTGAAGACTGGGGAAGAAAAGGAAGTGCATGTATTGTAATCTCATATTTGAAGATAATACAACTTGGAGTCTCTTTTCTTGGAGTTTTTTACCTGAAAGGGTTTTCTCCAAGTTACATACTGTGTTATGTGTTCAGTTCTTAATGCATGTTATTTCTGTGTACTAGGTTTTATTTCTGTTGTAATCTCCATTGATTCTAAATTATTTAGAGGACATTAATAAGGTTTAAATTAGATTTTCGTTGTGTGGTTTGCACCTTCATTTCTAACATTTGGTATCAGAGCTTGGCCAATTTTGATTCTTGGGTGGCAGTGTGAAGGTTTTTTAGCGGCAATGGGAGATTTGGTTGTTTTTTGTTTGCAGATCTTGTGTAGATATCATGGCTGCATCCAATGTTGCTTCTACCTCTTGGTTGGACATTGAAAAGTTCAATGGCATAGGGTACAAATTGTGGAAGTTGAAGATGAAGGATTTGCTTGAGGAAAGAAATTAGTGGTTGGCTGTTATGAAAGAGAAGAAACCCAATGATGTTGCTCAAGATGAGTGGGATAGACTGGCTAAAAAGGTATGAGGTACAATCTAGTTGTGTCTTGCAAATTTTTTTCTACTAAATGGTGTGAGTGAGAAGTCTATACAGGATGTGACATTGTCGAAACTAGGCTCTATGTCTTATATGACATGCTTCATTTCCTGAAACTAGACACTATCATTTCACACAATCAATCATATCAATCATCTTATACAAATTGTTGCACTCTCGAAACCAGACCAGGCATCTTATACGAGGTGTCTCATTTCTAAAACCTGACTCAATCATCTCAATTACCTTATATAGGTGGTTGCATTGTTGAAACTAGACTTGATGTCTTATACGACATGTTTCCTTTCCTGAAACCAAGTGCTATCCTTCAATCATATCAAACAAAAACACTCATTACTTTGCAAGAAGATTAAAATGGCTATTGACTTTGTTGGTCTAGTCTGTCTTATCTTTTCATTTGATTAATCTATGGTCTTGTTCTTATGCCCATCGAGGAAGTCCACAAGTGATGAGAGGAACAATGATGGATCATGACCTTTTTCTCTTTGATTTTTGTTCGCGGTTTGTCTTGGCAATATGACTGGGGCAACTAAGTTCCTTGTGTGTGATTGGGATTCTATTTGGCATAATCAAAATATCCTATGCAAGTGAAGAGTCTTCTAATGCTTCCTTGTAGTAGGATAAACATGCTTTATGGTTATTTCCTCACAGGGTTCTATGGTAACTAGTCTGTGCCATGACATTCCTTATCTGTCATGTGCATGTTTTACAAGGGATCACATCTTGCGCCTTGGACTATGTCAATGCCATGGTGTTCATTACCCATTGCCATAATAAAGCTCTATGATCATAATCATACAAGGAAACTAAAAGCTCAAAATCTATCAAGAAAAATCTGGTTCCTTTTCACCTATCCAATTATTCTTCATTTATTTCTAACACCATCCCTCTCGCATTTCCATTTCTTCCATACATCCCTACAGTCATCTTGATGGCACCCTATGACACACAAAAATAAATGCATTAGATTCATCATCCTACACACATAAACATGTTAGAACAACATATAGGCATCATCATATACATGCTAGGTCATCTATATTGCATAAGAAAATACAAAAACATAGATAACATTGCATCATATAAGCATATCATGAACATATAATGTGCATCTATACATCATGAATATCCATTCATATACCATGTGCATCATAACATCATAAAGTATAAACCATACATCGTAACATATGTATAAGCATAAATCATAAACCCATAATGCATATCATATAGAAAACATTGCATAACCATAGAACCCATATAGAACATAACATGAATCCATAATACATAACATAAATCCATCACATCATATAAGTCCATTACATCACATGCATATAGAAAGATAAGACATCATGTAGTCATCACAAAATAATGCATCTCATATATATATATCTCAAAAATGTGTCAAAGTACAATATCAAAATGACTGTAAAAAATGGAGCTTGTAGGCTCGATCAAAACAATACATAATGTCTACAAAAATAGGCCTAGCCTGTGCTATCTCTATCTCTAGAAGGTGCATGGCCTAAAGGGGATCCCCTATGCTCTGAACCTGCCTTTCTATGCCTCGATCCAGATGACCTGTCATAAGGAGCTGATCTCCTAGGCTGAGAGACCTCGTTGCTGCTCGGTGACCTCCTTGAATGTGTCCTACTCTAGCTCCAGCTCTGGAAGCTGGGTGCCCTTTGATCCGTAGGTATGACACTCTCATATAAACCTCTGTAATATCCACCCTCCTAGCTTGCCCAATACAATGCATGTGCTAAGTCTACTGTGGGCCAACTAATAGTAGCCATAAAGTCAATACATTGCTGCTTAGCCCTTTGTGCTTTGATTATAGCAAGATCACGCTTTGCTATGAGTTGTGCTATTTGCCCCTGTGCACCCTACAATTGCCCCTACAAACCCTGCATCTGAGCCTGTAGTGCCTAGATCTGTGCCTGGGAGTCATCCCCTCTATCCTCAACATTCTCCTCCTCTCCCAAAATCTCCTCCCTAATAGGGATATCCTATAGAGCCTCCTCTCAGGTCCTCTCCTCTGCATCCATCTCCTTATCTCCTCCCTCTTCTTGAGCATCCTCCATGGCTATATCCTCCTCTACATCCTCCACTTGGATCTCCTCCATCTTTGCCTCCATCTGGCCAACTGCTGCAGCATCCTCCTCTTGAATGGGAGATAACCTCCACTCCTGCTGCTTCTACCATCTCTCACCCTCCCCTTATCACCTCTCTCTCTGTCTCCTCATCCACCATCTCCACCATCATCTCCAGCACCACCATCATTGCCCTGACCTCCATCTCTCCTACACTGCATCTGTTGCTCTTCTTCGAGCCCTAAAATCTACCAAAAAATGACAAAATTACAAAGTAGGGTTTGAGTACATATCACCGTGCCTAAGCTTGCTGGCCATCCGTATGTCCTGACTTAGTATCCTCAGTGGTGGTGAGCTGGAATCGGTGACATCTTTGCAAACTCCTCCGCGATAGACTCCTAGCTCAAAGCTCTAAGACTTCTAAAATTTCTAAAGGCAATGTGCACAAATGACCTATTTTCACTCCCTAGGGCTTATTTATAGACCTTTTTGACCTAAATGGGCCCCCTCTCTCCAAATTTGACTGTGTCAGCTCCTTTTTTAATGTGCAAATCACTCCATAAGCCTGGTTTGTCATCGCCAATGTAGTTTCACCTATCAAAATAACGTTTCGGTAAATTTCCCAAAATTTTCAAATTTTTTTGAAAATTTATCGAATTTCCCTAGGGGCATTATGCTATCTCGCCTTGTCTGGGGCACGTTGGGGCAAGTCCAAAGTATAATTTTTTGAATCATTGTTTGACATAATGTCCATATTGACATTGTATCAAAGAGGGGCAAAATGTAGACACTTAAAAATGTCCTAAGCCTGCAAACAACATTTTCATGTTAATCATCCCTTAATGTCGCATTCCTCTATTAATTAACTAATATTTAATTATTTAATTAATTCACTTCTATTTTCTAATCTATAATTAAATAAATTTTATTTATTTAATTATTCACCTATTTTCCTCTATTTTCTTCTATAATTAAATAATTTTTTAAAAATTATTTAATTACTTATTATCACCCAAATAATTTAAATAAATAAAATATTTATTTAAATTAGCCCTCACCTTTCAATTAAATAAATTATATTTATTTAATTAGTTTCCCACTCATTCCTCATTCAAATTAATTAAATAAGTTATAAATTTATTTAGTTAATGCATTCCACCTCATCCTTTATCTAAATAAAATAATCCCACTTTTGTCTCCTTGTGAAGTGAAATCCTATTCAATTTCAACAATCCACATCACTCAATTCAACTTTCAATCCTCACCCTTCATTTGAATCCAAGTCTTTTATAAAAGCAACCCTCCAACTTCATTTCAATCTAACCACAGTCATAGTCTTCAAGATTTTGTTGTAATCATTCTCATTGAGCTAAGAATCTCTCTTGCATGTTGCAAATCTAAGAGCAATTTAGGGCAAAATGGAGAAGAGCAATGGAGGAGAGCCAAGCTTGACATAGGAATTTAGATATAGCTATTGTTATCATTTGATTTCTATGTTCATTTTGTGCTCCATTGTTGGATTAGGGCTTTCTAGCTTGAATTTGATAGTTCGTGGTTGCTATTTTATGATCCAGACTTGTTTCCTGATTTTCCCTGATCTACACCTATTATTGTTTGTAATTCACCCATAAGGGATGAGAGGTTTCACCAGCAACGATCTTGTTTCAGCCACATGTTTATAACCAGTACCTGATGCTAATTCATCTGCATTTTATTTATATTTTATCATTATAAATCTAGATCATTCGTCATTAGGTCACAGATCTGACGATCGATATTATGTCAATTTTCTTGCCCTAGAAGGAAACCCCCTTTTATAAGGATATTTGTACTACATTTTTAGCAGAGTTGAGAGTAACAGACATTGTTGGATTGACGACAGAAGAAGAAGAGGAAGTGCATGTATTGTAATCTCATATTTGAAGATAATACAACTTGGAGCCTCTTTTCTTGGTAGAATTTTTTACCTAAAAGGGTTTTCTCCGCGTTACATACTGTGTTATGTGTTCAGTTATTAATGTAAGTTATTTCTATGTAGTGGGTTTTATTTCTGTTGCAATCTCCATTGATTCTACATTATTTAGAGGATACTAATAAGGTTTGAATTAGATTTCCATTATGTGGTTTGCATCTTCATTTCTAACATTTGGTATCAGAGCCTAGTTAGTTTTGATTCTTGGGTGGTAGTGTGAAGGTTTTTTAGCTGCAGTGGGAGATTTGGTTTTTTTTGTTTGTAGATCTTGTGTAGATATCATGGTTGCATCCACTGTTGCTTCTACCTCTCAGTTGGACATTGAAAAGTTTAATGGCACAGGGTACGAATTGTGGGAGTTGAAGATGGAGGATTTTCTTGAGGAAATAAATCATTGGTTGATTGTTATGAAAGAGAAGAAACCCAATGATGTTGCTCAAGATGAGTGGAATATACTGGATAAAAGGCATGAGGTACAATCTAGCTATGTCTTGTAGATTTTGTTCTATTGAATGTTACGAGTGAGAAGTCTAAGCTTGTGGAAGCATCTCGGTGAGATCTACCAAGCCAAGAGTATAGTAAACAAGCTTTATTTAAAGTATAAATTATTTTGCATGACAATGAAACAGGGTGAATCAGTTGCAAAACATTTGAATTTGTTTAATTTGTTATTGAGTCAACTAGCATCTGTAGATGTTGATGTGAATGAGGAAGATAAATGTATATTGCTTCTTAGTTCTTTACCTAAGTCATGGGAGAATGTTATTTTAGCTATCACTACTAACCTCACAGATCCAAAGTTGGATGCCCTTTTTTTATTTTTGCTGCCACAAGAATTGAGGAAGAAAAGTTTAGATAGTTTAGGGGATACTCTCAGTGTTAGGGTAAAGTTTATGGAAAGAGGGCCAAAAGGATATCAGAAGGGGTCTAAAGACAAGTCTAAGGGCCATTTTAAGACTCCTGGAAAGAAGAACAAACTCAAGTGTTGGAACTACAGAAAGAGAGGACATGTGAAAAAAGGAATGTAGAAACCCGAAGAAATAATGGGATTCCACTACTCATAAGTATTCAAATGTAGGTGATGATGTTTTACTTTCTGAATGTAATGTTGTTTCTCATGATCATTAGTTGGTTGACTTAGGATGTTCGTACCACATGACTCCACATAAAGAATGGTTTTCCACATATAAAGAGTATTATGGAGGTAATGTTATGTTTCAGTGATGGGAGAATTAAAATCCTCCCTAGTGTTTTGCATGTTCTTGGATTGGCTAGAAATTTGATTTTTGTTTCAAAGTTGAATGATTTGGGAATGCATGTGACATTTGATAAGCATGGTTGTAGATTGGTGAGAGGAAACTTGATGGTAGTGAATGGGAAAAGATTGAGAACTCTGTTTAAGCTAGAAGCCACTACTTTTTATAATACCTCTTATGCATCTGAGGCTAATACTAAAAATACATGTATGCTATGGAATCGTAGATTGGACCACATAAGTTAGTCTGGTTTAAAGACTATCTTAAATAAAAAATTGTTAGACGGTTTATCCTATTCTGATGAGAGTTTCACATTTTGTGAACATTGTGTGTTTGGAAAACATAATAGATCTCTATTTCCTTCAATCAGTAATAAATCTAATGATAAATTGAAACTTATTCATTCAGATGTTTTTGGTCTAGTAGATGTTGAATCAAATGGAAAATATAGATATTTTGTTTCCTTCATTGATGATGTCTCAAGGTTTACTTGGATTTATTTTATGTGTCAAAAATCTAAAGTTTTCACTAAATTTAAGGAATTTAAAGTTTTAGTTGAAAAGAAATCAGACCATAAGATAAAGGTTTTGATATCTGAAAATGGAGGGGAATATTGTCCTAAGGAATTTGATGAATTCTATAAGCATGTAGGTATTGTTAGATAGAAGACAACTCCATATACAACACAACAAAATGGAGTGGTAGAAAGGATGAATCAGACAATAATGGAAAGAGCCAGAAGTATGTTGAGTGAATAATAGTTGAACAAATACTTTTGGACAGAAGCTATGTGTACTGTGAACTACTTGGTTAACATATCTCTGTCTAAGACTCTTGTTTCAACTCCTTATGAAATGTGGACAGATAAGAAACCATCTGGTTCACATTTAAAGGTATTTGGCTCTTAGGCTTATGTTCATGTGTCTAAAGAAAAATGAACTAAGTTGGATCCAAAAGATAAAAAGTGTACTTTCATTGGATATGGTGATAATGTAAAAGGTTATAAGCTTTGGAATCCACTAACCTGAAATATTATCTATTCTAGAGATGTTATTTTCAGGGAACTTAGTGTTATTTTAGAACCTGAACAACAAAAGGAAAAAGAAGAAAAGGTGAAAAGATGACACTTTGAATTAGAGCATAAAGATGCACCTCAAGAAGTTCACATAATGATGCATTGGGGGTTGAAGAAGCAGAAGAAGACTCGAGTGAAAGTTCTGATGAAGAAGAATATGTTGTGACAGAAGAAGTTGGTATAGATGAGCATGTAGAAGAACCTGAAGAATCGATTACTCCACCTCTAAGAAGATCCACAAGACAACAAAACCTAGTTGATAGGTATCTTGCTCATCAGATTTCCATTGTGTATTTGTTTTATTGAGTACTAAAAATGAGCCTAGATCCTACATGGAAGCAATTCATGCAGATGATAGTGAGTCTTGACAGTTAGCAATGTAGGAGGAGATGATGGCTTTAGACTCTTGCAACACCTGGGATCTTATTCATTTTCCCAAAGGAAGAAAGGCCATATGATGCAAGTGGGTCTTCAAGAAGAAGTTTGGAGTAGACAGTTCATTGGAGAAGTACAAGGCTAGATTGGTAGCCAAGGGCTACTCCCAGAGAGAGGGAGTTGATTTCGGTGAAATATTCTCTCTTGTTGCTAAATTAACTTCTATTAGATTTCTCTTATCCATTGCTACAAATTTTGATTAGGAAATAGAGCAAATTGATTTTAAGACTACATTTTTGCCTGGAGATCTTGAGGAAGAAATTTACATGCAATAGCCTACAGGTTTTGAGGTAAAAGGGAAAGAACATTAGGTTTGCAGATTAAAGAGGTCTCTTTATGGTTTGAAGTAGTCCCCCAGAATGTGGTACCATAAATTTGATTCATTTGTGTTGAAATAGGGTTTTCTTAGAAGTGAGGATCATTGTGTTTACATTCATTGTATTGATGATTCTATTATGATCATTGCATTGTATGTTGATGACATGTTATTTTTCAGCAATACTAAGGGTATGATCAGTGAATTGAAAACCCAACTTTTAGGTGCATTCAAAATGAAGGATCTTGGAGTTGGCATGTATATTTTGGGGATGGAGATCAAAAGGGATAGATGTAACATAAAGTTTTGGTTATCACAAAGTATGTATGTGAATACCATTTTGCAGAGATTTAGTATGTAGGACTGTAACCCAGTTAGAATTCCTTTACCCATTGGTACTAAGATTTCATTAGATATGTGTCCAAAGAATGAGGATGATTTAGAGGATACGTCTAATGTGCCATATGCTAGTGATGTAGGGAGTTTGATGTATGTAGTGGTTTGCACTAGACCAACTATTGCCCAAGCAATGGGAGTTTTGAGCATATTTATGTCTAACCCTGGTAGACAACATTGAAATTATGCGAAGAGGGTGTTGATATATCGAGTAGGTACTCCTAATTACTATTTGGTTTATTCTAGTACTGATAGTGCTAACAAAACTTTGGACATATAGGGATTTGTTGATACAGATTGGATAGGGGACTTGGATAGTCGAAGGTCCACCAGTGGCTATGTGTTTACTTTTTTTGGCAGAGCAGTGAGTTGAATGAGCAAAAGGCAGCCCATGGTTGCTTTGTCCACCACTGAAGTAGAGTATATGGCTACTATCCATGTCTCCAAGGAGGCAGTTTGGTTAAGGAGATTGTGTATAGGTATTAGTTTTGATTGCAGGATCATTTAGATTGGTTGTGATAGCCAAAGTGCTATTTGTTTGGCCAAGAATCCTATGTATCATGCTCAGACTAAGGATGTTGATGTACAGTATCACTTTGTTCAAGAAATGGTTGCAAGTGGATAGATTGAGTTGAATAAGGTAGACACTCAGGAAAATGTTGTAGATGCTTTGACCAAGCCTATGAGTATAGAGAAATTTGTTTGGTGCAGAGAGGCCATGGACCTTGTTTATAGTGCTTGATTATTTTATTATTTTCTTATGGGTATTTACAATGTATGATGTTAAGTGAGAGAATGTTAGGATTAAGGTGCCATCAGCCTTGTAAATCCTATATAATTTATTATTCCTATTATTTTTTGTAAATCACCCATAAGGGATGAGAGGTTTTACCAGCAACAATCTTGTTTTAGTTGCATGTTTATATCCAGTACCTGATGCTAATTCGTCCGCGACGGGGGGTCGCAGGGGGGTTTTAGGGGCAACGCCCGTGAAACCACATTTTATTTATATTTTATCATTGTAAATATAGACCATTCATCATTAGATCACAGATTTGATAGTCGATATTATGTCAGTTTTCTTGCCCTAGAAGGCAACCCCTTTTTATAAGGATATTTGTACTACATTTTTAGCAGAGTTGAGAGTAATAAGCATTGCTGGATTGAAGATTGAAGAAGAAGAGGAAGTGCATGTATTGTAATCTCATATTTGAAGATAATACAACTTGAAGCCTCTTTTCTTGGTGGATTTTTTTTAACCGAAAAGGGTTTTCTCCACGTTACATATTGTGTTATGTGTTCAGTTCTTGATGCATGTTATTTCTATGTAGTGGATTTTATTTCTGTTGCAATGTCCATTGATTCTACATTATTTAGAGGACATTAATAAGGTTTGAATTAGATTTTTGTTGTGTGGTTTGCACCTTCATTTCTAACAATCAAGCAAATCATATGTGCCTCAAACTCAGGAACTAAGTGACTCTTTTGTGCACTTTCACCTCCTAAAGATACCTATACATCTTAGACCACCCCAATGCAAGTGGAAACTATTGATCAAGGAGAAGCTTATTCAATTGATAACGGGTCAACAAATTCTCTAGAAGCTTCATCTAGAAATTTTATAGCTCTAAATACCCAAGAATGGCATTCTACTTCCACCCTAATATAGTCCAATGACACATGGGAAGCACCACAAGTTTAAATCAAAATGATTGAAATATTTCCCAATGAATATGAGGTTAGTGAAGGAGACTTTTGTAAAGAGCACAAAATACAAATAATCATAGAAGTAGAGGATCCTGTTATCCTTGAATTACTAGAGAAATATATAGGATACTCCATGGACCTATGATCATAACCAAATGGCAAGATGAGGATAAGTTTTGTTCTTCCATAGGAGAAAAGGGAGCCTTAGACTCCTTTGAGTTGTTTTAATTCTTGCAAAGTATCCAAGAATGTGATGAAGTTAAAATCTATACACAAGACAAATTTGATCTACTCATTGATTTACTGAATTGTGATGGAGTCCTGTATTGGACCACTTCTCATTAGAAAGCCTACAAATCCTTGGCTCACATCATGCTACCTTGATAGATCATAGAATTGAATCCACAAGAAAAAGATAATCCCTCAGGACCTTATATAATAGGATAAATTATCCTCAGGAAGGGCAGTACCAAGAACAAGAAGCATAGAAAGAAACATAAATTTTGAGAAGATTGGAAGGGTGTTGACAAATTGCTGCTGTTGTCCTTGATGTCAACTTCTAGTAGATGATCCACTTGGTTTCCAAGTGCTTTTGAGAAAATTTGAATAAAAAGGTGTGTAGTGTGACAGAGGTATGTTCAGTGTTATGCTGTGCATTTCTTTATGGTTGAAGATATGCCTATACAGTTTGGAAGTGATGGTTAGAGATGTTTAGAGGTTTCATATCTAGAATCTCAAGTTTTGGATCATGCGGCAGTGGAAGATGTATTTGATAGAGTGTTTGACTGTGAAGAAGGTTGTTTGAGAGAAATGAGATTGCTCCACATTTCTCCGCATTAAGGTTTCTTGTCTTACGGATCTAGGACTGTGCTTATATTGTCTGTATCTACTTTCCCTTGAAGTTTCTAGTGTTGGTTTTCTCCACAAACTTAGTTCTTGTATTGGAGTTCAATAATAGTGTATCTTGATATGCAAAATGAAGACATTCTTTGTTTTAGGTGCTTGCGGTAGTATTGTAGAAGATTTTGATGATCCTGAACATTCTAGAAAGATGTGTGAATGTTTTGGAGTGTCCCTCTGTGATCCACATGATGTTTTTAGACTTGGAGAGGTGTGTATGTGGTCGCTTGTAGTGTTAGTTCAGGTTTGGCTGACCTGGCTTGCTAGCGCTATTTGCGGAGGTACTTCATGGATTGTGGATGTGATGAGCAGCATGGTGATATAGATTTGAGTCCTAGTTAACCCTTGTTGTGGTCCGCTTTCACTTCTTTCCACCATGGAAGTGTTTGGTGCTGACCTATTTGGTGTTGCAAGTTTGAGGTGCCCACATTTCATTAAGGCCGACCTAATTGAGATTGTTTCAGGTCATGGGTGGTATATTATGCAAGATGAAGTTGAGTGGAGCAATGTAGACAAGATGATGCGAATGCGAATCAAGGGTGGTGAATTGAGTGCGAGCTTAAATGCTTATGACTCCTAAATGCAGTGAGTAGAAGGTGTCTACATTTTAGTTTGCTTGAAGTTGCTGGAGGCAGTGAGCTGAAGGTTGTAGATGGAATTGGTGTACTTTTCCTATTGCTTTGAGATAGTGAATCTCTTTGTAACAGTCCTCTTCTATTCTTCTCTCTTTTAGATAGTGAGTCCTTTTGGCAGTGAGCCCTTGACAGTGAGCCCTTGGTAGTGAGCCTATTTGTATTTAGTGTTGTTATTCATATATATATGTGAGCTAATCCTCACTATGGTTTTCCCCTTCTTGGGTTTTCCACGTAAATTTGGTGTTCTTATGTGTTTGAATGTGTTTACATTGATACTTCATATGTTTACATTCTGTTAATGCATAATAAGAGGTTGAAGATTGGAATAGCATTGAGGAATCAATGTTTTAATAAACAACTGATTCACACCCCCCTCAATTGTTCTGTGCATACTAACAAAGGGTCCCTATATAACCAAAGAAGATGTTGGAAATGGTGCTTATATTTTTTGCACTAGGGAAGGTGAAGAGTTTGGTGAAATGGTTAATGCCTTTCACCTAAAGAAATATTATGTCTGAAAACCCTAAAAATCATAAAACACAAAAAATCCAAAAACCATCAAATAACTCAAAAGAATCAATAAAATAAATAAAATCATGAAAAATAACAAAAAAGAGAGTACATTTTTGCATTCCTCATTCTGTTTCATTATGTATTTGTGGGTGACATTCTCTTGTCCAATTTTTGTCTCAGAAAGAAATATAAGGTTTCTTAGGTATAGGTTGACCCTTTAAGCTTTTGAGATTCCTTATGATCATACTTACTAAAAATCATTCCCATTTATATTTCCAAACAACTTCAAATTAAATCCAAGCTCTTATCTTAATACTGGTCCCAATCTTAATGAATCATGATGTTAAGTTCAAATGAAGTTAGTACTCAAACCTACATTACCTAATAGAAGCTTGCAAGTAGACCTTCCTCATTCCTCCTTAGAAAAAGGAAAGTTTGACTAGATAGTGAAAACCCTTGGTGGCACTTGGCCCCTTATCTTTCCTGGCCAAAAATGTCAGGGGGATCATAACTCTATAGCAAACAATCAAAAAAGAAAAATGGTGCAAAAAAGATAGATAAGAAAAAGTAAAAAAAGGAGAGAAAATACAAAAAAAATAATTAAAAAAGTGAGAATTAGAAAAGATATTGCAAAATATAAAATAAGAGAAAAATGAGAAAGAAGTAGAAAAGAGATAAAAAAATAAAATAGAGGATTACAAATTTTCAGACTCTCTGGTGGAGATAAGTCTAAGCTCAAATCTACAAGGTGACATATATTGTAGACAATAAAAAAAGTGAGATACAAAGTGCACACATGCACGAGTTGAGCAAAATCAAGATTTCAACTACCTTTAGGACCATCTTCTACTTTGGAGCCTTTCCTTTACCCCAATTCTATCTTGTTGGCCATATTTGATCTAAGTCTAGAAGGTACTAATAAAATTTGTTGCTTGCCTAAGTTGAAAGCTTATCAAAATGTTTCTAGATGAGGATCAATATCTAGCCTTTTGCAAAGCCAAAATCAAGAACTTTCCATCTCCTTCCTATTCCCACTTGAGTCCTCCACAAAATCCTATCCCAAGGTTTAGAAGGTCTCCCTATACTAAGTTAACACACAATCCCCTAAGTAAAAAAATTCCACTTAAGAGCAGTCACAATGTTTGTTCCACTTGCATACATCATACATAAAGAGAAAATCAAAAGCAATAACTCATGTCATAACTTATGGCCTAGAATAGAAATAGGAAAATGTGTTACATTCAACTTTCATGTGTTATTGCATCCATGCATTTCATGACACATCTCATATATTTCAGAAAAGGATAAAAATATTTGCATAATCATTTTTGTGTCTATACTTAGAAGCCTAAACTATCCATGTGCACAAAATCTAAAAGAAGGGAGCACAATATATCAAACACAAGTTGAATTTGAATAGAGTAATCATAGTACATATCAAGAGAGTCTAATTTCATAAACAAAATTGCCTTAAAGCATGCAAGTCTCCCCATCCAAGGATGAAAAATAAAAACTTAAAAATAAAAACTTAAAAATAAAAACTTTAGGGACGATTCTAACTAATGGAACCCTCATGTCTCCTACTTCGAGTTCTCCTTCAAATATTTTCTTCCTCAGAAGGTCTATAAGACTTTTGATAATAAGAAGGCATTTGAGTACGAACACATGAATATGATGGGCCCATTGTCTGAGTCTACCATTGAACCCCAAGATTATCTCTCTCAAAGTAAGGCATTCTCAACCTCAAGCACACTAATCCTAGCACATTGAGAAGCAACTTCCTAACTTGTGTGATAAGTAGGAGCTGGGATATTTGTATGATGACCCATTGAGGATGGAAAATGTGCATCAACAGGGAGCACCGTGTCTGAGAAAGCATTACAAAAGAGTTCACTCTATCCATTCACCATACTTATAAAGTGTTAAAGTTGGCTATAATTGGAGCCACCCAGGATCTAGGACTTCATGAAAGCACAAGAGATATGAAATGAGAGAATAATTCTATTCTATCAATGAATACAAAAGATTGTTACAATGTACATGATATGCCTTGATTATAAAGACAAGTATGAAATGTCAGATGTTGTAGTCATGTGACAAGTGTCTTAATCCTATGACATGTGTCAACTATAGGATAAGATGACAACTATCAAAAACTAGACACAACTAGAAACATCTAGTAGACTCACTAAGTCAACTTAACTTGTGAACTATGTGCGAAGTGTGAATATTATTTAACTAATAAATAGTTAAATAATATCAATTATTCACACAAGGGTAAACCGGATAGGTAATAACCCTGTTCACAACAACACCCCCCTTAACTGCAACTTAGGGAGTAGCTGACTAAGGAAAAGATGCAATGACAGGGCCCAACTACTAGGCCATGCTAGGTACCCATGTACAACAAATCTCAAGTGGAGAAAAAGAGAAAACCTCACAGGACAAAACTCCTCTCCAATAGTGAGAATGCATAAAACAATGAAAGTGAAAGAAGAAGTGATAGTAGGAGGACTCAACATGACCCCCCAAGGACAATTTCTATCACATATATACAATCAAATACCCCGCCATAGGAGAGAAAGAGTGAGACTATAGGTCCCCCCCAAAATGAAGTAGCTCCTGTGCCGATGGTGAATTCTTGAAGATGAACATTAAAGAGGATCATTTACTTGTAAACAATATTTCTCCCCTTAGGAAGAAACCAATTAAAAGACTAATATAGAAGAAACTTCATCTCCAAGCAGAGAGATGAGGGAAGAAGTCTCATGATGGATGTCTCTAAAAATTGATCAAGTGTCCACATGTCAGAAGAAAAGAATGGCACTATGCAATGAGGTGTGACCAATCCAAAATCCTGGGTAGACTCATGAAGAACAACATCTAAAGATGAATTAGATGAGATAACAATTGTGTTGTAACTATCATCAAAGAGGATAGATATCCCCTCAAGTGTGTCCTTGAAATCTACAATATGAGATTGATAAAATAAATCTGATATACTTGCCAAGAAAGTATCCCAGAAAGCTGTGTCTGAAAGACTAGAATGATCCTTCTCAACTGAAATAGAAGAAACCATGTCGATGCCGATCTTTGAAGAAACAAGAGGTGGAGGAGATGGAAGCTTAGCACTAGTCTCATGAACCAAAGTAGATGAAAGAACCCCAAGGTTCAGGTGACCAAACCTCTCCTCATATACATGATTCACACTTGATGCATTAGTGTGAATATCAATTAATGGATCTACATCATCAGAAGAAGCAAAATGGGAGAATGTATACAAGTGATACGCATGATCAACTATCCAAATAGCAATGATATCTCTACTCTCCAAGTCTCTTATGATCATTGAATTAGGAGTGAACTCAACTGTCTTGCCTTCACCACAATGAGTAATCTGGTAGATGGAAAGGAGATTGCTTGACAAGGAAGGTACACACAATACATTATTGAAAGCACCCTCACCAATATCAATAGTTCCTTTACCAGTTACATGCATGTATGTATTATTACCCATCAAAATAGGTGGTAAAGTACATGACTCAAATGAAGAGAACATCCCTTGTGAAGATGCCATATGATGAGAAGATCTAGAATCAAGAAGCCATCTCTCTGGATGAAGACTTGTAGAAGCAAAGAGTGCTTGTCCTTTTCCTTTTTTTGTCCCATTAGAAATACCTACTATCCCTATCTATGTAGATGATGATGGTGTCAAAGAAGAGGATGTACTAGGTGACATGGATGATGTAAATTTGATATTGTGCTTTTGAATAATGTGAGTCAACTCATCAATTTTTTTCTCATAACACTTATGCTCATCATGTCCGAGTTTCTTGCAATATGCACACTTTGGTCTTTCCTTCTTATATGATTTCTCTTTGGGAGAAGATGAGGACTTAGGTGAATTATTTGACTCCTTTTCTTGTTCATTATTCTTGAAATCCTAAATTTTATGTTTCTTGCCTTTGCTAGTTGAAGCCTTTTGATCCTTTGTACCTTGATTACCAAGAAGAGGTTGAGGTTTAGGTACCTTCAATGTGCCCATGTGTACTAGCTTAGCTTTCTCCCTTGTGAATGATGTGGCAAACTTATCAAGTGAAGGCATTGTGAAAGCTTTCCCAAGAGAATACATAGTAGCATAAAAGGTAGAAAGAAAAACTGAATAGTCAGGACCAAGATTAGCAAGGATTGAAAGAATCAATTGAGTGTCCTCTCTCTCAATTCCACATTGTTTGAGCTACAATCTAGGTGACTTTAGCTTTTTGAAGAAGTCTTGGATGTGTTGGTTCTCAAATCTACATGCATTTAATCCTAAAGGTTTGTCACTTCTTATGCCCAGATTTCAAGAAGAGACTTTGCCAACAAAGTGGGAGATTATTTAACAAGGTGGGAAACCTGTTGCAAGTATGTGCCTAACCGGTGTTGTCATTGATGTCAACATATCAGTGTTGTCATTGGTGTCAACTGTGCTCTTTTTTTGATGATTGCTTTTAATGAGTTAGATTCTTTGTAATTGCCTATGTAAGTGTTGGAAATCCTAATATTGAGGATATTGAGAAAATTTGCTCCTCTGGTAGAAACAGTATGTTGCAGAGTATCTTTGTCTATAGAAGAACAATCCAACATATTGCTCCACATTTCCTATATAATAAATATCTTTATCTGTGGATTGGAATTTATTTAGAGGCATGTCTGAAGATGCTATGTTGCAAGTTTGAGCCTCCAGTATGAAGATTTGAGTGAGTTATGTTCACCAGAATGGAAACAGTTTTTTTATATATTTGGTGGTGACAGGGAGAATGTATTATGCTCTGCATTCCTCCACGTTGTTGAGGTATTTTGATCTACAGTTCTAGAGCTAAGTCTTAGATGATGTTATGTGCCTTCAACTTTAATGGTTCATGATTTGGTGGTCCGCAAGCGACCTTTTCCTTATGACAGTAGCTGACAGTGTTGTTTATGAGCTCTAGTTTGAAGAATATTTTTGATAAAGTGGTTAGAGGTTGTGTGGTTGTTCCTAATGATTTCAATGTGCTTGTGGATGTCTTCTAATCATGTTCCTACCTTTGGATTGGTCTGCAAAGAGAAATTTGGATCGTAGATAAAGTCTGTTCTTGAAAGTCTTAATGTGAACACCAGTCTTGGCCGACTTGGTTGCTTTCACTATTTGTGTAGATGCATTGAAGATTGTAGTAGCGTGTTGTGGCGTGGAAGGCTGTATTTGAGTCCCAACTAAGGTGTAGTGTGATCCACATACATCTTTACATCTTTCCCTTAGCAAATTTTTGTATTAGGTCTAGACCTATTTCTATGTATGTTTGTAATGTTGACCTTGGAGTTTGTTCCAATGGTTGATGAATGTAATGCTAACCTTGATGTACATTCCAAGGTTGATGAATTGTATAAAGACATGAAATGTAATTGTGAAAATGATATCCATGTGCAAAAATGTGAAGATAAGTGAGAAGTGTAAGAAGAGCAGAGCAGAGAAGAAGTATTGTGCTTCAATGGAACTGAACTCAGGCATGGAGTAGATGCTATCAAATCAGTTCGTAAATCCCTGACAGTGAGCCACCCCTTGGCAGTGAGCATCTTTGGGTAGTGAGCCCATAGGTAGTGAGCCTTTGTTTTTCAATATTATTATAACATATATATTTCTGTGGGCTAATACCCACCGTGGTTTTTCCCTTATAGGTTTTCCACGTAAAAATCTAGTGTCTGATGTGTTGAATATGTTATTGTGTTAAAACTTCATGTTTCATGCTTTCATGGTTAAATCTTAAAATTAGTGAATGAACATTTGAAGTATTGCTAAGTGATTATAGTTTTGTGACAATTGATTCACCCCCCTCTCAGTTGTCTTGTGCATATTAACAATTGGTATTAGAGCCAGGTTCCTCGGAAGAAAGCCTCACAACTTGAGGAAGATCCAGGATGTCTTTTAAGAAGGAAGCTCCACATTTTGATGGGACAAATTATGCTCTATGGAAGGTATGAATGAAAAGCCATCTCCTTTGTCTTGGTTATAAAGTGTGGAAAGCTGTAGAGACAAAATATACCATGCCTCAAAATGGTTTGACAATTGAAGATGAAATCAAAGAATATGAGTTGAATATAAAAGCTAGAGATGCCCTATTAAGTGCCTTGACTAACATTATGTTGATAAAAGTCATGGATCTAGAATCTGCAAATGAAGTTTGGAAAAAGTTGAAAAATTATATGAAGGAGATGATTTTGTAAAAGAAGCCAAGTCGCAAGGCCTGAAAGTGAAATATGAGAGTTTAAATATGAATGAAGATGAAAACACAACCTTCATGCAAAAGGTTGATGAACTTGTCAGTGGAATAAAAGGTATGGGAGGAACTATTGGTGAGAAGGAAGTTGTGATGAAAATTCTTAGGTCACTACCAAAGTCCTACAGTCACAAGGTAGCTGCAATTGAAGAATTAATGATTGTAAAAAATGTCAACAAGGATCAACTACTTGGAGAGATTACAACCTTTGAGATGAGAGAATTTGGTGATGTTCTGCCGAAAGTTGAGACTGCTTTCAAAGCTAGTACTTCTGAAAAGATCTCCAGAGATGAAAAATACAAAGTGGAGCCTATTGATGACTTTGATGAAATTGAAGTTAACTTTGTTGACAAATTGCAAAGAGGTTCTAGTAAGTTCAAAGGAAAATTACCTTTCAAATGCTTTTCATGTGGTAAAGTTAGTCATTATGCTTCTAGATGTTTTGAAAGAATTGAAAGGAATAGAAAAAGATTTGAGAACATGCCTAGAGCTGCAAACAAATGTTAGTATGTTAGGGATCTTGATGATGAATTTGATGATGCTAGTACTAGTGCAAATGAATGCTTGTTTATTGCTATTAAAGAAGAACCTGTGTCTACTAATCCTACTAGCTATGTGAAGGAAGAAAAACCAGTGGAAGAAAGTGCTTTGGCTATTCAAGTTGATAAAGATGAGGATGAATGGGTTATTGATAGTGGATGCTCACATCACATGACTGGTGACAAAAGTAAGTTTGTTAGTTTGGAAAAATATGATGGTGGATTGGTTAGGTTTGGAGATGATATAGCTGGTAAGATTTGTGGAAGAGGATCTATTTATTTTGATGGAAAGCACAATACTGATGATGTTCTGTATGTGAAGGGTTTAACGCACAATCTTTTGAGTGTTGGTTAGATGTGTGACAAAGGTTATGATTTGAGATTCAAGGACAATGGATGCAATATCATGGAGAGCTCTGGAATAATGATTTCTACTGGTAAAAAGACCAGAGGTAATGATTATCATTTGAAAGGAACTAATATTTATTGTTTATTGGCTCAAACTAATGAGAGTTGGCTATGGCATATAAGGATGTGTCATATCAATTTTGACAACTTGGTAAAGATAAGTTCTGTTCAGGTTGTAAGAGATCTGCCTAAGCTTGTGAAGCCTGCTAACACCATTTGCAAAGAATGTCAATTTGGGAAACAAGCAAGAATAAGTTTCAAAAGCAAAGAACAATTCTCTACTAGATTGCTGGAGCTGATTCATATAGATCTGTGTGGTCCCACAAGAACAAGAAGTCTGCAAGGAGACAAATATTTTATGTTGCTTATTGATGATTATTCTAGAATGATTTGGGTCAGTTTTCTAAAAGATAAATCATAAGCCCTAGACAAGTTCAAAGCTTTCAAGGCAATGGTTGAGAATGAGTTAGAGTTGAAGATCAAATGATTGAGGTATGATAGAGGAGGTGAGTTCACATTAAATGAATTCAATATCTTTTGTGAAGAACAAGGGATAAAGAGATAATTGTCTGCACCTAGGACTCCTCAGCAAAATGGAGTTGTTGAAAGAAAGAACATGATAGTTCAAGAGGCTGCTAGGACTATGTTGAAGGAAGTTGACCTACTAGAAGTATACTAGAGAGAAGCAATACACACTGTAGTATACATTCTAAACAGGTTTCAAGTTAAAGGTAACTGTGCTAAAACTCCTTATGAATTGTGGTATGGAAGAGCTCCTACAGTGAGATATTTCAAAGTTTTTGGTAGCAAATGATATATCAGGAGAGAAGAAGATCTAGGCAAGTTTTATGCTAGGTGTGATGAAGGAGTCTTCCTTGGTTACTCTACCAAGAGTAAGGCCTACTGGTGCTACAATAAGAGATTGAAGAAAATCATTGAGAGTGCTAATGTGAAGGTTGATGAAGACAAAGGAAGAATTTCAGATCTGAGTGGCTATGAACCAGATGAGCCTACTGCTATAACAAATGAAGAAAAAGTTGATCAAGAAGATAGTCAAGATGAAGAAGAAAAGGCTCTGAAAAGCACTACTAAGACTCCCAGGTATGTAAGAATTAATCATTCTAAAGATCAAATTATATGAGACAAAAGCAAAGGGGTATTAACAAGGAAAAGAGCTGCAAAAGAATAGGTGAATTACTATTTATTTTCAAAAGTTGAACCTAAAACTGTGAATGAAGCCTGCAATGATTAAAATTAGGTAAAAGCCATGAAAGAGGAGCTAATGTAGACAGAAAAGAATCAAACTTGAGAACTAGTTCCTAGACATGCTGATAAGAATGTGATTGGCACCAAATGGGTTTTTCAGAAATAAGATGAATGAGAATGGAGAAGTAGTAAGAAACAAAGCAAGATTTGTATGCAAAGGATACTCTCAAGTTGAAGGAATAGATTTTGAAGAGACCTATGCTCCCGTGGCAAGAATTGAAGCAATTAGAATGTTTTTGGCATTTGTAGCATTCAAAGACTTCAAAGTGTATTAGATGGATGTTAAGTCTACATTCTTGAATGGTGAATTGGAAGAAGAGGTCTACATTGAACAACTGGAAGGATTTCAATTATCAAAACAAGGTGATATGGTGTGCAAATTGAAGAAGGATTTGTATGGACTAAAACACGCACCTAGAGCCTGGTATGCACGGTTAGACAAATATTTGTTGCAATTAGGGTTCAGTAAAGGCACTGCTGACAATAATATGTATTTCAAAATCAATGATAATCAAATCCTAATTGTTGTAGTCTTTGTTGATGACATTATCTTTTGAGTAAATGAAGGTATGTACATGAAGTTTGTAGGTGAAATGCAAAATGAGTTTGAGATTTCTATGTTTGGTGAAATGAATTTCTTTTTGGGTCTGGAAATTAATCAATCAGGTAAATGAATCTTCATATCTCAATCTAAGTATGTGAAAGAGTTGGATGGAAGACTCTAAACCGGATGTACTCCCATGGTGACTGGCTGCAAGTTGAGAAAAATTGATGAATCACCCAAGACTGATAAAAAAAAGTATAGATCCATGATTGGAGGATTGCTTTATCTAACTCAAACCAGACCTGATATTATGCATGCAATTTGTCTTGTTGCAAGATTTCAAGCAGATCCAAGAGAGTCACATGTGATGGCAGTAAAGAGAATCTTGAGGTATTTAAAAGGCACACCAGATCATGGCTTATGGTATCCAAAGGATAATGATTTCACTCTCAGTGCTTATACAGATGCTAATTGCGCCGGAGATGTTGATAACAGAAAGAGTACAAGTGGAGGCACTTTCTTTTTGGGTAATAGATTGGTTTCATGGTTGAACAAGAAGCAAGATTCAATTTCTTTATCAACTATAGAAGCAGAGTATATTGCAACAACATGTTGTTGTACTCAAGTGTTATGGATGAACCAGATATTGAAGGACATAGGAGTTGTGTATGAAGATCCAGTTGCAATCTTCTATGATAATACAAGTGCTATAAACATTTCAAAGAATCTAGTGATGCACTCAAGAATAAAGCATATATCTATAAAGTATCACTTTCTGAGAGAAAAAGTGATAGAGAATGAAGTAAAAGTGGAATATGTGTCCACCAATGATTAGAACGCATATATTTTTACTAAGCCTCTGCCTAAGGATACTTTTGAGTATCTCAGAGAAAAGTTAGGGGTCATTACCCCTATTGGTCTGAACTAAGATGCATAGGAATACATCAGTCCAGAAGTGCTCAAAGTCTCATTCTTTGATCTAGATTGATGTTTTGAGAGCTACCTCTCAGGGGGAGTAGCTAGATGTTACCAGTATAAGTTCCTAATAAAGAAAGTATTGATAACGAAGAAAGTTCAGTTGGATCATAGCAGTAGAATGCAAGTATGTGCCCTTTGCCATTGATGTCAAAGGGAGAGAGAAATCATGTGAAAAAATTAGAGAATAAAGAGTGCAGATGTGTAAGTGAAAGGGGGAGAATCTTGTCTTGATGGTCTTTACAATTTTTCACATCATATGTTTCCATCAATGAAAAAGGGGGAGATTGTTGCAAGTATGTGCCTAACTGGTGGTCATTGATGTCAACATCTAAGTGTTGTCATTGGTGTCAACTGTGGTCTTGTTTTGATGTTTGCTTGTAATGAGTTAGATGCTTTGTATTTGCCTATGTAAGTTTTGGAAATCCTTATATTGAGGATATTGAGAAAATTTGCTCGTCTGGTAGAAACAGTATTTTGCAGAGTATCTTTCTCTACAGAAGAATAGTCTAATAGATTGCTCTACATTTCCTATATAAAATATCTTTATCTACGGATTAGAATTTATTTAGAGGCATGTCTGAAGATGCTATGTTCCAAGTTTGAGCCTCCGGTATGAAGATTTGAGTGAGTTATGTTCACCAAAATAGAAATAGTTTTTTTGTATATTTGGTGGTGACAGGGAGAATGTATTATGCTCTGCATTGAAGTATTTTGTGTAGACACCCAAAATTGTCCCAAATTTGTCCATGTCTTGCAACACCTAGTCAAATACCTTACTTAGACATCATGTAGCATTTTGTCCTAATTCCCATCCTAATTTCATTAATCCATTAGCCAATTAATTAAATAAATTTTATTTATTTAATTAAATCCCATTTTAATCCCATCCTTATCCCACTTAGCCAATTAATTAAATAAATTTTACTTATTTAATTAATTTCACATGCATAATTCCATTTATCTTATCCTCATCCCAATTAATTAAATAAATTTTATTTTAATTAATTTCCACATCATGTCTTATCCCATTCTAATCATCTTCCCAATTAATTAAATAAATCTTATTTATTTAATTAATTTCCAACTCATATCCCAACTAATTCAAATAAAATATTTGAATTAAGTCCTCACCTTTCACCACATTTCGACACTTGTCCATCTCTCCACTCAATCATGTGTTGTAGTACAACTTTTATTTAAAATCCTTCACATGTGTGTATCAGGAAAATCGATCTATTCTAAACTAATAAAAACCAAAAATCTAATAACATAAAGAAAACGAATTTAAATAAAAGCCATGACAAATAATCAATGAAATAAAGACTTTTACCGAAATCTGTGTTGTTTCCTTTGGATTGAATGTGGATTGCTCAATGAAGTTGCAAAGCCATAGTTGCAACAAGCAAGTAGTGTGCTCAAGAGATCAATGTCAAAAGATCGTGAAGTTGCTCAATCGACGCGTTGTGTATGCTCAAAGCTCTGTTAAGTATGCCTGAGAATACGATCGAAGAGAGAGGCTCAATGAAGGAGATGAGGGGGGTTTATATAGGTTTCAATGAAGATCAATCAACGGTCCAGATAATTCAGAAGAATCAATGGAGGAGAACAATTGAGGAACGTGCAACAAATGAAAAGAAGACATGTGTCTTGCTTTCTTTTGCATGAGAGGAGTTATCAAGAATAGAAGAATGAGTTAAAGCAATTAACAAAATGTAATGATCAGTTAAGTGATTTAAAACAAGAAGAAAGGATTTGCATGAGAAAAGAAGATATTTAGCTTTATTAAATATAGAAAGCTTGAGTTATATTAGAGATAACTCAAATTTAGAAGAAAAAGCAATTTAAATAAATAATTGATTTATTTAAATTTAGAGAGTAAGAAAGCTAGAGTTATTTTAGAGATAACTCAAATTAGATGAAAAAGCAACTTAAATAAATAAATAATTTATTTAAATTTAGAGAAGATATTTTGGAAGAAACAATTAAATAATTATAATTATTTAATTTAGAAGATTTGAAGTCAAATTAAATAAATAAAATTTATTTAATTATTGTGCATGATTTTTGGAAGAATAAATTTGATTTAATTAAATAATGTAAATTATTTAATTGCAGATAAGATAGAATTTGTTGAATTAATTAAATAATTGGGTTTATTTAATTAATGTAAACTTGATTTTTGAAAAGAGGATAATGATCTAATTAAATAATTAAAATTATTTAATTGTGGAAAAATAATAGAGGAATTTGATTTAATTTATTAAATAAAGAGAATTTATTTAATTAATGTCAAATTTAGGAGATTTAGAAGAATTTGGTGAAATTAATTAAATAATTAGATTATTTAATTAATGTCTGGAATGTAGGTGACCAGACAGATTATGAAATGCAAGTGATGTGGCGACTTGGTCATTTTAGGGTGTCTACATTTTGCCCCTCTTTGATGCAATGCAGTTTATAGCGTTGCGTCAAAGAAATTAACTGTTGAAGATGTGATACAATTTTTGTTTATGCCCCAGTGTATGTAGCTGCCCCAGCGTATGCCCCCTCGAGCGGGAAGACGGGGAAGCGATAGGAGAATGGTGTTGACGCTCGACTAGAAGAGTGCGCGGCCAGGTAGGCAGAAAAGCAGAAGAGGGTGGGAAGAAAAACGAAGGGTTGGACACTATAAATAGGTCCCATGGGGACCACAATCCTCATTTGTACCCTAGGAGATTCTAAATTTAGAGAGGAGAGCTTCTAAACCTAGGTGGAGAGAGTGGAGCAGACAGTGAGGAGAGATGCCGATTCCTGTGCACAGACATCAGGCGGAGCGAGTGCAGACCTACATGAGGCCAGCAAGAGCTCCGGCAGCGGTAAGTGATCGAAAACCCCTTTGTCATTTTATAGTTTAGGGTGGTTTTTAGCGCTAGGTTTGGGGGGGTCAGTTAGGTCAGCCAAAAGTGCTTTAGGGCTCTGCAATGTGTTTGGTAGTCGACTGGCGCGCTTTTGGCGCGCCGCAGCGCGGGTGGTGGTCGCACGCAGCGCACTTGGTAAAATCAAGTCGCGTCTGGGAGTTTTGATTAGCGTCACAGCGCGGTTGCAAAATTCTGCAGCGCTTTTGTAGACGGGTATAGCGCACTTAGGAGGGTAGTATAGCGCGATAGGTAAAGAAGAATAGCGCGGGCGGTTGGGGTAAAAAAAATCGAAGCACCTCTGGCGGTGCAGAACGGCGCGGTTGGTATGGGGGTAAAGCGCGTGTGGGAACCAAGTCGCATGTGGAAGAAAAAATGTAGCGCGGATGGATGCACAATATGGCGCGGTTGGCATGGATGGACAGTGCGCTTGCATAAAACAAAGCGCTTTTGGTTAAGTAGCAGAAAAAGTTAGGTTTTTAGTAGAATGGGGGGCATAGAATAGGGATGCCTATCTTAGCTGACAAGAGGGGAAAAATGGAAGGTTGGGGGTTTAGGGAAGATGTAGATAGGATATGAGGGATTTGGGAAAGAAAAACTGACAAGTGTGTTGCTTATGGATGCAGAGGATCTTGCCACCACTAATGTCGCTAGAGCGACATCACGCGATAGCGCACGAGGTTGTACAGTTGACCTGGGAGGAGGATGCATTCTTAGAGCATGCAGGACTATTACACGTGGCTCGTTTGACACACATTAGGGTGAATCTCGCCCTAGTGACTGCAGTGGTAGAGAGATATCACAGCGAGACCTCGTCCTTTCACTTCCCGACGGGGGAGGCTACAGTGACACTGGAGGATGTATATCGCATCCTACGGATTCAGATTAATGGAGAGATAGTGGACTTTGACCCGACACCGGGCGAGGCAGGCTTGGAGGAGGTTTTCTGCACAGATGACCTGTGGATAGATGATGGGGAGATCTGATGGGCAGACATCCTGAGACTCTGCGACAGGATCAGATGGATAGTGGCGTCACTGATTGGCGGCTTCCTGTGTCCAGATAGGAGATCCAGAAGATTATCAGTTGGCTGGGGGACAGTGCTATCAGGGATGTTTACACATGGCTAATAGTATGTGTGGGGCCCCTGCGTACTAGGACAGTTATACCATGACATGCATCATTGCGTGTACAGGAGAGGTAGGAGCCTCTCAGCAGGTGTGACCTTACTACAGGTATGGGCGTGGGAGCACATTCCAGTGATCTGACCCATGGCACAGCGCCATCGAGACAGAGGCGAGCCATATGCGTTCTTATATGATGGGGTTATCACACACAGGAGGATGGGGTCGGTGAGCCACTGGAGGCAGCAGATAGAAAAGATGGACCTATTCATATGGAGGCCCTGGTTACTATGCAAGGAGTGGGATGACGAGCATGAGCAGCTCATGTATTGTCAACAGGCTCGCTATCTGTTCGGGAGACGGACATATATGATAGAGAGGTACCTACCAGAGCGGGTACTTAGACAGTTTGGATTACCGCAGAGACTACCCGTGGGGGAGGCCACACATGCCAGGACGCGGAGGGAGACTGGAGACTGGGACGCAGCGATCCCAGTGGCTACAGCTTTGGCGGAGGTGCGGGGACTTATCCCCGTGAGATGGGATTGGGACACAGGGCTGGCAGACCCAGGGACACTGCCAGAGTACGATCAGTACTGGCAGACTCACAGGCCAATCAGATTGACTACACCAGGTGTAGCAGGGGCAGTGGGTGAGGTACTAGTCCTCAGAGGGGAGGCTAGGATGAGACGACAGGCCAGGGCAGCTAGGCAGAAGGCAGGTGGTCAGCAGGCAGGAGGTTAGCAGGAGGATGTTGAGATGGCAGAGGCAGTGATCCCAGTCATAGAGACTGATTTGCAGAGGGCCGAGCGACTACTGTAGGAGGAGATAGCCTGGAGGACTCGATTAGAGCTCCAGATGGTGCGATTGAGGAGAGATAGGGATACAACACGGGCAGAGGTGAGGCAGGTAGAGGCCACGGCCCAGGCACAGACACAGGCAGCCACAGCAGCACAGGCAGCCCTGTCACAGGTACAGGCATAGCTACAGGCACAGGTGCAGGCATACAGACAGCTATAGGCCCAGGTGCAGGCATAGGCACAGGTACAGGTGCAGCCGCCAGCCGCACCAGCAGCAGTCGCTGAGGAGGTAGCACAGGCTAGGAGAGAGAGAGACGCTGAGGTACAGCTGCGGTTGACAGCAGAGGCCACACTCTTTAGAGTGAGGCGGGAGAGAGAGGAGGCACATCGTGCACTGGGTGCAGACCAAAGGACCTTATACAGTGAGCTCGTCCGAGTGCAGGGTGAGCTAGTATTAGCCGGCAGGGAGACAGAGTACTACAGGGGTCTGTACGTGGGTGCGGTGCCAGCAGCTCAGCAGGCACCTAGCTACAGAGATAGGAGCAGATCTGGGGCATCCAGATCTCAGAGGACAGGGAAGTCAGTGTCCTCAGTTAGAGGACCATTTTTGCCACCAGAGAGAGGAGGAGGAGCGACAGGGGGACCTCCACCGAGCACAGGGGGAGGACAGGGGCCACAGCAGGAGGGCAGCTCTACCCACTAGGGCATGTTCATGTATATTGTATCATACTTGTATCATTTTGGATAGATGCCTGCGTGCATTCTGATGTATATTTTGAGGGCTCTTGATAGCCTTGATGTACTATATTGGTGTATATTTGGATGTATACACATTTTGTATTATTGATGTAGACACAGACACTTTGTATTATGATGACCATTACATGATATATATGATGATCTATTCGGCTCACTGTTGTTCATGCTTTGGCGTATGCATTCCTTGATGTCATGGATGTGATGATATGTATGTATGATTATGGATTCATGTGATGACATATATTGTTTATATGATGCTTATAGATGTATGATGATAGAGATATATGATGATATAGATGTGATGACTAGTGATATCTGACATGTGGGTTTTGCAGATAGGCACCAGAGAGAAGAACAGGGGGAGATGGGAGACAGAGACTGTTGATCGATGACCACAATGAAAATGATATAAAGGTTGGTGGGGATGGATGAAATGAGCTTGTTGCAATGGTTTCACATTTGTATATAAAGAGCAATCCTTATTTTGATATAGCACGTGGATAGTTCGCCACCAAGGTATAAAAGACCAAGGTGCAGTAACATCCGAGTGCATGGACGTTGACTCTGCAAGCAAGTGGTTTGAACTTAGATCCTTTAGACATAATATAACCTTGTTGGAACATGTGAATAAGCCATAGTCTTGAACATAAAATAAACTTCAATACATGCAAAATGCAAGAAGAGTATTAAATATGTAAGATGCTAGGCCGTAACACACACAAGATAAATAGAATGCTAAGAAAGATACTAAAGATCATTCCTCAAACACGGCACACAGAAAGCAATGACTATGCCCCCAATCCGTACTGCATCTCAACATACCAAGATTATAGATAAATCAAGGTAGCCTTGAATAGGTATTGGAAAAGGAACAAAAGATAACCCATAACACAAATTGACTGACTTACAAAGTAAACATACAGCCAACATATTCTCTTGCCAAAGAGGTTGCTCAGGATAGAGTGGATAGGAAAGATAACAGCCTTATCGTAGGAACTTTGTGTCCGTTAAAGGGTGCTATCCACCTAAAAAAAACAATGTCTCGCTGCAGGAAATGCCACATGTCGCAGGAGATGTGTGTGTTGGTCTCGACAATGGAACACTATGCAGAAGACAAGCTTGTTGATCTAGGGCTTGGGTTAAGTGATACTTAGCTGATGTTGGCAATCGGTATGCAGGACAGTAGAAGACTCTGGAAGGAAGCCGCAGTGCTTCAGGTTTGTTAAGGACTTTTGCTTTGAAAGGATACGCTAGCTTGTTGCTTGAGTTAGTCAAGTCGAGGTGAATGGATTTTGATACACAGAAGACTAGAATGGCGACAGTGCTAATGGATTGAGACGGGTGAAGAATGATGGATCATGTGTGCCTGAGTACTGGATACATCCTTCGTATTCCAGACTGCCTACATACCCATATCCATGGGATCAAGGCACACTTACGATGGAAGATGAACGTGATAAATATGTAGTTTTGGATAGAGTGATGAAATGGATAGAGGGGGAAGGGGGCGATCTTATGTACCTGAGTACTGGAAACTTCCTTCGTATTCCAGACTGCCTACATACCCATATCCATGGGATCAAGGTACCTTAAGATTGAGAAGAAATGATATGTAGTTCTAGTTGGTGTGATGATGTGGGAAAAAGGATTGAGAAGAGGGGATCTTATGCACCTGAGTACTGGAAACGTCCTTCGTATTCCAGACTGCCTACATACCCATGTCCATGGGATCAAGGTACCTTAAGATTGAGAAGAGATGATATGTAGTTCTGGTTAGAGTGATGAGAAGATAACATCCTTATCGTAGGAGTGATGTGTCCGTTAAAGGGTGCTACTTGTGGAAACGAGAAAAGATTGAAGAATGCGTTGCGAACCATGAACAAGGAACCAATCCTAGACCTAGGGTAAGGAAAGAGTTGCCCCCATTTTGGTAGAGGAAACTGTATGGGTGATTGCCGAAGAAGACACAGAAAGACTTGACCTAGGACCAGACAGTGTTAACTGTAGACACAGATCAAGACGTAGGATGACGATGAGGGACATTGACAAATTTCCAAGCTACACTAGATAGGGAGATGGAAATGCAAACAAAGTCAATGGTTTTATTACGGATGGATGGAAAGGCGTGCTACGAACTAGACAAGGAGTGGACAGGACTCGATAGACGATGGATGCTGACTCTACACATAGCGCCTATTTGCCAGGTTTTCACTATGGTACTTATCCAAGGCGCCTGTTTGCCAGGTTTTCACCAGAGGATGAATTTTTTTTGGATTTTATTAGTTTTTTTGATTTTTTTGATTTTTTTGATTTTTTTGATTTTTTTTGGGAATACTCTGAGGATCAGGTATAGAACTTCTTGAGATGGGCACTGTTAAGTGGCTCATCTAGAGGAATGCCGTCAGGTGTAGCTAATGTATAAGCTCTTGATCCATATGCTGCTGTCACGATAAAGGGACCTAACCAGTTAGGCTCAAACTTGCCCTTCTTCTCTCAATCTGCTTGATTTCTGTGATTCTCCTTAAGTACAAGATCACCAACTTGAAACCGTCTTTCTTTGATCTTTTTGTTGTAATTACGCCGGAGGCAGTTTTGATAGACATAGAGATGATTAAGTGTGGCAAGGCGCCTCTCATCTAGTAGTTCAAGCTCAGCTAATCTGGAAGTGCGATATTCATCTCCGCTGATCAGGTCCTGCATGGATACTCTGAGGGATGGGATCTCGACCTCTATAGCTAGGATGGCTTCAGAGCCAAAGACCAAGGCGTATGGTGTGGCACCAGTTGGTGTTCTGATACTAGTGCGGTAGGCCCATAGGGCGGGATTGAGTTGCAAATGCCAATCGCGACCAGCTTCATTGACTATTTTCTTGAGGATCTTGAGAATGGTTTTATTGGAAGCCTCAGCTTGGCCGCTACTCTGCGGATAGTAGGGAGTGGAAAAGCGATGTCGGATATTGTATTGTGTGCACAAGGCACGGACATCTTGGTTCTTGAATGGTCTCCCATTATCAGTGACAATAGCTTGGGGAATACCATACCGGCATATGAGGTAGTTTAAAATAAACTTGGCTATTTGCTTATCGGTGATATAGGTCATAGGAATGGCTTCCACCCACCCACTTTGTGAAATACTCAGTGGCGGTAATGATAAACTTGTGGCCATTAGAGGAGGAAGGGTGGATTTGTCCTACGATGTCGAGACCCCATTGAGAAAAAGGCCATGGAGTTGTCATAGGTTGTAATTCATGAGCTGGTGCGTGAATCAAATCTCCATGCTGCTGGCATTGTAGACACTTCTTAGCAAACTATGCAGCATCTTGCTCTATTGTAGGCCAGTAGTAACCTGTTCTGAGTATCTTCTTAGCAAGATTAGGACCAGTAGAATGTACACCACAGACACCTTCGTGTATGTCTCGTAAAGTAGCTTCGGCTTCTTCCGCGTTAAGACATTGTAAGAGGATACCATCGAGACTCCGGCGATATAGTGTATCACCCAGAATGATGTAACGAGAGGATCGACGGATAAAGGTTTTGCGTTGGGTGGATGATAGGTCAGGGGGAAAGGTATTGTGTTTGAGGTATTCATAGATATCTTCATACCATGGGGAATTGGGACCAACAAGTTCGCAGATGATTTCAGTAACAGGAACATCGATGACTGGTATCAACAATTGCTCGATCAAGAATTCACATTTCTGTGTATTAGCAGGCATGTCAATCAGTGACCCGACAGAAGCCATAGAATCTGCTGCTTTATTGTGCTCTCTTGGGATTTGTTCAAATGTGATGCAAGAGAAATGTGGTTTGTAGGCGTCCACTAGTTTTTTGTAGGGGACCAACTTTTCATCCTTTGTTTGGTACTCATCTGTGACTTGGTGAATGACTAGCTGTGAGTCTCCATATACTTGTAATTCTGTGATGTCCCATTGAATTGCTATATTGAGACCTATGAGGAGTGCTTCATACTCAGCTATATTGTTGGTGCAAGGGAATGCAAGTTGATATGATTTTGGAATATAGTCATTTTAAGGTGTAACAAATAAGATGCCAGCCCCTGATCCATGCTGTGTGTAAGAACCATCAAAGTATAACTTCCACATTATGGAGTTAGCAAGAGTGAAGAGATTTTCATCAGGAAAGTCTGCTACCATAGGATGTGTATCCTTCATAGGTGCTTTTGCTAGTTGATCAGCGAGGGCTTGTCCTTTGATTGCTTTACGATCCGTGTACTCAATATCAAACTCACTAAGGATCATGACCCACTTAGCTAGTTTGCCTGTAAGAGCTGCTTTTGCAAGTAGATACTTTAAGGGATCAATCTTGGCTATAAGAATTGTGTGTTGGTTCAACATGTAATGCCGCAACTTTTGAGAAGCGAACACTACTGCTAAACAAGCCCTTTCCATTGGTGAATAATTAAGCTCATATCCCACCAAGGTTCTACTGATATAGTAAATTGCATGCTCCTTTCCTGATTCATCATTTTGTGCTAGCAGGGCCCCTAGGGCTGAGTTTGTAGTGGAAATATACAATATCAAAGGTTTGTCTGCAACTGGTGGAACCAATACAGGAGGTGTAGCTAGATACTCTTTAAGTTGATCAAACGCTGCCTGACACTTGTTGTCCCATCGAAATGAGACATCCTTTCAGAGCAAGTGTTGAAAGGGTTGACATTTATCTGCTAGCTGAGATATGAAACGCCGAATGGACTGCAACCTTCCCTAAAGGCTCCTTAGTGCTTTAAGGTTCTTTGGTGGAGGCATCTCCACTATAGACTTTACTTTCGCTGGATCTACTTCGATGCCCCTAAGAGATACAATGTATCCCAACAGCTTCCCTGATGTTACACCGAATACACACTTCTTCGGATTGAGTCTTACTTGATATTTTTCAAGCCTGTCAAAGATCTGTCTGAGGACCTGTATATGTTCTGCCCTAGAAGATTTAGCCAATATATCATCCACATAGTCCTCCATGATGTGATGAAATAGATCGTGGAAGATCACTGTCATTGCTCTCTGATAGGTTGCTCCTGCATTCTTCAGACCAAATGGCATGACACACCAGCAATAGTTACCCCACGGACAAGTAAAGGTTGTTTTATGCTGATCTTCCTCAGCTATCCTTATCTGGTTGTAGCCTGAGAATCCATCCATGAGCGACAACATCTTGTGACCTGCTGTCAAGTCCACTATAATGTCAATGTTTGGTAGTGGAAAGTCATCTTTGGGACATGCCTTGTTGAGATCTCTGAAATCATTACACATGCGGATGTGCCCATTAGGTTTAGACATAGGTACAATGTTTGAGACCCAATCTGAATAGTCAATAGGTCGTATGAACTTTGCATCTAATAGCTTTTGTATTTCCACTTTCACTAAGAGAGTGATCTGTGGGTGCATCTTTCTCAACTTCTGTTTGACTGGTTTCACTTTGGGATCAACTGTGAGATAATGAACTACTAGCTTAGGATTTAGCCCTGGCATATCCACATAGGTCCATGCGAAGTTGATTGTTCGTTGTAAGAAGAATGCATTAAGATTCCTGTGCTCTATTTCAGATAATGATGCCGCTAGGAATGTGGTCTTTGGATTCTGCTCTGTGCCCAGGTTTATCTCTGTAGAATCTTCCACTAGAGAGCTAATTTCTCTTGATACCTAAATGGTAGGGGAAAGTCAAATCCTCCATCCTCAGGTGCCACAGTTGGGTTTTCACCTTTGGATACATCCTTTGTTTTTACTATTTTATGATTAGGAGGTGCCACGGTGTGGTTTTCACCTAGAGATCTTTCTTTATTTTCACTTTTGCGACTGGAGGATTTGGCATTCTCACCAAAATAAGTGGTTGGCTCTAGTTCCATTACAAAACCTGCTTTATGATCACCAAGAGGGATACCGTCCCGAAGTCCCATGAACTCAGCTAAAGCTTCGTCATTCAGAAATACATCTATAATGGGGGACCCTTGTTGGTCCCAATCGATAAGTTCAGGGTAGACAAGTGTGACATTCTGGGTGCTTGTGGTGGAGGTGAAGGATAAGGAGGATAGTGTAAAAATGGAGGATTCTGTGAATAGGTTGGTCATGTGGAGGGAAGAGTCATCGATGATATCCTCTGTAGATGTCGAAGCGGCAAGAAAAGCATCAGCTACCTCATTGAGAATATACTCGATGTCCAAGGTGTGTGGTACCTTCTTACCAAATCCTAATCCCTTCTTGTCTAGCTTCTTTGTTACAACAATGGGTTCCATAGTTCCTTGATTCTGTTTCCCAAGGCCACCTTTGCCTTTATAGCCCATGTTTTTCACTATCCTTAATCCATTGCCATACTGCTTGACTGGTATTGTGACTGGTTCTTTCTCCTTATAGAGCCAAGAAGAAATGTCCTCAATGGTTTCATCTTCCAGTAACCGTCCATGTTGGAATTGGGTTAGGAATCCTGGGGGAGGAATAGCTGCTTTTTTGGTTACTTTAGTAATGGGTGGTTGGCCGTAAGATTTTGGAGATAAAGGCATCCGCCCTACACAACAAGATTCTGAGATATCATAAGTTCCAAAGCCTATATCCCGGATGCGAGTTGTGATTTTGGGGAGGGGTGTAGGTTCACTTGTAGAGGCTTGCGTCAGAGTTTTAGGGTCAACATATAGCGGGGATTCAAGGGCTTTGTCATTTTTAGGCACTTGATTGCAATTCTTATAGCTTCCTTGCAAGACACGGCAAAATTCAAAAGGATTAGGGTCTCCTGGGATGGTGATCTTCGTACCATTGTATGGGAACTTTAGAGACTGATGGTACGTGGAGGGAACGGCTTTCATTGCATGGATCCATGGGCGGCCTAGGATAATGTTGTAAGGGAGCTCAATATCAAGGACCTGACACCTGGTTTCAAGCATGACAGGGCCCAGTTGTATAGGCAAGTGGATAACACCTTCTGAACGGCGTTCAACATCATCATACCCTTTGATTGTAATACTATGATCAGTGTTGACATGATCCTCAGAGTATCCCAATTGCTTAAGTAACTTTAAAGAACAGATGTTGAGACTAGCACCACCATCTATGAGTATTCGTTTGATTTTGCGCTTATGGATGAGAACCTCAATATGAAGGGCATCATTATGACAAGGATCATGGGATGGGAGGTCCTTCTCAGAGAAGACCACATTGTAGGGTGAAGCAATGTTACCCACTATAGCTTGGAAATCCACGACCGCTATGTTGTTAGGAACCGAGGACTCTTGGAGGGCTTTTTCTAGCACGACTCTATGTGCAGGTGATGACTGTAGAAGGTCCAAAATAGAGATCTGTGCTGGCGTTTTCCCTAGATGTTCGACAAGATTATAATCAGATTGAATCGGAAGCCTAGGTGTAGGAGCACGAATGGTGACATGATCACGACGGGTAGTAACAGCACAATCCATAGATTTGCCTTTGATTGTGAGGGTAGACACTCGACTCTCTTCAAAATGACCTACAATGGAATCGAAGGACGTGGAAGCATGATTGATACCTTTACCTTTATCCTGAGGAGGAGGTGGACCATGATTAGGGAATGGTTCCTTGTACATATTGAGATCTTTGTTCGTATGCGGAACTGGTGATTCATCCTCAAAAGTGATTTGATTACCGTCGATGAGGTTTTGGATGAGGTGCTTGAGCTTCATGCAAGATGCGGTTCGATGCCCTTTGCTCCTATGGAACTCACAATATTCATTCTCTCTGTAATGTGCCATTTTGTAAATAGGCTCACCATATGGGGGAGCATCAGGTAGGGTGATGAGCCCTTTCTGTAAAGCTTGCTGTAAGACTGATTCGATGGGCACTCCTAAGGGTGTAAATTGACGTCGCGATGGATAATCTTGTTGAGGCCACTCTTGTTATCGTTGCTGTTGGTTTTGATAAGGCTGCCTTTGTTGCTGCTGTTGTTGAGGAGGAGCTTGACTTGGTTTGGAGAGCTGTAGCGGTGTTTGCAACGTTTGGACATGTTTAGTATCCACCACCCCATCGTTAACCACATTTTTGTTCTTGTTCCAATATTTGGGTTTATCGTTCGATTGTTGATGAGGAGCGCTATCTTTCGTTTCTTTAAAGATTTTGACCACACCCTTAGCAATGAGGGCTTTCTCAATGTTGATACCCTTGTACGTGATTTCATCGAAGGTTGTAGCACTAAGAATTTGCAAATGGAAACCTAACTCTTGGTTGAGGTTCTGCACAAATATGCTAACAAGCTGTTTCTCTGGAATCTTGAAAGGGAATTTACTAGCCATTTGTCTCCATCGTTGAAGGAAAGAAATGAAAGTTTCACCATTTTTCTGTTTATTGTTGCATAGATCAGTCATAGAAGTCTCATGCTCTGCGTTGTAAGAAAAGTGGGTGGCAAACTTCTCTGCTAGCTCATTGAAAGACTTGATACCCGTGGGTAAGTGTGAGAACCATTCTATCGCTTGACCTCCAAGACTACGAGGAAAGAGACTCATAAGATACGTATCGTTATGTGAGACCTCGAAGCAAGCAAGATAGAATTCCCTAAGATGGTCTTTTGGGTCACCTTTTCCTTTGTATTTATCAAATTTAGGAATAGTAAAATTTTGAGGAAAAGGGATCATTGGCAATGACCGATCAAAAGGATAAGGACACACTTCTTCTAAAGAGAAGGTCTTCTTGGTGTGGCCAAACGTAAGATCAGATAACTGTTGTTGCACCTACGTAATCTTTAACTCCATAGTTGTGGGAGGGGTTGGTAACATCTCCTGTTGTCCAAACAGTGGCTGTTTTTGCCCATACGGAAGATTGTATTGTAAGCCATGTGTATTGGTATGATAAGGGTCGTAAGATTGATTGGGATTATATAGATTGTACGTTTGGTTCAGATTGGGTTGGAATTGGAGGTTTTGATTAGGCAACGGTGGAGGAGGTGCTAGGTAAGAATGTTGGCTTTGAGATGGTTGAAGAAAAGAATTGGGTGGAGGAAAGCTAAATTGCGTTTGATTAGGTTGTGATGGCAGCACATAGCTTTGGGACACTTGATGTTGGGAATGTTGAGAGTGGCTAGGTAATGTGTGAAAGAAATTGAGTGAGGACAAACGTTGTGGAGGAGGAACATAGGTAGACGTGATTTGCGATGGTTGGGGTTGATTAAGGATGAGAGTAGAAGAATGTTGTGGTGGGGGCTGATTAAGGACGAGAGTAGAAGAATGTTGTGGTGGGGGTTGCATGACTCTAATTGGTTGAGAGACATGGAGGGTTGATGATATGGGAGGTGGTATGTGTTGAAACCCTTGTTGCATGGCTACATAGTTGTTCCCCGGATTGTAGTTTGGTGGGAAACCTTCGCGCGATGGGGTAACCAAGATTCCACTTGCGGTTGGTGTGGACACTTTAGGAGGTGGTTGCATATTCGATCGAGCTAAGGTGGCTTGCTTAGCTAACTCTGCTTGACGTTGGAGAGTTTCTTGTTGATTTTTATAGATCTCCATAGGAGTCAGAAGCGGTGATATGGGTCTCTCCCCTGTTAGATTTTGAAAAAGGGGATTCCTATACTGCGAGCCTTGGGTAGATAAAGGCGTAGTCACTGTTGACATAGTTTGCACCGCTTGTATGGTATCTTGGGTGTTGTTGTTCTCCTTGAGAGTAGATAAATCAAAATCTTGAGGTAACTTGGCACCTTGCTCTGCAAGCAAGCGAAAGAAATGATCTTGGTTCTCACTAAGGATTTTATCAAAGGTGGCTACAGCTCTAGGATCTTGTATGTATTCATCAAGATCTTGCCCATCTTCTTGAGAGGATTGACCTATTTCAAAGTGTCGCTCTTTTTGAGATGGGACTAGATCTACAGTATAACCTTGAGGGACAAAATCCTGAGGCAATCCAGTAGTATATTGCGGTGTACTTATCAAAGGGATCCTATCCTCTTGGGGATTGCTTGGTGGGTCGACGTGCGGCATGCCTGGTGAATTGGTAGATTTTGCCGCGGGTGTACTAGGAGTCACCTTGGGAGTAATGTTGAGATGACCTGATTATGGTGTGCAAGGAGGTGACTTGCGCTTCTTAGGGATGACTTGCTTGGACTTCATAGTTTGCTGGAGCCTAGTGGTTACCATGGAATACACTAGGACAAGACAGGTAATGCTGGGTTTCTGCTTTGTGATATGGAAAAAGACAAACTCTTGCTACACAGTATACTGAACCAAAGGCGCTGTACTGTTTGACAAGAGGCACAGGACTGTGTAATCAAAAGCGTGCTACTATAGACCAAAGGCGATGGACTGAGTTACCAGAAGCGAGTTACTGCTATGCCAAAGGCGAGCTACAGTTACCAAAAGTGAGCTACTGTTATACCAAGGGTGCTAAAGTAGAGTTTAGCTAGAGGCAAGCTACTGTAATGCCAAAGGCGATCTACTGTACTACCAGAGGCGAGCTGCTATAATACCAAGGGCGCTGAAGTAGTGTCTGATGTTTGTAAAGGCAAATTTGACAGATTTGATTATGGTTCTGATTGGATTTTGTCTTTGGCAAGAGAAAACACAGCAAACAAGTGGTCAAAAACAAGGGACTGACACAACAGATAGTGTATGTTCAAGGCTCCAAACAAGCCCAATGTTTCCACAGGTATAAGACAGTTGCAATCAATAACAAGCACTTTTTATCCCTAGAGACAAGGTTTCATTGCAGTAGATCAGCTCACAGCTTAATACTCCGTCGATAAAAATATCATTCCATAAAGGTGTCAGATATTTAGTATCTTTGCGAGAGACGATAGGTAGGGATATCTCACCCTCCCCTTGGAAAGCTCAAGTAGGTCACAAGAGCTTTATGTCCAAGGGAATACTATCTCTTCTCAAGGGAGCCAATGGTGAGTATCTTAAGGGTTTAAATCGATTTCCCTTGCATTGATGATTACTGCAATGTTCAGAGGTAGGTCAGGTAGTCTCTATCTAAATTGGTTCTTAGTGACTTTGAGGGACCAACGCCTTACAAGCAATGCGACAAGCTACTAAAAGCTTTAACCAATCCTACTAAGAGTATCAAACACTTCGCTCAATGTGAAAATCATTTCCACAAAGGGCTAGTACACCTCTTTTCAGTTTGGCATCATAAGGTAAGGCTGACGTCAGTTAGGACTTGGCTTTCACCTTATCCCTCTTATATAGCGGTTCAAAGGAAAACTCCACTTAGGGTCGTCCCTTTTAGATGAAGCGCAATCCAAAAGCAGGCCCTTCTAAAGGAAGTACAAAAAATGTAAAATCAAGCACGTCAAACAAAGGTTCAATTGTCCCGTTATAAGAAAAATAAGGTGCAACTAAATTAGGCACACACACGGTTGTAGTTGTAAATTGTCCCTTATGAAATGAAGTGTTTGTCATTCATGTCCATTGTCCCTTAGAAAAAATGAGGTGTTTGCACATACATATCCATTGTCCCTTAAGAAAAGTAGTATGTTCCTAAGACTTAGGTTTGCAAAAAAGATTTGTTCAATTATCCTTTTAAGCATGCAATGTGTTTCTAAGACTTAGTGAGATAAAAAAGTTCTTCAATGCTCGTCCTGCATGAACATGTTAAAAACACCTATTGGCTCTGTGTGAGTAATAAGAAGCTGTAACAAGTGAGTTAGTTCCACCAAAAATTCACAAGTTAGCAAAAATAAATCAACTTTGACCAAAAGCGCTGCACAATCTTACCAGAAGTGACTTACTGTATTCCAAACACGCTGTAAGACAGACCAGAAGCATCACAGAATATTACCAGAAGTGTTGAACAATAACCAGAAGCGCTGTACTGTCCATCCAGGAGCGCAACACTATTATACCAAAAGCGATGTCGTATATAGACGAAGCGTTGTAGAATACTACCAGAAGCGCTGAAATATAGCCAGAAGCACTGTACTATTATGCCGAATGCGCCGCACAGTCTCAGATTATGAAAAGATTAGCTTTTGTCAAAAGGACCAGATCAAAATGGGATTTCATCTTCAATCTACTGTTTTGAGCAATAATATCTGATAGATCTGAATAGTGAAATCCAGAAAACTCAGAAGGTGTAGCAATACAATAGATTAACACAACTACTAAAAATACCCCTAAATAAATCAGCTTAGGATGTATCAAAAGCAGGTTTGAAAGACAAATACAACAGCTTGTCAAACAAAACCATAGATCTGAAATGAGAAAACCCTGCAAAAAAAATTGCGAATGAAGTCAAAACCTAATTTTAACCAGAAGCGCTTAACAAGATCACCAATCGCGCTTCTCTGTGTTACCGAAAGTGCTGCTCTGTGTTACCGGAAGCGCGGCAGTGCCCCCAAGGGCACTGAACTGTTCCTGCAAGAGCGATGAAAGATACTGCCAGAAGCGCTGTGGAATATCGTTTGCGCCGTGCCGTACTGTGACTTAAAAAAAACAAATTTCTCAAAGAAACAAAGGGATTAGTGGGTCCCACCGGGCGTGCCAGAATGTGTATCAGGAAAATTGATCTATTCTAAACTAATAAAAACCAAAAATCCAATAACATAAAGAAAATGAATTTAAATAAAAGCCATGACAAATAATCAATGAAATAAAGACTTTTACCGAAATTTGTGTTGTTTCCTTTGGATTGAATGTGGATTGCTCAATGAAGTTGCAAAGCCATAGTTGCAACAAGCAAGTAGTGTGCTCAAGAGATCAATGTCAAAAGATCGTGAAGTTGCTCAATCGATGCGTTGTGTATGCTCAAAGCTCTGTTAAGTATGCCTGAGAATACGATCGAAGAGAGAGGCTCAATGAAAGAGATGAGGGGGGTTTATATAGGTTTCAATGAAGATCAATCAACGGTCCAGATAATTCAGAAGAATCAACGGAGGAGAACAGTTGAGGAACGTGCAACGAATGAAAAGAAGACACGTGTCTTGCTTTCTTTTGCATGAGAGGAGTTATCAAGAATAGAAGAATGAGTTAAAGCAATTAACAGAATGTAATGATCAGTTAAGTGATTTAAAACAAGAAGAAAAGATTTGCATGAGAAAAGAAGATATTTAGCTTTATTAAATATAGAAAGCTTGAGTTATATTAGAGATAACTCAAATTTAGAAGAAAAAGCAATTTAAATAAATAATTGATTTATTTAAATTTAGAGAGTAAGAAAGCTAGAGTTATTTTAGAGATAACTCAAATTAGATGAAAAAGCAACTTAAATAAATAAATAATTTATTTAAATTTAGAGAAGATATTTTGGAAGAAACAATTAAATAATTATAATTATTTAATTTAGAAGATTTGAAGTCAAATTAAATAAATAAAATTTATTTAATTATTGTGCATGATTTTTGGAAGAATAAATTTGATTTAATTAAATAATGTAAATTATTTAATTGCAGATAAGATAGAATTTGTTGAATTAATTAAATAATTGGGTTTATTTAATTAATGTAAACTTGATTTTTGAAAAGAGGATAATGATCTAATTAAATAATTAAAATTATTTAATTGTGGAAGAATAATAGAGGAATTTGATTTAATTTATTAAATAAAGAGAATTTATTTAATTAATGTCGAATTTAGGAGATTTAGAAGAATTTGGTGAAATTAATTAAATAATTAGATTATTTAATTAATGTTTGGAATGTAGGTGACCAGATAGATTATGAAATGCAAGTGATGCGGCGACTTGGTCATTTTAGGATGTCTACAACATGCACAACTAATGGGACCTAATTTTAGTATTTGTGTACTCAAGCACACATAAGCTTTATCCTTCTTCTGACACTTGTCAAATGACTACAATTTCTTAATGTGCAAGGAAACCTAACTTAATCCTATCCATCCATTTTATCTAAAGCCCTAATTGATCCTAGCGATCCATTTGAACCAAGCCTTTCCTATAAAGTAAGCATCTCTTGAGCCATTAGAGAGGAGATTAGAGAAGAGGGGAAGCATCGATTCTTCAAGTATCCTCATTTTGCCAAAATCATTCTTCAATCTTGGTATCCAAATCATCCATCTATCATCCTTATATCATTGTTATGCTGCAGAAGTGAGCACCTAACATTCCTCCAACAATCATCCTTCAAAATCTTGAATGCTCATGCGAGGTGGAGAAGAGCAATGGAGATAAATCAAGCATATCATGGAGATCAGTTTGCATTTGCATTTGTTAGTTTGATTTTCATGTTGTCTTGTGCTTCATTGTGCATTGTTAGGGTTTTATCATTGTTGATTATACATTTACCCTGATTTGCAATTTTACCCTAACTACATTTTGATCTACGGTTCTAGAGATAAGTCTTAGATGATGTTATGTGCCTTCAAATTTAATGGTTTGTGATTTGGTGGTTCACAAGCGATCTTTTCCTTATGACAGTAGCTGACAGTGTTGTTTATGAGCTCCGGTTTGAAGAATCTTTTTGACAGAGTGGTAAGAGGTTGTGCGGTTGTTCCTAATGATTTCAATATACTTTTGGATGTCTCCTAATTGTGTTCCTAACTTTGGATTGGTTTGTAAAGAGAAATTTGGATTGTAGATAAAGACTGTTCTTGAAAGTCTTAATGTGAACACCAGTCTTGGCTGACTTGGTTGCTTTCACTATTTACAGAGATGCATTAAAGATTGTAGTAGCATGTTGTGGTGTGGAAGACTGTATTTGAGTCCCAGCTAAGGTATAGTGTGATCCACATACATCTTTACATCTTTCCCTTAGCAAATTTTTGTATTACATCTAGACCTATTTCTATGTATGTTTGTAATGCCAACCTTGGAATTTGTTCCAATGGTTGATGAATGTAATGCTGACCTTGATGTACATTCCAAGGTTGATGAATTGTATAAAGACATGAAATGTAATTGTGAAAATGATATCCATGTGCAAAAATGTGAAGATAAGTGAGAAGTGTAAGAAGAGCAGAGCAGAGAAGAAGTATTGCACTTCAATGGAATTGAACTCAAGAATGGAGTAGATGCTATCAAATTAGTTTGCAAATCCCTGGCAGTGAGCCACCCCTTGGTAGTGAGCCGATCTTTGCAGTGAGCATCTTTGGGTAGTGAGCCTGTAGGTAGTGAGCCTCTATTTTTCTGCATTATTATAACATATATATTTCTATGGGCTAACACCCACCATGGTTTTTCCCTTATAGGGTATTCCATGTAAAAATCTAGTGTCTGATGTGTTGAATATGTTATTGTGTTAAAACTTCATGTTTCATGCTTTCATGATTAAATCTTAAAACCAGTGAATGAACATTTGAAGTATTGATAAGTGATTAAAGTTTCGTGACAACTGATTCACCCCCCCTCTCAGTTGTCCTGTGCATATTAACAAAACCATCCACACTTATCTTCTTTGCACTTCAAGTTTTGCTGCACCTAAGGTGTATTCCCTTATAATCAAAAGATTTGTCTTTGACTAATTTAGGTAGAATGTTCTCATGTATGCACCAATATTTGTAAGACTAATCCTAGACCAACAATATTCTTGGATTATTTTCTCTGTTCAAAATTTGAGAACATGCACTAAGATACCCTAAACAACAACTAGGAAAATGAACCAAAGGGTAATTTTAACAAATGAATTTCTAAGCCTTTCTGGCAAACAATACTCTAGACTGGTGTTTTATTGGGGCAACAGATTCAAAACCCCTGCTTGCAAATGTTTCCTTTATAACAACAAAACTTCAAACTTAGAGGGTGTATTTGTATCAATGGCTTGCACTGATATACCCAACAAAAAGTATTTCCTGCAACTCTTCTTCAATAATCCCTAACGCAATACATTTCTTCCTATGTTTTGTTCAGAGTATTTTTAATCCAATCCTTGACCAAAAGCAGTAAGCAAAAAATTGAATACAACAAATGTGCATAAGTGAAATCCAGAACCCTTGATTCATTCATTCACAAAAGAAATGCATACATTCAAGGAGACAATTTCAAGAAATACATAGATAAAGTGTGTTGAACACAGAGAATACTAAAAGCGGGGGGGGGGGGGGGGGGGGTGAATCAGTATTCTACAAAACCACTTAGTTTTTTGTTCCTTAATCTAATTACCAAATTCAACAACATGAAAGAAGAATAAACATAAGAACAACAACCATAAAGACATAACACATAGACACTAGGATTTTTACATGGAAAACCCAAAAAGGGAAAAACCACGGTGAGTGTTAGCTCACAATATATTATCATAGCACAATACCGAATTACAAGAAGGCTCACTGCACAAAGGCTCACTTCCAAGAGAAAAGAAGATAGAAGAAGGATTGGCTTACTACCAGAAGATGACTACTACAAATGCATCTACAAAATGCTGAGGTACATGTTGTGTGGTTGTACAACACGCCCCATTTTGACTTGACAAAATAGGGACCCAACTTTTTTGCTGCTTTGGCTGGTTGTTTTTCTGCTTTGGACGGTCTGGTAAAATTAAGTCATGCAGGAAATCCTACAGGGGGTAGATAGGTCACCATGATGAGGTCATTTGTCAAAGTCAATAATTTGTATCATCAAACTCATGGTTGGAAAGTGCACGAAATTCCAAGCAGGTTTGCCTTTTGGATCACCCTAAAATTCTTTAAGGGAAGGAAGTTATGTTAAGTCAAAGTTTTGGTCAAACCTGATATTCCGAGGGGGGGTGATATTTCAAACACCAGTCACATTATATAAGATCACCTCGATATAAGTTTATCACCTGATAATACTTGGTTTGTGAAGTCCGCAAGTCAATTTTATGTAGTGGTTGTTATCTGCCCGTCAAACGACTTCATATATTTTGCGGGGTCATATTTTTTAATATCTGTCATATTTTGAATATCACCCTCATCACAAAATATCACCCTATGCCAATATGACAATGACATCATCTAAACCCAACGAACAAAGAATCTCACCCTTGTGATGAAGTCATCATTTCATTTTACCCCGCGGAGGTATATATCTGGTCCCCACCATAGTCAATAACATGACGGTGACATCATTATAATATAATGCTTAAACGAGGCCACCAACATGCTGACGTCAGCTCGATCTTTTTCAAGGGGGGTCATCTTTGTTGCGAAGTCATATTTTGAGCATCCCCTGATCTTAGTTTTATGACTCGATATATATATAGTCAACCTTTGACCACATCACCCGATTCTTTTGCATAAGTTTTGCCGCTCAAAGGCGGAAGGTCATTTTATCCAAAGGGGAGTCATATTTTAAATATAACCTGATATTTTGAAGATCACCCCTCCCCCTATCTCCTAACATTAAATGGACATAAATGCGGTAGATGGATTCTTGCCGATTTCAAATACAATTTAAACACCTAGCATCATCCATGGATTCTCTGCAGAGGATCAACGGATTTAATTGATTTAGCATAGTTTTACCCTAATTCTACCCTAAGGATACATTTAAAGGTAACTTCCCAAGGTTATTTCCATTTACCTTGCAAAAAAATGAGAATTTACAGAGCAGAAAAGTCAAACCCTCATACGAGCTACTTGTGAACGGATTATAGCTTGCAGCATAACGGAATAGGTGATCATCAACATTTGATACCCTTTTCCATAATCATCCACCTAACCCAGGAGAAAAACATTATCAAGTAAGTAATTAAAAACCCTCCTGTTGTCATTGTCTGCATGTTTAGGTAGTATGTTCCTTCTTGCAGTTTGAATTTGTAAATGTACATATCACGACGAAGTAAAGAGTAATGAATATAGTATGCATGATGCCATAGAGATATAATGTTGTATGAGGACATACGGATATTGTATAGTAAGGTAAATCATGTTTATTGCAGGATTCCATGGCAGATCTTAGGCGGAACAGGTCTGATGCAGAATTTCTTAAACCCATGTTTGTTCAGCCTGAGGGGGTACAATTCAAGTATGGCATCATTGGTGACACTCACCAAGGGTATATAGATTTAGCGGTATGGTCATCCAAGATTGATCATGATAAAGACAATACCCTTCTGGATACAATATATGTATCAGGGATGTGACATGCAACCAGATTTCCATATGCCATGGAAACCCCAGAACTAGTAGTAGAATGCGCCAGGAATTATAACCCTCAGACAAGGTGGGTGGAGAAACATGGAAGAGTTTATGTAGACTTTTCAATTAAGGGCATCACATCTACTTTCAATCTGCTAGTTGGAAAGAAAGTAGTCAGTGTGGATTTGCATAAACTGGAGACAGAGTATAACAACAACAAGAAAAATGCAAGGAAGAGGATCTACCAGTGGAGGTCTAAGAGAAGCACTTACACTGCCTCTGCTAAGTTGGCCATCCACCTATATAAATTTAATTTTGATGATGAGTACCAATACATGATTGCCTTGCTCAGCAGGATGACAGGTCAGCCTCATGCTAGAAATTTTAAGAATTAGATGTTTGGAATCATCCAGATGGTCCTTTACATAGATAACAAACCACTATGGGCCAAGGTCATTAGTGATGCATTGGATTAAGGGATGAGGAACCTGGGAGGTCAGGAGTGCTCATTCCACATGACCTCGTATAATGTGTATTAATGTGCTTACAAGGGAACATTTGATGCTCTAACTACAATGGGTAAGGTTAGCGGTGGTGTAGATGATGCCCACATATGGGATCATTATCCTTAGCTACAGAGAAAAAACTACCTCCAAGATTACAAATTGGTGAATGATGCATTCTCTATGCATCTAGTCAGGACAATGGAGGAAGACAGAACCAAGAGACTGAGCATGGAGGCTCAGGAAGTTGTTTACAGACATGGGGCCTGGTTTATCTAGTATGCCACATTTTCATACATGAGAGTAGAGGGATTTGAAGATCAGCCCCTCATGCTACCAAGATACCCTACTGATGGGGTAGTCCTGGTGGAATTTCTAAGGCAGGTGTCTACCATAGTGGAGGCATACAAAGCCCAAAAGAAGATACCTCCTGTACTTTTTCCAGTATCAATGGGGTGGTATATGTGCTCAGATTCACAGAGCATAGAGCATGCCATGGGAGGTCTAAAACTAATGTATCTGCAACCATTTCCATTGGCTAGATCTTATGACCCCTATGGCAGGATGCATAAAATAATGGGGAAGCCTATCCATTAGAAACATCTAGAGGACTTCTGGACAGATTGCGAGGATGAAGTTGAGGTGAGAAGAAGAAAATACCAAAGGCTCACCTTGAACCAGATAAGGATATATGACTGCATCCAAGTGCCAGCACAATTGAAGAAAGATGATGGAAAAACAATGTCAAATGAATATGAAGACAAGAAGGTCTATATTGACACCATCTCAACCCCTGATCTAACATAGCCAGAGGACATTTCCTTGGATCAATTTACAGGTGGGGTGCTACAGTTAACCCAAGCTTGGGTGGATGAACAGATAAACAGATTGAAGAAAAGGGGTGTAGCCCTTACTGTTGATCCCAAGAAGAAAAGGCAGGAGCTAAATGATGAGGAGTATGATGACTGCCTCAATGAGAAAAGGAAATCCAATGGAGAAAGATTACCAACTTAGAAATAGAGAAAAGGACCCCCTAGAGGAAAGAAGACTGATGATGAGCCTAAGGGGGTGTAATTGAAAGAATTGCCATACTAGCTATAGGTGCATCAACATCAGGACATGCATCCACCTCATCTGCACCACCTCTGATGGATAAACCAAAAATAAAGAGGATCCTGAGGCCAGCTGTAGAAACGGTAGAAGTATAGGATGAGGTCCAAGCCTCACAACAGAACATAGAAGAGGATTGTTGGCAAGAGACACTATATGGATTCATGGTTGTTGTCATTGATGGCAACAAAGGTCATCCCACATATCCGCAAGTCATAATGTGTCTCTACCGGAAGTCAGAATAAAAGATGTTGTGGTCCGGTGAAGAAGAACAGAGCATGTGGCAAGGTCCGACAGATTGGTCCGGATCTCTCAGAGGAAGTGTCTTGGTGCAGTGCGGATTTGGGGAAGTCAAGAGGACTACCTTGAGTGGTATATTCCAAGGATTTAGCCTCCGGTGATGGACAAAGAAAAAGATATGAATGGTTGAGTACCGGATTCCTGAGAGACAGTGAAAACAGAGGAAGAACTGACTGGCAGAGTATCAGACTGCTTTCCGGATGGGTTACTATTGATGACAGAGGTTGTGAAGGCATGAATCATGTTTGGCCGACATGATTAATGATATCTACAAGTATATGCTTGATCCGCATTGCTTGGTGAGGAAGGATTCAGCCGACAGAATGAAAGTTTATAAGAAACTAGACTGTTCCGGATGCCGACTAGAAAGGTGATGAAATTACTTGTGCGGATATATATAGAGGATGGATTTAGTTGTGAAGTGTGTTGTTGTTGTGGAAATATATGCGAATAAGTCCAGATAAGAGCAGAGGTAGCAAAAAGGATCCGGTATGTGAAAGATAGCAGAATAAAGAACAGAGGAAAGATGAAGTGCAGCAGATCAGTGTACTGAGCCTAACCGGAACTGAACTCCAGCATATGCAGATGCTTCCAATCAGTTCAAGACTGTGATTCTCATCACTTTGTAGACAGTGTGTCTTCTTGTAGGCAGTGGGCCTCTTGTGAGCAGTGTGCTCGGGTAGTGAGCCCTAATTGGCAAGTGCCATTTTTGTAATTTCCTATTCTTCTAACAGAGAATAATTTTGGGTTAATCACCCCGTGGTTTTCTCCCTTAACAGGGTTTCCACGTCAAAAATTACTGTGTCATGTGTTTCTTATTTCATGGTTAATGTTTTTGTGTTTGATTTTGTGCTGCATCAATTAAAAGGAAAGTTCAATAAGGGAAATAATTAGGATAACTGATTCACCCCCCCTCTCAGTTATCAACAATTGGTATCAGAGCTAAGTTCCTCCTAATAGAGCCTAACAGCTTGAGGAAGATCTGGGATTTCAAATGGATGCATATGGTTTAAGGGAGCAACTCAAGACTGCTCTTGAGGATCTTGAACAGTCAAATTTTGAAGTCAGTGAATTAAAGGAAAGACTCAAACAGGCTGATGAATTCATGAGAGAATTAAAAGACAAATTAAGTCTCTCTATGAAAAAGAGAAAGGAGCTGCTTCAACAATTGGCAAGACAAAGTGAAGAAAACAATACAAATGAAGAATTGACTGAGCAAACCAAGTTATGTGAAAAGTTATCAAAAGAAGTCATTATGTTAAGACATGAAATGGAATCAGGAACTATAAAGTTTACTCAAGAGATTGAAGAAAAAAGAAAGGCTGAAGACAATCTAAGACAATCTCTTAAAGAAAAATCAGAAGAATGCCACCAGATGGACAGGATTATCAGACATCTTGAATCTGATCTTGAAGATGCCAAAGATAATGAAGGAAAACTTGAGGATCAAATTGCCTCTCTCAAAAGAGACCTTCAAACAGCAAATGAATATAAAGAGAAATTCAAGATAAGTTCTGCTCAACTTGAAGTTCTTCTTGGAAGTCAAAAGAGGACAGATGACAAGTATGGCTTGGGATATGAGAAAGGAGAAAGCTCCGGATCCGGTTAGAAGAATCTTGGATCAGAAAATTCAAGGAACAGGCCTAGAAGACCTCCGGTAAGACAGCCAAATGCTCAAAGATATCCATCCTTCAATGGATACTGCCACAGCTGCAACCACTTTGGTCACAAAGCTAATCAGTGCAGAATGAGAATGAATCAGATTAATTCATCCTTCTCCAGACAGTGCTTCAACTGCAAAAGGTATGGACACAAATCCCATGAATGCAGAAGTATGCAAGTAAACAAATCATTCAAAGGTAGATGCTTCACATGTAATAGAATAGGTCATACTGCTAATCAATGCAGATCAAGAGGATATCAGTCAAATATGCAAAGAAATGTTATTTGCCAAATCTGCAATAGGTCCGGTCATAATGCTAAAGTCTGCAGAAATAAGAATCAGGACAAAAGAGGTCCGGTGTATAATCAGAATCAAGACAAGGGTAAACAAAAGATGAATGCGGATGAGGTTAGGAATCAGATGAGCAAGATTTGGGTGAAGAAAAGTTTAGAGAATGTAGAGGTTGGATCCGCACCAGACTCTGGTGCTGATATCTCTTCCTGAAATTAAAAAGTGAGCTCAGGCTCAGGGGGAGACTCAAAGAAAATCTTGTTCCCCCAGCCAAACAAGTGGTGCCGGATGTGGCACAAGATGCGGATCAAAGGGTTTGTAGATATGAGTCTTGAGATACTTCAGTCAAGTTTTCAGAGGTCCGCATGGAGTTATGAAGAAGCTGTAATCGATCAAATAAGACCTGTTCAGGGAGATGCTTCGGTATGATAAAGGATTACAAAAAGGTCCGGAAAGATCCGGAAATGCACTATCTTGTTCTGCGGATTGGACAGAGTGTTTGGGATGTTCTTGCAATATGTTACCTCGATTCATTCATGATTGAAAGATCCGGATGATATCCACAGATCAGGACTAATCCGGGATACTCCAAACTATCCAGACAAGGCAAACCGGAATGATGTAGGTGAAGCATTTATTGCAGACAGATATTAGGGTTCGCGGAGCAATTTAAGGGATTTCTCAAAGGTCATTTGGTCATTCTGCACTCGAGAAGAAGCAAAAAGTGGAGCTCTGCAACAAGGTTCATCAAGCACACTAAGGATCTCCTGCCGAAGCTATTGCATAAAGAAATCAATCCAACCACTCCGTACAAACCGAAGGCGCATAAGGTATTCTCCGTTTTTCATTACCTCACTGCAAATCTTTGAAGAATGGCTACTCCAAACATAGTTAAGATCTCTGATAGACCTCGCCCCTCATTCAAGAAACATCCTTACAAATCATTGGAGGTAGATCCACTAGGAGCCTTCTCTAGTGTTCCTCACGGAGTTTTACATACCGAAGACATTAGGGTTTACATACATGCAAACATTGAGGAATTTGGGGAATTCAAATTAAGAGACCTCTATCACAAGCAGCTGATAGACAATGCTTTTGAGCTTAAACCAGAGTATAAGGATATCCAGAAGAAACAATTTGAGCAATTTATTCATTTCCCCTGTTTTGAAGAAGATGAATGGGTCCGGTATGTACTGAGCAGGATGCATGACAACTTTCTATGGCTAGATAGACCCTGCAAGATTACAAAAGAGGCAATTAGAGCAGTAACTGGTCTATACTCTTCTGGAGGGGTACCTATCCTCAAATCTGTCAAGAACAACATTGTAACTGAGGCCACCGGATCAAAATTTGATAAGAGGGCAATGACCATTGAAGATATTTCGGATCCGGATATTAAATATGCATCAATGATAATAGGATACAAGATCTATCACTCCAGCAGGGAGAATTCTGTATCCGGAACTGCAGTATACACTGCCTTTGAAATGCTAAGAAAGAATGCAGAATATGACCTTTGCGAACTACTGCTAAGCCAATTGATGGAAAATATACAGAAAATCAAGAAGGATAAGAAGAATTCCTTCAAGTATGGTACTCTTATTGTATGTCTATTCTTCTACTTCATGAATGAGCTACCCGGAACAAGTGGATGGGTATGGCAGAATGACAAACCTGTTGCAGTCCAGATAAGAGACTACTTGCATGGACTTGGGGATGCAAAAGCGAGAAATTCAGATCTATGGGGATACTTCAAAAACTTTCAGAGCATGATGCAAGCAAGAGAGAGAATTCCCCAGTCTCTTGTTGAAAAATACAAAGACTCAGTGTGCTTTATGGTTGACACTGATCAGTGCCTAATGGAGGCAGTAGAGCCAAGGACTGTCTGGATCATGCCCATGGGGTATGAAGTAGATGAACAAATAGTGGAGCTGCATGTTCAACACATGCTAAGTCAGCCCAAAGATCCTAAGGCAGAAAGGTTTGGAACCTTTGAGGAGCTAAGTGTAAAAATACATGTAGAACTTAGGGAACCTGAGATTAAAAGAAAAGTGAGAAAAGAAGTAGAGCACATTGCTCAAGGCCTAGGCATCTCAAAGGAGGCACTTGATGCCAGCCGGGAAAAGAGGAGGAAGGCCGAGGAAGAAGAGAAAAGTAAAGAAAGTGCTCCGGTTGGATCTCCCACCCGGACCAGATCATCAAAGAGATCTGCACCTCCCTCAACCAAAAGTTCAAAACTAGAAGTCCAGGCATCCGGTAAGAGATCCAAGTCAAAAGCCACAAGGGCTTATGGAAGCCAAAAGGATGAAGAGGAAACAGAATCAGATGAGGGAGTAAGAGAAGTAAAGAAACAGAAGAAGAAAGGATCCGGTAAACCCTCCACAGGCCAAGACAAGGATGAAATGGCAGAGGTAACTGTTGAAAAGCCCACTCTGTCACTAGAGAGCATAATCAAGTCGGTCACGGTGGATGGAAACCTTCAACCAATGACTGAATCATATGATGACTTCAGTGAGGCCGACCAAAAGACTCTGCAGGAGGCCACAGTAAAATATCTTAATATATATAATAAGGCTTTCATTGAAATAATATCTCTTATTCCTAAAAGCCTAGAAAAGGAAATGGAAGTAAGAAAGAATAATGCTCATGCTAAAGATCTTGAGATCTGGGAGCAGATAGCTATTCAGCTATATCCTCAAATTGATCCCAAGACAATGAACATTATCTTCAAGGACTGCAAAGATGAGTTCAGAAGCAAAGCCAGGATGAATCAACTCATGCTTGGCGAGACTGACAAAGTGGCCCAAGAAACAGAAGAGATCCTCCGGAAGGCCTTCAAAAGGTTCAATCTTCCGGTTGTAGAGGATTTAGGTACAGAAACAGCTGAGGACTTGGGACCCTCTGCTCCAGAAGAAGTGGCCCATGAACAAACTAGCATCTCTCCTCCGGTTTCCCCTACAGTCTCCAGATCCAAAGAAGAAGAGCAATTACAGGAGAAGGAAGCAGTGGTGAAAGACAAAGAGGTTGACAGTTCTAAGACTGCAGAAGAAAAGAAACATCTGTCTCCGGCAAGAGACACTGCACAAACTGTTCAACAATTTTTGAGCAAAGAAACTCTAGAGATTGATGAACCGGAGCTTCTAAAAGGTCCATTTGATTTTGACTCTCTCTCTCCGGTACAAACAATGAAGATAGCTTCATTTGCAAATGCCAAGGCAAATGAAAAGCTCCTGAAGTCTCATATGGAAGACTGTGAGTTGATAGAGGCTCTTTCCGGAGTACTTGTAAAAATCATGCCATCAATCCAGATAGATCCGACAGCCTCCTCTTCCGGTAATCTAAAAACCTTAGTCAGCAGTGTTGATACACATTTTGATTCTCTAGAAAAATCAGCTGAAGAAAAGGTCCGGAAAGAATTTTTGGATAAGAGATTTTCAGAAATATTAGAATTAATCTCTAAAGATAGGAAAATTGTAAGCATTGGAATAAAGAGCTTAGAGAATGCTCTGAAGGATGGCGGTGACATCTATAAATTTTGTATATCCTGGTCAAAGGCAACAGCAGCATTTGACAAGAAAATAAAACAGGAACAGGATAAGCTACAAAGCTTATCTCAAAGTTTTGATCCTCTCTCTTCTTCTATAATAAATCAAGAATGTCAGACTATTGCAGTCTTGAATGAAATAAAGAATCTTGAGAAGGAAAGAAAGAACATCACTAACCGGATGGGAGAACTTAGAAGGATTATAATCCCTAAGTTGGAAACTATGCATGAGGCCATCAGTGATGCTCAGACCACCGCCCAAACAAAAGATCTGACAGATCTCAAGCGGGCAGAAGCGTTTGCATTTTTGTTAAGTGGTCACATTTCAATTTTGGACAGAATGAAGCAAAGTTGGGCTACAGAAATGATTCAATTGCAGACATCCTTTGCAGACATTCTTCAGTATATGTGAGTATGTAAATATGCGGCTATGTATAGAAAATTTTTGAAAATTTTGGTGTGCGGACCCTACCCTTTGCCATTGATGTCAAAGGGGGAGTGAGGAGCAGTGAAAAATGAGGGATCCAACTAAGGGGGAGTTCCAAAAATTGTATATAAGGACAGAGCATCAGCAAAGGGGGAGCATAGTGAAAACACTTAGTCATTTTTCACTAAGTGTTGCCATCAATGCCAAAGGGGGAGATTGTTGGCAAGAGACACTATATGGATTCATGGTTGTTGTCATTGATGGCAACAAAGGTCATCCCACATATCCGCAAGTCATAATGTGTCTCTACCGGAAGTCAGAATAAAAGATGTTGTGGTCCGGTGAAGAAGAACAGAGCATGTGGCAAGGTCCGACAGATTGGTCCGGATCTCTCAGAGGAAGTGTCTTGGTGCAGTGCGGATTTGGGGAAGTCAAGAGGACTACCTTGAGTGGTATATTCCAAGGATTTAGCCTCCGGTGATGGACAAAGAAAAAGATATGAATGGTTGAGTACCGGATTCCTGAGAGACAGTGAAAACAGAGGAAGAACTGACTGGCAGAGTATCAGACTGCTTTCCGGATGGGTTACTATTGATGACAGAGGTTGTGAAGGCATGAATCATGTTTGGCCGACATGATTAATGATATCTACAAGTATATGCTTGATCCGCATTGCTTGGTGAGGAAGGATTCAGCCGACAGAATGAAAGTTTATAAGAAACTAGACTGTTCCGGATGCCGACTAGAAAGGTGATGAAATTACTTGTGCGGATATATATAGAGGATGGATTTAGTTGTGAAGTGTGTTGTTGTTGTGGAAATATATGCGAATAAGTCCAGATAAGAGCAGAGGTAGCAAAAAGGATCCGGTATGTGAAAGATAGCAGAATAAAGAACAGAGGAAAGATGAAGTGCAGTAGATCAGTGTACTGAGCCTAACCGGAACTGAACTCCAGCATATGCAGATGCTTCCAATCAGTTCAAGACTATGATTCTCATCACTTTGTAGACAGTGTGTCTTCTTGTAGGCAGTGGGCCTCTTGTGAGCAGTGTGCTCGGGCAGTGAGCCCTAATTGGCAAGTGCCATTTTTGTAATTTCCTATTCTTCTAACAGAGAATAATTTTGGGTTAATCACCCTGTGGTTTTCTCCCTTAACAGGGTTTCCACGTCAAAAATTACTGTGTCATGTGTTTCTTATTTCATGGTTAATGTTTTTGTGTTTGATTTTGTGCTGCATCAATTAAAAGGAAAGTTCAATAAGGGAAATAATTAGGATAACTGATTCACCCCCCCCTCTTAGTTATCAACAAGGATATCTCTTTTGAGGAAGAGCCAGTAGAAAAGGAGCCTGCAGGTGATGACCTGATGATGGTCAGCAAGAAGAGGAGGGCGACACCCCTGATGTCACCACCTAAGAAACAAAGAACATCCATGCGGGGTGAGATCAGGACTGATCCCATAGTATTAAGGGGAGCTGGTGGTGAAGTGTTTAGAAAGAGATGCAGCATGATGTGCCACTTCCCACCATTATCAAGTTTAAAACTGAGACAATAGAGGAACAAGCAAAAGAGATGTTTAAAGTAGGTTAGGGTGTTCCTTTTTCCTTGGAAGACACTGTGGACCTATCGGATGATGAGGTAGTACATGATGTAGCCTCCCAGAAGATGGAAACTCTCACCTCTAGTACCCGCATGACCCCACATGGAACCCCATTAGCACAAATGGCGGTACTGGAGGAGGTGAAGAAAACAACTCAAGAAGAGAAGGAGAGTAGCCCAGAAAGGGTAGCCCAACAAATCAGGCTTGACAAGTTAGTGGATTAGGTGACTAGCCCTGCAATTATAGATTTGACATACAGGGAGGATGAGAGCCCCAAAGACAAAGTAGGTGCACTTGATCAAATAGAGAAAGTTGAAGTGGCCAAGTAGGTGGAGGAAGGGAGAAATGCTCCAGATATGGGCCAGCAACAACATGAAATACCTGCTGAGCCAAAGATAGTGGAAGTCTAGCAAAAGGGAGGAAGTGATAAAGATATATTAGGTGATGACACCGCTTGGACTCAAATAGGTACAGAAGAAAAGAATATATCAGGTCATGAGGACCTTAAAACATAGGATGTTGGTGCATCAGGTGCATAACAAGAATTGATACAAGATTAGGGTGATGCACCAAAGCCAAACACTCAGACATCAGCCACAGATGTTAATAGGCCTCATGATGAGGAAGACACCAAGGTGGATAAGATTCGAAAAGAGAGAGTGCAAGATCAAGCACATGATCATCATGTGGATAGTCCACAGGATCCTCCCCCACAGAAAGAGACCCCTCAAGAAGAAGATATGCAACAAGATTCCCCTCAGTAGGAGCAGCATGAGGAAGAAACTAGGAAATTGCCTTCTCCACCTAGAATAGAGATAGATACCAGAGATCAGGGCAGACATGATGATGACAAAAGACAACAAGGATCTGGGGATGAAGTGCCTCAGTGGTTGGAGAAAGAAATAGGTATAGAACAAGGCTTTGAAATTCAAGAATTTGATGTTTCTACCTTGTTTACAGAGACCATCATGAAGCCAAAGAGGAAAGCTAGATTGACATCGGCTATTAGAAGAGATCCTACTATAGGCAGAAGGACTGCCCAAGTAGCACTTCCCACTGTAGAGAAGGAGAAAGGCAAAATCACCCTGGAGGAATTCCAAATCACAACGATTGATTTGGGTTTTGCCAATGAGGACCAAGAGGGTCAAGAAGGGAAGGATATCATTGATTCTTTAACCCAAAGGGTAAAGAAGGAGAAAGAGAAAAATAAGCAGCATAAGGAGCACATTGCTCAGCTACATGCATATATAAAGGGGTTAATTAACCCTGATAGTACACCTGTGGATCTGGTAGTCCCATTGACTGTCATATCCCAGGAAGAGGTTAACAAGTTGGACCTCATGAAGCACGAGGCCATGATCATGGACAAATGGATGTTGTCGGCCCTTACAGGAGTGAAGGATGTATTGAGAACCTCTTTACAGAGGTGGAATTATTTAAGTAGTTTGAAGAGAAAAGCAGATAAAATGTAGAATGAAACAGGAAGACGGTCGTTCCAATTGGAAAAAGACCTTACTGCTTTGAGTGAAATAAAGAGGATTGATCCTCAAATTCTAATAAACCATCTGTTGGGAATTAAGGTGTCTCAACCTTTGCAAATTCCTAATGTTGTATTTATTTATCCCATGTTGAGTTGGCATAGTCAGTACCTTGTGTATATGCAGGAGGATAAATTTTGGTGACTTTGGCAGCCGCGGTTTCCCCCTTGAATAATTAACAGGGGTTTGGGGGCAGCGCCCCCAAGACAGGGTCAAGGGGTGTAGCCCCTTGTGAGGTCTAGGGGCAGCGCCCCTGGCGCGCTCCCTATTGCGGTACAGGGCGGGGTCGAGGGGCAGCGCCCTCGTGAGGGCTTAGGGGCAACGCCCCCGAAACCTCAAATGACTTTTAATTAATGAAAAGTGTTGGTGAGTATCTTTGCATGAGAGAAAGGCATCTTTGGGTGGTCAAGGGAGGTTATGATATGTTGTAAGAGGAATATGAGATTTTTAGTCAGTGTATGATAGATTCTCTTACATCTGTAAGTGCTGTCAGTTATGATGGATTCTATGACAGTTGTAAGGTGCGTAAGAGCATGGGGACCAGGCACCCACTTTGGGATGGGATGTTAGACAAGTGTCCTTAGGCGTGGGTTTTGGGGCATGAGTCCAAGATGGATACCCATCTCTAGAAGGTTCCATATTTTCCTTGTAAACTCTATATAAATAGGTGCTTGGATGGGAGATAGATAACTTTGGTACAAGTACTGTTATGCTGCCGGAATATCTTCAGATTTGATATTCAAAGACTCCTGAAAGAGCATTGGCTCTGAAACTGTATTGTAATCTATTATTGTTTATTGTAATACATTTGAGCTATGTTTTGGAGTGTGGGGTTTTTCACCCGTAAGGGTTTTCCCCATGTATATCTTGTCTCTCTTCTTCTGTATTCTTTCTGGTTCTTGTTTTTTACTATAATATCTCATGTTAATGGTTTAACATTGCTGTAATAGTTGGGATAAAGTTGAATTTGCATAGCCCTCTCCTCATTAGATTAGTGTAGGAAGCATTTTCCGCACACCTAGCTTCCTTTCACCATCAAGTGTTGAATAATAACAATGCCTTGCTGATAGATGTATGGTATGAGGACATTAGGTTTGAATGTGATATCTTGAACAAATGTAGTGGCAAGCTCAGGGATATTAGTATAAAGCTGCATAGCACGATGACACATGAGGCAGAGATCCTTGAAGCATTAGAAGGAAAAGTTGAGGGAAAGATAGAAAATCAAGACGCAGACTTTGCTATCAAAGCTCTGCATGATAATTTCCAGCTGGTGGCTGATGACCCCCTCACCCACTTGATAGAGGAGGTGATGAATAGGATCATGAGGATCAAGGTCAAGGTGGAGAATTACAATGAGACACTGAATAGCATAAAAGCTAAGCTGGATATGATCAAAGATAAATTCCAGTCTCATAAGCACGCCATTAAAAAAGCCAAAACCCAAGATGGTGGGGAGGTAGATAGAATTGTTCAGGCCTATGAGAATATCAGGATGACAATGAAGGTCCATATTAAGGATGATGTTCATCAGGGTGATAGCGATATAGAAAGTGATGAAGAGCATGATGAGGAAGAAGAAGAAGATAAAGAGGAGGAACCCGAAGAATGAATGGAGTTGCACCACAAAGATGACATATGCATCAGATACTCATAAGATAATGAGTCATCCAGATGGTTGCCAAATGGCACCCTGTGCCACAAAGGAAAGTTGACTAAGTTAAGGAATAATAATCTACCGTTGATCTTAATTGACAAATCCTGACCATAGGTCATTTGTAACCGCTCCCTCACCTTATTCTATAAAAGGTGTAGGGGTGCCATATTTTGAACATTTGGAAACTTAATTGAAATTTGATTGTTGAAGTATCAAGACTTATTTCAAAGCTATTGTAAATGTACATGATATGCATACTGAATGAAAGAGAAGATAATTTGATTACAAATCATCTTAAACCTTGAGTAATCTATGTTTGAAATCTTGACACATGCTCTGGTTAGCTGCATCCCTTGGAGTGCTTATCAATCTGCATGTGTTGTTTTCATTCCTTATCCTTTGAAGTTAGCATCATTCATATCTAGCTGTGGAATATCTTGGTGACCATATGGTTTGATTTCTTCTCCTCATGAATGTATCTTGTATGTATGTGGATCAATATCTAAAGATTCACCAAAATTAGAAGCATTCATTTAAATTTCTTTTAATTTCATAACAATTCATCAGCATAATTACAAATAACAAAGAATTAAAAGCAAAGAACAAGAAATATGTTGATATCTCGTAGATAATTGGAAATACATAGCATATTTAGAGTAGAAGCATGTTAAATTGACAAATATCATGCAAATTCATACACAAATCCATGAAATTCATGCACATATCTACTTACAGACACATTATTTGAGCAAATATACTATGTAGAAAGAAGAACATGATCATGATAATCAATAATTAGAAGAATTGATCAAACTTGCAAATACATCAGTTATCTTGGAAATATAGTAGGAATAACCTCTTTGAGAAGTAAATTTACAAGAAACAGTGTAATATTGATCATCCAGACAAATGTAAGGCCCCTTGAAATAGAAAACAGCATGTCACATCAACCTCTGAATAAAGTCAGATGACATGACTTGATCAACGGAGACTTGGAGTCATCATCTTATCTTAAGTTGATCGTACTTTACAAGATAATAAGGGTTTGTTGTGCAAATTTTTATGCATGTTGTTATGACTAATCATCATCATATATAGTACAGTACCAGTTAGTTCAATAAATAGATTCATAAGACTTCATACTCTCTGCTCTATTTTTTCTGTTCTACTCTACATAAACTCTTCTCTTCTGTGTTACTGTCTTCTTCTGGTCACAACTCTTCTTTTGAATCACACACACATTTAGTTCATTCACATCTCAATTATCTCATAACTCAACACCAAAATCTAACCCATATAAATATCCACAACTTTGAATTCAAACTCAAAACTGAGTTGGTCTATCAAGCACAACACTTTATCAACTTACATTGACTCTGCTGACCCAATACTTCCACTAAAATTCACATGGGACTCCAAGAACCACATCAATCATTCCTAATGCTTTACAGATCATATCTTATCAATCGTAGATCATGATGCCCTTATGTGGTGAAATACAGAACTCATAACTATCTCCTTTGCCTTGGTGAAATACTGGCAAACCAACTGCCGGAACATGGAATTTTGTAGGTGATCTTCTAGATCACTTTAGACTTTGTAACTCCTCAACTAAATGCTTCAAACACCTATCCATACTACCTCAAAACTGCATACCAATACAATCACTTGCAGAAAAATGCGGACCAAAATACCAATGCACTTTGCATTGTTCCTAATGTAACTGTGTTCACCCGAACTTAGACATTTCATAGTATAACTTCCAGAGGAAGTCAGGTCTTGAGCACTGGAACATATCATCATAAAATAGCTATGAACAACATACCTGAACCACATGTAATGATCTTTTACTATGGAGGCATACTGACCCAATCTCTATCACTTACTCTGTATATAGTCCATACTTAGTCATTTTAGCCTTCCGGACCAGAATACTTTTGTGCCTTGTTGCCAAAACAAGTTCGTCTTCTAGAGTAATGTCTCTTTGTCATGCTTGTGGAATCCCTTTGCCTTGTTTCCATCAATGACATCATGCAATCCTTCATTACAGTAGTGTCTCTTGCCAACAATATCCCCCTTTGGCATTGATGGCAACACTTAGTGAAAAATGCTTGTGTCTACTCCCCCTTACTCTGTATTTCTTCTCTCCTTTAGATGTTTGCCCATTTTCACTGGTCATCTTCTCCCCCTTTGATATTAATGGCAAAGGTGTATGTTCAAAAAAGTTAAAATTGTGTCAAAACTGCAAATCTGTCATACTATGCCGCATACACATACAATCTTCAACTTAATTAGTTGTAGGTGAAAGGATATCCTTATACACAATCTTTAATTGTGCAATCTCTTCATCCCACCATTTCTTGGCTCTTTCCAAAATTTGAATGTGACCTTTTATTAAAAAGACTAATTTTTCTACCTTTTGCACATTAGAGGGTGTGTCAATTTGTGAAGCTACCTGTGCTTCTGCTGCAAGATTTGCCATGATCTCAAATTTTAAGCTTAAAATACTTCTCATCAAACACATTTTGTTTTTAATTTCTTCCTGTTTGCTGAGCATACTACTTATGTTCTTCTAAATATTTTCAACTTGTGTTTCTATACAACTGATTGAGTGAATTGTTGGATCAAAGGTCTCAAAAATATTTGTGAGTTGAAGCTCCAAGATTTTGACTTTCTCATCTATTTCCTTAGTGGTTTCAGGCCAAGATAGACAAAATTTGTATATATCATAGGCTTCCTTGATTGCATTTTTCATATTCTTGATGCTGTTTTCTAACAGAAATTTGTCACTGTCTAACTTGGTTTTTGATACTGCTCATCCTTTGTCTTCATATTCCTTTTTAACCTTAATATCAATAGATTTTTCAAAGGATTCAAAATGAGTACATACATAATTTATTAGACCTTTGAGATGAGTAGTTGATGATACTGATGTATCTTTCTAGTATGAGGGCATTAGCTTCTCTAGAATACCTAATGTCTCATCAATGAGTTCATTGTCCTGTATATATGTTCTCAGAATTTCTTCCTGACCCTTAGCTTGCACGATTGATACTAGTTTGAATTTCTCCATAAGAGACATAGAATCTACATTTATTGGTTCTTGTAGAGTCTTGGGTGAATCTGGAATCTGTACACTTTGCTATTTTTCCAAAAACTTTCTAGCATAGTCAATTGAAATTTGGTCTGCAACAGTGTCTCTTGCCGCATATTCATTACTGAGTGTAACTTTCCTTCTATTCTTTTCTTCTATTGGATTGTCTTTCTCTACTTTGGCAGTGGCTTCTATACTGGATGAGATGCTTGTTCTTTTCTTGGGGCTAGATACATGTTTTTCCTTTTCGTCTTTCTCATCTTTTCTTTCTGGAGTGTTTGGCTTCCATTTCACCAGAGCATTTAAGGGTCTTAACTCTTTAGCTTTGGTTTTTGCCTCACTTGTTTGTTCATCAGAAATTTTCTTTGAATGCTCATATTCCATAGATAATTCTTTGAATGTTCCAAACCTGTCTTCTTTGAGATCTTTTGGTTTATTCAGTAGTTCATCAACTAATTCAGTTAGGATATCTTCTACAACTTCATACCCTAATGGAGGGACCCATGCAGTTCTATAGCTTCCATGAAGCATTTGTCTTTGTTCACCATGAATACAATGTCATTTTCATATTTCATCACTACCTTTTCAGGTATCCGGACCCTACATAACATTTTTTTTGAAGGCTCATGAAGTATCCCCATAAAATTTCATTTTGTTTGTCTGCATTTCCCAAACTCTGTAGGTTTTTCTTATTCGAGTTGCTACTAGTGTGTGATCAAGCTAGACAATGCTTCCCAAGCTAGGTAGTCTCTCAGGAAGTAGAAGAGTAGATAGGTAATCAAAGTTCCATATTTGAAGGGATAATTTGTCTCTTTTGTTCTTTTCAAGTTCTCCATTAATTAACTCTAGAGCAATTCACATAGGTTATAATCCGTATTATTTTTGACCATGTCATAAGTTGTGTATATAGCTAGTGCAGACACAAAATTTTTTGAGTGGGAAAAGTATACTTTGTATCCAATAATCATTGATGCAAATTTGACAGTCGGATCCTTAATATCATTACTGTGAGAGCTTTCTTATCAAATTTGGCTCCTATTAGCTGCATTACTAAACTGTTCTTAATTTTCTTTTCACCTGGAATCTTCTCGGATGAACTCATGCTAGTTACAGCTTTGATAGCTTCTTTAGTTATCATATATGGTTCATAGAGCCATAAAAACTCATCATGAATTCTTCTTAGAATGAACTTAACCCATGTATTGTTAGGGATCATAGGAAAATCTAACTAGGTGTCCAATTTCTTTTCTCCTAGAACTTTATATTCATCTTTCAACTCAACATCAATAGTAGTCAGTTCATCCAAGTATAATTTGCCAAGATTCATGTGATCCTATTCCTCTAAGTTGATATGAATATATGCCCTAACATCTTCCATGTGCATAATTCCATGAGGAGTAATTGAGAATGCCCCTACAAAATTATTTTCTGGTGGTTTGAAGAAATATTTATTGAACTTGGGGCAGAGTTTTTCCGTTATCTTGATTAATTGGGGAGTAAACATCTTTCGAAATAATTTAAACAACACATAAGGGTTTTCAAGCTATAAATACCTTTTCTTCCAAATTAGGGTTTTTCTTCACTTGAAATCAACTTGATTTGAATTTCTTTGGACAACTCTGCAGACACTTGGATTCTTGCTTTTAATTCTCATTGATGGTTGAAAGGTGGAATACAAAGTAAATTATCTATCAAATGAGCTACTTTATATCTTCTGCAAGGATGACCTACTCGTGTAAAATGCCCTTATTAAAAAGCTATCAAACGCATCTCTGCAGAATGTAGTCTATTTGGACTACTCTGCAATGTTTCATGTTTGATCCTTTTCTTCCAGAATTTCTTTCAAAAGATTTGTCATATGCATCTTTTCAATATAGCTTCGTGCTGGATTCTAGCACTGACAATCTGGCTAGGGGATTAAGATTTTCATTGCAGCTCCCCCTAAGACAGAGCTCACAAATTCACTTCCCGGAGGAAGTATCTACACCAGATGCTGGTGTAGATCCAGCCTTGACTTCAATCACATCTTTCTTGATCTAGATCTTGCCCATTTCTTTCTTAGTTTCAACTAGATCAACTTTTTCCTTTCCCTTATCATTCCTCTGCTATGTTTTCCTTTCTTCAACATAGTAGTTTCTTTTCACATTCTTGCTTTTGCAAAATCTTACATGTCCAAACTTGTTGTACTTGTAGCATACCATATTCCTCTGTCCTTGATTCCTTCTATTGATTGGATTTGATTTGCATTGATTAGCCATATGTCCAAATCTATTGCATGCAAAACACTTTCCATTGAATGATTAAGTATTCCTTGCATTGTAAAAGCCATTCCTTACTAGACTTCTACATTCATTTGATCTATGACCAATTTTATTACAAGTAAAACATTGACCAGAGAATGATGGAACATTCTGATTTATTCTACTCCTACACTGAGTAGCTTTATGTCCAAACTTATTGCAATTAAAACAATGGCCATTCAAGGATGGGTACCTTTGAGCATTTGGCTACCTGACCAAAAGTCTTCTAGGTCTTCTTCTTTGATTCCTAAATTGGTTGCCTTTGTTTTTATTCAATTGAAAGTTTTCTTGACCTAATTTTGAAATTTCTCCTTTCTAAAATCCCAAGCCTTGCTTGTCATCTAAACTCTTTTGACTTGCTATTAACTCCTCAAGATTTGCAGAGCTTATCTTAAACTTTTCTTCATAGGTCTTAGCTTTCTCCAAATCTGATTTTAGGCTTGCAACTTCTTTTCCAAGTTTATTGCATTCTTCTAATTTGCTTTTTATCATCAGATTTAGATCTTCTTCTATTTTAGCTCTTTCTATAACCTCCACTTTCAAATCATCCAGGATTTCATTCGCTGATATCAATTGTTCACTAACCTCTCTATATTTTTCTTTGAATTTATTGACTTGTTCTTTTAGCTTTAAAATGCATTCATCAGCTTCTTGTATGTTATCCTTTAGATCCTTGATTTCTGCTTCAAAAATTTCAAGATCAATAAGCGCTGCTTCTAGTTCAACATTGTTTGAGAAATTTCCAAATCTTTTGGCTGCCACGAGTGAATTCTCTCAAATCTTCCTCAAGCTATTAGGCTTCTTCGAAGAAACCTTGCTCTGATACCAATTGTTGAACACAAAGAATACTGATAGGGGGGTGAATCAGTATTCTACAAAACCACTTAGTTTGTTGTTCCTTAATCCAATTACCAAATTCAACAACATGAAAGCAAAATAAACATAAGAACATCAACCATAAAGACATAACACATAGACACTAGGATTTTTATGTGGAAAACCCAAAACAGGAAAAACCACATTGAGTGTTAGCTCACAATATATTATGATAGCACAATACTGAATTACAAGAAGGCTCACTGCCTTAGGGCTCATTGCCCTATGAAGAAGTGCTCACTACACAAAGGCTCACTGCTAAGAGAAAAGAAGATAAAAGAAGGATTGGCTTACTACCAAAAGATGACTGCTACAAATGTATCTACAGAATGCTGAGGTGTAGTACCAGTTAGTTCAATATACAGATTCAAAAGACTTCATATTGTCTGCTATGATTTTTTTGTTCTTCTCTACATAAACTCTGCTCTTCTGCCCTTACTGTCTTCTTCTGGTCACAACTCTACTTTTGAATCACACACACATTTCGTTCATTCACATCGCAATCATCTCATCACTCAACACTGAAATCTAACCCATATAAGTATCCACGACTTTGAATTCAAACTCAAAACTGAGTCAGCCTATCAAGCACAACACTTTATCAACTTACATTGACTTTGTCGGCCCAACACTTCCACTAAAATTCACATGGGACTCCAAGAACCCTTACAGATCATATCTTATCAACCACAGATCATGATGCCTTTATGTGGTGAAATGCGGAACTCAGAACTATCTCCTCTATCTTGGTGAAATATTGGCAAATCAGCTGCTGGAACATGGAATTTTGTAGGCGATCTTCTAGATTACTTCAGACTCTATAACTCCTCAACTAGATGCTTCAGACACCTATCCATACTACCTCAAAACTGCATACCAATATAATCACTTACAGAGAATTGCAGACCAAAATACCAATGCACTCTGCATTGTTCCTAACTTAACTATGATCACCCAGACTTAGACATTTCATAGTATAACTTCTAGAGGAAGTCATGTCTTGAGCACTGGAATATATCATTATAAAATAGCTATGAACAACATACCTGAACTGCATGTAATGATATTTTACTATGGAGGCATACTGACCCAATCTCTGTCACTTACTCTGTATATAGTCCATACTTAGTCATTTTAGCCTTCCAAACTGGAATACTTTTGTGCCTTGTTGCCAAAACAAGTTGGTCTTCTGGAGTAATGTCTCTTTGTCATGCCTATGGAATCCCTTTGCCTTGTTGCCATCAATGACAACATGCAATCCTTCATCAGAGCAGTGTCTCTTGCCAACAAAGTGTTACTCATATAACTCAATCTGAATTAAAAATTTCCATACATAAAGTTTAATCACTTACAGAACAAGACTTGCTCTATACAACCTTGAATCCAAAACACTTCCTCTTACAGAGAGTTGCTTCCCAAAATGTAGAAAATTTTTGTCTATAACCTAGAACTTTCTTTCTACTGCTATTATTACTCTCTCCTCCTTCCCTCTTCTATATATCTTTTTCTATATTCCTACATACATGTATATATATAATTGTACAGGGCCCTCTATAAGGCAATTACTTATGTTAGCTAAAAATCTCACCCTAATTTTTACATTTAATGATTGCATGTGGAAGTTTTACATTCTTTCTTTTGATTGGAAAAGCATAAAACCAATTCCCTTTTCCAACAAACCAAAGTCAGTGTCATCCCTTCAACTGTATTATAGAATGTTTTGGAAGATTGTGGAGTTTTTTGGGTATGACTTCCTTCACTTTATCATGGACTAAGATGATAAGTTGTTGGGGAGGCAACATGACTCCCTATCTTTTAATCTCCAATTATTAAATACCATACATCTAGGAGTTGTCAAGAGAAGCACGAGAAATTGGGACAGAGGATGATTGGCTCCTATCCATGTCTCCATGAGGACTTCTTTGAATCTATCAGTAGAACCTCTCCTCTTCATCACCAATAAGGAAATACAGGCATGGAATTCCTTCTTAGCTAAGGTTCTTGATGAAGGTCATCAAAAAGAGACAGGGGAAGAGGGATGAATGATGTTGCTCTTCTTGAACACCCAAATTCCAGATCCAACCAGGGTCATTGAAAATTTATCCAATTGGCTCATCTCTAGGAAGCAACTTCTTGTAGTTAGAGTTTCTGACCAATATTTGACTTTCCCTACAAGAATGCATTCATGCAGCTATGGTTCTAGGAAAGCAACAAGATTGTAGAAGCTAGAAACTCACATTCTTACGAATGCCTCCTATTCCTAGTCGTGAATTTGCCTTATTCCTTAATTCAGAAAGAGTAAATCTACAGCCAAGAAAATAGAGGCATACCCTTTCGAGAAATGCATTGAAAAACACAAGGAAAAATTCTCTGCTTAGGATCCATGACAAAGAATTGATGTGGACAACTTATGCGAAGGCACCCATTTATAGGAAAAGATGAATTGAATTGATCTCCATTTCCATCAACCTACATAATTTCATCTCAGGTCTCTGTAGGTTTTGCACACTCGAATATATTGCTGGAAATGCTCGAAAATCGCATCATGATCACTAAAGCACAAAATGATGGTCTGAGACATTTAATTTCCCATGAACAAAAGATAGCTGGTGTAATCACCAAAATATGTTAAAAAATTAGGATCAACTAAAGCATGCTATTTGTCAAATCACAACTCAACCAGAATGTCTACATGTGAAATTCTACATTGTAATTTAGGCCATTGATTGAAACCACATAAGAATGAGATCAATGGTTTAAAATTCATCAGGTTTTGTTAGGAAGTTTCCATCTAATCAGAATATGCCAACAAAGCATGTTTCACATATGCCGAAACAACATGTAACCTTATCGCACCATCACAGGTCTTGAGGGACCCATGCTACTTCTTCTACACTCACGTGTTGAGCACCAACTTCATTCTCCTTGGATGGGACCCGCCAACCACTAAACATATCATTGCACCAGTGCAAGGAATATCCCTTTGTATCTTCTTACAAAGCACTCCCGTAATAAAACAAGGAGCAAACACATAGCCCAACACTTATCGCACCATCACATCTGAGATAAACCTCCCAACTAAAAACATGCGATGTCATGATGACTTTCAATTCATCATTAAATCCATCATGTTAGCCCTTAAAAGATATTTTACACACATGAGAGCTAGTAATTGAACTCAAAGGGCTGGTAAAGAATGAAGCTAAGGACATTATGTCCTCACTTATGCTTGACTCTTCTTGCTCAAAAGAAAGGTCCATTAGGATGCTTGCAAAGTTGGTTGGATTTAAACCAATTAGTTCATTCTCCAATTTGAAACCTCTCATAGTATCTTGCTTACCAAAGAGATTATCTAAGGTAGCCCACACTTCATTAGGTGTGTTACAAGATTCAATATGAAAAAGGAGATCCGGAGAGATAGACAAGCATAATGTTCCATAGGCTTGATCACATCTATTGTACCACTTTCTCTTTTCTACAGCTGTTGGTGGTTCAATTTCTATACCCATTATTTCTCTATGACTTTTCAAACTTCATAAATGAATCTCCATTTTAGTTTTCCACTCATGTTAGTTATATGGTGTGAGTAGAGGAAGTTTGGTTTGATCCATGATACATCAGTACAAAAAAGAACACAAGTACAACCCCCCTTTTACTTAATCAATGAAATCACCCCCCAACAAAAAATGATTGTGGGACTTTATAATCAGTCCAATTACAATTTCCACAAGCCAAAATAACAAAGTGGTATTTGATTTTGGTACAATGCAAAAGCCAAGATTAGGCTAAAATTGAAAGTACAATTTCTAAGAAAAACTAGATCAAACTGATTGTAGATCTAGAAAGTACTTGAAAAATCATGAACTTTCAAAAAAATTTCACCAAAAAATGTTACAGTATGAGCCCAAACGAAGCCTTTGAAGTTCTTAAAATGGGAACTACTTAGGTATAGTGATGAAAAACTATAATTTCTAGACAAACTAGGCACCAAAATCAAAATATGATTATACCACTATGAAGCCTACGAGATTTTATCCCAAATAAAAAAAAATTGCACAAAAAATAGAGCAAAAATGAGCTAGATACGAGCCTTCAAAGTTGGACTACGAAATCAAAAATTCTGGAATGAGAGGGGGTCTGGTTGAAGGAGGGTAAAGATGCTAACATCACTGCTGATGTAGTGATGACATTAGCAGTTGATTGATGGAATATTCTTCTCTTGGTTGGAATATTCCCTAGTCTTGCCTAAATGATGACATCACTCCTTGAAAGGTGATGTCATCATGACATCAACAGCTCAAAAAAATATATTTGCTAGAATCTTCTGAGATTCTCCTATAGATTCCCAAATTGCCATTTGATTTCGCCAAAACTACCTTTCGAGTTTGAAACTGCTGATTCTTTTTTTGAAACCACTATTTCCTCTACGGAAAAGCACTTACCGGCCTATAGAGAGTTGTTTAACGGCATCAGGAAGGTAGATTGCTGACTATTTTGATTGCTGCTTGTCGACGGTTTAAAGTTGCCAGATAATTTTGAAACTGTTGAAGGTTTCTGTATTATCGACGAGATTATATATGTTTTTTTGATTGGCAGTTAGATGCCCCGTTAGGAAGATTGAACTACTGGTCGAGGAGAAAAGCTGCTGCTGGTAGTCTTTTACCGTGGCAGTTTGAACTTGCCAAGTGATTTAACTATGGCAGTTGCCGCTGATTTTATAACCTGCCACTGGTTGTTGTTTCCACCTACGGGTGGTGTGAATACCACCATGGGTTAAAGGCCATTGGTCACTTTTAATTCAATGAAGAAGGATGAGGGGCCCATGGGTGGCCGCGTGGAACCCTTTTATTTGCCCGCAGGTACCTAGCACCTATGGATACCCTGCACACAGGGTACCAAATCCGCAGAAAGAATTTTGAAAACCCGCAGAAAATCAATTTTAACTTGCAAAAAGAATGTATTACCCAATGGATAAGACTTTTGACTGGATCCAATTTGTAGAAGATTTGCCTGTGCAAGAAGTGGGTACAAGAATCCAAAGATTCTATAGGGATATTCCCTGCGAAGATTTTGTACGACTGAGGGCAAAAACATTTTGTCTTTTGTTGCAACTTTTTTTGATTTCAACGAATTGATAGTCGATCTTGGGGTTTTTGGGCCTCCTAAAAATGATGGTAGGGTTAGATTTGACCCTGGATTTGACATAAACTACTCCAAAAGATCAGGTACTTGCTAGATCTTGCATGCACCTCCCAGCTTCAAACCCTCATAGATTTGGCCTCTGATGTCCAATCTAGACGAAACAAAAGGTGATCTTGACTATCTCGAACCTCCTAAACAAAATGGTGTGCTCAGATTTGTCACAACATGCTCCAAAATGAAACTAAAATACAAGGCCACAAAGAGGAAACTCTCACAAATCTAGTAATTCTATCAAGTCTTTTTGATTCTCCAGGTCATCATTCAATGCAAGAGAAGAGCATGCTCAACTATCAAGATCCACCATGATTTGCACTCAAGCTCTCTCAAAAATTGACAAACACAAAGTGATTCTTCCTATTTCTTTGGTACCATGTTAGAGTTGACTATGATTGGAGCCACCCAAGATCTAGGACTTCATGAAAGCACAAGAGAGATCAAATGACAGAATAATTTTATTCTATCAATGAATGAAAGATTGTTCAAAGATTATTACAATGTACATGATATGCCTTGCTTACAAAGACAAGGATGAAATGTAGGATGTTGTAGTCATGTGACAAGTGTCTTAATCCTATTACATGTGACAACTATAGGATAAGATGACAACTATCAACAACTAGACACAACTAGAAACATCTAGTAGACTCACTAAGTCAACTTAACATGTGAATTATGTGTGATGTGTGAATATTATTTAACTAATAAATAGTTAAATCATATGAATTATTCACAAAGGGTAAACCGGATAGGCAATAACCCTGTTCACACCAACATAAAGAGACAATGAAGAGATGATGATTCAAGAGTTAACTTCATGTTACTATGTCAAAATGATCAAAATCAATGAGAAGAAAATAGGAAGTAAGTAAAATATTGATGCGGATCACTTGGTTTTTAGGAGGGATCACTATGTTTCATATCCTCCTTTGACAACTCTGAAAGTAGACCATGCATGTGTCTAGGAGGTGTTGACTCTAGTGCTATCTCATTTGTATCTATAGGAACTTCTACATCCTCTCCATCATATTCATCCTCATTAGGATCATAGTCTTCATCTGTAGAGTCATCAATCTCCTCAAAATCAACAAGTCTCTGAGATCAGGGTATCTACACTCACCTATGACCAAGCTCACGAATAGGCTTAGTAATTAGTGTTGGGAATTAAGGTGTCTCAACCTTGGTAATTCCTTGTATTATTTTCATTGTATTTATTGCCTATGTTGTAAATTAAACTGTAAATTCATATTTTCATCTTGTGGGATGTGGCACGGTGATGTGTCATCCTACATGGAAGATGACAAGTTGTAATTTTGTCCTCACATGAGGAGATAGGTGTCCCACTTTGTGGTAGGAATATTTTGCCATGTGTCGGCATCTTGAATGTTGTGTAAGGGAATATTGACTGTAATGGTCATGACGGATTCCTATGATGAAGTTATGACATGTAAGAGTTAGAAATAGGAGATTCTATGACAGGTGAAGACATGTGTCAAAGAGCATCTTTGGGTGCCCCAAGGTGGACTATGACATGTTGTAAGAGAATATGCTATTTATAGCTTGTGTATGACAGATTCTCTTATAGTTGTAAGTTGTAACAACTATCACAGATTCTATGACGGTCGTAAGAGTCGTAAGAGCATCTGTCATAGCCCATTTTGGAAATAGGTGACCTCTTTGGGATGGGGTGTGTGGACAAGTGTCAAAAGAATATTACAATGTTGACCAAGTGTCCATAGGCATGGGTTTTGGGCCATGAGGCCAAGTTGGATGCCCATTCCAAGATAGAGGCAATTTTGCGTTGTATTTTTTGTATAAACAGGTGCTTTGAGGAGGAGATGTATTACAGGTTTGACAGGTACTATTATGTTGCTAGTTTGTCTCTAGATATGAGTGTTGAAGACTTCTGAGATCTTGCATTGCAAGTGTATTGTAAACCATTTCAATTTTGTTAATACATTGTGTATGTTTTGGAGTGTGGGGTTTTTCACCTGATAAGGGTTTTCCCACATATATTTTGTGTCTCTCTTCTTTTGTCTCACTTTCTTGTTTCTGTGTTTGTTGCAATATCTCTATTATCTCTATTAGTGGGTTTAACATTGCTGTAATAGTAAGGATAATATTAAATTTGCACTCTCCTCCCCTCATTAGATTAGTGTAGGAAGTGATTTTTGCACACCTAGCTTCCTTTCAATTGGTATCAGAGATTGATCACCTTTGGTCCTAGTTGTTGGGTAGGGGTTTTTTGAGCTGATCTTAGGTTGAGTGGGAGTGTTGTGTAGAGTATTCTATATCTTGTTGTAGCTAGGAGATGGCAACCACATCCAGAAGGTTAGAGGTTGAGAAATTCAATGGCACTAATTTCAAGTTGTGGAAACTCAAGATGGAGGACCTACTTGTTGATCGTGACCTATGGGAAATGGTATTCAGTGTGAAACATACAACAATGTCACAAGTTGATTGGGACCTCAAAGATTGGAAGGCTAAGGATCTCATAAGACTCTATTTAGCTAACTCTGTCTTGTTGAATGTCCATGAGGAGAAGGGCATGAAAGATCTTTGGATGAAGTTGGGTGATGTTTATCAGGCCAAGTCCTTGGTAAACAAACTCTTCCTGAGAAAGAAGTTGTTCGCTCTAAAGATGGAAGATGGAGGATCTGTTGCGGATCACATGAATGCTTTCAACATGATCATTGCACAATTGACATCTGTGGGTGTGAAAATGGAGGAGGAGGATCGTTGTATGACCCTACTTTTTTCTTTGCTAGATTTGTGGGATCATCTTGTCATGGCTATCAAAAGCACCACTACCACCTTCAAGATGGAAGATGTGCTATCCTCATTGTTATCTGAAGAAATGCGGAGGAAGAAATCTGAATCAACCAAAGAGGCTCTTGCAGTTTGTGGAAGACCTAAGGAGAAAGGGAAGAAGAAAGATAAGAAAGTTGAGAAGGGCAGATCCAAATCCCATGGGAGATCCAAATCTCCTGGAAAGTCCAAGGCTCTCTGTTGGAACTGTGGAAAAACTGGGCATTTCTGAAAGGAATGCAAAGAGGAGAAGAAAAAGAAGAAGAAAGCTCCTGATTTAGATTTTGACAAGTCACAAGATGATGGTGATGCCTTCATCGCAACCCTGGCCACCCATGCATTTGATGATGTGTGGTTGATTGATTCTGGTGCATCATTCCACACGACCTTGCATCAAGATTGGTTCACAAAATATGAAGAGTTCGATGGTGGAAGAGTGTACCTGGGTGACAAATCTCATCTGAAGATTGTTGGTCATGGAAGAGTCTTAATCTGATTCCCTAATGGACGAGTGAAGGGGATCACTGGAGTTATGCACATTCCAGGCCTTGCACGAAACTTGCTTTCTGTAAGTATGTTGAATGATGCAGGTGTGCAGGTTGTCTTTTTTAAGGATGGATGCAAGATGACTAGAGGATCTATGATGCTTGCAAAGGGTACTCGGAGAGGTACTCTGTGATGCAGAGTGGAACGCAACGGAGGCAACCTAACAGGAAGGAGCTGCCAACAAAACAAACAACATGATAAACTTCACTATCGGCTGAACCTCATCATCATATTTCCTAACAACACCAATTGCATCATCATATTTCAACAGCATCATCATATTTCTGATGATCGCACATATCCTCCTGTCGATTACTATTCACCTCCTTCGACGGTCGCCTATCATCATCATCATGATAATTAGCGGGCGCAAATATCCTCCGGTTGCACTGTTCATCGGGTGCCCAATACAAGCGGCATCATCATGATATTCAATATCACCTTCGTCAGCAGGATATCCAAATATCCGGTTGTCCAAATATCCTGATGACGTTCCACTTCAACAACTTGCCTTCGATGCTTCACTGCCCGACGATACAAGCAACAGCATCATGATATTAAACCTCCGGTTCTTCGAAACCTCCTGATGATGCTAATACAACTTCCTGCCTACGCCAATACCTTTCCACTTAGCGACAACAGGATAAACCCGCATAGAGGGATTTCCTAATATCCTGATGACGATGACGTCATATCCTGATGACGATGACGTCATACATCATCCTGATGAACTCTTCAACACTTAGCCAAAAAAACTCAACTTTCACACCCGCATCCGTTAGCGATATGCGGATGATGACCTTCCCCGAGAGATGATCCTGACTGCGATATATACACTGAGTATATATCCAACTCAAAACATCATGATGCACCTGCAACATGCAAATTTCAACAACTTCATAACCCGATCCTGATGGCGATGGATTCACAGATGATGTTGCGGCTCGTTCCGACTGGAAACGCACATGCAGACTCCTGTGTATCCTCCCACTGCATGAAACACTCACATCCGCATAATTTCACAAAGATCATGTGACGACCGGGCCGGATCACCTCCAAACCAAAATCTAACAATTTGTCTTCTAGACCTAGCACATGAGGATGCTAGGCTGATTTACAGCATGCTTCTAACAGATCTCCTGGACAATGCAATGCATAAACAGAAAACGAAAATGCAATCTAATCTATGATACAGGACCATTCCACCGATTTGCAGGATCAACCGGTGGAAGGGTTGAAAGTGGTCATTGGCTTGCAAAACGGAAAGGAAATCAACACAGGTGCAAACAGATAATGCAAAAGATGAGATCTTCTTCAATTGAAATTCAATGTCCTGAATACAGCTTTACAATATCTGAACTGCTCTCCTGAATCTCAACTCAACATCAGTACGTCAAATCAAAAGCTATATCAAAAACTATATCTAAACCCTACAGATCGAAGGTATATATAACAAATCCTTCGAGTACTACTAACATCACTTCCCAGCGGCTGGGAGCTTCCAAGCGGCTGGGAGAGAGGACAGCTCAGACTCTCTTATTCCGATTTCTAACTGCCTCTAACTGCCTACACATACTCCTATGTTGAACTATTACATAGCATCGGTCCAGTGGACCTTATTACATGATAAAGTCAAACATACTAAAAATAGATTATCCCGTCAGCATGATGATAACTATCCTACATCCTGATCATGTATGTCATCATGCGGACCTATATCCTGATCATGTGCGGGTGCTCCTGCACCACTCTGTTTTAGATAGAGGCATGCACTTCACAGTGCAATAGGTCTTCTGACTCAAAGAAACGAGCTGTAGTCACTTCATCCCCACCATCTAAATGAGCAGTGAAGAAATCTATTGTAACTAGTTCTGATGGTAGTGCACATGCTATGGAAGCTAAGCTTCCTACTGAAAAGACTATGTTATGGCATTTGAGATATGGACACATTGGTGAGAAGGGTCTATGTACCCTAAAAAAATAAAAACCTCATTGTGGGGTTAAATGATTGTAATCTCGAGTTTGAATTTTGTGAACATTGCATTTATGGAAAGAAAAATTGTGTTTAGTTTTACTCTAGTTCTCACAAGTCTTCTGGTGTATTGGATCTTATTCATTCTAATGTGTTTGGTCCTGTTAATGTTCCTTTGATTTCAAAATCTGTATATTTTGTGTCTTTCATAGATGATTACAGTAGAAGGACATGGGTTTATTTTATTAGAAGCAAGACTGAAGTCTTTAGTCAGTTTAAGGAGTTTAAAGCCTTTGCTGAAAATCAGACTAGTCAAAAGATTAAGTGTTTGAGAACTGACAACGGTGGTGAGTTTTGTTCAACAGAGTTTGATAAGTTCTGCAAAGAGCAAGGGATTGAAGGCATAAGACAACTCCATATACCCCGCAGCAAAATGGAGTTGCAGAGAGGATGAACAGGACACTGATGGAGAAGGCTAGGAGTATGCTTAGTGGAACAAGCCTCAAACAAAAGTTTTGGGCTGAAGCTATTGCCACTACTTGCTATCTGGTAAACAGATCTCCTACATCAGCTCTTGTTCATAAGACACCTATGGAGGTGTGGTCTAGTAAGAATCCTTCAGTTAGACATCTTCGTGTTTTTGGTTGTGAGGCATGTTGGTGCCTGCACCTGCAGTTAAGGTTTTGAGCTAAAAATCTGCAGGCATTTTTATTGTAAAACCTTCAAATTTTCTAAGTCTGTCGGCCTTCACACTTTTTCATGCATGTATCTTTGTATATGCATTGCTATTTGTATGTGCATTTGAATGTGCAAGTGCAGATGTACATTGGCGGACCTGAAAATAAATTAAATTGACTTTAGAAATGTGAGAAAATAGTTGTATGCATCTTTGTATGCATATTGGGTTGTATATGGCATATTCTGGGTTTGATTCTACGGTTGTATCAAAGTGATATGCATGTATATTGCATTGTATGTTCGATATACAATGGGTAGATACAATGGCGATATGCAAAGGAAACATACATCGCCAAGATACAAAGGTAGAATGTAAATCACAACGATACAAGGGCAGTATGCAAAGGTAGACATATAAAGGTTTTATTGGTGTGACACAGTGCATTGGCGGCTCTGTCTAAGGTTTCTCCGATGGGCCGATGAAGATACAAAGGATACATGCAAGGAAAGAACTAAAGGGTGAGGTCCACAAATTGTACATATGTGATTGTATGTTTGCGCATGCAATCGAACATACAAGGGAATATACAATCCTGAGATGCAAAGCCCGGATCCGAAATGAATATACATTCTGGTTGATAAAGGCAGAGGTCCGATTGTATGTATGTTTTGTTTGTATATTCACAATTATATATGCGATATACAAGGCAAAGATACAAGGGAGGATATACAAGGCAGACCTGACTGGAGAATCAAATGTAGCGAATAATCATTTTGGGGTCCGTGGCTTGTATAATGAAATGCTTGTATATGCCGATATACATAAAGGAAAATATACAAGCCAGATTTCAAAGGTTTTTTCCAATCCGATTGATAAATGAGTTGGAGTTCGAGGTTGTATATTGCATTTGTATATGCAATATACAAGGAAATATGTACAAGGGGAAAATACAAGCCGGACCCGATTGCAATTTCAAATTGATTCATAATGATTTGGGGTTTGCCCTTTGTATACAGGTGATTGTATGTATATACAATCATACATACAACCGTAGGTACAAATGAGAAGATACAAGTGCTTAGTGATGGAGAACCAATGGTAGGCTACCACGTGTCTAGGTGCAGTTGTATGTACATGCAACTGCATATACAAAGATTTGAATGTGAAAAAGGTAGTTGTATGTATATGCATTTGCATAGACAAAGGCAAAAATGGGTGGAAAGGTAAAAATGTATGTTTGTGCGATGAAAAGTCTACGATAGGAAAAAGCTACCTGCGTGGCACATTTGAGTTGGACAATGACTTTTCAACGTGATTTGGAGCCGCAGATCTCAGCGGAAAGAGGGAAATCGACGGCCTGCTTCAAATCTTCAGGAAGGCGAAGGATTTCTTTGTATCTGTAGCCACATTTCAAAATGGAAAGAAAATTGCAAAGCACATGAACCGCTGCATTTCAAAGTGGGTAGGCTGGCCATTAATGGAAAAATTTACAGAGGTATGGGTTGAAGGGGAAAAGCCAGCTACCATCTTAAAGAGAAAAATCTTCAGTCGGCGGCTCACATCCCGAACCCACCTGCTCTTCCTTCTTCTTCTGCCTAGAGCATTGAATGTTTTAGGTGCCATTTAGATGGTGCACTGTATCTGGTAGCATTTTGAAAATGACCTTGTAATTAATTACTAAGTACACGTTCTTGCTATATAGCGAACTGTGTTACTCATTTTTTGGTTGTTGAAGACCGGGGCAATTTTTTGGGAGATAATGAAAAATAGAGCATTTCTTTGGCTGTTCTATCTCTTTTGTGAGTTTATGAGTTGCATCTAAATGCACCTTGTACATATGTTTAGTTTCATGTTGAGTTTATATGAAAAATGCTTTGTTGCATGTGTTTAGTTGTCTGTCTCCAATTGCTGTATGCATCGCTTCTTCTGAATCTAGTTGCTAAGGGTTTCTAAGATTCTAGGATATAGATTTGCTGTATTGCATGCTTGATCTCTAACTTCCATTCAAGGAGTGGATTAAACTATTTTAGGTTAAGCATGAAGAAGAATGTATGTTAGCTAGGATATTTGTAAGTAGAGGCAGCTAAATACTTAGTCTTGGGTGGTGTTTGTAAGGCAAATACCAGTTCTAACCCCTTGAAACTTCAATACCAATACAAATCATCCCCTTGTATACATCTAGTTGACTCCTTGCCTTGAGATAGGCACCGGTCTGCCCTTGTGTAGTAGTTATGGAAATCCCCTTTCTTGCATCCTAAACTCAAATACAAATCCTTTCATAATTCCAACCTATTAGTTTGTAGGAGTAGAAATAGGACCCCTGCATGCTCTCATCCTCAACCAATTAGATATGTCCAAGAACATTGCCATCCTTGTAATCTATCATGCAAATCTTGGTCCTAAAATGAGAGTATTTTGCCTGTTGTTGTAAAGCCAAATCTTTTTGTCATTGGGTGAGTCAAGGTTAGATCTTTAGCTATAGGGATACCCCCCTTGGTGCGGCAAAACTAGAAGTGAAGGGGAGGAAGCTCACGCAACCTCCTGTATTTGTTGGCCGAATCTACCTATGCATTGAAACTGGCAAACCCTCTGCTGATCCGGAGACCAACAAAGCATATGCACATGTGCCTAGGGAGAAACGGTCTAAATTGGAGAACAAGGCTGTTAAATGTAATTTCATTGGCTATGGTGTCGGTGTGAAAGGATACAAGCTTTGGGATCTGATGGCTGAAAAAGTGTTATATAGCAGAAGTGTTATCTTTAGAGAGATAACACCTTCTTCCGTTGTTCTACAGCCATAACAGATAGAAAAGAAAGAGAATGTGGTTCAGTTTCCTTCTACCCCTGAGAGGAATGAACAGATAGACCCTGTGGGACCTGATGATGAGGAGAGCTCAAGCAGCTCTGAAAGCTCAGAAGAAGAAGCAGAACCTCAACCTCAGCCATTGAGGAGGTCTACACAAACAAGAAAGCAACTTGATAGGTTTGTTTATTCGTTACTTGATTCTAGTTGTGCTTTTGCTTTACTTACTAACACCGATGAGCCTAGAACTGTGAAAGAGGCTATGGGCATAAAAGATGCAGGTTCCTAGAAGGAGACCATGGATGATGAGATGGCTTCTTTGGAAAGGAACAAAACATGGGACTTGGTGCCTTTGCCTGATGGACGGAAACCTGTTGGTTGCAAATGGGTGTTCAAGAACAAATTCAGTGCAGATGAAAGTGTTGAAAAGTACAAGGCTAGATTGGTTGCAAAGGGGTACTCACAAGTGGAGGGAATTGATTATGGTGAAATTTTCTCTCCTGTTGCAAAGCTGACATCCATTAGATTTCTGTTATCTCTTACAGCTGCTTATGATTTAGAGGTAGAACAGATGGATGTGAAGACAACTTTCCTTCATGGTGATTTGGAAGAAGAAATCTACATGTCACAGCTAGAGCATTACATAGTGAAAGGTAAAGAAAATTTGGTTTGCAAATTGAAAAAGTCTTTGTATGGTTTGAAGCAGTCTCCTAGGATGTGGTACTTGAAGTTTGATGCCTTTGTGTTGTCAATTGGATTTGTGAGATAGAAATCGGATCACTATGTGTATTATAAGTTTGATGGTGATCGTATTCTCATTGTTGGATTATATGTTGATGATTGGGAAGGGTAAGAATATGATTTTTGATTTTAAGTCTCAGTTGGCAGCATAGTTTGAAATGAAAGATTTAGGGGTAGCCAGGTACATTCTAGGAATGAAAATCAGAAGAGACAGAACTAATATAAAACTTTGGTTAAGGCAGAGTAAGTATGTGAAGACTGTGTTGGATAGGTTTAGCATGGAAGATTGTAGACCATTGTGTGTTCCTATTTTATTGGGGACAAAGTTGTTTGTTAGTGATTGTCAAAAATCTCCTAGTGAGTTGGAGGATATGAGTAGAGTACCTTATGCTAGTGCTATTGGTAGTTTGATGTATGCTATTGTCTACACAAGACCAGACATTGCCCAAGCAGTGGGAGTCCTTAGTTGCTTTATGGCTAATCCTAGACGGGTACATTGGGATGTAGTTAAGTGAGTATTTAGATATTTGAGGGGTACTTCTGAGTATTCCATTTACTATCATGGCAATGCTACAGGACCTCCGCATTCAGTTTGTATTCATGGATTTGTAGATTCTGATTGGGTAGGTGACATTGATAGTAGGAGATCCACCAGCGCATATGTGTTCACAATGTTTGGTGGTACAATTAGTTGGATGAGTAAGCGACAACCTATGGTTGCTTTGTCCACGATAGAAGATGAGTATATGGCTACAACTCATGCTTGTAAGGAAGCCATTTGGCTTAAGAGATTATGTTTAGATATTGGTGTTGATGCAGGATAGATTACGATTTGTTGTGATAGTTAGAGTGTGATTTTCCTTGCGAAGAATCTAACTTTCCATAATAGAACAAAGCATATTGATGTACAGTTTCACTTCGTGCAAGACATGGTAGAGGATGGGAAGGTAAATTTGGAGAAGGTAGATACTTTAAAGAATGTTGCAGATGCATTGACGAAGCTAGTGGGCACAAAGAAGTTCAGATGGTGTTCAGAGTCTATAGGCCTCTTGGCCTATAGCAGTTAAAGCCTATTAATTCTATTGGCTCTTACAAGGTGTTTGACAAGTGAGATAATGTTGGGAATTAAGGTGTCTCAACCTTGGTAATTCCTTGTATTATTTTCATTGTATTTATTTATTTATTGCCTATGTTGTAAATTAAATTGTAAATTCATATTGTCATCTTGTGGGATGTGGCACGGTGATGTGTCATCCTACATGGAAGATGACAACTTGTAATCTTGTCCTCACATGAGGAGATAGGCATCCCACTTTGTAGTAGGAATATTTTGCCATGTGTCAGGATCTTGAATGTTGTGTAAGGGAATATTGACTATAACGGTCATGACAGATTCCTATGACGAAGTTATGACATGTAAGAGTCAGAAATAGGAGATTCTATGACAGGTGAAGACATGTGTCGAAGAACATCTTTGAAAAAGGCATCTTTGGGTGCCCCAAGGTGGACTATGACATGTTGTAAGAGAATATGCTATTTATAGCCTATGTATGATAGATTCTCTTATAGCTGTAAGTTGTAACTGCTATGACAGATTCTATGACGGTCGTAAGAGTTTTAAGAGCATCTGTCATAGCCCATTTTGGAAATAGGAGATCTCTTTGGGATGGGGTGTGTGGACAAGTGTCAGAAGAATATTACAATGTTGACCAAGTGTCCATAGGCATGGGTTTTTGGCCATGAGGCCTAGTTGGACGCTCATTCCAAGATAGAGGCAATTTTGCCTTGTATTTTCTATATAAATAGGTGCTTTGAGGAGGAGATGTATTACAGGTTTGACAGGTACTGTTATGCTACCAGTTTATCTCTAGATACAAGTGTCAAAGGCTCTTGAGAGCTTGCATTGTAAGTGTATTGTAAACCATTTCAGTTTTGTTAATACATTGTATAGGTTTTGGAGTGTGGGGTTTTTCACCTGATAAGGGTTTTCCCCACGTATATTTTGTGTCTCTTCTTCTATCTCACTTTCTTGTTTATGTGTTTGCTGCAATATCTCTATTATCTTTGTTAGTGGGTTTAACATTGCTGTAATAGTAAGGATAAAATTGAATTTTAACTCTCCTCCCCTCATTAGATTAGTGTAGGAAGCAATTTCTACACACCTAGCTTCCTTTTAATCAAGACCCCAGGAACTAGAGGAACCCACAAAAATTCTCTATGTTGAGCATCAACCATCTCCTACATAGACCTATAGCAAGTTGGCATTGGGGGAAAATCCTTGGGAATGTCCTCTTTGAACTGTTGAAGAAATTGGGTGGAATGATGAACCTCAATCGAGTCATTCTTATTAATCAAATGGCTCACCCCTTGACAATAGTCATGTACTACCTTATCACCTGGCCATAGGCCCATAGCCCCTCCGTATCAACATAGGGATCGATAATGAAATTAACATCTATGAGTGTAGCCACAACATGGGTGTTAGCATCAAAAGGACCAAAGCATCCCCATCACATGGCTCTCAACAATCTAGGATTAGAAAGAGCCGCATCCCTCTAAAATGAAACAATATGCTTTGGAATCCAAGTCATAATGAGAGAAGGATGACTAAAGGCAATGACACTGCGTTGTGAGATACAATATAGGTCTCGGATGTCAACCCCCCAAGAAAAAATAGAACCACACTCGAGCCTCTAGATGATTGGTGCCTAGCACTACCTGAGTATCGTAGACCCCTTATCACCTAACAAATGAGATGCAATCAATCTAATGAAGACCTTTTGTAAAAGAGGAATTGTGAGGCTAGGAATTGAGGTTAACTAAGTACCAGGATGATCCCCAGGATAGTTAACCCCCATGTAAGTAGCCCAAGATAATATTTCCCTCTCCAATTCACTCTCTGAAAGATCAAGTTGATCAGCTCTGATAGGAACTCCTTAGATATGATAAACATCATAGAGAATAATTATCCACTCTCTAGATACCTAAGGAAATTAAGAAGTATTCCGATCAACATCCTAGTATGTCAAAATGTCACAACATATGAGAGAAGGGGATGTACGATAGGAATGCAAGCTATCTTATCCAAACGCATCTTCTTCAAGATAGTATGATCTCTAGTAGACAAGGACTCAATGGACTCCATAAACCAAAATTTCTCACGGGTTGCATTCCACCTAATGTGCATCTCCTATCAAAAATAAAGAAATGTGTTAGATAGTTAGCTGATCCAAAAAATCATAAAACATTATAAAACATTCAAAAGTTTCCAAAATATATATATATATATATATATAAACTAAAAATTGCAATAAATGAATAAGTTAGTGTCAAAAAGTAGAAAATCTAAGTGATGAAAGTATTAGATCATTCAAAATTTCCATTTGGAAAACTTCTGGTGGGTCATCCCTTTTACTAGTGTTGATCTCCATGGGCAACCCAAAATTTTAAACATAATCTCTAGGGGAAACTTTCCCTAGTGAAAGGGGTGACCCTGCCCCATGGCCAAGAATGAAAAAAAATTCTTAGAAAATATCAAAAATGCCAAAATTTTGACAAACAAAAAACTCACTAAAGGACAAAAGAAAAAAACTAGACCATTACAACGAAGAAACTCAAAAAATAATGGATTCTTTGCAAGAAGTTGACAAAAGGAAAACCTAGGGTTTCAAAAGGGGGTTTTCTTATTTCTTGTACCTAATGACTAGCAGGGGGGAGATTGGTAGCCATAACAATGATCTCCTTGTTGAGAACTCTCCATCGTGTATTCACTCACAAGATTTTGTCACCATTTGATCACTCCACCTCTTGATTCACCTCTTTCTTCTTCTATTAGTTTAGTTTGCACTTAGGCATTTGGTTTGTTTAGATTTTGTAGGGTTTTCCATATCCTCATTTTGTGTGTGTTTCATTCTTATAGGTCCTCAGGGAAAAGCAAGTTGACTTAGGTATACCTCACACATCAATGGTACTTCTTTTTGTTTCTATTAGAATGGTTTATTTTTACATCATCATGTTGAATTAATAATTGTTATTTTAGGCACAAATGGGAAACCTCAGCAACAGGTAACATCCTAGTTTGAGAATGGTACCTATCTTTAACGTAGACCACCATCCCCAAGGGGGCAAATATGTAAGTATGAAAAATATGCATAGGCCTACACAGTGGCTTGAGGATGAGCTATAGTCCTAATCACATACATCTAAGTGTGAATATATATACACCTCTAAGTAGTTTTTATCTTGGTGACATGTCTTTCCTCATTTTTCATTTTGTTTATGCTTTCCCAACCTCTAGACTATCCTCTATGGCCTTATAGACCTTCTAGCTTGTCTTCTAACCAAAGTTTGAAGACACTTTTGTTGCTCTCTAGCCCCGATAACCACATGTTGTGTGGTTACACAACACACCCCATTTTGACTTGACAAAATAGGGACCCAACTTTTGTTTGGCTTGGCTCATGTTTTCTGCTTGCTGGCGGTCTGGTAAAAGTAAGTTAATACAGATGATCCTGCATAAAGGAGACTGGGTAAGTCATCATGATGAGGTCAATTTTTCAAAGTTAATATGTCATGACAATAACCTCATGGTTGGATAGAGTACAAAATTTCATGCAGGTTTGCCTTTTGGATCACCCTGATATTCCTTAGAAAATGAGAGTTATGGTGAGTCAAAGTCTTGGTCAAACTTGATATTTCGAGGGGAGGATCATATTTCTTAACATTAGTCATCTTATAAAAGATCACTCGATCCAATTTTATCACCCGATAAATCATTTATCCAGAGATCCAGACGTCAATTTTAGGTGATATAGGTATTTACCCTTCAAACAATGTCATATATTTTGTGGGGGTCATATTTTGAATATCACCCGATATTCAGAATATCACCTTATATTTTGAATATCATCTTGTCCCAAAATATCACCCTAGAACCAATATCCGGATGATGTCATATAGTCTCAATGAAATAAGAAGATTGCCATAACGATGACATCATCATCCTTTTTACCTCGCGGAGGTATATTTTCAAAATGACCCTTCCTGCATAACATGACGATGACGTCATAGTGCTACAACGATGAACCAAGCCAATATCCTAATGACATCATCCTGATATTCCGAAAGGTCATTTTAGTTTGGGGAATCATCATCTTATAACATCACCTGACATTTTCAACATCACCCGATGTTTCGACATGGGTTTTTTCCGCTCAAGAGTGGATGATCATATTACACATAGAGGGTCATATTATGAATATCACCCGATATTCAGAGTATCACCTGACCTTCAGAGATCACCCTGCTCCTTTTGTCACCATGACATTAAATGTAAGAAAATAAAGTAGGTGGTTCCCGCTAATTATGAATGCGATATATACACCTGGCGAGATCTGGAAGTTTCATACAGAAAATCAGTGGTTTTAATTAATTTGTCCAGATTTGCCCTAATTTGGCCTAATTTTCCTTAAAGAGGAGGTTAAAAGTGAATTTACAAAGTCATTTTACACTTACTTTGTGTAAAAAAGAGTTTTTACAGAGCACCGAGCTTTCAAACCCTCATATGACTACCTGCGGACGCATACAGCTTGCAGTAGAACAGGACATGTGAACCTCACTGGTATTTGAGTCCCTTTCACATAATCATCAGCATAATCAGGAGAATAAGCATAATCAAGTAAGTAATTGAAACCCTCCTCCTGTCAGTTCTGCATGTCCAGGTAGTATGATTTCTACTAGTTTGAAGCTGTGAATTATGCATGTTATAATGAAATGATGATAATTGAGTATAATGTGCATCCCGCCGTGAGAATATGTTGTTATATGCATGCATGAGAAATATGGTATGGTAAGACTGGTATTGTTTATTGCAGGAGACCATGGCAGACAAGAGACTGAGCAGGTTTGAGGCCAAATTTCGTAAACCCATGTTCACCCAACCTGAAGGTGTATAGTTTAAGTATGGTGCCATTATAGATACACACAAAGGAAACACTGATTTGGTAGCATGGTCGGCTAAGATGAGTGATGAAAAGAATAACAGAACCTTGTTGGACGCAGTTTTCATGTCAGGAATGTGGAGCGCTATAGGATTCCATTACTCTATGGAAGCTTTGGAATTAATTGTTGAATGTGCAAGGAATTACAACCCACAGACCAGAAAAGTAGAGAAACATGGTAGGGTTTATGCTGATCTATCTATCAAGGGGATTACAGCCACTTTCAATTTTCCATTAGGAAAGAAGGTTGCCAACATGGACTTGAAGAGGTTGGAAACTGAATATGAAAGTAACAAGAAGGCTGCGAGGAAGAGAATGTACCAATGGAGGGCAAAAAATAGTCCTTATACTGCAGCTGCCAAATTGCCAGTGCATTTGTATAAGTTTGATTTCGATGATGAATACCAATATATAATAGCTCTACTCAGCAGAGTAACAGGCCAGCCTGATGTTGGAAGTTTTAAGGATTGGATGTATGGGGTCATCCTAATGTGTGTTTATACAGACAATAAGCCACTGTGGGCAAAAATGATAAGTGATGCCCTACATGATCAGCTCATGAACCTAGGGGGCCTGGAATGTTTATTTCATATGACATCATATGTGGTATACTCATGTGCCTACAAGGGTACATTTGATGCACTTGCAACAGAAGGAAAGATTGGTGGCACTACTAATGATACCCACATATGGGATCATTATCCTTAGCTGCAAAGAGTAAATTTCCTCCCTGATTATAAACTAGTAAATGATGCATTTTCTATACATCTGGTCAAGACAATGGAGGAAGACAGGACTAAAAGACTGAGCATGGAAGCTCAAGAGGTTATTTACAGGCATGGTGCCTGGTTTATACAATATGCTACTTTCTCCTATATCAAGATAGAGGGTTTTGAAGGTCAGCCCCTCATGCTCCCCAGGTATCCCACAGATGCAGTAGTGTTAATGGAGTTTATGAGGCAAGTATCCACAATACTAGATGCATATAAAGCGAATAATAAGCTTTCACCAGTATTGTTTCCAGTAACAATGGGCTAGTATATATGCTAGGATTCTAAAAACATAAAGAAAGTCATAGCTGGCTTGAATATGACGAAATTACAGTCATTCCCACTACCAAGATCATTTGATCCATATGGCAGGATGTAGAAGATCATGGGGAAGCCCATCCATCTAAGACATCTTGAAGATTTCTAGGCAGATTGTGAGGATGAAGCCGAAGCAAGAAGAAGAAAATACCAAAGGCTAACCCTCAACCAGATCAAGACCTTTGATTGCATCCCAGTGCCTACACAATTAAAGAAAGATGATGGCAAGATCATGGCGGATGAGTATGAAGAGAAAAAGATATATAATGATACTAGCTCAGCGCCTGATCTTACTCAACTTGAGGATATTTCATTGGATCAATTCACAAGCAGGACCCTACAGTTAACCCAGTCTTGGGTAGATGAATAAATAAATGTACTGAAGAAGAAGGGTGTAGCCCTTACAGTTGATAATAAGAAAAAAAGACAAGATATTCCTGATGAGGAATATGATGATTTCTTGATAGAGAAGAGGAAATCTAAGGGAGAAAGGTTGCCAACGCAGCAACAACAAAGCAAAAGACCCCCTAGAGGTAAGAAAAATGATAAAGAGCCTAAAGGGGTGATAATTGAAAGAGTCATTATAACAGCTGAAGATGTATCAGCATCAGGACAAGCGTCAGCCTCAATAAGCAAAAGGCTAAAAAGATCCAGAGGCTAGCTGTAGTAGTTACAGAAACATATGAGGAAGGTCAAACCTCACAAAAGCAAATGGAAGAGGATGTTCCTCTTGATGAAGAGCCTACAGAGGAAGACCTTGTGCCCCTCCTTAGAAAAAGAAAAGCACCTCAGGTGATGGCTTCCACACCTAAGAAACCAAGAACATCCATGAGAGGTGAGATAAGACATAATCCTATAATGTTGAGGGGAGCAAGTAGTGAAGTGTTCAGAAAGGAATTACAGCATGAGGTACCACTTCCTACCATTGTTTAGTTTAAGACTGAACAACCTAAAGAACAAATGAAGGAAACCACTGGCATAAGTCAAGGAGGTCACTTCTCATTAGATGAGACTATAGACCTATCAGATGATGAAGTGGTAGACAATGTTGCCTTGCAACGAATGGAGACTCTTGTTGCTAAAACCTGCATAACACCACAAGGAACACCATTAGTACAGGTGGAAGTGTTAGAAGAACTGAAGCGAGTAGAATAGGAGAGAGAAAAGAGCCCAGAAAAGGTCGCCCAAGAAATGGGGCTTGATAAACTGGTGGATTAGGTAACTAGCCCCGAAGTGATAGATTTAACACATAGGGAGGATGTAGTACATCCTGAATATCCAGTGGGAACACCTAAGAAAATAGAAGATATTAAGAAAGTCAAGCTTATAGAAGTGGAAAGCCACACTATAGATATGGGTCAACAACAACAAGATACATCTGCTGAACCCAAAATAATAGAAGTACAAGAAAAGGGAGGAGAAGAAAAGGATACATCAATTGATCCTGCCCTAAAAGTTCAAGAAGCAATTACTACAGGTGCAGAGTAGATTGCAGCTTCAGATCAGGTTAATGTACCCAAGATAAACACATTAACATCCATTGATATGAATATGCCTCAGGATGAGGAAATCACCAAAGTGGATGACGTACATAAGGAGGTAGTGCATGATCATCAGGTGGAAGCATCACCAGATCCTCCACCTCAAAAGGAAGCTCCTCTAGAAAAAGAAATTCCTCAATGGGAGGAAATACCCCAAGATCACCCTCTTGATGAAGAGCATCATGAGGAAGAAATAACTAAGTCACCATCTCCATCAAAAATAGATGCAGTTGTTGGAGATCAGGATGATCATCATGATGATGGTGGATGCCTAGGATTCGAAGACCAAGTTCCTCCATGGCTTGAGGAAGAGATGAACACAGAGTGCGGATTGGAGATATAGGAGTTTGATGTTGCAACACTATTTTTGGAGACTCTAATGAAGCCAAAGAGGATGGCCAGGTTGACTTCGGCCATAAGAAGAGATCCTGCTACAGGCAGAAGGACCGCCTAGGTAGCTGTTCCTACAGTTGACAAAGAGAAAGGCAAGATCACTTTGGATGAATTCTAGATTAGTACAATAGATTTGGGATTTGCTAATGAAGATCAAGAAGGCCAAGAGGGAAAAGATAATTGATTCATTGACCCAAAGGGTAAAAAGAGAAAAAGAGAAAAATAAGAAGCATAAAGAGCACATTGCTCAGCTGCATGCCTATATAAAAGGGTTAACTAACCTTGATGATATTTCAAGTGATCATGTAGTCCCATTGACTGCTATTTCCCAGGATGAGGTGAATAAATTGGATCTCATGAAGCATGAGTCATCAATAATGAGGAAATGGATGTTATCAGCATTTGATGGAGCGGAGGAAATAGTGAAAGTCTCTTTGAGAAGGTGGAATTCTTTAAGCATCTCAAGGAAGAAGGTTGACAAATTATAGATGGAGAAAGGAAGAAGGTCCTTTCAGTTAGAGAAAGCATTGAGTGCTTTAGATGAAATAAAGAGGATTAATCCTCAGGTTCTCATAAGTAACCAAGTATTAAATAATAATACTACCATTTTGATTGATATATGGTACAAGGACATCCAATTTGAGTGTGATGTGCTCCAAAGATGCAACAACAAATTAAGAGACATCAGTATGAAGTTGCATGACATGATGTCATATGAGGCAGAAGTCTTGGAGACCTTGGAAGGTTAAATAGAAGGAAAGATTGAAAATCAAGATGAAGAGTTTGCTATCAAAGCCTTGCATAACAATTTCTAGCTAGTAGCTGATGACCCTCTAAATCACCTGATGGAAGATGTCATGGACAAAATCATGAGGATCAAGGTCAGAGTGGAAAACTACAATGAAACATCTAGCAGCAGGAGGAGTAATTTAGAGACTCTCCAAGGCAAATACCAGATACATAAGCACGCCATCACCAAAGCAAGGATTCAAGATGGCAAAGAAGTAGAAAAGATAGTACAATCTTATGAAAATATCTAGACATCCATGCAGGTTCATATACAAGGAGAAAGTCATCAGGATGATGAAGATTTGGGAAGTGATGATCCTAATGCTCCTGATGATGAAGATGAGGAACTTGAAGGATAAAGAGTAGATGAAGATGCAATACCAAGAAAAGACATAAGCATCTGATACTTAGGAAAATAAGCAATTCAGATGGTTGCCAGCTGGCAACCTGTGTCACGTCAAATGTTGACAAAGTCAAAGATAAATATCCATTGTAAATCTTAATAGATAAATCTTGATCGTAGATCATTTTGTAACCACTCCCTCACCTTGTTCTATAAAAGGTGCAGGGATGCCTTGTTTTGAACATTCAAAACTTAATTGAAATCTATTTACTGAAATATTCAGGGCTTATTTCAAAGTTGTATACATATATGTTCTTGCATACTTAATGAATGAGAAGACTGTTTCGATTACAATACATCATAAATCTTGAGTAATCAGTGTATGAATTTTTGATACACGATGTGATTTGTTGCGTCCATTGGAGTGCATATCGAATTACATGTGTTGTTCTCATACCTTTCCTTTGAAGTTAGCATCGACTGTATCTAGCTGTGGAATGTCCTGGTGAACATATGGTTTGATTTCTTCTCTTCATGACTGTATCTGATGTGTATGTCGTTCAATAACTGAAGGTTCATCATTGTTTGAAGTATTCTTTTCAATTTCTCTTAATTTTAGAATAATTCACCATCACAATTGCTGTATACACCTAAAATTGGCATGACTCTACTTAAATAAATATTTTAAATATTTATTTCATCATCATATTCCTCTATCAATAAATAAATAAATTTATTTATTTATTTGATTCACTTCCTCTCATTTAATTAAATAAATTACATCTTATTTAATTAATTAAATTCATCCCCACCAACTTCATTCTTCTAAAAATAATTAAATAATTTTAATTATTTAATTAAAATCTTTTATTCCTCCAAATTTAAATAAAATGCAAATTTTATTTAAATAAAATCTAAAATCCTCAGAAAATGAAATATATTTATATATTTTATTTATTCCTCTCAATTATCTACAAAATAATTAAATAAATCCTTTTTATTTAATTATGCTTTCTTATCTTCAAAAATCATTCTTATCTTCCAAAAATACTTTCCTCTTGTCACATAAAAGCAAAAGCAGTTTTAAAGCATCTTTAAAGTAAATCTTCTCTTAAAATTAGAAAAATAAATTCTAATTTAAGAAAATCAAATCTCATCCTCATCAAGAGAAGAGTTAACTCAACAAAGCTGCTTTTCAAATGACATGTGTCCTTCTTCTATTTGTTGCACGTTCCTCAACAATCCTCCTCCATTGATCTTTCCTTTTATTCTCAACCATCGATCTTCTTCTACACATCTCTATAAATACAACCCTCTCCTTCTGCATTTCAGATCATCGATCATTTGTGCAAACTTATGCTGTAGAGATATCGGCGCGCCTTTGGCACCCCCATTTCCTTAAGCACTTCATATCCATTTGTTAGTGTGTTTGAAGCTCATCTTCAACCACACGAATATCATAGCCATTCTGTCTTTGTCATCTTCACCAAGCAAGGGAGCAAAAACGCTTTTGAGGGCTTCACCATCAAGATCAAGAACAGATAGGTGAGCACTGGAAAACGATAGGTAAAGAGGTTGTAAGTATATCATTTGTGCTTGTTTTAATCTTCTTTGCTTTCAACTTCCATTGATGTTTGGGTTTTATAATCCTTTTGATTAACCTATTTTCCCCCTCACATTTTGGCACCCACCGTGGGGACCTTGCCCCTTTATTAATAAAAAATTGAGTGTTTTTAAGTGACAGGTCTGTACAGGTGACGAACAAGTTTTTGACAGAGTCATCTTGCGCATACAACCTCCCAAACGACGCATTTACCTTCTGAGTTGGCACATCTGGTTTTCTGATGCATTTGGACTCCCAAGTGACGCATTTACATTCTGCTTTTGTGCATGTGATAGTCTGGCACATCTAACCTCCACAGTTGCACATCCAACCTCTGAAGTTGCGCATCCAATCTTGGCTTTGGCACCTGAGTTCAATTTGCACATATACTCTGTATAATTGCACATCTGTCGAAGTTGCGCATTTACCCCATCTTTTTGCGCATATGTTCTGTCAAATGGCGCATCTACTATTATTGTGCCTATACCTCTGATTCTTGCGCATTTGCTTTCTATTCTTGCACTTTTGTACAAAAGCCGCATACACTCCCTGTTTCTACGTATTCAGGCTGCAGTGTTGTGCATCTGTCTTCTACTTTTTTGTTTTACAGTTTCTAATTTTTGCATGTTGAGCTAACATCTGTTTTGCAGGAGTAGTTGCTAGATTAGGTCATTTAGATGATTTGTCTAGTCCATTTAGACTAACTAGGGGTGAAAGTAACAAGTGCATTTCATACAAACTTCACATAGTTCTCTAACTAGGAAGGAAGTAACTGAACCCAATTGCTATCTTTGCATTGTCAATCTATTTTCCTAAATTAGGCCACTGCTATCTTTACAAATAGAAAATGAACAATGCTATGTCTTAATCACTTTCAAAGTTAACAAACGGGGAATGAACAATGCTATGATCTAAACACTTCCAAGTTAACAATCGTGTGAGTGCACAAGTAGATTAACTCATTTAGTTTTTCTATTTTTAACTAGGTTGGATAAACAAGTGTTTTCTGTGCTTGCGAATGACAATAGGCTTATGCTCTCCCCTTAACTGGGTGATCAAAGTGCCAAACTTGTCATTCTTTTTGTCAAACCTTTAGGGGGGCCTACCCTTGGATGCACGCTTGTCCAAGTGGGAACGACCCTGAGTGGTAACAGGCTAAAGCCAAGCCCTACCAAGCCACTTAAACTAAATTGTTCTTGGGGTGAAAACCTCAAGCAACGAGTGTTGCTGTGTTACACCGATGGCCAACCTCCCCCAAAACCCTCATAGGTGTAACCCTTTGAGGCTGGGAGACTCCATAATGGAGAGTAGCTCCGCCGCATGTGTAACCACTCGAATGGTTACCCTAACTAAGAACCAATTGTGTAGTAAGCCAAAAACCCCTATTCGTTGATGCAAAGGGCAGAGCTCTTGAAGCGGCCTCGATTCAAGTGACTCTTAGTAGAGGTAGCAGGGACAATCCTAAGGTTCGGTGTGGGTACGAGCCTAAGGAAACCTCAATCTAGTATGCATGAGAAGTGAGTGCCGTGGAGGGGAGCCGGTACTACCAGATCCTGGAGCTACATGCTTTGAGTGGCACAGCTAGAGGATTTAATGAATATTGTCCCATCCAGCCTAGGGTGTACTTGTTTTGAGTCAAAATAGTCCAAAAAATACAAAAAAATATATAAAAAGATAAAAATCATGGAAAACTTCTGTGTTTGCTGTGTTTTTTCCATAATTAAACATCAGAATATCCACAAGCACTAAGTTTTTCAAACCAAAAAAAAATAGAAGCTCCTAAAAATGATCCAAAACTTTGCAAAATTTCTGAGAAAACAAGGAATGTGCATTTGATTCGACTTATAATGCTTTTGCACTCTGTGCTGGTGCATTTGTTTTTGCGCATCCAAACCAGTAAGCTTTTCCAGTCTTATGTCAATGGAAAACTAATTAGAATATTTTGGTCAAAAACTCCAATACCTACAATTGCAAATAAGCTTAGATCCCTCGCCCCAAAATTGTATAGCAATTTCTCAACAAGCCCAAGTCTTACAATAAGAAATGGCAATCTTGCAAGCTGAACATGCCAGTACCAGCTACACCTCGCCCCAAAATCGTATATCCTTTTGCCATACTCATGACAAGGCAAGCACCATGCCAAGTTGGAAATTGTATACCACCCCGTCTAGTAGTCCTCCTTTGCCACCTTCTAAGACACATATTCCAAAACACACCTGTTCTACACCAACACCACCATCTAGCTCCTCAAACTCTAAATGGATGACCAAAAAAGAATCAGATGAGTGGTGGGAAAGAGTTTTTCCATATTTATACAACTAGAGAAAAGCTAGGGAGAAAGCTAAATCCCCTCATTCACCTATCCATACACCTACCAATGATGTGATCCAAGGGCTACTAGAAGAGAGTCAACCATGTCCCCAAATTTTATTCCTTGACCTTACCAAAGATTCTTCCAATGCCATGTCAAATCCTACAACCCCTTCATATCATTTGCAACCCCTTTAGCTTATCGAAGAACCTCCTACCATGAACCAAAGTCAAGATCCATCAAACATCCATATTGTCAACCAAGAAGCTATCCAAGATCTATCCGCTTCCATTCAAGAAGACCAAGAGCTATGTCAAGAGCACACCTTAGAGCATGTGGAAACATCCACCCCTAGTCTAAGTCAAGATCAAATCACTTTCATGCAACCTATCCATAATATGTGTCTTTTCTATGATCAAGATGATATCCACAATAATGAACCTCTCCATCCCAACAACTATACATGAAAAGAAAATCCAATTCCAACCCATCCATAACCTTTATCTTTTCTATGATCAAGATACTATCTTTGATGAAGAAGCTATCCATGAGCAACTTGATCCTATACATGAGAAGGAAATCCAATTCCAACCCGTCCATAATCTATACCTTCTCTATGATCAAGATATTCCCTATGAAGAAGATGTCCTTGAACAACTTGATCCCATACCCCTTCATGAGCAAGAAACCTCCATTACTCCTATCCATCTTCCATTTAATCCCATACATGATCCAACAACTTCCGCTTCCTCTGATGAGACACTTGCCTCCCAAGTGCACATGAATGATCAACCCAATAATTTATATCCTAAAGAGCATAATGACGATCAAGATCCAAATGATCCTTCACCATCCATTATTGACCAAGCTGCAAATCTGTTATCCTATATCCTTGGTCCCACTACCTTCATGCATGAACATTCTTCCTTAGAACACCAACAACCATTATCCTCTATCTCATCTTCTCCATCCAATAAAGAACTTGTGTCTAGTGTTCCACCTACACATAATCCTGCTATTCGCCGTATACTCCAGAATATGAACTATCAAGGTAAAGGCTTAGGCCTTCATGAACAAGGTATTTTGGAACCTATCCATGTCAATGTTCCTCCACCTTCATACGGCCTTGGATACATACCCCAAGGTGAGCAATCTCAAGATGTTGGTACTTCCTCCTCTCCTTCTAAGTCTACTACTTTCCATCGCAAACCCTATCATATCCCCAAAACATATGTCGCCATTCCACCTCCATCATCCTACATTTGTCAAAAGCATGTGACCATACACCTTCCACCATCCAATCTACCTCCGCTAATTCCAACTCCTAATAGCCTTCCGTGCATCCTACCTCCACTTCTTCCAACACCTTATCCATCCATCTACAAATCCTCTAAATATCCCAATCATGGCCAACAAATGCACATTTTGTCTAAACAACGAGCTTCCACCAACCTCACTTCCACCATCCCCAGAGGATTCAAAAGCACAAATTTGGATGCCCCTACCTATAAAGTCAAAAATCCTAAGCATCCTCATGACCTAGGATACAAAAGCTAATAATTAAAGAATTATCCATATCAAAAGCTACATACACCCATACACCTCAATGCCAAATTGAAAAAGGTGTGGGTCCCCAAGCAACAACTAATTACCTCTGAAGCTGCACAAAAGTTGCATACACCCAAATCCCATACCTTCACAAGAGAAGTCTAACAGCAAAATGGTTTGGGTACATAAGCAAAAAGCCCTCAAGTCAAATGAGGCATCCACCTCTCGTGAATCCCAACCATCCACTTTCTCCTCTATTATCCACTAATATCCAATCTTTTCATCCCACAAGACAAGCAAAAATTAGAAAAATACTAAGTCTATGTGGGTCCCTAAAGGCCTATATCATTCATCTACGAAGCAAAAGTCTTCATTGCTTCCCACACCACCTGCCTATCATAAGCTTCAATGTTTATCATGGTATGTGCAACCATTGGTCATGGTTCCCTTCCATTCCACAACACTTCCGTATAACTCCATCTCCCCTCCTTTCCACTACTATCCTACATATCTTCCTCATCCTATGGTCCATGCTTTTGCATAAACTTTCCTTCCATCCTTGCATAAGTCCTTCTGTATTCTGCATCATCATCCACTATCCCACCTTCCATAATCCACTATCTACCTACTTCCTCTCACTTTCATGCAATCCCCTACCAACATCTATGAGCACACTTGACATGGTCCATTCGATAGCATCTATCTAGCGGGACTATCACCTTTCAAGGAGCTAGATACTTGAGTCTCTCCTTATCCATATCCACCTTCTCCTATCTAAATATTCAAAAAAAAAAAAAGTAAAGAGAAATCCCTTCATCCAATGGTGAAAACTTGGCAAATAGGCTCCTTGGATAAGTACCATGATGAAAACCTGGCAAACAGGCATCATGTGTAAGTTGATCTTCTATGTCACCTACAGTTGGGGGCACCTTGTCTCATCAGCATATCACCCTTCTCCTATCAGTTTCTTCCGTACCATTTCCTATCCTATTCCTCTATCCATTACATACCTATACTATCCAGTCCATCCATCCTAAATCTTCCTTTCCTCTATTTCTTTGGTCTTGATAAAGATTGGGGGCACAATGTTGACAAATATTTTAGATGTCTCTTGACATACCTTATCCCTCCAAACTGTGCAAATCCTTCATTATCCTTTCATCCTCCTATCGTCATAAGCATTGTCATGAAAAATCCTCATTATTCTACCTACATTGGGGCACATTATTCTTATGCGACATAGTCCTTGGAGATCACATCCTTGTTTCCTTCTACCTACCCTGCCATTGATCCCCTATCGCTCATCCATCTGCCTATCCGTGGTGTTTCCCTTGTCATTAGTATCTAGCATTAAGGCTATCCAAAATTCTTATCCAGTATCTTGTCCGCAGTGTCAGCCTAGCATAGCCTCTATCATCAGTGTTATCCATTCCATAGCTGATCCATAGCTGTTCCATATCTGATCCAAATCTATTTTGTATCTGATCCATATCTATTCCATATCGTGTCTCATTCGATCCATATCTTAGGTCCATGGTCCAAGTCCCGAACTATGTTGCCTTTGCGTCGTCAAGTAGGCAAGGCCATTGTCAATGCACCCTCGAGGCTCCACTTCACATCCATTCCATATCTTGTCGTATGTCCTTCTCTCTATCCATGTCCGCACCCTTTCACCAGGCAAGCAAGCACAACAATCCCACTTTTTAAACAAAATCTTGATGCAGAACATCAACCTATCCAAAGTAAAGCAGAGCACCATACTGAAACACTCAAGCTAATTCTATATCAATTATGGCAAAAAGACACATCTAATGCAAGAATGTTTTGCTAATGGGTTCACTTACAAAGTCTTAGATTTTTGTCATTATGTCTTCCTATGCTACTCGAGAATGCCAAAAGCTAGAGATGCTATGATGGGGGCATAATCATTTTCTTTGTCTGCTGCTTGTGGATTAAACTTTAGTAATGTGATGACTTTTTGTCTAACGACATGATCAGCAAACGATCATCGAGGACTTCAGAGGTCTGAACATGAACAGGGGCAATCCTTGTCTGTTGAAACACAAAAAAATACTCAGGTCATCTAGATTCAATTTTGACTAGATGCTTGTATTAACTTGCTAAATCAAAATCTATGTAAGCGATACTTAGGTCATCTCGGTCTAGTTATACCTAGATGCTTGTATTTTCTTACAACATAATAAAGCCCAATGATGAAAGCAAAGTACTTGCAATATCAAGATGACAAATATCCATATCCATATCCATACCGTATCCATTTACAGTTCATATCCATATCCATATCCATAGCACATCCAATTGCACTCCATATCCCATCCAATAAAGATCCAAAATGCAGCAAATTAATGTTTACAAAAGCTTGTAATTTCTTCTATCGAGTCATTCTTCTACTCAATCAAATTTCTCTCTGTCTTCATGTCTCTCATCAACAGTTCTAGCTGTCAATCTGAGCAACGATCCAAATGCAAGTTTATCCTTAATCCATACCAATCAAGTCAAGCCAATCTTGTCGAATTATCCAATCACAATCAGCGGTCTTGATCCTAATCTTGTCGTAAACCATATCAATCATTCATAACTATCCTTTGTGTTGCTCTAGGGATATATCATTCCCTGCCATGACAACATTGTCGTATATTGTTATCATATCAAGTGTCTTAGACAGGATGTTGCATTGTCGAAACTAGACCTAGAGTCTTATACGACATGTTTCATTCCTGAAACTAGACATCATCAATCTATATCCTTGGTTTACCGCTTGACAGGGGCAATACCTTGCCTGTTCTTGTATCATTTGTGCATTCTTGCTTGTTTGCTTGTGTGTGTCATCATTTTATCTTGCATCACATCTCATTCACCATCTTTCTTCTGCATACAACCATTTCTTCTCCTGTTTCTCCTCTTCTTCATCGTGAGATTGTTCGTCTCACGCCTTTCTACCGTCTCCCCATCTAATCTCTCGAGGGGGCATCCTGTCGTTAAACTTGTATCAGGGGCAAACTGGGGCATGTATCATTTTCAGACAATCTTATTCTTTGAAACAACGTGATAAAACACATTATATTAAAGAGGGGCAAAATGTATACACCTAAAATTGGCATGACTCTACTTAAATAAATATTTTAAATATTTATTTCATCATCATATTCCTCTATCAATAAATAAATAAATTTATTTATTTATTTGATTCACTTCCTCTCATTTAATTAAATAAATTACATTTTATTTAATTAATTAAATTCATCCCCACCAACTTCATTCTTCTAAAAATAATTAAATAATTTTAATTATTTAATTAAAATCTTTTATTCCTCCAAATTTAAATAAAATGCAAATTTTATTTAAATAAAATCTAAAATCCTTAGAAAATAAAATATATTTATATATTTTATTTATTCCTCTCAATTATCTACAAAATAATTAAATAAATCCTTTTTATTTAATTATGCTTTCTTATCTTCAAAAATCATTCTTATCTTCCAAAAATACTTTCCTCTTGTCACACAAAAGCAAAAGCAGTTTTAAAGTATCTTTAAAGCAAATCTTCTCTTAAAATTAGAAAAATAAATTCTAAATTAAGAAAATCAAATCTCATCCTCATCAAGAGAAGAGTTAACTCAACAAAGCTGCTTTTCAAATGATATGTGTCCTTCTATTTGTTGCACGTTCCTCAACAATCCTCCTCCATTGATCTTTCCTTTTATTCTTAACCATCGATCTTCTTCTACACATCTCTATAAATACAACCCTCTCCTTCTGCATTTCAGATCATCAATCATTTGTGCAAACTTATGCTACAGAGATACCGGTGCGCCTTTGGCACCCCCATTTCCTTAAGCACTTCATATCCATTTGTTAGTGTGTTTGAAGCTCATCTTCAACCACACGAATATCATAGCCATTCTATCTTTGTCATCTTCAACAAGCAAGGGAGCAAAAACACTTTTGAGGGCTTCACCATCAAGATCAAGAACAGATAGGCGAGCAATGGAAAATGATAGGTAAAGAGGTTGTAAGTATATCATTTGTGCTTGTTTTAATCTTCTTTGCTTTCAACTTCCATTGATGTTTGGGTTTTATAATCCTTTTGATTAACCTATTTTCCCCCTCACAATTGCAATAAATGACAATCAGAAGCAAATAGCAATAAATATGTAGATATCTCGAAGATAATTGAAAATCAGTAGCATATTTGAGTTAAAGCATGTCAAATTGACAAATATCATGCAAAGATTTAAGTATAAATGCATCATCTGGAAATATACTGTGAAATAATGTTTCTTTGTAGCATCTTACCAGATCCTGTTGATGAAAGTAAGGACCCAAAATGGAAAACAACAACGCACATCAACCACTGAGTAACATTAGTAGGTTATGAACTAATCCACGGAGACTTGCGATCATGAATTCTTTGAATTCATCGTATCTTTCAAGATGAGTAAAGGTTGTTGTGCAATTTTTATTCTATGTTTGCTTATGACTAACATCATGATCAACATAAATTGGTGCTAGAAGGAGGGCCTAAAGCTAGAAGATCATCATCAGTACTTTAGGTGATGATAAAGATTGTAAGGTAACACTCAGACACCACTAAATTTCCAATTAGACGCAAATATTTGTTGTTCTAAGCTTGTACATGCTCATCCTGTGTAAAGTTTTTGAGATCGATCATAAATATTGCAAGCTTTACAGCCGATCATCATGAATTTGCAGAAATAAGCCTTGTCTCATGTAAATTTGCCCAAATCTTTGAGGTAGTTAGCTTAAAGACTTGATATCCCGCCGTTTGTGACACAGAACTTCAAATATCACCTCATATTTGTAGCATCTCTACAAATAATCTACAAATATCCAATCAGTATCCTTTTCTGACAGTAAATACAGTCCTTGCTGGTGAATTTTGACTGATCTTTACAGTCAACCAGCCGATTTTCAAAAAATTTGAGAAATCCTAGCTCAAAGGATAAATACCAGGTCTAGATCCACTAGAATTTTTTATGAGTTACCTGTTAGAGGATTCAGACCTAGAACTGTAGACATTCATCACACTCTTGGTTCTAGTGCATCAGGAGCTTCACCTGAACGTCCTCCTGTACTCCTATTGGTTTGCAAATACCAACAGGATCACCTGTCCAACCTCAGGTTCAGCCTCAACCTGTTATACCTCAGGTTCAACCTCCTCTGGTTGCAATGTTGTTCTTTGCAGCAGAGTCACCTTTGACCTTTAATGCATATCATCCTTTACCAAAGAATCTGGACAAACTTTGTCCAAAATATTATCCTTATCAAGATGCTGATGATCATATCAGAACTTTCAAGGAAGCCTGTTGTAGGGCTAGAATTGAGCATCAGGGTGTTGTATGTAGATTATTTCCTTTTTCCTTAGGGGAAGAAGCTTATAATTGGTACATTAGCCTTGGCCAGGGTTCTATCGGGTCATGGGCTGTTCTTGAGAAAGCTTTCACAGATAGGTTTAAGGTGCCAATTGATCCTTCAATGAACTATCACCTATTTGCCACAATCAAAAGATTTTAAGGAGAGCCTATTGCTAATTTTAATGCTAGGTTCTAGAAAATGTTGTCCAAGTTAGTTGCCCCATATGTTGTAGCAGACGCTGCAGCTAGGAGTATCTATTATTCAGCTCTAGATCCATTGACTTCTATGTTCATCAGAAGAGCACATCCTGAAATCACAACTTTGATAGGAGCTTTCCAGGAAGCTATTAAAGTCAATTAGTAGCCAGTACTTGCTCCAACACCAAACATAGCCTTTCCTACACTGCCTGGATATCCTACATATCCTACACAATATCCTAATGGAGCTATGATACCTCCAACAGTCATGCCAACACCTTTACATATATCTCCACTAAGTATCATGCCTCCTCCTCCTAATGGAAATGGTCAAGTGCCATAGTATCCAAGTCAGACACAAGTGCCTCAGGGTGCTGATCAGTCCAACAATAAGCATGGATCTTCCTTTTTCAAGCCTCAAACTAAAAATGTAGTAGCCAAGGTCCAAGAAGAGAAAGAGGAAATCAAGGAAATATCAGCTCAGCTAAGGAAGCTTACTATTGAGATTACTCACCTGAGAAGCCAAAACTTCTATTCTTAGCCTAATCAGAATAGAGGTTATACCAATGACAGACCTAGTTATCCTAATAGGGGGTATAACAACAATAACTACAACAATAACAGTGGTAATAACAATCCTCCTAGATAGCCTAGAGTATGGAACTCCAGGCCAAATAATGGTTCCTTACCATCACCTTTAGATAATCAGCCTCCTGGTGAAGCTAAACAGACTACCAGAGTTAATCTTGCTGAGGTAGCCCTCACTAATTGGTGTAGGATACACAATACTAATGCTCATGCAGAGCTAGACTATCCACAATTTCAAATTGCTGCAAGTATTTTCCAAACTGAAGTATCCAATACTACAAAAAATTCACATCATGTAGAAGGGAATGAGCTTGTCCCTTGTGGATATGATACAACTTTAGTACTAGAAAGTTATATTGATCAGCCTTATCAGCAAACTGTGTCATCTCATCAGCATTATACCCAGACATGTGAAGAATCAACCATGGCTTTTGAGTCAAATTATGTTTTCCCCTTTGAGGATGACAATGAGCCATCAAATGAGCATGAGGAGGTACATGCTTACCAACAGTAGTACCAGGGTAAGCACAATTATAACTTGAGAAATAATGCCAATAGAACTATTGGTCCATTGACCTCTTCCTTACCCCTGAATAATTTCAATACCTCTCCTGATCCCAAAGCAAGCAATAACCCAGGATTTCCCAAGGTCAATGCTCAGTATTTATCATCACCAAACACAACATCAAAAGCTTTGAGCATGCCTCATGAGTCTGACAAGTTAGTCACCTATCTGGTAGATGAGATGAAAAAGATCAAAATCAGCCTATCCTTGTCAGAGCTGCTAAAAACTCCAGCCATTAAAAAAGCATTCATCAAATCGCTAGATGATCATGCTCCTAAAGAGGATAACCATACTTCAGGTCAGTCTGGAGGTAAGGATCATGCTGTCAGAGATAATAATGTTAAAACTAAGGTCCTAGCTACTGTTCAAGCTATAGAGACCTCTCACATGACCTTGTATAGAGATAAAAGTGAGTCACCTCCATTTCTCCTTACCATACAAATGTTTGGTAAGAATTTGCATAACTGTCTAGTAGACTCAGAAGTATCCACCAATGCCATGCCCTTGTCCATATGTAATGCTTTAGGGCTGCATCCTGCTAAGTCTCTGAAGAAGGTAACCCAACTAGACAAAACAAAGGTGAATGTAATAGGAGAATTAACTCACATTCACATGCAACTGGCATCAGACCCTAGGATCCAATACTCTATTGACATTTAGGTAGTTGACATACCTGATACATCTGGAATGTTACTCAGTAGAGATTGGTCTAAAACCATCAACGGATATATGTCTACCGACTTCAGTCATATGTGGTTACCTTGGAAAGGTATACCAAATCAGATAAGGGTAGATGCTGAACCAAGAATGAAACACATGATCACCGAGTATAACAAAACAAATGAGATCATGTACGTGAATGTTGAACCCAGAGTTTACTCCATTAGACCTCAGACTGTCAGGATAGAGGAAATCCTGATGTATGATTTTCATGATGATCATGATCGTGGTGATCATCCTCATGATGATAATGCTGTAGTTTTAAGATCTGGTTATGATCATGGACACAAAACAAAAGTAGATCATTTCAAAAGTTTTGAAATAAACTTGTCCAAACAGGTAAAATGCTGTCAATTATTGGATATACCTGTTCATGATATTTTGATTGATGGTTGGTGCAGATTACACGATGAAGCACATTCTGAGAAAACTTGTGAAGCATGCATTGACATGATGGAGCTTGAGAAAACGTGTGGAGAAGCATCATCATCATCATCAGAGGTAAGTTCCACATATAGTGATGATGATCATACTAATTCTTGTTCGTCTGCCGCAGGAACAGGAGAAGATATTAGTCAAGATGAGGATTTTATCCAGAAGACAAAAGAAATTCTTGTCTACAATGAGAATAAGAAAAGAAATAATAGGATCACCCTTGGGAGTGATTGTTTGATGGAGTCAGATTATGAGTTATCTGATGACGACAGAGGCAGTAATTTGACCAGATTTGAGGATTTTTTATCAAGGGAAATTAAAAAGATGATAAAACAAGGGAGACTTCCACAAGATGCACTGACTGAAGGATGGTGTAGATTGCATGAAGCACCTCACTCAGAAACTGCTTGTTCATTGTGTTTACATATTTTAAAGAGACATATAGTGCCTAGTCCAGAAGATCATACTTCTAATGATGAAAAGAAAGAAGAAAAATTAGATTCCCAGAAGAAAGGAAAGGTGAAGTCTAAGAAGGTTGAAATTCCCAAGTAAATGGATATCATGTGGAGCAGTTGCCAGAGCTGCAAAGAAGAAAGAAGTCTCAACTAAGCCTCCTGCTGAAGATAAATCGTGGGTCCTTAGATTTGATGGATCTAAGTCGAAACAAGGTGTTGGAGTAGGGATTGATCTCATTGATCCATTAGGAAAGTCCTACCTAGCAGCCTACAGACTACAATTTCCCTGTACTAACAATGTAACAGAGTATGAAGCTCTAATACATGGGATATTGTTTGCCCTCAAGAAGAAAGTAAAAATTCTGCATGTCTATGGAGACTCAGAATTAGTTGTTAGATAGGTGAGAGGAATTTACTCCTGCAATTATAGGAAACTGTCTAATTACAGACACAGGGTGTGGGATCTGATTGAAGACTTTGATGCATTTAATATCACCCATGTACCCAGAGAACAGAACCATAGGGTAGATGCTTTAGCCTAGGCTACTAGTACCTTAGAGCCACTGTCTATTTCTAGTTTAAAGAGGTTTTTAGTAGAACCGGTATCGGTGCCTTCAGTACTTGATAATGTTACTAATCTCCAAGTATTCAACGATAATCAGCATATCCTGGATTTCATCTCCAACAGGGATATATTTGATGCTCAGATCATAGATGAGAACAATGTGGAAGATCATGTTTGGGAAGAAGAAGAAATATTAGAGTTGCCTAGCAACAGGATTCCCAAAGGGATGATTGAGTTAGAAAGAGCTTTTGATCTGGATAACATGTTGAAGCAGAAGGATCTTCCAAAAGCTGATGGAGGACAATATTCACAAGTGAATATTGGACAAAATGATGACAAAAGAAATGTTCTAATAGGGAAGGTGTGCATAGAAGAAGAGTTAGAAGGAATAACTCAGACACTCAAAGATTACATCCATGTCATAGCATGGACTTATGATGAGTTGAAAACATATGACACAACAGTCATAACTCATACCATACCCCTCAAACCAGATGCTAAGCCTTTCAGACAGAAGCAAAGGCCTGTCAATGCCTTGCTGGAGCCTATAATTTTTGAGGTTAAAAAGTGGTTAAATGCCAGGATCATATTTCCTATGAGACACTCCACCTCAGTAGCTAATCTAGTCCCAGTGAGAAAGAAGAATGGAGACATCAGGCTATGTGGACTTCAGGAACCTGAACAGAGCATCAGAGAAGGACAATTATCCTTTACCCTCCTTAGATGAAGTTCTACAGATTGTAAATGGAGCAAAAATGATGTCATTCCTGGATGGTTTTTCTGGTTATAATCAGGTAATGGTTGACAAAATTGACAGACTGAAAACTACCTTCACCACAAAGAGGGGGATATTTGCTTATAGACGCATGCCATTTGGGCTGATAAATGGTGGAGCAACATTCTAGTGCACAATGGACATAGCCTTCAGAGGCTTAATAGGAAAATGCATAGTCATATACATAGATGACTTAATAGTATTCTCTAAAGATAGAGGAAACCATGTAGCAGATCTCAGAAATGTATTGGAAAAATGTGAACAATATGGGATATCCTTGAACCCCAAGAAATGCATATTTGGGGTAACAACAGGAAAATTACTGGGCCACCTGATAACGGAAAATGGAATTATCATTGATCCTGATAGGGTGGATTCCATCATGAAAATACAGCTTCCTGGAAGCAAGAAAGAACTCAAATCTTACTTTGGTAAGATAAATTTTGTTAGGAAGTTCATCATTGGCTTTGCTGAAATAGTTAGACCTTTAAATACTATGTTGAAAAAGGATGCAAAGATTGAGTGGACATCAGAAGCTAGAGTAGCTTTTAAAGACATTAAGAAAGCTATATCTGAAGCTCCAGTGCTGATTAGTCCAGACTACACCAAGGACTTCTATATTTATTCATTTGCTTCAGAGCATACCTCTACAGCAGTGCTGACACAAAGGAATGAAGAAAAAGAAGAAAAGCCTATAGCATTCATGAGCTGTCCATTTAGAGATGCAGAACTCAGGTATATGGATGTAGAAAGACAAGCTCTTGCTTTGGTCAGAGCAGTGAAGAAATTTAGGCACTATATCCTAAGAAGTAAAGTGATTGCTGCGGTACTTGATGCAGTAGTGAAGATGTTATTGATGCAGAGTGAGCTAGGTGAGAAGAGGGCTAAGTGGATCACTGTCCTATAGGAATATGACATGGATATCACACCCATGAAGTTAGTAAGAGGACAGGCATTAAGCCAGATGATATCAGAGATTGATCCAAATATCACAAGTCAGCAGTATGTTATTAATGAGAAGGACAGTGGAGAGTGGTACTCAAACATCAGGCATATCCTGATTACTAGAAGATGTCCTCCCAGACCGCAAGATTCACAAAGAAGAGCCCTGAAAATAAAGTCCCAGAAGTACATGATGAAAACAGGAGTAATTTTCAAGAAAAAATATGAAGGAATATACCTAAGATGCCCAGAGAGGCCTGAAGCGGATAAAGTATTATCAGAGCTACATGACAAGTTTGGAACAACACATGGGTCATCCTTAGCCACCACACATGCAATCCTTAGAGCAGGATACTACTGGCCCACAATTTTCAAGGATACTGCTGAACATATTAAATGCTGCCATACATGTCAAGTTGCTGTCAACAGAAAGAGGTATGCTGCTCAACACCTGCAGCCAGTGATGGAAGCACGCCCATTTACACAATGGGGCATGGATTTCATAGGACCAATTAATCCTCCACCATCATCAGGCCATAGGTGCGTTTTAATGATTACTGACTACTGTACCAGGTGGACTGAAGCTACTAGCAGCAAGACTTGCAACGCAGAAGATGTCATCAGATTTCTGGAAAGTAATATAGTCACCAGGTATGGGGTTCCCTATGCTCTGGTAAGTGATAACGACTCTGCTTTTGCTTCAACCAAATTGTCAAGTTGGGCCTTTGATTATGGGATCATACTGAAGTTCTCATCCAATTATTATCCCCAAGGGAATGGATTGACAGAATCCACTAATAAAAGTTTGCTGAATATCATAAAGAAGTTAGTAGACAAGAACCCTAAGGAGTGGAATACACTTCTAAAATATGCCTTAGTAGACAGAACCAGAAACAAGGCTACATTAGGAAACTCACCTTATCATTTAGTGTATGGGGTGGATCCCATCCTCCCTGTTAACCTGAAGATTCCTACCCTGTAGTTTGCCCAAGAGTACCTAAGCATAGACAATAACCAAGAAGTCAGGTTGCTTCAACTGATGCACCTGGAAGAGAAAAGAAGTCAGGTAATTGATCAATTTGCCAAACATTAGGCTGTTGTCAAACACTGGTTTGACAAAAGAGCCAAAGTTAAAGCCTTCAGGATATCTAATTTAGTCTTGATGTGGGATAAAGCCAATGAGAGGAAAGGAGACCATGGTAAGTTTAATAAATTATGGATAAGTCCCTTCCAAATCTCTGAGATATTAGGAGACAACACTTTTAGGCTTAAGAACTTGACGGGTGAGGATGTTCCATTACCAGTTAATGGACAGTTCCTCAAATATTATTTCCAAGCCTAAGTAGCCTCATGTCAGTCATGTGTATCATAGTGTATATTTGTATAGTTGCTTATATAGTGTTGTTTTGTTTTTTGTTTTTTGCTTTCTTTGTTTGTTGAGTGTTTGTTTTGGTTAGTCAAGATGATGTAGCTCATCGCCCCAGAAAATAACTAAATTGTTAGGATTCAAGTGATGAGAACACATTTATATATAGGTTATGATTCATTTTAAGAAAGTACTAATGATCAGGTCTGTGATATCATTTCATCAGGGTGCCTTTTCTTAACCAAAGTGATTTTTTCACAATGACTCACCTAACAGCCTTGGGTTTGTTGAAAATACAAGTATAGGTGTTAAGTGGAAAATCTAAAGGGACTCCCTTGCTACCAATGCAATCTCCAACCTAAAACAGCAAGTGACCATACCTTGCACATTGAGCTTACATGATGATATCAGATATATAGAGTATAAATGTTGAAAATCCAAAAATATAATAAAATTAGGCCATCTAAGTAACTCTATCGGGGCTATAGACGCCTGTTGGCAGTGGGGCTCTACTTAGGGGGATTGTATAGATAACCTTGCTGGGGGTATAGACGCCTGCTGGCAGCAAGGCTCTATCTAGGTTGGCTATGAGGGTTGATCCCAAACTATGTAGCTTAACATCAGTTACTCATGTTTTCCACTTGCTTTCAAGATGAGGATAATTAATCATTTGCACACTACTGATCCTTTGTTAGCATTGTTACCATGAGGACATTTTATCATTCAAAAGATTATGATGCTTATGCTTGAAGAGAATTAGAATGCTATGTTAGAATGTATTCACATCACTTGAATCATTAGAATTTTGGTGTTTTCTTTGGTGGCAAGTTGTTGTGTGGTTACACAACACACCCCATTTTGACTTGACAAAACAAGGACCCAACTTTTGTTTGGCTTGGCTCGTGTTTTCTACTTGCTGGTGGTCTGGTAAAAGTAAGTTAATACAGATGAACCTGCATAAAGGGGATTGGGTAAGTCATCATGATGAGGTCAATTTTTCAAAGTTAATATGTCATGACAATAACCTCATGGTTGAATAGAGTACAAAATTTCATGCAGGTTTGCCTTTTGGATCACCTTGATATTCCTTAGAAAATGAGAGTTATGGTGAGTCAAAGTCATGGTCAAACCTGATATTCTAAGGGGAGGATCATATTTCTTAACATCAGTCATCTTATAAAAGATCGCCTCGATCCAATTTTATCACCCGATTAATCATTTATCTAGAGATCCAGACATCAATTTTAGGTGATATAGGTATTTACCCTTCAAACAACGTCATATATTTTGCGGGGATCATATTTTGAATATCACCTTATATTTTGAATATCATCTTGTCACAAAATATCACCCTAGAACCAATATCCAGATGATGTCATATAGTCTTAATGAAATAAAAAGATTGCCATAATGATGATGTCATCATCCTTTTTACCTCGCGGAGGTATATTTTCAAAATGACCCTTCCTGCATAACATGATGATGATGTCATAGTGCTACAACGATAAACCAAGCCAATATCCTGGTGATGTCATTCTGATATTCTGAAAGGAGGTCATTTTAGTCTGGGGAATCATCATCTTATAACATCACCCAACATTTTCAACATCACCCGATGTTTTGACATGGGTTTTTTTTGCTCACGAGCGGATGGTCATATTATGAATATCACCTGATATTCATAATATCACCTGATCTTTGGAGATCACCCTGCTCCTTTTGTCGCCATGACATTAAATGCACGCAAATGCAGTAGGTGGTTCCCGCCGATTACAAATGTGATATATACACCTAGCGAGATCTGGAAGTTTTGTACAGAAAATTAGTGGTTTTAATTAATTTGTCCAGATTTGCCCTAATTTGCCCTAATTTGCCTTAAAGAGGAGGTTAAAAGAGAATTTACAGAGTCATTTTACACTTACTTTGCGTAAAAATGAGTTGTTATAGAGAACTGAGCTTTCAAACTCTCATACGACTACCTGCAGACGCATACAACTTGCAGTAGAACAGGACACGTGAACCTCACTAGTATTTGAGTCCCTTTCACATAATCATCAGCATAATCAGGAGAATAAGAGTAATCAAGTAAGTAATTGAAACCCTCCTCCTGTCAGTTCTGCATGTCTAGGTAGTATGATTTCTATTGGTTTGAAGCTGTGAATTATGCATGTTATAATGAAATGATGATAATTGAGTATAATGTGCATCCTGCCGTGAGAATATGTTGTTATATGCATGCATGAGAAATATGGTATGGTAAGACTGGTGTATACGCCTAAAAATGACACGATTCATCCTAAATAAATATTCTAAATATTTATTCCATTCTTCTATCAATTAAATAAATATTCTAAATTTATTTAATCGATTCACTATTCCATAATTAAATAAAATCTATTTATTTGAATAAAATTCTTCTAAATGTCCTACACAATTAAATAATCATAAATTATTTAATTAATCCAAATTCCTCTATCCTAAGTTCTAATTCTAAAAATCCACCTCACACTTACACCTCACTTTTCCACCTCACCTTGTCCACCTCATCAGGTTGCACATGTAATTAAATATATTAAATATTTAATTATCTTATTTTCCCTCACCCACATGTCCTATTTCTTCTCAAATCAAAAGTTAGTTAACTAATCAATCAAAAGTGTTAACTAACTAGTCAATTGAGTTAATTCCTCAATCAATTTAGTCAATCCCATAATCCATTCTTCCAACTGACTAATCAAGTTTGTTAACTGATCAGTTAAAGGAGTTAACTCTCCAATCAATGTTGTCAAATCCCCTCTTCCATGATGGAGCTGAGACACTTGTCATATTTCTACTGGTTGCACATTCCTCAAGCATCCTCAGCCGTTGATCTTCATATCTCCTCTCAACCATTGATTCTCATTCTTCTAAGTCTATAAAAGAAGCTTCATCCCTCCATTCTATTCATCCAGGTTATTTGTATTGTTACTCTACAAAATTCTACCCGCGCGCCTTTGGCACCCCCAATACAATCTACTTGAGATCACCCTTTTGTTTTGAAGCTCCACTTCACAGCCTTATTTATCAACATAGCCATTTACTATCGACATCCTACTAAAAGAGTGCACTCATTGAGGGCCTACTTCACACCAGTTAAGGATGGTTGTAATAGGCGAACAACAGAAGCTTTAAAATAGGGAAGGTTTGCATTGTGTTATTCATTGCTCTTTTCATTCAATCTTTCTTGTTTTCTTTATTCTGTTGATGTTTGGGTTTGATATTGTTCATTTGATTAAACCGCAGCAGGCGTAGATGCCACCACCCCAGCAGGTACCACAGTAGTAGGTGCCCCTGCCATAGGGGCCAGGACAGGCAGAGGCATCACAGGGGCCGGTGCAGGTAGATGTGGATGAGAGGGCCATAGCTAGCCTGAGGGGATAGGTGTGAGAGCTATAGGCATAGCTTAGGAGGGCCGACGGCCGACGAGAGACAGACGCAGCGGTCATTGCAGGGCTGACCCGCGAGAGAGATATGGCAGATGCACGAGTACGTGTTATCCGTGTGGAGTGGGACACTACAGTTGCAGCCATGGGGACAGATGCAGCTAGCTCCTTTTTGGTTGGGCAGGTGCAGCAAGCATAGGCACAGGTAGGCCTATTGCAGACACAGTTGGCACAGGCGCAGGCAGAGCTTGCCAGAGCACAATAACAGGCACAATACTACCGGGGTCTATACCATGGGGCAGTGCCAGCAAGCCAGAGGGCTTTGAGTTTCAGGAGTCAGTCTAGGGCTACTTAGAGAGTAGGTCCATCACAATCAGGGGCTTTTGTGATGGGTCCCCAGTAGTCAGGGGCTGGCAGTGGTGGTCCACAACAGCAGGGGTAGACTTGTACCAGATTTTGTACTATTTTGGGACATGTATCACCATCCTTTTGGATGCACATTGTATATGACATTTTGATTCAGAGATAGAGATGATGATATTGTACATTTGGACTACTTTTTTTTTATGATTGTATATATGATAATGCAGCCTTATGATCTATTGCATATGTTTATGAACGATGATGATTCATTTCTATTGTATGATGCGATGCAGGTGTAGACTTAGATGTTCTATCTGGTGCTATATGAGATGCTTTTAATATGATGCTATGTGATGTCTATATGATCTAATGTTTATGTGAAATGAGTGTTTGATCTGATATGTCTGGAATGTATGCAAATGCAACATGATTTCTAGATGATTATGCGACTTTTTGTATGTGATGTACTTAGCTATGTTTTTGATTTCTTTGCTTTTTGATACGATATGATGATGATGTACGGATGACCTAATGCATGGTATTATGTATGCAATTGATTTAATCATGTTCATGACTAGCTCTAAATGTGATATGAGATGCACCTATATGCTTTATTTTTGTGATGTCCAAATGTACTCTATCGACACAAGAAATGGCAGGATAATAGATAGAAGAATGGTTTTGATGTGGAAATACTTAGAAGTTTCATTTGATATTGTTACTCTGCATAGTACGGGTACTGATGATTGTATGGGATATGGATGTATGGATGTGTATATAGATATAGGATGGATGTTTTGCTTTTAGAGTGCTTTATTTCATCATTGGGCAATTTATTTTTGGTACATTTTTTGAAATGTTGTAAGTGAATACAAACGTCTAGGTATAATTGAACCGAGATGACCTGAGTAATGCTTACATGGGTTGTTTAATTTGGTCAAGTAAATACAAGCATCTAGTCAAAATTGAATCTAGATGACCTGAGTATTTCTTGCGTGTCAACAAACAAGGATTGCCCCCATTCATGCTAGACCTTTGATATCCTCGATGATCTTTTGCCAATTATGTCCTTAGATAAGGTGTTACATTGCTAAAGCATAATCCATAGATAGAAAACAAAGAAAATGATCATGCCCCTATCATAGCATCTCTAGCTTTTGGCATCCTTGAGTAGCATAGAAAGACATGATAAGAAAAATCAAGACTTTGTAACTTAACCATGATTTCAATCCACAAAACATTCTTGCATTTAGATGTGTCTATTTCTTGCTGTAATTTGAGTAAAATCATGTAGAAGGCCTTGGGTATTTTGTTTCGTATTTGAATAGGTTAAACTACATGGAGTCAAGATTCTTGCTTGGAGCGTGGGTTCTGCTTGCTTGGTGAGATGATTACACAATCCTTATTGGAGAGATGGACCCTAAGGGACTGACCTAGTGCATCAGGGGCACATTGCTAAATGGCCTTGCCTACGTGACGACGTAGAGGCAACGTCGTTCGGGGTAAACCCTAACGGACCTAAGACCTAGGTGAGAGAAAGTGGAGATAGACTCAGATTGATAGAGGGACAAGATATGGGACAGACGGGACAAATGGAAGCCTCGGGGGCACATTAGAATAATGGCCTTGCCTACGTGACGGCGCAGAGGCAACGTAGTTCATGGACTTGGACCATGGAAACTGACAGAGACATGATGCTAGGCTCACACTGAAGAGACGGTATGGGACAAAACCTTGGTTGACAAGGCCATAAGGAGAGTATCAAGCCATGATAGGTAACTGTCAAGTGTTTATTGTGGGACAGATATGGGTCAAATGGGAAATGAGTGTAGACACCTAAAAATGTCTCGTCCACCAAACTGACTCCCGACATCCCTAAACTTACCAATTCCCTTTCCAACCAATTAATTAAATTTTTATTTAATTAATCACCCCTTTCATTTTCTAAATCCACACCATTTCATCCCCCAAAATTGAATTAATTTTATTTATTCAATAGTCCAAACCTTAGCCAAGTGATTTAATAAATATACAAAATTTATTAAATCAATTCCCCATTTTCTCTAAATCTAATTAATTAGTTAAAACCATGTTAACTAATTAATCCAGCCTACTAATTAGCCCATCCCTACCCTAGACAATTAAATAGCTATTATTTAATTGCCTACTCTAGCCTACCTCATCCTAGCCTTAGGATTAATTAATTAAATCACTAATTAATTAATCTTATCCCCCCTCTAATCCCTATACTAATTTATTCCAGCCACATTAATTAGGTTAATCACCCTAATTAATTAAGTCAAACCCTCATTAGCACTTCTCTCCACATCCCCCAAATTTAAAATTCAAATAAATCACACATCACATTTACTCCTCTTACACATCCCTTACACATGTCATATCCACTCTTCCCCAAATAAATTTTTAATTCATTTTACCCTTCCCCATGTGAATTTTTAATTCACAAATAATCCATCTCACCTAACCTCATTTATTCACCCCTTTCCCAAAAATGAATAAAAGATTTACTTTTATTCCTAGCCCTCCATCTTCCAAGATCAAATCTAGGCCCTCCACCTCACTTTCATTCTCCACCATTGATCTCTCCAACCAATCTCCACCCTTGGATCAAAATCCTCTATAAATACAACCTCTCACAAGTCATTTTCATCATCCAATTCCATGCAAAGTTACTATGCCAAAATCACCTTTGAGTAAATAGTGAGTTGCACAATTGAGAAGCATTTCACATTTGAATCCAAAGTCTAGGGATAATCTTGGTCTTGGGAGCTTCTTTTAGGTGCAAAGCTCCTTCTTCCCTTGATGGGATTAGGTTGTGTTTTGTAAGGTATAATCTTGTGTTTCATTTGCATTTGATTTGTGTTTTGCCTTATTGCATTTACTTAATCTACATTGGCACGCCCGGTGGGACCCACAAGGTCCAATCTAATCCTTGTTTGTGAGTTTTTGTGTTAGTATCTGACTTTTTACAGGTTCAGCGCTATTCAACCGTCACAGCGGCGCCATCACAACCGTATTTCAGCGCTATTCCTCTTTTAGTGCCATTTCTGTGCATTTCATTTCAATACTAACCCTACTCATGTGTGGTGTTTTATTGCTTTTCCTGTTGTTTTCTGTGTTGTTTGCTCTCTGTTTTGCAGGAAAAATAGGAAGTACAGGGGGAGGTTATGGAAAATTTTTGAAATAAACAACAAAGAAGCATCCATTCCTCGTTTTGACGCCATCCTTCAGATTAGCGCCATCGGTGTTTTCCCAAACTCTGAAAAAACCGCGCAGTGGCGCCTTCACCTCTACGGATCGTCGCTATCCTCTGTTTTAACACCTTACTTAGAATTTATTAGCGCTATCGTCTATTTCAATGCCATTAATTTAATTAGCGCTATCGTAGATTTTAATTAGCGCCATAAAATAGTTTAGCGCCTTCTTTCGTAAGTCAGGTTGTTCTGCCCGCAGTGGCGCCTGTACATGTCGATTTTAGCGCTATTTTGCTTTTATATTTGTTGTAGGTACTGCGGATACTAACAAATCTTTTTGCAGGATGGTTTGTTGATTAGTTAGATCACACTTTGATTTTGGAAACTAAAATGAAGCCTTTCGCATGTTAGGTCTTAGACAAACATTTCAATTTGGTGTTTTAAAAAATCAATCCAAACAAACTCCTTGTGTGAAGTGTGTGTGACTATAACATTTATTTTGGTGCTCTAAAATATACTTCTTTTGTGTGCCAACAAACAAATGATCAAACACTTCAATTTGGGCTATAAAAAGAACCACAAATTGCATACATCATTGGATAAAAAGAACAACAAACTTGCATTTCCTATGCATCTAATCAAGACAATCTAATACTTGTGTGAAGTATCTTCGTGGTTGTGTCAAGTAGAGTGAGAAGTGTATGCTCTTCCCTCGCACCTTCTTGGTGATCTTGGGAATCAAAAACTTCTCACAACACTTTGCATTAATCACCCCCCATCTAATCCAAAGATCTAAAATTGAACCATGTTTAGTGTGATATAATCATAGGGAACACATATGCTCTCCCCTCGCATCTTTGTATGAACTTGGGGATCAAAAGTGTTTTCATGATTGTATTGCTTTTGTAATCCTTAGAGGGCCTGCCACCCCGCTTCGAAAGGTGGGAACGACCCAAGTGGCATCAAACTAAAGCCAAGCTCTTCCAAGCCGCTATATAAAATAAGGTGTTTGGGATGAAAGTCTCAAGCGACAGGTGTTGTTTTGTTATACCGACAGCCAACCTCCCCATAAACCCTCCAAGGCGCAACCCTTGGAGGCTGGGAGACTCCATAATGGAGAGTAGCGCTGCCGCACGTATAACCACCTAAACGGATGCCCTTACTAAGAGCCATTGTTTAGAAAGCCAAAATCCTTCTATTTGTTGACACAGAGGGCAAAACCCTTGAAGCGGCCCTGATTCATGCGGTTCTTAGCCGAGGTAGCAGGGACAATCTAAAGGTTTGGAGAGGGTCAAGCCTTATAAGAAACCCAGATCTTGGTATGTGTGAGAAGTGTGTGCAATTGTAAGGAGGAGCCAGTGCTACCAAGATCCTGGAGCTACCCACTTTGAATAGGCGCAGCTAGGGGATTCAACAAATATTGTCACATTCTCGCCTTAGGTTGTAAAAATGTGCTTGTTCTAAACAAAGTCATGTCATTTCACAAACAAAAATCATTGCTTGTTTTGCGTTCAAATGTGTGTTAAAGTGCTTTGATTTTTCACAAACAAATTGCCAAGAGACAAAACAAATCAGTTGATCACAGTCCAAGCAAACAGATCAAAAAATTTGCCATCAGAACTGTCAAAACCTGTTTCAGTGCCATATCTGTCTGATTGTAGTGCCATTTCACTCGTGGATTGGCACTATTTTGAGATTGACGTGCCTGAGACAGAACAAATCAGTTTGTCACAGTCCAAACAACCAGATCCAAAATTTGCCATCAGAAATCTGTCAAACCCTGTTTCAGCGCCATATCTATCTGATTGTAGCGCCATTTCACCTGTGGATTGGTGCTATTTTTAGATTGACATGCCTGAGACAGAACAAATCAGTTTGTCACATCCCAACAACCAGATCCAAAATTTGCCATCAGAAATCCGTCAATAATCTATCAAATCCTGTTTCAGCGCCATATCTGTTTGATTGTAGCGCCATTTCACCCGTGGATTGGCACTATTTTTAGATTGATGTGCCTGAGATAGAGACCCATTTTGTTGAGATCTACACCTTCTGCTCTGCCATAATCCATATCCATCTCACAGAAATCTGCCAATAGTCTAGCCATTTTCTTTAAAAGTTTTCCAAAATTACACCTTCTATTTGACCTTAGAGGATCAATCATCACCATTGTTGGACCCCTTTGATATGTCATCATCAGCCCAAATCCATATCTACCCATCCCCATTCAATCTTTTTGCATATCTCCTTGGACCAAGACAAATCATTTCAAAAAAATCCACATCCAAATCAAAACCCCATCAACAAATCACCAATCAAATCTCGTCATCCTTTTGAGCCAAAGTTAGACTTAAATCTTATCTTTAACATCACATTTTTCTTGAAAAGTCATTAGTCTACCTTTCAAGAAAAATAAATCACCTCTCTTTGTGCAAGGTCATTAGTCTACCCCAAACAAAGAAAATCGTCATCCTTTCTTGTGCCAAATCAAAATCTAGATCTTATCTAAAAAGCTCAATTTGAAAACATCAACAACATCATCCTCATCATCCTAAATCAAATCAAAAAAATCAAAAACATCACAATTCCAAATCCCTTTCTCATCATCCATCTTTGGTCCAAAATTTGTGCAATAAATATCACCCATTCATATCACCCTTAGGATAAAACCTTTGGAAACTCATATCGATCTTCACCCTACCCTTCTACTCCATCTCACTACCACTTCCCTCTTTAGGTCCAACAAAAATCAATCCGATTCTCTAAGGTCTCCATCTCCATTCCACTCCACTCCTCATCACAATCATATGCGTATGCCCACCATGAGATCACAACACAAAAAGAATCAAGCAATGGCGGAACAATGGACCTTTGGCATGTCTAACACCAACAATAGCAACATACCCATTTATCAAACATACAATCCGCCTACATATTCTTTCATCTCCCCATTTGGCACCAACGACCCTTTTCACTTCTTACCACAAACACAAACAAAAACACTACCACCACCACCTCCACAAAATGTCCCCACCATATCCCAAGATGACCAAGATGTCTTGGGCTTCACGCAAGATGCCGATAATATGGAACTATTGGATAAAGTCCTAAGATCAGACCCAAAGAGATATCTTGATCATCTTCTCAAGCTTGGTGCTCAACTTCCCCTCGTTACGACATCATCACAACCATCCACTTCTACAACCATCCCTAACACATCAAACACCCAAGCATCTACATCACATGCCCAACCCACCATCTCTCAAACGTCAACACCTAACGTATCTACCACATCCACAACAACCTCAACTGCTACCACATCTACTACCTCCACATCCACTGCTAACATCTCCCAACCCGTCATCACCTCTACTACCACAACTACCGTCAACCCTTCCGCTTCAAACACAATCAGCATACAAGGCAACATCATACAAGCAAGTACCTCCACAAGTGTGCCCCCACCAAACCCTCACACCCTTGCCTACCTATGACAACTATTCTCACACCAATCCCACAACACATCTAACCAATCCAACGTCCACATACCCAATGTCAATCCCACAGGTCAACATAATCCCAATTCCCAAATACCCCCACATATTCTCCAACAACTATACGCGCACCAACAATAGCAGGCACTAATGAATCCAAACCCCAATCCGCAACACCAACATCTTAATCAAACCAATCTCCAACATCAAATCCCACCCCACCTCCAATATCTCACCAACCAACAACCCTACACATTTCAACCGCAACAACCACAGGATCTCAACACCGTCCTACAAGGCTTAATTCAAAAGGTGGATGACCTACAAACTGGGGGCAAACGCAAATACTATTCTTTTGAGGATATTTGCCCCTACCCATTTGACCGCACATTGTACATGCCCCCTTTCCCTAAAGACTTTGAAACGCCAAAATTTGACAAATACAAGGGAAAGGGAGACCCTAGGGACCACCTTAGAGAATTCTACATTGCTTGCCTCGAAGTCTCTAACAATGACACATATCTTATGAGACTCTTTCCACGAAGCCTTGGCGGCCAAGCCGATGAATGGTTTGCTCATCTTCCACCTGGAATCCGAACATTTCCCGAGCTTGCGGAGAAGTTTGTCAACCACTTCTCCTACAACTTTGAACATGAGATGTCTATGACTGACCTTTGTAACACCAAACAAAAGAACGGCGAAGCTTTCGCTTCTTTCTTACAAAGGTGGAGGGGCCTAGCAAGCAAGCTCCCATGGCCTATTCCTGAAAAACAACTTGTCACCATGTTCGTGGCCAATCTTAATCAGGAACTAGGATTTCACTTACAGATTCTTTGTGCATCTACCTTTGAAGAGGTTATCGACAAAGGCACCACTGTTGAACGAGCCCTCATTGCCAAGGGTTCCATCAAACTTTACGATCCCAAATCCCACAACAACAATAGCAGCAACAACAACAACAACCACAAATCCAATCACAGCACCCCCAATACCAATAACAATACCAACACGCAATCTAATGATAAATCACGCTATTGGGGGAAGAACAAGAATAATCTGAACGATGGCATCACCGATGTGAAGGCCGTCCAACACATCCAAAACCACACACCGGCACACACATATGCAGCAAACGCAAATAACCAAAGAGGACCAAATAAACCCTGCAAACCTCGTCAAAATTTCACGCCGTTAGCAGAACCTATTGAGGACATCTTCGATAGATGTCTCAAGCAAGGAGAAATCACACTCCCGCCTATTAGACCATGCCAAGACAATGACCTCAAGGCAGCATGGTATAATGAAAATGACTATTGCGAATACCACTGCGTGGCAGGCCATAAAACAGCTGATTGTATGCAATTAAAACATTGTATCCAAGACCTAATAGATCAAAATCTCGTCAACCTCGAGCACAGTGCACAACCATCACCAAACGCTAACCTTGGAGCTTACAAGGATCCTTTGCCCAACCATAACAAAGCTTCATCGTCCAACCAAGCGTACAATGTCACTCCACCACCCACACACTACGACTCCATTGTCGGCCGCATCGAACCCTCATCCCACTATGTCAACACAATCACCATTCGGGCACAAGCACCCGATTGCGCCGTAACAACCCGTCGAGGCGGTGTCTCAATCTGCACTGCCCCTCCCACTGAATCGACACCACCATCCACATCCGATCCCCTCCCCACTCATCCAAACACCCGTCCATTACCCAATACTAGATATAACCTCCTAGACCATCTAGGAAAGACACCTGCGCAAATCTCCATCCTTGAGCTACTTCGCACATCACCCCGCCACAAGGACATTCTCGACAAGGCCCTTTTGGAAACACAAGTCCCTGCAAACTTGGATGTAAATCAATTTCAAGCCATGGTCGGCCATATTGTGACACCACACCATATCACGTTTTCTGAAAAGGATCTCCCTGCTTCCGACCACCTGCATAATGACGCACTACACATCAAGGTCCGCATTCACAAACACACCATTAAAAGAGTCCTAATAGATGGTGGTTCCAGCCTAAATATATGCACTCTAAAATTGCTAAAACACTTGGGGTACTCAGATGTGGTTGTGGATGCTAACGAGTGCATAACAATCAAAGGATATGATGACACCGAGAGACTATCCGAAGGTACCATAAAGCTCCCTATTCAAGTGGGACAGAAAATCCTTGAAACCAAATGTCAGGTGCTGGATCTTGACCTCCCCTATAACATTCTTCTCGGCTGCCCATGGATTCATGCCATGCAAGCTGTCCCATCCACTTTTCATCAATGTCTCAAATTCCCCCACAACGGCACCGAAGTCACTATTTATGTTGATCCTCGTCCCTTCCAATACTACAGTTTTCTAGAAGGACACAACCAAACCTTCTGTCCATATAATAAAGCCACCACCCAAACCATCCCAACAGCTTCCACCTCATACATCGACCCCGCTAACATCGCCACCACTTCATCTCAAACACCTTCACCACTTGAGGTCAAGATCAAGCTCAGCGACCAAGGCTGTGGGGAATACAACCTCCACGACACCTTTTGTGTGGGCTTATTACCCACTCCTAAGACATTTGGCACTCCGAACAGAGAGGCAGCTGGCACAGTCATCATCAAATGCAAACCCTCGCCCGTCTTTGAGAAAAAACACCTTCTGGATCAGGACATACTTGAAGATATTTCATCCTGGCTTTACAAGGACGAAGAAACAGAACAAGACATCCCCACCATCCCAACAGACAGCTATGGCAAAGGTTCTAAAATAGTCAAAAGCATGGGTTACAAAGGACAAGGCGGCATTGGCCTTCATGAACAGGGGATTGTAGAACCACTGCAAGCAACAAGAAACCCCTATACTCAATGGTTAGGGTATGGTCAACCACAACACATCCTTAATATCGGTGAATGTATCTTAGCCGAGTTTGCTCCAGTTTCTCTAGACGTCGACAATGTCAATGAAACGGACCTACAAGACTCCTTTAGTGACTTTGCCGATTTCTTCGCCTCCTCCATTTGCACCGTCTACTCCGTCACTACTCTCGCCTCATCATCCAATGACCTACCATTAGTATACCCCGACCTCATCGACTGGGACCAACGAGGACCTCCTATTCTTGATATCGCACCTAATGACGAAGCCATTGCTGAAATGATGGGAGTAAGAGACAACTTCCCCTTGGGAGATCACAGAGCTAGATACATCATGGAACTCAATCCAGCTGCCTATTTTGGGGAGACAACCCCTACTTCCAGTCACAAAAATATAAAAGCAAAAAATAGATCTGATGGTGAAAACCGTTCCACGGCAGTATCAGATCCTAAAAAAGTAAAAATAAAAGATGTATCTCCTCGTGAAAACCTCTATGAGGTGCCAGGGGATGGAAGCATGGGCCTCCCTGAAATAGATAAAGTATATCCTGACAGATCACCCATCTTGGTTGAACCAGCACAGGAAATGAATCTAGGGATAGAGGAAGAGCCGAAAATAACATATAGAGTAGAATCTCTCAGCCTGTTCGAACAGGAAGACTTCTTGGCATTCTTCACACGCAGAAATCGCAACTTTGCGTGGACCTACACAGACATGCCAGGGCTAGATCCCGCCTTGGTTGTTCATCATCTTGCAGTATGTCCTGATGCCAAACCAGTCAAACAGAAGCTCCAAAAGATGAATCCTTAGGTGGCCCTTCTTGTCAAAGCAGAGCTCAAAAAGTTACTAGATGTGGGATTCATACGTCCAATTGATTATCCTGAGTGGGTTTCGAATCTAGTACCTGTTGCTAAACTAGATGGCAGAATCCGTTATTGCACTGACTTCAGAGACCTCAACAAGGCCTGCCCAAAAGATGACTTTCCACTTCCCAACATTGACATGATCGTGGATCTTACCGCAGGGCATGAGATGCTATCTCTCATGGATGGCTTTTCAGGGTACAACCAAATAAAAATTGCCGAAGAAGATCAGCACAAGACATCCTTTATATGCCCATGGGGGACATACTGTTGGGTAGTAATGCAATTCGGCCTAAAGAATGCAGGAGCTACTTATCAAAGAGCAATGACCATCATCTTCCACGATCTCTTTCACCACATCATGGAGGACTACGTTGATGACTTACTCGACAAATCAAAGACCAGAGAAGAATACTTAGACGTGCTAGCCAAGATCTTTGACAGGCTAGAGCAGTACAATATCTGTCTAAATCCAAAAAAGTGTCTTTGGTGTCACTTCAGGCAAATTGTTGGGATACATAGTCTCCAGACGAGGAATCGAGGTAGATCCAGTGAAAGTCAAAGCTATTACTGAAATGCCACCTCCTAAAAATTGAAACAACTGAGAAGTCTGCAGGGTAAACTACAGTCTATTCGCCGATTCATTGCTCAACTTGCTGACAAATGCCAACCATTCCAGCATCTCCTCAGGAAAGATACAGCTTTCACCTGGACTACTCAGTGTCAGGATGCCTTCGACCAACTAAAAGCATATTTGGCTAATCCCCCTGTTCTATCTCCACCAAGACAAGGAGAGCCCCTCCTCTTGTATATCTCCGCGACAGACACAACAATTGGGGCTTTGTTAGCACAACATGATGAGCATGGGAAAGAAAGAGCCATCTACTACATCAGCCGCACCTTGATTTCCTATGAGCTAAACTACACACAAATTGAACGAGCATGCCTCACCCTTGTCTTCACGTCCCAAAAGTTAAGACATTATATGCTCAATCACAAGACTAAGCCCATTGCTAAGATCGACCCACTCAAATATCTGCTAAACAGAGCACCTCTCACTGGAAGAATGGCAAAATGGGTCATGATTCTTATCGAATTCGACATAGAATACACAGAGAGAAAGGCAATCAAGGGACAAGTCATCGCAGATCAGCTGGTTGAGGCACCTATTCAGGCAGAACATCCTACAATCGTAGAATTTCCAGACGAGGCCATCTTGACAATCACACCAGCCATAGACACATGGAAAATGTATTTTGATGGATCCTACACTCATAGAGGCTCGGGGGCAGGCGTCCTGTTTATTACCCCTCAAGGCGACACGATCCCTAAATCATTCAAAATCACATTTCCATGCACCAACAATGTAGCAGAATATGAGGCCCTCATCACAGGTCTCCGCATAGCCATCCAATGGAAAATTGAAAAGCTAACTGTGTATGGCGACTCTCAACTAGTCATCAGGCAGGTCAATAATGAATACAAAACCAAGGATGATAAGCTCCTTCCCTACAAGAAGATGGTAGATGACTTTAAAGATTATTTCAATGACATTCACTTTGAGCAGATCCCAAGGTTAAACAACAAAGCGGTAGATGCCATGGCAACCATCAGGTCTTTGGTCGACATGAAACAAGGCAGCAAGAAATGTGAATTCCTGATCGAAGAGCTCCCCATCCTAGCATATGACGTTCCCCAATCTGAACTAGTGTGTGAAATCATTGGTCCTTTATCCCCCTGGTATCAGGAAACCTACCTCTACCTTCATGATAATATCCTCCCCAACAACCTATCCCCATCACAGAAAAAATCCTTCATCCGTCAAGCCTCCCATTTCATCCTTGTAGGTGACACCCTCTACAAAAGGAGTCTTGATGGAACGCTTCTACGATGTTTAGACTCTAGGGAAGCCGAGGCAGCTTTGGAAGAGGTACACGCAGGTATTTGCGGGGCACATTCAAGTGGACCAGCTCTTTCTAAGAAGATCCTGAGGACTGGTTATTATTGGCCCACCATGGACAAAGATGCACATCATTTTATTAGAAAATGCCTCCCATGTCAACAGTACGACGATCTCATCCACGCCCCAGCACAGGAGCTGCAACCAATCACAACACCATGGCCTTCCTCACAGTGGGGACTCGACCTCGTAGGGAAAATCCATCCTCCATCTTCCAACGGCCATAAATTCATAATCATTGCTACCGAATACTTCACAAAGTGGGTAGAAGCAATACCACTCACCTTCACCACAGACATCCAAATCTCCAAGTTCATTCTCCACTACATCATCTGCCACTACGGCATCCTCATTCCATTGTCATTGACAATGGGAAGCCATTCAAAAACCAAGAAGTTTGCACTCTATGCGAAAAGTTTGACATCAAACATCACTTCTCCACGCCATATTATCCCCAAGGAAACGGTCAAGCAGAGGCGTCTAATAAAACCATCCTCCGCATCTTAAAAAAGATAGTCAATGAAGCTGGCCGCGACTGGCACCTCCAACTCAACCCCACCCTATGGGCTTACCGCACCAGCATTCACACTCCTACCGGAGCCACTCCATACTCACTAGTATTCGGATCAGAAGCCATTCTACCTATAGAGGTCGAGCTCCCATCCCTCCGAGTATCATTGCAAAACATTATCTCTGATGAAGACTATCACATAGCAAGGTTGCATCAACTTGAAATACTGGATGAGAAACGCCTTGATGCATTGAATGACTTAAAGGCATACCAAAACTGCCTCAGAAGAAGCTACAACAAAAAGATCAGAACCAGAAAGTTTGAGGTCGGTGACCTGGTCCTAATGGAAAATCAGAAGAACATGCAGGAGCGTCTGAAGCAAGGCAAGTTTGAACCTAATTGGCTAGGACCTTATGTCGTCACTGCCAACTATGGGTTAGGAGCTTATCAGCTTGCAACACCAGAGGGGCAGCCTCTAGATGAGCCAATGAACATCTTATATCTCAAGAAATTCTATGCATAACCCATCTGGTACTACAAGTTAAAAAATAAAAAAAAAAAAAAAAAATCAAAACACCAAAAAAATTAGAAAATCAAGAAAAAATCAGAGTGCAATAAAAACTTCCAATGGTGAAAATCACTTCGGTGACGCCTTGGATAAGTACCATGGTGAAAACTTGTTTCAGGCGCCATGCGTAGTGGCCGGTTCTACCATCTAATAAGTCCTCTTTCCATCATAACACTCCATACCCACGCATCCCATGGCTTGAAATTCTGAAACATCAAGTTTGTTTGCCCGTTCCGCACTACCTCACCCACCTAACAACCCCATCCATGGAACAAGGATCCTTGTAAGCTCTTGTTTGTACAGATCATAAAATCAGAAAATCCAAAAACATCATAAAATCAGAAAATCCAAAAACATTATAAAATCAGAAAATCCAAAAACATCATAAAATCAGAAAATCCAAAAACATCATAAAAAACAGAAAATCCAAAAACAATCACCCCATGCATCAATCTCGCATCCCACCACAATCATCTAAACACGCCTCAACCCTCATCACATCATATCGCCAACCATTCCCACATCATCAAGTCTTGCCAGAACTACATATTCATTTCGCCCGCATCTTAAAAGTACCTTGATCCCGTGGACACAGGGTATGTAGGCAGTCTGGAATATGAAGGATGTTTCCAGTACTCAGGTATATAAGATGCACCCATCCCACCCGTTGGGATGGTTCCCACTCACTGAGCTTTCTCGATCTATGAAACGATGCTATGTATACCATTGAAACATAGTCCCTCGCGCAAAAATCATCAAGCAACATACCAACTATAATCTTACATTTGGCCAGAATGTTCTTTTACCCATCTTCCCATAAAACTCTCCAATCAAACACCAACAGATCTGCATCCTAGGATATGTCTTTCCTACAATGGACAAAAATCTATCATTCTATCATCACATCTCTTGGCAAGAGCACACAAAGGCTATTTGTATCTTTCGTCGATCTTTTTGCTTATTGGTTTTTATCTTTTGTCTCGCTCCAAGCAATCTCCAAAGCTGCCTTGATCTCATTATATCATGGTACATAGCGGATAATGCCTGGAGTAGACATAGTCATTGTTTTCGTATGCTATGCTTGCGGGTTGGTTCCATTACTCCAAGAATAGTAATCATATCTTGAAGTTCAGGTCGGTTCTAGCATGATGTGTCCTATGTGCATCTACAGGCATCAACACCTTATATGCATTATTCACACTCACTGCTATGAGTCCCCTTCCTCCACTAGACAAGATTATACTACCTTGGGCATGCATGAAATCAACCTATTGTTTGTGGGTCTAGTCCATGCAATCGTAAGATATACATCATCACCTAGGTCATTTTATACCTTTGTGAACTGTATCCTACATTGCTACATTAAACTAAGAAATGCTCTCAATTAATTTTGTGCAACTACTGATACTAGCTCAACATCATCATCCTAATCACTCAGTCAACCATCCCATATTGGCCTAGATTTGATCGACACTTTTCCACCCCTCCCCCCAATCTAACTAACCCCATCTTCCCACCATCTCTCCACTTAACACATTTTGAACCAACCCAAACCCCCCCTCCCCCCTCAATGACGTGGTGTCTTATGATCTAGCAATCCTCCAATTTCCCCACCGCCATCCCCTATCATCCCCCGTCACCTAACATGATCTCCCATAGTCTCACCCCTCAAGGTCCTCACAAGGAACATCATGTGTATCAGGACTAGTTTGCATCTCACCTATCACCTAGTTTGCATATCATTTTAGGTTCATTTTAATCCATTTAAGTTGCATATCCTTTTAGGTTCATTTTTTCATCCATTTAAGTTGCATCACATTTTAGGTTCATTTTTAATCCATTTAAGTTGCATATCCTTTTAGGTTCATTTTTAATCCATTTAAGTTGCATATCCTTTCAGGTTCATTTTTCATCCATTTAAGTTGCATCACATGTTAGCTTCATTTTTCATCCATCTAAGATTGCATAAAACACAAATAGATTCATTTTAGCTGCATATCATTAACATCATATCACACTCATTTATCACATAGGCACATCATAAAATTAAAAATAACATCATCACATTGCATTCCATACATATAAATAACCAATTAGTTGCATTACAACATCATCATCATTGAAACAACATATCATCTAGTAGCATATACATAATCCCATACATTTTTGTTTGTTAGTCCGCATATTTAGTTACATCATATAGTCCATAAAATCACAACACCATGCATATATCACAAAAACATAATTGCATCCACCAAATCACACACATCATTTGAAACCACATCACACATCCACAACATATAAAACACAACATGTGCATCCATCATATAAACATCATCACAATAGAACATCATAAACCATCAAAAGCATCGCATCATATATAATCACTGCAAAAACAATGTACATCGCTCTCATCATCAAAAAATAAAGTGTTCTGATACAATGCCTCCAAGGGCTATCATGATATCACTATCAATGGTGCAGGAGCACCTACCTGACAGCTGGCCTTCATGAGGCAGTTAGTAGTTTAGGTCATGTTTGTGTTTTCAAGAAGGTCTGTTAGACCAATTGCATGTAATAAGGTCATGCTGATCATGATAAGATCATGCTGACCAGGCTTTTGCTATATTTAGCTAGTTAGTTGTAACAGCTGTCATGATGTATGTTCGGTGGGATCTCCCAGCCGCTTGGAGAGTTCCCAGCCGCTTGGAGTCGGGTCAGTAGTACTCGTAGGGAAAGTCTTTATAAGCATGAGATCGGTTGATGTTAGACAGACAGACAGATATCATCGGTCGAGCTTGAGTGAGATTAAGAGAGAGATTGATCATATTGTATTGCATCTTTGAAATCAATAAAGTGATCCTGTTTGTGTTCTTGCTCTGGTTGCATTCCATTACTTGATTGATCTGCTGGTTTGAGAGGGTGTCATGGATTTCCTGATCCATTCCACCGGTTGACTCATCTGATCGGTGGAATGGTAATGTACAGTAGGTTAGATTGTAGTTTGTTTTCTGTTTACATGCAGGTGTGCAGGATCGCGATCGACAGATGCTGAGAAGCCTAGCATCCTCATGTGCTAGGTCAAGTTGATAAACTGGAGTTGGAAGATCACCCTGAGGTTGGATCGGGTCATCCCTGGTGGATCGGCGAAGGGAAATCTCGCTAAGTGAAGAAGTTCGTAAAGACGGCATCATCAGGATATCTTGGTGAATATCCTGCAGACAGTTCGGACATCGTCATCCGGATAAGTGGAGAAGATCGGCATGATGTTGTTGATTGCATGAAGTGTGAGTTCGTCGGGGTGATCATCAGCAGGAGGAGCTGAGGAGTGTATCGGCATCAGGATCATCATAACGGGAGTGCCAAACATCCGCATATCGCGAGTAGATGCGGGAGAGAAAGTTTGGATTTTTGACTAAGTGTTGAGAAGGTCATCAGGATATTGGGTGACGTCATCGTCATCAGGATATGATGTCATCGTCATCAGGATATTGAGATATCCCCCCTATGCATGTGGATCCTGCCGTCGTTATGTGCTTGGGTATCGGCGGAAGTCCGTGGCAGGAAGTTGTGTTAACATCATCATCAGGAGGTTTCGAAGAGAACCGGATAATTTATATCATGATGCTGTTGCTTGTATCGTCGGGCAGTGGAGCGTCGAAGGTAAGCTGCTGAAGGTGATCGTCATCAGGATATTTGGAGCAACCGGATGTTGAATATCCTGCTGACAAAGGAAGTGTTGCATATGATGATGACGATGGAGTTCGGAGCCCGATGAACAGTGCAACCGGAGGATGTGTGCGCCCGCTGAACATCATGATGATGATGTTAGAAGGAAAGCGGAGGTGAACAGTAGTCGGCAGGCGGATGTTTGCGATTGTCCGAAATATGATGATGCTGACTGTGTAACGTGAAATATGATGATGCTATTGGTAGTTCTAGGGAATATGATGATGATGGCGAAGATGATGATGATGAGGTTGGTCTGCAGACATTCATGCTACATGCGAAGGTTATAGTGTGGATGCCTCTGCATCATAGTGGTATCAGAGCTCAGCAAAAGGTCTGGGCTGTTGTGTGTTGATTCAGTCACCGAAAGGGCAGAGGTAGAGGTAGAGTTGATTGTGTTGTGTGTTGTGAGAGGTTGACAAAATGCCTCCTAAAGGTAGTGGTACTGCAAGGGAATTGCAGGAGATGAAGGAGAAACATGCTAGAGAGATGAGGAAGATGAAGGAGCTTGCTGAAGCACTTCAAGCCAGGCTGACAGCCCTGGAAAAGAACAAAAAGAGGGAAGTGGACGACAGTGAGTCTGAAGAAGATGCAGATACTATTGAAGAGTATGAAGAGGTAGCTGAAGATCTGGATGCTGAAGACCAGAGATTGGCAAAACTGTTAAAGGCAGTGCAGAGTGAAAAACCTAAGGTAAAGGTTGATGTTACCAAGTATACTGGAAGCTTGAATGAAGATGAGTTGTTAGATTGGATTGCTGCACCGGATAATCACTTTGAATGTGAAGATGTGGCTGAGGATCAGAAAGTCAAGATTGCAAAGACCAAGTTAGGAGGTCATGCTTTGGTATGGTGGGATTATGTACAATCTGAGAGAAGGAAACAAGGGAAGTCTAAGATCACTTCTTGGGATAAGATGGTAGCAAGGATAAAGGGTAAATTCTTGCCAAGGGATTATGAAATCCAGATGTTTAAGAAGCTGCAATTTCTAAAGCAGAAAGACAGGGATGTGAAAGCCTATACTGAGGAATTTTATCTGTTGAGTATGAGATCTGGTCATCATGAGAATGAGGTAGAAAAGGTGGCTAGGTACTTGGCTGGTTTGAGGTTTAACATACAGGATGAGTTAGTGTTAGCTAACCCTAAGAATGTGGAGGATTGTTATCAAATGGCAATCAGGATTGAAGAAAAGATGAATAGAGGACATGATAAGTCCATGAGAGGAAGAGGAAACAATAGGGGAAGAGGAACAGCCCCTGCACAAAAGCAAATCAATGAGAGTCAAGAAGACACTGGTAAAGGACAAGGACAGTCTGATTTCAGAGGTGGATGGAAAGGTAATAGAGGAAGATTTGGAGGTGGTAGAGGTTCTACTACATTTTCAGGAAAATGTTACACCTGTGGAGAGTTTGGTCATCCATCTTTCAAATGTCCAAAAAACAAAGGTTCATCATCCAGAAATGATAGAACAAGTGATAAGAGAGTACAATTGGTACAAGAAGAGAAGGAAGAAGAAAGTGCACAGAGTTCAAACAAAGGTCCTGAGAATTTTGGCTATCCAGAGAGTGGAGAATCATTGATGTTAAGGAAAACAAGTTTGCAGGCATCAAAGGATATGATGCAAAGAAGAGCTCTTTTCAAAACCACATGTAAGAGCAAAGGTAAGGTATGTAAGGTTGTCATTGATACTGGTTCAACAGACAACATGGTATCTCAGGAAATGGTGGATAAACTGAAGCTGGAAAGGATTCCACATCCACACCCTTACAAGGCATCTTGGGTGAGTGATAGGCAATCACTTTTTGTCTCTGAACAGGCATATGTGGATTTCCAGATTGGACCATATCAGGATAGAATTTTGTGTGACATATTGCCTATGGAATGTTGTCACCTACTGCTGGGTAGACCATGGCAATTTGACAGAAGGGTACTGTATGATGGGTATGCTAATACCTACACCATCCAGAAAGATGGGAAGATTATTAAGTTGATGCCATTGCAGGCAAAAGCTGCAGCACAGAAGGCAGCCCAAATCATTTTAATGGGAAAGAAGGAGTTTGTGCAGATGCCTAGAGGAGCAGGCATGAAGGCAGTTCAGGACACTGCAGAGAAAGGAGTTGTTACAGACAACAAGCTGAAGAAAGTTTCAGTTGTGACTGACAGAGGTCAGCAGCAGGTTCAGAAACAGGGGTGCAACCAACCATCAGTTGAAAGGAATGACAAGGATGTTGTCATAGTTGGGACTATTGCTTGTCCTATGAAGATTGACAGGAAGATACAGTTGAACACCACAGAGGCAGTTCAGAAAGAGGTTCTGGTCAGGCAACCTGACAAACACAGGGTATGTGAGAGAAAAGCCTACATCAACAGGCATGAGGATTTACTTGCCAGCAAGCAAGTTACAGTGCAGAAGTCTTGGAGAAGCCAAGAGACAGCAGCAGACAAAGCTGGAGCAGGTTAGCCTATTGACAAGGCCAAGTGTAGAGGTGGAGGACTTCCACATACTAAACTCATGGGACATGAGTTCTTTTCTGTTGGGGAGTATGGTGCAGGAGCACCTACCTGACAGCTGGCCTTCATGAGGCAGTTAGTAGTTTAGGTCATGTTTGTGTTTTCAAGAAGGTCTGTTAGACCAATTGCATGTAATAAGGTCATGCTGATCATGATAAGATCATGCTGACCAGGCTTTTGCTATTTTTAGCTAGTTAGTTGTAACAACTGTCATGATGTATGTTCGGTGGGATCTCCCAGCCGCTTGGAGAGTTCCCAGCCGCTTGGAGTCGGGTCAGTAGTACTCGTAGGGAAAGTCTTTATAAGCATGAGATCGGTTGATGTTAGACAGACAGACAGATATCATCGGTCGAGCTTGAGTGAGATTAAGAGAGAGATTGATCATATTGTATTGCATCTTTGAAATCAATAAAGTGATCCTGTTTGTGTTCTTGCTCTGGTTGCATTCCATTACTTGATTGATCTGCTGGTTTGAGAGGGTGTCATGGATTTCCTGATCCATTCCACCGGTTGACTCATCTGATCGGTGGAATGGTAATGTACAGTAGGTTAGATTGTAGTTTGTTTTCTGTTTACATGCAGGTGTGCAGGATCGCGATCGACAGATGCTGAGAAGCCTAGCATCCTCATGTGCTAGGTCAAGTTGATAAACTGGAGTTGGAAGATCACCCTGAGGTTGGATCGGGTCATCCCTGGTGGATCGGCGAAGGGAAATCTCGCTAAGTGAAGAAGTTCGTAAAGACGGCATCATCAGGATATCTTGGTGAATATCCTGCAGACAGTTCGGACATCGTCATCCGGATAAGTGGAGAAGATCGGCATGATGTTGTTGATTGCATGAAGTGTGAGTTCGTCGGGGTGATCATCAGCAGGAGGAGCTGAGGAGTGTATCGGCATCAGGATCATCATAACGGGAGTGCCAAACATCCGCATATCGCGAGTAGATGCGGGAGAGAAAGTTTGGATTTTTGACTAAGTGTTGAGAAGGTCATCAGGATATTGGGTGACGTCATCGTCATCAGGATATGACGTCATCGTCATCAGGATATTGAGATATCCCCCCTATGCATGTGGATCCTGCCGTCGTTATGTGCTTGGGTATCGGCAGAAGTCCGTGGCAGGAAGTTGTGTTAACATCATCATCAGGAGGTTTCGAAGAGAACCGGATAATTTATATCATGATGCTGTTGCTTGTATCGTCGGGCAGTGGAGCGTCGAAGGTAAGCTGCTGAAGGTGATCGTCATCAGGATATTTGGAGCAACCGGATGTTGAATATCCTGCTGACAAAGGAAGTGTTGCATATGATGATGACGATGGAGTTTGGAGCCTGATGAACAGTGCAACTGGAGGATGTGTGCGCCCGCTGAACATCATGATGATGATGTTAGAAGGAAAGCGGAGGTGAACAGTAGTCGGCAGGCGGATGTTTGCGATCGTCCGAAATATGATGATGCTGACTGTGTAACGTGAAATATGATGATGCTGTTGGTAGTTCTAGGGAATATGATGATGATGGCGAAGATGATGATGATGAGGTTGGTCTGCAGACATTCATGCTACATGCGAAGGTTATAGTGTGGATGCCTCTGCATCAATCACATAGAGGATCCTCTCTTTGAGGGAGTAGGAGACGCTGACCCTGGTCGAGCCTGTGATCTTGACGGCGGCTGTGGCTGTAACGCTACTGGTACTTGAGGACCCTGCTGGGGTACATGTGAGGGAGGAGGCATAGTCTGCTGAACTGACTGAATAGATCTCGATCGATGTGATCTCAATGCCCCTGATCTACTGACCTGGCTGTAACTCGGTGCTCGCTGCGCTACAGGCACGGCTGCATAATACAATCCCCGATAATACTCCAACCGTGCTCTGGCCTCTACTAGCTCTCCCTGTACCTGAGATACCTGTCCCTGTGCCTGGCTCAACTACCCCTGTATCTGATGCGCATGTGTCTGTGCCTGGGCCAGTTGGGTCTGCATCCCTGCCAAAATCAGGGCAAGTCCCCCACCTGCAGCCTGTACAGTGCTCAATGCAGTCTCTGCCTGATGTGCTCTCACAAGCATTGCATCCCGCTCTATCCTCAAATCCTCCATCTCCTCTTGAGTCTGAGCCAACTGCGCCTCTAACACTGCCATCTGTCCATCTACTCCCCGCAGCTGTCCCAACTCAGCCTCTCGGCATCCTAACGCCTCCTCTAGGCTGGCCACCTGGGCACGTAATGTCTCCACCTCCTCCATCTCAACCCGTGAACGTCACCGAGGCATCAGCCTCTCAACCTCTGCTGCCACCCCTGCCCCTGAACTCCCTGCCTAGGCATCCTGTCTACCGGCTCGCAGCTCCTCCACTCGCGATGGGGATAGATCACCCTGCTCTGTCCTCGGCTGTCCACCATGTCGTCGTGGTGCTCTACCCTACTGTCCGCCTCTAACCTGGGCCTGCTGTGCCAGAACCTGCTGTGCAGGAACTTGTTGCCCCACTGGTCCCTGTCCCGCTACCGCTGCTCCCACCTCATCCACAAGCTGACCATCTCTAGCGATAACCCTCTCTGACCCATCATCCATCACCTCCACAATGTAGTCCTCCACAATCTCATCGCCACCCCCATCCTGATCATCTCTACCCCCATCTCCCTCATCCTCTAATATCTCCGTTGTCGGATCTGTCAATCAAGTGGGCCGATGCATCTGCCACCATACCTCATAAGCAGGCGTAGTACCTGCATCCATCACTGTGCTCCTCCAATCCCACTAAACTGGCTGAAGTGCTGCCCAATCATTCAGTGCAACCTGTGGCTGTAATGGTGCGGGCCAGTACGCTGTATCCCGAGGCGTCCGCGCATATATCACCATCTGCTGAGGTGTATCCTGTACCAGTCCAAACTGATGCATAACCCGCGAGGGTAGGTACATCTCTATGGTACGGTCTGCATGACCCATCAGAAATCTCTGCTGAAATGTGTACGGGAGATGGGTCACATCATCCGGCCACTCCTCACAATCAATATATGGATGATATACCACGCTAATCACATCATCCAGTATCCTCTGCCAGTGGCGGACCTATCCAGTGTAGGTATACAGTGCATCCTGATACAAAAACACAAACACCTCAAACAGCCACTGATAATAACCGCATGTCAGCTGAGTCACAGGGATATGCTCCCAAAGCCATACGTGTAGCAGTGTAACCCCCGCAGATAAAGCCCTGTCATGAAGATAAGCGACCGTGTGCATCTCGTGCAGCAGCTGTGCTAGCATCATTGGCCCCCATGCATAGACAGTATCATGACTCACCATCCCCTCTATCATCCCACCCCAGCCCACAGGAAAACCTCTGCCTCGCCTATCCGACAGCACCACACCTCCAATCAGCGCACACAAATATAAGGCAAAGGGATCTGCACCCGCCGCCAGCGTCCTGTCATAATCCATCTCCCTCCCGTCTGCCGAAAACACCACGTGCTCTGCTCTGAACACTCTGATCAATGCACTCTGCCCCCTCCTCGTGTCATACCTCACACATCGACCATGAATCGGCAGCTTGAGGATGCGATAAACATCCTCAAGTGTGATGGCTAGCTCTCCTGTCGGCAGCAGAAAGCTGGAAGTCTCGCTGCGGTATCGCTCCACTGTGGCCGTCATTAGAGCTCTATGAGCTCGCAGCACTAGCATTGCTGCCACCGTCCAAAGCCCCAGTCTCGCCAGTCGAGGTTGCCATGCCTCATCAAACAGTGGCATCACGGATCGCACTCGTCGCTCCCGCGACTGCAGTATAAACCGCCGTGTATCCTGCATCCATCACTTCTTCGTTAGATACTAATTTATTCCCCCCCCACACACTTTTTCTTCTAAATGTCTCAAAGGCCCACATCATGTGGCCCTACACGGACAGTCCCTAGTGCCATTTTTAAAAATAGCGCTACTTTTCCCTACCCATCGCGCCAATATAGATAATGGCGCCACTGCGCGCCCTATATCGTGCTAATACAGAGAATGGCGCCACTGCGTGTCTTGTATCGCGCCAATCCAGACGATGGCACAGCACTCCATTTTTGCGTCAATTCAAATTTTAGCGCTAAAACTCACAATAGCGCTATTCCCCCGTATGGCGCTATTTTAGACGATAGCGTTGATATAACCATAATATGGCGCCAAAACACCATATGTCTTTCTTTCTAGCTTTTGGCGCCAATCCAGACGATGGCGCCAATGTTTCTCCCAAATGGCGACAAAATTGCCTTACCCTACCCTGGCGGATAGCGCTAATCTGAAGGATTGCGCTAATCTGCCTTGTCTATGGCGCCACACGCTCTTAACCCATATCCCAAAACCCAAAAACACGTGCGTAAAATAAAAAATCACAAAGTTTGGGTTAGGCCCTACCTGGGGTCCAGCCTCGGGTGACCGCCCGACCTCTCGGAATCGCTCTGAGATGTGATGAAGTCACAGGAACTGTGGGTTGCGCTCAGCCATCTCTCCTTTGTCTTTTCTTCTAGAAGGTCAAAAGTGTGCCAATGTGGCACTCTTTGGGCCCACTTTTCCTAATATAGTGGGCCATGTCATCCCTCCATCCCTTCCTTTTCCCTCCAGGGTGCAGATCTCAGCCTTTTTCCTCCGTTTTTCTCCCACCATCTTCTTTTTCCATCACCTCTCCCACTATCACTTCTGTCGCATCCTTTTGAGAGCTTACCTGCAAAATTTTCATTTTCCCGCCAACCTCTCGAGGGGGCATCCCCTATCCATCTCATTCCTTCCCGGCAGCTGGGGCATACTTTTCTTCGACCTGATGCCACTTCCCTCCTAGGTCCTGACACCACGTCAAAGAGGGGCAAATGTAGACACCTAAAAATGTCTCGTCCACCAAACTGACTCCCAACATCCCTAAACTTACCAATTCCCTTTCCAACCAATTAATTAAATTTTTATTTAATTAATCACCCCTTTCATTTTCTAAATCCACACCATTTCATCCCCCAAAATTGAATTAATTTTATTAATTCAATAGTCCAAACCTTAGCCAAGTGATTTAATAAATATGCAAAATTTATAAAATCAATTCCCCATTTTCCCTAAATCCAATTAATTAGTTAAAACCATGTTAACTAATTAATCCAGCCTACTAATTAGCCTATCCCTACCCTAGACAATTAAATAGTTATTATTTAATTGCCTACTCTAGTCTACCTCATCCTAGCCTTAGGATTAATTAATTAAATCACTAATTAATTAATCTTATCCCCCCTCTAATCCCTATACTAATTTATTCCAGTCACATTAATTAGGTTAATCACCCTAATTAAGTAAGTCAAACCCTCATTAGCACTTCTCTCCACATCCCCCAAATTTAAAATTCAAATAAATAACACATCACATTTACTCCTCTTACACATCCCTTACACATGTCATATCCACTCTTCCCCAAATAAATTTTTAATTCATTTTACCCTTCCCCATGTGAATTTTTAATTCATAAATAATCCATCTCACCCAACCTCATTTATTCACCCCTTTCCCAAAAATGAATAAAAGATTTACTTTTATTCCTAGCCCTCCATCTTCCAAGATCAAATCTAGGCCCTCCACCTCACTTTCATCCTCCACCATTGATCTCTCCAACCAATCTCCACCCTTGGATCAAAATCCTCTATAAATACAACCTCTCACAAGTCATTTTCATCATCCAATTCCATGCAAAGTTACCATGCCAAAATCACCTTTGAGTAAATAGTGAGTTGCACAATTGAGAAGCATTTCACATTTGAATCCAAAGTCTAGGGATAATCTTGGTCTTGGGAGCTTCTTTTGGGTGCAAAGGCTCCTTCTTCCCTTGATGGGATTAGGTTGTGTTTTGTAAGGTATAATCTTGTGTTTCATTTGCATTTGATTTGTGTTTTGCCTTATTGCATTTACCTAATCTACAATGAGCGAAGGAAGAATGGACTCAAGGTGATTAGATTCCCAAAGATGGAGAAGGCGGTTTATCACAAGTAACACCTATTTGCCAGGTTTTCATCACTTGCTTTTATTTACACGAGAAGCTAGAAAGTAAACATGACACCTGTTTGCCAAGTTTTCATCATGATACCTATCCAAGGCGCCTGTTTGCCAGGTTTTCACCAAAGGACAATTTTTTTTGTATGCTTTCTTTTTTTTTTTTGATTTTTTTGTATTTTCTCTTTTCAACTTTTTTGATTTTTTTGTATTTTTGTGCCCCCTTGCATTGGGGTTTTCCTAGGTATAGAACCGGTGAAGGTGCATGCTGTTGATTGGATCATTGAACAACTCACCCTTTGATGTTGCCAACTGATATGCCCCCATTCCGTAAGCAGCTACAATCACATAGGGCCCAAGCCAGTTAGGTTCGAACTTGCCTTTCTTTTCTCTGTCTTGTTGATTGCGAGGACTCTCTTTGAGAACGAGGTCCCCAACCTTAAAGCATCTTGGGCGAACCTTGTGGTTATAGCTTCTTGGCATCATCTGTTGATATGCTTTGAGATGATCAAAGGCTTTCTGTCGCCTTTCTTCTAGCAGCTCTAGTTCTTGCAACCTGGAGACCTTGTATTCTTCGTCTAATATGAGACCTTTCAACGACACCCTAACAGATGGTAGTTCGACCTCAATGGGGAGGATGGCTTCTGAACCATAGACAAGGGCGTAGGGTGTAGCACCTATGGGAGTGCGTTTACTAGTTCTGTAGGCCCACAGAGCGGGATTGAATTGGACATGCCAATCATGGCCAGCATCATTGACAGTCTTCTTTAGGATTTTCAGAATGGTTTTATTCGATGCCTCAGCTTGGCTATTACCTTGGGGGTAGTATGGAGTGGAGAAATGATGTTGGATTTTGAAACGCTCACAGAGTTCTTGGACATCCTAATTTTTAAATGGTCTTCCGTTATCCGTGATAATGGATGAAGGAATGCCATATTTGCAAATAATGTAATTCAGAATGAAAGAGGAAATTTGCTTGCCTTTGATGGTGGTTAGGGGAACGGCCTCAATCTACTTTGTGAAATACTCAGTGGCGGTTATGATGAATTTGTGGCCATTGGAAGAGGGTGGATGAATCTTTCCCACAAGGTCAAGTCACCATTGGCAAAAGGGCCAGGGTGTCGTTAAAGGTCTCAACTCTTGAGCAGGTGCATGGATCAGGTTCCCGTGTATTTGGCACTATTTGCATTTTTTGACGAACTGATATGGATCCATTTCCATGTTTGGCCAGTAATAACCCAAATGCATGAGTTTCTTGGCTAAGGAAGGATCACTGGAGTGTGTTCCACAGATCCCTTCGTGTACGTCTCGCAAGGCAGTTATGGATTCTTCTTGTTCTAAACAACAGAGCAAAGTACCATCGAGACCATGTCGGTAAAGGGTATCAGCTATGATGGTGTAGCGAGAGGTTTGTTGTATGAAAGTTCACTTTTGGTTGGAAGAGAGGCCAGGTGGGAGAACATTGTCCTTGAGGTAAGTGTAAGTCTTACCGTACCAAGGTGAATCAGATCCAATTAGAAGGCAGATGGAATGGGTCTCAAGAAGATCATAAGCTGGTTGCCGGATAGTTTCCACTAAGAACTCATACCGTGACTCATTTTTAGGTATTTCTAGAAGAGAGGCTATGGTGGCCATTGCATCTACTGTTTTATTCTCAATCCTAGGTATTTGCTCGAAGGAGATGGTCCTGAAGTGTTCTTTGAAGTTGTCAACCATCCGTTTGTATGGGATGAGCTTTTCATCTTTGGTTTGGTACTCATCGTTGACCTGATTGATTATAAGCTGAGAATCACCATAGACATGCAGTTCTTGGATTTTCCACTCAGTTGCCATCTTGAGACGAATTACCAAGGCTTCATATTCCGCTATGTTGTTGGTGCATGGAAATAAAAAATGGTAAGACTTCAGAATTGTGTCGCCTTGAGGAGTTATAAATAGGATACCTACCCCCAATCCATGGTTTGTGTAAGACCCGTCAAAGTAGAGTTTCCAGGAAGATGTTGACACATTGAATAAGGATTCATCTAGAAATTCAAACTGCATGGGCTTGTTGTCTTGTAACGGTGCATCTACTAGTTGGTCAGCTATGATTTGTCCCTTGATGGCTTTTCTATCCACATATTCAATGTCATACTCACTGAGAAGCATTACCCACTTTGCTAGGCGACCTGTGAGAGCTGCTTTGCTGAGGAGATACTTCAGCGGGTCAATTTTTGCAATGAGTTTTACTAGATGTGCAAGCATGTAATGTCAGAGTTTTTGTGAAGCAAAAACTACCGCGAGACATGATCTTTCTACTTGTGAGTATTGCAACTCGTAGCCCACTAAGGTTCAACTGATGTAGTATACAGCTCTTTCCTTGTTCTCGTAATCTTGCTGTGCTAGAAGAGCTCCAAGAGCAGTAGCTGTAGCAGATATGTAGAGAATTAGAGGTTTTCCTTGGATCAGAGGCATGAGAATGGGTGGATTCATAAGGTACTCCTTTAGCTTGTTGAATGCCTCTTCACACCATTCATCCCACCTAAATGGAATGTTCTTATGCAGGAGATGGCTGAAAGGTTGGCACTTGTCTGCCAGCTGTGATATGAATCTGTGGATGGCCTGTAGCTTGCCCTGTAGGGATCTCAACTGAGTTAGAGTCTTGGGTGGTGGCATGTCCATTATAGCTTTGACCTTGGCAGGGTCTACCTCTATTCCGTTTGTTGACACGATGAAGCCTAACAGCTTGCTTGACGTTACCCCAAACACACACTTCTTTGGGTTCAGTTTGACTTGGAATTGGTCTAGTCTTTGAAATTTTTTTTCTAAGACATCCAGGTGTGAGTCCCTTGTGAGAGATTTTGCTAAGATATCATCAACATAGTCCTCCATTGTTACATGCATCATGTCATGGAATATAGTTGTCATAGCTCATTGATATGTAGCACCTGCGTTTTTTAGCCCAAATGGCATGACATTCCAGCAAAAGGTACCCCATGGGTAAGTAAAAGCTATCTTGTGTTGGTCCTCTGGTGCTATTTTGATTTGATTATACCCTAAGAATCCATCCATGAGTGATAGCATTGTATGTCCTACAGTTAGGTCGACTATGATATCAATGTTTGGTAATGGAAAATCATCCTTGCAGCATGCTTTGTTTAAGTCTCAAAAATCATTGCATAGTCGAACTCGGCCATCTGGTTTAGACACTGGCACAATGTTGGATATCCAATCTAGGTAATCTATGGCTCTGATGAACCCCACATTCAGCAATTTCTTGAGTTCTTCTTTGACCAAAAGTGCTATGTGAGGATGCATCTTTCTCAGCTTTTGCTTTACTGGTTTTACTCCTAGATCCAATGGTAGATGATGTAGAATTAAGTTTGGGTCTAAACCCGGCATGTCTGCATACGACCAAGCAAATCTACCTCTCTTCTTCCTAAAGAATGGTACAAACCTGGTTTTCTCTGGTGGTGTAAGAGATTTGGCAAAGTGGATAATCTTGGGCTGTTCTTCTATTCCAATATTCACGGGCTCTGTCAGATCCACAACAATCTGTGACTTTTCTTGGTACATATCACTAGGGAGAGTGTCAAGCTTTCCATCGTCAGGTACCACAGTTGGGTTTTCACCTTCAGATGCGTCCTTTATTTTTACTATTTTGGGATCTAACATTGCCGCAAGGCAGTTTTCACTGTCAGATCCATTTTTGATCTTGATATTTTTGCAACTGGAAGGCTTGGTACCCTCCTCGAAGTAAGCCACGGTATTTAGTTCAATAGCAAAACCAGCTTTATGATCTCCCTTGGGTAAGTGGTCCCTAAGTTCCATATAATCAATGTAAGCATCATCGTTTTGGAACATATCTAGTTGGGGAGTTCCTTGCAGATCCCAGTCAATAAGCTCAGGGTGCAAGAGGGCAAGGGAGTCGGATGATAGACCTAATTCATTGATGGTGTGAATGGAAATGTTAGGAGCATTGGCGGGGGTAGTGTTCAGAGTGGTACTTTCCTCCAAGTTGTTTATTGCAATGGAATTTAAACTTTCCTCGAAAGCCATATTCTCACTGATGGGCAAATTAGAATCCAGTGGTCTGTTCTGTTGTGTTTGTCCCTCACGGTAGAGGCTAAGAGTTTGGATGGTGTCGACCTCTTTGTCGTCGTAGGAGTGCTCTGTTAGCTCGTCCCACTCATACTCATTTGAATCTGTGTTGCTATCCACTTGGAGTGTTTGGATTGTTTCTACAAGTTAAGCATTTTCCTTAGCTTTGCCCTTGCCTTTGTATCCTAAGCCACTTGTGTTTCTAGCCGATGAGGATGAAGAAGGTTGAATAGGTTCAATGATTCCTTCTTTTCTAAGGTTGATGGGGCCTTGTCCTTCGTACCCCATCCTGTGTAGAATAGTCTCACCTTGCCCATAGAGTTCTGTTGGGAGTCTAGGCGGATCTTGGGGTGTGTTTTCTTCTTCAACATAAAGCCATTGCAAGAGGTCTCTCTCCTCTATTTCATCAGATAAGGTCCTCCATTTTACAAAGGGAGTTGCGGGGGCTACGGGAGGAGCAGATGGCTTTGGAAAATGTTTGGGTTGGCCAAAAGATCTAGGGGATAAGGGCAATTTGGCAAGATTGAGACTGTGCTCAATTGAGTACTCTTCTACTCCACTTTCTTTTATGGTAATTTTCTATGCTTTGGGTCTTGAGGAGGAAGCTTCAGCGGTATGGTCCTATTGCGGGGTAGGGGAAATGTACGCTCTGTTGTTGGGTATGAGACACTCGGGTTTTGCACGGAAAGAATTGCAATGTTGGTAGAGGTCAGGGTCACCTTGAATGGTGACTTGCTTGCCATTGTGCAAGAATTTAATGCATTGATGATAGGTTGAGGGGACAGCCTTCATGGCATGAATCCATGATCTCCCGAGTAGGATATTATAAGCAAGCTCTCGATCAAGGACTTGACACACCACATCTTTTATTATTGGTCCCACTTGAATGGGTAGGACAACTATTCCCTTTGTGGTTCTTTCTTCTTCATCATATGCTTTGATGGTAATTTTTCTCCTTGGATCAATTGCCTATTCGGAGAACCCCAGTGCAAGGACTAGATTTAATGTACAAATATTTAAACCGGCACCCCCATCAATGAGAACCCTCTTGATGCGGTGCTTGTGTATGAATGCGACAATGTGCAGAGGGGTGTTATGAGGTTGGGATACAGAGAGGTCATCTTGCTTAGTAAACGATATGGAGTTGGAGGATGTCAAATTGCCTACCATGGTCTGAAACTTTTCTTGGGCCAAATTAGTGGGGACAGTGGTTTCCACTAAGGCTTTCTCAAGAATCTCCTTATGAGAAGGAGATAGATGCAATAGATCCAATATAGAAATGTGAGCTGGAGTTTTCTGTAACTGGTCGATGACATTGTACTGACGGAAGTTGGATGGGGACTGTGATGACCTTGGAGGGGTGGTATTGAGCGTGACTTTACCACTGCGGGTAATTATACTACAACCAGTTCTGTTAGGTCCTGGTTGTTGGTTGGGTGAGATGACATTGACTTGTGGGATTTGCTTGGAAATGCAGTTTATAGTGTAGTCAAATGGCACACCTGCATAGTTGGCATTACTAGTCCTGCTGTTCTAATTTGGCCAGTTGTGATTATTGTTGTTGTTGTCGTGGCCATTGTTGTTGTTGTTGTTGTTGTGGCCGTTGTTGTTGTTGTTGTTATACGGCCTGTTGTGATTCAGAAGTGGATCCCTGTAGGCCACATGAGATTCATTGGAGGTATGCTGTCGTGTCCCTCCCTGGTTCTGATCTAGTACATCTTGTATGACATTTTTGAGGCAGATGTAGTTGTTAGTTGTATGCCCCCTTCCTCGATGATATTCATAATAGTCTGTGTCCTTCCAATAGGGAGGTTTGACTATAGGCTCGTAATCACTTGTTGGCGGTAGAGAAATTTCGTTGTTAGCCAATAACTTCCTTAGTGCAGACTCTTGAGACTCGCCCAATGGTGTGAATTTTCTCCTTGGATTTGAACTGAACCAAGGTCTAGGCTCCCAAGAGGGTGGTTTGTTGAGTGTACCATTGTTTGTTTCTTCCTTGAGAGTGAATATGGGTTGTTGCTTGGGAGCTGCTGCCTTGGCATCCACTACCCCATCGTTGACCACATTCTTGTTCTTGGTCCAAAAATTTGATTTATCCGTTGTGTAATTGGAAGTAGGTGTGTCCTTGTATAGCTTGATAGCTCCTTTAGTGATCATAGCCTTTTCGATGAATAAGCCCATTTCAATGACTTTTGAGAATGATGTAGGGCATTGTATCTATATTTGATAGCTAAGATCAGTGTTTAGGCTATGGACAAACATCTCCAATAGCTGCTTCTCAGGTATATCATAAGAACACTTACTAGCTAGTTGTCTCCATCATTGTAAAAAGGTGGCGAATGACTCACCACTCTTTTGTTTGGTGTTGCATAGATCTAGCATAGATACCTTGTGTTTGATGTTGTAAGAGAAGTGCGTTATAAATTTATTGACAAGTTCATCAAAAGTTCTGATTCCTGGTGGGAGATGCAAGAACCACTCCATAGCTTGACCACCTAAAGATCTTGGGAATAGTCTCATCAAGTAGGTCTCGTTGTGAGCTACTTCTAAACATGCTGCATTGAATTCCCTGATATGATCTCTAGGGTCCCCCTTCCCTTTATATTTGTCAAACTTCGGAACCTCGAACCTGTAAGGGAATGGTCTCAGGTCCAGACTTTTGTCAAAGGGGTATGGTGCTATATCTTCCAAGGAGTAGTTCTTGGTGTTGGTACCCATCTTGAGATTTGACATTTCTTGTGTGAGGCTCTCGAGTTGTTTTCTCATTTCTTCCATAGGAGCATTTTGATCTATGGGTTTCTTTCCTCTATCATTTGCATGCGGGACTATGTCATTTGTACCCCTCTCATGATCATTGTCTACATTTTCCATGATTGTACTTATATCAAAGTTTGCGGGGAGTTTAATTTTGAGACTAGCAAGATGATGGAAGTATTTATGGGGGTCTTCAAGGAGCACCTTCTCTATTAGGCATTGGAATTTTCTATCTTGGATGTGCGCTTCATATTCTTCATGAGAAATTTCTTCATCACTATCATGTGGTGTGACGATGCGATTGGATAAGCCGGCCATCTCTATTTGCTTTCTATACTGAGATCGAGTAAGAACCATGCAAGGTGACGTGGGATGGAGTGGACTAGGATTAGAAATTTTGGCAAGGTGTCGACTGATACTGTTGTGAATAGAATACCTAAAAAAAGGTTTGGACAAAGGATTCTCTTACTCAATGACTTCAAGTAAGACGGTTGACACAAGACGGTAGCCACTAGTAAGGGTAGTCGATACCTGTCTTACTGTGTAGGGACTAGTCATTCAACAGGACTACTCGCAAAGGTACTGTGACCTACTAGGCTTACGTGAATTCACTAATGATACAAAATAGGGATCTATGTCGAACCGGTATGGAATAGACTAACTTACACTTTGACAGGAGGTGAATGGGTGATTGATGGAAGAGAGACACTTTGGGTGAAACGGATGAAGACTGACTGCAAGGTTGAATCTGATCTCAGAATGTGAAGCTAGGCTGAAATGGGTGTTCCAAACAGGTAAAAATATTTCCTCAAAAATAGTGCAAGTGCTCATTGTCGTGTATGCGCAGAAACAAATGCACAGCAGAAATGAATATATGTGCCGGAAGTCGCAGTATATGTGTAGCACTGGTAAAGTATAAATGAGCAGTAACAGGCATCATATGCGCAACAAGTCTACACATATGCGCAGCAAGTTGACACAAATGCGCAGCAGAAATGGGTATATGCGCAGCTCTAGTTTTTGGGCAAAATTTTGGATTTTTCTGTTGTTTTTGGTATTTTTTGGCTGGAAAAAGGCCTTCTTGATCTGATTTTATGAATTAACAGCAAGAAAACACAACAAGCACAAAGAATATTTTATAGTTTTTCATTGTTTTTGTGGTTTTTTCGACTCTATTCAGGAACAAAAGCAAGCACAAAGATCCTAGGCTAGAAATGGATTACAAGGGATTTTGGCCACTAGAACAAAGAGGTATTTAATGCGGGCAACCGTTCAAGTGGTTACACATGCGGTGGCACTACTCTCCGTTGTGGAGTCTCCCAGCGTCAAAGGGTTGCACCTTAGAGGGTTTTTGAGGAGGTTGGCCGTCGGTGTAACATAGTAGCACTTGTTGCAGGAAGTTTTCACCTCAAGAATAATTTATTTTAAGTGGCTTGGTAGGGCTTGGCTTTAGCTTGTTACCACTCAGGGTCGTTCCCACTTGGACAAGTGTGCATCCAAGGGCAGGCCCCTCTTAAAGGTTAAACAAATGGAATAACAAGTCTGGCACTCTGATCACCCAATGAAGGGGAGAGCATAAGCCTATTGTCATTCATCAAGCACAGAAGACACTGATTAATCCAACCTATTTAAAGTAGAAAAACTAAATGGGCTAATCTACTTGGGCAAGCACAGAACTTTGAAGTGATTTTAGCAAGATAGCATTGGTTTAGTTTTAACCCCAGAAATCAATGGTGAGTTCAGTTTTAATCCTCGTAGCATGAAATAGGTTAACTTTGAAGTTTTGGTCCAATGAGATAGAAGTAGTTCAATTTTAACCCAGAAATCAATGGTGAGTTCAGTTTTAATCCTCGTAGCACGAAATAGTTAACTTTGAAGTTTTGGTCCAATGAGATAGCAGTAGTTCAATTTTAATCCAGAAATCAATGGTGATTTCAGTTTTAATCCCAGATAGCAATAACTTGGAAAGTGTTGCAATGAAAGAAACAAATGATCCAGTTACTTCTTTCCTAATTAGAGCTACGTGAGGATTTGAATGAACATCAGTTTTACTATCCCTTACAAAGTGAAGTGTGAACTATTTAAATGCAACTATATGGAACTAAACTCGAACCTATCTTGCAAAACAGCTCCAGAGAACACCTACAAAAAGGTTAGCATTAGCAAATCTTCCTAGAAAAGTACTAAAACCATTGCTTATTACAAATGCGCAGCTTCAGTGACTAAATGCGTAGAGATAGTCAACGGAAGCGCAGCAAGAACAAATGCGCCGCAACAGTGCGTAAAAGCGTAGCAAGAATACACAGAAGCACAGAAAGGACAAATGTGCAGTAACAGTGCTCAAATGCGCAATAATAATGAACAGATGCATAAAAATGACGAATGCGCAGTAACAGTGTATACATGCACAGCAAGAATGAACATATGCGCAATAATAACAAAAGTACCGTAATAGTGTGCAAAAGCGTAGCAAGAAAGCACAGATGCACATAAATAATATAAGTGCCGCAGAAATGGGTATATGTGCTGTAGAAATGTTTAAATGTGCCGAAGTAGCTTGTGCGTGACCTGTGCATGACCTGTATGGAACCTACCTTCAAAAAAGCTCAGATTTTGATGAGATAAAGGGGCAAAGGCCCCACGGTGGGCACCAAAAATGTTTGGGTTTGATATTGTTCATTTGATTAAACCACATTTTACCCTAACAACTGGTATTGTTTATTGCAGGAGACCATGGCAGACAAGAGACTGAGTAGGTCTGAGGCTGAATTTCGTAAACCCATGTTCGCCCAACCTGAAGGTGTATAGTTTAAGTATGGTGCCATTACAGATACACACCAAGGAAACACTGATTTGGCAGCATGGTCGGCTAAGATGAGTGATGAAAAGAATAACAGCACCTTGTTGAATGCAGTTTTTGTGTCAGGAATGTCAAGCATTGCAGGATTCCCTTACTCTATGGAAGCTCCAGAATTAATCGTTGAATGTGCAAGGAATTACAAACCACAGACCAGAAAAGTAGAGAAACATGGTAGGGTTTATGCTAATCTATCTATCAAGGGGATTGCAACCACTTTCAATTTGCCATTAGGAAAGAAGGTTGCCAGCTGTTGGTTTTTTCCCAGACTGGATGCTTATTCCCAGATTTCCCTACAAGGTAGCCATCAGTGATCAACAAGATCTCTGGGCCAGGGGCCAACAGTGTAGGAGATAGACTCTGTATTTTATCTCCTCTTCTTCTTCAGGCTCTGCAAAACCTAGGGGGGTATTCCCTACTCAACATCCATGAGGATATGCATACAAAGGCTGGGATGCTGACAGAAAGCAGATAAGTCCTCCTGTAAGTAGACCAAAACTGAAAGATAAGAGCAAAGGGGCTAGCTTTGGGCCTATTTGCAGTTGTAGACAGAGGACTGAGGATCCTAAAACTAATTCTAATGTCCTAATGGTTGTTTTAGATTTTGATTTAGATTTTAAGTTTGGATGCAAAGCTGGACATGGTTGTAACACAAACACAAAGCAAGATTGGTGCCTATCCAGGGCCTGGAGTCAGTAGACATACACCTGTGAATGATCAACATGAACAGCTAGAACTGGATTTCAGGGGAATATATGTGATACTTGCCTTACAGATATCTCCCAATATAGAGTGTTAAGTTATCTCTACTTATGGCATCCCTACTGCAGTATACCCTTCCCAATGTTCAACCTGAAAACAGTTTAATCTACCCCTTGAGCAGAAGTTAAAAGATCAGACATTCAACATAGGAATTCTATGCTCTAGAATCTAAACATTACCCAAATATCCAGATTCAGAAGAAGAATACATGCAATACTGGAGACAGAATTAACAAAACACATGCTAAGATAGCATTTCTCATATAAGATTAATCATGAAATCAGTGGGTTCGTGCCAAAACATACAACAAGAGATACATAGACTCACAGGTTTAGCTGTACAGAGCAACCAGATCAGCTTGTTTTGAATTACAGAGCCAAAAATCTTCAACTTTTCAACAACAAAAATGAGTAACACTTCCTGCTTATAACAGCCAGGTAGTGTACCACAGCAATTAATTACATGGTTGACCAAAAATCCCGCCAGATACACAGTACGGCAAAATGGCACTCAACGCATTACCAGATTGGCACCCAAACATGAATGCAGCAGGTAGGGGATGAGACTGGAAGAAACCTCGAGCCCTGTGCCACTGTCCGTTGATGTTCACCTTCAATTGGGTACCAGGTCCGTCCATACCTCTGCAACCTTCGCCATTAATGGCGCACCAACCCGCGGCCTCGGGAAAACGTCAAACTGTGCATCACAACCATTTCCCGCCAAGATTCATCGTCATGATATTTGAAAATATGCAGGATATCAATTATCCCACATGCACCCCGCGGCGACCTTTTCAACACTTCATATACTAGGCCATGAGCATATATAATGTCGGTGCTTTTGCTCCTAACGACACTAGTATAAGACTTCATCATCATCCTCCAACAGCATGATATCCCGTCGCTTGAAATATCACCCTGACGTTAGCATCATATCACAATATAACTTGCATGATAATCACCTTCATCGGCACAACCTGATCCATCGGAGGAACATCCTCCTGCTTAGCCTATACCAAAAGTCTGGCCGATGAACATCCTGATGACGTCACCGTCATATCTTGTTGACGTCATCAGCATATCTGCCTACTGCGCACCTCCTCATATCCGGATGACGTCATCATCATGTTTGCAAATATCGGGGGATCTCCACAAGATGATCAGTGTTAGAAATATGACCCCCCCGGACCTTGATGACATCATCATCATATCGACATCAGGATGTTATTCGGAAGATAACCGGATATTTGGAAATATCATCCTGATGCACAAATATCATGCTGCACTGTAGCTCCACTATAAGATCGGGGTGATAGATGAATATGCCAGATATTTGAAAAGATCACCCCCCACTAGATAATGCACGAAGCCGGCAGGCGGATATCTCCCTTCGGAAATATCATGATGCAGATAGGCAGAGAAATAGATATCACCCTGACATAAGAATGACGTCAGCATCATCAGGATGATAAAACAACGAACATGAAGTGATACAACAACATCAGGATGATATTGACTAAGATCATCCTGACATTCAAAATATGATGACCCCAGTGAATATCGGGTCATACTTAGAACTCTTCAACAACATCATCAGGATGATCATAACCAAGATCACCCGATGATAAAAATATCACCCCGGTGAAATATCATGCAGGCAGAAAATATGATGACCCTCGCAAGCAACACGGCGATAATTGGAAATATGATGATGATGATGACGACCCTTAAGAAAAAACAAGTCAGGTCGAACAACTCAGAGAATAACCCCTTCAGAAGATCGGGGTGACATCATCATCATAAAAGGGCAAGGTGATAATTGGAAGATCACCGGATACTTGAAAAAACACCCCCGCAAGCAAATCAGGGCACACTGTAGCTCATCAGCAGGATCAGGATGATATCCAAACATCACCCGATATTGAAATATGATGATCCTGATGAAAAACAAGTTGACAGAAAACATAATGATGATGACCTGCATCGAAGAAAACATGATGATGATGACCTCCTCCTCAGGAAAATATGATGCTGCAGCTGAAAAATGCTGAGGAGGTCCAACACTTAGAACATTTTTTGGATACTTAGGGAAAGTGCCTGCATGAAAATTGCTCAAAAATTGTCAGTCAATTCAGGCACTAACACCAGCATGGACTTGAAGAGGTTGGAAACTGAATATGAAAGTAACAAGAAGGCTGCCAGGAAGAGAATGTACCAATGGAGGGTGAAAAATAGTCCTTATACTGCAGCCGCCAAATTGCCAGTGCATCTGTATAAGTTTGATTTTGATGATGAATACCATTATATAATAGTTCTACTCAGCAGAGTAACAGGCCAGCCTGATGCTGGAAGTTTTAAGGATTGGATGTATGGGGTCATCCTAATGTGTGTTTATACAGATAACAAACCACTGTGGGCAAAAATGATAAGTGATGCCTGACATGATCAGCTCATGAACCTAGGGGGCCTGGAATGTTCATTTCATATGACATCATATGTGGTATACTCATGTGCCTACAAGGGTACATTTGATGCACTTGCAACAGAAGGAAAGATTGGTGGCACTACTAATGATGCCCACATATGGGATCATTATCCTCAGCTGCAAAGAGTAAATTTCCTCCCTGATTATAAACTAGTGAATGATGCGTTTTCTATGCATCTAGTCAGGACAATGGAGGAAGACAGGACTAAAAGACTGAGCATGGAAGCTCAAGAGGTTATTTCCAGGCATGGTGCCTGGTTTATACAATATGCTACTTTCTCCTATATCAGGATAGAGGGTTTTGAAGGTCAACCCCTCATGCTCCCTAGGTATCCCACAGATGCAGTAGTGTTAATGGAGTTTATGAGGCAAGTATCCACAATACTGGATGAATATAAAGTGAATAATAAGCTTCCACCAGTATTGTTTCCAGTAACAATGGGCTGGTATATATGCCAGGATTCTGAAAACATAAAGAAAGTCATAGCTGGCTTGAATATGATGAAATTACAGTCATTCCCACTACCAAGATCATATGATCCATATGGCACAATGCAGAAGATCATGGGGAAGCCCATCCATGAAAGACATCTTGAAGATTTCTAGGTAGATTGTGAGGATGAAGCCGAAGCAAGAAGAAGAAAATACCAAAGGCTAACCCTCAACCAGATCAAGACCTTTGATTGCATCCCAATGCCTGCACAATTAAAGAAAGATGATGGCAAGATCATGGCGGATGAGTATGAAGAGAAAAAGATATATAATGACACTATCTCAGCGCCTGATCTTACTCAACTTGAGGATATTTCATTGGATCAATTCACAAGTAGAACCCTATAGTTAACCCAGTCTTGGGTAGATGAACAAATAAATGCACTGAAGAAGAAGGGTGTAGCCCTTACAGTTGATAATAAGAAAAAGAGAAAAGATATTCTTGATGAGGAATATGATGATTTCTTGATAGAGAAGAGGAAATCTAAGGGAGAAAGGTTGCCACCCCAGCAACAACAGAGCAAAAAACCCCCTAGAGGTAAGAAAACTGATAATGAGCCTAAAGGGGTAATAATTGAAAGAGTCATTATAATGGTTAAAGATGCATCAGCATCAAGACAAGCGTTAGCCTCATTAGCACCGCCTCCTTAGGATAAGCAAAAGGCTAAAAAGATCTAGAGACCAGCTGTAGTAGTTACAGAAACATATGAGGAAGGTCAAACCTCACAAAAGCAAATGGAAGAGGATGTTCCTCTTGATGAAGAGCCTGTAGAGGAAGACCCTATGCCCCTCCTTAGAAAAAGAAAAGCACCTCAGGTGATGGCTTCCACACCTAAGAAACCAAGAACATCCATGAGAGGTGAGATAAGACATAATCCTATAATGTTGAGGGGAGAAGGTAGTGAAGTGTTCAGAAAGGAATTACAACATGAGGTACCACTTTCTACCATTGTTCAGTTTAAGACTGAACAGGCTAAAGAACAAATGAAGGAAACCACTGGCATAAGTCAAGGAGGTCACTTCTCATTAGATGAGACTATATACCTATCAGATGATGAAGTGGTAGACAATGTTGCCTCGCAATGAATGGAGACTCTTGTTGCTAACACCCGCATAACACCACAAGGAACACCATCAATACAGGCGGCAGTGTTAGAAGAACTGAAGCGAGTAGAATAGGAGAGAGAAAAGAGCCCAGAAAAGGTAGCCCAAGAAATGGGGCTTGATAAACTAGTGGATCAGGTAACTAGCCCCGAAGTGATAGATTTAACACATAGGGAGGATGTAGCACATCCTAAAAATCCAGTGGGAACACCTGAGAAAATAGAAGATATTAAGAAAGTCAAGCTTATAGAAGTGGAAAGCCACACTGCAGATATGGGTCAACAACAACAAGATACATCTGCTGAACCCAAAATAATAGAAGTACAAGAAAAGGGAGGAGAAGAAAAGGATACATCAATTGATCCTGCCCTAAAAGTTCAAGAAGCAATTACTACAGGTGCGGAGTAGATTGCAGCTTTAGATCAGGTTAATGTACCCAAGATAAACACAATAACATCCACTGATACGAATATGCCTTAGGAAGAGGAAATCACCAAAGTGGATGATGTACAGATGGAGGCAATGCATGATCATTAGGTGGAAGCATCGCCAGATCCTCCACCTTAAAAGGAAGCTCCTCCAGAAAAAGAAATTCCTCAATGGGAGGAAATACCCCAAGATCACCCTCTTGATGAAGAGCATTATGAGGAAGAAATAATGAAGTCACCATCTCCATCAAAAATAGATGCAGTTGCTAGAGATCAGGATGATCATGATGATGATGGTGGATGCCCAGGATCCAGAGACCAAGTTCCTCCATGGCTTGAGGAAGAGATAAACATAGAGTCTAGATTGGAGATACAGGAGTTTGATGTTTCAACGCTGTTTTCAGAGACTCTAATGAAGCTAAAGAGGAAGGCCAAGTTGACTTCAGCCATAAGAAGAGATCCTGCTACGGGCAGAAGGACCGCCCAGGTAGCTGTTCCTACAGCTGACAAAGAGAAAGGCACGATCACTCTAGATGAATTCCAGATTAGTACAGTAGATTTGGGATATGCTAAAGAAGATCAAGAAGGCCAAGAGGGAAAAGATATAATTGATTCATTGACCCAAAGGGTGAAAAGAGAAAAAGAGAAAAATAAGTAGCATAAAGAGCACATTGCTCAGCTGCATGCCTATATAAAAGGGTTAACTAACCCTGATGACATTTCAAGTGATCATGCAGTCCCATTAACTACTATTTCCTAGGATGAGGTGAATAAATTGGATCTCATGAAGCATGAGTCATCAATAATGAGGAAATGGATGTTATCTGCATTTGATGGAGCGGAGGAAATAGTGAAAGCCTCTTTGAGGAGGTGGAATTCTTTAACCATCTCAAGGAAGAAGGTCGACAAATTACATATGGAGACAGGAAGAAGGTCCTTTTAGTTAGAGAAAGCATTGAGTGCTTTAGATGAAATAAAGAGGATTAATCCTCAGGTTCTCATAAGTAACCAAGTATTAAATAATAATACTGCCATTTTGATTGATATATGGTACAAGGACATCCGATTTGAGTGTGATGTGCTCCAAAGATGCAACAACAAATTAAGAGACATCAGTATGAAGTTGCATGACATGATGTCATATGAGGTAGAAGTCTTGGAGACCTTGGAAGGTGAAATAGAAGGAAAGATTGAAAATCAAGATGAAGAGTTTGCTATCAAAGCCCTACATAACAATTTCCAGCTAGTAGTTGATGACCCTCTAAATCACCTGACGGAAGAAGTCATGGACAAAATCATGAGGATCAAGGTCAGAGTAGAAAAATATAATGAAACATCTAGCAGCAGGAGGAGTAAATTAGAGACTCTCTGAGGAAAATACTAGATACATAAGCACGCCATCACCAAAGCAAGGATTCAAGATTGCGGAGAAGTAGAAAAGATAGTACAATCTTATGAAAATATCTGGACATCCATGCAGGTCCATATACAAGGAGAAAGTCATCAGGATGATGAAGATTTGGGAAGCGATGATCCTAATGCTCCTGATGATGAAGATGAGGAACTTGAAGGATAAAGAGTAGATGGAGATGCAATACCAAGAAAAGACATAAGCATCTGATACTTAGGAAAACAAGCAATTCAGATGGTTGCCAGCTGGCAACCTGTGCCACGTCAAATGTTGAAAAAGTCAAAGATAAATATCCACCGTAGATCTTAATAGATAAATCTTGATCATAGATCATTTTGTAACCACTCCCTCACCTTGTTCTATAAAAGGTGCAGGGATGCCTTATTTTGAACATTCAAAACTTAATTGAAATCTATTTGCTGAAATATTCAGGGCTTATTTCAAAGTTGTTGTATACATATATGTTCTTGCATACTTAATGAATGAGAAGATTGTTTCGATTACAATACATCATAAATCTTGAGTAATCAGTGTATGAATTTTTGATACATGATGTGATTTGCTGCATCCCTTGGAGTGCATATCGACTTACATGTGTTGTTCTCATACCTTTCCTTTGAAGTTAGCATCGACTGTATCTAGCTGTGGAATGTCCTGGTGAACATATGGTTTGATTTCTTCTCTTCATGACTATATCTGATGTGTATGTGGTTCAATAACTAAAGGTTCATCATTGTTTGAAGTATTCTTTTCAATTTCTTTTAATTTGAAAATAATTCACTATCACAATTGCAATAAATGACAATCATAAGCAAATAGCAATAAATATGCAGATATCTCGAAGATAATTGAAAATCAATAGCATATTTGAGTTAAAGCATGTCAAATTGACAAATATCATGCAAATATTTAAGTATAAATGCATCATCTGGAAATATACTATGAAATAACATTTTTTTGTAGCATCTTACCAGATACTGTTGATGAAAGTAAGGCCCCAAAATGGAAAACAGCAATGCACATCAACCACTGAGTAACGTCAGTAGGTTATGAACTAATCCACGGAGACTTGGGATCATGAATTCTTTGAATTCATCGTATCTTTCAAGATGAGTAAAGGTTGTTTTGCAATTTTTATTCTATGTTTGCTTATGACTAACATCATGATCAACACCACATCAATTCACTTTACAAGATTGGAAATTCATGTTCCCTATGGGTATTTGCATCATTTAAACCCTTTAGAATCATCCAATCAACTTCCTCATTCCATCCCTGACTTCAATTTTACTGTCATTTTCTTCCTTTCTAGTCACCCCTTGTCACAATAGGATCTCCCTGGGTGACCTTAAGGCTAAATCAAGATCTCTAGGGGTCAATTTCCCTAGTGAAAGGGTAGAACTGACCTCTAGAGATCCTATGGCTAGTTTAGGGATACAAAAACCATTTTCACACCTCTTGGATCATTCTCCATCCCATAAACCACCTACACAAAACTTCCTCTATGGGCCGCCTCTGTCACTGTATGATCTCCCTAGGTGACCTAGTCACTTAAGTAGGATCTCTAGGGGTGACTTGCCTTGGTGAAAGGGGTGACCTACTTCTTGAAAGGGGTGACCTTGTCATCTTTTAACGTGCATGATTTCTTCTAGTTATATCCCAAATTTGCTCCAAATTGAGCCTTGATTGTGTGAGTCATCTTCCCTAATTGATCATCAACTCCTCTTGAATGAATCAAGACTCCAAATCACTCCATTGTAACTCCAAAAATATTCTACTCATCTCCCAATCAATCACATTCTAACTCCATTTATTCTTCTATGATAGGCTATTATGGCTGGTCCTAATCAAACCTAGTTCACTATGCAATCAAGCATGTTCACTATTCAATCAAATGAGTTAACTCTCCAATTACCTCCATGATTGTTGTGCTTCTCACACCTATAAATTCCCTCCTCTTTTATGAATTTGGGGAGGCAAATTTAAAATTGTTTCTCTTTCTTTTCTTTGTCTCCATAGCATTTTATTCTCATGCAGGACCCCATGAGCTTTTTCAATTTTTGTATTTATCTTTCATAGCTCCAATCCATTGTGCTTCATAAGTATTCTAATGCCCATTTCTTCTCAAATATTTAAAGCATCAATCCATAGTCCTTTGTATGCATTCTAATGCCTAATTGTTTCAAGCTTCCAAAGCTTCCATTTTATTCATTATGTTCCCATCTTCACTTTTGTTTCCAAGAGGGGGACCCCATTACTGCAAAGGAAGAGAGAGGGTTTCCAAAAATACTTCTGAGGGCTCAAGCCATGTTTTTTCATGTTTTAGAATAGTAATTAGCTCACACTTTGGCTCTTGGGAAAGTAATCATTGCATTTCTCTTTCCTTGCTAGGTTTTCTTTTATTCAATTAGATTAGCTTTATTTCATTCATTAGATTACATTCATTTCAATTCTTGCAATTTCAATTTCTTAGGTTAGATTCAAAATCATTCCATGAAAACCACAAAAACATAGGACTAGATTGCATATTGAAAAACACATATAGTTACATACATATTTCAATTCATAGTTACTAAGGCAATATTTAAATTTGGAGAAAAAACAAATAAAAGTTACTTTGCATACATTTAGAGTGCATTTCAGTAGAAAATTACAAAAAATATTAGAAAAACTTAGAAAACAAAACCCTCGATTACATCATGAGGTAAACACAATTTAAATCAAATAAAGTCAAACAAGGAGAAACACTCTATTCCATCATGAGATAAACATCAATCCAAGCATCAAACATAATCAACAACAAACAATAAGAAACACAAGCACTTCCCCCATTTTCAAGCATTAAATGTGCCTAGGCATTATGAAAAATTAGATATGATCCATCCTCGATGATATTGGAGAGAACTTCCCCCATCCAATTCAACATGACATAGAACAAGCAAGGGAAGAACAAGAACACCAGTAGTGAATTAGATATCAACAACTCTTGATTCAATAAATCTTATAAGACATAGACAGGAGACAAGAATGTTAGAGACTTATCAATGAACAAAGCAACCTTCATGCTAGGCTGAGGAGGCTTAGGACTCATGACCCTTTGGGTCATATAATCATCACAACTACAACAACAATTGAACATCTCCACATAAACAACTATTATAACATAGACATAGCATGAAGCCAATTGCCATTTTCTATGTTCTACTCCCTAAAGAAAGGGAATAGAACAACCCCTTGATTCCACCTCCACTCGACTAGATCTTTCCACGTGAGTGGGAGTGATTGGGAGGCTACCTTTAGCAATGAGGATGGTTCATGTGTCATGCTAGACTATGACTCACCCAAAAAATCATCTAGGTTGCATTCTAAATGATAGACACAACATCACATGAATCAAGACCCCTAGATGTATATAATCAATATGGGTATTAAAGTAGTAGCTAAGTCACTATCATAGGCTATAAAAGAAGTATCATTGTAAAGCATAAGAAGCGAGTGGTGCAATAGCACCTAAGCATATAGTCAAATTTTGATAGAGCCTAGGTGAAATTTTGGTTTTAAAATGTTATAATAAGCCCACTAGAGGCATGACTATGTAGTTTTGGTTTTAAATGTTGTAATAGGCCCACTAGAGGCATGACTATGTAGTGGAGATGATGGAAGTTTCATTTTTGCCTTATTTGTAGGCATGCTTTTTGACTACAACCTTAGTGGGAAGGCTAATTTTAGCCTCATTCTTGATTTTTCCCATGATGGGAGTCATGGAGAATGTGGAAATGGATTTTAGGCATGTTATTTATTCCATATTCATGTGAAGAGGAGGAGAGATGAAGTTGGAAGAAGAAGAAATCAATCAAAAGTTCTAGTTTTCTGAATTTTACTTTTTTTTTTTGTTTTACACACCTAGTATAGGTCCGTATAGGACTGTCATGAACTCTAATGCTTATAATATTGAAATAGGCTATGTTACCTTTGATTTACATCTGATTAGGAGGTTTGACATTATTGTTGAAGCATTTTGTAGTTGATTTTGCTCAAACGGGTATTAAACCCTAGTTTTGAGGGTTTTAGGAAGACCGATGGGTTTTTGACCCCATTCCACCTATGTCAAATCCAAAAATGGGTGGAATGGAGTTAGTTAGGTGTCTTTTCAATTGGGTTTTCTTTGCAGGAGCAGGGGACTGGAGCAAGGTGTTGTTTGAGTGATTGAAGCCTAATATCTTCATGTATTAGGCAAACTAGTATTGGTAGAGTAGAGAGTTGATGAAAGAATGACTTAGGATTATCTTGAATCCCCAAAACCAATGAAATATATCTATTTGCAACCCCTTGAAGCCCTGGAGTAGATATTGCAAGTTGGGAGTGAGTTTAGGTCATACTTGCTTTGTAAAAATGGCCTAATTAGGCTTAGAACAACAGGTACAATCAAATTTTGAGGCACATGTTTCAAAGAAACCTACCCTGCACATGTTAGATATGTTGTGTAGGGGCTTAATAGGTATTCAAAAAGTTAATTTTCTCATGGGTTTGCCTTAGATTCTGCAAGTTATGAAGGAAAAACCCTGTTTGGAGGGCTACAAGGAAGTAGGGCTAGTTGTGAGGTAAAGGTTAGAAAGAGTTGCAGTCAGAGCTTGTGGATGGTTTTGTCAATGTTGACCAGTCAAGTAGGTGTGGTCAAAGGTGTGGAGGAAGGTCTTCAAGTTGGTTAAGTCATCTATCCTCCATTTGTGCATATATCAACATTGATAACCATGTTAGTCAAAGGGACAGTCAGCCATATAGGGACAGTCAACCAAATGAGTTTCATACATTAGTCCAAGTGTGTTTAAGGTGATCTCCATGGTGTCTTGGAGGTTTGGCAATGGGTCCATGTACCTGAACCAAGTGGAGGTCCTCTTCTCAAGTATTAAAGACATGTGTTGTGAGCAAACTGTCCCATCCACACAAGATTAGTCTAAGCATCATTTGCAGTTTGTGTCATGTTTCTTTGTGACCTTTAGTGGTCTTGATCTGCCAAAAATAGAGTGGGATTGGGTGTGTTAGTATTTTAGTCAGTAAGGGAACTCATTTAAACTTCATCTGGAGCCTGTCTCCATCCTTGACAATCATACTAGATGACAGAGTAAGTTGGTCATTTTGGGACAGTCAGCCACCATTGACAAGTAATTCCTTCTAAGTGTTTCAAGATCCTCCCCTTCTCTTAGATCTAATATGACCAACACTTAGAAACACTTATAAGGAATTACTTGTCAATGGTGGCTGACTGTCCCAAAATGACCAGCTTACTCAGTCATCTAGTATGGTTGTCAAGAATGGAGACAAGCTCTAGATGAAGTTTAAATGAGTTCCCTTACTAAACTCTTGAAACACCCAATCCCACTCTATTTTTGGCAGATCAAGACCACTGAAGGTCACAAAGAAACATGACACAAACTGCAAATGATGCTTAGACTAATCTTGTGTGGATGGGACAGTTTGCTCGCAACACATGGCTTCAATACTTGAGAAGAGGACCTCCACTTGGTTTAGGTACATGGACCCATTGCCAAACCTTCAAGACACCATGGAAAGCACCTTAAACACACTTGGACTAATGTATTAAACTCATTTGGCTGACTGTCCCTATATGGCTGCCTGTCCCTTTGACTAGCATGGTTATCAATGTTGATATATGCACAAATGGAGGATAGATGACTTAATCAACTTGAAGACCTTCCTCCACACCTTTGACCACACCTACTTGACTAGTCAACATTGACAAAACCATCCGCAAGCTCTGACTACAACTCTTTCTAACCTTTACCTCACAACTAGCCCTACTTCCTTATAACCCTCCAAACAGGGTTTTTCCTTTATAACTTACAGAATCTAAGGCAAACCCATGAGAAAATTAACTTTTTGAATACCCATTAAGCCCTACACAATATATATAACATGAAGGGAAGACTTCTTTGGAACATGTGCCTCAAAATTTGACCGTACCTACTCTTCTAAGCCTAATTAGGCCACTTTTACAAAGCAAGTATGACCTAAACTCACTCATAACTTGCAAGATCTACTCCATGGCATCAAGGGGTTTCAAATAGATAGATTTCATTGGTTTTGGGGATTTAAGATAATCCCAAGTCATTCTTTCATCAACTCTCTACTCTACCAATACTAGTTTACCTAATACATGAAGATATTAGGCTTCAATCGCTCAAACAACACCTTGCTTCAGTCCCCTGCTCCTACAAAGAAAACCCAATTGAAAAGACACCTAACTAACTCCATTCCACCCATTTTTGGATTTGGCATAGGTGGATTGGGGTCAAAAACCCATCGGTCTTCCTAAAACCCTCAAAACTAGGGTTTAAGACTCGTTTGAGCAAAATCAACTAGAAAATGCTTCAACAATAATGTCAAACCTCCTAATCAGATGAAAATCAAAGGTAACACAACCTATTTAAATATTCTAAACATTAGAGTTCATGATAGTCCTGTATGGACTTGTAGCAGGCGTGTAAATTAGAAAAAAAATAGTAAAATGCAAAAAACTAGAACTTTTGATTGATTTCTTCTTCTTCCAACTTCATCTCTCCTCTTCGCATGAATATGGCATAAATAACATGCCTACAATCCATTTCCATGTTCTCCATGACTCCCATCATGGGAAAAATCAAGAATGAGGCTAAAATTAGCCTTCCCACTAAGGTTGTAGTAAAAAAAGTATGCCTACAAATAAGGCAAAAATCAGACTTCCATCATCTCCACTACATAGTCATGCCTCTAGTGGGCCTATTACAACATTTAAAACCAAAACTACATAGTCATGCCTCTAGTGGCCTTATTACAACATTTTAAAACCAAAATTTCACCTAGGCTCTATCAAAATTTGACTAAATGCTTAGGTGCTATTGCACCAGTGAGACTGGTAAGGAAGGGGGCTAGGACATGTTCATGATAAAAATATGTAGCAATAAAGCCCAATCAATTGGTGGGTAGCTAGGAAATGAGGGAAGATCATACAACAAAGGCTCAAACCCTAATCAAGATAAAAGAATGAAACACAAATGAAGGTAGATCTAAACTCTAATAAAACCTATACTAAAGTGAATGCAATCATAAGATTAGATCTAAAAATGAAACTCTAGAGGCAAAAATCAAGGATGCATAGGTTGGGTGAAAACAAGATGACACAAGTAATCACAAACTCTAGAGAAAATTAATCTATCATGTACAAATAGGAAAGGGGAATGAAAAACTAACCAAATATGAAAATAGGATAAGGAGACCTAAAAAGAACCTAATTTAGAAGGTAAAACCCTAGGGCAGTGTAAGAACAAACAAATTCACCAAAAATATAAAGAAAATAAAATGGTTTACATAAGTAATCTAGGCTAAATAATTAAATGCAATCAATGAACATGAACTTAACCTAGATTATTTAAAGCCAAGACTAATTATTTAGGTGAAGTAAATGTGATAATTAAATAGAAGGATTAGGGTTCTTAGCTCTAATAAATTATGGAATAATAATGTAGATATAATGCTAATTTCATTCACCAATGTTTAGAAATTTATGTCCTCTTCTTGATGATTGTCTCAGAATTTGTGAGACCTTCAAAAAATCTAAGGTTTAGATCTAAGCACCACAAGGTCTATCCCGAACAACAAAAAATTGATTTGATGTGTGAATTTAATTTGTGACACATGAGAAAGATCTAATAGAATTTTCTTTAGTAAACTTGCTTGCCTTCATGTTTCTACTAGTTGAATGTGTCAAGGTGGTGTCTTATGACATTGTTGGGGGGACTGTCAACTCGATAGGTGAGCATGTTCTCCTAGTTCAACACCTTTGGTAGGCTAGATTATTGATAATGAGTGATATTGAAGACAACATTCATCAACATGCATATGGCCTAAATGCAGATGATGTGGATATGATTCATTGTCCCTTTAGAATTAAAGTGTACCCTAATGATTCTTTCATATGAAATTAAGTGCACATTGAATATCTTTAAATATAATGACATAGCAATATGTTGCACAAATATGTGTTAAGTTAGCCCATAATTACTAATAGAATGATAGAGAAAAGTTAAATTTTGAATTTGGGTTAAAATATCAAGTAATGTAGAAATGAACTAGAGTGCTAAAATGATAATTTTGAAGTGAGGAGGAAATGTATAAAAATGTAAATAAAGGTGCAACGATGATGATTAAAATGACCAATTCATAAAAATTAATGTAGGATGGTTCCTGTGTCATGTTAGACTGTGACTCACCTAGAAAATCATCTGGGTTGCATTCTAAATGATACATACACAACATCACATGAATGAAGATCCCTAGATGTATAAAATTAATATGGGGATTAAAGTAGTAGCTAAGTCACTATCATAGGCTATAAAATAAGTATCATTGTAAAGCATAGTGACATAGGAAGTGAGACTAGTAAGGAGGGGGGTTAAGACATGTCCATGATAAAAGATGTAGCAATAAAGCCTAATCAACTGGTGGGTAGCTAGGAAACAAGGGAAGATCATACAACAAAGGCTCAAACCCTAATCAAGATTAAATATTGAAACACAAATGAAGGTAGATCTAAACTCTAATAAAATCTATACTAAAGTGAATGCAACCATAAGATTAGATCTAAAAATGAAACTTTAGAGGCAAAAATCGAGGATGTGTACGGTGGGTGAAAACAAACTCTAGAGAAAATTAATCTATCAAGAACAAATACGGAAGGGAAATAAAACACTAACCAATATGAAAATAAGATAAAGTACTAAAAAAGGAGACCTAAAACCCCTAATTTATAAGGAAAAACCCTAGGGTGGTGTAAGAGAAAACAAATTCACCTAAAATATAAAGAAAATAAAATGCTTTACATAAGTAATCTAGGCTAAATAATTAAATCCAATCAATCAACACAAACTTAACCTAGATTACTTAGAGCCAAGACTAATAATTGAGGTGAAGTAATGTGATAATTAAATAAAAGGATTAGGTCTCTTAGCTCTAATCAATGATTGAAGAATAATGTATATATAATGGTAAGTTGATTCACCAATGTCTAGAAATTTATGTCCTCTGCATGATGACTGTCTCAAAAATTGTGAGACCTTAGAGAAATTTGAGGTTTAGATCTAAGCACCACAAGGTCTATCCCAAGCAATGAAAATTCTATTTTATATGTGAAGTTGATTCGTGACATGTGACAAAGATCTAACATAATTTTCTTTAGTAAACTTTCTTGCCTTCATGTTCCTACTAGTTGAATGTGTCAAGGTGGTGTCTAATGACACTATTGGGGAGATTGTCGACTCGATAGGTGAGCCTATTCTCTTATTTCAACCCATTTGGTAGGATAGATTATTGACAATGAGTGATATTGAAGACAAAATTCATCAACATGCATATGGCCTAATTGTAGATGATATGAATCTGATTCTTTGTTCCTTTAGAATTGAAGTGTGCTCTAATGATTCTTTCACATGAAATTAAGTGCACATTGAATATATTTAAATATAATGAAATAGCAATATGTTGCACGAATGTGTGTTAATTTAGCCCATAATTAGTAATAGAATGACAGAGAAAAGTTAAAATTTGATTTGGGTTAAAATCTCAACTAATGTAGAAATGAACTAGAGTGCTAAAATGGTAATTTTGAAGTGAGGAACAAATATATACAAATGTGAATGAAGGTGCAATGATGATGAGTAAAATTACACATGCATGAAAATTAATGTAAACTTAAGGTAAATAAAATAGATAGAACACTCATCATGAACCAAATTAAAGACCAGAATAAAACTAATACCCTTACGACTACAAATTATAAAGGGCACTATTGAAAAGTCTAGAAGCCTAGATATTTAAAAAAATCAAATTGAAAGTTTTTTTCCTCTCCAATGAGATAATCTATAGTTAACTATTTAATCATGGAATAAGTGGTTAGACAATAAATTGCACCATACCAAAGCTACATGTTGATGTGCTGAAGACTCTTTTTAATGTAAAAGAAATTGTAGATATTTTTTTGTTAAAGCAAGATGCTTAACAAAAGGCAACATGTGTTAATTATGAACACGCACAAGTAAAATCTATACCAGGGAAGTTAGGTTCAATGGCCTAGTGTGAATTGTCCTTTCCCCACCACAAGAGTCATGATATTTTTGGGGTGTGGAATGGCGGACCCACATTGATCAAATGCATTTTCCTTCACTTTGATTGGGTGAGGAATTAGTTTTGGTTAGACTGGAAACTTTTATATAGATGAAAATTAGAAAGAGTTATTTTATAAATTTAATTGGATACTTTTAGTTAATACAAGAGATCAAAATCAAATATTTTTGTGATTAAAATTAAGAAATTTACATACTGTAGTGAATCAGAGATCAACAACCCTTGATACAATAAATCTTACAAGAAATAGATAGGAGACAAAAATATCAAAAAATTATCAATGAACAAAACAACCTTCATGCTAGCCTAAGGAGACTTAGGACTCATGACCCTTTGAGTCATATAGTAATCACAACTACAACAATTGAACATCTCCATAGTAACAACTGTTAGAACATAGACATAGCACGAACCCAATCACCATTTTCTACATTCTACTCCCTAAAGAAAGAAAACATAACAACCCTCGATTCCACCTCTGCTTGATTGGCTCTTGCCACATGAGTGAGAATGACTGGGAGGCTGCCTTTAGCAATGAGGATGGCTCATGTGTCATGTTGGACTATGACTCACCTAGAAAATCATCTGGGTTGCATTCTAAATGATATAGACACAACATCACATGAGTCAAAATCCCTAGATGTATCAAATTAATATGGGGATTAAAGTAGTATCTAAGTTGCTATTATAGGCCATAAAAGAAGTATGATTGTAAATCATAGTGACATAAGAAGTGAGACTAGTAAGGAAGGGGGTTAGGACATGTCCATGAAAAAAAGGTGTAGCAATAAAGCCTAATCAATTGATGGGTAGCTAGGAAATAGGGGAAGATCATACAAAAAAGGCTCAAACCCTAATCAAGATAAAAGACTGATACACAACTTAAGGAAGATCTAAACTCTAATAAAACCTATACTAAAGTGAATGCAATCATAAGATAAAATCTAAAAATGAAACTTTAGAGGCAAAAATCAAGGATGTGTAGGGTGGGTGAAAACAAACTCTAGAGAAAATTAATCTATCAAGAACAAATAGGAAAGGGAAATAAAACACTAACCAAATATGAAAATAAGATAAAGCACTAAAAAAGGAGACCTAAAAACCCTAATTTAGAAGGCAAAACCCTAGGGTGGTGTAAGAGAAAACAAATTCACAAAAAATATAAAGAAAATAAAATGCTTTACATAAGTAATCTAGGCTAAATAATTAAATCCAATCAATCAGTACAAACTTAACCTAGATTATTTAGAGCCAAAACTAATAATTGAGGTGAAGTAAATGTGATAATTGTTAGTGTAAAAGAGCATTCCCTAGTTAGTCATTGCTAGGTCCTCTTCACACTAGTTACTTTAGCTTACTTAGGTAGTAGTTATGTCATTTAATATTTTATTTGCATTAGTTCATGCATTTAATAATGTATAACTATGTGCATTTAATAGTTTTGCACTAGTTGTCTCATGCCATAGCATTAAGACACTTGTCACATTACAAGTTGTCTTATATGCAATTATTTACTTGTGGTTCTAGGTGCATTAATTATTTGTGTCATCTAGTTAGTTGTTCCACTATGTTGGACTTGAGTCCTACCTCTCATCCTTGCCTATATAAGCAAGGCCTCTCATTGTATATTTCATATCATCAATCAATCATCTATGATCAATCATATATTCATGATCATATCATATTGTGTATTTGCATCATTTGATAGAATAACATTATTCTGTCAATTTGATCTCTCTTGTGCTTTCATTGAAGCTTCTAGATCTTGGTGGCTACCTTCATAGCCAACTCTTAGATGGTATCAGAGCTATTAGGATTTCTTCTTATTAGTCTTTATTGAGAGATCTAGGTTGAAATACTAGATTTGGAGAGTTTTCTCTTTGTGGCCTTGTATTGCATGTTCATGTTGGAGCATAATGCTATAAATCTTAGCACACCATTGTGTTCAGAGTGTTCGAGATAGTTAGTTAACCTTTTGATTTGTCCAAGTTGGACATTGGAGGTTGGATCTATGAGGGTTTGAAGTTAGGAGGTGCATGTGAGATCCAATAGGTACCTAATCCTTCAAATCATTTTGGGTTAAATCTAAACTTGTCATCGCGTTCAGGAGGCCCAAAAACCTCAAGATCAACTATCAAATCGTTGAAATTAGACACCAAAAAATTTTGCAAATTTTTTTTAGGTTGATAGATTTCGCAGGCAGAAAATCCATATGACCATACGGATTCATATGATCATACAACCCTGTGCACTAGCCTATGTCACCCTCTTCATCATCTTTGGTGTCATTGGTCGTGCTCTTATGTCAACATTTATTTTCTAACGGGGGTAAATTTTTTTTGTTTTAAAATTTTTTTGGTCTACATATTTTTTGTTTACAGGACGTACTTGTGATAGCAGGTCATACCTACCTCTACAGGTACTATCAGTAGTCAGGGTACTTGTGGGTCAATGTGGGGGTGCCACATGGTGCAAGCCCCCCACATACTCTTCGTCCAACGAGTACCCCTGACCGGTGGCATAGTCCTCCCAATTGGTGGTCTTTTTTTAATCGGCAGCGGAATCCCAAGATTCTAGGAATATTCCTCCACCGCAACCAAGAACCACTCACCAGCCCATGAAGTAATTTTGTGTTGAGTAGAAGGTAGTTTAAATTACATATTGGTGGTTTTGCTCTGTCGAGCGATTTTTTCAAAAACTGATAGTTTTTTGGAGTTCCTGACAACATATTCTGACATCCCTATGTATATTAATTTTTTACACCAGGTGATGTCAGCATGACATCACAGTGACATCGTAGTCTCTTTGGACCTATTTCCCACCCTCCATTTGCATTTTGATCTTGATAGGCTAACTTTGTAGCACTATAACTTGGTCGTATTTGCTTCGATTTTCAAGCAATTTTTTTATTTGGGCCATAATTTTGCAGGCTTCGTAGTGGTGTAAACTTTTTTTTGATTTTGATGCCTGGTTTGTTTAGAAATTGTAGATTCTCTCACCTATACCTCAGTAGTTCTCATTTTCAGAACTTCAAAGGCTTCGTTTGGGGTCATATGGTAACATTTTTTGGTAAACTTTTTTTGAAACAACATATTTTTTGAGTACTTCTCAGATCTGCGATCAAATTGATCTCAATTTGTACCCACATTATACTTTTAGTATAAGGCCTAATTTGGTATTTGTATACACTAAGATAAAAATCCACTTAGCCATCTTGGATTGTATAAAGTATAAAGTGCCAAGCTCATATTTTTCTGGGGGGCTCATTGATTGAGTGAATTTAGGAGTGATCTTGTGGTGGTTGATTTCTTTCAGTTCTTGGTTGTGTGTTCTCGCAATGGGGAAAACTCAAATTGAACTCTTAACTTCATATATTTATGCATTGATGCAGAGCACACAGTGGAAGCGAACACTTATTAACTTTTGAACCCGTCAAACCCACTATCGGCAGGACTTAAACCCGTCGGCACACTCGAAAACTCTTCCACGGACACACCGATTTCACCAATGTTATGTTTGGACCACACTCGTCAGTAAGACTTGCATCATTGGTGAACTCCTTGTTCATCCTCCTGATATGCCAATATGACTTGATCGGCCAGAACACCACTGTCGGCTCAACGTCTCATTATCTACTCGATGTACCTTGTCATGTCGATATGTATCTCTGGCCGCGACTTCCGTTCAATGCCCTAAACTCCCCTTCAGCCAGGTTGCCCTTAACACTCTGAAAGGGGAAACCAATGGTTTCTATCTCACCGACAGTGTCTTCAACTCCTTCGATCCAAACCCTAGCACATGGAGATGCTAGGTGATCTACTGTGCACAACCAAATTTGGTCCTCTACGCTACCGAATCATGAAATAAAATAGAAAACAAACAAATATGATACAACAAAGTCATTCCACTGATTTTGATAGAAATCTTATCAGTGGAATGCTTCATATCAACATATTGCAACAATGGGAAAACACAGAGGAATAGAAATCTATAGCTATGCAATTCGTATTTACAGAGAATGGAAAATAAATTGACAGCACAGAAAATAGTTTGATTTCTCCTTAACACAATGCACGGTTACATTCAATCTCCTCTTCGATCTGATTACAATGAAAATGATATCTGCACTTGGTTCAATCCTTTGGGTTTATAAACTCGCCCTGAGTAGTATCAAACCCATTCCAAGTGGTTGGGAGACTGATTCCAAGTGGCTGGGAAAAAACTATCTCCTAGTGGTTGGGAGAACAACCGTTAACAACTTGATAAATGCAACCTAATTACTTGGGACTTATAAATAGAAATTACATGCATTGGTCAAATAGACCTTATTACAACACAAAACATAATTTTCTAAACAAAACATGATTCAAATGCCTCATGGAGGCCACCTTGTGTTAGGTGCTCTTACACCATACTCCCGGGGCTTAAAAGAACTCAAGTCCCTTGAGGAACCAAGTCTGAAATAGTAACCCCATGCTTGATGATGTCTTCCTTGCTCATCCCAGTAGCATCCTCATTAGGCAAACCATGCCATTTGACCAGATATTGCTTGTAGGTTTTATGTCTGGTCTTCTTTTGAACTTTGGTGTCCAAAATACATTCTAGCTGTACTGGCTAACTCGGTGGAAAATCAGAAATCCATTCGGCATCACCTGCTCCTGTCACATCTGAATCTGCAACATTGTCTCCCCTGAATGGAAACAGTTCTGACACATTGAAAATGGGTGATATCACTATACCTGGAGGAAGTTCAATTTTGTATGCATTAGGTCTAAATTTGTGTACAATCTTGCATGGACCTATCTTCTTCATAAGAAGCTTCATGGGCTGCCCCTTCAGAAGTCTTTCCTTCTTCAGATATGCCATTACCAGATCTCCAACTGTGTATTGGACATCCCTTTTCTTCTGATTAGCTCTCTTTTTATTTCCCTGTGGTCTTCTGGATAGTTTCCCTTACAACATCATGGATATCCTTCATGCTGACTGCAAAATCTTCTCCTTGTGCACTCCTTTTCTCCATATATTGGAGATCCCTGAGCTCCAAAATTCCCCTGGGATGAATCCCATATACAACTTCAAAAGGACTCTTTCCTGTGCTCCGACTGATAGAGTCATTATATGCAAATTCTACTTGTGGGATGACCATATCCCATGCTTCTCCATGTTGTTTGTAGACACCCTAAAATGACCAAGTCATCGCACTACTTGCATTTCATCTAATTTGTCTAATCACCTGCATTCCAACGTTAATTAAATAATCTAATTATTTAATTAATTTCATCTAATTCCTCTAAATCTCCTAAATTCAACATTAATTAAATAAATCCTCTTTATTTAATTAATTAAATTAAATTCCTCTATTATTCTTCCTCAAGTCTCCATTAATTAAATAAATCCCATTATTTAATTAATTCATCACCAATTCCCTCTTATCTACAATTAAATAATTCTTAATTATTTAATTAAATCAATTTCAATCTCCAAGAATGAAATATAATCAAATATTTTATTTATTCTTCCAAAATCATGCACAACAATTAAATAAATTTATTTATTTAATTTGCTTTCTAAATCTTCTAAATTAAATAATTCTAATTATTTAATTGATTCTTCCAATAACATCTTCTCTAAATTTAAATAAATCAAATATTTATTTAAGTTGTTTTTTCTTCTAAATTGAGTTATCTCCAAATATAATTCAAGCTTTCTTGCACATGCAATTAAATATTCCTAATATTTAATAAAGCAAAATATCTTCTTATTCTCATGCAAATCCCTTCTTGTTTTAAATCACTTAACTGATTATTATAATCTTTTAATTGCTTTAACTCATTCTTTTATTCTTGATAACTCCTTTTACGCAAAAGAAAGCAAGACACATGTCTTTTTCTTATTTATTGCACGTTCCTCAACTTATCTCCTCCATTGATTATTTTGAATTATCTGGACCATTGATCGATCATGTTTGAAACCTATATAAACCCCCCTCATCTCCTTCATTATCTCTCTCTTCGATCACTTATTCTTAGGCATACTTAACAGTGCTTTGAGCATACATCGCATCGATTGAGTAGCTTCACGATCCCTTAACATTGATCTCTACTTGCTTGTTGCAACCATGGTTTTGCAATACTATTGAGCAATCCACATTCATCCAAAGGGAAAAATACAAATCTTGGCAAAAGCTTTCATGTTTTATTGATTTATTAGTAATGGCTTTTATTTAGATTCGTTCTTTTTATGTTATTGGTTTTTGATTTTGTTAGTTTATCATAGTCAATTTTCCTCATACACATTCTGGCATGCCTGGTGGGACCCACTAATCCCTCTTTTTCTTTGAGAAATTGATTTTTTTTAAGTTACAGTACGGAACAGCGCACAAGACACAGAAAATCGCTTTTGGCAGTATCCTAAAGCACTTCTGGAGGCATAGTACAGTGCCCTCGGGCGATACTGCAGCGCTTCTGGTAACACAGAGTAGCGCTTTTGGTAACACGGAATGGTGCTTTTGGTAGTATTGTTAAGCACTTTTGGCAAAATAGGTTTTTTGACTTTGGTTGGTGTTTTTGTAGGGTTTTATTCATATACATATCTTTGATTTGTCTGACAAGCTGTTGTATTTATCTTTCAACTGTCTCTTGATACTTCCTAAGCTGACTTATTTAGGAGTATTTTTGATATTTGAGTTAACCTATCTTTTCACTACACGTTCTGAGTTGTCTTGATTTTAGGATACAGATCTGGCAGATATTACTTCTCAGAACAATAGATCAATCATGAAATCTTATCTGAACCTAGTTATTTTGACAAAAGCATAACTTTTTTTGGATCTGAGTCTCGTGCAGCGCTTCTGATAGCTCAGTGAGTCGCTTCGAGTCTGTAACACATCGCTTTAGGTAACACAGTGCAGCATTGTTGGTACCACAGTAAGTCGCTTTCGGTAGCACAGTACAACGCGTTTGGTCAATTTGTTTATTTTTTCTAACTTGTGAGTTTTTGTGGAACTAATTTACTTGTTGCAGCTTCTTATCACTCACACAGAGAAAATAAGTTTTTTCTAACATGTTCATGTAGGATGAGCATTGAGGAAATCTTGATTTATATCACTAAGTCTTAGAAACACATTGCCTTCTTAAAGGGATAATTGAACAAATCATTTTTGGCAATCTGAGTCTTAGGAACATACTGCTTTTCTTAAGGGACAAGTGACATGTATGCGAAAACACCTCAATTTTCTAAGGGACAATGGACATGAATGCCAAACACTTCAATTTCATAAGGGACAATTGACAACTACAAACGTGTGTGTGCCTAATTTAGTTACACCTTATTTTTCTTATAACGGGACAATTGAACCTTTGTTTGACGTGCTTGCTCTTACATTTCAGTACTTCCTTTAGAAGGGCCTGCTTTTGGATTGCATTTCATCCAAAAGGGATGACCCTAAGTGGAGTTTTCCTTTGAACTGCTATATAAGAGGGATAAGGTGAAAGCCAAGTCCTAACCGACGTTAGCCTTAACTTGTGGTGCCAAACTGAAAAGAGGTGTACTAGCTCTTTGTGGAAATAATTTTCACATTGAGCAAAATGTTTGATACTCTTAGTAGGATTGGTTAAAGCTTTTAGTAGCTTGTCACATTGCTCGTAAGGCATTGGTCCCTCAAAGTTACTAAGAACCATTCTAGATAGAGACTACCCGATCCACCTCCGTACATTGCGGTAATCATCAGTGCAAGGGGAATCAATTTAAGCCCTTAAGATACTCACCATTGGCTCCCTTGAGAAGAGATAGTATTCCCTTGGCTATAAAGCTCTTGTGACTTACTTGAGCTTTCCAAGGGGAGGGTGAGATATCCCTACCTATCGTCTCTCGCAAAGATACAAAATATCTGACACCTTTATGGAATGATATTTTTATCAACGGAGTATTAAGCTGTGAGCTAATCTACTGCAATGAAACCTTGTCTCTAGGGATAAAAAGTGCTTGTTATTGATTGCAATTGTCTTATACCTGTGGAAACATTGGGCTTTTTTGTGAGCCTTGAACATACACTATCTGTTGTGTCAGTCCTTTTTTGACCACTTGTTTGCTGTGTTTTCTCTTGCCAAAGACAAATCCAATCAGAATCATAACCAATTCTATCAAAATTTGCCTTTTAGAAGCATCAGACACTACTTCAGCACCCTTGGTATAATAGTAGCTCACCTTCGGTAGTACAGTAGATCACCTTTGGTATAGCAATACCTCACCTCTGGCAACCCTACTTCAGCACCCTTAGTATAATAATAGCTCGCTTTTGGTCACTGTAGCTCACCTTTGGTATAGCAGTACCTCGCCTTTGGTAGATCAGTCCATCACCTTTGGTATTACAGTAGCATGCTTTTGGTTGCACAGTCCTACGCCTCTGGTCAAACAGTATAGCGCCTTTGGTCTAGTGAGTTGTGCATCAAGAGTTTGTCATTCTCAAAACACAAGCCGAATCTTAGCATTACCTTTTGTCCTAGTGTATTCCATGGTAACCACTAGGCTCCAACAAACTATGAAGTCCAAGCAAGTTATACCTAGGAAGCGCAAATCACCTCCTCATACACCGCAATCAGGCCGTCTCAACATTGCTCCCAAGGTTACTCTTAGAACACCCACGAAAAGATCTACCAACTCTCCCAGCATGCCGCAGCCAGACCACCCTAGCACTCCTCAAGAGGGTAGGGTCCCTTTGGAAAACACACCTCACTATACCACCGGCTTGCCTCCAGATTTTGTGCCACAAGGGTATACTATTGATCAAATCCCATCTCAGGAAGGTAGGGTCCCTTTGGGAAACACACCTCACTATACCACCAACTTGCCTCCAGATTTTGTCCCACAAGGTTATACTACAGATCTAACCCCATCTCAAGAAGAGCGACACTTTGCAATAGGTCAATCCTCTCAAGAAGATGGGCAAGATCTTGATGAATTCATACAAGAGCCTAGAGTCATGGCCGCCTTTGACAAAATCCTTAGTGAGAACCAAGATCATTTCTTTTGCTTGCTTGCAGAGCAATGCGCCAAGTTACCTCAAGATTTTGATTTATCCACTCTCAAGGAGACTAACAACACCCAAGACACCTTACAAGCAGTGCAAACCATGTCAACAGTGACCACACCTTTACCTGAACAAGGCTCACAAGGGAAAATAATGGTACAATATAGGAATCCCCTTTATCAAAACCTAACAGGGAAGAGGGCCGTATCACCGCTTCTGACTCCTATGGAGATCTACAAAAATCAACAAGAAACTCTCCAACGTCAGGCGGAGCTAGCTAAGCAAGCCACCTCAGCTTGATCAAACATACAACAAGTTCCTAAAGTGTCCACACCAATCACAAGTGGAATTTTGGTTACTCCTTCATGAATAGGCTTCCCACCAAATTACAATTCGAGGAACAACTATGTAGCCATGCAACAAGGGTCTCAACAAATGCCACCTCCTCTATCATCAAACCTTCATGTCTCTCAACCAACTAGAGTCATGCAACCCCAACCACAACATTCTTCTACTCTCATCCTCAATCAACCTCAACCATAGCAAATCACATCTACCTATGTCCCTCATTCGCTACGTTCATCAGCGCTAAATTTCTTTCACACATTGCCTAGCCATCCTCAACTTCCCCAACATCAAGTTTCCCAAAGCTATGTGCCGCCATCGCAACCTAATCCAACGCACTTTAGCTTTCCTCCACCCAATTCTTTTCTCCAACCATCTCAAAGCCAACATTCTTACCTAGCACCACCCCCACCTCCTCCTAATCAAAGCATCCAATTCCAACCCAATCTCAACCCAACGTACAACATGTACGACCCCAACCAATCCTATGACCCTTATAACACCAATACGCATGGCTTACAATACAATCTATCGTATAGGAAACAACAACCACTTCTAGGACAACAGGAGATGTTTCCAACCCCTCCCATGGCGATGGAGCTAAAAATCGTGGAAGTTCAACAACAACTATCTGATCTTACGTTTGGCCACACCAAGAAGACCTTCTCTTTAGAAGAAGTGTGTCCTTATCCTTTTGATCGGTCATTACCAATGATCCCTTTTCCTCAAAATTTTACTATTCCTAAGTTTGATAAATACAAAGGAAAAGGCGACCCAAAAGACCATCTTAGGGAATTCTATCTTGCTTGCTTTGAGGTCTCACATAATGACACATATCTTATGCATCTCTTTCCTCGCAGTCTTGGAGGTCAAGCAATAGAATGGTTCTCACACTTACCTATGGGTATCAAGTCTTTTAATGAGCTAGCAGAGAAATTTGCCACCCATTTTTCTTACAACGCAGAGCATGAGATCTCCATGACTGATTTATGCAACAATAAATAGAAAAATGGTGAAACTTTCATTTCTTTCCTTCAACGATGGAGACAAATGGCTAGCAAATTCCCTTTCAAGATTATGGAGAAACAGCTTGTTAGCATATTTGTGCAGAACCTCAACCAAGAGTTAGGTTTCCACTTGCAAATTCTTAGTGCTACAACCTTCGATGAAATCACATACAAGGGAATCAACATTGAAAAGGCCCTCATTGCTAAAGGTGTGGTTAAAATCTTCAAAGAAACAAAAGACAATGCTCCTCATCAACAATCAAGTGATAAACCCAAATATTGGAACAAAAACAAAAATGTAGTCAACGATGGTGTGGTTGATTCTAAACATGTCCAAACTTTGCAAATGCCGCTACAGCTTTCCAAACCAAGTCAAGCTCCACCTCAACAATAGCAACAACAAAGACAACCATATCAAAACCAACAACAATGACAACAAGAACGACCTCAACAAGATTACCCTCCATGGCATCAATTCACTCCCTTGGGAGAGCCCATAGAATCTGTCCTACAAAAGATTTTACACAAAGGCCTCATCACCTTACCCGATCCTCCCCTGTATGGTGAACTTATTTACAAAACTGCGCAGTACAGAGAAAATGAATACTGTGAATTCCATAGGAGCAAAGGGCATAGAACTACATCATGCATGAAACTCAAGCACCTAATCCAAAACCTCATCGAAGGCAAACTAGTCTCTCTTGAAGTTGATCCACCAGCTTAGCACACGAACAAAGACCTCAACATGTACAAGGAACCATTCCCTCATCATGGTCCACCTCCTCCTCAGGATAGAGGTAAAGGTATCAATCATGCCTCCACTTCCTTTGATTCCATTGTAGGTCGTTTTGAAGAGAGTCGAGTGTCTACCCTCACAATCAGAGGCAAATCTATGGATTGTGTTGTCACAACTTGTTGTGGTCGTGTCACCATTTGTGGTCCTACACCCAGTCTCCCAGCTTAATCTGATTATAATCTTGTTGAACATCTAGGGAAAACGCCAGCACAGATCTCTATCTTGGACCTTCTACGGTCATCACCTGTACATAGAGTAGTGCTAGAAAAAGCCCTCCAAGAGTCGTTGGTTCCTAACAACATAGTGGTCGCAGATTTCTGAGCTATAGTAGGTAATATTACTTCACCCTACAATGTGCTCTTCTCTGAAAAGGACCTCCCTTCCCATGATCCGTGTCACAATGATGCCCTCCATATTGAAGTTCTCATCCATAAGCGTAAAATCAAACGTATACCCATAGATGGTGGTGCTGGTCTCAACATCTGTTCTTTAAAGTTACTAAAGCAATTGGGATACTCTGAGGATCATGTCAACACTGATCAAACTATTACCATCAAGGGATATGATGATGCTGAATGCCGTTTAGAAGGTATTATTCATTTGCCTATACAATTGGGCCTTGTCATGCTTGAAACTTGGTGTCAAGTCCTTGATATTGAGCTGCCTTACAACATTATCCTAGGCCGCCCATGGATCCATGCAATGAAAGCTGTTCCCTCCATGTACCATCAGTCTCTAAAGTTCCCATACAATGGTACGGAGATCACTATCCCAGGAGACCCCAATCCTTTTGAATTCTGCCGTGTCTTGCAAGGCAGCTATAAGAATTGCAACCAAGTGCCTAAAAATGAAAAAGCCCTTGAATCCCCACTATATGTTGATCCTAAAACTTTGACACAAGCCTCTACAAGTGAACCTAATCCTCTTCCTGAAATCAAAGTTCACATCCGTGATATAGGCTTTGACACTTATGATATATCAAAATCTTGTTGTGTAGGTAGGATGCCTTTATCCCCTAAATCTTACGGTCAACCGCCCATTGCCAAAGTAACTAAAAAAGTAGCTATTCCTCCCCTAGCATTTCTAGCCCAATTCCAACAGGGGCGCTTATTGGAGGAGGAAACTATTGAGGACATTTCTTCTTGGCTCTATAAGGAGAAAGAACCAGTCACAATACCAGTCAAGCAATATGGCAATGACTTAAGGATAGTAAAAAACATGGGCTATAAAGGCAAAGGTGGCCTCGGGAAATAGAATCAAGGAACTATGGAGCCTATTACTGTGATAAAGAAACTAGACAAGAAGGGATTAGGGTTTGGTAGAAAGGTACCGCATGCCTTGGACATCGAGTATATCCTCGACGAGGTGGCCGAAACTTTTCTTGCTGATTCAACGTCTACAGAGGATATCATCGATGACTCTTCCCTCCATATGACCAACCTCTTTGCAGAATCCTCCATTTTTATGCTATCCTCCGTATCCTTAACCTCCACCACAAACACCCAGAATGTAACGCTTGTCTACCTTGAACTTATCGATTGGGACCAACAAGGGTCCCCCATTATAGATGTATTTCAGAATGACGAAGCTTTAGCTGAGTTCATGGGAATTCGGGAAGGTATCCCTCTTAGCGATCATAAAGTAGGTTTTGTAATGGAACTAGAGCCAACAGCTTATTTTGGTGAGAATGCCAAATCCTCCACTCGCAAAAGTAAAAATAAAGAAAGATCTCTAGGTGAAAACCACACTGTGGCACCTCTTGATCACAAAATAGTAAAAAAAAAGGACATATCCAAAGGTGAAAACCCAACTGTGGCACTTGAGGATGGAGGATTTGACCTTCCCCTACCATCTAAGTACCAAGAAAAGTCAGCTCTCCTAGTGGAAGATTCTACAGAGATAAACCTTGGCACCAAGCAGAATCCAAAGACCACATTCCTAGCAGCATCATTACCAGAAACAGAGCACAAGAATCTTAACAAATTCTTCTTACAAAGAACCATCAACTTTGTGTGGACCTATGCTGATATGCCAGGGTTAGACCCTAAGCTAGTTGTTCACTACCTCACAGTTGATCCAAAAGTTAAACCAGTCAAGCAAAAGTTGATGAAGATGCACCCACAAATAGCTCTCTTGGTAAAAGTTGAAATACATAAGTTGTTAGATGCAAAGTTCATACGACCTATTGACTATTCAGACTGGGTATCAAACATTGTACCTGTGTCTAAACCGAATCAGCACATCCGCATGTGTAATGATTTTAGAGATCTTAACAAAGCATGTCCCAAAGACGACTTTCCATTACCAAACATTGATATTATAGTAGACTTGACAGTGGGGCATGAAATTCTTTCTCTCATGGATGGATTCTCAGGCTATAATTAGATAAGGATAGTAGAAGAATATCAACATAAAACAACCTTTACTTGTCCCTGGGGTAATTACTGTTGGTGTGTCATGCCGTTTGGTCTAAAGAATGCAGGAGAAACCTATCAGAGAGCAATAGCAGTGATATTCCATGATCTATTTCATCATATTATGGAGGACTATGTGGATGACATACTAGCTAAATCTTCTAGGGTAGATCACATACAGGTTCTAGGATAGATCTTTGACAGGCTCAAGAAATACCAAGTGCACCTCAATCCAAAGAAGTGTGTCTTTGGTGTAACATCAGGTAAGTTGTTGGGATACATTGTATCACGTAGAGGCATTGAAGTAGACTCCACAAAAGTAAAGGCTATATTGGAGATGCCTCCACCAAAGAACCTCAAAGCATTAAGGAGTCTTCAAGGAAGGTTGTAGTCTATTAGGCGTTTCATCTCACAGCTAGCAGATAAATGTCAACCATTTCAACACTTGCTCCGAAAGGATGTCTCATTTTGATGGGATGATGTGTCAAGCAGCATTTGATCAGCTCAAGGAGTATCTCGCTACACCACCTATATTGGTTCCACCAGTTACTGATAAACCTTTGATATTATACATCTCAACTACAACTTCGGCCCTAGGGGCACTTCTAGCACAAAATGATGAAACAGGAAAAGAGCATGCAATTTATTATATCAGTAGAACTTTGGTAGGATATGAACTCAATTATTCACCGATGGAAAGAGCTTGTTTAGTAGTAGTGTTCGCTTCCTAAAAGTTGGGGCACTACATGTTGAACCAACACACAAATCTTATAGCCAAAATTGATCCCTTGAAGTATCTACTTGCAAAAGCAGCTCTTACAGGAAGACTAACTAAATGGGTCATGATCCTTAGTGAGTTCGATATTGAGTATGTGGATCGTAAAGCAATCAAGGGGCAAGCCCTAGCAGATCAACTAGCAGAAGCACCTATGACAGATACGCACCCTATGGTAGCAGACTTTCCGAATGAGAATCTATTCACTCTTTCTAACTCAATAATGTGGAAGTTACACTTTGATGGTTCCTACACACAACATGGATCAGGGGCCGGCATCTTATTTATCACACCTCAAAATGACTATATTCCTAAGTCATATCAGCTTGCATTTCCTTGCACCAACAACATCGCCGAGTATGAAGCACTCCTCATAGGTCTCAATACATCAGTTCAATGGGACATCACAGAATTACAAGTATATGGAGACTCATAGCTAGTCATTCGCCAAGTCATAGATGAGTACCAAACAAAAGATGAAAAGTTAGTCCCCTACAAGCAACTAGTGGATACATACAAACCGCACTTCTCTAGTATCACATTTGAGCAAATTCCAAGAGAGCATAACAAGGCTGCAGATTCTATGGCTTCTGTAGGGTCACTGATTGACATGCCAGCTAATACATAGAAATATGAATTCTTGATCGAGCAATTGTTGATACCAACCATCGATGTTCCTGTTACTGAAATCATCTGCAAACTTGTTGGTCCCAATTCCCCATGGTATGAAGACATCTGTGAATACCTCAAAAATAGTAACCTTCCCTCTGACCTATCATCCACCCAACGCAAAACCTTTACCCATCGATCCTCCTGTTACACCATTCTGGGTGATACACTATATTGCCAGAGTCTCGATGGTATCCTCTTACGATGTCTTAATGCGGAAGAAGCTGAAGCCACCTTATGAGACATACACGAAGGTGTCTATGGCGCACATTCTACTGGTCCTAATCTTGCTAGGAAGATACTTAGAATAGGGTACTACTGGCCTACAATAGAACAAGATGCTGTATAATTTGCTAAGAAGTGTCTACAATGCCAGCAACATGGAGATTTGATTCATGCACCAACTCATGAATTACAGCCTGTGACTACTCCATGGCCTTTTTCTCAATGGGGTCTCAACCTCATAGGACAAATCCACCCATCCTCATCTAATGGCCATAAGTTCATCATTACTGCCACTGATTGTTTCACGAAGTGGGTTGAAGCCATTCCCATGACCTATACCACCGGTAAGCAAATAGCCAAATTTATCCTTAACTATCTCATATGCCGGTATGGTATCCCCCAAGCCATTGTCACTGATAATGGGAGACCATTCAAGAATCAAGATGTCCGTGCCTTATGCACACAATACAATATCCAACCTCACTTTTCAACTCCCTACTATCCGTAGAGTAACGGCCAAGCTGAGGCTTCGAATAAAACCATTCTCAAAATCCTCAAGAAAATAGTCAATGAAGCTAGTCGTGATTGGCACTTGCAACTCAATCCCGCCCTATGGGCCTACCACACTAGTATCAGAACACCAACTGGTGCCACACCATATGCCTTGGTCTATGGCTCTAAAGCCATCCTACCTATAGAGGTTGAGATCCCATCTCTCAGAGTATCTATGTAGAACCTGATTGGCAGAGAGGAGTATCGCACTTCTAGATTAGCTGAGCTCGAACTACTAGATGAGAGGCACCTTGCTGCGCTTAATCATCTCCATGCCTATCAAAACCACCTCCAGTGTAATTACAACAAAAAGATCAAAGAAAGACGGTTTCAAGTTGGTGATCTTGTACTTAAAGAGAATTAGAAAAATCAAGCAGATTGAGAAAAGAAGGGCAAGTTTGAACCTAACTGGTTAGGTCCCTTTTTTGTGACAACAACATATGGATCAGGAGCTTATACTTTAGCTACACCTGATGGCATTCCTCTAGATGAGCGACTTAATAGTGTCCATCTCATGAAGTTCTATGCCTAATCCTCAGAGTATTCCAAAAAAAAAATCCAAAAAAATCCGTCCTCTGGTGAAAACCTGGTAAACAGGCACCTTGGATAAGTACCATAGTGCAAACTTGGCAAATAGACGCTATGTGTAGAGTCAGCATCCATCGTCTATCAATTCTTGTTCAATCCATCTCACAACACACTTCATCCATCCATAATAAAACCATTGACTTTGTTTGCATTTCCATCTCTCTATCTAGTATAGCTTGGAAATTTGTCAATGTCCATCATCGTCATCTTGCATCTTGATCTATGTCTGCAGTTATCACTGTCTTGTCCTAGGTCAAGCTTTCTAGGTCTTCTTCATCAGTCATCCATGCAAATTCCTCTACCGAAATGGGGGCAACTCTTTCCTTAACCTAGGTCTAGGAATGGATCCTTGTTCGTGGTTCACAATGCGCTCTTCAACCTTTTCTCCTTTCCGCAGATAGCATCCTTTAACGGACACATCGCTCCTATGATAAGGCTGTTCTCTTTTCTCCAACGCTTTTCCTACATCATCACACCAACTAGAACTACATCTCATCTTCTCAATTTTAAAGTACCTTGATCCCATGGATATGGGTATGTAGGCAGTCTGGAATACGAAGGAAGTTTCCAGTACTCAGGTACATAAGATCTTCCCCTCCTTTCATCTTGACCCATCTCATCACTCTATCCAGAACTACATATTTATCATTTTCATATTTCATTGTAATGTGCCTTGATCTTGTGGATACAGGGTATGTAGGCAGTCTGGAATACGAAGGATGTATCCAGTACTCAGGCACATGCGATTCATCATTCTCCACCCGTTTCAATCCATTAGCACTGTCACCTTTTCTGGTTTTCCATTTTTCAAAATCCATTCGCCTCAACTTGACTAACTAAAGCAGCAAGCTAGCGCATCCTTTTAAAGCAAAAGTTCTTAACAAACCTGAAGCAAAGCAGCTTACTCCCAGAGTCATCTACTGCCCTACTATTCTGATTGCCAACATCAGCTAAATCCAGCTTAACCAAAGCACCAGATCAACAAGCTTGTCTTATGTAGAATGTTCCATTGTCGAGACCAACACACGCATCTCCTACAACATGTAGCATCTTCTGCAGCGAGACATTGTCTTTTTAGGTAGATAGCCCCCTTTAATAGACACAGAGTTCCTACGATAAGGCTGTTATCTTCCCTATCCAATCTATCCTGAGCAATCTCTTTGGCAAGAGAATATGTTGGCTATATGTTTACTTTGTAAGTCAGTCAATTTGCTTTTTGGTTTATCTTTTGTTCCTTTTATCCATTACCTATTCAAAGCTACCTTGGTTTATCTATAATCTTGGTATGTTGCGATGCGATACGGATTAGGGGCATCATCATTGCTTTTGTGTGCCGTGTTTGAGGAATGATCTTTAGCATCTTTCTTAGCATTCTATTTATCTTGTGTGTGTTACAACCTAGCATCTTACATATTTAATACTCTTCTTGCATTTGCATGTATTGAAGTTTATTTTATGTTCAAGACTAGGGTTCATTCACATATTCCAACAAGGTCATATTATGTCTAAAGGGATCTAAGTTCAAACCGCTTGCTTGTAGAGTCAACGTCCATGCACTCGGATATTACTGCACCTTGGTCTTTTATACCTTGGTGGCGAACTATCCACATGCTATATCAAAAATAAGGATTGCTCTTTATATACAATTGTGAAACCAATGCAACAAGCTCATCATTCATCCATTCACACAACCTGTATATTGTTTTCATTGCAATGATCGATTAAACAGTCTCTGTCTTCCATCTCCTCCTTTTTCTTCTCTCTGGTCCATATCTATAAAACCCACATGTTAGATATCACTAGTCATAGCATCTATATCACCATACATCTCTATCATCATACATCTATAAGCATCATGACATCTATAAGCATCATGACATCTATAAGCATCATATACACCATATACATTATCACATAAATCCATAATCATACATACATATCATCACATCCATGACATCAAGAAGTGCATACACAAAAATGTGAACATCAATTAGTAGAATAGATCATTATATACATCATGTGTAGGTCATCATAATACAAACTATCTGTGTCTACATCAATAGTCCATATATACATCAATATAGTACATCAAGGCTATCAAGAGCCCGCAATATATCCATCAGGATGCAGGCAGGCATCAGTCTAAAATGATACAAAATAGTACAAAATGATACAATGTACAAATGTGCATGCTCTAGCAGGTAGAGCTGCCCTCCTGTTGTGGCCCCTGGCCTCCACCTGTGCTCGGTACAGGTCCCCCTGCTGCTCCTCCTCCCCCTAGTGGCACCCCTAGTCCTCTAACTGAGGACAGTGATTGCCCTATCCTGTGGGACCTGGATGCCCCGGATCTGCTCCTGTCTCTGTAACTGGGTGCCTGCTGAGCTGCTGGCACCGCACCTGCATAGAGCCCCCTGTATTACTCTGCCTCTCTCCCAGCTAACACTAGCTCTCCCTTCACGCAAACGAGCTCGCTGTATAAGGTCCTTTGATCTGCACCTAGTGCCCAGCGTGCCTCATCTCTCTCCCGCCTCATTCTATGGAGTGTGGCCTCTGTTGTTAGCTGTAGCTGTACCTCTGCATCTCTCTCCCTCATCACTTGGGCTAGCTGCCCATCATCTACTGTTGGTGCGGCTGGAAGGCTGTATCTGTGCCTGTGCCTGGATCTGTAGCTATGCCTGTACGTGTGCTAGGGCTGTTTGTGCTACTGCTGCTACTTGTGTCTGCACCTAGGCTAAGGCCTCAGCCTGTCTCACCTTGACCCTCACTGCATCCCTGTCTCTCCTCAACCGTACCATTCAGAGCTCTAATCGAGTCTTTCGGGCTATCTCCTCCTGTAATAAACACTCAGTCCTCTGTAAATCAGTCTCTATGACTAGATCCCCCTCCTCCGCCATCTCCACATTTGCCTGCTGGCTGCTGGCCTCTCCAACTGCCTGCTGTCTTGCCGCTCTAGCCTGTCACCTCATCCTGGCCTCTGCGCCTAGGACTAGTACCTCCCCCACTACCCCTACCACCCCTGGTGTAGTCAACTACACTGGCCTGTGTGTCTACCAGTATCTATCATACTCTAGCAATGTACCTGGATCTGCCAGTCCTGTGTCCCAATCCCATCTCATGGGGACAAGTCTCTGTACCTCTGCCAATGCTATCGCTACTGGAATCTCTGCATCTCAGTCCCCTACCTCTCGCTGTGTCTTGGCATGTGTCGCCTCCCCCACCGGCAGTCCTTGTGGCAACTCAAACTGTCTCAGTACCCGCTCTGGCAGGTATCTATCAATGGTGTTTGTCCATCTCCCAAACAGATACCAAGCCTATCTACAGTACATCAGCTGCTCATGCTCATCCACCCACTCCTTGCAAAGTAACCGTGGCCTCCAAACAAATAGGTCCATCTCGTCGATCTATCACCTTCAGTGGCTAATAGATCCCAACCTCTGGTGTGTGATCACTCCCTCATATAGGAATGCGTATGACTCTCCCCTTTCCCGTTGGTGCTGTGTCATGGGTCTGATCACTGGGATATGCTCCCACACCCACACCTGTAGTAATGTCACCCCTTCTGAGAGACTGTGGCCCCTCCTGTACACGCATTCATGCATGTCTCGGTATAGTTGTCCAAGTACACAAGGCCCCCATGCGTACTGTGTACCATGTGTGAACATCCTTGATAGTACTGTGTCCCATCCCATAGATAGTCCTCTCGACCACCTGTCAGGGCACAAGAAGCCACCAATCAGTGAAGCAACTATCCACCTGATCCTATCGCAAAGTCGCGGGACGTCTACCCACCGAATCTCCCCGTTGTCTATCCGTAGGTCATCTGTGTAGAAGACCTCTACCAAGCCTGCCTCACCCCGCGCTAGGTCAAAGTCCACTCTCTCTCTGTCTATCTAAATCCTCAGGATGCAATACACATTCTCTAGCATCACTGTCACCTCCCTTGTCAGAAAGTGAAACGAGCTTGTCTCACTGTGAAACCTCTCCACCATTGCTGTCATTAGTGGTGCAAGAGCACCTACCTAACAGCTGGCCTCCATGAGGCAGTTAGTTAGTTTAAGTCTTGTTGATGTTTTCAAGAAGGTCTTATAAGACCAATGCATGTAATAAGGTCTGAGTTGACCATGCTTTACTATTTTTAGATAGTTTGTTTAGACAGCTGTTTAGTTTGTTAGTTCGGTTGGGCCTCCCAGCCACTTGGAGAGGTTTCCCAGCCGCTTGGGGGCAAAAATAGTACTACTGTGAGTAGTTAAATACCCCCCAAATTGGGTCACTTGAGGGAGAGACATACAAAGATATACTGAGAAGTTAGGTTGTGCTGTGGGAAAACAGAGTATTGTACGTGCATCCTTTGAAAGCAATAAAGAGATCCTATTTGTGTCAATTCTCTATTTGGATTCCATTGTGTAATCGAGTTGCTGTTTTGGTGGTTGCATGGATTCGCTAATCCATTCCACCAGTTGATTCATCGAATCGATGGAATGGCTGTGTACAATAGTTTAGGATTTAGTTTGCATTTTCTGTTTGTTCACATGTATGTTTGCAGGATCGCAGTTGAGAGGTGTTGAGAACCCTAGCATGGGTATGTGCTAGGTCGTGCTGGTTGTTAGAGTCTGGAAGGTCATCCAAGAACCAGATCGGGTCATCCCAGGAAGTTCGGCAGATCAGAACAGTGAAAATCCGCTAAGATCGGTGTATTCGTCGCATCTGCATCATCAAGATATTTCTGCGTATATCTTGTACTTACATCAGGCATCAGCTTATGTATATCCTGATAGTAGACATCGGGTTATGTTGCATATGTGTATCGGGTTGTGAGTATCCGTCTGGCGGAGATAATTCATGAATATGATGCAGTGCATATTTGGAGTGCATATTTGGGAATATGATGCAGTCGATCGCATAAGGTGAATGTGCATCGGGGTGATAGGGAATTAACATTAGGTAGATCACAGAAGGAATATTCAGCGGAATATTCATCATGTGCATAAAATTGAGTATCGTCATCAGGATGTTTCAATATGACCCGATAAGTCATATCTTGATGCTGGTTGTGTAAGTAGGTTGGATATCAGGGTGACGTAAGCATCAGAGGAAAGGTGCATGAGGTTGTCATCATCAGGATATATGGGAGGAACCTGATATTTCATATCCTGCTGACAAAAGGTGCAGATGATGCCAAACATCATGATGCTGCAGATAGAATTTGGCGTTAAGGTGAACAGTGATCGTCAGGAGGATAATTGTGTTTGCCGAATATGATGATGCTGCTGATAGACAAATATGATGATGCTACTGATAGGCGAAAGGTCGAAGGTTTGTCTGCAGGAGGATATCAGTCGGTAGAGAAAATATGATGATGCTGACAGGTTTTAGGTTTGGGTGCATAATTAGTAATGCATAGACATACATGCCGTACGTTAGGATTTTAGTGTGGATGCCTCTACATCATAGTGGTATCAGAGCTCAGTAAAAGATCTGGGCTATTTGTGTGTTGATTCTGTACTGAGAGGACAGAGGTAGAGAAGTGAGAGGTTGACAAAATGCCTCTGAAAGGTAATGGTACTGCAAGGGAGTTGCAGGAGATGAAGGAAAAACATGCCAGAGAGATGAGGAAGATGAAGGAGCTTGCTGAAGCACTACAAGCCAGGCTTGTAGCCTTGGAGAAGAACAAAAAGAGGGAAGTGGAAGACAGTGAATCAGAAGAAGATGAAGATGCCGTTGAAGAGTATGAAGAGGTAGCTGAAGATCTGAATGTTGAAGACCAGAGATTTGCAAAACTGTTAAAGGCAGTGCAGAATGATAAGCCTAAGGTAAGGGTTGATGTTTCCAAGTATAATGGAAGTTTGAATGAAGATGAATTACTTGATTGGATTGCTGCTTTGGACAATCACTTTGAATGTGAGGATGTTACTGAGGATCAGAAGGTAAAGATTGCAAAGACCAACTTAGGAGGTCATGCTTTGGTATGGTGGGATTATGTACAATCTGAGAGAAGGAAACAAGGCAAGTCAAAGATCACTTCATGGGATAAAATGGTAGCAAAGATCAAAGGTAAATTCTTGCCCAAGGATTATGAAATTTAGATGTTTAAGAAGCTGCAATTTTTAAGGTAGAAGGAAATGGATGTGAAGGCATATACTAAGGAGTTTTATAAATTGAGTATGAGATCTGGTCATCATGAGAATGAGGTAGAAAAGGTGGCTAGGTACTTGGCTGGTTTGAGATTGAACATACAGGATGAGTTAGTTTTAGCTAACCCTAAGAGTGTGGAAGATTGTTATCAAATGGCAATCAAGATTGAAGAAAAGATGAATAGACGACAAGATAAGTCCATGAGAGGAAGAGGCAGCAATATGAGGGGAAGAGGATCAGCCCCTACAACAAGGCAAACCAATGAGGGTCAAGAAGACACTGGTAAAGGATAGGGACAGTCTGATTTCAGAGGTGGATGGAAAGGTACTAGAGGCAAATTTGGAGGTGGTAGAGGTTCTACTACATTTTTAGGAAAGTGTTACACCTGTGGTGAGTTTGGTCATCCATTTTTTAAATGTCCAGAAAGACAAGGTTCATCATCTAGAGATGATAGAACGAATGACAAGAGAGTACAACTTGTGCAAGAAGAGAAAGTAGAGCAAAATGTGCAAAGTTCAAACACTTATCAAGGAGATAGAGCTCCTGACAATTATGGATATCCTGAGGAGGGAGAAGCATTGATGCTAAGGAGAACTAGTTTGCAGACATCAAAGGATATGATGCAAAGAAAAGCTCTTTTCAAGACCACATGCAAGAGCAAAGGTAAAATATGTAAGGTTGTCATTGATACTGGTTCAACAGACAATATGATATCTCAGAAAATGGTGGATAAACTAAATTTGGAAAGGATTCCACACCAACACCCTTACAAGGCATCTTGGGTGAGTGATAGTTAATTACTTTTTGTATATGAACAGGGATATGTTGATTTTCAGATTGGGGCATATCATGATAGAGTTTTGTGTGATATATTGCCCATGGAATGTTGTCACCTACTGCTGGGTAGGCCATGGCAATTTGATAGGAGAGTAGTGTATGATGGGTATGCTAATACCTACACCATCAAGAAAGATGGGAAAACTATTATGTTGATGCCATTACAGGAAGAAGCTGCAGTACAGAAGGCAGAAAACATCATTTTAGTGGGAAAGAAGGAGTTTGTGAAGATGCCTACAGCTGCAAGCATAAAGGTAGTTGAGGACATTGCAGGGAGAGAAGTTGTTAAGGACAATAGTTTGAAGACAGTTTTAGTTTTGACTGATAGAGGTCAGCAGCAGGTTTAGAAATAGGTTTGTAAACAGCAACCAGTTGAGTGGAATGACAAGGATGTTGTCATAGTTGGGACTATTATTTATCCTATAAAGGTTGATAGAAAGACAAATTTGAACACTGCAGAAATTCAAGAGGCAATTCCTAAGGTCATTCAACCAGGTATTCAGACAGAGGTTCTGGTAAGACAACCTGACAAACATAGGGTATGTGTGAGAAGGGCCTATATTGATAGGCATGAGGGTTTACTTGCAAGACAGCAAGTTATAGTTCAGAAATCTTGGAGCAGCCAAGAGACAACAAAGGATAAAGCTGGAACAGGTTAGAACACTGAGATGGCAAAGCGTAAAAGTGGAATTCTTCCACAACCTAACTCATGGGACATGAGTTCTTTTTTTGTTGGGGAGTATGGTGTAGGAGCACCTACCTGACAGCTGGCCTCCATGAGGCAGTTAGTTAGTTTTAAGTCTTGTTGATGTTTCCAAGAAGGTCTTATAAGACCAATGCATGTAATAAGGTCTGAGTTGACCATGCTTTACTATTTTTAAATAGTTTGTTTGGACAACTGTTTAGTTTGTTAGTTCGGTTGGGTCTCTCAGCCACTTGGAGAGGTTTCCCAACCACTTGGGGGCAAAAACAATACTACTGTGAGTAGTTAAATACCCCCCAGATCAGGTCACTTGAGGGAGAGACATACAGAGATATACTGAGAAGTTAGGTTGTGCTGTGGGAAAATAGAGTATTGTACGTGCATCCTTTGAAAGCAATAAAGAGATCCTGTTTGTGTCAATTCTCTATTTGGATTCCATTGTGTAATTGAGTTGCTATTCTGGTGGTTGCATGGATTCGCTGATCCATTCCACCGGTTGATTCATCGAATCGGTGGAATGGCTGTGTACAATAGTTTAGGATTTAGTTTGCATTTTTTGTTTGTTCACATGCATGTTTGCAGGATCGTAGTCGAGAGGTGTTGAGAACCCTAGCATGGGTATGTGCTAGGTTGTGCTGGTTGTTAGAGTCTGGAAGGTCGTCCAAGAAGCAGATCGGGTCATCCCAGGAAGTTTGACAGATCAGAACGGTGAAAATCCGCTAAGATCGGTGTATTCGTCGCATCTGCATCATCAGGATATTTTTGCATATATCCTGTACTTACATCAGGCATCAACTTATGTATATCCTGATAGTAGACATTGGGTTATGTTGTGTATGTGTATCAGGTTGTGAGTATCTGTCTAGCAGAGATAATTCACGAATATGATGTAGTGCATATTTGGGAATATGATGCAGTCGATTGCATAAGGTGAATGTGCATCGGGGTGATAGGGAATTAACACTAGGTAGATCGCGGAAGGAATATTTGGCAGAATATTTGTCCTGTGCATAAATTGAGTATCGTCATCAGGATGTTTCAATATGACCCGATAAGTCATATCCTGATGCTGGTTGTGTAAGTAGGTCAGATATCGGGGTGACGTAAGCATTAGAGGAAAGGTGCATGAGGTTGTCATCATCAGGATATATGGGAGGAACCTGATATTTTATATCCTGCTGACAAAAGGTGCAGATGATGCCGAACATCATGATGCTGCAGAGAGAGTTTGGCGTTAAGGTGAACAGTGATTGTCAGGAGGATAATTGTGTTCGCTGAATATGATGATGCTGCCGATAGCCGAATATGATGATGCTGCTGACAGGTGAAAGGTCAAAGGTTTGTCTACAGGAGGATATCGGTCAGCAGAGAAAATATGATGATGCTGACAGGTTTTAGGTTTGGGTGCATAATTAGTAATGCATAGACATACATGCCGTATGTTAGGATTTTAGTGTGGATGCCTCTGCATCAATCAGGGTGAGATTCACCCTAATGTGTGTTAAATGCACAACATGCCATAATCCTGCATGCTCTAGGAACGCGTCCTCCTCCCACGTCAGTTGTACTACCTCATGTGCTATCACATGGTGTCACTCTCTCGACATCAACGATGGCATAATCCTCTGCATCCAAGCAACCACTTGTCAATTCTTTTCCACTAATACTACAAATTTCTCCTCTATGATGCGAAACCCTAGGACCAACTTCCCCCTGCTCTAATCTAAGTGGTTACCTCCACGGTTCGACCTAGCTTGACTCCTCTTCTCTCCTAACCAATAGCGCTTGGTTTCATAGCAAAGTGCTGCACTGTGTTACCACATGCGCCTTATTGTTCTTGCAAAGGTGCTTTGCTTTTTGTACCAAGTGCGACTTGTTTTACAAGTGCGCCTCACTGTACTGCCAAACACGATTCACTGTGTTGCCAAAGGTGATGCATTTTTTGCTATCCCTTCCAATTGCGCTAACTTGTCCTGCCAAATGCGCTACACTGTATACCCAGAAGCGCTGCAGAACTCTACCAACCACGCTGTGACGCTAACCCCAAAAGCCAATAGCGCTCTATTTTTGCCAAAAGCGCTATACCTTCCTACCAAAAGCGCTGCGACCCGCGAAAAGTGCCTTAACCACCTACCAATAGCACCTTTCTACCCTAACGCGCTTTTGGCTGACCTAATTGACCTCCCTAAACCTAGCCCTAAACCACCCTAAAACATCAAATTAAAATGGGGTTTTTGGACACTTACCGCTACCGGAGCTCCTGTTGGCCTCCCGTATGTTTGCACAAGCTCTGCCCGATGCCTGTGCGCCGAAATTGGCATCTCTCCTCGCTGTCAGCTCCTTCCACTCAACTCTCTCACTCTAAAGCTAGGAGGCTCTACACTCTCAATTTAGAAGCTCCTAGTGTGCAAAATGAGGATTGTAGTCCCAATGGGACCTATTTATAGCATCCCACCCTCATTTTCTTTTCCCCACCCCATTCTGCTTGTTCTACTAACTTCTCGTGCTCTCATCTAGTCAAGCGTCAACCCAGTCCTTCTGTCACTTCCCAGTCTTTCCGCTCGAGGGGGCATACGCTGGGGCAACTACCTACACTGGGGCATCAAAAATTGCATCATGTCTTCAACAATTACTTTCTTTGATGCAATGCTATAAACTGCATCGCATCAAAGAGGGGCAAAATGTAGACACCCTAAAATGACCAAGTCGTCGCACTACTTGAATTTCATCTAATCTGTCTAATAACCTCCATTCCAACGTTAATTAAATAATCTAATTATTTAATTAATTTCATCTAATTCCTCTAAATCTCCTAAATTTGACTTTAATTAAATAAATCCTCTTTATTTAATTAATTAAATTAAATTTCTCTATTATTCTTCCTCAAGTCTCCATTAATTAAATAAATCCCATTATTTAATTAATTCATCACCAATTCCCTCTTATCTACAATTAAATAATTCTTAATTATTTAATTAAATCAATTTCAATCTCCAAGAATGAAATATAATCAAATATTTTATTTATTCTTCTAAAATCATGCACAACAATTAAATAAATTTATTTATTTAATTTGCTTTCTAAATCTTCTAAATTAAATAATTCTAATTATTTAATTGTTTCTTCCAATAATATCTTCTCTAAATTTAAATAAATCAAATATTTATTTAAGTTGCTTTTTCTTCTAAATTGAGTTATCTCCAAATATAATTCAAGCTTTCTTGCACATGCAATTAAATATTCCTAATATTTAATAAAGCAAAATATCTTCTTATTCTCATGCAAATCCCTTCTTCTTGTTTTAAATCACTTAATTGATTATTATATTCTTTTAATTGCTTTAACTCATTCTTTTATTCTTGATAACTCCTCTTATGCAAAAGAAAGTAAGACACATGTCTTTTTCTTATTCATTGCACGTTCCTCAACTTATCTCCTCCGTTGATTCTTCTAAATTATCTGGACCATTGATCGATCATGTTTGAAACCTATATAAACCCCCCTCATCTCCTTCATTATCTCTCTCTTCGATCACTTATTCTCAAGCATACTTAACAACGCTTTGAGCATACATCGCATCGATTGAGCAACTTCACGATCTCTTAACATTGATCTCTACTTGCTTGTTGCAACCATGGTTTTGCAATACTATTGAGCAATCCACATTCATCCAAAGGGAACAATAGAAATCTTGGTAAAAGCTTTCATGTTTTATTGATTTATTAGTAATGGCTTTTATTTAGATTCGTTCTCTTTATGTTATTGGTTTTTGATTTTGTTAGTTTATCATAGTCAATTTTCCTCATACATACTGTTTAGTCAAACACCTCAAAAGATTACCCAGTGATCTATTCACCACCTCAGTTTGTCCATCCATCTGAGGGTGATAGGCTGATGTGAAAGATAATTAAGTGCCCAATTTCTTCCACAAAGTGCGCCAAAAATGTCCCACAAATTTGGGATCTCTGTCAGTGACAATATTCAATGGAAAACCATGAATTTGAACTATTTATTTAAAGAATAGACCAGAAATTTGTGAAGCATCATTGGTACACTTGCATGGTACAAAATGAGCCATTTTACTGAATCTGTCAACTACAACAAATACACTGTTGAAACCTCTTTGAGTCCGGGGAAGACCCAAAACAAAATTCATACTGATGCACTCCCATGGCCTTTGCAGAATTAGAAGTGGTTGATAGAGACCGGCATTGGATGAAGTTCCTTTTGCCCTCTGACAAATGCTACAAGTTTCTACAAATTTCCTGACATCTGTTTGCATCTTAGGCCAGAAGTAAAGCCTTCTCACTTGTTCCAACATCTTGTCTAGTCCAAAATGACCCCCAAGACTACCGCAATGTTTCTCTTTTATGATGTTCTCCCTCATGGAACACCTAGGTACACATAGTTGGCTACCTTTGAACAGTAACCCCTACTGTAGCAAAAATTTAGAAAAATTAGAATGATAGGAATCTAAAAATTGTGAACAAACTACATATATCTCCTTGAAGTCCTCATCATCCTGGTACATATTCTTGAGAGAATCCACTCCCACACTTTGCAACTGGATTTCATATATAGTGCACACTCTTCTGCTTAGAGCATCTGTCACCTTGTTGGCTTGTTCCTTCTTATGTTTGATGGATAAAGTATACACCTGGAGTTGTTCGACCCACTTCATATGCCTGTGATTTAGCTTCTCCTGTGAATTCAGAAAACTCAAAGCATGGTTGTCAGTATAAATAATGAATTCCTTGGGCAAGAGATAATGTCTCCAATTTTTCAATGCTTGCACCATTGCATACAATTCTAGATCATATGTGGAATACTTTCGTTTAGCATCATTCAACTTTTCACTAAAGAAAGCAACAGGTCTGCCTTCCTGACTCAAGACAACACTAATGGCAAGGTTACTGGCATCACATTCCACAATAAACAACTTATTAAAATCAGACAAAACCAAAAAGGGTTTCTCCACTATTTTCTGTTTGAGAATCTCAAAAGACTCATCAGCTGCTCTATTCCAAACAAACTTACATTTCTGTCCTCCTTTTATGGTATCCAGAATGGGTGCACAAATGTGACTGAATCCTCTTATGAATTTCCTATAAAATGTTGCCAGCCCATGAAAACTTCTTACATCACTTACTGTTTTAGGTGCTGGCCAAGACAGAATAGCATCTACCTTTTCTGGATCCATTTTCAAATTGCCCTGGGATATCACAAATCTAATGTATGTGAGTTCTTCCTTCATGAAGACACTCTTCTCCATATTGATCATCAGTTTTTCCTCATGCAGCTTCTTCAACACCTCATTCATTAGACGCATGAAAGTGCTTGGAGCATTGGACATACCAAATGGCATCACCAGCCACTCATAAAGACCTTCATTAGTCTTAAAGTTTGTCTTCCATTCATCCCCTTGTCTAATCTTGATCTGATGGTATCCACTCTAGAGATCAATTTTAGAAAAATACCAAGCTCCACCCAAACAATCCATGAGGTCCTCTATTCTGGGCATAGGAAACCTATATCTGATGGTGATCTTATTGATGGCCCTCGAATCAGTGTAGAACCTCCATTTGTCATCCTTCTTAGGAGCTAAAACTATGGGTACAACACATGGACTAAGACTTTTCCTCACCAGGACTTTATCCAACAGTTCTTGTACTTGTTTAGCAATCTCCTCATTTTGATTAGGTGTCATTTTATAAGCTGTTTTATTTGGCAATGTGGATCCTGGGATGAAGTCAATCTGATGACTTATGTCTCTCACAGGGGGTAGTGCATTGGGCATATCCTCCACCATGATACCCTTATATTTGTCTAACAATTCCTGCACTTCCTTAGGGACTTTTTATCCTTACGGTTTTTAGACAAATCAGAATTATCTTTAGGTTTCAAAATCAGAGCATACCCCTGGGTGCCCTCTTCTTTCAGAGTATGGAGAAACTCTTTCCCACTCATTAACATGATACTTGAGCCTACATTCTTGTCTACACCCTCTTTCCATCTTATACTGTCTACCGTTCTTAGTGATCACAAAGGAATTGGATTTACCATCATGTTGGGCTTGTACATCATACTGCCAAGGTCTTCCTAACAATAAATGGCATGCATCCATGGGAATTATATCACACAAAATTTTATCCCCATATTCCCCTATCTGAAATTCTACCCAAGCTTGTTCATCGACCAAGACTTGCTGCCCTTTGTTCAACCAGGACACTTTGTATGGACTAACATGTGGCAATCTTTTCAAATTCAATTTCTCTACCATTTCTACTGAAACTAAATTTTTAGTTGAAAGAATCAACAATTACCTTACACCTTTTGCCGAAAACTTTACACAGAGTTCTGAATAGTGTCTTCCTCTGTGGTGGTTCTTTGTTTTGTGGTACCTTCAGCATCATCCTTCTCATCATGAGATTCTCTCCATCTTTTGCTAGAGCCGCGCTTCCCATAGGTGAGTTCACACTCTGACAATCTTCTTCTTGAATCAACTGGCTCCTTCTCTCTCCTCCATGAGAGCTTAAGGCTTTCTCCGGACACTTGCTTGCTGTGTGTCTGATTTGGTTATAATTATAACATCTTCCCATGAAGACATTAGGACCTCTGCCTGGTCCACCAAATCTGCCTCTCCCATTGGGTCTCTTTCCTCTGAAACCCCCTCTGGAACCAGATTTTCCACTGTGTTCTTGCTGACTGGACTCCCCTTGATTCTTTTGGAACTAATTTTTGCCACCAAAGCTATTTCTGTCCCTAAAATTTCTTCCACCTCTACCTCTATTCTGCCGTTCTCCTCTTCTTTTCTGCTTCTCTTCTACTCTCAGTGCCACTTGGAAACACTTGTCCATAGTTTCTGGTGTCACTATGGTAATCTCATCTTGTATACTATACTTTAGGCCATTGATACACCTGGCAAATTTTCCTTTCTCATCCTTAGCATGTCCACACCTTAGAGACAATTTATGAAATTCCTCAGTATAGGTGGATACATCCATATCCTTCTGCCTGAGGTTCTGCATTTTCCTGTATATCTGCACTTCATAATCTTCTGGTAGGAACTGAGCCTTGATCCTCTCTACCATTCGACTCTAGGATGAGATCATGCTCTTGCCACTCTTCACCCTTTCTCCCTGGGTGTAGTTCCACCACGTGAGTGCAACGCCCTTCAATTTCGTCTTTACAAACTTGACTCTTCTATTCTCTGGTACCTCCTTGTACTTGAAATAATTATTCAGAGTCTCGATCCATTCAATGACTTCTTCTGTGTCCATCTTTCCACTAAACATCATAATCTCCATTTTTTCCTCGGATGACTCCTTACCAAGTGATTTTATGGCCTCTAGAAATTGTTTCTGGTCTGCAGATATACCTCTCTGTTCTGGGGTTGTTTCCTCTTCCCCATCTTCTTCTTCACCAGACTCCTTGTCTAATTTCCTGCCTTTTCCCAAGATCTTCAACTCATCCTAGAGTGCTTCCTTGACTCCAGTCTTGATCATCTCCTCCATCTCCTTGAATTTCTTGACCACTTCGGTGGTCATTCCCTTTGGAGGCATATCACTAGCCCCTTCTTCGCTTTCTCTGTCTGACATAAACATTCACAGACAACACCAACACTTCTACAAACCTTTCGCGAGCTCTGATAAGAAAATGATGCAGAGCACACAGTGGAAGCGAACACTTATCAACTTTTGAACCCGTCGAACCCACTATCGAAAGGACTTAAACCCGTCGGCACACTCAAAAACTCTTCCGCCGACACACCAATTTCACCGATGTTACCTTCGAACCACACTCGTCGGTAAGACTTGCATCATCGGTGAACTCCTTGTTCATCCTCCCAATATGCTAATATGACTTGATCGGCCAGAATACCACTGTTGGCTCAACGTCCCGTTATCTGCTCGATGTACCTTGTCATTCCGATATGTATCGCTGGCCGCAACTTCTGTTCAATGCCCTGAATGCCCCTTCGGCTAGGTTGCCCTTAACGCTCCGAAAGGGGAACGGTTCACCGATGGTTTCTATCTCACCGACAACATATTCAACTCCTCTGATCCAAACCCTAGCACATGGAGATGCTAGGCGATCTACTGTGCACAACTAAATTTGGTCCTCTACATCGTCGAATCATGAAACAAAATAGAAAACAAACAAATATGATACAACGAAGTCATTCCACTGATTTTGACAGAAATCTTATCAGTGGAATGCTTCATATCGACATATTGCACCAATGGGAAAACATAGAGGAATAGAAATCTATAGCTATGCAATTTGTATTTACAGAGAATGGAAAACAAATTGATAGCACAGAAAATAGTTCAATTTCTCCTTAACACAATGCACGGTTACATTCAATCTCCTCTTCGATTTGATTACAATGAAAATGATATCTACACTTGGTTCAATCCTCTGGGTTTATAAACTCACCCTGAGTAGTATCAAACCCATTCCAAGCGGCTGGGAGACTGATTCCAAGCGGCTGGGAGAACAACCATTTAACAACTTGACAAATGCAACCTAATTACTTGGGACTTATAAACATAAATTACATGCATTGATCAAATAGACCTTATTACAACCCAAAACATGATTTTCTAAAGAAAACATGATTCAAATGCCTCATGGAGGCCACCTTGTGTTAGGTGCTCTTGCACCATGCATCATGGAAACAATCACTTTGGAATTATCTAAGGCAAAAAGGTTGTACTAGATATGTAGATGAATCAATTGTTGAACCTACTGATGTGAATGCAAAGGTAGTATGGGAAATGAATTGTGAGAAATCTCTTGGGTACATTTGTTCATTAGTCTCTTTTGATTTACAATTCCATCTTGAATCATGTAAAACATCTAAAGAAGCTTGGGAGACTCTTGAAAAGTTGTATAGTAAAATTGATAAGATTAGACGATATCAGATTGATAATGATTTGATGAATCTTGATCCCGAAGAGTTTGATAAAATCCAAGACTATATCTCTAAGATTAAGCAACTGATATCACAACTAAAGGATTGCAAGATGGATAAAGAGGATATGCAATTGATTCTAAATGTGTTATCCAAGCTTGCTTCTGAGTATTTGGTATTTGTTTATGGCTTTCACACTTAATGGGTTTCTATGGGAGTTGCATATGTTGAGCCTACTTTTGATGCATTTTCAAATCTTGTAATTCAAGAGGAAGAAAATCTTGTTGGCATTAGGTTTTATCATTGATGTTAAAAGAAGAAGTTGATCTCAGTTGGATTAGGGTTTGATTGTTTGTATAGACATGCATACATCAGAGCTTTCTTGAATCCATTCTTTGCATGACATCATAGATCAGGTGTTTGATCTTTGTGGAGTTCATCACGTGATTGTCAAGATTCAACAAAGGTCCTATTTATTTGCTTCAAGATCAAAGGGTATATCTTCTTCAATGTTTCATTCTCTGTATCAGAGAATGTCTACTATGGTTAAGAGAAGGCTTATAGATCAAGTCCATGCTTCTTAATATTTATATTACGGTTTGTTCATATATGACCTAATCTAAGTTCTAAAACCCTAAAGCTTCCTAGAACAAAGAGTTCATCTTCATGTTCAAAGGTCTTCTTTCTCTGCACTAGAAGTTATTGATAAAGGTTTAGTTAAGTGGTATTGCAAGTCAGTACTGTGTGATGCATACTTAGGGTTTTGTGAAATGTTGAAAAGACCTAAAATTAAAACCCTAAATGGTCTCCTAAAAACTATGAATACGTGTTATAAAAAGTAATATTGATGGGTATGCACTTTTATTCTATTTGAAAGGTGACCTATTATCAGCGGTTACCATGTCACTTAAGTGACAACTTATGTCACCATCTACGTTCGTTGACTGGTCCTGCTTCCTAGCGGTGATTGGGTGAGCCGAGAAACAAATGACTATGGGGCACCAAAGATGAAATCAATGGTGATGGCTCGGGTGTGAAGTCTGTGATTGATGACATAGATTTAAACTATATTCAAAATATAACGGTCTTCTTATGTGAATAAGGTTTGACGACCATTCAGTCGTATAGACTACGGAAAGGAGTTAAAACAATTTTATTAACTAATTTTTGTTCGTTGTTTTGTGAAACATAAAAACCCTAATGTAAGGGTATGTCTGGGATTTTGTCAAGTAGTTTTTGATGAGGATCTAGGGTTTTTTGAATGAAAATGATACAGAGAGAATGTGATATATTTGAATAATGTTTTACAACAACTGATACACTGTTTTAGTCAATAAAAATATGTAGATGGCATAAAGAGGGACAATATGATGATCTAAGGATTATTGCAGAGTATGATGAATGAGATGTGTTTTGATGTTTTAGAAGGTGAGTGATGTTAAATTGAAAGTGCATTGGTGTATATTTTTTATTGTGATTTTATCTCTGTTATATTCAAAGAATCAGTTTAAAATAGTATGAGAGCTTATTGGTATGATGTGAGCATTTTAAAGAGAATAGAATGGTGGACAGACTGTTGTGAACATTGTGAACATTGAGTATAACCTTTTTTCTGATGAAAAACTTGCAGAGAACTTTTGAGAAGGGACTATCGATGTATGTTTTGAAAATGAAGAGGTTTATCTTGACAAAGTGTTGAGTGAGAGGAGTCATGAGGAGTCATGTTGCAGGGTTTATGTATGTTCTCTGATGTCATGAACTTTCTACATTGAGTTTGCAGGACCTTGAAGAGAGTAATAATGCAGGGTTTCTTTTGTAAGTGTTTGTATGATTTTGTAAGACAAAAATAAGCATGAAGATAGCATTGCAAAGAAGCATATTGTGAGTCTGTATTGGGTTTTAAGGTGTTACTAAGTTTGAATATTTTCACATAGAAGAGGTGATTGAATAAGAGTTACAGAATCCATCTGTAACCTTTGTTGATATTGTAAACAGAGTAGTACTTTGTATGTTTATCTGTTTTGTGATTGGAGTGGGTGCTCCTGATGAATAGAGTTGGTGTTCTTGATGTACTAAGGATTGGTGTTCCTATCAAGATGTGATTAGTGAGATCCTTTCCAATGAGGCATAAGTGTGATCAGTGAGATCCTTGCCAATGAGGCATAAATGTAATCAGTGAGATTTTGGTCAGTGAGACCTAATGATGATTTTGGTGAGGTTGGATAGTGGTTTTTCCCTGTTTAGGGTTTTCCACTTTAAATCTTGTGTCATGGTTTTATTTTTGTGATTCTATTGCTTCCTATGTCTTTGGCATGTTGGTATTAATTTCTTTTACAACTACTAGGCTGATAAATGAACTAGTTTTATTAGATCACCGATTCACCCCCCCTCTTAGTGATCCATTGTATTCCAACAAAGCTAATTTAGATGGGCCTTCTCAAGTCTTCCAAGCCACAAGCATTGGTGGCTAGTGAACCTAAGGTACAGAAAAAATAAGGGAATCCTGAAAAGAAACAAAAGAAGAAAATCACAAGCAAAAAAAGAATCTGAGTCCTCTCCCTCTAAAGGGAATCATCTAATAAGGAGAAGCCCATGTGTGCATATTGCAAGAAACTAGGGAATGATGAAAATATATGTCATATAAAGAAAATTGATGAGTTGGAACATTTTCTCAAAAAGGCTCAACTCAATTCATCTTCAGGGCATTCATCATCTTCTTCATCTTCAAAGTCATAGAAACAAAAGGAGAAAGTACTTTTTGCAGTTGCAAATTCTAAGTCAAGGAAATGGATCCTTGATTTTGGAGGCTCAGATCATATGATTTCATCACAAAGTATGTTCTCTTCATATGAGACTTGTTCATCACCAAACATCTTGATGGCCAACAACACATCTATGAGTGTCTATGGGAAAGGATCTATTAACAAAGATGAAGGATCATTCAACAATTTTCTTTGTGTGCCTTCATTGTCAACCAATATCCTTTCTATCTATCAAATTACATGTGTTGGGGTATGAAAGAGTGTTGAGTTCACACTTGATTATGTGATTATTTAGGATTTGCATAGTAGAGATATTGTTGCAGTTGGGGAGGTAGATCATCACTGTCAAGTATACACCTTCTCACACTTTGCTCCTATTGTTCCTTCAGCTATTGTACACATTGATGCATCTCATGTGGACACTATTTAGGAGATGTAGTATGGTCATTTGAATCTTGGTGTTCTTTCATCCATTGAGGTTCTAGAGACATGTGCTAACATTCTATCTCCTCCATCTCTTGTTGCTTTCGATGAGACTATTATTGCTACATCCATGGTTTCTGGTGATTTAGTGTAGCAAGATATTCATTGTCTTCTAGGCACACCATCTTGGGATGAGTACTTGACAGACATTACAGGTTTGTTTTGTGAGTCCTATCTTGTAGACATGGAGGACACTATTGAGGATATTCATCTCCTCTTTGATGATAGTCATAACACATCTATTGCCAGCTCATCTTTGTCTTTGGAGCTTGATGATTTTTAGTTTCCACTTGGTCTTGATTTGATTGTGGCATCTTTCAACATCAACATGGAGACACATGAGTAGCTTTCAAAGACATCATACATTATGAGACTTCCTTCCTCATCTCTTGTTGTGGAGTTGGAATTTCTTCTACATCCACCAATGGATTGATTTCTTCCGAAGGGGAGAAATGTTGTTTTCTAGTTTTGGATCCTCTTTAGTCTTCTTCTTTGAGCATTCACCATTGGCATAGGAGCTACTTCATTATGGGGGGACATCTTGTGTCATTCTTTCCCTCTTATGGGGGGCTATTGATTGTATATTTGTGATGGATGATGTACTTTGGGGTATTGAGTCCTTCCATCATTTCATCACTTTTACATGTTGTTATTGCATTCTCACTTTTGGAGAGGAGTTTTGTCCCATGAGGTTTTCTTCTTTTCTCCACTTGAGATTTTCTGTTAATGAGTACCTAACATGGCCTCGTAGCTAGGACTCATTCATGCATTCATGCCTAGTTTGCCTCTCCCTAAGTTGAACTTAATAGGGGTGTTAGTGTAAAAGAGATAATCCCTAGTTAGTCATTCCTAGATCCTCTTCACGCTAGTTACTTTAGCTTACTTAGGTAGTAGTTATGTCATTTAATATTTTGTTTTTCATTAGTTCATGCATTCAATAATGTATAACTATGTGCATTTAATAGTTTTGCACTAGTTGTCTCATGTCATAACATTAAGACACTTGTCATATTACAACTTGTCTTATATGAATTTATTTACTAGTGGTGTCTAGGTGCATTAATTATTTGTGTCATCTAGTTAGTTGTTCCACTATGTTGGACTTGAGTCCTACCTCTCATCCTTGCCTATATAAGCAAGGCTTCTCATTGTATATTTTATATCATCAAACAATTATCGATGATCAATCATATATTCATGATCATATCATATTGTGTATTTGCATCATTTGATAGAATATCATTATTCTCTCAATTTAATCTCTCTTGTGCTTTCATTGAAGCTCCTAGATCTTGGTGGCTACCTTCATAGCCAACTCTTACAATAATTAAATAAAATGATTAGGGTTCCTAGATCTAATCAATGATGGAAGAATAATGTATATATAGTGCGAAGTTGATTCACCAATGTCTAGAAATTTATGTCCTCTGCATGATGATTGTCTCGGAATTTGTGAGACCTTAGAAAAAATTGAGGTTTAGATCTAAGCACCACAACTTGTCTATCCCAAACAATGAAAATTCTATTTGATATGTGAAGTTAATTCGTGACATGTGAGAAAGATCTAACAGAATTTGCTTTAGTAAACTTTCTTGCCTTCATGTTCCTACTAGTTGAATGTGTCAAGGTGGTGTCTAATGATGCTATTGAGGAGACTATCGACTCAATAGGTGAGTGTGCTCTCCTATTTCAACCCCTTTGGTAGGCTAGATTATTGACAATGAGTGATATTGAAGACAACATTCATCAACATGCATATGGCCTAAATGTAGATGAAGTGGATCTGATTCTTTGTCCTTTTAAAATTGAAGTGTGCTCTAAGAATTCTTTCATATGAAATTAAGTGCACATTGAATATCTTTAAATATAATAACATAGCAGTATGTTGCACAAATGTGTTTAATTTAGCCCATAATTACTAATAAAACGACAGATAAAAGTTAAAATTTAAGTTTGAGTTAAAATCTCAAGTAATGTATAAATGAACTAGAATGCTAAAATGATAATTTTGAAGTGAGAAGCAAATATATAAAAATGGAAATAAAGATGCAATGATGATGAGTAAAATGACCAATGTATAAAAATTAATGTAAATATAAGATAAATAAAATAGATGAAGCACTCATCATGAACAAATCAAAGAGAAGAATAAAACTAATCCCCTTAAAACTACACATTATAAAGGGCACTACTGAAAAATCCAGAAGCTTAGATATTAAAAAAAATCAAATTGAAAGTTTTTTTTTTTTTTCTCAGTGAGATAAACTATAGTTAACTATTTAATCATGGAGTAAGTGGTTAGCCAATAAATTGCACCATACCAAAGCTACATGTTGATGTGCCGAAGACTCTTCTTAATGTAAAAAAAATTGCAGATATTTTTTTGTTAAAGCAAGATGCCTTAACAGAAGGCAACATGTGTTAATTATGAACACCCACTAGTAAGAGTTGTACCAGGGAAATTGGGTTCAATGGTCCAGTGTGAATTGTCCTTTGCCCACCACAAGTAGCCATGATATTTTTTGGGTGTGGAATGGCGGGCCCACACTGATCAAATGTCTTTTCCTTCACTTTGATTGGGTGAGGAATTAGTTTTGGTTACATCAGAAACTTTACAGATGAAAATTAGAAAGAGTTAATTGGATACTTTTAGTTAAGATAAGAGTTCAAAATCAAATATTATTGTGATTAAAATTAAGAAATTTATATATTCATTTAACTAGATTTTGTTTTTGCTAAAGAAAAGGAGATCCAATTCAAAATTTTGTTGACATAGATAGGATTCAATTTTAAATTAAACATATTTCATTAAGTGGAATCTTTAGCTTTAGATTTCCTATATTAGGAGATAAATTTTTTGCATGAAGAGGTTTTACACTTTCTATAACTAAAAATAGATCCATTCTGAAAAAAGCTCCTCTCTACCAATAAACCAGAAAGAAAAAAATGGCCGACGTGGAGCCCAAAAAAGTACTGTTCACATATGGGCAGCAAGCTAGTATCATAAACCAGAAAGAAAAAATGGCCGAAGTGGAGCCCAAAACAGTACTGTTCACATATAATATATTCAAGAAGCAATGAAAGTAGTTGTTGTCATCCACTCCATTGAAAATGAAGTGCGTTATATTCTAGGGCTCCATCTGAAATGTCTTTTAAGAATAGTCCTGCACCATAGCGACAAATAATTGCAGTTTTGAAGGATTAATGAACATGAAGACAACGAGAGCTTTTGCATAATGAATGTGAACAGCTTGGGTGGTCCTCGGCTGCTTTTCAGTCACAACAAAAGCAGTATGTGCTTACGTTATGTATATGACATCACTGGACTGACATTATATCCATGTGTGGGGAACATAACTCCTCCCCAGTCAACATGTGGGGAACGTAGCAAGTAAGATTAATGCAAATGGCAAGAGGTCTGTTCTTGAAATAATTATGACAGAGAGAGGAGATAAGCTTCTATATGAAGTTTTTAATATTATAAATAGCTACACCTTACATTTTCATACAAGATTCGGTGGAGTAGCTGAGATATCCTTCCAGTTTTAAGATTTCATAAATGTTGGATATAAAAAGTAGTTCCTAGTTGACTGTGGAATGAAGACATGATAACGATTTAGAGTAGTTTTAGATATAATTATGTGTAAGTTTTTAATATCAATGTTCTCAATCCTTATCTAGTATCAAAATTAAAAAATAAACTGAAATAATACTTTTATTTATCAATTTCTCTAAAGATGTGACTTTCATAACAAGTTTAAAAGAAAAATTAATCTAAACATCAAAATTATGTCAAATAAATCTAAGATCTTAGAAAGGGGAAGGAAAATCACTGTGATGGGGGCATTCCTATTTGATGGGCTCCTTAAAGAGCCTTATCCTTATGGCCCTCATGCCCAATAAGCTCTTGAAGGGCCTTATCCTCATGACCCTCATGCCCAATAAGCTCCTTGAAGGGCCTTATCCTCATGATCCTCATGCCCAATAAACTCCTTGACCAGCGTTATCCTCATGACCCTCATGCCCAATAAGCTCAAGTCTTTGTGATGAAACATTTTTATTCAAATATTGGAAAAATGGGTTCCTTAAAGAGCCTTATCCTCATGCACAATAAACTTAAGTTTTTATAAGTAAAAAAGAACCAGATGACTTAATGTTGTGATGTTATGTTCCTATAAAATATTAAAAAAATTCATCCTATAAGTTTCATAGTCATGCTTAAGAAATTTAAACTTCTAAATATTGTAATGGGCATTTTTATACATACTTATGAAAAGCTAATTTAAGAGCCCCATAATTATATTAAATCAACTTTGGCTCCTATGAGTGTTAAGATAGAAATCTTATTATTTTCTTTGAGGCTTATAACTAAATATCAAATTCATTTTACATGTTTCTAATATTGAAAATTGTATACCTTATACTTTTTTCTTTCATTTTGGATTGACTTTGATTGAGTTACTCTTTATGTAATAACTAGCATATAAGTATATGTTCTTGCACTAAGAGCCTAGCTTGATTTTGCCTCCATACGAATTGGTTTTGATCCTCAATTTACCCATTTGCTTACCTAGTTCAAAATCATAGTGTGAAAATGAACCTAATTCAATTTTGTAACATGAAATTGACTCTAAACTTCTAAATTTTCAAAATTCAAATTGGGCCCATGTCACCCCCTCCAACCAGACATTATGTGTTGAATTAAAGTGTAAAAAATTTCAAATTGTATTTAAGGGTGTTATATAAAAGGAAAAGCATTAATACATCCAAAGATCTAGGATCTAGAATTAAGAGCTCTTATTCCTCACTTACATTATCACTCTAGGAGTACATATGCACATTCATTGATCCATAAACTAGTGTAAATATTCTACATGTGTAGTCATTAACATACATATTAACAATGCTTAGAATTGTAGTCATTAACATACATATTAACAATGCTTAGAATTATCTATACCCCTTAATCCATTCCCACCATTTACTATATATTTTAAACATGAAAATACAAATGCAACTTAAAAAAATAGAGAGCCAAGCATCTAAATGTGGAATAGCACAAAACCTTGCAACTCACACAAATTGCAACATGACATATATTGCTAGAGAAAACCCTTCAATGGGAAAAAGCTTTAGGAAGAATGAGTAACTCCTCATGCCACTATTTCTTAGCTATTGCAAGTGTATTCTAGGCTATCTTAAATGTCTTTATATGAGCATCTTAATGGTAATCTACTAGCTCCCTACACCTACACATGGCCTTGGAATCACTAAGACTCTACAACAACCTATGCTACATACCTCTTCCAACCAGCTCACTCTTAATTAACTCGCTCTCCAACCAACTTTGTAATTGACTTCTCCACCTTCATGTCTTTTCTCTCTAGCTACTTTTTGCAAAAGAGATGGATGTATTGCTTGGAATAGCCCTTCGTTGGGAAGTGGATGGTTGCCTTGACAACAACTATCCGTGTAACCACCAAGAACCACTTGCCACAATGTATCATCCACACATAGACTATGCCAACAACTAAATAGCCACTAATCATCATAATGACCTACCAACATAGAAGGATTGTGCACTAGGATATGGCAAGCAATTGTTGCCAATAAGATAAAACAATTTGCCAATAATGATGTGTGTTTCCCTAACATTGCACAACATGAGAAAACAACAAAAATGATCAACTCTAAAGTCAAACAACCACCTAGGGAGACAAAACTACCATTTACATTTGTGCAACAACTAAGTTCACTTTTCTAATGCCTCGAGCTTATGCTCAAGGCAATAACAAACAAAAATTAGATGAACAATTTTTTTGCATTACAAAAGTGGCATTAAGCAAGCTACACAACACCCCTACATGCCCAAAGTGTCATAACAATCTATAATGACACACTTGGCATGCACACCAATGCATGATGCAAGGTGACACAAGCAAAAGGCTTAAAAATTCCATGAGATAAAATTCCATGGTTGGCATAGAAAATGAGATAAGAAGGAGAGCCAGGGTTTCCAAGGTCACTAAAAAACCTTACAACATCCATACAAGTTCACCCCTCTGATATCTCAGAGTTACAAGAAGAAAAAATGTTTAAAATGCCAAAAAATTAGGATTTAGAAAAGACTTGCACTTAGGTCATGTTTTAGAAATAGGATACAACTTGCAACAATAGCTCAAGTTCATGTTTCAAGTTGTAGATGCATACTACACCATCTTGGGTTTTATATTCCATTAGCATATCACACTATGCAAAATGATAGGTTGACCTTGGACTCTGACCCACGAACAACTTCATGCTCCAAAAATCATTTATAATTTACGTGTCTACAAAGTGCAAAGGTCCTCCAGTTCCCATCTCAGCACAACCTCAGACTTTAGAAACCATTTACAGTTTGCATGCCTACAAAGTGCAAATAAATATAAACTCCCAGACCACCCATGACCTTGGAATCTAGAATCTAATTACAATATGCACAATACAAAGTGCGATGTGATTCGAAACTCTGGACCTTTTGTTGTTATATGGAGCCTAATTAGACTCGGAGGTTAAATTTACCTCACTTTTATCGGTGTGGTTTCCCCCCAACTTATTTAATGGGTTCAAGGGGTAGCGCCACTTGTGAGGTCCAAGGGCAGCGCCCCTAGCGCGCTCCCTGTCGCGATACAAGGCTAGGTTGAGGGGTAGTGCCCCCGCGGGGGCTCAGGGGCAGCGCCCCCAAAACCTCAAACGATTTTTATTATTTTATAAAGGTGTCGGGAGTTATTTTTCTATTGGACAACATAAAAAAAACCCTATTTTTTGTAATCGACATAAGGCTTGATAAAAGCAGCTAAGGGTTAGGGTTTCCATTGAGATATTGTATTGTACCATTTGCTGCAGTATTGAGTTGCAAGGATTGCTGGTTGTAATCGGTTCAATTTTTGGATAATAATATTAAACTCTGTTGGTGGATGTAGCTTGAGTTTGGGTGAACCACGTTAAAAATTATCTCTCGCTGTTATTATTTCTGTGTATCACCTTTTGTACTTCAGGTTTCGAGGACTAACTACAACTAAAAATTTAGACTAGTAAACCCATCTTGCAATTGCATTTGAGACTACGAACCCAATCTACACAAATGGGGTGTCAAAAATCAACTAAGGCATAAAAATAACAAGGTTCATTTTCTCACTTAACGAGGCATCACTTTCTCGTTTTATGTGTTGTTAAAATAATTTGGGTCCAATGTTCAAAGGATAATGGGATCCAATATGGTCACCCAAGGATCTCCCAAAGGGCATGGTTCTCAAGGAACAAGGGAAAGAACAAGCATTTAAAACCATACTTGCAAAATATGACAAAAGTATTAAAAATGTTATGTTTGTTTGACATCAATGTCGACACATGCCAAAAAAAAAGATAGGATGGTCACAACCTATATGGGTAGAATGTAGTCCAACACTAAGGCATCCATAAACATAAATACAATATTATATAATTCAACCCAAACATGCTAGAATATCATGATTCAACATTACAATCATGCTAACACTCTCCCAAGATGAGGTGTGAAAAATACAAAATGATATCAATAATTTATTGCATTTGAAGGGTCTTATCCAAAACATGGATGGATCATATCTCCTACATGAAATTACATCAAAACATAACCATAATATCATTATAATGGTCTCAAGGACCCCATTTACAATGTTTACAAATTATAACAAATAAGAGATAAAAATGTATAATATACTAAGAAGTCTAGCATGGTCTCTAATGAGCATCCTCCAAGATCACCTATCCCCAATGGTGGTTTAGTGCGACCCAGCTATGTGATACCCTCAAGCCCACCCCATTGTCCTAGGAGATGGTTAACTTGGGTATAAGCACACCCACACAATAAAAGGAGATATGCAACTCTCAAGGCAATTAAATGCATACAATATCACATGTGGCAACTCACACCAAATCAAATCATATTAGATAACATGTGGTAGACACGTTATGAGGCCCACCCTTATGTGGTAGATTTATTTGCACTATTGAACCTATTATTTTTATACACCTAGATATTAGATTATGGACTTATAATTCAATGATAGATTATATTAGACACTAACATCTTGATTAGAGTAGTTATTTCATTTGCATGTGATGATGATCTAATGAGGAGATTGTTGGAAACTTGCTTGTGTTGTCATTGATGTCAACTTCTAGTAGTTGGTCCATCTGGTTCTAAGTGATTTTGAGAAAATTTGATGGGTCTCCAAGTGCTTTTGAGAAAATTTGAAGAAAATAGTGTGCAGGGTGACATAAGTATGTTCAATGTTTTGCTCCACATTCCTTCACAGTTGAACATATGCTTGTGTGGTTTGGAAGTGTTGATTAGAGATGTTCATAGGTGTTATATCCAGAGTTTCAGGTTCTAGATTGTGTAGATGTGGAAGATGTGTTTGACAGACTGTTTGCTTGTATAGAAGACTGTCTGGGAGAAATGAAATTAATCCGCATTGAACTTTCCTGTCTTGCGGATCTAAGAGAGTGCTTATATTATCTATATCCAACTTCATTTAAATTTTCCAAATGTTGGGATGCTCCGCAAGTTCAGTTCTTGTGTTGGTGATCAGTAATAGTGTGTCTTGATGTGCATAATGAAGACATTCTTTGATTCAGATGGTTGCGGTAGTGTTGTAGAAGTTTATGATGAGTACAAGTATTCTAGGAAGGCGTGTGAATGTTTTGGAGTGTCTCTCTCTAGTCCTCATGATGTTCTTGGACTTGGAGAAGCATGAATATGGCCATTAGCTTAGCTTTGGCTGACTTGAATTACCAGTGCCATTTGTGGAGGTACCTCATGGATTGTGGATGTGTTAAGCAACTTGACGATACAAATTTGAGTCATGGTTATCCCTCAACATGTTCCACTTTCACTTTTTTCCACCGCGGATGTGTTTAGTGCCGACCTAAGTAATGTTGCATGTGTGTAATGCACACACTTCATTAGGACCGACCTAATTGAGATAGGTCTTGGTTATAGATGATATAAATGCAAGATGAAGTTGAATGGAGAAATGTAGAGAAGTAGATGCAAATGTGAATCAAGGGCAGTAAAGTTGTGTGCAAACTTAAATTCTTATGACTCTAGAATGCAGTGAAAAGAAGGTGTCTACATTTTAGTGTGCCAGAAATTATTGGAGGCAGTGAGCCAAAGGTGCGGATGGAAAAGAGTATCAGTGGTGGATCTCTCCTGTTACTTTGAGATAGTGAATCTCTCTGTAATAGTCTTCTTCTTTCTTCTCTCTTCTGGGCAGTGAGCCTTTCTCTGGCAATGAGCCTTTCTTCTAGGTAGTGAGCCCTTGGTAGTGAGCCTAGTAATTTTCAATGTTGTTATTCATATTTATTGTGAGCTAATTCTCACCATGGTTTTTCCCTTATTGGGTTTTTCACGTAAATATGGTGTTCTTATGTGTTTGGATGTGTTTGTATTGATGCTTCATATGTTTACATTCTGCTAATGCATTATAAGTGGTTGATGTTTTGAGGGTTTAAAGTTTAACATACAACTGATTCACCCCCACTCTCAGTTGTCCTGTGCATTCTAACAATTGGTATTAGAGATAAGTTCCATGAAGAAGATTAACCACTTGAGGTAGATCCAGATGGTGCACATGAAAGGTATGGAGGTCCCAGTGTTTCATGGAACAAATTTTGCTTTTTGGAAAACCAGGATGGAAAGCTTTCTTATCTCCCTAGGATATGGTGTATGGAAGATAGTTGACAAAGAGTATACTATACCTCCTAATGGTCCAAAGGATGAAGATGAAATTAAAGAATATGAGAACAATGGCAAGGCAAGGAGTGCTCTTTTGAACAGTCTCTCTGATTCTGAATTAGTGAAGGTGATAAGTTACAAAACTACCCATGAGATTTGGAAGAAGATGACAAGTACCTATGAAGGAGATGACAAGGTCAAGCAAGCAAAGATGTAGATTTTGAAGACCAAGTTTGAAACCTTAAAGATGTCAGAAGATGAAAATATTTCAAGCTACATGCAGAGAGTGGATGAATTTGTCAACTCCATGAATGGTCTTGGTGGAAATCTGAAGGAGAGTGAAGTGGTAAAGAAGGTACTAAGAACTCTTCCAAAGTCTTATAGTGCTAAAGTTTCTGCTATTGAAGAAACTCAAAATTTGGATAAGTATTCTAGGGATCAAATGTTTGGAACTTTAACCACTTTTTAGATGAGAGAATTTGGTCAAGATGATTCAAGAAAATAAACTACTTTTAAGGCTAGCAAGATAGAAAAGAATGTTGAATCTGATTCAGATGAATTTGATGAAGTGGAAGCAAATTTTGTGAACAAATTGAAAAAGAGCTTTGGAAAATATAGAGGTAAGTTACCTTTCAAATATTTCAGCTGTGGAAAGATAGGTCATTATGCTTCTAAGCATCTAATCAAAATTTCTAATGACAAATACAAGGATAACAAAGGTAAATCATTCAAGAAAAGTTATTATGTTGAAGAAGATGAAAACATATCTGATGATGAGCCTGACTATCCAGATGATGATGGAAATGAATGCTTGTTCATGGCTTTGAATGTTGGAAATAATTCTACTAATCCTAGAATATGTATGAAGGATATTTCTCTAGAGACAGGGCACCACATTGAAGGAGCACTAGTTATTGCTTTCCATGCAAGAGAGGAGGAAGATCTCTGGTTAATTGATAGTGGGTGTTTGAATCATATGACATGTGTTAAGAATAAGTTTGTGAAGCTTGAGAAGTTTGATGGAGGTTTTGTTAAGTTTGGAGATGATGCATATGCTAAGATATGTGGAAGAGGTTCAGTCAATTTTGATGGAAAGCACAATACAAATGATGTCCTTTATGTCAAGGGTCTCTGACACCATCTTCTAAGTATAGGACAAATGTGTAGCAGAGGATATAATCTTGTGTTTCAAGACGATGGCTATGAAATCAAAAAAGAAGACTTCAGAACTCTGATTGCTACAGGAACAAGGACAAAAGGAAATATATATCATCTCAAAGGTGCTAAAGGTCTGTGTATTATGACTCAAATTAATGAAAGTTGGCTATGGCATAGAAGAATGTGTCACATCAATTTTGATAGCCTTGTGAAGATTATCTCTACACAAGTTGTGAGGGATCTACCAACGATTACAAAACCTACCAATACAATCTACAAGGAATGTCAGATTGGGAAGCAAACAAGGAATAATTTCAAGACCAAAGAGTATTCTACCACCGAACCTCTGGAGTTGGTGCATATAGATCTATGCGGACCCACAAGACTAGGAAGCTTTCAAGGTGACATGAATTTCATGTTGTTGATTGATGATTTCTCTAGAATGACTTGGGTAACTTTTCTCAAAGAAAAATCAAAAGCTCTAGATAAGTTTAAATATTTTAAGGCTATGGTTGAAAATGAAATTTATCTAAAATTCAAGTGTTTTAGGTCTGACAGAGGTGGTGAGTTCACCTCAAATGCATTTAATTCCTTTTGTGAAGATCATGGAATAAAAAGGCATCTTTCAGCACCTAGGACTCCTCAGCAGAATTGAGTTGTGGAAAGGAAGAATAGGACAATTCAAGAAGTAGCAAGGACAATGATGAAAGAAGAAAATCTATCAGATATCTATTGGAGAGAAGCCATCCACACTACAATTTACATACAAAACAGAGTGCAAGCTAGGGTCAACAATTCAAAGACTCCATATGAACTATGGTGTGGAAGAACTCCTACTGTAAAATACTTTAGAGTGTTTGGAAGTAAATGCTACATTAGAAGAGATGAAGAGAACTTGGGAAATTTTGATACAAGATCAGATGAAGGAATCTTCCTTGGATATTCTACAAAGAGCAAGGCTTACAGGTGCTAAAACAAGAGACTGAAGAGATTAGTGGAAAGTGCAAATGTCAAAGTGGATGAAGAATCAAACCAAAGTTTAGTGCTATTAGAGGGTTATGAATAAGATGAGAACCATTGCAGAGAAGTAGAAAGAGAGGAAGAAAAGGAAAAGGAGAAGCATGTAGATGAAGAAGATGCTCTAGAGAAGATTCCCAAGACTCCCAAGTATGTGCAGAAGAATCATTCTGAAGATCAGATCATTGGAGATAAGAACAAAGGTATTTTAACAAGGAGAAGTATTTCTATGGTAGATAAATAGGTAAAATAATGCTCATTGTCTCAAATAGAACCCAAAACAGTGACTGAAGCATGTAAAAATGAGCACTAGATCAAGGCTACGGAAGAGGAATTGATGTAGATTGAGAATAATCAAACTTGGGAAGTTGTCCCAAGACCAGTAGACAAGAATGTGATAGGAACTAAATGGGTCTTCTGGAACAAATTGAATGAGAATGGGGAAGTAGTTAGAAATAAGGCCAGGTTGGTGTGTAAAGGCTACTCACAAGTGGAAGGAATAGATTATGAGGAAACATTTTCTCTAGTGGCAATATTGGAGGCCATCAGATTGTTCTGAGCCTTTGTAGCTCATAAGGACTTCAAAGTTTATCAGATGGATGTGAAATCTGCATTCCTGAATGGAAATTTGGAAGAGGAAGTATATATTGAGAAACCGGAAGGATTTTAGTTATTAGATGATCCAAATATGGTTTGCATATTGAAGAAGGCATTGTATGGACTCAAACAAGCACCTAGAGCTTGGTATGCAAGGTTGGATAGGTACGTACTACTGCAAGGATTCAAAAGGGGCATTGTAGATAGCAATCTATACTTTTAAATTGAAGAAGATCAAATCTTGATTGTGGAAGTGTATGCGGATGATATAATCTTTAGAGGAAATGAAGGTATGTGCAAGAGATTTGTAGAAGAAATGCAGAAAGAATTTGAAATGTAAATGTGTGGGGAAATGAACTTCTTCCTTGGGTTACAAATTAGTCAATTAGAAAAAGGCATTTTCATCTCAAAGTTAAAATATGCTAATGAAATGTTGAAGAAGTTTGGGAAGGAAGACTCCAAACCAGTATGTACTCCCATGACTACTATTTGAAAGTTAAGCGAAGATGATGAATCCCCTAAGGCTAATCAGAGCAAGTATAGATCAATGATTGGTGGATTGTTATACCTAACTGATACTAGACCAGATATCATGCATGCAAGTTTGCCTTATGGCTAGATTTCAAGCAGATTCTAGAGAGTCACATGTATCAATAGTAAAGAGGATATTCAGATACTTAAAAGGCACTCTAGAGTTTGGCCTATGGTATCCCAAGGATACTGATTTCTCCTTGAGTGCATATACAGATGCAGATTGGGTAGGATGTACATATGACAGAAGGAGTACAAGTGGTAGTGCTTTCTTTTTGGGAAGCAGACTTGTCTCATGGTTAAGTAAGAAGCAGGACTCAGTGTCATTAGCTACTGTAGAGGCAGAATATGTTGCAGCAGCATCTTGCTGCACACAGATGTTATGGATGAAGCAGACAATGAAGGATATCAAAGTGTCATATGATGAACCTATTCCTAACTTATGTGACAATACGAGTGCTATCAACATTTCAAAAAATACGACGATGCATTCAAGGAAAAAGCATATTTCAATCCAGTATCACTTCTTAAGAGAAAAGGTTGTAGAGAATGAGGTAAAGTTGGAGTATGTGCCTACCAAGGATCAAGTTGTAGACATCTTCACAAAGGCTCTCCCTAAGGATACTTTTGAGTATCCCTGACAGAAGTTAGGGGTTATTTCCCCTTCTCTTAACTAGATGCATAAATGTATGCATCTGTCTAGGAAGCATTTCAAGATACACTTTTGACCCTGGACTGGTGTTGAAGGCTACCTCTCAGGGGGAGTAGGTAGTGATACTATTGGTTGGTATAGTCATAAGGAGCATATCCTATGACCTTAATGGGGAGAGTGCAGAAAAAGAGAGAGCAGTAGAGATAGAGCAACATTTTCTGGTGTTGTAGTTGTTTCCCTTTTCCATTGATGTCAAAGGGGGAGAGAGTTAGAGTTGCTGAAAAACCAAAGTATGTGAAGAGTAAGAGTTGCTACAGTTAGGGGGAGTACTACTGTGCTTTAGTTCTTGATGGTTTTGCAGACAACTAAGTGTTGCCATCAATGACAAATGAGGAGATTGTTGGAAACTTGTTGGTGTTGTCATTGAAGTCAACTTCTACCAATTGGTCCATCTAGTTCTAAGTGCTTTTGAGAAAATTTGATGGGTCTCCAAGTGCTTTTGAGAAAATTTGAAGAAAACAATGTGCAGAGTGATAGAAGTATGTTTAGTGTTTTGCTCCACATTCCTTCACAGTTGAACATATGGTTGTGCGGTTTGGAAGTGGTGATTAGAGATGTTCATAGGTGTTATATCCAAAGTTTTAGGTTCTAGATCGTGCAGATGTGGAATATGTCTTTGACAGAATGTTTGCCTCTATAGAAGACTATCTGGGAGAAATGAAATTGCTCTACATTTCTCTGCATTGAGATTTCCTATCTTGTGGATCTAGGAGGGTGCTTAAATTATTTGTATCTACCTTCATTTGAAGTTTATAGTGTTGGGATGCTTCACAAGTTTAGTTCTTGCATTGGTGATCAGTAATAGTGTGTCTTGATGCGCATAATGAAGACATTCTTTGATTTAGACGGTTGTGGCAGTGTTGTAGAAGTTTACGATGATTATGAGTATTTTGGGAAGGTATGTGAATGGTTTAGAGTGTCTCTCTCTAGTCTACATGATGTTCTTGGACTTGGAGAAGCATGAATATGGCCATTAGCTCAGGTTTGGCCGATCTGGCTTACTAGTGCCATTTGTGGAGGTACCTCGTGGATTGTGGATGTGTTAAGCATGTTGATGATACAAATTTGAGTCCTGGTTGAAAGGAAGCTAGGTGTGTAGAAATCACTTCCTACACTAATCTAATGAGAGGAGGAGAGTGTAAATTTAATTTAATCCTTACAATTACAGAATGTTAACAACAACAATGGAGATATTGCAGCAATACACATACACACAGAAAGTGAGACAACGAGAGAGACACAACATATACGTGGGGAAAACCCTTATCGGGTGAAAAACCCCACACTCCAAAACCTACACAATGTATTAACAAAACTTAAATGGTTTACAATACACTTGCAATGCAAGCTCTCAGGAGTCTTCGACACTCATATCTTGGAGACAAAGAGGCAGCATAACTGTACCTATCAAACCTGTAATACATCTCCTCTCCAAAGCACCTGTTTATATAGAATATACAAGGAAAAAATGGCTCTACACAGGGATGGGCGTCCAACATGGCCTCATGGCCCAAAACCCATGCCTATAGACACTTGTCCAAATTTGTAGGATGTTCCTGACACTTGTCAAGTCACCCCATCCCAAGGAGGTCACCTATTTCCAAAATGGGCTATGACAGATGCTCTTATGACTCTTACAACCCTCATAGAATCTGTCATAGCTGTCATAACTCACAGCTGTAAGAGAAATATGTCATACACAGGCTATAAATAGCATATTCTCTTACAACATGTCATAGTCCACCTTGGGGCACCCAAAGATGCCTTTTTCAAAGATGCTCTTCAACACATGTCTTCACCTGTCATAGAATTTCCTATTTCCAACTCTTACATGTCATAACTTTGTCATAGGAATCTGTCATGACCATTTCGGTCAATATTCCCTTACACAACATCCAAGATGCCGACACATGGCAAAATATTCCTACCACTAAGTGGGACGCCTATCTCCTCATGTGAGGATAAAATTACATGTAGTCATATGCCATGTAGGATGACACATCACCGTGCTAACTCCCACAATATGACAACATAGGATTTGCATCCAATTAATACAATAGGCAATAAATAAATAAATACAATGTAAAAATACAAGGAATTACCAAGGTTGAGACACCTTAATTCCCAACACTGGTTATCCCTTGACACGGTCCACTTTCACTTTCCACCATGGAAGTGTTTAGTGCTGATTTAAGTAATGTTCTATGGGTGTAATACACACACTTCATTAGGACCGACCTAATTGAGATAGGGTCTTGTTTATAGATGGTATAAATGCAAGATGAAGTTGAATGAAGCAATGTAGAGAAGAAGATGTGAATGTGATTCAAGGGCAATAAAGTTGTGTGTGAACTTAAACGCTTATGACCCTGGAATGCAGTGAGCAGAAGGTGTCTACATTTTAGTGTGCCAGAAGTTGCTGGAGGCAGGGAGCCAAAGGGTGTGGATGGCAAAGAGTATTAGCAGTGGATCTCTCTGTTACTTTGAGTTAGTGAATCTCTCTACAATAGTCTTCTTCTTTCTTCTCTGTCCTTGGCAGTGAGCCCTTGGTAGTGAACCTTTCTCTGGTAGTGACCCTTTCTTCTGGGTAGTGAGCCCTTGGTAGTGAGCCTACTAATTTTTAGTGTTGTTATTCATATATATTGTGAGCTAATCCTCACCATGGTTTTTCCCTTACTGGGTTTTCCATGTAAATATGGTGTTCTTATGTGTTTGGATGTGTTTGCATTGATGCTTCATATGTTTACATTTTGCTAATGCATTATAATTGGTTGATGTTTTGAGGGTTTAAAGTTTAACATACAACTGATTCACCCCCCTCTCAATTGTCCTATGCATTCTAATAGAGATAGCTATGTTATATTTTGATTTTATGTGATGAACGTATGCTCTAATTTTATTATTTAAAATGTAATTCAATTATGGCTTGGAATTATTCAATTGTTGAAAACCA